>OX638297.1:44358705-45611733 GCA_951812265.1 Taphrorychus bicolor | reverse complement strand
ACCGGATAAGCTTTTAAAATAGGTTGTATTTGTAAGGATTTAAGACTTTGAGCTGACGTGTCTTTTTAGGTGGACCGCTCTATTACCCCAAAATGAGATATTGTGCTCCGTGTTTTATAAACTGCCTGGAAAATCCGGATTTGTGAAGAAAAACTTACCTTCTCCTCGCTGTCGGTGGAATAATAGGTTATCTGATAACCGTGCAACCCCGAATGGTTTCTGCTTTGCCAAGAAACCACCACCGAGAACGGCTGGATGTCTTGTATCGCCAGTTTTATAACTATCGGCTGGTTACAAAATTGTTCCGGGTCCAGATCCACAAACACTTTTCCATGGAGTGCCTCGGGAAGGGCGCACTTGAGTTGCTTGTTTTGAGGATGAGTCATTTGTTTTCTGTGGTCCCTGTACCATTCCCATAACTCTTCAGAATCGCAATTGCACACCAAAGGATTTTCTTGAAAAAAAAACGTCAATAAAATATTATGTGTATAAACTCTTCACTTACTATTGACATCAAGTATAGGCGTTAAAAATTTGACTTCGACATTTTTATTGTATCTTCTCAAAATGTTCTTAAAGGAGATATTAAACAATAAATGATTTCAAAAATAGGTGAATGACTTATATGTACATCAAATAGCTACCTTGAGCCCGTATGCTTTTAACTTGCGTTTCCAGAGGCCTAAAGGCGTCCAGAGGTATCCTCTCCAAGTAGTTCTTACTTATGTCCAAAATCCCCAGCCTTCGCAAATGTCTGAAGCTATCACCCATAATGAAAGAAATAAAATTCCCCTGCAAGTAAAGTTCCACCAAGTTTTCCAGGTACGTAAACGTAGTACTCTTGAGCCTAAAAAGCTTTGCTGCTATGGAGAATTTGAGAAACTGTTGGTATTTTACCGGGTAATTCGGTTGTAAGAAATATCCAGTATATGCAGCGATTTGAGATCCTCAGGAAACTCGTCCAGATCGCCCAATCGATTGTGGGTCACGTTAAGGATTCGCAGGCCGCTTAATCCGTACAAACGTTCCTGCGGTATGATTTCTATTTGATTTACCCCTAAATCGAGGGAGATTAACTGATGGAGCGAACTGAAGGCTCCCGGGGATATTTTCAGGATTTTGTTGTAGCTGAGGTGCAGGTAGAGCAACGAGGGAAATAGTTCGAATTCCTTGCTGGTTATTACTAATAGGCCACTGTGCTCCAGATGCATCTATAAGAAAGGACCGTTACAGATGAGTGTTACATTAAAGTTGTAATGTAATAGTATATTAAAATACAAATTTCATAAGGAAACTCATTGTTGCACCAGTCCAAGTTTGCAAAACGAGGAGCGTAGCAACCAGTGTGCGACAAAGAGCTTTATGAACGTGTCTTATACTTTTTTTTCTATTAAGATTTTTTTGTGTAATACTTTTAATAAAAATTTTTAATTTTTAATGTCGGTGAAGGTTGGTAGACACGACGAACCTCCTCATTGCCGTCATTTTGATTTATAATTAACATAAATTATCAATAATTTTTATATTAATAATATAGTGGGTCCTGGAACAGGTAAAAAGGATTGTTGTAAAATGTCTAAAGAAGCCAATATTAAATTTTATTTTTTTGGGATTGTCCTGCTTGGTCAAATAGAAATCTCTGTCATAATTTAAGTTTTGAAAACTTAAAATGGATTTGGAATATGCCATACAATATCTTCTTCAAATTTAGTGAGTAAATTTTTCTTCCTATGGGATATACAATAGAAAAATTATTAAGAAATGTTGCTTAGAATTACCAGCTATGCTTCTGTATCAAATTTCAACATCATCACTTTCTAACTTTTTGTGCCAAATCATAGTTACCAGACGATTTTCAAATTTGGAATTCGGTTCTTAATTATGATGAAGCAATA
Organism: Taphrorychus bicolor; assembly: GCA_951812265.1. Taxonomy (NCBI): domain Eukaryota; kingdom Metazoa; phylum Arthropoda; class Insecta; order Coleoptera; family Curculionidae; genus Taphrorychus; species Taphrorychus bicolor. Next base: position 45,609,838 of record OX638297.1, on the reverse strand, counting down.
TGTAATGATGTGACATTTCGAATGATATTTTTATCTAATTATTACTGGATAGCTAATAAACATTTAAAAACTTGTGAAAAGTAAAAAATGTATAAAAGTCGAGGTTTCTGAAATTTGGTTTATTGGCGTAGTTTTCGATTTTAAGCAATTTTTCTTTACGACTTTTTGTCGTATCTCTCATAGAAAGAAAACTTCTCCGAAAAAGGTTTTCTCAAAATTTCCAAAGCCTCCTTTTGCCGATTTTTGAAATCTTACATTATGCCAGAAATTGGTCTTTACCAAGCAGAGCTAAATCCCAAAAAACTAAATTTAAAATTTGGTAATTTTTTTTAGAAGAATTGTTTTACCTATCCGGCGACACACTGTATATAAATTGAGTTTCAAGATTCCCGTACTGAAATGATAAATGCCGTTTCATTTTAAATGAATATTAAATGATGATGACATTTGATTGATTACCACATTGCAAAGTAAAAACCAAAATGGGTGTCGAAAAGATTTTCATTTTGACACTGTTTTGACGTCATAACAGTGAAGCAAAGGTGTCATTTTTGTAGACAGAAATAAAAAAGGTTTTTTTGCATTAATGCTCTTTTGTTGTTTGGCATATTAGTGGTTGGTTCTTTATACTTTGTGACATAACTGCAAAAAATAAGAACTGTGTTTAAGAACCCAGAGAAAAACCAGAAGACAGAAAAACCAGAAAAGAACCAGAAGAAACTGCTGAAGTTATTGCCAGCTAAAATGCTCATTTGGTTTTGTTGAGAAAAACACAGATGATAATCCTCCATTTGTGTAAAAGACCTGTTTAAATCACCAGGGAAAATCGATTTTTAAAGAGTTAAGAAATAATTGACCAGCAATAGATCTTACATCAGAAACTGAAAGACCAATTGGGCCTCAATTTGTGGCAGGTAAAAGCTAAAATATTCATTTAGTTTTGTTGAGAAAAAACTGATGATTCTCCTCCATTTGCATAAGTTGTATTTTTAAATCTTTGGCAAAAACCGATTTTTAAAGAGTCTAAAATAATTGACCACTGATGGAGCTTACACCAAAAACTAAAAGAACAATTAGGCGACAATTTTGTGACAGGTAAAAGGTAAACTGTTAATTTGGTTTTGTTAAGAAAAAAACAGATGATACTCCTCCATTTGTTAAGTGATTTTTTGATATTTTTCATTTCGTTTATTCAAGTCATTTCAGTCATTCAAGACACAAGTCATTTTTAAATCACTGGCAAAATCACTGGCACAATCACTCATTTTTAAAGAGTCTAAAAATAATTACCCGTCCATGGGCACTACATCAAAAACTAATGAACCCATTTAGCCACAATTTGTGGCAGGTGAAAGTACACGACTAGAAAAATAACATAGTCTGGAATTATTCGGAAAGTTTAAGTTTCCTTTTAGATACACGTGTTCGACATAAAAGGCTTAATTTCAGTTAAGTAAATGGGAATTCACGTAACTAAAAATAAAATCCTTCCTACGTGTTCATATGTTATATACAATGTTAAAACTTTGAACAAATATGAAGAATGTTTGTAAAAGTTAAACTCTTAGCAAGCTCTAAAATTAACACACTTGTCTGAGATAAATTCATAAAAAAATATGAAAATCGAAACGTTTCATGATATTTACGACTTTTTTTCTGTTCGTTATCTCAGACCTACTGTTCTGATTCCATGCCCAACTTGAGTTTTTTTTTTTAATTAACGCATGATATCAATATAATATGATATCATTCGTCAGTGTTGATCAAAATTTTAAATACATACTTTCTTAAATACATTCAAAAGTCATTTTTATTAAGCAATCCGATTGTATGTTCTTCTGTTGAGTGCAACAACTCATCAGCGGTTGTTAGTATCTCAGAAATATATTCATAAATTTGGTTTAGTATATACAAATAGCACTGATAGTAGTTAAGCGAAACATTTTGGACTCCCATTGTCTTTATTGAGTTTTTTTACACAACGTTTCGAACAGTGCAATCTCTGCTGAAACTGATAAAATAGTAGTTGTTATGTGCTGAATGAAATAGTCAATAGTTTCCGCGGCAACTTTCAATAAGTCCAAAGACCAGTGACAGAGATTCGCTGTCACGAAATGTTGAGAGACATCAAAAATATTCACGAAGTTATAGTATTTTTATTTACCGTTTAGTAAACTTCTTCAGAGTTTAATCCAGCGTTATTTAGCATTAATCGACAAACATATTGGTCCTTCGAGCCGGATTTCCAGGTAGAAGACTGGAGAATCAGTACACGTCACGTCAAGATTCAAGACACGAAACAAGAAAAGTCCCACGATCCACGTTTAGTCAGTTCTATGATCCTCGTCCACATTTAGTCAATGAATAACTGATCCATATTACCAAGTTTAAGTTAAACCCGAAGAGAAACAAGTGGTGGAACCACGTAAGAAGTAAAGACAATCCCGCAGATAATACCCAGAGGTTTGAATCCAAGGGAATTGGTAGAAAACAAAATGTGGTTTTGTGGCCCTAACTTTTTAAGAAAAAGTAATACATCTATATACTCAGAAGGTAATTCAGGTGTGTTACCAGTTGAAATTTTGCCCGAATTAAAATCAAATTCAATAAATTTAAAGTCTGGTAATAATGATATGAATACTATTGCCGAAGAAAACGACAATTTGTCAGATCAGTTTCTGTTGTAATAATAGATTCTCGAGATTAACAAAACTAACTGGGGTAGTAGCGTATATTTACCGATTTAAAATTAGAGCCTTAAAAAAACGACAAAGGCATCTTCTGAAGAATTAACTGCAAAAGAGCTTGAACACTCGCTTCTTGCTTCAGTAATACTAGCTCAGACCCAAGAATTTAGAGAAGACATGTTGGATCTGAAAAGGTATAATAAGTAAAAAGTAACAGTAAACTTTTAAATTTAAATCCTTTTCTTGATTCTCAAAATATCACTCGAGTGGGAGGTAGGTTATCAAACTCACAGTTAAAATTTGAAAAAAGTCATCCTATTATTTTATCTTATGAATATAAATTAACTGATTTAATCGCCTTGGACGCATAGAATCTTCTATCAACCATAAGACTACAGTTCTGGCCACTAAATGGAAGATGTTTGAGATGTTATTGAATTAATCCCAAACCAGCTAAATTTCTAATGAGTTCATTACCTCGTTCTAAAGTGGTACCCAGTAGACCTTTCTCAAAATGTGGAGTGGACTACGCGAGTCCTATTTACGTGAAAGAGGGAACTTTAAGAAGAAGTGAGCTTGTAGAAACATATACAGTGCGTTCTTTTAACGCGCAACATAGGATTTTACGTGTTAAATTTTTCATGTTCTATTGAGTGGGGTTCTAGAAGCATAATTGCTATGAAACTTTACGAAAGTAAAATTGGGGGTGTTAGCTTTACATCTATTGGCCGACCAGGTCCAAAAGAATTGGAATAACGCAAAAAACAGCATTTATTTTCTGAAAAATTGTATCTTTTTTCTCTCCTCGTAGCTATTGTTTTTCAACTTTGCATGTCAGGTAAATGTCAAATGCAGGAAAAAGGCAGGTACTTTTGGCATTTAGAATGTTTTGTCGCTATTATTTCTAAGCTTTTATAACAAGAGGAATAAAACACCTTGTATTATTCGTGTAGTTATTAATTTTTTACTCTTTGCACTTGAGTTTCCAAAAGTTCCAGATGTGTTTTCAAAAGTCCCAGATCCGGTGATCAAACAAAAATGGAAATGGTTTATGCAATAAACTTAAAAAAATTTGTAAATTTGTCTTGTTACCATGGTAGTGGTAACATGACTTGGTAGCCACCTGCTCAAAATGAAATCATAACACTTACGAGGAAAGTAAAAGGCACATTTTTTTGGAAAATAATAGCTATTTATGTAACCAGTTACGAAAAGTCCGATTTTGTGTAACGAATGAATGTTTGCGGGATGAGCGCAGCGAGTTCCCGCAATTTGAATGAGATACACAAAAAAGGCTATTCGTCACGTGTTTCATACAAGATTTTTTCTAATTTTGACTACAAATACCTACTTAGAGAGAGAGTCATTATTATTAAACTTCAATATTTACTTTTAAACCACTTTGTATCTACTTAATACCGTAAAACCGTAGCAACGGTGTGGAACAACGAAACCTGCAACGAATGAATGATGCGACAATGAAACGAACTTTTCATCACCAGTTACGAAAGATTTTTACGTGACTGTCATCAGTATTGAAAAGTGCCACTTTATATATCAAAATTAGAAAAATTACTACGCATTATTTCAAATCTTCAAGACCTAATTGGCCAGTACGGGTAAAGTTAGAATCTTCAGTTTTAATTTTTGCGAAGTTTCATAGCTTTGATGCTAATAGATCACCACTCAACATAGGTCCAAAAATGTAACATGTAAAATCCTACGTTGCGCGTTAAAAAAAACGCACTGTATATGTATATTTGTTTGTTTTGCAACCCCTGCAATTCATCTCGAATTAGTTCAAGACCCAACTACCAATAGCTTCTTGAACGCTCTTAAAAAACCTAAAAGGTTCGGTGTTAGACGCGGTAAACCTTCAGACGTCTACTCGGATAACGGGTTGAATTTTATAGGAGCAAGTAATTAATTTAGAAAACTGTTCGATCTTATCAACAAAAGGGAACATAACAATACGACATCAAAATGTTTGGCTAGCGACAAAATACAATGGCATTTTATACCAGCCCGATCTGCACACCTAGTTGGATTCTGGGAGGCGGTATTGAAGATCTGCAAATCTCATCTTCGGCGTGTGTTAGGAAATGCTGCGTTAAATTATGAAGAAATGTACGCATTACCAGTTCAGGTTGAGGAGTCTCTTAACTCGCTTACTTTAGTTCCAAGGTCTAACGATGTCAACGATTATTTGCTCTTAACCCCTCACACTTCCTCACAGGCGACTCATTACTAAGCCCTCCAGAAGAAGTTGTAAAAGATGTCCAAGTCTCCCGATTAACTAGATATCACAGGATTCAACAGCTGGTACAAACATTTTGGAGCCGCTGGTCTAGAGAATACCTTTCCAACTTGCGACCAAAAAGCAAATAAAAAGTTGACGTCTCGACTCTTTTAAAGATTGGTTCCCTGGTATTGTTCGGGTTGAAGACAATACGCCACCCCTAAGATGCCCTTTAGGCCGAGTGACTGAACTCCATCCAGGACCAGATCACATCACTAGGGTAGTATCGGTGCCACTATCAAATGGTACGACGACAAAAAGGTCATTATCCAAGATATGTATACTTCCGATAGAAGAAGAAAACTGACTATTGTGATTGACTTTAGACAATTTTTTACTTAGTTCTGAAAAGTGACATTTCAGCGCGGCCGGTATGTTCTGTGCTGAATGAAATAGTCAATAGTTTCCGCGGTAACTTTCAACAAGTCCAAGGACCAGATCGCCGTCACGAAATTTTGAGAGACACATCAAAAATATTCACGAAGTTATAAAATCGTTATTTACCGTTTCGTAAACATGTTCAGAGTTTAATCGAGCGTTATTTAACATTAATCGACAAACAGTAGTACTTTACAAGTTACTCGTGTCTCTTATGTTATGTTTTATGTCGGATAAGAAACCAAAAACTGTTTTTCGGTTTAACGACGTTTTACTTAGTTTGTCGGTATTTCATTAATATTTCAAAGACCTTTCTAGCGATTTCGATTTTTTATTCGAAGAAACGAAAGTTTAAGGAAGCATTCTTCATTGCAAGCAATGAGGACGTCTTTAGTAAATCAAGTTGCGACTTCTCTTCGGTATGCGCGATGGTGGCGACGATCCGGCAAATAGGAATGGTGGGCGTGGTTGGCTGTGTTAGTACATAAGCAAGTAACCTCGAGCTTATTGCTCAGTTTCACTTGAAAACGAGCAGAAATTCTACTGCTCGAAAGGTCGTGTAAAAAGATACTATAGGTTAAGGCTTAATACTATCATTGTCTACCACCTTTAAATAAACATTGATAAAATAGGTCGCCAATGACTTTGTTTTTTTTGTCGGATTATGCAGCTAAAATAGAACTTTTTTATCTCTAGTTATTATTTTCTATCTCACTTTGTTTACGAGGCAAAAATTAAATAACACATTATTGCATACCGAAAAACTACTAGAATAAAATCGTAAAATCAAAGTGGCTTTGACACCCTATATCTTGAAACCAGACTCTCAAGGACATGTTTATATGAACTTTTCTACTAGAATTGGTTCAGGAATGCGCCTTTAGAATTACGACCTTTCATTAAGTAACACCTTATATACCGGTTATTCCGAAGTTAACGTGCACAACAAACAACTTATTCTAAACCAAACTGAAAAACTACATAGAGATTAGATTATATGGAGACCATTAAAGAGATAGACAAACCTGTACTAACTGATTTTAAAAATCTTACAAAAATACCTAAACTAACCAACTAGAATGAAGTCGCCGTCTTATCATGAAGCAACTTATTTTGTGTTTTGTCGAATGTTTACTGCAAGACAAGGGAAGACAACACAAGTTCAGCCAAGACATGTCTTGAGTCATTTTTAATCGATTTTGGCCCTAATTTTAATATGCATTTTTCCTCAAATTCCAAATTTATATTTTTAAAAACGTTTTGTCTTTTTGAACGATTTTGGCCGTAACTCTCAGAAATTTCAAGTTTGCCATTTTAGGGGCAAATTCTATCTTGATGTGTTTTGAGCAAAATCTCATTTATTTTCTTTGTTTTTGTTTCTTTCTCTTTTATTATCTTTCTTATTTATTTTGACCTAAAATTGAATCAGACAAAAACATAAAAATTTGAATCTTTTAGCAATGTGGGTTATTTTTAATTGGTTTTAACCATAATCTTTTCCTGAATTTCCCGAAAAATTCCCAACTTTCACTTTGAGCACTTGAGTTTCTACGTAAATATAAAAATGTGAATTTTTAGACAAAGTGTAATTCTAACTCGCTTTTTTCCAGAAAATCCAAATTTGCGTTTTTAGACACTTTACACGTTTAGTTCTGCTCCTCTGTTTAGGGACGCTCCATTGGGGACTATTTATCGATATATGTTTATTTGACAAATCAGTATTATTTAGGCCTCAAGAATCTCCTGTTTAAGTTTGGCCACCTAATTTCGGGACACCCTGTACACTTCAGGCATCAATATTTTGCCATGTATTGAAGGTGTAGCGTCGGAAGCCAAAACCTGGTCGAAGAAGAACACGCCCAGCCAACAAACAGTGTTTTGGAATGGTGGCGTATAGAGTACGCTGAGACTATTCCTGTCCTTTATTTTCTCAATAATAATGTAAAAATGGAAATTATTCTCAGAGTTTTTTAAAATTGTGTGGAGCTTGGCGGCCGGCATATACGCTTCTCGTTCTTTTTGTCTTGGTCTTTCGAGCATTTTTTAATTTTTCGTTCATATTATATTCAATTGTTAATAATATGGTATACTATATGTATATATGTATACCATATATATGTATACCATATTATATGTATACTATCTGTCTACCATAGTATAATACATAATGTATACTTATCTTGGACACTCTGTATATTATGTTTAGAAGTGCCAGCCTTTGCTTATAAGTCCACGTCTGAGATTATCCATATATCAAAAAAAAAAATCTTACACTGGTTTACTAAGTAAAAATCCACTAATGGAAACAATAATGGCGCGGCTCAAGTATATTTCAAACTACTTGATTTTTCAAATAGTTGAAAGAAAAACTGCTTGACTTGATATTTACTCGCTTAATGTTGACTTAAACTCGACTTGAAATCTAGTCAAGTCAAGTCAAGTTGCTTGAAAATCAAGTTAAGAGCCGTAAATTCCTAAAAAAAATTTAGGCTTTATGAGAGATATGGGCACCTTAAACGGTAAAGTGTCGTGATGTGTCTCTGAGTGGTGTTTTAACTTTTGCTGAAATTATAATTTATAAAATTCCATGATTACTACGAAGGCCCAGAAGGGACAACAAGATTTTTGTCTTCAATTCTGAATTCAAAGTAAGAATTAAAAAAAACATTTAAGTAAATTCCGACTTTAAACTCGGAATTTAAGAAAAAAAAATCTTGTTGGCCCTTCTACGCCTTCGTAGATTACTTATTCCGTTGTGAGTTTTTTTTCATGGTCTCAATAATACTATTTTGCTGATAACGCTAATACTTCGATTAAAACATATCCACCTATTAAAGTAAACCTTCTTTTATTCTAAACTTGCTTCAGTTCAATAACCTTAAACATTTGATCGGAAATCAAACTTACCTCCTCCAGCGACGGGTAACTTCGAACGGATCCACTAATTTCGTGCATGTTTACTATGGGATTGCCGGATATGTTCAGCCATCCCATTCCCGGCAGGGTGATTTCTGATAGAGCCGCGTTCGGAATGTGAGTGAATCGATTCTGAGAGAGGTCGATTCGCCTGAGAAGATGCGAAAGATGAAAAAAATTGGCCGGTAACGATGACAGCTTATTGGCGCTTAAATCGACGGATAGCAACTGCGCTAGGTTCGTTGAACTGAAACCTGTCAATCCAGATATGGAGTTATGGCTGAGGTCCAGATGCTTCAGGCTGGACATGCCATTTAGCCGATACGCTTCCAACGTCGAGATCTTATTGTGGGATAATGACAAGGATTCCATCGACGAGACGTTCGAGAGGGCCTGATAAGGGATTTGCGGCATGCCGTTGAACTTCAGCTTGAGCTCTTTTAAGATACTAAATTGGGCAAAAACGCCCGGTTCCAGCGTGGTGAGCGAGTTAGAGCTTAAATCTATATGAATCAGGTTCGTATTCTTCGACAATATCGTCGCCGATAAATTCGATAGGGCGCAATCGTCTAAGGCGATTACCTGCAAAGAAGGCAGACCGTTCAAAGCCTTCTCATCCAACTGGCTCAAGTTATTGCGGGACAACTTTAAAACTCTTAAGCCCGGAATGTCGAGATGTCGCAGATCGCGAACAGACAATTTATTGTCGGCCAAGTTTAAGTCGTTAAGATTGTTCAGACCGCGAAAGGCATCCGGCTCGATCTTCGAAATGGAGCAGTTAACTAGGCTGAGCACCCTAATAGGCAATCCCTCCTGGAAAATCGAATCGTGTAAAACTTCCAACGGATTAAACGACAAATCCAGTATCCTCAACTTTTTTAAATTTATTAGCGCCCTGCCCTGGATCTTCTCTATCAGATTGTGCGACAAATTTAGTTCCTCGAGCTCGTGCAGCTCGGCGAAAGTTTTCAAAGTAATTTGCTTCACATGATTGGTGTTTAAATCCAGAAACTTTAGCGAGCGCATGGCCTCGAACGCTCTATCTTCGAGGAATGCTACGCTGTTATTATTCAAATAAACCTTCTGGACCTGCTGCAGGTCCTTGAAAAGGGCCCTTTCGATTTTTCTCAACCGATTGTGCCCCAGCCACATTATCTGAACGTTAGATTGGCCCTTCAGGGAGCGATTGTGCAACGATCTGATGGCGTTGTTATCGAGTTGCAGGGAAACTAAAGCGAAGCCGTTATGCAAAAACACATCTCCCAAATCTGTAATTATGTTCCCTTGCAGATTTATGTGCTCCAAACTGTGCAGCGTACGAAAAGCACCCTCGTCTATTGAAGTTATTTCATTGTGCTGTAAGTGCAGCTCCAGCAACTTCGGCAACGGATCAAATACACCTTTGTGTATAGATTGGATTTTATTGTTTTGCAACCTTATCTCTTGTAAATCCAGGGTTTTCTCGAACGTACCTGGCTCTAAATCGACTAGCCAGTTGCTGTCGAGACTTAATGAAGTTAAATTGTGATTCTGAACGAAAATGTCCCTCGGTAAATAAGGGACAAAATTGGAACTTAAATGCAATTGCGACAACCTGCCCAACGTTGCGAAAGCATCTTGGTCTATTCGGCTCACGGCGTTGTCTTGCATGTAAATCATGTCTAAGTTCGAGGAATTTGTGAAGGCATCTCCGGGTATTTCGAGTATATTGTTTTCCGATAACAACACCTCTTTCAAATTAGTTAGCAACGCAAACAACCCGCTGATGTAATGCAAGTGATTATGGCTCAAATCGATCATACTTAGCCGCTTGTTTTGCCTAAACGTCTTCGGATGCAGATAAATTATCTTATTGTGGCTCAAGTCCACTTTTTCCAGCTGACCCAACATAGAGAACGCTTCCTCGTGCACTCGCTCAATTACGTTGTAATATAACGACAACGTCCTCAACGCCCGACACACGCCGAAAGTTTCACGATTAACACTTTGAAAGAAGTTAAAACTGAGGTCCAAGTAGAGCAGCGAGTCCAAATGCGAATTGTAGTTGTCAAAGGAAATGGACCTAATTTCGTTCCAAGATAAACGTAAATGTCGGAGTTTTTCCAGGCGCCCCAAGGCGTTCATGGGGAAAGACTGGAGTTTGTTCTCGGATATGTCCAGTTCGGAGAGAGTCGATTCCAGGCCGGCGAATGTGTAATCGGTAACCTGAAAATAACAAACGGTTCTAGAGCTGGTTTTTATGTCTTTTTTATATTAAGTAAATTTTTATTAAGGACATAGGTCACGAGAATAAGGTTATAACACTTTTTTTGTAGATTTTTCAAGAAAAAAAGTTTAACCTCAACTAAGCGGCTATTGAAACGTTACACACGGCTTTTTGGGTCAATTTGTGTGTGAGTGATTTAAATATCCGTGATATTGTACTAGATATTTTTGTGACGTTTGGTACACACTTTCAGTTCATTAAGGGACATTTTCTGATGTTTGAACAATTTTATTAATTTTTATCAGTAGCGTTCGTCTGGGTTTTGCTTTGAATATTATTGAAAAAAAAATGGTACGCCAATGCTTTTTGTTCTGATAAAAATTATTTTGGAATCCTCATTCATTTCTAAGCACATTTGATCTCTTGACTTCTTAACGACTGACGCATTTCCCTTAAAAAAAAAATGTTTTTCTCCATCTCTTCTGCTGTAGATATTTTGCTGAAATTTGGTACACACTTTCTATTCATCAAGGGGCATAATGTAATTATATGTACTGAAATTATATGTATATGTTATTTCACAAAAATATCTACAGCAGTATCCTCGATATTAATTTAAAAACAGATAAATTTAGCGGGATCTGAGCTTGCAGAAAAACCATTTTTATTTTTTTAGGAAAAAACCATGCGTCAGTCAAAAAAAAAATCAAAAGACAAAATCTGCTTAGAAATGAATTAGGAATCCAAAAATAATTTCTATTAGAACAAAAAGCAATAGCGTACGATTTTTTCTTCAAAAAAACCCACCTGGACGTCATTGATAAAATTAATAAAATTGTATAACATCAGAAAATGCCCCTTAATGAATAGAAAGTGTATACTAAATTTCACAAAAATATCTAGAGCAATATCGCAGATATCAATAAAAAAGGAAATTTTTTGATAATCTTTTGCAGCCTGTATCTCAAGAGTGAAGACGTTTAGGACATATCTTCATATGAAGATTTTTCTTCAAAAGGGCCCAAGAATTACTTCTTCAAATATTAGAATGTTATTAAGAAACACCCTGTATATAACATATGATTTCCAGAATAGTTGCTACAAGGTGGAGAAAAAAGGTCATGAAATTTTGAAAAAAATTCTTCGACTGTATTAAGTCAGTTTGAAGCAGCAGTATGGTTAAATTCAGAAATTTGTTAATAAATTCCAACTTTAGAGTTCAGAGATTAGAGAGAAATTGAGAAAATTAAAAAAATCAATTAACACTGATTAAAATCTCTGATTTGTTGTGTTTGGTCAAACTTATTTTTTGGCAGAAATAAGTGAAATTTACTCAAATTCAAAACTCTTCAAAATGCTAGTTTGGGTTTTTCGAGAAAGTCAGCCAATATCATTTAAAAATTACTCAAATTAAATTTTGCAACAAAATCAGGTAAAACTGGTTCAAATAACTCGTAAAATTATTTTTTTTACTTAAATAAGTACACTTGACTCAAAATTAAAGCAAATTATAAACTTGCGCGTGTTTTCTTGAAAAATCGTCAAAAATTACTTACAAAATTACTTTTACACACCAAGTATGTAAAAATTCAAATTTGGAGTGTTTGAAGAAATTGAGGTTAAGATTATTACCAAAATCGTTCAAAAATGTAAATTTGGAGTTTGTAGAAACAATTAAATTAAGATTAACACCAAAATCGCAAAAAAAACTCACGGACCTTCACACGTTACCTTCACAATAAAAAAAAAAAAGTGTTAATAGTTATTTATGCATAAGTTTAAGTCTTAGAGTTCAAATTTGTGACTAAAACAAAAAAAATTCTTTGTCTAAACCCGTATTAAGTCAGTTTGAAAACGCAGTATGGTTTCACCTTCACAATAAAATCAAATAATCCCAAATTGTCAAGAGTTTTTTTATGAATTTTTTGGCTAAAATAAGTGAAACGACTCAAAATTAATGCAAAATTTAACTTTGGTGTTTTCTTAAAAAAATGTCAAAAAGTTACTTACAAAATTACTTTTAGGCACTTAGTGTGTAAAAATAGAAATTTGGAGTGTTTCAAGAAATTCAGGTTAAAATTATAGCCAAAATCGTTCAAAAATGTAAATTTGGAGTTTGTAGGTAAAATCAAATTAAGATTAACATCAAAAGCGCTAAAAAAACTCACGAACGACCGAAAACGCAAATAGAAAGCTTTTTCCCTAGAATAGTTGTTACCTTCTCAATAAAAAAACAAATTGTTAATATTTGTTTATGTATAGGTTTAAGTTTTAAAGGTCAAAGTTGTGACTAAAACAAAAAAACAAAAAAAAAATCTTGATCTAAATCTGTATTAAGTCAGTTTGAAAACGCAATACGGTTTCACCTAAAAACAATAAAAACAAATAATTCCAAGTGGTTAAGAGTTGCTCAAGGCAAAATTAGGCAAAATTGGATAAAATAAATCGTAAAATTAAACTTTTTGGCTAGAATAAGTGAAGCTCCACTCAAAATTAATGCAAAATGTAAAATCGTTGAAAAATTGCGCAAAGTGTGTAAAAATACAAGTTTCGTGTGTGTGAGCAAATTCAAGTTAAGATTATGGATAAAAGTTTAAATTTGGTGTTTGTAGGAAATTTCAAATTAGGATTAAGGCCACAATCGTTTAAAATTGACGAATGAGAGAAAATGCAAGTGTGGAGCCTATGGAGAAATTGAGAAAAATTACGGATAAAACAATGTCACAACACATTGTCTAAAAATGCACATTTTGATGCTTGTGGAGAACTTTTTAGGACAAAATCGGGAAAAACTGGTTAAAATCTTCTAATTTGTTGTTTTTGGATCAAGTATGTAAAATTTAACGAAATGACGTTAAAATAAAAATTTTGTATTTTTACGAAAAAGTCGAATTAAGATAGGGCAACCATTTATTAGAAATAACTTAAAGCGGTAAAACAAATTTCAAATTTTGGAACAATTTAGCTTATGATTAGGGCCAAATTAGACATAGATCTTCTAAAAATATCTATGTCTTTGAAGAAACACAATTTTAGGACGAAATGCGATAATATCACGTGAAGAAAAAAAAAGACTTTAAATTTTTATGCGAGAAGTCAGGCCAGCATTAAGGCCATAATCGGTTAATAATGACTCAAAGCGTTTAAAAATGCAAATTTGCAGGTTAGATTTATGGCTAATATTTATTAAAAAATGACCCACCTCACCTAAAAAAGTAATTTTTTATATTTTTAGAGAGATACTCAATTTTAGGACAAAGTAAGGCAATATGACGTGACGAAAAAAAGTCTTCTGATTTATTACGTTTTGTTATTTACACTCAAAATGCAAATTTGAGATTTTTTCGAGAAAGGCAAGTCAAGATTAAGACCAAAATCGGGAAAAACTGACTTCAAACGTATAAAAATATAAATTTAGAATGTCCTGTGATGTTCATTTTAGCATTATGGACAAAATTCTTCAAAAATTACTAAAAGAATTTGAAACATAAAATTTTTTAAAAAGATTTATGTTATTGATAAGGGCCAAAATCGAATAAAAATTCTTAAGGTGTTGAAGCAAATATATAATTTTTTTAGAAATGGATGTAAAAATTAGGAATACGAGTTTTTGGATAATTTAATTTTAGATTTAAAGCCAAAATCGGTTAAAAATGATTCAACGCGTTTAAAAATGCAAATGAAAACTTTTTGAGAAAAATCGCGTCGTGATAAGAGTCAAAATCGACTAAAAATTACTCAAAGCGTTTAAGAACGGCAATTTGCAGGTTAGAATTAGGGCTAAAAATTTTGCAATTTACACACAAAATGCAAATTTGGCTTTTTTCGAAAAAATCTGGTCAGGCTTAAGATGAAAATCGGTTAAAAATAAAAAGTATAATAATACAAATTTAGTATGTCTGGAGAAATTCATTTTAGGATTATTGACAAAATTGGTTAAAAGATACTCAAAGCATTTAAAATCTAAATTAAAAGTTTTTGAAAAAAATCATGTTCTTTGCAATTTAACTCACAATGCAAATTTATTTTTTTTTAAGAACGTTAGGTCAGAATTAAGGCCAATTGCTACAAAGTGGAGAAAAAAGATCCTGAAATTTTGAAAAAAATTCTTTGACTGTATTAAGTCAGCTTGAAGCAGCAGTATGGTTAAATTCAGAAATTTGATATTAAATTGCAACTTTAGAGTTCAGAGATTAGAGAGAAATTGAGAAAATTAAAAAAATCAATTAATACTGATTAAAATCTCTGATTTGTTGTTTTTGGTCAAACTTATTTTTTGGCAGAAATAAGTGAAATTTACTCAAATTCAAAACTCTTCAAAATGCTAGTTTGGGTTTTTCGAGAAAGTCAGCCAATATCATTTAAAAATTACTCAAATTAAATTTTGCAACAAAATCAGGTAAAACTGGTTCAAATAACTCGTAAAATAATTTTTTTTTTTACTTAAATAAGTACATTTGACTCAAAATTAAAGCAAATTATAAACTTGTTGTTTTCTTGAAAAATAGTCAAAAATTACTTACAAAATTACTTTTACACACCACGTATGTAAAAATTCAAATTTGGAGTGTTTGAAGAAATGGAGGTTAAGATTATTACCAAAATCGTTCAAAAATGTAAATTTGGAGTTTGTAGAAATAATTAAATTAAGATTAACACCAAAATCGCAAAAAAAACTCACGGACCTTCACACGTTACCTTCACAATAAAAAAAAATAAAGTGTTAATAGTTATTTATGCATAAGTTTAAGTCTTAGAGTTCAAATTTGTGACTAAAACAAAAAAAAAATTCTTTGTCTAAACCCGTATTAAGTCAGTTTGAAAACGCAGTATGGTTTCACCTTCACAATAAAATCAAATAATCCCAAATTGTCAAGAGCTTTTTTAAGAATTTTTTGGCTAAAATAAGTGAAACGACTCAAAATTAATGCAAAATTTAACTTTGGTGTTTTCTTAAAAAATCGTTAAAAAGTTACTTACAAAATTACTTTTACACACTTAGTGTGTAAAAATTCAAATTTGGAGTGTTTCAAGAAATTTAGGTTAAGATTATAGCCAAAATCGTTCAAAAATGTAAATTTGGAGTTTGTAGGTAAAATCAAATTAAGATTAACATCAAAAGCGCTAAAAAAAACTCACGAACGACAGAAAACGCATATAGGAAGCTTCTTTCCTAGAATAGTTGTTACCTTTTCAATAAAAAAAACAAATTGTTAATAGTTATTTATGTATAGGTTAAAGTTTTAAAGGTCAAAGTTGTGACTAAAACAAAAAAACAAAAACAAATTTCTTGGTCTAAATCTGTATTAAGTCAGTTTGAAAACGCAATATGGTTTCACCTAAAAACAATAAAATCAAATAATTCCAAGTGGTTAAGAGTTGCTCAAGGCAAAATTAGGCAAAATTGGTTAGAATAAATCGTAAAATTAAGCTTTTTGGCTAAAATAAGTGAAGCTCCACTCAAAATTAATGCAAAATGTAAGATTGGTGTTTATCGAGAAATTCAAGCTTGGATAAAGACCAAAATCGTTGAAAGATTGCGCAAAGTGTGTAAAAATACAAATTTGGTGTGTGTGAACAAATTCAAGTTAAGATTATGGATAAAATTTAAATTTGGTGTTTGTAGGAAATTTCAAATTCGGATTAAGGCCACAATCGTTTAAAATTGTCACGAATGAGAGAAAATGCAAGTGTGGAGCAATTGAGAAAAATTACGGATAAAACAATGTCACAACACATTGTCTAAAAATGCACATTTTGATGCTTGTGGAGAACTTTTTAGGACAAAATCGGGAAAAACTGGTTAAAATCTTCTAATTTGTTGTTTTTGGATCAAGTATGTAAAATTTAACGATAATGACGTTAAAATAAAAATTTTGTATTTTTACGAAAAAGTCGAATTAAGATAGGGCAACCATTTATTAGAAATAACTTAAAGCGGTAAAACACAAATTTCAAATTTTGGAAAAATTCAGCTTATGATTAGGGCCAAATTCAGTAAAAAATGACTTAATTCTTCTAGAAACGCACTTTAAATTTTTTTGGGAAATGCGTGTTAGAATTAGTGCTAAAATTGCAGCAACACAATTTTAGGACGAAATGCGATAATATCACGTAAGAAAAAAAATACTTTAAATTTTTATGCGAGAAGTCAGGCCAGCATTAAGGCCATAATCGGTTAGTAATGACTCAAAGCGTTTAAAAATGCAAATTTGCAGGTTAGATTTATGGCTAATATTTATTAAAAATGACCCACCTCATCTAAAAGAGCAATTTTTTATATTTTTGAAGAGACTCAATTTTAGGACAAAGTAAGGCAATATGACGTGACGAAAAAAAGTCTTCTGATTTATTACTTTTTGTTATTTATACTCAAAATTCAAATTGTGATTTTTTATAGAAAAAGGCAAGTCAGGATTAAAGCCAAAATCGGTAAAAAATTAGTGCAAACGTAAACAAGTATTAATTTAGAATGTCCGGTGAAATTAATTTGAAGATTATGCCCAAATTTCGTTAAAAATTACTGAAAGAATTTAAAAAATACACATTAAAATGTTTTAAAAAATGTAGGCTATTGGTAAATGCATGTAAAGATAAAAATCACTCAAACCGTCTAGCAATGAAAAAGTAAAATTTTTTGAGAAATTTATGTTAGGATTAATATCAAAATCCGTTAAAAATGACTCAACGCGTTTAAAGATGCGAAAATTTGCAGGTTAGAATTGGGGTTAAAATTGATAATAATTGACGAAAAAAAAAGGCATCTGTAGTACTTGTAGTAAGTACACTCAAAGTGCAAATTTGGTTTTTTTCGAAAAAGTCAGGTCAGGATTAAGACCAAAATCGGTTAAAAATAAAAAACCTATAATAATACAAATTTTGAATGTCTGGAGAAATTCATTTCAGGATTATTGCCAAAATCGGTTAAAAATTATTCAAAGCATTTCAAATCTAAATTAAAAGTTTTTGAAAAAAATCAGGTTCTTTGTAATTTAATTCAAAAATTCAAATTTGTTTTCTTTTCAAGAAAGTTAGGTCAGGATGTAGGCCAAAATTAATTAAAAATGAGTCCAAACGCAAAAAAATTGAAATTTGGAAGGTCTGCAGAAATTAATTTTAGAATGATAGCCGAAATCGGGTAAAAATTACTCAAAGCATTTAAAAATGTTTTGAAAGTTTTTGAAAAAAATCAGGTTCGCTGTGAAAAGAAAAAAAAATATAAACTTTTTTTCTATTGTGACGTAAAGAAGTTCCAACTGGAAGAGCAAAGATTCTAGAGCAGATTTTCTTTTATATTGATAAAATTTATATTATTACAAATAGCATAGGTGATGAGAATAAGGTTATAACATCTTATGACACTTATTTTTTGTAGAATTTAAAAGAAAAAAGTTTAACCTCATGACACATGATTTTTTTTAAAGACTGTACCGATTTTTGAAATTAAACCCAATTCAAATGTGCCCATCCTTAGGCTATCGAACAAAGATAGTCGAAAAGCCATACATATCTCAGAATATATAGTTGGGACGTATAAACGTGCGTCGTTCTTGGACCTTGTTGTATATATGGGGGGTGTTCTTGGGGTGCAAAATAAAAAAAAACACAATATTTTTTTTTGTTTCTCCTCACCAAGGGCCACACCATAAGAACACCCCCCGTATATTTCTCAGAATAGTAGCTACAAGGTGGAGAAATAGGTCATGTGATTTTCTTTGATGTACTTCTGTACGTAAAAAGGTTCCAACTGCAAGTATTTGAAAAAAAAAGCTTTTTAAGTTGACATTCAAAAAACAAACACAGATTTTGTAACTTACACTTTTCACTCTATTGGCCTTCAAGTTTAACTTCATCAGTCCCAATCCATGGAAAATGTAGCTGGGAATTTCGGTAATCTGGTTATCTTCCAGCTCGAGGGCTATCAACTTGTTGAGACCCCTGAAAGTCATCTGTGGAATCTCCTTCAGCTTGGCAGATACCAGTATGAAGCTTTCCAGATAGGGTGCCAGGTGGCGCAAAAGGTCATCGTGCAACTCTTCTATGTTCGACTGCGATATCTTGATATGATGAATAATCACTGTTTCGGGAAAGATATTCTTTGGCAGCCGGGTCTGGAATTACAAAAATATTACATTATGTGGTAGAACACCACAATACGTACCATGGCTTTGTCCAATTCGATAATCGACAGAGACTGTATGGAGACGTTGACTACTTCTAGTAGCATTCTGAGAGCTTGCGCAGTCACAGCTTGACATTCCAGGTGGATGCCGTTTTCGAAGTCGAAACAGCGACAGGAAGGGTTGACGGCCGGGTCGGGGCATTGCTTGCCGCCTCCCTCAGCCGCCCCCCAGATTACGACAATGCTCGTTAGGGCGATCCAGAAGTGGTTCATTACGTCTGGACTCGCTGAGGTATTCTAGCTCGAGGCGACATCGTTTGCCTGGAAGAAAACCTGAAATGAATAATTTCATGTCTCAGTTTTAATTGCAATTGTCCAAGAGGAGTGATTGCTATATTGTTTTCTTACAATTTAAAAATAATTATCAAAGTCAGTCTGCAATGTATTGGTAAAAAAAAAATTAATTGAATTTTTTTTTATTGGTATATCGTCGTGCTCTCTCACTACTCATAATTGTGCAATTTTGTGGTTAGGTTAAAAATTGTCGATAACAAAGGCTTTAATTAAAAGAATCCCTTGAGGCTAGCCAAACGAATAACCTGGCACAACAAAGCACGTTTCCGTGTATACGCCTCTAAAATTAATTAAGAAATCACAAAACTGCCTGCGAAACTAAATTGTGAATCCAGTGCCTGAAGTTTATACAACAAGCGACAGTATTTGATTAAACCTTAGGATCGAATTGATAAATTGTTCGTGGAATTATTTTCGAGTATCGGATTAAAATATTCGTAAATTTAAATCGCTTAGAGCCATAATATAATATAGTCGAAAGACTCATTAAATTCACACATCATCTGTTCGCTTTGAAAAAAATCGCAAGTTGCAAGGTGAAACTCGAAAAAGCTCCAATATAAATCCCCCTTCGGCTGCGTGGGGAAGTTGAGGAATAATTTTTATGCCTGGATGAAGTGGATTGCGGGCAATCCAATCGGAGCCGTGTGGAAAAGCGTTCGACTCGGTAACGAAGCCATTAATTTTAATTTCGTTCGTTTTTAAGCCGCTAGAAAGTTTCCGAACAGTAAATTAGGAAGCATTATAGACCATCAATTTTCGCATAGGGCCATGTTTCGATGTGTTATGCCTCACTTTTATTAATGGGCCGTTGCTTTTAATGTCCCAAGTTGGGGCAATTTTTCAAAAAATTTCGAGGTACGCTGCCCAGACCTGTCCCCAAAAGTTTAGATTCCATTTTTTTGCGGCACCATTGAGGAACTATTCCTAATAGTGATTTATGTATTAAGTAACGGGTTGTTTATTTTAAAAAGTCATCTAGTTTGCTAGAAAATGTCAAAAGAAAGGGATGAAAGAACAAAAGTCTATTTACTTTAATTATGTCATTCTTTTCTGTCAAAAGTTCCTACTTTTCTAGATGATGTTTTCTAATAAACACCCTGTACGTAATGAAAGGTCTTACGAAACGAATGAGTTTATGACTGAGCGCAATTGAAAGCGAGTCTGCATACCCACCCAAGTAACATATTATGTGAATGCCTTCGGTTTTTTTAATGTTAATTGGACTTGGACCTAGATTTTGGCTTTATAGATGAAGTTTTATTTGTAAACTTTAAGTGCTTATAGTTTTCTAAAGACTCTAGAAATACCTGTATATTTCGGTTTTAAAAAAATAATAACAAAAAACGTTTAGGCAATAATACCTATAAAATTTTAGGTGCAGTGACAGGTAATGGATATACAGGTTGTCCAATGTTAAAAGCAACTACATGGGAATTTCGGAAACGGTAAGAGATACAATTTTGTTTAAATGGGAAAAAAGTTGCGCTATTCCGAGCCCAATCAGATGCTGTATCGAAATTGTAAATATCTGCAGAGGTTTTCAAAATATCGTGCAAAACCTAAAAATTGTATTTTTCGAAAAATTGAAAAATCGTCGTCATCTTACAAACAAATTTTATAAAATTTAGTGGTTTTGTATTAACGACTACGAGCAATTGAACGACGTTAACGAATTTTTTCTACACCTTTTAGTTTTTTTGTAACCATAGCCAACTTTGTTATTTCTTATGGCCGCCATATTGGTTTTATACGTTGTTAAATAGTGCATAAAAAAGCTTTTCAACCATGTATAACAACCTATCTTTGAATCACACAAAATGTAAGTTTATTAAAAAACAATTTTTCACTTAGATGGCTGTGAAACAAATGCCGTGACTGTGTTTGTTTGTCATGGCTACTTAACAATCTGTCAAAACGTTGTTATTTATTTGCTTTTATCTGATAATTTTACAGTTGTTCAAATAGTTGTGATATTTTTCGAGTTACACTACCATTTAAATTTAATATGGAAAGGTTTTCAAATAGGGAAAAAGTTGACATCTATGATTGTTTCATTTTGTGCCATAGGAACGCTAATCGAGCTCAAGATATGTACTCTCAACGATATCCAGAAAGATGGCAACCAGGTTTATCGATCTTCAGAATGCTTAGAAATAATTTAATTCCTTTAAAATTTAATTCCTATGGTTCCTTTAAAATACACAATCGAAATAGAGTGCCTATTGAAAATATTGAAAATCTTGTTTTGCAAAGTGCAATCGACATTCTCGTACCTTTGTCAACTCGAAAATAGTGTTGAAGTGCCTAAATCAACTGTTCAGAGAATTCTTAAAAAATTTAAATATCGTCCATATAAAACACATATTAGTCAACGACTCCGAGATGGTGACTTTGAAAGAAGAATATTGTTTTGCAACGGGTTCGTAGAAAATGCCAAGAAAACTTTCAACTTCCGCTTAAAATGGTGTGGTCTGAAAGTAGATTTGCGAACTGTGGAGTAACAGGCACAACAACGTGTATTGGGCCGAGCAAAATCCGTTCTTAAATCGTGAGGTGCACCATCAAGTTAGGTGGGGTATTAATGTAAGGCTAGGATAAACGGACATATACTATTTAAAATTTTTCATAATAATTTGACTGCACTTCGATATCTTGAAATATTACAAAATCACGTCGCCGTCGAACAAACTTTAGATAATTTGCCTCTTCAAGATGTAGCGAACATGTGGTTCCAGCAAGTTGGAGCACCTCCACATAATGCGAGAATCATAACTGACCATTTGAATCAGCAACATGGAAATATCTGGATCGGAAATCGAGGTCCGGTTGCCTGGCCTGCACGCTCGCCGGACCTTACGCCTCTTGATTTTTGCATTTAGGGATACTTAAGGGATAAAGTTTATTGTACTCCTCATAACACAATAGAAGAACTTGAGGCAGCTGTTGTACCATCCATAGAAGAAATGCCTGGACAAATGGTTAAAGATGCAAGTATTTCTCTAATACATCGATGCAGGACGTGCGTTAATAACAACGGTGGAATTTTCGAACTTTTACTTTAATTTAATTTAATTCAACGTTTTGTCATCGGTTTTTACTTTTTAGTTTCGTTTAGAGTTTAATGATAAATAATGTTTTAGTTGTAAACTTTAGTATCATAATTAAAATAATTTTTTTAAGAAATTGCATTTTTTGACGAAAATTAAAATAAAGTAAAAAGAAAATAAAATTCTGAACAGATAAAAGCAAATAAAGTTTTAGCAGAACAAACACAATTACGGCATTTACTTCAGGGCCAACTAAGTGAAAAATTGCTTTTTTTAACACATTTACATTTTTCGTCAAACAAAAATAGGATTTTTATACATAGTTGAAAAACTCTTTTAATGCATTATTTGATAACATAGAAATCTAATATGGCGGCCATAAGAAATTACAAAGTTGGCTGTGGTTGCAAAAGAACAAGGTCTAGAAAAAATTCGATTCCCTCTAGTCGCTAATACAAAAGTACTAAATTTTATAAAATTTGTTTATAAAATAGCGACGATATTTAAATTTTTCGAAAAATACAATTTTTAGGTTTTTTACGATATTTCGAAAACCCCTGTAGATATTTTTAATTTACAGCGTCTGATTGGGCTCGGAATAGGCCCAAGTTTTTTCCCATTTAACCAAAATTGTATCTCTTACCGTTTCCGAAATCCCCATGTAGTGGCTTTTTTCTGGGACACCCTGTATAGAAGAATACAAAATCTTTAAAAATAATTTGATCCACAGTTTTCATAAAAAATTTTGTAAGACCTGTTATAAATGGTGTAAACTTTTTTTTAGCTTTTGGCAATCTAGCTTGTGCAAATAAGAAGATGTTGTAACTAGAGAAGAAGTTTTATCCTTTAACAGCCATGTTTTCAATTTTTTTTTATGGAAATTAATAACATATAGTAATGAAATATCTTAAATTCCTGACGATATTTAAGCACAATTAAACGAAACGTTGACGAAGAGGTAATAAAATGTTTGCTGCCTTGTTCCCGAGTTCGCCGATTTTCCATACGTCATAGTTTGAATCTGGGACACAATCTTCATCCATTTATTCTTTTATGGTATTATCTATGTGCTATGTGCGAAAATAGCATAAGGACAAAATTGGCTTTTAAAAAAGCAAATTTGTGTAAAAAATTCGGATTAGAATTAGAGGCAAAATTCTTTAAAATCAAAGCTCCAATTAGAAATAAAGTCAGTTAAATAAGATGCACATGGTGCAAAAATACAAATTTTGAGTTTTTAGAAAAATTTTATTTTAGGACAAAATCAGGCAAAACTGATTAAAATCTTCTAATTTGTTGGGTTGACCTAATGATTTAGCCAAATAGCTAAAAACTCACTTCAAGCGTCCAAAAATGCAAACATGCAATTTAAAAATGCAGGTTAGATTTACTAATAAAAGTATCTAAAAGTACCCACAAAGTCTAAAAATACAAATTTTTATGTTTTTGTATAAAATCGACTTTAGGACAAAATCCGGCTCAAATGATTTAATTTGTCGCCCTTTCTGTAAAATTACATTCCAAGGCATACATTTCATAAATGAAATTTTACTCAAAAAGCTTAAAAATGCAAGTTATGTTGGGTTTTTCTAAATTCCACATAAAGAGTGTGAACTGTTTGAGAATCATAAAATTGGACAACACCATCGTTTTAGTTGGAAAAAGTTAGATAACAACGAATACCAACATCGTAGCACCATTTCTGAAAATGTAAGAATGACACAGCACATATAGCTTGTGTCCAGTGCATATAGGCCTCTCTGTTTCAAAAGAATAATCTTCCATTTTTGGTGAAAAAAAAATCACCAAAAAGTTGTGATCATCAGACTGTTACCTGCCAAGACGTGTTTCGCTCCCACTAGAGCTCATCAGTTGGGTCACTTTGTGATCTCGCACCTCAATTTTCGAAAGTTAAAGCCAAATGTCCACCCGGCGACGGCAAACCAGTCCTACTGCTTCGCTGAGTCGGCATTTTGTACTGATGATGATGATACTGACCATGAATCGCTTTATTGATAAATGTATCCACCCCACATGCAGTACTTCGGTCTAACACCATAATCGAATGCTATGAAGCTTGAAATCAAAAATTGATTTTTGGTTGTTCGCCCTAATGTACAGGATGTCTTTTTTACTTGCGCGCAGTATTGCTATCTCCGAAACGCCTGTAGTTACGAAGACTGTTAAATTAGCACTTTTGTAGAGCCTGTTTAGAAAACTTTTATAATCTTGCCACATTTTCAGTGGTTTCTGAAATATTAACCCATAAGCGCCTACACGCTCCATATGGTGCCAGTAAACATTAAGAGCCAAAGTCCTGCTTAAGTCGGATATTTTTCAATTTTTCGTCAACTCGTCTATTTAGGCCTCTTTAGTATGATTCATGAAGCCCCTAGAAGTGTTTATGCAAAGCTCTGCTTACGTTCGCCATTTTTTAGTATCGAGTGAAATATTGGTTTGTACGAGTTGGTCAAAAACATGGACATCAACTTAGTAGAACTACCATTCGATATTTTATTTTATGCTAGTTGTTTTAAACGTTTTATCATATTATGATATGTGAAAACATATTCCTATTTGAGAATGATTTTATGGATTGTTTGCTTATGTACAATTTTGTTGGAAACATCAGTATTCCCAAATGTGTTCGTTAGGCCGTACCATATTTGAAATATGACTTACGATGACGAAATTTATATTGAACCTCCAGAAAGCAACTTACCGACGAAGATTCAGCGACGAGCATGAAGGTGGTTTAGTTGACAATTTAACTGCTAGGCAACATACTGCTAGAGCAGAAATTGTTTATTATAATGATTATTTCACTCATCCATATTATTGCTATGGAGCAAAACAGGTATTAATAAGCGGTAATTCGATAATTTTCTAAAATATTACAGCGGTAATTTCACGTTGTCATGGAATCAACCGGAAAATCTTAATCAATGTCGTTGTCTGACCGACTTATTTAAGGTGACGTCCGAATATTCTAACACTACTTATTTATTTCTTAATAGTATTTTTGATTCGAGAAATAGTCTCACTAAATACCGCTCGAGCTTTAAAATGAACCAGAAAATTTTTCACTCTGGCTTGTTTTGCTTGCAAATTTCACTCGTCCTAAAGGACTCGTGAAATTATGGAAAACATGCAATCGCTCATAAAGTAGGTTTAGGTAACTTGTATTTTGGAAACATTACATGAAACAACATTTATTTTATATATTCTTTAAGTTTTGTATTGTCTTGTTGTGTGAGTTTCAACATTGCCATGAATCTGCTATTTTTTGGATATTAATGTTTTCATAATATTATAAATTGCTACATTATAGAGTAGGATTAGGTAACTTGTATTTTGGAAACATTACGTAAAACAACATTTAGTTTATAAATTCTTTAGGTTCTGTAGTGTTTAGTTGTGTGAGTTAGTAAACTTTTTTCTAACAATTTAAATTCCAGTGTAGTCTTCAAACTCAAATATAAAAATTTGTAATCTAGTATGCTGTGACTAATGTTTGTATGATGTTATAATTGAGTTTTTAAAGCATACGTTTCAAAATTGCTATGAATATGCTATCATTAAACGGATAGATGTAGTTCTCTGCAATTCTTTTTCTCTATAATTTAGATGCAAAAATCAGGCATTTTATTAGAGTTCAGTTGTGTGAGCTAATAAACTTCTCCTAACAAATTAAATTCTAGTAGTATGAACTACCTCCAAATCCAAATGTAAATCAAATTGTCAAACAGGTGGGAAAAATTATCGGTAATTTTAAAGCTCTCGTGGTATTGCCCCCAATAATAGATTAGGAACTGATTATGATAATATAGAAGAGCTAAAAAAAAGTCATGCCCTTTAGAGCCGAGTAGTAGTACCATTGCAAAGTACTTTAGTACTTGTCACAACTAATTTTATAAAAGGAGATTTGCAAGAGCCGCACCAAGAATTTCCAACAGAAAATTATTCAAAATACAGCACAATGAGCTGCGTTGAATTATTTGAATTATTTTTCTCCGATGACGTGCTACAAAATATAATACTAGAAACAAAAACTTATGCTTTACAGAAAAACTGCCCCGACCACAAATAACCACTGAAGAACTAAGAGCGTATTTAGGAATTCTTATTTTGAGTGGTATAAACATCTTGCCATCAAAATGGATTTCAATAATAAAAATAGTTACTCATAATTTTAAGATTTTGCTCAAAAACAAATTACTTTTTACTTTTGTGCTGTTGCCTTTTACTAGTAAGGTTACGCCTAAAGGTGCCATATGAGAACACCTTGTTTTTTTGTTAAGTTAAAGAAAAAAAAAGTGTTTTATTGTCTAAATAAGTTAAATTAAAATGTTTAATGCATTTTTATATTAAAATTGTGCTTTTTTTCAAAAACTTTTATTTATCGGCATAAATGGGTTAAAAAAAAATGTAAAAAATACCAAAACTTCAATCTCTTCACACGAAGCTAATCAATATGTCATATGAGAGGGGTTAGAGTGTGAAGAGTGTAGGTGGTCACCAATTTGTCGATCAACCCATCTGCATACTAGTTTCGGGGTCTAACCCTCATCAGTACAGCTTTGGCTGGTCCACAAATTGGGGACCGTGATATGGCTACTTAAAGCCGGAAACGTACAGAGTACCGGTGAGATGTTGTACAGAGCAGAAGCAGGCGACCTCCACCAGCGTATTTTAGATCCAATACTGCATGGCAGGATGGCTCTCATTTCGATAACCAGCGAGGTACAAAGCAATATGGCCTGCTTCTGAAGCGTACAAAGCAATAATGCAACATTTTTTTCAAAAACAGGAAAAAAAAAGTCAAAGGTAAAAGAAATTCAGAAACTTCAAACCAAGACAGTAAATTGTTTTGTGGTAAGTCATTGTCACCCTCACATTTCTTCCTTTTCTTACCTTTCTTACCCTTTTACCCTTTCTTAACCTAACACCATATGCATCGTAGGTTTCACTTTTTGACGCTCTTTTGCTTTGAGTTACCGACTTCACTCTTTTACGTTAATCATCTCTCAATACTTTTATGTTCAGTATTTTATTTCGTTTACTTGTAGTAGTCCCCTAGTTTCTTCCTGCTGGTGTACAAATTATAACTTTAAATTAAGTAATCCGTATGTTGTAGTACAAAACTCTGATGAAGGCACCAATTTGTGCCGAAACGTCAAATAAACAACGAAGATTGAAGCACCCGCTGTACCTTATTTAATTAAGGAAAAGGATCACATCCCAAGAAATCAACCAGCCTTACTTAAAATGTGGAAACACTGTAAATGTTTTCTAAAAAGTATCCACAATAGGCAACTTTTTGCTAATTTAACCGACCTTGTAACTACAACGGTTTCGGAGATAGCAATACTGCACGCACTTAAGAAAGACACCCTATATATGTAAGAACTCACACAACTTTTCGATGAATTTTTCTTTACTGGTGTTATGGAACATTATTCTTCGGTAACAGATAGGCCTATATTCACCGGACACAGGCTAGATGTGCTGTGTCATTCTTACATATATATTAGGGCCAAGAACCAGAAATCAATTTTTGATTTCAAGCTTCATTTCTGAAAATGACGAAATCAGTAAATATTTCGATAATCTTTTGAGATTCCTAGAATTTAACTGAAACATCATTTTGGTGGGAAAAAAGATAGTTGGAAACGAAGGCAAATACCATACTTTTAAAAAATATAAAGTCATTAAATATCTCGAGAATAGCAGGAATTTTAAAAATTAAATCAAATCATCACCTTAGATGGAAAAAGTTAGCTGAAAACGGTTAGAAACTTTAGGGGTGTATTATTCAAAATAACAAATATTGTGACATTTCGAGAATGACTTGAGATTTCTTGGACTAGAAAAACGTTTTAGTTGGAAAAAGTTAAGGGCTTTAAATCCTATGAACTTATTAAACCCACAGATGCATCAATACCTAATGAGGATATAAATAAGTAAAAAAGGGAACCCCATAGAGACATCAATATTTGTTAAAGATATAATTAATAGAGAGAAAAACCAACCGACATAAAAAAAAACGTGGAAACTGAGAAGCTTGAATTTGATATACCTGAATGGCCTAAAGCGGAAAAGGAAGAAAAAGGATAAGAAGTTAATTAAAAAAAAAGTGGAAAAAAATAAGCCTGAAGAGACTCTGGAACACAAAAAGCTCGTGCTTTGAAAATTCGAGAAAATTTAAGATGAGAAACCTAAACCCAAGGACGAGCATGAAAAATCGCAGCTAAAACTTATCAAAAAACCTGAAGAAAGAGACTTCAGGCTCTAAACCTGAAGAACTTATTAAACCACAGAGGTATCATACCTGTTGAGGATATAAGGAGAAAAAGGTACCAAAAAAACCTGAAGCTTTAGGATTGAGGCTTATGAATTGTCCATGTTGACTGCCCTTCGGTAAGGCAAGTACTTCTTGTGAACATTTCAGAAGCAGTTTCCAAAGTGAAAGTAAATTGATTGAGCACCTTAAATAAAAACTAAATTGATTGAGCACTATAAAGTGAGTAGACCTAATATACCTTGTAAGTAAAACAGAATGGGGTAAAAATCGATGTTAATACACGCTATAGTGCCTGTGACTTACAGCCAAACCGAGGCCTGCTGTTTACATGCTACTTAACCAAAATGCAGCAAATGGCGTACGTAACCACAGACAGTTCGACACAAACTTAATAATATAAAGTAGCTACCGATGTTGTAGCCTTGCTATTGTATATTGAACTAACGTAAGAGTTCAGAGAACTAACGTAGATGGAACTGTAGTAGGTTAGTAACAATGAACAACACAGAAAAGTCTGAAATCTAAAAACAAACATCCTGTCTCAATTTTGGCCCATTGTGAACTATTATCAGAGTCGCTGGCTTTACTGCGGTCGAAACAAAAGCTAAACCTAGTATACTCTCTAAAATTATCCTTAATTACGATTACTTAATTCTGCTTATCTTCCAGGTTGGCTGCCACGTAACACGATTTTAACTACAGCTGCTAAAGTTTCCGCACACATAAAAGCCAAACACAATAGGCAAACTCCCTTGCAGGGAGGGTGCAGCAGGAACCCCACCGCGGCCCGCCAGTGACAATGCGTATTAATAAGGGTAATGTAATATTAGCTTTACATTAGGCGCTTACGGGGCACAAAGGTTTGACGTTATTTAGTTATGACGACTAATTCATATTACGGCGGCGATTTTAATATGGCGTTTCTCGTTCCGTTCCCGTGGGCCTCTCGAAAATTGCTAGTGCTCCCAAATTGAAGGGCACTAGGTCTGAAAGGATATTACTTGTAGACGCAACTAATTCATTGTGGAAACTCTAGGGCTAAAGGTTAAATAATACTCGGGTTTTGATGGGAAGGTCGCTTATAAGGGGTAAATGAAACTTCAGACAAAAGTCAACAACGTCAAAAACAAAAGTGTTCATTACACATGTTTGGTTTCATTTTTGTTTCAAAACTACTCTTATTAAGGTTAGTTCAAGCCGTCAAGACTTTCTCGATTAACAATCCATATATTACACTTTCACTTAGTTTTTCACCCATTAATGGGAGTGACAAAATTCCCCAAGCCCCAATCCTCCACGCTAAAGACAATCAAGTTCATTTTAATGGAAAATCATAGCCTAAACCTAAACGTCACCTAGTACATTAATCAGCTGCACCCACTTTTAGCAAGAACAGTTCGTCAATTTCTGCCCGGTTAATCGTTCGTCCGAACTCGACCAATTAACCCCCGCAAAATTTATACCCCTCCGACTCATAGGCAATCGATTTAAGTACCCACCCGATCCATATTTCCCCCATTTTCACTTATATCTGCATTATACTGACACTTCGTTTCAATTTGGCCCTTGGAAAATTGGTGGGCCTGGATTAAACATCCACAGCTCCAGGATATGAATTTCATTGTTGGTCGACCGCTCCCATTTAGGGAACGTGTTGGAAACCGCCCAAGAAAGGAAGTGACCCCGCACTTTTCAGCTCTATTGTACCTTTTTTTTTTCGGGACAGACGGGGGGAGGCGTCAATAAATTTGATTAAGCCGTCCTTTGTCTAGAATGTTGACAGGCAGGTTTTTTTCTTGACTACTTTTGTAGTTTTGCGGTTATTTACACATGGAATATTGAGCAGTAGTTTCTATTATTCGAGTATTTGAGAATAATCCCATCTCGAGACAACTAACTTTTACATTAGTTAAATAAACAAGCCTACAATTATCTTATTGATTGAAAAATGAGAAATGAGAAATAAGAGCAGTTGCTACAGCGAAATACGCGAACAATCTCGAATTACGCGAAAAATCTTACCAAAGGATGAAGAGAGTTTGCTGAGCTACTAGAGTCTGTTTTAGTAGCACAATTTTAAGTATCGAAAGCCATTTCGCTTATTTTTCAATAGCATGTGAGTGATAAATGATTAAGCAGAGTACCAATAAGTCGATTTTAAAAGTGCCTAAAAATTATCCATCGAAGGGGTCTATTTCCAAAATTATGGAACCAATGAAATTTTGTTTGTGGAAAGAGATAAAAGACATCAAGAAGAATAAAAAATAGTTGGATTCGCTCTAATTGCTTAATTTGTTGTAAAATTATAGGCGGTCAATGTGAAATTTGAAAAATGGCACGAATTTAATCCTCTAATTTTCTATTGCTTATTTAGTTATTACTTATTATATTATTACTTAGTATATATTAGTTATTATTTATTATCCTCCATTAGTGAATTCGAGTGAAATTAGTCCGATTATTTCACTCATCCATATTATTGCTATGGAGCAAGACAGGTATTAATAAGCGGTAATTCGATAATTTTCTAAAAAATTACAGCGGTAATTTCACGTTGTCATGGAATCAACCATAAAACCTTAATCAATGTCGTTGTCTGACTGACTTATTTAAGGTGACGTCCGAATATTCTAACACTACTTATTTATTTCTTAATAGTATTTTTGATTCGAGAAATAATCTCACTAAATACCGCTCGAGCTTTAAAATGAACCAGATAATTTTTCACTCTGGCATGTTTTTCTTGCAAATTTCACTCGTCCTAAAGAACTCGTGAAATTATGGAAAACATGCAATCGTGAAAAATTATCGGTAATTTTAAATCTCTCGTGGTATTACCCCCGAAAAGTTACTTTTTTAAGAATGGCAAAAAAGTCCATTCTAAAAGTCGTCCACCGAATGGGTCTATTCCGAAATTATTGTACCAATGTGAACTTTGTTTGTGGAAGGAGGTATAAAACATCAAGAAGATGAAAAACAAAAACACTTGGACCCACTCTGATCGGTCCGTTTGTTGTAAAGTTAAAGATGGTAAATTTGAAAATTGGGAATACCTCCCTTTGGTAAATTTGAAACAAATTTTGGATGTTTTTTGCTGTTTTGATCGGATTGGCAGGCTTGTGATCTCCTAAAATCGTAACTAACTGAATTCGAATTAAATTAGTCCCACAAGTGATTTTGATAAAAATCGTTGGAAAGAAAAAACCGTTGGATTCGCTCTGATCGGTCCATTTGTTGTAAATTTATAGGCGGTAAATTTGAAAATTGAGAGTACATACCTAATAAACCCGCTTTGGTCAATTTGAAAAAGAATGGAATTTTTTGCAGATTTTGATTGAAATGGCATGATAGAAATGCCCTAAAAACGTAACTAACGAAATACAATTAAATTAGCCCCACATGTGTTTTTTTTTTAAGAATGACAATAAACTCGATTTTAAAAGTGGCTAAAAATTGTCAATCGAAAGGGTCTATCGCCGAAATTATTGAACCAATGGGATTTATGTTTATGGCAAGAAAACACCAAAAAGATGAGAAAACCGTTGGAGTCACTTTGATCGGTCCATTCGTTGTAAAGCTATAGGCGGTAAAAGTTGAAAATTGAGAAAAAATAACTAATAAACCCGCTTTGGTCAATTTGAAAAAAAAAAAATTTTTTTTGCTGTGTTTGATTGGAATGACATGATTGAAATGCCCTAAAAACGTAATTTACCGAATTCAAATTAAATTAGCCCCGCAAGTAATTTTTTTTAAGAATGGCAAAATACTCGATTCTACAAGGGTCTAAAAATTATTAATCGAAAAGGTCTCTCTCTCAAATTATTGAACCAATGGGACTTGTGTTTATGGAAAGAGATAAAAAACATGAAGAAGATCAAAAAACCCTTAGATTCATTCTAATCGGTTCATCTGTTGTAAAGTTATAGGCGGTAAAAGTTGAAAATTGAGAAAAAATACGTAATGAACCCGCTTTAGTAAATTTGACAAACAATTTGTTTTTTTTGCCTTTTTTTAATGGAATGGCACGATTAAATTGACCTAAAAATGTAACTAACTGAATTCGAATTAAATTACACACACAAGTGACTTGTTTAAGAATGGTAAAAACTCAATTATAAAAGTGTCTAAAAATCGTCCATCGAAAGGATCTCACTCCGAAATTTTTGAACCAATGGAACTTTTGTTTGTGGAAATAGATGAAAAGCATCAAGAAGATCAAAAAATCCTTGGACTTACTCTGATTGGTCCATTTGTTGTAAAGTTATAGGCAGTAAAAGTTGAAAATTGATAAAAAATACGTAATGAACCCGCTTTAGTAAATTTGACAAACAATTTGTTTTTTTTGCCGTTTTTGATTGGAATGGCACGATTGAATTGACCTAAAAATGTAACTAACTGAATTCGAATTAAATTACACACACAACTGACTTGTTTAATAATGGCAAAAACTCAATTATAAAAGTGTCTAAAAATCGTCCATCGAAAGGATCTCTCTCCGAAATTTTTGAATCAATGGAACTTTTGTTTGTGGTAATAGATGAAAAGCATCAAGAAGATCAAAAAATCCTTAGACTTACTCTGATTGGTCCATTTGTTGTAAAGTTATAGGCAGTAAAAGTTGAAAATTGAGAAAAAATACGTAATGAACCCGCTTTAGTAAATTTGACAAACAATTTGTTTTTTTTTGCCGTTTTTGATTGGAATGGCACGATTGAATTGACCTAAAAATGTAACTAACTGAATTTGAAATAAATTACACACACAAGTGACTTGTTTAAGAACGGCAAAAACTCAATTATAAAAGTGTCTAAAAATCGTCCATCGAAAGGTTCTACCTCCGAAATTTTTGAACCAATGGAACTTTTGTTTGTGGCAATAGATGAAAAGCATCAAGAAGATCAAAAAACCCTTGGACTCACTCTGATTGGTCCATTTATTGTAAAGTTATAGGCGGTAAAAGTTGAAAATTGAGAAAAAATACGTAATGAACCCGCTTTAGTAAATTTGACAAACAATTTGTTTTTTTTTGCCGTTTTTTAATGGAATGGCACGATTAAATTGACCTAAAAATGTAACTAACTGAATTCGAATTAAATTACACACACAAGTGACTTGTTTAAGAATGGTAAAAACTCAATTATAAAAGTGTCTAAAAATCGTCCATCGAAAGGATCTCACTCCGAAATTTTTAAATCAATGGAACTTTTGTTTGTGGCAATAGATGAAAAGCATCAAGAAGATCAAAAAACCCTTGAACTCACTTTGATTGGTCCATTTGTTGTAAAGTTATAGGCGGTAAAAGTTGAAAGTTGAGAAAAAATACGTAATGAACCCGCTTTAGTAAATTTGACAAACAATTTGTTTTTTTTTGCCGTTTTTGATTGGAATGGCACGATTGAATTGACCTAAAAATGTAACTAACTGAATTCGAATTAAATTACACACACAAGTGACTTGTTTAATAATGGCAAAAACTCAATTATAAAAGTGTCTAAAAATCGTCCATCGAAAGGATCTCTCTCCGAAATTTTTGAATCAATGGAACTTTTGTTTGTGGTAATAGATGAAAAGCATCAAGAAGATCAAAAAACCCTTGGACTCACTCTGATCGGTCCATTTGTTGTAAAGTT
This sequence comes from Taphrorychus bicolor, assembly GCA_951812265.1. Taxonomy (NCBI): domain Eukaryota; kingdom Metazoa; phylum Arthropoda; class Insecta; order Coleoptera; family Curculionidae; genus Taphrorychus; species Taphrorychus bicolor. The sequence goes on along the minus strand of OX638297.1, from coordinate 45,575,892 downwards.
ATAGGCGGTAAAAGTTGAAAATTGAGAAAAAATACGTAATGAACCCGCTTTAGTAAATTTGACAAACAATTTGTTTTTTTTGCCGTTTTTTAATGGAATGGCACGATTAAATTGACCTAAAAATGTAACTAACTGAATTCGAATTAAATTACACACACAAGTGACTTGTTTAAGAATGGCAAAAACTCAATTATAAAAGTGTCTAAAAATCGTCCATGGAAAGGATCTCTCTCCGAAATTTTTGAACCAATGGAACTTTTGTTTGTGGCAATAGATGAAAAATATCAAGAAGATCAAAAAACCCTTGGACTCACTCTGATCGGTCCATTTGTTGTAAAGTTATAGGCGGTAAAAGTTGAAAATTGAGGAAAAACACGTAATAAACCCGCTTTGGTCAATTTGAAAAAAAATAGTAGATTATGTCACTAGGAGTAAAAGTGGGTCTTTTCGTGTTGAGCCCAGAGATTGACGGCCGAAGCGAAGCTGAGGCCTGCAACTGGGCGAAGCACAAAAAGACCTTTTTTTTTCAAGCGGACTAAAAGTACGTCATTTGTTTTCTCTATACGCACTCCTAAAGTGGGCTTTCTAATCCTGAGACCAAAAAAGTAGCAAAAAAAGTCCTAGGCAGTAAAAGTAAAGTCAAAAGTCACCGCTACTGTCATGGTGGCGCATATATAAACCTTCTTATTGCCATCTTTACATTCTTGTTGAAAAAACAAAGGATAGGAATACTCTCAGAGCGCTCGAGAGCACCACCCGAAACCGGTTTTAGTCGAAATCGCACAGGTTCTGGAATTCTGTTAAATGTCGTTGGTTGTCATGCGCGTCATCATATTTATCTGTCCATGTCATTTTTATTAATTTAGTATTAATAATAATACTACAAATTTCTAGTTTACCATAATTTACCTAAACCCCCTAAACCATTGGTTATGATTTAATACCATTAAAACCATTGAATATTGAAAACCACCGATCTAACACTTTCTATTTATATACACGACTAATTGGGTAAATACCTAGACCCGCTTAAAGAGTATGAGACAAAGTTGCAAAACTGAATCACTCTAAAATAGACTTTCCTGCATGCTTGAAAAAAAAATAGTATATGTTACTCGGAGTAAAAGGTCTTTTTGTGCTTCGCCCAGTTGCAGGCCTCAGCTTCGCTTCGGCCGTCAATCTCTGGGCTCAGCACGAAAAGACCCACTTTTACTCCTAGTGACATAATCTACTATTACTCCGAGTAACATATACTATTTTTTTTTCAAGCATGCAATAAATAAGAAACCTATTTAAAAGTGGTTCAGTTTTGCAATTTTCTCTCATCCTCTTTAAGCGGGTCTAGGTACTTACCCAATTGTGTATATTATTTGTAAAATACATAGAATATGTTAGAATGGTGGTTTTCAATGTTCAATGGTTTTAATGTATTAAATAATAACCAATGATTATGGTAAACTAAGAATTTGTAGCATTATTTTCAATACTAAATTAATAAATGTCACATTGACAGATAAATATGATGACGCGCATGACATTTAACAGACGAATTCAGAATTCGAGAACCTATGCGATTTCGACTAATGACGGTTTCGGATGGTGCTCTTGAGTGCTCTGAGAGTATTTCTGTCCTCTGTTTTTTCAACAAGAATGTAAAGATGGCAATACACTCAGATCGGTTTATCTGGTGTCATCTATTATTAAAATAATTTTGGTGAATGAAAATCGTTTATATATGCGCCACCATGACACTAGCGGTGACTTTTGACTTTACTTTTACTGCCTAGGACTTTTTTGCTACTTTTTTGGTCTCAGGATTTGAAAGCCCACTTTAGGTGTGCGTATGGAGAAAACAAATGACGTACTTTTAGTCCGCTTGAAAAAAAAAGAACTTTTTTGCTGTTTTTGATTAGAATTGCATGACAAAAATGCCCTAAGAACGTAACTAACTGAATTTCAATTAAAATAGCCCCACAAGTGATTTTTTTAAGAATGACAATAAACTCGATTCTAAAAGTGTCTAAAATTTGTCCATCGAAAGGTTCTATCTCCGAAATTATTAAACCAATGGGATTTTTGTTTATGGGAAGAGATAAAAAACCTCAAGAAGGTGAAAAAACCGTTGTAATCACTCTGATCGGTCGGTTTGTTGACTATCATAAGGCCTTCGCTACCATTACCTGGAACTGGCTGTTGATGGTCCTGAAAAAAAATGTGAGTACCGGACCATCTGTCTCTCTTAATTAAGAATCTATACGTAACGAGCAGGGCAGCCGTAAGAATCGACAATCAACTATCAAACCTCTGTAAAATAGAAAAAGGAGTCCGTCAAGGATGTATCCTGTCGCCTCTTCTGTTTAACACCTATGGAATTGCAGTTGGTGGAATAAAGATATCTAGTCTTCGTTATGCGGACGATACCTTATATTACCAAATACCCAACAGGAACTTCTGGAAATCTTACATAGACTGGAAGGGGAAAGTAATAGTCTTGGCCTGGCAATCAACTACTCAAAAACCAAAGTTATGATTGTCGACAGGGCCCAAAATAATATGATAGGGGTGAATGTCAAGTCATCATCCAATTCATCTAACTGGGAGGATTGATATCAAATAAGGGCGGCTGTTCTCAGGAACTCAACTGTTTGATGACCAAAAAGAACGGAGACATGTGACATAACTATATCCAGAAATAACGAAGGAAGAAGTAGAGTATGCCATCAAAACCTCAAAATCCGGTAAAGAAGTAGGGCCAGATGAGGTACATTGTGAGGACTCGAAACTGTTGGATGAGCGTTCAATCAGTGTCATAGTGGATCTATTCAATAGCATTTATACCTCAGCAGTAATTTCCAGAAAGAGGCTGTTTTCCATCTTTGTTCCTATCCCGAAAAAATCTCGAGCGTCAAAGCGTGATGATCACAGACTAATAAGTTTGATGACTCTAAGTTCTAAAGATCTTTATAAAAATTGAACACACTAGAATATACAAAAAATGTGAGGCTGAAACATCAAAATACACATTTTGGATTTCGCAACGGAATTTTGCCGTTGCGAGGCCATCTTTGCCTTGAATGTCTTGTCTCAGAGATGCCTAGATGTAAACCAAGACCTTTACATATGCTTCGTAGATTATAGTAAGGCTTTAGACAACGTCAAGCATGAAAAGCTTCTGGATATACTCCAAGGACTTGGCATTGGTTACCACGATGTCCGAATAATATCTATTCTCTACTGGGGACAAACTTCTAGAGTGAAGTATGGCAATGCTTTGACAGAACAAATTAGTATTCGGAAGGGACAGGGGTGTGTTCTCTCTCCGATGCTATTTAATATTTACTCGGAGTTTGTTCTTCGGGAGGCATTGGAAGAGAAGCTGTACAACATCAAGTACGCTAGCGATACCGTTGTAATAGCAAGCTGTCTCAAAGATCTGCAGCGACTGATAGATAAAGTAACATTAGTTGGCGAAGATTATGGCTAAATATTAATATCAATAAAACAAAAATGCTAAAAATATCCAAAATGAACATCAGTGGTCAGCTAACTATACGAGATAAGACGGTTGAGCAGATTCATCACTTCAAATACCTAGGAACTATGATAAATGAAAATGTTGCACATAAACGAGAAATCTTGGTAAGAATTGAGCAAGCGAGGACAACAAAACTATTATTAAAACATTGATAACCGCGGTGCTCCTTGATGAAGGCGGCCGATCGCAGGAGGATTGACGTGTTTGAAATATGGTGCTGGAGAAGAATACTACGCACAGGACTGCAACTCCCTGGACAGCACGAAGAACTAACGCGTCCATCATCCAAGAAGTTAAAGGACCCCAGAGATGGTCCAAAATAGCGTAACATTCAGAGAAGAGACGAGGACAACCTGAAGCGACTGATAGTTTAGGGTCGAGTAGAAGGTACTAAGCCCAGAGGTAGGTCTCCTATGCGCTGGACTGACCAAATAAGGGCTTCCACTAACATGACAATAAGCCAAGCAGCACTCAGCTCCTACATTCGGGAAAATTGCCGAGAAATTGTAAAACGATTAACCAAATAATCCGAACCTTGATCAGGGCTCCTCTGCCAAAAAGAAAGCGAGAAGAACAACAGTTACAGAAACAAAATTCTTGCGAGTTCAATTTCTTTAAATTGAACAAGGAGCATCTTGTCTTAAAATAAACTCACAGTGGCGTACGATAAAAAAATTGGAAGTGGTAAAAGGGGGTCCAAGCTCAACAAAACAAATTTCCGTACATTTTGAAAATCAGTTAGTAAAATTATGTAGGGCATAATGAGTTACCGGCATTCGAAATTTGACTCTCCGAATTTCGAATCCGTGATTATCTCCGAAACTCAACATGACTCAAGCTATGAAAAAAAAAGGAAAAAGATTTTAACACGTGTGTATCGTTAAAAGGAAGTGTTTGAGGAATCATGTTTATATAAAATTTTATAATCACTTTGGTTTGTCGTTGTGTTTTCTTTTACTCCAGATAAGCTGTTAAATTATTGCACTCAAATTTTGGAAAACCCTGATAAGTTATACTCCTATGATTATAAAATGCGACGTTGTCCCTTATTGCTTTTCTGCAAACCGAGGGCTCTTGTTTTATTGCTATTTTCAATTTTTTTGTTTTCTAATATAATTTCTAAAGTACTAAAAAAAAGACACGAATTAGATGCCTGAACCTACAGTATGCGGTAATAATCACCCAAAAAAATATTCATAAAACTTTGTCCCTGTTGCTTTAACCTGTCGCTTTAAACGTAGATATTAAGCACATAGGGAAGCAAAAACATGACTTTTAATTAAAAATATTGCCTAGCTAGTTGATGTTGCTTCATTGGAAACAAACTTTTCATTTAACTAAACCTCGCAAATTTAGATTATTTCTCTTTGTGGAAATCGAACAGGGGAGGATATCAATCTCTAGTATATATAAATATTTTCGGATGTTATCTAGTTGTAGTACCGAATGTGTATTGAAACAAAATCTCGATAGAGATTCTGAACAGAAAAAAAGAGAGATCAAAACAGAATAAAATAAGTGAAATATGCCCTCAAATTCCCTTGATGTATTGAAAGCTTTCCACTTTACTACTGCTACCACAAGTACAAGTTTCGAGCATTTAATGAAGAAATAATGGAAGGGAGCTTTGTGGCATTAAGGCAAAATAGGTATTTACTTTACAAGTGCGAGAAGTGATGCTTTACCGCATGCTGCTTGCAATGAACGAACGACGCGTAGCGGAGTTCGGTCAGAATGAAGAACTTAAGCAGCAACTTGTGAAGAGAAGAGTAAGTATAAAAAAAGAAAGGTGACAAAGAGTTGAAAACCGTTGTGACTGAAGAAGAACAGAGCACAAAAAACTTCAAACCACGATCACTCAGGAGGAGAGTCCAACTTTACTATTGAAAAGCTATCAAAAGAAGTACAAGAGACCACAGATCTAGAGAAAAGAAAAGTAATCCAAAGAGAAAAGCTAAAGTAAAAAAATCAGTCATGAAGAAAAAGATTTTTTTTGTGGTTGCTTTGCCTCCAGCAAAAGCAACCATAATACGAAATCGCTTGTTTGATAAAATCTAAAAAAACAAGAATTAACCAAACTAACTCAACCGACTTGAAAAGAAGCTTAAAGATTCGCTTTTAAAAATTAACAAATCAAAGAAGACTATGCTGAGTTTTTACCAGTACACCATTAACTATCAGCCAAATTCTGAATTTTCCATTCGACTTTTAATCCTTATCAATTATTTAATCAAATAGAAAGATACGTGGAACATGTTATTACTTTTTTCCATTTCCAAAACTGAGGTTTTAAGTATTTAGCGCTCAGTTTCGAGTTTTGTTTCGATCGATAACAATAGGGGACCTGGCGAAAGCGAAAGTAATCAAACGTGAAAAGGGTCCATCAACGAGCCAACCCGAATCCCATTGCTCTCGCTAATCGAATTCTATTGTAAAGTTAAATTTCTTCTTGCAGCATTCGAAAAACTAACAAAATCCTACATCCAACTCTATCGAGGTGTGACAATTACATCGAAACCCTATTACTACCTGATGAAGGCCAAGTTGTAACCTGTTTTTGACAACCTGCAGATTGTTGCTAGAATTGCTAAAAATAGATTCGTTTTCCAAAATAGTCCGCTGCCAGGAAAGCAATAATTGCCAAATAATTTTGTCAAAAAGCCCTTTAATATAAAAATTCTTTTCTATATTTAAATGTCCCGATTTGCCGCAATTTATTAAAGCGGGAGCGCGCTTTACAAAAGCGATTTTATTAATAATGGACCAAGCCGGCTCCATTAAATCTTTATTGATGGAAATTTATTACGACCCGCTGTGGATAGACTTGTGCCAAGCGTTGAGGAGGAGAAAAATCTCTTTTTTTTTTGGCTATAACGCGTGTCTAGATTATGTTGATTGTTCTTGAAAAGTATACGATATTTGTGTATTAAGTTTTTTTGCTGAAGAATAGCAACCATTCAAGGGCAAAAAAAATTTTTTACTCGTAAGGCATAGATTTTTTTTTGTGCAAACATACTAATTAATTCGATATATTTCTTTACTTATTAATACCTAGTTCACAACTGACTGTTCAAATTGAATTGAAAATTACTTTCAAATCTTTGTTTATGTGTTGAGGGTGGAAAGCCATTTCCAGAGTTCAAGAGTCTATATTTTCTATGAGTAGTTTTTTTTTTTAGAATTTATTCCAAAGTTTAAATTCAATAAATTATTATATTTCGCACATCTCCATATTTAATTTAGTTGGAGTGTCCCTATAAAGAAAAAGTCTATCGGGGTCAGGTCAAGAGATCGCAGTTGCCACTCAAAGAGTCGCTTTCTGTCAATCCGCCAATTGGAATATCATAGCCGAATATAGAAAGATGGAGCACCATCCTTCCTTGTTGAGTTTAGCCCTTATTCATCTAGGGAATGGAGCAGGTTGGGCTATACTGAACAGCAAAGTTTTAACTTCACGAAATAAATAGCTAAATATTTTTTTTTACTGCCCTCAACCGAAAACACTACGACCATAAATAAGATCGTTAGCAAGGGTCGGTAAAGACAAATTTCTTTATTGAAACAAAGGACAGGTTTTATGTATCTGTTAATTCGGAGTATGGAGCATGAGAAGTTTTGCTTCTCAAAAAATGGGCTAAACTCATCATCAAAGTCGGAACCCTACAAACGGGACAGCCAATTTATTTTACTTTGCTTTCTATAAATTCGTTTACAGAGTTCGATCAAAATCAATTTTTTTTCTTTTTAATGGAGGAAACTTATTCTCATACTTTTAGATCCAACTTCATCAGACCATTTTTACAAAAAAAAATCTCGTCTTTTTTTGTGATACACAATGGAAATTCCAAGAACTTACATTCTTCATGTATTTTGTTAAAAAATTATCATACATTTTTTAATTGTCAGACTTTTTTACGTCAGTATCACTTCCAGCTAGTGCATTTATGCATTTGCTTTCTGCAGCAATTGTCGTCAGCTTTTTTTCTAGAAAAAATGGTCCTATAATTAGCAATTTGTGGAAGGAAGATCGACAGGCTTCTTGCAAGATTTTTTGTGCGTTATGAAAATTCAGCGATTAGGAGAGGATACTTTGATACTTTTGGAAAGCGGTTCCAGAAAGCTATGAAGTTTTTGAAACCACCCAGTGCATCATTATGCACTGGACATCGCATTCGCTGCACATATACTAAGAAGCATTAAATGCTTCTACTGATACCGAATTCTTCACTCTGGGGAGCAAAAATATTGATATAATGCTATTGACCTAATGCTAAATGGCAGCTGTCTCGAAATACGGGGTGTTCATTATAAAACTTCATCTAGATGGCTGTGAAATGTCAAAAGCAAAGGATGGAGAAATATAAGTCCATTTATTTTGATTATGTCATCCTTTTCTGCCAAATTTCATAGCCTGCTGGATGAAGTTTTATAAGAACACCACGTATAGTGCTAACAAATACCCGTCATTATTCCATCATTCTCCGGGAAGAATCTGTTCTGATTGCGATCCCCTAAGTCCGCTAGAATGAACTCGAATTGCTCCATAAGTAAGTTTCTCTAAGTTTTTAGTAAGTGTCCAAAAAGTCGATCTAGAAGTACCTAAAACAGTTGCATTCTCAGAAACTCTCTGATCCGTTTATTGGTTCTAAAGCTATAGGCGGTCAAAATTGGAAATGGGATTTATTTTATTTAGCGTATGGCGTTTCGACACATTCAAGTATACAACAATAACAAATATAACAGCCTTAGGTAAATTTACAAACAAACATTAAGGTTATTTATATATTCTATCGCATCTGGCGTTGCAAGCAGGAACTCCTCGGGGCTGCCTTGGTATGATCGATGGGGACATTCCTCTATTATGTGTGCAATCGTTTGGACCTCTCCACAATCGCAAAAGGGGGATGGTAGTTTTCCCCATTTGTTTAAAAAGTATGCACATCTGCCGTGTTGGGTCCTAATGCGGTTTAATGTACACCAGGTTTTGCGTGGTAGATTGAAGCCAGGGGGGCTTTCTGTTATGCAGGGCAAGTTGCTGTTTGGCTGAGCTCTCGACCATTCGTGCACCCATCTGCTTGTGATGTTAAACTCAGTATCTGTGGCAATTTTTGCGGTGTTTGTTGGTGGTTTTCTAGAGCGTAGTCGATTTTTGTTGGCGTCTTCCATATAATTATGTATTGGGAGCTCTCTGTTGTTAAGTATCTTCTTGTATTCGTTTGTCAGCAAATTGATTCGGCGCAGATGAGGCGGTGGAATGTCGCTTAATACCGGTAGCCATTGAGTTGGGGTGGATTTGATTACGCCAGCGATCATTCTCATGGTGTTGTTCAGTTGCGCATCTATCTTCTTCACGTGAGCACTGTTAAGCCACACTGGTGCGCAGTACTCCGCGGCTGAGTAGACAAGGCCTAGGGCTGACAATCTCAGTGTGGATGCTGATGTTCCCCATGTCGAGCCACAGAGTTTCTGGATAATGTTATTTCTGGTCTTTAATTTTTCCGCAGTGTTAGTTAGATGTACATTAAAGCTTAACGTTCTATCAAGAGTGATACCCAAGTATTTTGGGTTTTTATTGTGATTAAGTAAGGTGTTATCAAAGTAGACTTTAAGTTCTCTATCAGCCATTTTGTTATTTAAATGAAAGCAGGTTACTTCTGTTTTTGAAGCATTAGGTTGCAGTCTCCATTTTCGAAAGAAACTTCCCATTACGTCCAAGTCATTGGTAAGATTTTCTTCGGCTTCTTCCATTAATTTAGTTTGAGTGGTTAGAGCCCAATCGTCGGCGTAGCCAAACTTTGTTGATGTTGTTTTGGGCATGTCCGCAATATATAGGCTAAACAGCAATGGCGAAAGTACTGATCCTTGCGGCAGTCCATTCTTAAGCTTTCTGGGTTTGCTGATTTCTGATCCCATTATCACCTGAAAAACTCTGTCGTTAAGCATGTTTTCTATTAATCTTGATGTGAATTTACAGGGAATTTTGCGTAGGAATTTGTATATAACTCCTTCCCTCCATACGGTATCATACGCTGCTGACAAATCAATGAATGCGACAGAACTCTTTAGTCTTCTTTGAAAACCGGCTTCGATATATGTGGTTAGTGACAATACTTGGTCGGTGCAGCTCCGTTTAGGTCTGAAACCCGCTTGTTCAACTGGGATATCTCTAAGTATTACCGGGCTTATTCTGTTGTAGATCAGTCTTTCCATCAACTTGTACGTTAATGACAGCAGCGCAATTGGTCGGTAACTGTTTGGTTGGTCTGCTGGTTTACCTGGTTTTTGGATGGCTATTACTTTTGAGCGTTTGAATTCTCGAGGAATTTCACTAGTCTGCATGATGTTTGTGAAGAAGCACATCATGCACACAATACATTTGGTCACTTTCAAAAAATATATATATTTTTTTTGTTCTTTTTGATCGGAATGAACGACTGCATCTCCTAAGAACGTAAAAATACAGGGTTTTTCGAATTGGCCGCTCATCATTGGGATCTCGTAAACCGTAAGATATAGGAATACGATTGAGTTGGAGTAAAGTTGCGCACTTGGGTGCGTAATAGAATTTTAAAATTTCCAAAATTTTTAAAAAAACCGAAGATATTCGAAAAAAACTGAAAATTACGAAAATGGTTTTTGTTTTTTCCTGAACTTGTTTGAAGCGATATTAACAAATAAATTACAGATTCTTTGTGAGGGCACTTTTTCTGCTCTACAAGAAGGTGTTATTCAATCTTCAGTCCGACGTTTCGACTCTTCTGGGGCATCATAGAGATGTGTAATTTATTTTTTAATGTTGCTTCAAACAAGTTTAGGAAAAATTAAAAACGATTTTCGTAAATTTCAGTTTTTTTCGAATATCTTCGAAACTTTTCAAAATTTTGGAAATTTTAAAATGCCATTACGATCTGCATCCAAGTGCGCAACTTTGCCCCAATTCAATCGAATTCGTATTTCATACGGTTTACGAGATCCCCATGATGAGCGGCGAATTCGAATAAACATGTATACGTAAGATAGCTTATTATATTAATAAAAAAATTTAAAAAAAACTGCAAAGTGAAAGCATTTTATTAATTTATATTTTTTCAATTAATTTAATAAAATAACGAAATTGGAGAGTGAACGTAGTTTGTCGAATATTACATTTCATTCTGATTTATTGATTTTTAATTGGTCAAGTTACAAGTAGAATAAAAAAAAACAGGACACTGGAAAGTGAACACAGTTTGCTAAATATTATGTTTAGTTGTGATTTATTGATTGTGTTTATTAATCTATAATTTGCCAAGTCAAATATTACGTTGAATTCTGATCGGTTTATGAAAATAAAAGTTAAAAAAAGCTTTTTTTCAAATATTACGTTTAATTCTGATAATTTTATGAAATATTGAATATGTGGAATGATGTAAGATATCAACAAATCCCAAATCCGTATAAAAAACTTTAAGATTTTTAGCCATTTTCAAAAAAAAAAATTTTTTTATGCTCTTTTTGATTGGAATCCCTGGACGATTGCAATCTCTTAAGGACGTAACCAACTGAATTCGAATAAAATTAGCCTCATAGACCACGGATGGGGTCTATCTTCGAGATTCTTAAACTGAATTGGTGGAACGGAAAAGAGGACACTAAGAAGACAAAAAAAAACAGTTAGATTCATACTGATCGGTTATAGGCGGTCAAAGTTGGAAATTGGAAAAAAAGACGTGCCCAAAAAGTCGATTCATCAAGTGCCTAAAACAGTTGTATTATCAGAAACATCCTGATCCGTTAAAAATTCCGTCCCAAATTAATGGGACGTTTGCAACCCCCTAAGAACGTAAAACACTGAAGTGTTTTTTTGAAGCATTTTAGAAGTGCCCAAAAAATCGACTCTAAAGGTGCCTAAATATCCGATGGGATTTTTGTTGGTAGAAGGAGAAAGACGACGCCAAGTTACAAATTGAGCAGAAAGACGTATTATTCCCCTCCTTTGGTCATTTTCATAAAAATTTTAGAATTTTTTATATTATTTTTGATCGGAGTGCGACAGCTGTATAACCCCAAGAACGTAACAAACTGAATTCGAATAAAATTTGAGGGAGCTTTCTAGAAATGCCCAAAAAATCGATTCTATAAAAGTGCCTAAAAATCGACCACCGAAGGGGTCTATCTCCGAAATTCTTCAACCTATGCGAGTTTTGTTGGTGGGAGGAGAAAGAGAACGCCAAAAAAAAAAATACAGTTAGATTCATTCTTATCAGTTTATAGTTCTAAAGATATATGCGGTCAAAGTTGGAAAATAAGTGGGGAACTTAATACTCTTTTTGTCATTAAAAAAATTATTTTTTTTATGTTGTTTTTGATCGCAATTGGAGGACTGCTAGCCCATGAGAACGTAACAGACTGAACTGGGATGAGATTAGCCCCACAAGTGGCCAAAAAGTCGAATTTAAACGTGCCTAAAAATCCGATGGAACTTTTGTTGGTGGGAGGAGAAAGAAGACGCCAAAAAGAAAAAAATCCATTTGAATTCGTTGTGATCGGTTCATAGTTCTATAGTTATATAATTGGGAAAGACGTATTCCCCCCCCCCCCCCCCCTTTGGTTATTTTCATAAAAATTTAAGATGTTGTTTTTGATCGGAATGCGACAATTGCAATCCCCTAAGAACGTAACAAACTGAATTCGAGGGAAATTACCCCCATAAATGAGTTTTTTAGAAGCGCCCGAAAAGTCGAATCTAAAAGTGCCTAAAAATCGACCACCGATGGGGTCTAATTCCAAAATTCTTCAACCGATGGGACTTTTGTTGGTGGGAGGACAAAGAGGATGCTAAGTAGAGAAAAAAAGCAGTTAGATTTATTCTGATCGGTTCATAGTTCCAAAGTTAAAGGTGGCCAAAATTTGGAAAATAAGTGGGAAAAAAAAACGTTGTTTTTGATCGGAGTTTCACAATTGCAATTCCATGGGAACATAAAAAGATAGTAAATTGGAATAAAATTAGCCGCATAACTGCCCGAAAAGTCGATTTTAAAAGTGCATAAAAATCACCCACCGAAAGGGTCTATCTCCGAAATTCTCGAACCGACGGGACTTTCATTAGTGGGAGGAATAGCCTGTGTGCCCAAAAAGTCCACTCTAAAGACAGTTGCAGTCCCCTAAAACGTGACAAATTGAATTCAAATAAAATTACCCCCCTAAGTGAGTTTTTTAGAAGCGCCCACAATATCGAATCTAAAAGTGCCTAAAAATCGACAACCAAAGGGGTCTATCTCCGAAATCCTTCAACCTATAAGATTTTTGTTAGTGGGAAGAGAAAGAGAACGCCAAGAAGAGAAAACAACAGTAAGATTCATTCTGTTTGGTTCATAGTTCTACAGTTATTGGCGGTGAAAGTTGGAAAATAAGTGGAAAAAAAACGTAATAGGACCCTTTTGGTCATTCAAAAAAAAAATAGTTTATTTATTTTTTAATCGGAATTGGATGAGTGCAATCTAATGAGAAGGTAAGAGACTGAATTGGAAAGAAATTAACCCCATAAGTGCCCGAAAAGTCGATTTTAAAAGTGCCTAAAAATAACTCACCGAAAGGGTTTATCTCCGAAATTCTCGAACCGATAAGACTTTTATTAGTGGGAGGAGTAAGAGTTGGGGAGTTAAAATTGGGAAATGGAAAAAAAGACTTAATAATCCCCATTTGGTCATTTTCAAAAATATTTTAAAATGTTTTTATGTTGTTTTTGATAGAAAATGGATAATTGTAATACCTTAAGAGCAACTGAACTCCAGTGAAATTAGCTCCATAAGTGAGTTTTTTAGAAGTGTCCAAAAAGTCGATTCTAAAAGTGCCTTCAAACAGACTACTGTTAGGGTCTATCTCCGAAATTTTTGAAGCAATGGAGCTCTTGTTGGTAGGAAGATAAAGTAGTCCTAAAAAGGAAAAAAAAACCAGTGGAGAAAAGACAATTCGATTCATTCTGATCGGTTCATTGTTTCTAAAGTTATAGGCTGTCAAATTTGAAAATTGGCAGAGAAATACGTCTAGAAGATAGGTTTATAACTCTAGTTAACTTTGAAATGATTATTGTGGGCTGCAGATAATAGCCTATGCGAGAGTGTAGGTATCATCGGACGATTTAAAAGCCCTGAGGCCTCAGAGCAGAGGCGTAAAATCTTTGCCCTCAGATTGAGGACATATTCTTAATCCCATGGGTACATAAAAACTATTAATCGCCGTTGAGAACTTGCGATTTCAACGATACGACAAGCCACTTATTATAAGAAGTCATGAGGCGAACTTAAGAACACAATTTTAATTAGTCAAAAAATTTGGCAACGTTGTTCCATTTCTCCTCGCGTTTCGAATTCAATCGCATCGCGAGTGTTCAAAGATTCAGTTTTACCTACTAGATATAATAGAAAATACAGGATAATTGCATTGGGGAGGTATCTCTATAAGAAAGAGGTATTTCTATTCTATTCTACTGGGCTTAAGATCAGGTCCAGGAACCCAATTCTTGACACTGAGGTTTAAAGCTCTCTAGGGTAATGAAAGCATAATGAAAGCGCCACAAAATAAACCACTAGCAATTATATGTCAAAAATGCGTCGTTATCTTGGAGAAATCTATTATCCATATGTAAGAATCTAGCCCCTGATTGTAGCAATAATTAGGGTTAGATAGAAAAATAGTTCCACCTTCTTTTTTTTTTAAATATAGGTTTCGTGCAGCACGTGACCTATCATCGAACTTGGTGATAAAACAACCTCAAAAAATTACATTGACGTAAATGAAAAAAATCTGCCTTCATGCATATAAATCCGTTTTTCTATAATATTTGTTAAGATAATTACCCTGAAACAAAAGTGAGTTGTTCTAAGCAGTACATTTCCCATACCCAGGTTGGAGCTATTGGGTAATATTGCCTCATGACTGTCCAGGAATTACATAAAATTGGAACTTTGCAGATTCTGCCTACACAAACCCTAATCAAATTCAAATTCAAATTCAAAATTCAAATTCAAAAATTTATTCATACGTCAGCCAATCATTATGAATGGATGTATACGTCAGTTGTGACAAAATCAAATATGTCATTCAAAAAATACTATAAGGACAAACCTTTAAACAGAACATGAACTCTTACCAACAATACATATAACAATAATAATTAAAATGTGTCCTCCATAAATTCCCTTACTGCGTAATACCCCTTATTTAATAATAAATTCTTTATAGATGCCTTGAATTTGTTAACTGGCAAATCCCTGATGTTACATGGTAACTTATTGTATAATTTTTTTCCTATATATAATGGACATTTCTCGTAGAGTGAAGAGAGTTTCTCGTAAGAGAACAATCAGTTGCAAACCTAGTGTTGTAACAATGGTTATCCCCATTTTGGGGACACTTATATAAATTACTTCTAATGTACAGCAACGTTTGATACATAAAAATGACATACTCCCAAAATCTGCTTCAGGTACAGTTTAAAAATGTACTTTCAAATCACACTAGTGATATCTGAGCATTGCGTGATTGGAACAACTATTAAGAAGCCCATTATTTTAACTCCAAATATTTTGAGAATAAGAAATGCTGAAATCAGAATTCTGTTTGTTTCTACTTTGCAATGCCTGTCTTCATAGTGCTTAACTTAACCAAGATCAAGGAGGATACAATTTTACTAAGTAGATGCTTAAGTACAGAATTATACTCTCATTGGTGCTTAACATACAGTTCCAATCATATTATTTTTGCTCTTTTTTTCGTAATTGTTTAACTGGAGTTATTAATATCTTTAATAGCTTTATTGTTGTTGTAGGGTATGGAAATGACAAATAAGTAGCCAAGTAAGAAAACAGAAGCCATTCCATATAAGTAGTACGTAACGCAATAAAAGGACAAAGATATATTTAAAAGAAGATAGCAAAAGGGCTTCGTGGCATATATTCTTAAACATATTTACTTTAGTAACGAATTTATTTATATAACTTAAAAATATATATTTATATTCTAGCTGTATCAGCGAGATTGTATTGAAGAAAATCTTTGAATAAGTGTTCCATTAAGAGACAGGTTTTGTTTTACACAATTCTTCGATACACAATTATAACCTCAAAAGTAACAATGTTTTTATATTAAATTGTGGAGGAACATTTACAATTTATTCTAAATACCACATCTTAAAAATTATGTTGCCTTAATTTATCACTGCACAGTTCAAGTGTTATCTATTTCTGACCACAGTAATCACCAAATTTTTTCGACAATTATTTCCTCGTAGACATAAAAGTGCTTGATTTATATGGATTTGTTGCAAGATTTCCAAGTCTCTCTAGGGCATATATGACTCAGAACTCACACCTCAGACCACGAGTGTCTAAATATCTTATTTCATCTTCCAGCCAAGTAATCACATTAATCCTTTTCACAATCCACTCCTTTCTGGTTTTTATGGCACTAAAATCTATTGGGAACACCAAATCTCTATTTCCATGCTCCTTTGTCTAAATTTAAAGTAGCTCAGAGTAGCTCGAGTATTTCAAACTGTTATAGTTTGTGTTATCTAGTTCTGATCACACCCACCAAATTTTTTTTTAAATTATTTCCTTGCAGACACAAAAGTCCTCGACTTATTTGGATTTGGTGCACGATTTTCAAGTTCAGGGTGTATATGACTTAGAATTCACACCTACAAATGTTTAAATATCTTACTCCAGCTTCTAGCCAAGTAATCATATTATATCTTTTAACAATCCATTCCTTTCTAGTTTTTATGGCAATAGAATCTACTGGGAACGCCAAACCTCTATTTTCATGCTCCTTTGTCTGAATTTGAAGTACTTTTGAGGCATAAAAAGGTTGGTGGTACTTGGTGGTAGGTCTAGTCCATAAAATATTGCTCTACTTACCACTTATTTCGGCATAAAGGTAATTCTTTTTTGCTTCACTGTCAAGAATGATGATTCTAGAAGGCCTTCAGCAAAATTTGAGTTTCATTCGATTTAAGATAATTGAAAAAAATGTAATTAAATGCAAAGATGTCATTAATTTACATGTATTTTAAATGGGTGATGTTATGTTGTCATACCCCAGGTTCAAATAGTGACGTCACGTGCACGAAACCTATTTACTCTCTAGGGAATAAAATACCCACTCTACTCAGCCTCTCTTTTACATGTTCTACAAAAAAGTCGTATCATATCATGCATGTGAAGGGAAAACTCTCCCTATTATTTGTTCAACATTGCATTTATTACCTTTTACATTAAAGATCTTCGGCCCAAAATATCTTTTACTCGAAACATGGAATACTCACTTAGAATATCCATAGCCTTGAGCGCCCTCAACTATGTCGGGATAAAGTATTGTCCTCGTGTTAAAAACAAACATCCGGATTTTGTTTTGTTTCTTGCTTTCATTTTGAAGTTGAATAAAAAAGAGTAAAATTAAAATAACCTATGTCATACCACAGCAAAGATATAAAAATAACTTAAAACACAGTAGCTCTAACCGCACTCAAACTGTAGAAAATCTTAAGTAAACGAGAAAAATGTGTAATTTCTCGGAAAGTTGAATAAAGTAACAGAAAATTTAAAATAACGTATATCATACTACAGCAGATTGTGAAAATAAGGCAGTGTAACTCTAACCGCACTCAAACTGTAGAAAATATTAAGTACACGCAAGAGAAATGTGTATTTTTTCGGGTCAATACATTATGATTTCCGGTAGAAATGGGCTTTAAATCATCTTGAATTTCTACCTGAGCAAGTATCTTTTAAAAATAGCAAATATTAGAAAATTTCCGGTGGCAAGCCGCAATCGGGCCCCTTCAGCAGGAACCGTACCTATTTAAAGGGAAAGAAATGGCCCGAAAGATAAAGCTGAAGTGATAAATGAAGCGCGAAAAGGTTTGATTGAGGAGATAAATTCAGGCGATGGAAATTCTTACAAATACATCTTCCTAAATGATGAAGTAGACTTCATGTCAATTACTACATCTTGCCGAATTATTTTTTGATTAGTTCATTTATAACCATACTAGTTTAACCTGAATGATTTTATCTCTTTGATGGAAATGTCGCTAGAGTTATATAATTCTGAATCCGCAAATAGGTAATCACGATTTTGGTTCGGGCCCTGAAATTGTAACAACGATAATTGAATATGCAAAATAGTTGGTTAAACGGCCTTAATTTTCGGCAAACAGATGCTCTGCTTAGCACTTGGTCGATTTTGCAATTTTAGCAGTTGCCACGGCTGTGCTGGTTGTTGGTTAAATCAAATCTGTCCAAAGTTAAATCGTGCGTAAGCCTTTCAGGTCATATTATGCATGTTTCCCAGCGAGTCGATGTGCGTGGCAAATTTTTATAAATGTCCTCAGCCTCGCTCTCCTACATTTTGACATCATTATTCCGACACGATATTCCAACAAATGAAACTTTTCGAAATGTCTCGGCTCGAATTCGTATACGATAAATGGCAATTTCTCCTAGAACACTCCTCTTTTGCGTCAATGCATGATTAATAGTGGCGACCGGGTTATAGAAAATCCGGTACAGACTGGGGAGATCATAAATCTATATTATATACGTTACGTTTGCTTGAACACGTTTTCGTTTCGCACAGATTGGAAGGGTTGCTCAATTAGCGCTCTCGAACTTATTGTTTAGATTGGAACACTATTGGTAATAAAGCGAGGAACTAAATGGAGGATTGCTATTTCGAGTTTGATTCGAAATAAATGGCGCCTGGAGACAATAATGGAGATGTTTGAGGTCTTGGATAGAATTAGGTATTTTTGGCTGCCAAGAAGACCGAATGTTCTTATTTTAAAGAAAGAAAAATTGTTTATGTTACGAAAACACTTTGAAAACTTGATTAGGATTGTTACGTTTAGCAAAACAATCTTACTACTGACCAGTAGCGACACAGTTCAGTAATAGAAACAGTTCAAGCATTCCTTTCATAGTTTTCTTTAGACATTTCACAGTCAACTAGATGACGTTTTCAACTCAACACTATACACGTTACTTAAAACTACTGCTTGCTTGGCAGGGAATACAGTGGCCAAACGTTAGAGATAAAAGGGGTAGGAAGGTGGTCACCACCCGTCGAGTACTCGAACTTGTTCGGTTACAGAATGGTGGTAACCAGATATTTTTTTATTTAAAATTCTTTATTTATTTTCATAAATTCAATCGCGTAATAAAGATTCGCTACTGCCTGCTTGGCAGGGAATACAGTGGGCAAACGCTAGAGACAAAAGGGGTAGGAAGGTGGTCACAACCCTTCTAGTACTCGAACTTGTTCGGTTACAGAACGGTGGTAACCATATATTTTTTATTTAAAATTATTCATTTATTTTCATAAATGCAATCGCGTAATAAAAATTCGCTTTCAAATGACAATAAAAAGTTTACCTTTTTCGAAGAACTTACTATAATGCGCGTTACCAACGGCAAAGTGCTGTAATAGTTATTTATATAGGAAGCGAAAAAAGTATAACTCTTAAAACACGTGCACAAGTTGCCTTAACCTTATGGCGCACATTTCTGGCGATTTGGGACTAGTTTGGTTCTAATGCTAATTGCCACAAATAAAAATTTTCTCATGGAATTTGTTCCAACAGAAAATCAAATATCAATCTAGGGTCATCAAAAACCTGAGCAGTAGCCAATTGCGACTTCTTGCGCATTTTATGGACAGTTTTCTGATGGTTGCAAACTAATTTGAGTCCTTAAAATGGGTCTAATTACATAAAGTTTGATAAGTTTTTTTTGATTTTTTTATTTATGATTTTTTTAAGATTAAAATCTTGTTCCTATATTCCTGTATTTAGAGTACATAACGAACAAATCAAAAACAGCAAATAAAAATGTTCCGATTTAACTTTCTACTTTTCGCAGCCAGTTACGAAAAATAAAATCTTTTGTAACTGGTAACAAAGTCCATAAAAAAAAAATCAGAAGTTGACAAAAGTTATTTATCTTAGCATAACACCAAAAAAACACGTTTCCGTAGTGGCAAAGATCGTCATTTTGTGATGGATCCATAGAAAGGTGTTAAGTCTTTGTATCGTAATACATTATTTGCCACGCTTTTTCTACAGGATGACGTCCTGCTAATAGAGAAAGGTTTGCTTATGAATGAAAGGTAGGAAAACTAAAATACAAATTATGTTTACTAAAAGAGTGTGAGTTGCCTAGTGTCCTGGCAACTTTGAATGCCCCAGCTCAAATAATTCAGAGAGTGGGGTAGGTTAGCGCCACTGGATTTGACAGTAAAGCCAGAAACCTCCAATGATGGAATATTGGAACTCTACAGCAAACCAAAATATAAACTAGTAAGTATGTACGGCCAAAAAAAATCAACTTGGTAGTTTACTAGTTGCTGTCTATTATTAGTTATGGGTGATAACTTACATACAGTCTTCGATTTTGGATTTCCTCCTACAGCAGTGAGAGTAGGTAGCTTAATATTAGGTATACGGGGTGTTCATTATAAAACTTCATCTAGTTGGCTGTGAAATGTCAATAGAAAAGGATGGAGAAACAAAAGTTCATTTATTTTGATTATGTCACACTTTTCTGTCAAAATTTCATAGCCTGCTAGATGAAGTTTTATAATAAACACCCCGTAGGTTTTGCTTAACTAATCGCAAGAAAACCTGAAGAAACCCTATTATGCAAACAGTTTTCCCTTAAAGCAGATCATTACTTTCCTAGTAATAGCATTAAATCTAGAATTTAAAGATTAAAATGGAGAGGAGTAAGCACTGATGAATAAAGTTGAATTTCAAGACCCCAAAACCATAGTTATAGATAAAAAAAAATTATGTGAAAGTCGAATTATGTGAAATTTCAATTAGCAAACTCAAATTTTATTAAGTGAAAAAAACTTACTTGATAAGAAAACTGAAAAACAATAAAAATTCAATAATCACCTCACTGAGGGTTTTTTTATAAAAAAAAAACAAACGTTTTTCCTCCTATGGGGCTCAACGATAGGGGGTGGTACCGGTACGGGTAGTTACGGGCGCTGGTGCTTCAACCCCGAACTGTAAAACGTGCCAGACCCATTTGGTAAAATAGCGGCGATGGGAAAAATGTGGTGGGCAACTTACCGAGCCAATAAATTTATGCACGTATTTATAGTGCTTAAAAATTGTAGTTTTTAATATGATAATTTTTTTTGATTCTGTTTTTCTATCTTTTTGGTGAAAAAAAATTTTTCAATATTGGAGATAACCCTGTCAAGTAACAACTCATTTTCAGCTGCCTTGAACCAACTAAGTCAACTAAGCCGTCAGAAGATTTCTATCTCTAACCCAATCAGAAATATTCATCAATTTCAAAAATGTATGTCAAAAACTGCCAGTTTTTACATTTCTACACGGAATATATTCGTGTAAAATTACTTTTTCAATATTGGAGATAAACCTGTCAAGTAACAACTCATTTTCAGATGTCTTGAACCAACTAAGTCAACTAAGCCGTCAGAAGATTTCTATCTCTAACCCAATCGGAAATAATTATCAGTTTCGATAATTTATGTCAAAAACTGCCATTTTTTTCATTCAGATTAACACTCTGGTCTTGAGGGATACTTAGAACCAAATCGTGTTCCATAGTGACATTTTGCCCATGACTTGAGTGCCAAGCATCACTTAAGGGTAAGGAACACTCAAATGGCACTCACGTGATTCTTACGTCAAGAAAGTAAGGTTAGAGGACATATACAATCGTGTTCGTGTTGTCATTTTATTCATTTTACATTTTATTAATATGATTATATAAAAAGTTTCTTCGGGGGTTGTTACGAATTTTCAACTATCAGTGATGGATGAACTCCAAGATTTTATTGAATTTGTGGACTTAATTGAGGAAAAAAATGAAAACGAACTAAGATTAGAAAAACGCTACATAAGAGATATGCAGGATCCATTCGAATTTAATGAAAATTCGGAATTTACTAGTAGGTTCCTAGAAGGAAGTGTTCGTGCAGTCATTCTACCTCTCTTTTATGAGGCTTTGGAAAAAATCAATAACAAAGGGTTGCCAGTTCCTCTTCATTTACAATTATTAATTGCCCTGAGATTTTATGCAACAGGAAATTTTCAAGTAAGTTAATTTTACACTTTTAATTGATACTGAAAATTAAACATTCCTGTTTTCTTTTTACAGACAGTGGATGGAGATTTACAAGGTTTTTCACAAAGTACAGTGTCACTAAGAATTACTAGAGTCTCACGAATATTGGCTAGGCATCTAAGGGATTTTGTACAATTTCCAAGAACACTGCAAGGTCAGCAAGAAAATATTTAAAACAATTCTAAGATTGATGCTTTTCCTAACATTGCGGGATGCGTTGTTTGTACACATTATAATTGCAACTCCTGGAGGTGATAATGGAGAAATCTTTAGGAATCGGAAAGGAAAGTTTTTTCTTTATTTACATTTTTTATGCCTTAGGTTGTTTGTGGTCCAGATATGATGATCCTAGATATGTCCGCTATCCAGGATCTACTCGTGATGGTGTAATATTTGATCGCACTTTTCTTCGTGTACGTTTTGAAACAAACCAGATTGAAGGTAAGAGGTATGACAACAGTTTACTTTGCTATTAATCATTGTTTCAAAAAAACTTTTTGGGTTTTCAGGAATTATGGTGGGTGACAATGGCTATGCTTGGAGATGATATTTATTAACACCGATAATCAATCAAACTCCTGGGCCAAAGTAAAAGTATAATCGAAGTCGTATAAGAACTAGGAATATAATTGAAAGGATTTTTGGAGTTTAGGTTTCCATGTCTACGACATGGTCTAGCTACAAAATTGGAAACATCTATGGCAATTATTTATGTCACTACCACTTAGATATATATAATACTGTGAAAAATCTATAAGAAGAAGAACGTGAACCAGCTGGTGAAGAAGAACGTGTAGAAGATAATATCATATTCCAAGCCGAAAATGATGGTTTTGCGTTTCGGACGACCTTTGTTGCAATACCCTTTAATAGATAGGTTTAATGAAGTATAGCTAAGTATAGAGAACTTATTTAATTAATTATTAACAAATAAGACAAAGAGGTTTTGAAAGCACACTTATTTTATTTACTTTAATAGCTGAATTTACTTTTTCAAATATAGCTCTACAAGCTCCATTTTGGCCTTATAAAGTTCTTGTTGCTGTATAATGGATTCTTCAACTCTCCTTATTCGCAAGTTTTTTTCTTCACCTATAGCGGAATCTATCCTTTTCCGTTTAAAATTTTTTTTTGATCCCAATAGTTTAGGAGTAGGTTTAGAATCTTACTTTAAAATTTTTCATAAATAAATATGAAATCAGCTAATAACAAAAGAGACCAATTCACGCACACCCTCACAGCACGGAGACAAAACAGTTAAAATTTCAAAAATTTAGAAACTATTCATCCATTTCAAATTGACGCCAGGCATACACGCCAGGCATAAAATTACTGGTAATCAATACATTTCAATGTAGCCAATATACGAGGCAGAAAAATCCCTAGAAACAGACACTTGACTGACGTGTCCCTAAAGTCTCACTTGTCATGAACTATAGAACAGCCCTGGTAAGAAACACTCAAGTGTCACTTCTAAAAATGTAACTTAAGTGGCTCTTTTCTAGTTGACTATAAATACGGCCATTAATAAAGGAATGCAAGACACTCAAGGTATGTTAATTAATAGAAATTAAGAGAGAGCACTAAAAGCAAAAAGTGACCGTGACATATTTTATTAACTTTTTGCCAATTATCTCAAAGTATATATTCTGATCCATAATGATTTAGTGCGCTAGAGAAATATTTCCAAGTCCATGGTACACAGGACTGAGAATTTTTTTTTCACAAAGCCTCATATTTGAGCACTAATCGTCAATTAACTATAATCCTGAGTAGCGCCTGGCTTTAACGGTAGAGAGACATTGGTAAGCCTATAACTTATTGTTAGTCTTTGCGGCGGGAAGTCATTTCTTATTGGTTGAAGGATCGGTCTCCCGGGTAACCGTGCTGTCAAGGCTTATTACTCTGTGGTGCTTCTAGGCTTGCTTTATAGAGTGTACGACTACCTTAAGCTTCCGTGGAAAATACGCTCCAGATTTTGTTAATAAGTTAAGTGGCTGCTCTGACGTAGAGATTGATATTACAAAAAATTCCAAAGACCGCATAAATGGCTGAGAAATATCAATTAAGGATAGAAGAATTAGAATAAAGAAAAGCACCATTGAATAGAGCCTACGATCCAACAGATTAATCTACGGGCAACTTACCAAAATGATAATTTTTATCGAAATTTTACATTTTCTATTTTTCTCCCTTTAAACATTTTTTCCATAATTTGTTACCTGAAATTTCAAGGTTTTCAATTATCGGCTTTTCTTCAGCAGGCTTTTGACGCTCAGACCATTTATCAGTTTTTCATTTCCACGAAAATTTTATTCCTGCTACATTTATCAGGACACAGTAGTAGTAAGCCTGAGAAGGTTAAATAAATGTAAACCTGAATTTTTTTTCGTTACACAAAATTGTACTTTTCGTAACTGATCGCTATTTCAGACTCGGGCGAATGAGCGTCGAAGCTCACTCGCTCGTACCATTATAACACATTCGTGTGTCGTCTGCAAAAATTGTATTAATTTAAAAAACCAGCAAATAGTTTGCAGTTTATCAAACAAACGCACCAAATAATACCAGATTAATGACCCTGTAACAAAATATGAGAAAGTAGAGACCCTGTAACAAATTTTTCGTCGGGGTCAATTATTATGAATGCCCATTTCCGTTGTGCCCACATTCAATTTAATCTTGGCAGTAACTAATTTATTGCTGCACTCATCGTTTCCAATAAAATTTCAATGGTATTTAATAACCCTGATGCCCTCATTTTTTTTGCTAGAAAGCAAATAGGTACATGGGGCTTCGATAGAGGGTGTTATTGTATGCCGTTGCAAGCAATATCGAGTTTGAAATATGTGACAAGATAAGAATAGTTTTGTCTTGTAGCTGCACTTTTTACGATACACTGTCCAATTATTCAAAAACTTTGATGGCATATAAAACTTGGAGACTTCGCGACCTTATCCTCGTTAAATCCTCGAAATTGACCATTATTTATTATTTTCTGAACGGCCAAGAGGGTCGACATCGTCGTCGTCAGCGGCGACAACACAGTCGGGTAAGTTCGATCGAAACCAGGATTCGATTCGTATATTTACTAAAAACGGAAATTGGATCCATGAATATTTTATTCTGGAACAGCAATATGTCCTAGGACACAGCACATAAGTATTTTACGTATACGGTTCACGTAACAGAATGTTTCCGATCGGATTTTTAATGGATCCACGCATCCCTTTGCCGAAAAATATTGTCTCCAGGTTTTCGGAAATAGAATAACTCTTTTTCAGATATAGGTTTTTTGCTACATTCTTTTTAAAGCAAAAATATCTTTTCGTAATGATCATTTTTGATATTTTTTTCTTTATTGTTTCTAGAATCGTTTTTTTTTAAACTATTCGAATCGATATAGAAGAACAATTGACACTTTTTATTTGTTTCGTACAGAAAATATTAATAATAAGCAGGCGGGGGTCAAAATGCATATTGGCCTATTTACCAACCTCCAAAGGACGACGACCGAATTTTTTACTTCTTAAGAAAATAAATCTCAGTTTTCGGACTTATAACTGAGAGGGACCAAAAGACCTCTGGTATTCCCACAAACTTCCTCCAAAGAACTTATGTTCTTTGTTAGAGCTTAATCAAATTATATATAATTTTATGTTTTGCCAATTTTTTAAGAATACATGTTTAGAGTTGAGAGAGAGCTGCCAATATTTATACAAAGTGAGTTTTTTTATCTTTTTATATAGAATGAAAAGAGAAACGATACACCTTGGCGATATCTTACAGCGCCATTAGTTAATAGGAAGCATAGTTTTAGAAAACCTAGCGCATTCACCATTTTAATCCCGCTTTTTGGAAAACGCCAATGTACAGGGTGTTTCAGAAGAATATGTAGTTCTTTTATTAGCATAAGTTTTAATTTGCCTGTTTTTGGCAGTATCTGCTGCCAATATTTATACAAAGTGAGTTTTTTTATCGAATATATTGGGTGTTAGGTGGGGAAAAAATTGAGGTTTTAGAAAGTCAATTCACAACCACTTCCACATTTGTAAAAAGTTTTATGACTCACTAGATAATTGACAAGAACCAAGTTTTGGCGATATCTTTAAGTCAGTCAATCTAGATCGTTATTAGTTGTAGATAGTTTCACCCTGCAAAAGGGAGTCACGAAATGGGCTCAATGGGAAAATTATTTCAGTTTTAGGATGTCAATTCTGAATCTCTTCCACAGTTTCAATAATTGCTAAAAAACAAATTTTTTCTCCTATTTAAACCATCTGTACGCCGAAAATATCATGCGTATATTCTTCGTACATCCAAAAAGCTCCAAGAATTTGTATTTCAATAAGCATGTTAGTTAAAGGTTAAATTATAGCACCAAGAAAATAAAATCGAATGACATGTTTCCGAAATATTTTCGAAAAACCGTATTTTATTATTGACCTTACTCAGCAGCCAAACGAGGCAAATTTTATATACGTCAAATTGTTTCCAATTGGTTTATTTTGATTCTTTTTTAATATTTTTTTGTGCAATTTTTTAAGGATTTCTGGAAATAACTGAGGTAGTTAGATTTATTTTTGATAGCAGTTTGAAGCTTAATAATAATAAAGAAAACTCTGAAATGTAATATATGCAAACATAAAACTTATTCGGCCATAAGAACAGGTAGCTCTCTATGAAATTCCTAATAAATCACAATTATGTTACAACATACATAAAATGAAACTGAAATCCTTTGTCATCTAATCAAAAAATTTAAAGCAGCTTAAATATAAAAAACAAAAAAAAATTGTCTCATTCCGTTTAAACAATAGTGTCAGAAGGGTTTATGAAATCACAAGATTTTCAGCTTTAATAGCACGGATATAAGTAAAAATGTAAGAAAAATGAATCCAAAGAATTAATTGAAAAATCGTTTATTTTCAACCATACATGTAATGCTATCATTACAAACGTCATAGGAGGGTGGGAAATTACCTATTACCTACCTCTAAATTAGGCGTAGGTAATGGGTATTCATTACCACCCAAGGGCAGTAATGGCTTATTACCTATTACTATTATATATACTTATATTTTGGCCGATAAAATTTAATGTCTTTATAGAATTAAAAAGGTGTCCCTAGTAGCATCGAACTAGATAAGTTAGTTAACTGGTAATTTTTAAAAAAAGGCAGTTAAAAATATTATAAATATCTTATACGAAAAATATAAATTCATATTATGTAAGTTGTAAATAAAATAGTATACACATTTTTGTAGGAATTTTCCTTACCGTCTCGAGATTTTATAGTGCATCTCGACGCTGCGTGCCTCGATAAACTATCAAATCTCTCCACAGGAATGAAAGACTTCCCACCCCGTTATGTAAGATACTATTTATGGATCAAATATGGAGAAAGGTTTGTGTTAAAAAAATCCTAGAAAAAAATTACACAGAAAAACAAACGAAGAAAACAGCTGAAAAACTTCAAGATCTTGAGAAAACATAACGTAGAAAAATAGGAAAATTACAAGAAAAAAAAACTATAAAAATTGCACAAATAGTAAAAATTAAAAAAGAAATAGTTGAGCAGAACTATGTTAATGTAAAAAAAATAGAATTGTTATATTAACTGTCCCTCTGGATTATCCAAGAAATGCCGTGAGATCTTAAATAAAAAGACCAAAGAGCTACTCCATGTCGATGATAGTTATCAAATGAAGATATAAAAAATTCTATATATACGCAAAAAAATTGAAGATAAAAATTAAAACTAAAAAATGGTTCAGGGTATAAACACAATGGAGAAAAAAAATTCGATAAATAAGCAAAAAAATTTAAGAGGATAAAATTTGGAACTAAAAATAGTTCAGCTCTTAAACGGAACAGAACTCGGCAGAAAAGTTGATATTAAGTAAAAATCCGGGGGGAAATGCTTTCAAGGACTAAGAAACTAGGTATATATAAGGAAAACTAGGTACTATAAGTTGAATAGACATGCAAAAATAGAAACAGAACTGCCAAAGACCTGTAAGATGTTTCTTTGTCGTAAAGACAATATTTTGATCCTCCATATGCCAAAAGTACATTTACAAAGACAAAACGTTCTGTAGCCTTTCATTATTTACTCTTACCTGAGGCTATTTGTAGTTTTATATGCTTTTAAAATGTCCGATTTTTTTCAAAATTTTTATTTTTGGTTGTCTCTACAGTTTTCAATGGTTCACAACTTTGAGAGCTTTAGGTGGCAAAAAATTGTTAAGAAGTGACTCGCCAAAAAAAAACAACACAGTAACAAATGAGAACATGTAAAACATGAAATGTATAGGAGAATACCACCAAAAAGTTTGTGACTATACCTTGACATAGCTCTTAACGTTGCAATTTTTTTTGATAGCGAGAAAGGTGGAATGCCAAAATAGGACAAAACTATCTTAAAAAATGATAACAACGTCGGTTCTAAAAGTGCCAAAAAAGTGCATTGGCTGCTGATGATCTCCCAAACTATTGAACCAACGGGACTTTTGTTTGGGGGAGGCGAAAGAGGACATTAAGAAGAGTAAAAAATCGTTGCAATCACTGCAATCGATCTAAGTGTTCTAAGGTTTTAAACGGTCAAAGTTGCAAGTTGGGGAAAAAGAAGGAATATTTCCCTATTAAACAATTTCAAAAAATTTTTTAATTTTTTTTGCCGCTTTTGATCCGAATGAGACGATTTCAATCTCCTACGGACGTAACAAATTCAATACGAGAGCAGTAAGTTCTCTAAGAGAGTTTTTTAGAAAATGATGAAAACGTCGATTCTAAAAGTGCCTAAAATCGACCACCGAAGGAGTTTATCTCCCAAATTTTTGAAGCTACGGGACTTTTGATTGCGCTTAAGCGAAAGCGGACATGAAGCAGAGTAAAAAACCGTTGGATTTACTCCAATCTGTGCACGTGTTCTAAAGTAATAAACGATAAAATTTCCAGGTTGAGAAAAAAAAGGACTATCCCCCCCCCCCCTCTTCGTTCAATTTAAAAAAAATTTGAAAAATTTTATCTTGTGATTTTTGATCGAAATTAACGTAACAAACTTAATACGATCCCAGTAGGTCCTCTAAAGGACTTTTTTAATATGTGTGTAATTAGAGGAAAACGGATTATAGACACATTTTAAGCATCCAGAACTCGGCAGAAAAGTTTATATTAAGTAAAAATCCGGGGAGAAAGGCTTTTAAGGACTAAGAATTAGATGAAGCCAATTAAAGAAAAACTAGGTACTACAACTTAAATAGACAGGCAAAAATAGAAACAGAACTACCAAAGACCAGTAAGACAGTAAGATGTTTCTTTGTCTCCGTGAAGACAATATTTTAATCTTCCATATGCCAAAAGTACATTTGCAAAGACAAAGCGTTTTGTAGCGTTTCATTATCTGCTCTTACCTGAGGCTATTTGTAGTTTTCATTGCTTTTAAAATTTTCTAATTTTTTCAAAATTTTTATTTTTTGTCCTCTCTACATTTTTCAATGGTACACAATTTTGAGAGCTTTAGGTGGTAAAAAATTGTTAAGAAGTGACTCACCAAAAAAAAAACACAGTGACAAATAAGGACATCTAAAACATGAAATGTATAGAAGAATACCACCAAAAAGTTTGTGACTATGCCTTGACATAGCTCTTAACGTTGCAATTTTTTTTGATAGCAAGAAAGGTACAATGCCAAAATAGGACAAAACTATCTTAAAAAATGATAAAAACGTCGGTTCTAAAAGTGCCAAAAAAGTGCATTGGCTGCTGATGATCTCCCAAACTATTAAACCAACGGGACTTTTGTTTGGGGGAGGCGACAGAGGACATTAAGAAGAGTAAAAAATCGTTGCATTCACTGCAATCGATCTAAGTGTTCTAAAGTTTTAATCGGTCAAAGTTGCAAGTTGGAAGAAAGAACAAATATTTCCCTTTTATTCAATTTCAAAAAATTTTTAAATTTTTTTTGAGCTTTTGATCGGAATGAGACCATTTGAATCTCCTACGGACGTAACAAATTCAATACGAGCACAGTAAGTTCTCTAAGAGAGTTTTTTAGAAAATTATGAAAACGTCGATTCTGTGCACGTGTTGTAAAGTAATAAACGATCAAATTGCCAAGTTGAGAAAAAAAAGGACTACCCCCCCCCCTCTTCGGTCAATTTAAAAAAAATTTGAAAATTTTTATCTTGTGATTTTTGATCGGAATTAACGTAACAAACTTAATACGATCCTAGTAGGTCCTCTAAAGGACTTTTTAATATGTGTGTAATTAGAGGAAAACGGATTATAGACACATGTTAAGCATCCACAAATCGGCAAAAAAGTTTATATTAAGTAAAAATCCGGGGGGAAAAGCTTTCAAGGACTAAGAATTAGATGAAGCCAATTAAAGAAGAACTAGGTATTATAAGTTGAATAAACAGGCAAAAATAGAAACAGAACTGCCAAAGACCAGTAAGATGTTTCTTTGTCGTAAAGACAATATTTTGATCCTCCATATGCCAAAAGTACATTTGCCAAGACAAAACGTTCTGTAGCGTTTCATTATCTACTCTTACCTGAGGCTATTTGTAGTTTTCTTTGCTTTTAAAATGTCCGAATTTTTTCAAAATTTTTATTTTTGGTTCTCTCTACATTTTTCAATGGTTCACAATTTTGAGAGGTTTAGGTGGCAAAAAATTGTTAAGAAATCACACACAAAAAAAAAGACAGTAACTAATGAGGACACCTAAAACATGAAATGTATAGAAGAATACCACGAAAAAGTTTGTGGCTTTACCTTGATATAGCTCTTAACGTTGCAAGTTTTTTTAATAGCATGAAAGTTAGAAGGCCAAAATAGGACAAAGCAGTCTTAAAAAATTATGAAAATGTCGGTTCTAAAAGTGCTTAAAACTGCCTTGACTGTCGATGATCTCCTAAACTATTAAACCAACAGGATAAATGTTCTAAAGTTTTAAACGGTCAAAGTTGCAAGTTGGAAAAAAAGAAGGAATATTTCCTTTTTAATCAATTTCATAAAATTAAAAAATCTTTTTTGCCGCTTTGGATCGGAATGAGACGAT
Source organism: Taphrorychus bicolor (assembly GCA_951812265.1). NCBI lineage: Eukaryota > Metazoa > Arthropoda > Insecta > Coleoptera > Curculionidae > Taphrorychus > Taphrorychus bicolor. The sequence continues at coordinate 45,545,146 of OX638297.1, read as the reverse complement.
TTCAATCTCCTACGAATGTAACAAATTCAATACGAGCGCAGTAAGTTCTCTAAGAGAGTTTTTAAAAAAGTGATGAAAACATCGATTCTAAAAGTGGCTAAAATCGACCACCGAAGGAGTTTGTCTCACAAATTTTTGAACCTACGGAACTTCTGATTGCGCTTAAGCGAAAGCGGACATGAAGAAGAGTAAAAAACCGTTGGACACTCTGTTCCAACGTCTGTCCACGTGTTCTAAAGTAATAAACGATCAAATTTCCAAGTTGAGGAAAAAAGGAAGAGTAACCCCCCCCCCTCTTCGGTCAATTTAAAAAAATTTGAAAACTTTTATCTTGTGATTTTTGATCGGAAGAAACGTAACAAACTTAATACGATCCCAGTCTGAATTCCAAAAAATGCAGTGACGTGTGACTCCACGCGAAAGGTAAAAACGTTCAATAAATAGACACAAAAGAAAATAGTACAGGAGATAAGATTTGAACAAAAAAATCGTCAAATCAGTGCAAATAATTGTTAGAAGAAGAAGGACGAGAGAAAAGCCAAAAGTTTGTAATTATCAAAGAAAACAAATCATGAAATTGTTGCAAACTATTGGTGCTTATAATCAAAAAACGAAAATACAATTTTTGAACCATGAACCGTGAAGTGGACCTTATTTTAAATCGTAGAAAAAATCCATTTTTTATCTCTAAGAGACTGGTAGAAATTTAAGTTTGAAATAAGCAACTCTAAGTCAACAGTCTCAAGTTTATTATGTTGTAGTTGTACGGCTACATGTTTCGCCTAAAAAGGCATCATCAGGCCACAATCCCAACACACGTTAAAATAGTTAAAATTCAAAACACGTTCCGTTTTGAATTTTAACTATTTTCCGAGACGTGTTTTGAATTTTAACTATTTTAACGTGTGTTGGGATTGTGGCCTGATGATGCCTTTTTAGGCGAAACATGTAGCCGTACAACTACAACATAATAAACTTGAGACTGTTGACTTAGAGTTGCTTATTTCAAACTTATTTTAAATGTCTTTTGTATTTCTTTGACTACATCTTTAAATTTACTCGTCTATACTAAACATTTTCGGAGTTTTATTGATTTTAATAGAATCACTTATTACGATAACAAAAATGATTTCAAGATAGGCTATTAAAACAATACATACTTTTTTTTATTTTTCGTGTTACGATGTCCTTTTTTACACACCTACGAACCTCGATAACGGTCTGACCCGAGACACACGTATTCTTGTCACCTGTACAATGGCACACACATTTTTCTAGCTCTAATAAATTTCACGTGCGTGTCAGCGGTGTCAGGAAAGATAAAAGTTTAAACAAAGGCCGGAGGAAAAATGGCCAACCCGAAGAGTTATTGCCAAGGGTAAATCTTTCGGCCCTTAGCTAAATTATTATTTAGGCCCAGGACCCTCACGGCCCATTGGATACTCATTTTTTTGGCTTAGCCTTTTATTGATACAAACGGCTGGGATTTAAAGGGGTAATAAAAAAGAATGTCGGCTTTCAATGATAGCACACTGCCGAAATCCGGAAATTTACAATGCCCAAATTTGACAAATTGGAGTTCCGGAAATGAAGAAATGCCTCCGCCATACGTTAAGCTCGTTCCCACCTACTAAACTTTTTTACAACTTTAAATTGCTTTCGCAAGCTTTTGCGAGGAAGATATTTCGTTTCCAAGGTACAAAACCTTTTCTCGCAATAAAAACATCGTTAAGGCCATAAGCAGCTTTCGAGGCCCACATATTTTTTTGCGTTTCAATGATAAGAACCTCGGCAGCCTGGGGGAACATTAGAAAATAACAGGTTATTGTCGTATAAAACACAGTGGCCTAAACTTTTCAACAAAGACCTTCAAGGACTCATTGTACGCGCAAAGATATATATATTGTTGCAAGAACTTGAAGGCGAGACATTAATTTCGGCAACAATGGCGCGTTGCCAGAATGTGAGCGAAAATAGTTGATGGACTTTTTGGAAATGGGCGGGCAACGTCTGGCTAGCTGCGAATGGAAACATGAAAAATGGCGCTATTTTTAGTTATTCGAGGTAACGGTTTAAAATGGGGCCGTTAATGGAATCGTATGTTAAATATTTGAAAAGAAAAGTTCAATTTTAAATCATTCATTTAATCTCGAACGCAGCTCAACTGACTGTCAGGCATAATGGTGTTGTGCATAATTTCGTTTCAATGAAGTTTCTCGAAAAATAGATAAAGCTTTGGAACTTTACTGAGTTGCACGAATTTTCGACACTAGCTTTTTATAACTAAACATTCATCATTGCTTTGTGAAAGAAATCAAGGGAAAGTGGCTTGGTGTAAGGAGAACAGCAAAGAGGAAGAAAGGTCCATTTGGAAAATTCCGCTTTTTTACATAGGACTGCAATAACATTTTTACAATTTGACTAATTAGGCAGATATCTTTTCCATTTTTGAATTGATCTTGAGCAAATAGTTTATTTATTGATAAATTTTTCCACGTTTATTTCGATACTAAAGTTTGTTTTGTTGTAAATTAGAACTAAATATATATTCTACATTATTAGATATTGTGTTTTTATATATATATTTTATATATATTTAATTTCTTTGTTATGTTAAGTTTTCCTAATGCTACCACTGAATGTAACTGTAATTTTTATCACCATCGTATAAACAGCGGAATTCTCATTTCGTTTTATGTCCCACATTGTTTTATTTTGATCTACCCTGGATAAAGCGGAAACCTGCTCAAGCCCGAAATTTTCTTAACTACTGTGCCATTCGAGTTTAAACAGATTTTACTTTATTAACAATTTTATTGAACAAAAAAACAAAAAAAAAGTTTTTGCCCAATTACTACCATGATGACACAATGATGAAGCTTAGGGAGTGGGCAGCACATCTCTATAAAATCTTAAAAAGTCAAAAATTCAATACTTCAGAAACGTCAATTTTTTTAACTATTTATAATGGGGTACCTGGTCGGTACCTATTAAGCATGTGTCTATTAAGCAAGTTTTTCGAAATTTACAATGAAGAGATATCAAATTAAGTAGTTTAAAGAAAAAAAAATGCGAAATATTTATATTTGTACCAAAAAAAATAAATGAATACCAATAAAATTGGTATTACTACAATAATTTCAGCACTATTAAATTTTAACACTTTATTTTTACGTAAATAAATCACTTTAGTACCTAATTATTAAGTTCAATTTATTTAGTTGGTGTTAACTGTCAGTGTCACGTATTTGACCAGTTCCTCTTTCAATATCCAGAAACTTGGCCTTTTCGGAAACAGTTGGTTAAGTATGTATCGGATACCGCAACGGCCCTAAAGTTCAGACGGCCCAAAGGCAAAGTAAAACTCTAGTTCAGTTTTACTTAGTTTAGTTATGGTTTTTCTTTGGTTTGGTTAGTTCAGTTTTACGGCGACCAGTCAGGGGCGCTTCTGCACCTGTTGGTTAGGTTAGTTCAGTTTTACTCTGCCTTTGGTTAGGTTACTTCAAACGTTTGTCATTTGGTTTTTAGTTCGTTTAGGTTTACTTAATGCAGTTAGTTCAGTTTTACTTTGCTTTTCGGTAGATTATTTCAGGTTAATTCAGTTCTGTCTTTCCTTAGTTTAGCTTAAGTTTAGTTATGTTTTTTTCTTTGGTTTGTTAGTTGAGGATAGTTTAGTTTTACTTTTCCTTTGGTTTAGGTTAGTTCAGGTTAGTTAAGGTTAGTACAGATTGGTTATTTCTTTACTTACTCATTTTTAGATCTGGCAAGCTGCCGGACATGGACAAACAAAAAAGTCCCTTGTAGTTTGAAAAAAGGCGAACGTTTCGACGCTCAATGGACGTCTTCTTCAGGGATAAAATATATTTAAACAACACGCTAATCACAAAGAAGGCCAAAGCAACCATTACATTTCACAAAACTAACAATTTAAGACATGATTCCTTTCTGCATAAATATTTTTTTTCCATTTTACATTTAGGGAGAAAAACATAAAAAAAAACAGTCAGAATTCTACATGTGGTTAAACAATGATGACAAAAAATTGATAAAAACCCAGATTCAGTAATTTAAGTTCCACGTTACCGACCTATTTTCTATCAACAGGTTTACTTTGATCTTGTCACAGTTAGTTTAGTTTTACTCTGCCTTTTGTTACATTATTTCATGTTATATTACTTCTGTCTTTTTTTAGGATAGGTTAAGTATAGCTATTTTTTTTTAGTTAATTGAAAATACGTTAGTTCAGATTATTTCTTTATTTTTTTAATTTTTCTTTAAATTTTGCAACATTGCATAGCGTCAGGAGCACTACAACGATCTGTCATTGTCATGAATGTCATCTTATATTTGCTTTTTGGTAAGTTGGAGGACAAAATAAATAAAATATGTTGAATGATTTGAATTTTCTTTTTCTTTTGGTACTAATTATTTAATGAAATGATATTAAAAAAAGCATTGTAGATTAAAAGAATTTCATTTCAGTTCAGTTTATATGCCCCCATAACTCTTATTTTGTACTGCAAGCTATTGTTTTGTTTTTCTTGGTATAGGATCCTATTATACATTAATTTTTTTAATATTTTTTGGTACAAATATGAATATTCCGAAAGTTTTTTCAATTTAAACCACTTAATTTGATGCCCTCTTTCTTGTAAATTTCAAAAAACCTCGTAAAACCACATAATTTTTTTTTTAATAATTTTTGGTTCAAACATAAATATTCCACATTTTTTTTTCTTTAAACCATTTAATTTCATGCCCTCTTCCTTGTAAATTTCAAAAAACCTCAAAATTCCGTAATGCTTAATACAGACCAGACCCTCTTTGGTCTTTGTCTTTCACCTGGCAGAATAGAATATAATCGCTAAATTACTTTCTGGATATCATCAAGGATGGGACTTTTACTGGTTTCATTCGATCTTGCATGTCAACGTTACAGACCCCAAACCAGAGGGAGGCTCCTATAGAAAAATTTACCCCTCCCTCGAAAGATAAAATTTTATATGGGGTCCTTCATTGTTAGATACGAGATGTACAATACAGTTTTAAATGGATGTGGATTTACTCCAGCAGGCCGAAATAGTATATTACATACCGGGGTGTGGTTCATTACTGTCGAGAGATTTGATTGTCGAGACGCGCAGCGTCGAGATGAACTATAAAATCTCGAGATTGTAAGGAAACTTCCTACCGAGGTATGTATACTATTTTATTTACAATCTACATAATATGAATTTATATTTTTCGTATAAGATAGGTACAATATTTTAAAATATCTTTTTTAAAAATTACCAGATAACTATCTTACCTAGTTCGATGCTACTACATTAATTTTTAGGGGCCAAGAAATAAGCATGAAAAATGAGGGTTGAAAGAGAGGTAAGTAATAAGCCATTACCGCTCTTGGGAGGTAATGAATACTCATTACCTACGCCTAATTTAGAGGTAGGTAATAGGTAATTTTCCACCCTCCTATGACGTTTGTAATGATACCATTACATATATGGTTGTAAATAAAGAATATTCTTAAATGGACAGTCTACAAAAAAATGCCTGTATTGAACACAACTGTGCTAGAATTTTTACTGAACTGCATTTTATCATTGAAAAATAAGATTTTGCTAGAGCTTCATACATGTTATGTATACACAATGGAAGACCATCATCTCTGATTCAAGAATAAGCAGAATAAGCAAAAAAAAGGTAGATTATTGGGCCAAAATTTTTTGAAGGTAGATTGACTCTTTCATTTTAGTATTTGTTCAACTATCTAATCGTTTGTTCATTTTAAGGGGCGCTTTTACCTCTTGTACAACAGCTTTAAGGTGATAAACTGCACCACGGGTATTTCCAAAAAAGGTAGCATAGCTAGGCCGAGAACTGGACATTGTACCCAAGTTAACTCAAATTACTAAGAAATGAAAAATCATAAAAGAGACTGCAGACCAAATAATGAATAGGAACAGGTTTACGGGTATAGGATAAAATAAAAACAACTCTTTTTTAAAAAGTTGCCGACGTTTCGATTGTGTATTACATTCTTCTTGCGGGCTTTTTTTTAAGTTGAGAACATAGTTATGTCAGCAGAACTTAATGCACCAGTACACATAGTGGAGAATTGAAATAAAACCAAAACAGGCACTGCCGCCTCGAAATAATTTGTAAACGGACTCTTACTTCGATGAATGCCCGACAAGAATAACTATTTTCACAACTTAAAAAAAAGCTCTGAAGAAGATTGTAATACAAAATTGAAACGTCAGTTTTTTAAAAGAGAGCTGGTTTTATTTAGTCCTATACCCACAAACCTGTTCCTATTCGTTGACAACAAGGACGTTAACCACACACAAAGACCAAATAATGTTTAGATTTAAAAAGACTTTTTTATTTTAAGGATTATTTTTTACAATTAACTATAAAGATTAAAAATATCTAGGTACTTATTGTAGATATATTATCTGCTATATTTAAAATTGGTTGCGGTGTAGCGGGTAAAGGACAAGAAGTAAAAAAACCTCTCTGTTTTTTTAGAAATTAAGCCAACATTTCAAAGTATATTTGACCTTTTTATCAATGCTACAAAGAAGGAGAACGTAAAAAAATTAACAGACAAGCAAGAGAAACAAATTTAGGTTTAAACTCAACATAAATGGACAAATCAACAACATACGTTATATCCAGAGCTGGAGATGTAAAAGAAACATTATGTTGATTTTCTAAGTAGTAGTGCATATAATAAAAATATCTTAACCAATAAAGCAAAATTGGAAAAGTATGCAGTTTGTGAGTTAGGATTATTTATTAGGATCTGTGTAGGCATGATCTGAAAAGATCCAATTTTATGGGGTGGTTTAGTTGAGGGAAGTCGTTATTACCCATTTTTTTCGAATATTTTATTTAGGAATCAATAAAATGGAAAAAATAGAAAATTATAGGTGGTGGTAGAACTTAAAAACATTTATAATAATATCAATTTTTAGAATAAATATAATAATAAATTTTCCTTACCTAAAACAAACTATACAATGGAATGGAAGTTGACTTGACTAACGTAAGCCGAGTTCGGTAATTCCATCCGAGCGCTCCGGACACAGACCATCTCCCAAAATCTTAACAAGCTAGAGTGAGATAGACTGATATCTCGAGCGCTCGGGATGTAATTACCGAACTCAACTTTTATGTGAGTTGTGAGGTTATGATAAAACACTGTCATGGGGTTATAAATTGAAACGACATTTGTCACAAATATCAGCAAGTGACATTTTTGAGAAACTCTGGGTAACCTTGTAAATTATGTAGATTATCTTGAAAAATATGGTAAATCGCACTAATTTAGAGTTTATTTTTTTTTACCATACAGGCTTACGTCGCTATAAGGGGCCAAGCGGCCCGTACGGGGCCGCTTTGTTTTTCTATGAGAAATCTTTTGATTGGGTTAGTTCAGGTTAGTTTAGGTTAAATCAAGTTAGTTCAGTTCTAGTTTTCTTTTGGTATATCCCCATGACAGTGTTTTAACATAACCTCACAAGTCATATTACGTTTGTCAAGTCAACTTCCATTGTATAGTTTGTTTCAGATAAGCAAAATTTATTATTATATTTATTCCAAAAATTGATATCATTATAAATGTTTTTAAGTTCTACCACCATCTATAATTTTGTATTTAGTCCATTTTATTAGTTCCTAAAGAAATTTTTCGAAAAAGATGAGTAATAACGACTTTTCTCAAGTGTACCAGAGCCCAATTTTATTTCATTCCTGTACAGTTATGCGGCAACGTTATCCAACTCCGAATTGAGTATGGAAAATGCACCGCTAAGAGCCATTCACATTTGTTGCGGAGTAAATATCGTAACAAATGTTTAAGAAAAATATACAGGATGTAAAGGATCTTGTTTCTTGTATATAAAGGATTTATATACAAGAAAGCAGATTTGTTCCATTTACGCCAATATAATTTTTTTCAGGCTGTTTTACCACCAGGTTCGTTGACAGATCACGTGCTGCACGAAACCTATAAAGCCTTAATTTTACAACTTGGGCCTGACGTCAAAAGGTATGAAAATTACGTACGCCGCAGAGTTTAACATATATATGCCTATTATCATAACATAACCAGCATTAGACGAAAGCTGCCAAATATAAGATCGCGGTCCCAAAGTTACAAAAGTCAAGTTCAGTTAGTTAGGGTTAACTGAAAGGTTAACAGATGTAGGTTAACTTACGGCATGTTTGCCAGCTTTTAAATTTGTTTATGTCCTTCAAATTCTGGTGAGCGACCGGTAATCTTTAAGTGAAAGCAGTTGTTGGATATTTTGTTTTCATTGTTGTTTTCATATAAAAGGGCTGAGGAGCAAAATTTCAGGAGTCTATCGCCAGCCGTTGAACAGTAAGAATCGCCTAACCTAGAAGTAGAACCGAATAGAAACAGACCTAAGCCCCGATCCGTGTAAGCCCCATTTTCACACCCATACACATACAGGCCATAGCGCTTGTTGGGCCCCATTTTCACACACAGACACATACACGGGTCATAGCGATCGTTGGACCCCCTCATTCACATAAAATATACAAGTCCTAGCGTTTGTTGAGCCCCACTCATTCAGAACACACGGGTCAAAGCGATTGTTGGGCGCCCCATTTACATACACACCCAGACTCTCCACACATCCATTAGACGAATTGAGAAGGAAATAACTGAAATTGCAAGTAGTTACTAAAATACTTTCTACTAAATCTCTTCTTCCTCCGGGCCATTCTCCGCAGTATCAAACTCGGAATCGGAATCATCGGAATGGTCCCCTGGCGTAACTATAAGCTGAGCAACATCCGAGCAGTCAATAATTTTCATTGCCTCCCATCCTTCTTTGATGATTTTGTTCACATGCTCAACATATTTTTTCCAAATGTCCCCAACAGTCCCTCTTGAATATTCGATTTGTTGATCATAAATCCTTTTCATTGCGACCACATTTCTATAGCATTATACTGACAATGGTAAGGTGACAAACGTAGTATTTTATGTTCAGAAGGTTTCACATACTCGTCCAATTCAAATTTCTTTTGTGCTAACGAATAGCCCAAATTTTGTCTTTCATAGCTTGGCACGGAAAATCGAAATTTTTGGACTTGAGCCAGTCAATTTATATTTTAGTCAGGATCTGTTTGGAATTCCTTCATAAAGGCCGAAGTGGTAAGAAGCGTTATCCATAATAATTAAAGATCTTGGAGGTAAGTTTGGATAGAGGTAACTAATTGGGTTTTAAATCCATTTTTTGAAATTGACTCTGTTCATAGAATCGTGGTAATCACCCATCTTGGAACCACTTTTAAAAATCAAACTGGTTCCTTTAAGAAAGCCGTGTTCATGGCCGGCGTTCATCACTATATAAAGACATCCTAAACATAGTTTTTTTTTCAAGCGGACTAAAAGTACGTTATTTGTTTTCTCCATATGCACACCTAAAGTGGACTTTCTAATCCTGAGACCAAAAAAGTAGCAAAAAAAACCTAGGCAGTAAAAGTAAATTCAAAAGTCACCGCTACTGTCATGGTGACGCATTTATAAACGATTTTCATTCATCAAAATCATTTGAACACTAGATGACACCAGACAGACCGATCTGAGTGTATTGCCGTCTCTACATTCTTATTGATACAAAGGATAGGAATACTCTCAGAGCGCTCGAGAGCACCACCCGAAACCGTTATTAAGTAGAGTTCGGTAATTACATCCCGAGCGCTCGGGATATCAGTCTATCTCAATCTAGTTTCTTAAGATTTTAGGAGATCGCATGTTCTCCAATTCTGAAGTTCTTCTGTTAAATGTCATACGCGTCATCATATTTATCTGTCAACGTGATTTTTATTAAGTTAGTATTGATAATAATGCTACAAATTTTTACTTTACCATAATTTACCTAAACATAAACCACTTAAACCATTGGTTATAATTTAATACATTAAAACCATTTAACATTGAAAACCTCCGTTCTAACACATTCTATTTATTTTACAAATAATATACACCACTATAATTGGGTAAGTACCTAGACCCGCTTCAAGAGGATGAGAGAAAATTGCAAAACTGAATCACTCTGAAATAGACTTCTTATTTCCTGCATGCTTGAAACAAAATAATATATGTTACTCGGAGTAAAAGGTCTTTTTGTGCTTCGCCCAGTTGCAGGTCTCAGCTTGGCTTCGGCCGTCAATCTCTGGGCTCAGCATGAAAAGACCCACTTTTACTCCTAGTGACATAATCTACTATTTTTAAATTAGAAAATTGAAAGAAACATTAACCACAAACCATCACAAGATTGTTAGATTTTTTTTCCTTTTGAACCCTATATATACTATGACACCACTGAGTAAGGGCCGAAATAGAACAAGTGAAGAATCCACTTAGTTCTTCAACGAGTTGTCTTCGAAGGTTTGCAATGGTAACATATTCATTTCTTAATGAATTTAAGTTCTCATTCTTAATTATTGATGTCCTCGAATTTTGTTCTTCATAAAATCGGTTATTTTGGTTTTATTACTTTTTGCTTCATAGACTTGTTAGCCAAATAATCCTTGTCCATCTTAACACCACGTTTTTACATTCATTTCAACGTAGCTTTCCCATTTTTCAACACATTTGAGGCTCTTTGTAACACGTTCCCACAATCGATTGAATACCATTTGTTACTTGAATCTTCTCCATCTCAAATAACCCCAAAACATTTAGAATCAATAGCTGTGCTTGCTGATTGTAACGTTGTGAAGCCATATTGATAGTATGGTTTTCAAATTTTTTTACTACTTACTTTTGGGTGAAGCCTCATCCACTTTTTTGCCCGATTCGTTCGTTGCTGGAGAAAGAATTTCGTACTACTTACAGGAAAATTACTGCGAATAATAATTTACCCTAGAAAGGGCTCGGACGAGTCGACCTAGTTGACGTTTCGGCAACTTCTCTGCTGCCTTCTTCAGAGCTTTCCGCCTCAAAGATTTAGGAGTTACCTATGGTTTTCAAAGTTTTTGAGTTAAAACGTTTGACAAATATGTTTGACCTGCCTTTAATTACTTTATTTTGCTTTCGTCCATTTTACCTATGATAACAAAGCAAGAAAAAAAAATAAGAAAGCTCAAAGCTGTAAAATTAAGGCTTTACTTCGGATGCGGGACAGACAACATAACCTACATTTTTTTAATTATTCCAGTTGTCTCAGCTAGAGATGTGCGAATTTTATCTGATGGTAAATTCCATTAACGTCAATACAAAAGAGGAAACAGTTCTGACTATCTATTATGTGTTTTATGCCTTTTATAGCATAAAAAGTAATTTAAATCTTGCTTTGAGAACACTGAATTTTAACAATAGCTAAATTAGGCTGCTAGCAGATCTTTAACGCTTATCTCTAAGCTCAACGAAAATGTTCGGATTTTCATTTTTTTATGAATTTATTTCAAACAAGCGTTTTTATTCCATTATTTGCTGCGAGTTTTCTTTTATGAATACTCGTTACAAAATTGTTTCCTGATTAGTCAAAAAAGTACAATTTTTTAAACTAATATGTGTGAGCAAAAGTACGTAATATTTCACTAAAAGAAATTGCAGCCTTATCATGCCTATAAAATCTGCTAAGCTCCATATTCAACTAAAGCATTTTTATGAGTATTTATCAACTGAAATTCAATATTAAATATTTTGCCTATTATCTAATACTAGCCACAATATTGTATAATTGTGTACTAATTTAACAGAGGCTGTTTGCTGTTTAATCGACAAGCAGAACATGATATATGCGTGCAAATATTTTGCCTAAAATACCAAATTACGCGGTCAAATGCAGCATATTGGTTAGTTTAGGCACTACTCAAACTGCCCCCGTTTAGCCAAACAAAATTCATAGGGAAATTGAAATAATGAGGCACTTAATGAGTTCTTTTGCAACGACGCTGTTAGCACTTCTTCCTTCGACAAAAAGGGTCTATTTAATACCATCCACTTAAATCACTACTACACGGAATGGAGTTGTCGTACAAGCCCGGAATAGACCATTCAGAGGCAGCAAATGTATGTGGCTGCAGCTACAGTTTATGTACGGGGTAATGCTTTGTACGTTTTACTTTCACGTCACGTTTCCTCGACGGAAATGTTGTTGCTCTATAGAAATGCGAAAACAAATATTTCCGCTACCGTGCCTCAAAATGGTCAACTAAAGGTCCGTATTTTCCCCTTAGGAAAATGAGTTTTTGTTCTTTACGTTCGAAATACCAAACCATTTTTATTATCTCGACTAATTAGCGGTTTGCGAATCCACAAGCCGAATTCAATTCTGCTAATTTGGCCGCTTTGATAATTTCAGGCCCAAAACAAATGGCCGCAGCCTCGTAGAACAAAACGAGACAATGAATGCTTTCCTGCAATGAAAAGTTTCCGGAGATTTATTGGGTTATTTAAAATTGTTTTATGGCGTTATGGCCGTAGATACGTTTCGGGTTTTATTCCGATTGGATGATCGAGTTGAAGCGGAATTTCGGACAAATGCTTGACAGTTGAATTCTACACGAGCGCGTATGCTATAAGTTACAGCGATACCCTCTCCTGATTTTTGTTTCAACTTGTTTAGCTTTTTCAGACATAGATGACCTCCGCCATTTAATTTTTAAAAATCCAAGTTTTTGTTTTTTAGAGAGACTAGACCAAAATGGAATTGAAAATGAACAGAAACTAATCTAATAGATCAAGTGGGAATATAGCGCACTCCAATAAATGGCCGCAATTTTATTGACAAAAAAAAATTCCGTAGGCTGGTAGCGTTTTTCACTGGCAGCAATTGCCTCAATATGCAACAAAAGTGTCCCAATTTTATATTATTATATTGTATAGTTTCTGTCTTTAATTTTTAACACTTAAATTTTTATTATTTTTTTAATTATGCCTTTGCTTAGCTAATTTTTAATATTCTTGAGAGGTTTGAATAACATTTTTTTAAGAGCTTCTTTGGCGCTCATAGGGTTTTTAACTAGAAGTTTTTCATTTGCTTGCTATTTCTTCTTTTTGAAATCTGAAATAGGTAACATAAGGTTTGTTTAAAGGTGGTAGGCAATGATGTACTATTAAGTGAAACATCTCGGACTTCCATTGTCTTTATTGAGTTTTTCTTACACTCAAACTCACTTGTGTGTGTGTGTTTTCAAGTTTCACTTGAAAACGAGCAGAGATTCCACTGCTCGAAACGTCGTGTAAAAAACCCAATAAAGCAAATGGAAGTCTAAGATGTTTCACTTAAGGTAACATAAGCATTTTTGTTTTATATTCTATCAGTTTTTGTTTAACTCATCGAGAAGAATAAAAAATTGTTGACACTCCAATCGGTCCACTCTTTCTAAAGTTACAGACGGTCAATTTTTTTTCTGTTTTTTTTTTAATTCGTTTAGCCTTTTCAGGCACAGATGACCTTCACCATTTTATTAAAAAGAAAAATATTTTTTTTCTATGTTACTTTAGTACAATTTTTTAAACTAATATGTGTGAGCAAAAGTACGTAATATTTCACTAAAAGAAATTGCAGCCTTGTCATGCCTATAAAATCTGCTAAGCTCCATATTCAACTAAAGCATTTTTATGAGTATTTATCAACTGAAATTCAGTATTAAATATTTTGCCTATTATCTAATACTAGCCACAATATTGTATAATTGTGTACTAACCTCCATGAAAATGGAATTGAAAGTGGACAGACACTAACCAAATATATTAAGTCTGAATGTAGAAAATAGATTAAGTGTAACGTACTCCGATGAATGATCTTCGCCATTTTATTCAGAAAAAAAAACAAGTTTTTGCTTTTCTATGTTAGTTTTATCTACATGACAAAACTAGATGAGAGAGAGGTACTATTGATTATGTACTAACACAGCTAACCACGCCGACCATTCCTATTGGCTGGATCGTCGAAACCGTCGCGCGTCAAGCGACCAGCACTCGTCCGCCGTATCAACGGATGCAATACCGAAGAGACGTCGCAACTTGGTTTAGTAAAGACGTCCTCATTGCTTCCAATGAAGACTGCTTCCTTAACTTTTGTTTCTTCCTGTGCTGTTAATATTATGGTGTTTGGGCCGATCGTGCTCGGCAATTTCCGATTTTGATGTTTCTCCTCTTACCGTATGAGTTCTGGTATAGTAAGGAGATGAGGTCGGTCCCTGTCCTTTTACATTCGGTAAAAGCCCTCGAGATAGTCTTTTCCGTATACCCATTTTTCATCAAATCCTGTTTAATATTGTTGCGAACTCGGGGTTCAATAATTCCAGTGTAACGATTTAATACGAAAACACTATTTATTAACTCCACAAATACACACCGGTACAATTCGACTAGTAAATAACTCACTACTTAACACTTTATAGCCTTCTATTATCGCTTCGTAACTTTAGCTTACTTATAGCTCGATTAAAATAAGACTAACTATTCGGGCGCTCTATGCGCCTTTTATATACAATCCTAAAATTACAGAAAAACCTAGAAAGTTCTTTATAAGAATTCTTGAATAATCTCATATAAAAAAAAAACGGTTGTAAACAACTGCCTTCTAGATTAAGCCAGACGAGCAATAAATCACTCGTGTCAGCCATGACGCAGCGCGGATAGGTCGCGAAGCTCCACCAACCAACACGCTCCCATGCGTTGCCCCGCCTCCCATGCGGCGTTGCTGCGATCGTAACATTGCCCTCCTCCTAAGTCTGTTCGTCCCGAACAGATAGAGTTCCATGGTATCGTGCTAATCGATCCAAATGAACGACCCTCATCTTTGACCTAGGGGTCCGCTGGATCCTATACACCACATCATTAATCTTCTTTATAATTGTATAAGGTCCTTCCCAATTTTGGCTAAGTTTGGGCGACTTCCCCACCTTTCGCCTCGGATTGTATAGCCACACCAAATCACCATCCTGGAAGCCGCGGGAGTTAGCTAGTAAGTCATATCTTGCTTTGGCTCGATCACTGGATATCCGCAGTTTATTCCTGACTTGCTCATGAACATTGTTCAGCCTCTCCTTAAGCTCCTCCACAAAATTCTCAGAGCTGAGCGACTCTTTTTCTGGTGTTCCATACATCAAATCTGCAGGAAGCCTCATTTCCCTTCCGAACATCACTTTCGCCGGAGTATAACCAGTGGCTTCATGCGTAGAGCCTCGATATGCCATCAACATGAGAGGTAGATGTTGGTCCCAATCACGCTGATGATCTGCCACCATTTTAGACAGGTAATGTTCCATGGTCCGATTAAATCTCTCTACCATCCCATCCGACTGTGGATGCAAAGGAGTTGTCCTGGTCTTGCGAATTCCGAGAAGTTCCATGACCTTCTGGAAAACAGCCGATTCAAAATTTCGGCCTGATCAGAATGAAGTTCGAGAGGGACTCCAAATCTGCAGAACATTTCATTTACAAGCACCGTTGCCACAGTCGTTGCTTCTTGATTAGGCAGGGCGTATGCTTCAGGCCATTTAGTGAAGTAATCCATGGCGACCAAGATGTATTTATTTCCCGACTCAGTCTGAGGAAACGGTCCCGCGACATCAATTGCTACCCTCTCGAATGGAGCACCTACAGTGTACTGCACCATTCGGCCGCGTGATCTTGTTCGAGGTCCTTTTGTGGCACAACAAACTTCGCACTTGCGGCACCAAGACTCGACGTCTTCATGATAATTCACCCAGTAGAACCGCTCTTTAATTTTGGCCAAGGTTTTATTGACCCCAAAATGACCTCCACTGGTTCCGTCGTGCATTTCCTTTAGTACATCTGATTTTCTGCTATCAGGAACAACCAATTGACTGACTACGGACTTGCCATCCGGACTCTCCCACGCTCTCTTCAGTAGTCCATTTTCTATTTTAAGAGAGTGCCACTGGGCCCATAGCGCTTTCAGGTTTGGACTTTTACCAGCAACTTCTTGCCACTCTGGTCTCTTGTCGTCAGTCTTTGCCAAGAGTATGGGTCCAATATCTGGATCATTCATTTGTTCGTCTCGAAGCGCTTGTGCGGTCCAGCCATCGTTTATTTCTACCGACGTTCTTCTTACAGAAGCAAATCCCTCACGCTGCTCTGTTCTTTGACAATGCCGACAATCTTCTTTACACGGCCGTCTAGACAATGCATCGGCATTTCCGTGAGACCTCCCTGGTCGATGTTCAATTTGGAAATCGTACTGCTGCAGGCGCTCTATCCATCTGGCTATTTGGCCTTCAGAGTTTTTCATCTGTAATAACCATTTCAAGGCTCCGTGGTCAGTCCTAATCAGGAACCTTTTTCCATATAAGTAGCGATGGTAATGTTCGACTGCTTTAACGATGGCCAACAGCTCCTTTCTAGTGACGCAATAGTTTCTTTCTGGCTTACTTAAAGTCTTACTGTAGTACTCAATGACCTTCTCTTGCCCATTTTGTCTTTGAGAGAGTACTGCACCTAGACCACAGTTACTTGCATCCGTGTCCAAAATAAAGAGTCCGTCTTTTATAGGGTAAGCCAAGATTGGACTAGAACAGAGGGCAGCTTTAAGCCTTGCAAACGCCTGACTGCAATCGTGGTTCCACAAGAAAGGTGTTTTATTTTCCGTTAATTTGTGCAGCGGTTTTGCGATGTCGGCAAATCCCTCTACAAATCTCCTATAGTAAGTACATAGTCCCAAAAAGCTCCTTACTTCGTGTTTGTCTCGGGGAACTGGCCAATCTTTAATGGCAGATATTTTACTTTGGCTAGTTTTAATGCCTTGTTCTGAGATAGTATGCCCCAAGTACTCGATTTGCTTTTGGAACAGGCTGCATTTCTTGTAGTTTAACTTCAGGTGAGCATTCCGTAACTTGTTGAAGATTTCTCTTAAATTCTTCAAATGCTCGTCGAAATCACGTCCCATGACAATTATGTCATCTAAGTATACCAGGCAAGTTTTCCAAGTCAGCCCCCTCAAGACAAGTTCCATTAGTCGCTCGAAAGTTGATGGAGCATTGCACAATCCAAAAGGCATAACAGTGAATTGGTATAGTCCAGAACCAGTAGAAAATGCAGTCTTCTCTTTGTCTTCGGGAGCAATCTTTACTTGCCAATACCCACTTTTTAAATCTAGAGTGGAAAACCACTTTGATCCCGATAAAGTTGCTAAGGTGTCGTCTATACGTGGCAATGGGTAGCTGTCTTTCTTGGTCACGTCATTAAGTTTCCTGTAGTCAACACAGAACCGCGTTGAACCATCTTTCTTCTTAACAAGAACCACAGGCGACGACCATGGACTAGATGATTCTTCTATGACGCCCTCCTTTAACATTTCATTCAGCAAACTGTTAACTTCTTGTTGTTTAGCCAGAGGGACCCTTCGTGGGTGTTGTCGTATTGGCTGGGCATCTCCTGTGTTGATCTTATGGACCACTAAATCAGTTTGACTGTCGTTGCTCTTGAAGTTGAACATATCAGATTCATCCACAGCAAATTTTATGGCAGATTGAAGTTGTTCCCTTGACGGATGACTCCAATGTCGTTTGAAAGCATCAATAACCTCTGGAGAAGCTTGGTTAGAAGATTTAACTTTGGATGTCTCTGCTTCGACACAATTGCATACCCATTGCACAGGCTCATAATTGTCAAGAACTGTTCCTTCTTTGAGCTTGATGGTCTTTTCTCCAATATTTGCAACTCGTACTGGCATAGTCTTCTTCGTGTCGGTCAAAGTTCGTGCTACCATGATTTCATTCGTCAAATCCAGGTTAGGTTCTATAAGTCCTATGGACCACCCAGGATCCTTTTCAGAAGTCACTGTGATAATTTGTTCTGAATTTGGAGGAATTTTCACATCTTCCACCACCAGTAGACGGACACTAGTTTCCACATTTCGATTGGTCAATGCTAACTCCTCATCTCCAAATGTGAGAATATTCCGTTTGTGATCATAGGAGAATCCATGTTTCCTGATGAGATCCATTCCCAAAATAAACTCGTCTTTGATCCTGGCAACCAACACTTTATGCCGAACTTCGAGTCTTTCTCCAATAATGATGGTGACATCGGCTTCTCCGTCTATAGGACAAGACTCTCCAGTGACTGATTTTAACATAATAGGATTGGGCAATGGTTGTATGGTATATCCGACAAGTTTATCTGGTCTTACAATGGTCACATCTGCTCCTGTATCGATGGTAATCTGGATTTTCTGTCCCTTAATGCGTCCGGCCACTGTAAGACTTTTGCCACCCAAATTATTGACTTTAAAGATCCTGGGGGTCTTAGCGGCCCCGGTCAATTGCCCCCTTGCATTGACCGGAATTAGTTTTCCTGGGACCTAGGGCGGTCTTGGTCGCCGCTTGGTCTTCTAAACGACGGCGACGGACTTCTTGCCCTCTTACGGCAGTTACTCTTGATGTGACCCAGTCTGCCGCAGTTAAAACATTTTATGCCCCGATTGTCTGTTGATCGAGGCGTCCTTCCCAACAGGGCTTGTATATTGACTGCCATATCCTTAATCGTTTTATGTAAACTGGCCATGGATTCAGTCCTTGACGTATCCTCCTCGTCATCGCAAGTTGCCATTCTTACACGTGGAGAAGAACCAGATGTCACTCGTGACGCCTCGAATTCCAGGGCCCGAACTAGTGCCTCGCTGATATCCTTGGGCCTTACTAGACGTAAGTGGTATCTCATGTCACTATCGCGAACTCCCTCAATGAACCTTTCGGCGGCAAATTGCATTTGAAAAGATTCAGGGGCCGATGGATATGCCAGGTGAATGAGTCTGTCTATGTCCGCCTCAAATTCTTGTAAGGATTCACCTGACTTTTGCTGTCTCATCCTCAGCTGGGCCTGGAACACGGTTTCTTTGTGCTCATTTCCAAATCGTAGTTGCAGAGTGTGTACTAAAGCTGCATAATTACTTTGATCAGCTGCCGACAGAGATTGAAGTAATTCAGCCGTTTTTCCACGAAGTGCTACCACTAAAGATGTAGCTTTCTGGGGCTCGGACCAGCCATTAGCTTTTGCAGCTGCCTCAAATTGGGTTTTATAAATTTCCCACGCCGTAGTACCGTCATAATCGGGAGGCTTAATTTTAGCGTTGGCTGTGCTAAAACTCTCTGTAGATACGTTGTCGTCCTCAAGTTGTTCCTGGAATTTCTTTTCTAGCTCGAGAATCTTCTGGTTGACGGATTGCATTATTCTTTCTTCCAATTGTTGCTCCCTAGCTGCGAGATGGTGCACTAATTCTTCTTTAAACCGTTTCTGTTCTTCCTTCTGTTCTAGATAACGTTGCTCCTGTACTTGATCACGCCTTTCTTGTTCCTCTTTTTGTTGTTGCAAAAGTCGCTCCTGTACTTGATCACGTCTTTCTTGTTCCTCTTTTTGTTGTTGCAAAAGTCGCTCCTGTACTTGATCACGTCTTTCCTGTTCTTCTTTTTGTTCCTTATAACGTTTTTCCTGTTCTTCCTTCTGTTGTTGCATGAGGGACAGCAGGGCGGCAAGTTGATCTTCCATCGCTTGATGCTGGCTTCTGGTCACTGGCATAAACACGTAATGTCCGGCAATGAAGCACTCACTTACAGTTCAGCAATATTAGTTCTCAAATTCCCACTGGAATCGCACTTCTGACACCAATTGTTGCGAACTCGGGGTTCAATAATTCCAGTGTAACGATTTAATACGAAAACACTATTTATTAACTCCACAAATACACACCGGTACAATTCGACTAGTAAATAACTCACTACTTAACACTTTATAGCCTTCTATTATCGCTTCGTAACTTTAGCTTACTTATAGCTCGATTAAAATAAGACTAACTATTCGGGCGCTCTATGCGCCTTTTATATACAATCCTAAAATTACAGAAAAACCTAGAAAGTTCTTTATAAGAATTCTTGAATAATCTCATATAAAAAAAAAACGGTTGTAAACAACTGCCTTCTAGATTAAGCCAGACGAGCAATAAATCACTCGTGTCAGCCATGACGCAGCGCGGATAGGTCGCGAAGCTCCACCAACCAACACGCTCCCATGCGTTGCCCCGCCTCCCATGCGGCGTTGCTGCGATCGTAACAATATTCTGAAGTTCCAAATTTATGGATTCTTTGTTGCTGCATTGTGTTACGGCGAATCTATATAAAGTTTTTATTATTTCAATTTTTGTTGATGCATGATGGTTTGAAAGAAAGTTCAGGTACTGTCCCGTGTGCGTGGGCTTACGGTAAACAGAAGTTCTTATATGACCCTCCGATATAGACACCAGTACATCCCGAAATGGCAGGCCGTAGTTATTTTCAGTTTCCATTGTGAATTTTATAGTTAATCTTATATTATTTAAATGATTCAGACACTCTTGCAACTGCTTGTCATTTCCGTCCCAC
Organism: Taphrorychus bicolor; assembly: GCA_951812265.1. Taxonomy (NCBI): domain Eukaryota; kingdom Metazoa; phylum Arthropoda; class Insecta; order Coleoptera; family Curculionidae; genus Taphrorychus; species Taphrorychus bicolor. Next base: position 45,524,767 of record OX638297.1, on the reverse strand, counting down.
ACAAAAAAAGGTCATCAACATATCGTATATATTTCCCATAAGCGGTGAAAGTGATGAACCCATCGGAAGCCCATCCTCCTGCTCAAAAAACTGATCTTTAATATGAAAGTATGAGCTTTTGAGGCAGCAGCGCCTGGTCCATACGTCCATTAGCCCCTCCACAGGCAGCGATGTTCTCTCCTTCAAAGATGCATCCTCCTTCAGCCTGAACTCGACGAAATCCAACGACTCCTCCAACGTAGGCTTCCTACATCGAAGCTCACAAATGTGTCCCTATCACCCAATTCTAGGTCCTTAAGAATACTAACAAAGTGTTCAGAATTTTGTACAAAGGAGGCTGTTTTTTCAACCAAAGGGTGGATGATTTGAAGGATAAATCTACTTAGAGAACTTGTTGGCGAGTCTCTCGAGCTTGTGATTGACCTTAGGGGCATAGTTGTTTTGTGAACTTTAGGTAACCCATAGAGATGTGGTGGTTTACCATGGTGTGGACTGAGAGACCTACCAGTACCATCAGGAATGTGACGTTCATATTTTTTTGGCTCTGTAGATTTGTCCTTCAACTCTTTTAGTCGGGTATTATTTTATATTTACCTTTCGTCAGAAATCTTCTCGTCATACTGTGCGGCATCCATGACGACGGACGCATTTCCTTTGTCAGCTGGAAGAATATTGATTGGTTTGTCCCTCTGCACTTTTCTCATCGCTAACTCCCTCTCTTTTGTGATATTTCTCTGTGGGTGTTGTGGTTTGTCCAATAGTGTTCTGACTTTCCACTTGAGTTGCTCTCTCTCTGGCCCCTGGAGTGTCTTTGATTCCACAGCACTTGGTCAGGCACTGGAATTGACTTTGGAGCAATTGCAAAGTTCAATCCTTGTTCTCAACTCAAGATGGTCGATGATATGTTGACCATTGTTCTCTGGCCTTGCTGGTGGTGGTCGATTGTTGTCTCCTTTCTTTGTAGCTTCATAAGCTTGTCATTGTGATTTTTGGCCAGCTTCTCTTTCTGTTTGATGCATGTATCTGTTGTCTGTAAAATAGGTGTGTGGTCTTCCTCCAGTGTAAATTCCTTGATTTATTCAAACCTATGTAGGATCTTGTCCAAGCGCTGTGATTTTTTCTATCTGTAGAAGCTAATTTGAGACCGAATAAATCCATGGTTGGCCCTGTCCAGAATGCTGCGAGCTCGATCACCAGGGATTGGTGATTTTAAACGAAAATCCACTGGAATAATGTGGCTGTCCTTCTTTGTCTTCCTCCTTGGTAAGCTTGATCTTTGCTTTTTCGTTACCTCTGAATTTTTCGCTAATACCAGGTCCATACCGGTTTCCGTTTGTTTATAGGTGGTAGACAATGATGTACTATTAAACGAAACATCTTGGTTTTCCATTATCCCAGAAGTGGTTTTTAAGTGGTTGTTTTAAACTCTGAAGCGTTTTCCACTGGCTGCAATCGGAGCGTAGAGATGTGCCCCAATTCTTAATTTTATATTAATTTATTGTATTTTATATCTTTTTGTTTTCAATTTTTTACTCTTATTTTTTTTTAAATTATGTCTTTGCTTAATTCATTTTGAATAATTTTGAAGGGTTTGAGTAATAGATGTAATGGTTTTGTTGGCCTGAGATGAAAGAGGACATTGAGGAAAACAAAAAATTGTTGGATTCACTCCAATCACTCCACTCGTTCTAAAGTTACAGGCGGTGAAAGTTGGGAATTGGGAGAAAAAAAAAGAGAGAATACCCCCCACTTTGGTCAATTTCGAAAAAATGTTGGTAACTTTTCTTTGCTGTTTTTGAATTCTCTGGTCCCATAAGTGAACTTTTTTCTAAATTCTTCCAAAGCACGTTCTAAAAGTGCCAAAAAATCTACCACCCAAGGGGTCTTTCTCCCAAACTGTTGAAACTAGTTCTTTGATGTAAAGTGAAAAAGAACATCAAAACGGACAAGAATCTGATGGATTTACTCCAATCGGTCCCCTCGTTCTAAAGTTACAGTCGGTGAAATTTGGAAACTGAGAAAAAAGAGGGAATTGGTCAATTTAGAAAAAAATGTGGCTAGTTTTTTTTTTGCTATTTTTGATCGGAATGAGGCGATTTCAATCCCCTATGAATGTCACAGACATAATAAGAGTGAAATTAGTCCCATAAGTGTACTTTTTTCTAAATGCTTCCAAAGCGCATTCTGAAAGTGCTTAAAAATCGACAACCGAAGGGGTCTTTCTTTCAGACTGTTGAACCTACGGGACTTTGTTTGGAGGGAAGTGAAAGGGCACAGCAAAAAGAACAAGAAACCGGACTCGCTCCAATCAGTTCACTTATTCTAAAGTGTCAGGCGGTCAAAGATGGAAATACAGAAAAAAGAAGGAAAAGCGCCTTTCAGTTATTTTCAGTAAAATCTATTTTTTTATGCCGTTTTTTATCAATATAAGATGATTTCAATCCAGCATAAGCGGCATAAATGGCTTATTTGCCATATATTCAATTGCAAATTTCGAATTCAGAACAAATTCGAATTATTGCCATATATTCAAATTGTTTTCTTTAACATTCTTGATCTTTCTCTTTTATCTTGCGACTGCTAGACACTTTTTCTAGATTAAGAATAGGTGCCTAAACTAATAGCCTAACCTTTGCTAGTTTATTTCTTAGTTTTATATTTTTCTTCTCTCTTCATTAGTTTCTTCTCTCCGAAAAGATTTTTTTGTTTAAAATTTGATACTCTTTACATTGTAGAATTTTCAAGTGTGCATTTTTCCTTTAAGCAGTTTTTCTGTTTTTTTTTCTTACCCTTCCACTAAAGACCGTCCAATGTCCACTAAAAATCATCTAAAATACGAAAATTCAAAAAAATTCTAATCCGTAAATTAAATTCTTTGTTCGTCGGCTGTATCGTGGAAGAACTAAAAGTTCGATGATGAAGTCTCTTCCAGTAACCTCAGAATCAGATAGAATTTGAAAAATAGCTACAGTCAATAAGAAAACGTTCTAACGCGAACCAAAAAGAAAGAACTTGGATTTACTAATTGGAATTTTAGTGATGAAAATATTTTAGTGAAGACATAGATGGTCTGACTAATAATCAGCTAGATAACCAATACTGACCCAGGACAAAATGGGCCTTGTAAACCATTTGTGTCGAACAACGCAACAAAGGCCCAATTGTACAAGTTTAGCCCATTGTGTCGCTAATAAATTAGCCGATTTATTTCGAGAGTTTACTGGAAACTAATTTACATAATGTTAAACCCATTGTCTCCTCCCGGTTCCCGGTTCAAAGTTAATGTATTCCTGCATGGATTAGTATTCGGGTGTAGATGAATTCCCGACCGTAGCAAACTTTAATTTTTATGTAAATTAATTGGATGAAAAACATGAAGTAGAAATTACCCGGCTTTCCCGACTAAATCTTTAATCTCTTTCTATAGCAGAGCAATAGAGCAGTTCGTTGGAGCTGGAAGATTTCGAGCGGGGACATAAATTGTATCAAGACCGCAAGTTCTTATCATCCGTGAGCATATAATGCAATCGACCTGTCAAATGCGATTCCCATTCGGAAAATGGATTTCCCTCATTTAACATTCACCTAATAAAAATTTTCCGAGCTTCCGCTAGCGCAAAGAGCATATTTGCAGCTGAAAAATGCAGTTCCAGGGGCAGAAGTATATCTCGCAAACTGGATGAGGTTATTCTCAAGTCATGGCTCGGAAAATCGTCTCTTAGCATAAATAACATCTTTGTGGGGTTTCAGAGATGCATTCGAAAACGAAATTGAAGTGAATATTGTATAATCATTTGCATAAACTGCGTCATCAAGGTATTCCTCTACAAAAACGAATTTTCTACCTCATACGAAGCTTATTACATGTCGGCTTACGGTTATTAAGGCAATTGCTTGTACAGTATTAACGATAGGTAAATTACCGCTAAAACTGGCAGCTTCGGCTGTAATTAGCATTATAATTGTTACTATCAGCTATTCGCACTGCAGCTGAGCTTATGGGCTCATTAGCTGAAAGATGCAACGTAACCATAATTGCTCATTAAGTAAACATATGAATTGATAAGGGTTTATGAATGCGTTCGGTTATTATTATTGGTATAAAATTAATTGTAGATCCTATTTATTGTCATGGGTTTAAATCGCATTAACTGCTTTTAAATAATATTTTCAATTTATTCCTTTATCGTCGATCACAGGCCAGCATCAATAAAGATTAAGTCGAGCACGCTTCGAAGCTTATTGATAAAACCTTTTCTCTTAAAAGGACCCCATCTAAATTTCATAAAATTGAGGTAAATTGAACGCTTAGTTTATGACAGGAATTTTTAATCGGAAATTTATACGTTATTGTCTGTAGAGAAGTCTGATGACGTCCTGTTATAATAAGTTTTTGTTTCTTTCTCAATATAAATGACAAAAGTGGAACTAAAATTGTTCTTAGTATTTATTCTCTTATTGAAGGAAACTTCTAAGAAACGAAATGTTTCTTGGCTTTTCAATATTTACGATTTCTTTCCTATTTTGAAATTTAAATTTACTATTTGTCTTAGTGCTTCTTCGATTATTTATTCTTTTGTACTCTTTCGGTTGGCCGAAAAAGATTTTTATGTTAGTCACTACCATACATTTTCTAGATAACTCCTAAATCTTTGAGGCGGATTATTCATTTTTTACTACTTACTTGGTTATTGCGCCTCAATCCAATTTATTTGCGTTTATTTTGTTTTTCGAGACCGAATTTCGCACCACTCCCAGTAAAATTACTGAGAATACCAATCAGCCCTGAAAAGGGCTCGGGCGAAACACCTAGTTAACGTTTCGACAACTTTTCTGTTGCCTTCTTCAGAACCTACATGAATAAATGTTAGAAATTCTGAATTTAAAATATTACCTATTCAGTTTATCGTGAAATGAGTTTATAATCTTCTGTTTTCTGCAAAATCTTTGTCGCTTGACATTAAATATGTCATTTGATATGAATTGTCATTATTCCGTAAGGTACGTTTAGAATAAAAGGTTTACCATTTTGGATTTATTGCTCTTACATAGGTAAACATGTATGATCTAAGTTAGCTGAGCAAGAATTCTTTCTTTATTTAATAAAATGCATGCACTTTGTTAATTTTTACGCTTCTTTGATATAGGTTCTTTGGATACGATACGTAAAAATATATAAAAAATAAATATACTATAAAAAAACACACATTTTCTCATCGAATTTCAAATATCGGCAAAATTCCAAAAATTGTATGTCCATACAATTACAATTTGTCTTAATTTTGCGATCAATTTCTACACTTGCTCATGCTTAGTTTTTTGTCATTATTAGAGGTTCAAGTGAACTGATGAGTATATTATTTTTTTTGCATATTTTTTTTAAATAATTTTTTAATTAAATTTTTTCTCTCTTCTGTAGTTAATTGGTATATCATTTTTTATTATTTCTTTAATTATTATTATTCGCGAAAAAATTATATGGTTTTTTCCCTTAATTGATTTTTTTTTTCAGCCGTGAAATTATTTCTATCTTTTTAACTTTTTTTATCATCAAAAGGTCAATAGTAATTTTCATTATTCCTTAATTTTATTAACAAGAGTTTTAGACGCCTTTCTATTAATTTGCAAGTGACACAGTGTTACCCATTTTATTTATTTTGTTGCTTTTGCACTTAAGAATTTTATATATTCTTAACTTTTCTTCTATTCTACCCTACTCTAAACAATTCTACTAAAATTTAAATTATGCTTATTTTTTGGTCATTTGTAAAAGATAATGTATATTTTTTTAAAGATATATTATTTAGATAATATTTTTTTAAACACCAGAAGCAGGTTTTAAAAATGCCCAAAATCGATCATAGAAGGGATTTACCGTCTATCTGCAAAACCATTGAACCAATGGGACTGTAGCTAACGGGAGGTGTGAGTGTAGGACGAGAACAGTAAAAAAAACCGCTAGATTCACTCAGATCGGTACATTTATTTCAAAGTTATTTACGATTAAAGTTGAAAATTGAGAGGCCACCCTCCTTCGGTCTCTCAAAAAAGTTGGAAAAAATTATTTTTGCTCTTTTTGGTAGAAATGAGGCGACTTCAATTCCCCAGTGATCGTAACAAAGCGAATGGGCGTGAAACTAGTCCCTTAAATGACATTTTTAAGTCAAAAATACAGAAGGTAAGAAGTAATTTTGTAATTATTTCTTTTAGTTTTTTTATAGTAGTACTGGTATGTTTAGTTGGGCTTCGATTATTATTGTTTCTTAACAATAAAATTCAAAAATTAATTACATTTTTAATAATGTAAGTACCAGAGTTTTAAAACCCAAAAAGCAGCAATAGAGGAATAAATGTATGGTTTTCCACTAGATTTTCATTAATTTTTTATCCACGTCTGAGTCCTTCAAAATTTTTTTCTTGCTCTGTGGTTATGGATCTGTTCTCTTGTAAGCTCTTTTTGTTTCCTGTTTTGTCAATGTTTCAAATCAGTTTTGCCCAGTAGTACGAAGGTGGATTAGCAGGTTGGGGACGAAATAACAACTTCACTCAATTTTCAACTCGCCGACGTTTCGACTGTATATTGCGGTCTTTATCAAGGTCCTTAATGAAGTGACGAAGTTATGTCGATCTTCATAACGTTAATTATGTCCATTATCCGTTACTGGGCCAAAGTAATTTCTAGATAGCACCTGAGGAAATACGCGCAGAGCTGTGGGTAGTAAGAGCCGAATCTTGGCTAAACACTTGGAATAGTTTTGTCGATTCTTCATGTTTAACTTTTGTCCAATCTTTACTTTCTTAAAAACAAAATTAGATTTTACTGATTATTTTCTACATATCTATTCTTATTTTTGGAATCGACCAGTTTTTCACTTTTTCTGATTCTGCTTCAAATACTTCTGTTAGATTTCTAATATCATCAGTGCTTTTCGGTTACTTCTGATAGCTTAAGTACTATAATCTGTGAAGTTTTGAATAATATTTTTGTTGCAATTTAGAATGGATGTTTTTTTATATTAATCAATCAATTTTCCTTCTAGTTTCAGATACTGCAGAATCATTTCTTGCTCCCCAATGATTTTTCTTTGAGATTAGTTTTCTTTCCATTGTTTTTTCTATCCGCCTTCGTTCCCCTATTTCTCAGATACCTAATCTTTTTGTAAGTTTTGAACTTTTTTCAGGTTTAATTTTTTCCCAACTTTAAGTTTTTCGGATAAAAACCGATCAGCTCTTCGTTTTTAGCTTGACTTTTTGCTATGCTTTTATTTAAGTGTATCGGTGTTTTGAGTAGCTTTTTTTCTTTTGTTGTGCGTTCTTCCTCTCTTTTGTTCCTCCATTTGGTAACATTTCAACGTAATTTATCTTTTTGCTCCTCATTTTCAGCCCATTCTGAATTCTTTTAGTTTTATATTTTGTTTCACTTCTTCTAGTTTTTTTTCCTTAAATATTTCACTTTTTTTTCTGTTTCATTTACGAAAGAAATATTAATAAGTTTATAAATCTTAATAATTTCAATATATATATAATAACACAATAATCGTTTGTTTAGTTTTGAATCTCCTCGACATGTTTTTTGTTATAAGGTTTATATAATTTTACATTTTTAAACGATTTTAATTGTGACATAAATGCCTTTATTATTTGAGAAGAAATCAATCTCATAATTTTTCATTTGTGGATATTAAAAACGGGATTGCTGTTCTCTGTCTATAAACTTTTATCATTCTTTAAGTTTAAGTTTTTTAAGTAAAAACAATAATAATTAGTTAATAAGGGTAACAAAGGTAAAAAAGTTTCACAAGTAACTTTCAAGGCGTAGAGTTTCTTAGCTTAACATTTTTCCTCCATTTATCAGTTTCGTGATCTAATTTATCTTTTTACTCTTCATTTTCAGCATTTTTAATTTTATCTGATTTATTTTAGTTTGGTGTTTCGTTTCACTTTTTGTTTTATTATAACTTCTTAATATCACTTTTTTAGTACAAAGTTAAAATAACTTCCTGTGTTCAAATACCTACGTCATTTAGAACAATTTTTTGTTAATCAATCTTAATTATTTTACTATTTATAGCCGAACAAAATAAACTTTGATTCAGTTTTCGATAAGAACGTCTTCGATAAGAAACATTCACCACATTTACTAATATGTATTTTTGCATTTTTTAAAGATATTCTGTGTGATATATATGCCTTAATTATTTGTGATTATCAATATTGTATCTCTTCATTTGTGGCCATTCCAAACGTCAGTCCTATTTCTTATGAACTTTTTTGTTCTTATAATATAAATTAAAATACTAATAATTTGGAAATAAATTTTGCTGGTATCTTTCAAACTATACAGTGACTAAGTTTAACATCTTTTAATTAAAAAAGTGATTAAAATAATTCATCAAAAATTACAAAATAAGCTAATTAATCAAATCAATTAATGAAAAAAAAAAAGGTTTAAAAAGGAAACTGTATAAAGGTAATAAAGAAACAAAATTTAGAACCTATAGGCGTTTCGTAAAATGTATTTGCAGGAAAATACAAACATTTAATTAAATTAAAAATACTGGGTAATACGCCGATGCATGTTGTCAACAATATTTTTTATTAACCCAACAAAACTTGACATATATATTCTCAAAAAAATTAAAAAAAAAACTACAACTGTTAGAGAACCTGTAAAAAAAATAAGTAAAGAAAATGCAAACCGTTTTACTAGAACCTCACCAAGCAATTTAAGTTTTAGAGCTTTCTAGAAGTTGAATAAAAATACGATTTGTATTGAAGCAGCCAGTTCTCGACAATAGCTGCTTCTGGGAGCATGCTTCATTTGATAGAGAATTAAAAAAAATCCAAAAAATGCGGCAAAAATTTTATTTCAACTCAAGAAGAACTGACAGTAAAATCGAAATTTGTAAACGAAATTGCGTTGTTCTAATTGAAAGAACAAAGGTGACGTTGGCTTCCAGTATAACCAAAATTTTTGCAGAAAAGTAATAAAATGGTGTATGATCAGCCCTAGGCAATGTCAGTACACTCGATACCTACCTATTTGCCCTTTGTAAAATAATATGCATCTCCGAGTGTAGTTGTACCAACTCAAAGTGCAGATAATTACCAATTATTGTCGGTAACAGCCCCTGACTGCCGTAGATGTCGAACATTACAAGGCCGCATTTAGAAGCCTCTGCAGTAAAATTACCCTTCCGGTGTTCGGTCAAACAACTGATAGAGAACTACACAAACCCAAATTAATTGTGCATTTCCAAAGCCTTAGAATAAGCTAAACCACGGCTAGCGTATTCACTCTCCATTGTCGAGAAGAATGGTGGGCATAAATATAGCTTAAAATAGGTCATGATATAAATAGGGGTAATCCGTTTAAAAAAGGGTTCAACTCGCGTGTTAAAAGGATATTATAATGTACTCTGGTAAATATGGCAACTGTAAAAAATTGGACAATTCGTTTCTTGTTTGGCGAAGAAACTTAACACCATATAAAGTACTTTTCACCCTCGGTTTGTACACGTATACGAGACGCTTTCACATAAAATATGAAAAAGCGTTTTATATGGGCGCCTATTACCAGCAGGATTCCTGAAATATGAAACGTGCCGGTGTATTTTCAGTATCTCTGAAATATCTTCAGCAGTTCAGTTTGTTTATTTCCGCCTTCCGTTTCCTGCATGTGAAACGAGACTATTGAAGTTCCCATTTGTATCTCGTATATGTCACTAGAAGTGACGCTTTACATGTCTGAATAAACTCCTGATGGTCAGAAATTCTATTTCCTGAGAGGCAAAAAACGTGTTCTTTCTTTAATATTTAAATTGGAATATAATTTCATTACATTATGTCCTCCTTCGTCTTGGCGTTTATTACTCAGAAAGAAAATTAGCTTTTTTGCCTACATTGTCGCGTCACTTAAAATTCTTTTTCGCTTATGGGAGCGCGAAAGAAATTGATTAAATCTCCCGGTGGAACAAGCAAAGGTAAACAATGATATAACGGCAATAATAATTCCTTTTAATAAAGCGGGTTTTCGCCCTATCATCCGGCGATAGAGCCATCAGCTTTGTTTGCTCAAAACCTCAACCGCATTCCAATTTACAACTGTACAATATGAACAAACATTAAAATAATCGATTGTAAAACGTGGTCCAGGTATGAATCATGGATTTGGGTTTGAAAGTACTTTAACCCTTCATATTGTTCAATTTCAATTTTTCCTTAAACACTGTGCCCGCCAATTATTAGTCCCTTGTTCTAGTACATACCAGGAAACCCTTGTTGTGCTCAAAGTACATAGGATTCGCAAATTTCCCCAGAGGAACATCCTAGTAATCTGTCATTTATTATGTGGGAAACTGGGCTCAAACGGCATTTACTTCGAGAGCGCTGGTGAAGAATATTAAACTATCGTAAAGCCCATGTCGGTCGGGGGAAACGTAACATGTGTTTGCCAGGAAAAATTCAAATGTAGGAGCCCAAAATTTGTTGTTTTTGTATGTTAAAGCGCTCCATTCGGGAGTAACTGAAAAAGGTGTCGAAATGAGGAGTTGGCTTCTTATTTGAGGAAGAAAAACATTGTGCAGTTTAAACTAGCCTGAAGTTTTACTCTTAAAAAGGAACTGGCTAGAGCAGTTTAGAGAGTTTTGGCAGTGTATATTCAATAATCTATGTTAGAACTAATATGTTAATAATTTCTACAAGGTACTACCTCCTAGAGAGGGCGGAAAAAAAGGTAGTGGTTGACAGATCATTATCTTCTTTTCGCTATTTATAGAAACAGGTAGTTTACAAAGACCAGTCAGCGGATCTAACAAAAAACGTAAAGATGAAGAGCCACTTGAGACTTCTATAGGACAGTTACACCAACAAATAGACCGTTCTGTTACATATGCAATTTTCCATATACATTTGCAAATGTACCCATATCGCTTCTTAGTAGTACAAGAATTGCTTAAACTGACTTTACCCAAATAATGAAATTTTGCAACTGGTACATTGATATGTATAATAACCAGAACACTTCACAAAAATCTATATTTAGTGATAAGGCATGGTTTGAGATAAGTAGTTATACCAACTCACAAAACATGAGAACTTGGAGCAGTAAAAACTGAATCGAGTCCTTCAGCAAGAACTACACCCTGAAAAAAATTGGTATTGGGCAGGAATTACAGGTCGTCGACTGATTGGCTCAATTTTCTTTTAGAGGACAATATTTTCTACACGTTTTGAACACGCAACACGCAAATGAAAAGTACCTTTTAAGCTACTTTTATTAATAATTGATGTTGTTGTTAAGTTTATATGATTGTTTGTAAGTTTCACTATGTATGTAGTTTTTCCCTCTTTCTCATGTATGTAGTTTTATAAAAAAATAATTTTTTAGGTTTTCATGATAATTGTGTGGGTGTTGTCTTGTCTGAACATGGCCATATTTTTGCCACATGTTTCAGGTGCGTTTGATCCTTATCATACCTCTGACAAACACCTATTTGATCGATTCTCTAATGACTAGCCAAAGCTACGAAAGTGACTAGCCAAGAATGACGCAAGTGGCAGAAGGCCCAGTAGGACATTTTCAGTTGTTTTCTTTTTCAGTGCAGTAAACTTATTTATTTTCATATGACTTCCTATTGTGGGTTTTCCCCAACTGGATTCTTGTATGGACTTCTAGAATACCACATTGTGCTAGGACCTAGAGGAAGTATTTTGCATAAAATTCTTTATTTTGATTTAATTTCATTTGCATTTTCAATGATATTAAATACTTAAATTAAACGGTTATTATCTTTCTTCTATTTTTACGCACTTACACATATTTCAATTGTTTGTCAATTAATTAAATTAAATAAAATTCTATTTAAAATATTTGGTAAGCAATATTAATTTATTGTTCAGAGGTAGTTAAGCTAATAGAAATATACAGCCTCCCCAAACGCAATAAAAATATCAAAATAATTAAACAAAATATGATTAACTTTAATATAGCCCTTTTGAACACATTATCCACCGACACCATAGAAGCAATATGTCAATGTCCCATATACCTGTAAGAGGCACAGTGAGTAATCACATAAGTGATAAGAATTTTATCTTTTGTATAACTAATACATATAATAAAAAGAGAAATAGCAAAATAATAACTATAAAATATCACAGCAGTTTCTCTTAAATAAATAAATTTTAACCAGCCCATTTATAAATTGTTAATTCGAAACATGGTGAATGGCAAGTATCTAATCTACAGATCTTCGATTATTCAGCTTTACAATATTAATTTACCTATAGTTCTCTTTAACACTTTCTCTCTAACCTTTTCGAAACCTCTTTACCACAACTCATCTAACATGTTATAAACACAATTGATTGGAACAATTGTAGTCCATTATTTCAACTTAAAATATTTTGGGAATAAGAAATGCTAAAATCAGAATTATGTTTGTTTTTCCTTTGCAAAATTTGTCTTCATAGTGCTTCACTTAACCAATGCCAAGGAGGATACAATAATACTAAGTAGGTGCTTAGTTTACGTAAAGAATTATACCCTCATTAGTGCCATTGGTACTTAACATACAGTTCCAATCATATTACTTTTGCTCTTTTTTGTAATTGTTTAACTGGAGTTATGTTTTTTATACCTTAATAGCTTTATTGTTGTTGTAGATTATGGAAACAAACAATAAGTAGCTAAGTAAGGAAACAGAAGCCATCCATTCCTTGCAAGTATGTAAATCATCGAAAGGACAAATATATATTAAAAAGAAGATAGCAAAAGGGCTATCCCAATGAACCCCTATTGGAGCTCCATGTCATAACAATACATTGTTCAGGTTATTTATGTTACGCTAAACAGTAGGAAATTGTTGGCTTCCACAAAAATATGTTAAGGATATTATGTGCCTTGTTTGTAATATGTCAAAAGCCACAAAATCAAAAGTTCGGCAAGTGCTTACATTATTTGCTTTAACTAATCTTTTGGTATTAAAAAAAATTTGTACGATGTTCAAGTCCACAACCTTAAAATCCTGCAGGAATCAAGGAAGGACTTTGATAACTATTTAAATTGAAATAAAGCTTTTTTTCTTCGTTTTCGTTGGCCCAAAGGCGCTAAATGGGCCTTCGAATGGGTCATCACCTCACTCCAGACCCAACATTGTATATCGATACTTAAAAGTAAGAAATTTACAATACACTTTTATTCCCGCTAATTTAAACGTCATAATCGACATAACTTCAAAAATTTGGGCAAAATGTCGCCTAGATTCGCCAATAAAATTATAATTTTTCCAAAAACTTAAAGAAATAGAAATTCGCTATTAAACCTCACTGATGATCACATTCCGAAATGATATGCTCTGTATCTCTATAGTCACTTATTTTGTGAAAATGAGCCGAACTTTAAAAAAATTGCATTATTTTTTTTTTTGAAATTGGATTTGGATCATCTAATAATATTTGAGCGAAAAAAGTATTTAGGTATTCGGAGATAGAAAACAGTGTAAGTACCTCATGAGAAAGCTTACTCTAAAATGGGTTGCATAATTTAGACACGAATCTACATCAAAGTCAACGATTTATTTTAAAACGTAATAAAAAACTCATCCAAATTTGAAATTTAAAGCTGGGAACTTTATTCCTGTGCCATGGCATAGCGACACGTGTTCTACCTTTTTGGATTACTTCATGTTTTGCACTGCAAAACCTATAATTTACAAGGTGAAAGGTGCAGATAGAGCACGGAAATCGGCAAAAATATTTAACTAATTTCACCTAGCGTAGTAGAGCAAGCAGACCAAGGACAAAAGCGAATATTCCTTCTTACTACTAAATTTACAAAAGCAAATTGAAATAAACCTATTTTTCCATATAATACCAAAAATTCAACAACAAGCACTCTCTCTAAAAGACATCCTTCATCGAAAAACTTGGCCGATTTATATATATCTATATTATTTTGTGTAACGCGCCACGATAACACGTCAAAATTATCATATTCCTAAAAGGGAGGTGGCCTGCAAACCTCGCAAAAGCCTCAAACTTCAAATAGTATGGTAGTCAAGCATCAGAGAAGAAAAATCACAGTCATAACTGTGATTTTTCTTTTGTGAATTCTTGAAAAACGTTTAATTTCTTCTTATATACGAGGTGAAGAAATTGTGTGACAAGATCCTATTATCTTTTTTATTTTTCGAGAAAACTTTTTATATGAAAGTTGTCAATGATGTTCAAGTCTATAATTTAAAACGTACTTTGAGCTATACAGGGTGTAGCGCAAATGTGGGGCAGAACAATTTTTTGTTATTTGATATGGAAATCCCTACATATTTTTCTATTTTTGGACTCCTCGTAATATTCGGTATGTGAATTAATTTTAAATTTTGCAATAATTGCTTATATAACAGCTTATGTAACATATTGTATACATTGGGAACAAGACATAAACTTTGTTATCGAGGATAATTGCCAAACTACTAATAAAATGTATCCAAACTCGACCTCAGCGGAGTCCAAGATGTAAGTAAGAGTTCAAATAGGCGCAAAAGACATTATACAAAGCGTTTTCTACAGAACACCCAAATTGGGGATTTTTAAAGCATGTTTTATCGAGCTTTTGAAATTCTTATAGAGAGCGAATATTAAATAAATAATATATAAAATTCCATTAAAAATAAAATACATAATACTAATAAAAATAAATATTATCCCTCGTCTTTATGCTACACTTGTATGATAAAAAAAATTAAAATGTAGGTTGCATATTCACAACAACTTTGTTTTAAATAGTAAAAGAAGGAAGATATGGCGATCATGGCCAACTTCAAAACGGTCAACTCCATTTAATCGGTTAAACATGCTTTGAAAAATGTTGAATTGGGCTTTATGTAGAAAACGTCTTGTAGGACGTAATGTCTTCTACGTCTATTTGAACTCTTTTTTGCAGCTTTGACTCTCTTTGGGCCGTTTTTGGTTATTGTTTCAAGTAATGTGAAAACTACAGGCGACTCGCAAATGTGCAAAAAATATACAGGGCGTTCCACTTGAAGTAACAAAATATTGTTCTGCCCCGCACCAACGCCCTGCTCTGTAGAGTCGAAAGTATTTTTAAATTGTTCCTACACCTGATCACCTTGAATAATTTTCATATTTTTAATTTTCTTATAAAAAAATTTACGACAATATGGGACTTTGTCACACTATTGAGCCACCCTGTATGTTGGAGTAGAACGAGTAGATATACAATAACAGTTCTGCGCCAATTTCCATTAATATTTCCATGTAAATTCAAGTAAATCCATGTAAACAGAAGGGGCAGTATTTCCTATCTGGAAATACTTTATTTTATAGATAATCATACCAAAATCTAAAAAAAAATTGTATATTATACAACAAGCATTTAATGAGAGTCGTCATTCTCGAGCGTAACGTTTGAGCCCACGAGAGAAGCGAGTGGCACAACTTTCCCGAGAGAATAACGCTCATTAAATGCGGGTTGATTACTATACTTTATTCACGACCAAGATTCTGGGATTTTCTCAAATATGATAGATGATTATAGGTGCCACAAAGATAATTCACTATTTTAAAACCACGACCACTACTGGTTTCGATAATCGACAGCGCGACGTTTGATGCGTCGATAGATGACGGTCTAGTCGCCCGCGCATGCTGATTTCAATTCTACGAGGGTAAATTATTTCATTTTATGGCCTATTTTAAGTATTTTTCAGAGAAAAGTACATTTTTTAGTGAAAAAGAGACACTGTAACCTACATTTGTCTCAATACATCCTAAAAGAAGGATAATTATTTGAATGAATCAGTGGTAACTACCGATTTCATATTTAGGGCAGTTTACTTTTTGAGTTGTCAGTTGCCTACGACATGTTTCGTTACCATGACAACTCATTATTCACTTGTGAATAATGTTCATTATTCACAAGTGAATAAAGATTAGCAATAATCTTGATAATATACATGAATAATGTGATTATTATAGTATGGCCGTGGATAAAAGTAAGTTTATATATGACTAGTGAATGATAGCAGGGAATGTCACACCGTCCATCCACTAGGCAAATGTGAGAAATTGCACTTTAATGCTAAATAAAGGCACGTTTGACGAAAATATAATTGAAAAATTCTGTGAAATCGATAGGGTATAAATAGTAGATTATGTCAGTAAAAGTGGGTCTTTTTGTGCAGAGATGATGGCCGAAGCGAAGCTGAGGGCTGCAACTGGGCGAAGTTGCAATTTTCAATGTTCAATGGTTTTAATGGTATTAAATCATAACCAATGGTTACGGTAAACTAAAAATTAACATATTATCAATACTAAATTAATAAAAATCACATTGACAGATAAATATGATGACGCGCATGACATTTAACAGCAAAAATCAGAAATCGAGAAACTATTTCGACTAATAACGGTTTAGGGTGGTGCTCTCGAACGCTCTGAGAATATTCCTATCCTTTTTTTTTCAATAAGAAAGTAAAGATGGCAATACACTCAGATCGGTCTATCTGGTGTTATCTAGTGTTGAAATAATTTTTGATGAATGAAAATCGTTTATATATGCGCCACCATGATAGTAGCGGTGACTTTAGACTTTACTTTTACTGCCTAGGACTCTTTTGCTACTATTTTGTTCTCAGGATTAGAAAGCCCACTTTAGGTCTGGGTATGGAGAAAACATATAACGTACTTTTAGTCCGCTTCAAAAAAAAAAAGACAATTATCGCAATAAAAAAAAAAGATATGTGAAGCCGTATTTGAAAAGAGAAAAGACTGCTAAAAAATACCTTTCAAACCGAATCTTGTTAACTTTGGAAGTTTAAGAGAAGTGGCATTAAAAAAGTTTCATCTACAAGAAAGGACAAGTTGGAACGATGTCCACAGTTACAAAAAAAATACGTCAGTATAGAATATGAGAAACTAAATCATACGTCTCAGGTTGATTCTGATTCGTCAGAAAGTTATTTCGTTTTTCTAGTAACACAATCTGGCCAACGCCATTTTTGCTCTTTTACAAGGACCACTCAATTCTGATTCTGAATTTCGTTTTATGATACGGATAAATAGAACCACTCAATCTTGATTTTGAATTTCGTTTCTACTGTCAGTTCTGTTAACTGCTTTCGGGAAACAGCCTGAAAATCGTATTATTCAATTTTTGAAAAGGTATAAAACTTAAATTCTTGTGAAGTGACACCAAGTCAGTTTTCCCCCGAAGTTGTCGCTTCCCACAAACTAATGGCTGATATTCGTACCTATACTGTCTGGGCACGACGTTCAGCAGAGTATCAAATTCATTTCTCTGTCAGGCAGAGGAACTATAATCAGGCAGAGGAACCATATATAGGAACCACGACGTTTCGCTCTTATTGGAGCTCATCAGTATGGTATACTTCAAACCTGACAGAAATACGAGTTCGAATGAAACTTCGTCTTCTCTCTTGCTCAAGGCACTGTGTACATATGCAAGTGGCGCCATCGGATGACGGGCAGGCAGGATAGGTACGAACCTCGGCCATCTGTCTGTGGAAAGCGACAACTTCAGCAGAAAACTGGCTTGGTTTCACATCACTATTATCTCGCATGCCCTAGTGGAAGCACCTGCCTTCGTACGATGGCGCCACTTGCTTTAATTGTTGTGTTGCAGCAAAACACTTTTACTTTTTACAGGCCCTCTAACGGTGGTAGTTTTGTTCTGTTTTGAATATTTTTTTTTAAATATACCGAATTTTGTTATGTTATGAAGAATAATATTAACATCATCGAAGAGCCTAGGATTTTTTTTTAACTTTAAAACTTTTCCTTAAAAGTTGAAAAATCCTATTTTTTAATTTGCATTTTCTTGAAAACGTTTATCTTTAGAAGCACGATTCTATTTTTGATTAACCAAACAAAATTGGACATTTTGTCCAATTATCCATTGTATAAAAACTTCTTTGAATTAGAATGCGTTTAGATTTACAAAAACCTAGGCCCCATCAATCAACAAACGGCAGGACTGGCTCATTTAAATTTAAAAACCCCTACAAACTACACCAAAAAATAGGAAAAAGGGGCAAGCATTGAGTAGCTCCTTACAAAAACGCGCTTCAAATTATCCGGGAACCCCAGACGAATCGCCACTCAATTAAATTAAAAGGGAAAGTCCGGGGGATAAATTGTGGTTTTTCTTTTGGGCAAGTTAAAAATGTGCGGGCAGGGCCTTAAATAGACACCCCAGTTTTTGTTCACACCTTGTTTCAAATTAATGAAAATACTTTATACTGGATTGCGCTGCAACCGGCCATTTATTTGCCACGGAAACGCCGGAAGAAGGTTTTAAAAGACGTTATAACGCCAAATTGACTGTTCTAAGTCGGATGTTGCAGACCGGATTGGTCCATTCAGCTAATCTATTACAGCAGACGACATCCATCTTAATCTGTCTAAGTTAACGAAAATTGAATTATCGCCCGGAATGGTCGCCTTTAACATGTGGCAGATAAATTAAGTGACTCCGTATGTGCGGAAAAAGCGATAAGTCGTCAAAGTTGAATGAAATTTAGTTATTAAATTTTTAAATATTATTTCCGCAGCTACACACAACAAATAAAAATAAAATCAAAGTTAAAAATAATAATTCAGTCAGAAATGTTAGTTAGGTTTTACATTTCCATTATGGGACCAGACAGATGGAGATGTTCCCAAAGGATTAACAACTTTTGTGTGGCACAAATTTGATATAATATTGCCAAATGTTAAAAGTTTACAAAGAGGCGCTCGCCAATACCAACGTTTTGAAGTTTTAATATACCATATTTTTTAAAAACGCTAATTTGTGAGAATGGCACATTTGGTGCAATAAAGTATGAGCTTACCTTATATAAAACTTACGTAACACCTTACACGCCTTACAATGTCAACATTTTGAACCTTAGACATACAACATTTTCTAAATTAGTGATTTTTAAGAAAATACGTGCATAGCGAAATGATAACATTATTAAAACAAAAATGAAAATATGTGCGAAGAGATGGAAAAGGAAGGAAGTCATAACAGTCTATTCTTAAAAGTGGCCAGGCGTAGTTTGACAATTTCTCCAGAGTGTCATTTGCTCAAGAAACTTATGGCAATTTCGACGGGGCTCTACTGAGATTAAACTGGCTCTATAGATACGAAAACTTCCGCTTAATTGGAGAGCTGAAACACGTATTCACATAGGAATTAGAAAAACCTTTTGAAATTAAGAATATGTTGAATTTACATTTTTTTCAGTTTGCGTCTTGTCCTGTTGAGGAAAAAAGTTGGATTAACGAAACCATTCGATCTACTTTTGTGATCGAATGGTTTGAAACTCACCCTTGTCCTCCAAATATCAGGCACATATCGGAACCAGCATCTTGGATTCTTTTTTCTCGTGGCCAAGGCCTTGGCCTAAAACTTTTTCAAAAAATAGTCGGCTACCTGGCCTACGTTCATACCGGGCATAAATGCACCATGGGTTTGTAGAATTCTTCTTTACATTGAAAATATATAGCAGTTGGGCACTGATGGAACAACTTAGCAATATCTTTTGGAAGTTCTTACTTAGTTCTTCCTTTGCTTCTTTCAGTTTAGTTCGGAATTAACGAGAATGTCCTCCAGATACTCCGGAGGTAAGATCAAACAATATAGTTTTCGCACTTCCTATGGTGCTCACAATGGCTCTTGGTTACACATCCTGTTTATGAATTTTTAGGCAAATCCCACAGTCTCGGTTTCCTGATCTCTAGCTCTCATCATCAGTATTTTCTGATTCTATCATCTGAACCATCTAAATCACGGTCGTCATCCAAATTCAACTTAACTTTCCAGAACTTTCCGGGTCTGGGTGACAGATTTCACATTTTTGGTTGCAATTTTTTTGGTAAAAGTTTCTTAAAGGTCTGTCATAGAAAAGAATGATTTTAGCGATTGATATTAGTAGAGCAGGAGGTCTCAAGACATGATATTATGAACAAATTATCTGGCGCTCTCTTTAATTTAACCTAAACATTTTAGATTTAGGTTGAAAAATTGAGGGTCTCATATGGAACTTTTACTCTCTTGAGAATGTTCCATAATGGTCCGTCACTGAAGTAGAAAACATGATAAAATGAAATATTTTTTGCGATTTTAACAAGTAAGGTAAATATATGATATTTTTAGCCAAACTCTTCTATATATGTGAAAGAATCCACTTTTCATATAATTATATAGGTCAGAAAATCTCTGGTTAGCTTGTGTTAGTTTAGATTAGTATTGGTTATTTAGGTTAGTTAAGTTTCCTGTTTTGGATAGTTTAGTTATTTGTTATGGTTAGTTTAGTTTAGTTCAGTTCTTGCTACAAAGGGTGAACCAACGAAAACTTTCCACCAAGGTTTTCTGGCCTATGAAGCAGAAGACACGAAAATACTCGGACCCGTTAATTTTCGTTCTAAGGGGGACATATTTTTTGATGCAATTATTGTCTTGGAGGAAACCATGAAGCCAGGATGACTTTCGCCCTAAAAATTTTAAATGGAAAGGGGTGTCAAGTTATACATCATTTTTAAGGGCGTTCAATTACTTTTTCAGTGCTGCATCATTTTTTAAATGTGAGTGATTTGTTCTCGAGAAAACAGGATCAGGAGACAGAAAAATCGATTTGACATTAAATTACTTTCAATTTATTAGTTGTTGAAAATGACCACCACCGACCTCCATACAGTAGTAAGGACATTGTTCAAAGTGCATTCGAACATTTTGCAGCATTTGTGGAGTTATAAGATTACACTCATTTACAATACGTTGCCGCAAGTCTTCAAGTGAATCCGGTTGTGCAGCATAAATTTTGGACTTCAAATGACTCCATAAAAAAAGTCCAGCGGGGACAAATCGGGGAACGTGCAGGCCATTCTGTAGGCCTTCTTCTCTCAATCCACCTTTGAGGAAATGTTTCTTTTAAAAACTGCCTAACAGGGGGGGGGGGGGGGCGTAGTGCGGAGGAGCCCCATCTTTTAAAAAAAAAGTGATGTTTTCTTCACGGTGAGGTTCATCTTGTTCGATTATTTCTGTTAAAGCTGAATCAACGGCGTCTTCCAACAAATTCAAATAGACCTGTCCGTTCAAGTTTTCAGGTAAGAAGAATGGACCGAAAAAAAGGTCTCCGAAAAATTCTTATTCAAACGTTTAGCTTTTGTGGATGTTGTGTGTGAACTTACTGAAAAAACATTGCATTCAGAGAGCAAACACATCAGAGAAGCAAATGTTATAAAGGTATTCCGGACTGTTAACAATTCGTTGACTAATGATCTCACAAAATTCTAAACGTCTATCGAAATCATCTTCGTTTAATTCCTGCACTAATTTAATTTTATAAAGATGGAATATATGTGCTTTTAATATTCTCTGGATGCTTGTACGCCGAACACCTGATCCATTTGATAATTTTCTAGTGCTGGTAGCAGGTTCCATCGCGACGTGTCCCAAAACAGCTATTTCAACTGCTTATGTTCTTATTGCTGGATGATGAACAATCTTCTTTTTATTTCCTACATTTCCAGTCTCTTGAAATTTGGCAACCAGGTCTCTCACGTAAGAATGGGATAGGTTTCTGTTAGGATATTGTTCATTATTAGACAAATTTGCGGCCCGTCTAGCACAATCGTTATTTCGGAAATAGAACGCAATAATGTCAACTCCTTCTTGAATACTGTAGAGCATTTTTAAATGATAGTATGTACAAAAGTAAAGACAACTACTAAACTACAAGACATCAAATTGCAGGTAGGAATAATGCAATAACATTTTCTAAATTTACATTCCGTATCAGTGTTGTTAAATTCCTAAGATAATATAAAAACCCTTTTTTCTTGAGAACCATTCAATTCTAAGAAGTTAGGTGGCATTGAGAAGGCCAATTGAATGCCCTTTACAATGATGTATAACTTGACACCCCCTTCCAGCAAGCAGCATTTAAGATTTTTAGGGTAAAAGTCCCCTGCTTTAGGGTTCATCTAGAAAAGCTAAAAATATCAGAGAAACATGTCCCCTTCGAAATTAAAATTGACGGGTTTTGGCGTTTTCGTGTTTTCAACTTCATAAGGCAGAAACATCGGTGGAATGTTTTCGTTGAGCCACCCTGTATATAGATTAGTATACATATATGGGCAAGAATAGAAGCGGGACCGTAAGGGTGCGCCTCTTTATAACGTTACATCTAGTTCTGGTTAGTTCAGATTAGTTAAGTAATGTAATCCCAATTTAGACCGGCATTATTGGCATTTAAAAATTACTGCATGGTTAACAAGAAGAAGCTAGGCTTTGACGAGTCGGTTATTCGAATTTACCGCTCAAATATATTGAAAGATAAAAAAAAAAGATTAAATTGGGGCAGAGTTGCGTATTTGAGTGCAGAACGTAATGACGTTTTAAAATTCCCAAAACTTTGAACTCTTTTTGACCAAAAAATAAAATTTACAAAAATCGTTTTTGTTTTTCTCTGGACTTATTTGAAGCGATATTTTAAAATAAAGTGTACTTTCTTACGGCCACTTTTTCTGCTCTACAAGACTATGTTCTTCAACATCAAGTTCAACGTTTTGACTTTTTTAGAGCATTATCAACTTCAGTTTTTTTATTGTTGCAAATTGAAAACGCTTTTAATCGTAAGAAAACTCGTAACTCATGATTAAAGTCTCATAAACAGTGTGCAAATTAGTTTAAATTGGAAAAAATGTTCCATTTAGATAGAACAAGATGATGTATTAAATTTCACAAAAATCCAACTAGCTTCGAAAATATTCGAAAAAAATTGAAATTGGCTGTAAATAATACTATTCTTTTCTGAACTTATTTGAAGAGATTGTGAAATATGTATAAATTTCGCTTTCTCGTTTTTCCGCACATTTTATTTCTTGTAAGATTGGTGTAACCATATAAGAGAAATAAGGTGTTCTAAAGATATGAGAAAAAAGTAATATGTGTATTAAATAGAAGTTGATGATGGTTACTAAAATTCGAAACATTCTATTAGATATCATACCATGTAAGAAAAAATGACAATAAGAAATTTTAATTTTCATTTTGAAACTTCTTGAAATAACTTTAGAAAAAAAAAGTAAAACCAATAATAATAAATTATGAATTTATTCGATTTTTTTCAAAGGAAGTCGAATTTTTTATTTCAAATTTATGACATTTAGTTTAGTTGGCATCTTTTACGATTTCCGAGAACCTGTGCATACACTGTTGAAAAGTGAGAAAACTAAACGCTGTTTAAAAGTAACAAAACTAAACACTCTAAGCGCAAAACTGAAGTTGATGATGCTTTACAAAAGTCGAAACGTTGGTCTAAAAATTGAACAATATTTTTTTATGGATGAAGAAAAAAGTGGGAATGTGCAGTTTATTTTATAATATCGCTTTACATAGGATCAGGAAAAGACAAAAATAATTCTCGTAAATGTCGTTTTTTTCTTTTTGATATACAGAGTGAACCCTGTATATAGAATGCATAAATTATTAGCCTTACTTGTAAAGAGCGCTATTTTCTTTTTTATAATATCAAGTTTTGAAATTTACTTTAATCGCATTTTTATATCAACAAATTTATACATTTCAGTGACGTTTCTTTATGGAATATTTAGAAAGGGGGTAAAAGTTCCATAAGAGTCCTTCACTTTTTCAATCTAAATCTAAAATATTCAGGTTAAATTAAAGAGAGCACTGTGCATAAAATTGCAATTTGCAGTGACGGACCTTTATGGAACTGTTACCAATTTTTTGATCTAATACCCTTTGAGAAAGAGTCAAATCGTCTCAAGAGTGACTTGATATTCATTTAATGGACAGTCTTCAGGCGAACTTGGTCCTGGTTTTTGATTCAACAAATATTTCTTTGATTTAAGGAATGATATCATGCACTTTAAGCCAAAGATATTTTTTGGCATAAATGACAATTCGAAAGCTTTTCTGCTATTTCAGCAACATCGCAAATCAACACAGGTCACCAACATTTCCAGATATATTATATATTATGAAGTTGTACGTGGCTTTAAATTGTATGGACCAAAAATTATATGGAATTCGTTGTTGTCTTGTCGCATATTAAAAAATGGCGAGTCAGATATTTCTAATGGAATTGAGAATTATACGAGCAAACTGTGCTGTTATGGGCAATCTTCTGAGATCATGTAGTAACTTTCTCTTCCACCTTAACTCAATAAAGCTAAAAACTTCAATTTGCTATGGAGTATGGAGGTGCAAAAGGAAGAAAGTTTACCATAATTTTTTTGATGTTTTGGTAAAGAGGCAACTACATAGAAAACCAACTGAGCGATACCTCAACAATAGCAACGTAGCGTTTGTCGTTTGTCACAGCAATATGGCCAATGTGCTTGGCAAGCAGCATTATTGACCATTCCAGAATTACGTCATTTAATATGTGATCCTCAAGGACGGCAATATGAGTCATTTTTGTTTAAGACCGGTTCTGGTTCTGGTTGACATAAAAATGGCAGACCAGCTGATACTCAACCTATCAGAGACGTTGAGAATTAGATGGTCTGCCAGTTTTATCTCAACCAGAACCACAACCGATGTGAAACGACAATGACTATGCCAACCAACCTGGTAAAGTATCACACGAAACTTTGAGGTGATGTTTGATTTCAGATATATTTACCTACAAGTTATCCCCTAAAGCACCTAATATTCATCCAAATTGGTTTTATTGGAAATGTGGCATTCTTGTAATTTCGTTAATGCTCAAATTTGTGCTGAATGAGAAAATAATTAATTATTTCCATTTTCACACCTCTGTTTGATTAGTGAGCATGGTAATGCTTGGGTTTGATTTTGATTCTTTTAAACCAAGCATTAGTCACATGGACGTTTTGTGTGACATTCCATAACTAGTAAGTTCAATAAATTAGTCTTTAAAAATAGATATGAATACCTGCTTATTTATATTTAAAATTGCAGGAAAACCAGCGCTGCTCTGGAAGACATGCCCAGATTAATTTTTAAGCTACACTGTGCTCAGAAAGATCTAAGCCTGATCCAGAGGTTTGGTTTATAAATAGAGCTTAAGTATTGTCTTAATAAGTTGTCTTTTAAGCAGAGCCACCGAGGGTGTTTTTGTTGCTGAACAAAGAAAAAAATCCTAAAATGTCAAAGTAAATATGAGTCTTAATATTAATACACTTGGCATCACGATGTTGCCATTCTCACTATTTTTTTTATATACCTTTGATTGCCTATAAATTATATAAGGGAGAAAATAGTGTTCATTATATGCGAAAAACAACAGAAAAATATCGTTATAGATATATCATATTAAAAGTGAGAAACAACATTTGAATTGTCATGATTCTTTTTTACCATTTCCGTTTAAACACAGAAAGTTGTGTATGTTTGACTACACCGCTTGTATACCCCCGAAGCAGTTTGTCAAATACATCGAAGCGACGAGATGTCAATGTAGTATGCAATGTTGCCAAACGTTTATTATTTTCTTTAATAATTACTTTTTTTTGGTTATTACCGTTTGTATTCTCTCGACAAAATGAAAACATTATTTCTGAAAGATCCTGTTACACATGGTGTGGTACTGCTTTTGGCAACATACTGTGCTGCAAGTGTCTGTATATCACATTTATTAAACATTTTGCTTTTGAAGTTTGACCAAGCTTTTGTTAATCATTCAGCTGCGCCTGAAAGGAGGATGAATTTTCGTAACTGGCTCTTAAATAGTATAGATTTTTCCGAATTTCTTAAGATTTAATATTTGGAACGAGATAGAATTTTTACAAACTGTGACGTTATTGATAGAAACACTGAGGATATTTTGAGTTTAGGAAAGTTAGACAACAGGTTTGCTTTCAACTAAGTGGCATTAAAAGCCCTTCAACCCAAACTTTTCTGTCAAAACATGACGACCTTAGAGAAAAATAATTGATTCCAAACTTTAAATTAGAAATATGACTTCGCCATCTAGTGCAGAAAAAAAAATTCGTTTATTTTCGAATATCCTCGGAAGTAGTCAGAATTTTCCAAGTTTTCGTATCTCTTGTGGTTTCCGATAACCCAATGGTGAGAATTAAATTTCAATTTCACTGCAGACAGGATGTCCAAAAAACGTGATTTGTAATCGAGATCTTTTTGGAGTTGACAGGTTTCCATGCAGCTCTAGCTCGGTACACTTTAACACCAGGAAACGCAGTCCCCGAGAATTACGGAACACAAAAGGAATATAAATGACTGGAATATAAAGAAAAGTTAGCAGTAGCAGAGAAGGTCACAATATTTTTTTAACAAGAGGTCCTACATAATGGAAAATAATTTTGCGTCACACATCATACGCTCGAAAACCCCTTCCCATGAAAACTCAGCCTCACTACTTCAGCTTCAGTGAGAGTATAAATAAGACGGAGCGTTAATTGGTCATGTCAGTCAATAGTCGAGACACAAGAAAGATTAATTCGCCCACTGCCTCATCGCATTTGATAACGTCCGCCGCAGTTGTAGGCTAAACATCAAGACGAATATCCATTGGACCACCTTAAAATGCATACTTTAAAATGTGCTTTCATTGAGTGTTTAATTATATAGATAATCATAAATATATATATACTCATTTTGAAGGGCGGCAAGTGGCTTATGTTGAAAATAAAAACCCTAAGGCTGAGGAAGGGCGTTTTGATGGCTCTCTTGAGCCTAACCCGACACTGTCTCCGACCAACAACAAAATAAAACAAAGCAAGAGTAAATATTTAATTCAAATTAAAGCAGAAACAACAAAGCTATTCGGTAATGGGAGAATTCGTGACAACAGGGCCATTCCAGGCGGGCACGTCACGCGAACCTGAGTGTGCGGACCATGTTCTATTTAGTTTTGACACAACTAAAAATAGGTGCAACTTTATATATGGCTCCCGTCATGTTCGTATCAGAGTTATTGAATTAGTTCGTGCTCTAATTTTCCCGGCTTAAATTAACGGTGAAACGTAATCAATAATAGTTCTCTCGGGGCCTTAGACTAAGAGATTTTAGGTCCCATTGAGAATCAATTAGTAACTTTTTAGCTCTCATTATCCTATTACTTCGGTCGGCGATCAGTGATTAAGCATTTATTGCAGTTCTTCGGTTTATCGATCAGGGAAATCTTTAATGAAGGTTGAAACTTTTAGCATCCAACGTTCTCTGTTGTCAGTAACATTCAAAGGGTTTCTTGAGAATGTTAATGGAAACAGGAAAAATCTAATTAAGAAATTTGTGCTTTAGTAAAAGAAAAATTGAAATTAACTAGCGTGATTTTATCACGTTTGGCCTGAAATGTGCAGTGATTTACTATACTTAATATTCTGGGGAGTGTCAAGGGAACAGGCCAGGGACGTGCCTGCTATTAGAAAAAAATATATATTTCTTCAGTATGTAAACCCGGATATATAACATACATTTTGGCACATCCATTAGAACTAATCCTGCAAACTAAACGGGAGATTTATATCCTCCGAGTCCTTGAATTTAAGTAAAATATCCAGAACGCCCTTAAACCGTTGAATCCATTTCCATTTTACGGAGAACCAATTAGATCCTTCATTTTCCAAAACGGCTCGCCGGCATTATTAAAACAAAATTTCATTATTGTTTATGTTGTGTATTTGGACTTATGAAGTTGAAGCGGAGCAATAAATTGTGCGCCGGATGTAGAATTAGAATTTTAAGCTTTCCGGGGTATTACGGAGCTTTAGTGAGTTCTTGAAGTGTTACGGGCCTCTTAATGTTGTTATTCATAAAGTTTCTAAACTTTTATTGATTTGACCACGAGCGTACACTGTGAATAGTAAAATACAACTCGTATTTTTTAAATTCTAAATGTGGGTTAAAAGAAAATCTGCACTCAATAACATAATATTATAATATTTATCAAATTATGAATTATGAAAAAAATGATGTTAAGAGCACTATTGTATTATGAACATCGTCAACATTATGTAAATTATATTAATGTTATTAGCCATTATGGATAATGTTTAAATGTCTTTGATCGTAATATACCCAAGGTGTTCCAACTCTATTGAGAAGTCCTTGTATAATCCATTCAGTTATTTCTGTCGTCAAGTAGGCGTTGGAAATCTGACATATTTCACCCGGTATAACATGACTGACAGTGACAGTGATTAATAATCAGTTTGAGGTTAAGGTTATTGTTTACTGTTTTGCTCACATAGTTGCCAGATGGCTAGATTAGTTCAAACTTTTAATAATTTTGATTAATGATCACTAACCTAGATTCTAGTAAAAAATGGACCGGGGCTTTACGTTAACAAAACTATTATATTTTATTAATGCATTTAAAAATGAAGCTTTCAAAACGATAATAGTTGAGGTTAATAAGTTTATAGTGTGAGTGTGATTGTGTTGATATGTAAAAGAAGTTAGCTTTTTGGACTAAAAGAAAGGTGGAATACAGTTAGGGAAGGACAGGATCAATAATGTGGTTCTTCCAGGGGCAATTGAAAGCAAGCAGAGTTAATGCTTACTCCAAAAATTTTGGAAACTTTAGCCAAGGTTATAGTGGGCAATTATTGGGGGAGGTCTCTTCTAACTTAGAGGTAGCATTTTTTAATGCAAATTTGCACTTTCGCATTAATTACCTTGGGCATTTTTCTTAAGAAAAAGTTTTTTTAATAACAAATTAGCTTACAAAATGCATGCTTAAGTGTACAAAAAGTCGGCAACAGCGAAATTTTAATGACGCATCTTGACAAATTTGTCTTGGCGACAAGTAAACACACTATCGCTGTCGATGTTATACTGGTGAAATTCCACGGCATGAGTTGATGCCAAAAATAACTGAATTGATTATACAAGCATCTTTCTATGTGTTTATATATTTTGTTCTTTTGTTCAAAAAAGTGGAATTCAATTCCAAAGTGGGTAATTTCAGTTGCACTGATGAACTATTTTATAAGAACGTCTGTATATTTTTTTTATTTCTAATTTTTTTGGTTATATGGGATATAGGATATATAAAGCCAAGTGTCTGGAGCGATTTTGGTTGTAGATTTTAGTTTTTTTTTGGTTCTAACGCTTTTTTTTTGGTTCTAACTCTAAAACTAATAATTTGTCGGGATTTAGCATTATTGCACGTAGGTACAGAAAAGAACGGGTTTTCCAAAAATGTGGTCGGTTTGGTGGCGTGTGCGGATTTTTCCGCATTTTTGACTTTGGTACGCTGAATTTTTGGATATAGGGCTCCCCACGGGAAGAATTTCTCATATGTATAGACGATAAATTTTGTAGTCGAATTCCGATAAGTTACATAGGAACATCTAAAAAAATTCGCAAAATTGGACGGTTTTTTTCTAAATTTTTTTGTTATGGTCAATTTTTTGGCCTCCTAGACTCCCTTAAGTAGGCCTGGCCTAATGAGCGTGGCACCAAGAGATATCTTTGGGCACTTTTGATCCTAACCCCCCAAAGCTGTCTTTAATACAGAGTGGTTAAAACATTGTGCAAAGACAGTTAAGATAGTGTCCAAAATAGTATAATACTTTTTTGCGATTTTTGCGAAAACTATAGATTTGATATTGGATTTGGGCAATAGAAGACGCGGAGAGAAAAAAAAGTCAGTTGTTAGTTTTGGTCTAACTCTTCTACCGGGCGAGCTACAAAAGCTTATCTGTGCCGCATTTTTTGCCAATTTGGGTGTACTTTCTTCACATTTTATCCTGTAGATTCCACATTTTTGCAGCAAAAAAATCTCTAAAATAATTCAGAGAGATAGCACACACATGGGCCCTCGCTCTGGCGAAAAATCATGGTTCGAACTTCGAATTTGAAATTTTGAAGAATTTTTAAACATGAAATTTCAAATTGTCACTTTGAGGTATATTTCTACCGAGACCGTCCATC
The DNA here is from genome assembly GCA_951812265.1 of Taphrorychus bicolor. Taxonomy (NCBI): domain Eukaryota; kingdom Metazoa; phylum Arthropoda; class Insecta; order Coleoptera; family Curculionidae; genus Taphrorychus; species Taphrorychus bicolor. The sequence goes on along the minus strand of OX638297.1, from coordinate 45,494,847 downwards.
TAATCGAATGGCTTTCTATCCCAGAAGATACCTTGGAATGCTTTCTTTTTGGGACTTAGCAACCACTTTTCGTTGGGACGTCGCGAAACGGTCTTAATTGAATTTCGAAACGAAAGATGCAGATTTTTTAAAATTTTGGCCCCAAAATCCCGAATGGTTCCGAAGATCGCCACTTAACTGGTAATCGGAACCATTCGGCGGCGGCTTCTGCTACTGACAGCTGAGATTTCCGAAATGTAAACATTAACTTTAGAGAGTCAGTCCAAGGAAAATCGGCCAAAAAGCGTGGAAAACTGTGGCAGGACAAAAATTTGAACATTTCTAGGAAGATTATTGGCAAAATGCCCGGTCCTCGAGAACGTTTTCACAACGATTGGTCGATTTGAAAATTTCGTGTCCGGATTTACGTCAAAAAATTCACCTAAATCAAAGACCCTCTTTTTCAGATGTAGATTTTCAACTCGTATATAAAAGTGTAGACTAAATATACCTTTCATTAACATACCGGCCGTGACGTAAGCGATTAAAGATATCATTGATTTCTTTCAAACGATTAAAGTTAGAAAGCTGAAATTTCGTATGTGTCTTACTACGGCTACATGGTGCGATAAGACGTTTTGGTCGCTTAATATACGCCATCATAAGGCTTTTATATTAAGTCCGTTTAGCCGTTGGTTCAAATTTGAATGGTGGGTAACCTACTGAGGTGCCGTTATATGTGAATAGCTGATGTAGATATCATTCCGACCATCGCTGAGATATAGTTGTTTCATAAAATTTTATGAACCGATGGTCGTATTGAGTTGAAAATCAAATGATAGGTTTTCCTTATGTAATATTAGCGCAAAATAGCTTCTTAGAAAGTCCAAGACTGCGACGCGGAAAAACTTTTTCCATAAGAAATGCATTGGTCTCATGTATTTTTAAATGGAAGGAATATAGAAAAGGTACCAGCCCTCTGTTAGTAAAAGTAGAAAAAAAAAGAGTGGGTAATCTGGGGGAGTCGCGCGAAGGGTCGTTTTTGGGGAATTGGTGAACATGGTTGACAGGCTTTATAGAGAGAATTAAGTTGATGGTCTTATGTGGAAGATAGCCAAAGTCCATAACAGTGTGTTTCCCAAGCTTTCGATTTGTTACGGCTTTACGGTTGTTGGTATAAACCTGGTATCTCTTTCCGACCAGTGGTCAGCTGTATTAATGCTCCATCATACAACCTGGTCTCATTCCTGCATAATATTCGGTTTAAGTTTAATGTTTGAAACTCTTTTGAATATGTCAATTTTATTAATGAAATCAAACTACCTAAGAAACACGTCTTGGTGTCGTTGTTCTCTAATATTCTCAAAAAACTTGTCTTGTCCATAATAAAAAGACGCTGGAATTTCATTTTGGCTTATACTTCTGTCTCTAAACCTTTATTTCTAGAGCTTGTACAGTTCTTGTTCGATACCATTTGTTTTTAGTTTGATGGTATGTTTTATTTACAACATGACGGTTCGGCGATGGAAATTCCTGCAATTCCTGTTTTGACACCTTGTTTATTAATGAGCTCATCACTCATGTTCTGAGGATTCTCGGTGCCTTTTATCTGACGACACTTTGCTAGCTTGCCCAGAATCTACAGTTCTCCTCTTGTTGGGTTACTTTAACAGCTTCCACCAACGTCTTCTATTCACCAAGGAAGTAGAAGAAAACAAAGAGGTAGCATTTCTCGATGTCATGGTCACAGGAAAGAGGACGGAACTTTATCCACAAGCTGGTACATGAAGCCTACAGCCTCTGAAGTAGTGCTTAGTTGCTACTCGTCACATTCGACAGTACAGAAAGTGGCAACGATTAAAAATTTATTCTACCAAAGTTTTAAATTGAGCAGTCCTCAAATTAAGAAAAACAACGAAAATTCTATAAAGCCAATTCTTAATTTATTTTCAATTCAACACATTAAAGTTTCAATTCAATGTCAATATAAAATGCATCTGAGTGGGGTCGTCAAGGAAGATGAACGAGGAGATCTTACTGATGCTTGAAATTTTCCTATATTCGAGCAATGCTAGAGAAAATCCAAGAACATATCAGGGAAAAGAAGGCTGATTGCCGTCCTGCTTTCTGGATCACAAATGTGATGGGCGCGTTATTCTCAAATCTGAAATATCCCACACCGAAGGAATTGTGCTCCAACGTCATATATAAGATACTTTGCAGTAATTGTAATAAGTGCTATATTGGTCAAAGAAAAAGTACCTGAAAAACCGAATGTACCAGCATGAGTATGACGGCAGGGAAAGTAACTGCAATAAGAACGAGTTGACTGCGGTCAAGGTCAGTTAACTTTCGTCAGCCAACGTCACAAGACTTCATTTCCGCCATTCCCCCTAAGCTTTTGTAAAATTGAGTTTTGTTAAGGTTTTTGATAATTTTATGTGCTGAAACCAAGAAGTTATTTCCTACATTATTACTATATTACAGAGTGAAGTCCATTTTTATAAATTTTCTGCTTTATACTAAGTTGAGTTCGGTCATTACATCCCGAGGGCTCCGGATATCAGTGTATCTCACTCTAGCTTGCTAAGAGTAGCTTGTTCTGGGAGTCTGTGTCCGGACCGCTCGGATGGAATTACCGAACTGCCGAAGTATATCATACCCGGTGTCCAGCACAACCCTGGACATAGGAGATTAACATGGGAAATCGGTTTTTTTTGCGCCTGTACAGTTGAATTGATTAAAAAACTTTTAAGAGTAAAGTTGTAGAGCGTATCGCCAGCTATCATCCTGTAATTTTTTCAATACCCCAGTTTTGGCCGTTTTTTGGAAAAACGCCTCGAAAAGTGCAAGAATTTAAATTTGGCGCGTCACCCCCGCCATGCATGTGCAGTGTCGCCAACATATTTTTACTGTATACATTAATTACTACATGATAGTGCCTCAAAATAAATAAGAAAGGAAAATCGGCTCTGACTCTGACATAAGAAATTATTATGTTGGCGACACTGCACATGCAGGGCGGGGGTGACGCGCCAAATTCAAATTCTTACACTTTTCGAGGCGTTTTTCCAAAAAAGAGCCGAAACTGAGGTATTGAAAAAAATATCAGATGATAGCTGACCATAAGCTCTACAACTTTACTCTTAAAAGTTTTTCAATCAAATCAACCGTACAGGCGCAAAAAAAATTAAAACCGATTTCCCATGTTAATCTCCTATGTCCAGGGTTCTGCTGGACACCCGGTATATGTACTAATCCTATTTTCTTAGCCGTTTTGTTAAGATTATTTCCGATATTTGAGAAGTATTCTGAATAAAACTATTACTTTGCATGGTGTAAAATAAGTCTAAATAAACCCCAAATTTATAATAATTACGTACGGGGTGTTCATTATAAAACTTCATCTAGCAGGCTATGAAATTGCCAACTAGATGATAGTTTATAATGTTAAGTTTATAATATTTTATAATGAACACCCCGTATACTTGCCGAACATTAACATCTAAAAGCCTAAATTTTCAAAAAATAAGGCATCTCTGACAAATCACTCGTTTAAATCGATATAAAATTGTCAGCCGTGAACTCTTATCACGTCACAATAGCTCTTTCTTTATTTTTCTGGGAAATGGTGTAACATATAAAGTTAACAGATCTTGGACTGCGGTGGCCAGCCACCATTTTTCTAGTGGTAATAGTTTCAATTTTTCGACGATGACACTCTTGGATAATGAACAACATCATTACAAACGTAATGTCAGCGAGATGGTTCATATCAAACTCAATGATACAATAAATTTTAGAACTGATGTACAGAATCTGAGCCCTCAGTACGCACCATGCCACACACACATGAACGCACTACAAATAAATAATAGGTATTTATTATAAAAAATAAAAAAAGAAAAAGAGTTGTCACGAATATTTGTGCAGATGCCCTACGATCATTCGTTGGTTGTATGTATACTCTGTTCAGCGAGGGTTAGATATTACGTCATAAATTGTAACGTCATACAAAAAAAAACGTCTGTGTCTGATAAAATGTTAGTTGATCTATTAAAAAATATGGGATTTAGTCTTCAAAAATACATCAAATAGAAACTTACCTTGAGCAATGCCTCTACTGGTAATAATGTTTTCGTGCCACTTTTTCTCGCTGAAAGTAGTCACTGAGTCTTAATAGGTATCAAAATTTGCACACCCTTTTGCGGGTGATGATTAATCCAGAATTTCTAAATTTTTACGACATTTTCACATTAAGTGGCAAACTGAGTTTAGCTGGTGGTTTTATTATTAATAAGAACTAATAATACGCTTGGTTTTTGGCGATCTTTTTCTAATGAAACGAGATGAGGAATGTGACATCATATTGAACCCTCGCTGAACAGAGTATACCTACATTTTTGCCAAATAGTGTCTGGTCTTTGTGTGTTTGGGCAGTTGTATGCTGTTATTACTGACGCTGCCTTCTAAAAAGGATATGTAAATTTGATTCGAGTTGTCTAACTGTTTCTTCTGAGAAGGCCTCTGATGATATTGTTATAATTGTTTCCTATCTCTTTGTTGTTTGTATCATGTGTACAGATGTGGTTTATTAATGCCTTTTGTGACGCCTTAACTTTAACAAAGTATTGTTAGATGTGTTAGGTTTTTAGTTTATTTTTCCAATTTATTTGAGATATGTATCAATGTTGGTTGTGCCATAAATAAAGGGTTTCATTTGTTGTCCTTCACCCACTACCATCTATCTGCTCTAGATGAACAAGGACGCTACAGATCCTATTATGAATCAGTTATAAAGCGATTTGATTATTGTGTTGAAGATGGTGGACACCTTTTTGAACATTAATTTATATAGGAACATTGTTAGACAGTTTTCAATTTTTTTAATTTGTAATTTTTCATTGATGTTTAACTTGTAATGATTTGTTTTTCTTAAGCATTAACATATTTTTTCTAAGACCATGTAAAAATAGACAACTTTCATCATATCTTGCCCTAGCCGAAAATATAATTTTCGCTTCTAGTGAGAGAAAATCTCATAGAGTTGACTTTAGTCTCTAGTGACGAAAGTAAGTTGTTCTAATTTCGCGTGTATATCGCCAATTAAATGAGATTCAACTGATTTAATTTTGTAAAACACTATGAAAAATGGTGATATCATACAAAAACATGTATCAATTCAAGCAAATCAAATTGTTGAAATTTGACCAAACTAAACTCATTGACAATCGAGGTGTCATTTTGACAATAAAGCGCCTTAATTTTTGATAAAAAAATACTCTATGGAGATTGTTTATAAAGTTAATGAAGACTTAATGTTAGAATGGTTCAAGAAGAAGTATAATGTTTTACTCATCAAAAAAGCATTTTGTATCGCCCGAGAACATTACCAATTCTATATATTTTAACTATTGTAACACTTCTTACTCTGTTAAGTTATATCCACTTGTTATCCAAAAATATTTTCTATAAAAGTTATTTTATATTATGTGAAAAAAAGAAAATGGAAGGGCTAAACTTGATGACGTCACCTAAATTAATAACTTTGTTGACATCTTATTTCCGCATGGACGTCCATCAACTTTTACTTGAGGCACGTTTCTCTAAAGTTAATAGTTGTGCAGATATACCACCCCGTATACAGGGTGTCTATCTCGCAAATCGTAGAAAGTATAAGAAAATTTTTCAAATAAATATTGTGTAGCTTTAAGGGGGAAAAACGATGGTAATATCGAATTTTTGATAGATGGCGCTGCTAACATTAGAATGATGATAATGAATTGGATTCAATGCTTCGTTCTAAAGAAAAAAGTATCAGGTACATTTCTGATAAAGTTTATGGATTTTGAGATATTCAAAACTAAAGCTTGAGTGTTGTGTTTTTTCTTCGGCTATTCACATAATTTTTTATTTTTTACCGGACGAGTTTACCCTATAATGCATACGTGTCACTTTTTCAGTTGAAGTTGTTAAGTTATTTCACTTATGTTGTCAGTAAAGGTCCAAGATTATTTAAATGTGCATTACCCTAGGCGTTGGATTGGTTGCAATGGCCCGGTATTGAGGCTCATGAGATCAATCGATCTAACTATTCCCGATTTCTACTTATAAGAATATTTGAAAAATATTATGTACCGATAAGAGCCAACGACAATCGAAGATACGGGGCAAAGAATTAAAGGAATCATTAATGCTTTTAAACTTATTGTCTGGGGTACAGAATTTTGCAAAAAAGAGTGGAACATTGCGTTGCTGAAACTGAGATACATTTTTGAACATTTACTAAGACATCAATGTATTAGTTAGGTAGAAAGTTATTTGTAAATATTTTGAATTCTGTTGCTTTTATCCCGTACATAACTTGACACGTTTCTACTTAAAATTAAGCGTTGAATCCAATTCAGAAACAAAAAATATTATGATTTATTTAAAAATTTGAAGTTGTCATCCATCTGACTTTAGCAGCCACATCTATCAAAAATTTGGGAATGCCTTCGTTTGTCCCCCTAAAGATACACAATATTTATTTGACAGATTTTCTTGAACTAGCTCTGGACCTGCGAGATATGAGCGAACGTTGAAAATGGGACACCCTGTATAAATTGATGTTATGTTTTATGTTCTACAAATCAATTAAAATATTCTTCTCTTTTCCTTGTTGACAGTTCTTGGTTATTTTGCTGCTCTACTATCTCACTTCTCCGGCGACGTTTTCCCAACTAAACTTTTTCCAACTTGTAATATTTAAACATTGTTCCACCAATACTAATACTTTTTTATAGTTTTTTTTTCTTGATCTTTGACTTTTTAAATTTTTAAATACATATTTTTGGATATTTGTTTCTTGGTTTTAAATCACTGACGGACTTTCATTATATTATCAAAAAAAAACAAAGAAAAGAAAAAGCAAGAAACACTCTCAAAAACGTATATTCACGGTAGGCCAAAAAATTCCACATTATGCTTTAATATGTATATTCTTTATATTTTTCAAATTTGAAAGAAAGTAGCATTAATATACATATAGGTAATGAATCTTATTAAATGTATATGAATGAAAATAATGAACCTAACCACTTCAACAAACTCAATTTTCTCTGGGCTCCTTACCGCCCCCTTTATAGGCTTCTAGCGCTTACAGTTTTCTTAGGGCTGCTTGACCCCCAGCGCCCCCCAGCGGCACTGTCGCCCATTTTGAGAAACACTATTCTAGTTACTTAATACTAAGTTGACAATCCCTTATCAAATCTAAGACGAGGTCACCTACCATGCGTTGATATAGTATGTTTCAATTGGTTTTTCGTCGTTAGTTTCATTCAAATATCGGACAACTGCAAATCGCACTTTACGCAGAAAATTTTAAGTAAAAGTTGTCCTAACCCTCTTCCCCTTCCAAACTGCCAAGTAGTTCGATATAAAATAATTATTAATAAATTTGAAATACGATTCTTTCTTGACAATTGAATCCCACTCAGAAGTGACTAGAGGACAACTAAAACGAGTTTGTCAAATGGAAAATGAAACAAATAAACCAAAAAAATAAAATAAAAATTAAAAAGAGAAAGCTTCCATTTCACGAACAATATAGTTTCAGCAACCCTGCAAAGTTGAGTAAACTACATTTTAATAGAATTTAATGATACATTTAACCCTTAGTATAAATAATGCAGTAATATGTTTATTTGAGCTGGAGCAGTAAACTCACCCTTCGAGTTGATAATTCTTATTTTTTCTTAAAAGTAAGAGGGTAAATATTTCTATACAGAAGGGCTTAACCTCAGTTGGTTATTAATATATTTTTTTAATTAATAAATTATTAGTTTATATTTATTGTTATAGGAACTTGTCCATATAAACTGCAACGAATCTAGATTAAAATATTAATTCCCCACTACCAACCACAGATCAATATTTTTCCATCGGTCAACTTACCCCTGCTTTTTCTGATTTCCGCACTACAAGTGGAAGGTCTTTACCACTGTCACAGAGACCCAGACACTCTATATTTATAAAGCGGATTAATTCAATGGACTTGAAAAAAAGTCAAATATTTCTACGTAAAACTTTCGCGCTCTATACGAGATAGAGCCAGTCAACGAAACCCGACGCGTGCAAGCCCTTTGACATTTCACGCTTTACTGCAGTTAATATTTCGCTCCGTCGAAGTTAGGAGTTGAAGCTTGGCTCGGGAGTTCGATGGGCGACGGCGCCAATTTGCCAGCTTTGGCAACGTCGTGCAATGGTACAAATTTCTATACTTGAAAGGATAGGAATCTATCAAAAAAAAATGGAACTACTAATTAAAATACAAAAAAAGTGGAATTGTTTTTTTACATAAAACTTTCAAGAAAAAAGTGAGGTTTAATCGAAACCTCCAACATCAAACTTCTTATTAACGTCAAGGTTCTTTACGTATGTACTTTTTAAGCTACATTAATACCATAGCTCTATTAATTTTGTTGGAAGCTTGTTAAATGAACGTTATTACGCTCAAGGTTTTTAAAACGTTCTTCCACTGTGACCGGCATTTAAAGTGATTGATGCTAAACCTCAACGCTACATTGAGAATGGTCTGCTCTATCCGGTTTCTCGGTGGCTAATTGAGGTGTTTAATGTTCAGCCCGGACCTGAAGCTTAATTAGAAATATTGCGGAAACAACGGACTGTTCAAAGCGTCGACCTCAAACCAGCTTTTCGTTCGTGTAATTTTTGCAATATCGGTGGCTGAAAATGAACTTTTGAAAACCCCACAACGGAATGGACTCTCCAATTATTGGCTTTGCCAAAAAGGGAGGCAATTTTTGCTATAAAGCACCGCGTATCGGAGGATCTTTGTTGCGAGCAAAAGCGGCGGCCACAGCAACTCAAACAACAAACGAATTGGATTTGGTTACACGGGATGGTTTCTGAGTAATGAAGACCGCAAAAGAAGAGCGTTAATTAAAACGTTAGAATTTGTGCCTGTGTGTTGTGAGACACGGCTCTAATGGTGTCGTTTCGAGTTTCGTCGTAGTGAGAAAAAATCTCTTCACCTGCATAGTTGCTTGCTTTTGTTTGAAGATTTTCTTCGACGGGTCTTAACCTAGACATGGAGTTAGTTTCTTAAGAAAAATAGAAACTACTTACAGGTCGTGCTGACTGAAATCACGTACGCAATTTCGCCTGGTGAAGGCGATAACGTGGCGCTGTCTCTCGGTTGTTATAGGAACTATTTTAAATTATGAAAGTTGAAAGAAATTTGTTTTCTGCGAAGTATGTTAGTGATCAAAATTTTTAGCTTTTTCGCTCTAGTGGGTTTCGAAGAATTAATAAAAACTCATTTTTCCCATGAGGACTAATGTGTTGGAAAGAGCCAGCAAATCCCACATGTATAAAGACAAAATGAGGTCAGCTGCCTCTTTCTAACACATAATTCCTTATGGAAAAATCAGTTTATTTTATAAATTTTCCAAAAACCACTAGAGATAGAGCTACGAAATTATATATTAATCGATTCAGCTAAAAAAGGGATATAAAACTTTTAATTCAATTTCTTTGATTAACACCATACATAATAATCACTTCAAGCATAAGAAAAGCGCAGTCTAGCCCAGTGGCTACTCTGCTGAATGTAGTACACTATAATACACAAAAAATTATGAATTGTACAACAAAAATAATTAATGAATTTAAAACTGTCACATAAAATGTTAAGAAAATGAGTTACAAATATGTATAAAAAAGATTTATTAAAAATTTATAAAAAATACAACAATCTGTGCCATATTCAGCATTAGATTTTCGAAACATTAGAAGATAAGAAAATTAAATAGTAAAATTACCCAACTGCCCTTGCAAGTAGATACTTCTTATACCTATTTTTAAACGATGAGACACCGCAGTTCTTTACTTCAAGACGAAGTACATTATAACATTTGACCTTCGCTGTACGAAAAACTGCGCTGAAACATGGCGCTTCCATGCCTAGGTAATGTCAAACTGTTGAAATTACGAACACTTCTCTCATGGACATCCATCCTAAACACCAGTCGGTCTCGAATAGAGGAGACAGGAATTGGACCTCTGATTTGTTTCATCAAAAACGTACAGAAATACAAATTTCTCCTCTCATTCATTCTAAGAGATTCAAAAATGAACCTAACACAATCATTTTGAATTCTCTGGATTCTGTCTTTCGCTTCCGAATCCAGGCAAAAACTATATACGATATCGCAATAGTAAAATTTAGATAAAACAAGCGACTCGCAGAATTTTTTTCTCATGTTTTTACCTAAAAAATGTCTACTACTAAGCTGCTAACGGAAAAGATCGAAACAGCAAGATTTTTTGTCATTTTTGGGGGTCTGTATCTCGGAAATTACTTAGCCGAAATTTAAAACCTAACGAGATTTTGAGAGGTCGTTTCTTCTAGAATCACGGCTGGAGATTGATCTTAAATAAGTTATTATTTAAAGGATATACAGGGTAAAGAAAAAAGCACTGCAAAATGGTTGCATTTCAACCCACTGCGTTTGGTAGGTAGCGTAATTTCAGAACATTCATTGTTATGACATTTAATGGAATTAGTTTGAATCTCGGGACGTGTTCGGCAGTTTTCGTTTTTTTGACCTACAAAATAAATTACAGGGGTTTTTCAAAAAGTTGACGCTCTTTTGTAAGTCACCCTGTATCGCGAAAATGCCGCAGCCGATATTAATAAGCTAATTGATCTCTAAAAGATAACTGGTTGTAAAATCAGCGACGTAGACTCATAGTTAATAAAACAATTTCACTCCATTTTGTACAAGGATGGCAAAAAATCTAATAAAAAATTGATTAAAATTTTGTTTACTACGATGTCATGACGGAAGCCTTAACTTTAAGACTCTTTTTGTAACGACATATAAGAGCTATGGTCGATATCTTGGGACGGTTTTGGCGGATTTTTGGTTTTTTCCCTACTAAATCAGTTACAGTTACAGTTTACAGAAAGTTTGAACTTTCTTCTAAGTTACAACACAAGGTATCCTAAAATTAACTGGGAAATCCCTGGGCAAAAATAGGGCACAATGTTCATACAAACATAACCCGCAAACGCTTCCTCTCCGAGATACAGGATGTTGTATTTTTTTTTATTTTTTTTTTATACCTCTTAGAGCTTTTGAGAAATTTAACCCAAATTTTGAATATAGGTAACCATTTATTATCTACATCGTTGGATATAACTGCTAGCCAAAATCGACAGGGTCTTATTTTTTCTCGGTTTGTATTCCTTTTACCCTCGCAAACTTTTTCGTAGCACGCCACTAATAATTTTTTCTTAAAAGTCTGAATTATCTATTCAAGTTAGAAACTTTCTTGGCTCTTGCATCCTTGTCTTATCTCTCACCGTTTTCGAGAAATTTGCAAAAGTGTCTAGAAATGCACATATTTCTATTCGGGGGTAATACCACAAGAGCTTTAACATTACCGATAATTTTTCACGATTGCATGTTTTCCATAATTTCACGAATCCTTTAGGACGAGCGAAATTTGCAAAGAAAACATGCCAGAGTGAAAAATTATCTGGTTCATTTTAAAGCTCGAGCGGAATTTAGTGAGATTATTTCTCGAATCAAAAATACTATTAAGAAATAAATAAGTAGTGTTAGAATATTCGGACGTCAGCATAAGTCAGTCAGACAACGACATTGATTAAGGTTTTATGGTTGATTCCATGACAACGAGAAATTACCGCTGTAATTTTTTAGAAAATTATCGAATTATCGCTTATTAATACCTGTTTTGCTGCATAGCAATAATATGGATGGGTGAAATAATCATAATTTTTCCATAAGAAATATCTGTTTTCTGCGTTCCTATTTAAATTCCCAGATACTGAGAATTGAAAAAAGAGTCACTTATGGAAAAATTAGATGCATTTCTGGACACTTTTGCAAATTTCTCGAAAACGGTGGGAGATAAGACAAGGATGCAAGAGGCAAGAAAGTTTCTTTTAAATTGAATATAGAATTCAGACTTTTAAGAAAAAAAGGTCAGTAGTCTTCCTCACAAAAATTTTGTGAGGGTAAAAAGGATACAACCCGAGAAAAAATAAGACCTTGTTTATTTTGGCTAGCAGTTTGTATATCCAACCACGGAGATAATAAATGGTTACCTATATTTAAAATTTGAGTTAAATATCTCAAAAGTTCTAGCTACAAAGAAAAAATTAAAAAAGAAATTCAACATCCTGTATCTCGAAGAGGAAGCGTTTGCGGGTTATGTTTGTAACATAGTTATGTTAAGTTCAAACTTTCTGTAAACGTCCTGTAACTGATTTAGTAGAGAAAAAAACAAAAAAACCGCCAAAACCGTCCCGAGATATCGACCATAGCTCTTAAATGTCATTACAAAAAGTCTTAAAGTAAACAAAATTTTAATCAATTTTTTATTAGATTTTTTGCCATCTTTGTACAAAATGGAAAGAAATTGTTTTATTAACTATGAGTCTACGTCGCTGATTTTACAACTAGTTATCTTTTAGAGATCATTTATCTTATTAAAATAGGCTCCGGCATTCTCGCGATACAGGGTGACTTACAAAAGAGAGTCAACTTTTTGAAAAACTCCCGTAATTTATTTTGTAGGCCAAAAAACCGAAAACTGCCGAACATGTCCCGAGATACCAACTAATGCCATTAAATATCATAACAATGGATGTTCTGAAATTACGCTACCTACCAAATGCAGTGGGTTGAAATGCAACCATTTTGCAGTGCTTTTTTCTTTACCCTGTATATCCTTTAGAGAATAACTTATTTAAGATCGATCTCCCGCCGTGATTCTAGAAGAAGCGACCTTTCAAAATCTTTTTAGGTTTTAAATTTCGGCTTAGGCATTTCCGAGATACAGACCTCCAAAAATTGCAAAAAATTTTGCTGTATCGATCTTTTCCGTTGGCAGTTTATATAACATCTTTAAAGCAAAAAATGCTTTCTGTACTAATTTCATAGAGTGACTTCTAAACCTAAGTGCAGTGTCAATAAGTAATCCCAAATTTTTAGTAGCATCTACATACTATAAAGGCTCATTATTTATACAGATATTCAATGAGTCAGCTTCAATATATAGGGCTACCCATTTAAGAAAACCTAACTTTATATCATAACTTGAAAATCGCTTTCAAACAAAATATCACAACTGCACTGCTAACTTACGTATGAAAAACTCTAAAACATATATATTATATTTTTTGTTCTATTTCCGTTAATAACCGAGATACCAAAGAGCAGAGATGCCAAGATGCCAAAAGAGCAGTTTTTTCAAAAACGTCCTGTGTACCGAAAACGATATAAGCTGATCGAGAATTAACGATACAATTGAATTTATGAAAATCGGTGTATAGAATGTGTAATCAAATTTCATCTACAGCTTAGTTTTACAAATACCCCATAAATTCATTGATAAGACCCTGTCAGATGTCCAGCAGAGAAAGTAAAAACAGAGTTAAAAACTAAATATATTTTGAAAACGGTGTATTGTATGAAAATATTTTTCAAATAGAAATTACTCAATGTCCGGGGCAAATGGGATGTTATAGTTGTTTAACCTTGACTTTGTTTCAAAGTTCATAATAGATTAAGTTTGGATTTTCAAATGAAAAGTTATACTTTTTTCCTGAAATTGATAAGGAGTAAAAAACTAATAACTTTTATATGCTACTCTTTTTGTAACTATATTGACGACATTATAATAAATTCAAATATTAACTGACAAACCACATTATTTGTTGGAGAAAATAGATAACCAGGCCTTTAAAAAAAAACAAAAACTTTTGTTAGGCAAGTTGACAAGTCTGTTGCAGCTAATGGATGTCATTTCGAGCATTTATTGAAAACTTTATGTAAACTTTCGTATTGATTTTCTTTGATATTTAAAAAAAGTAAGAGTTAAAAAAAATGTATAAAAATTACTAGTTCTTAACTCCTTGTTAAGTTTAGGAAAAAAAAGTATAGCTTTCCATTTGAAAATCCAAAGTTAACCTCGTTATGACCAGCTCCTCGGCACTGAGTAATTTCCATTTGACATATTTTTCATAGAACTCGCCGTTTTTCAAATATATAGCTTTCTCAAATTAAATGGACCACCCTGTATAATAATCACTGTAGATATAATGGGTTTATTGAATAACGGCACAGGTTGTGCCTCCCCAGTCCTGTAAAAAGCTATTTACCGGATTAAAATTAAGTACGTAAAAGTGTCCTAGATGATACAGTATGAAGTATAGTAGATTATGTCACTAGGAGTAAAAGTGGGTCTTTTTGTGCTGAGCCCAGAGATTGACGGCCGAAGCGAAGCTGAGGCCTGCAACTGGGCGAAGCACAAAAAGACCTTTTACTCCGCGTAACATATACTATTTTTTTTCAAGCATGCCGGAAAGTCTATTTCAAGAGTGATTCAGTGTTGCAATTTTCTCCCATCCTCTATAAGCAGGTCTAGGTACTTACCCAATTAGTGGTGTATATAAATAGAATGTGTTAGAACGGTGGTGTTCAATGTTCAATGGTTTTAATGGTATTAAATCATAACCAATGGTTTAGATGGTTGAGGTAAATTATGGTAAACTAAAAATGTATAGCATTATTATTAATACTAAATTAATAAAAATGACATTGACAGATAAATATGATGACAACTAACGGCATTTAACAGAATTCGAGAACCTATGCGATTTCGACTAAAAACGGTTTCGGGTGGTGCTCTCGAGCGCTCTGAGAGTATTCCTATCCTTTGTTTTTTCAACAAGAATGTAAAGATGGCAATAAGATGGTTTATATATGCGCCACCATGACAATAGCGGTGACATTTGACTTTACTTTTACTGCCTAGGACTTTTTTGCTACTTTTTTTGGTCTCAGGATTAGAAAGCTTACTTTAGATGTGCGTATGGAGAGAACAAATGACGTACTTTTAGTCCGTTTGATAAAAAAATAGCTTTTTACAGGACTGGATATCATAAAGAAATTTTACAGTATTGTACCGGTATGGATACCGTAATGAAACTATACCGGATTTCTCAATAATATATTCGCCGCGCATAAAATTAATCTTTTCCTGTTTTTAATAAGTATGAAATAAAATGTTGTACGTCATACGTCCGGTAACGTGTATATACTGTTCCAGTTTTATTTGCATCTCGTTAGCCTTAGAAATTTGACATATTTGACAGAGTATATATAACTGACACTGACAGTGATTGATAAATGGGTTTAAGGTTATGGATATTGTTTACTTTTAAGCATTCATAGATGCCAGACTCTTCCTATTATTCCAGATTTTAAGGCATCTAATTTTTTCATAGTTATTAACTCTTGCGATAACTAATTTATGTGATTTTAACGGTTAATTTAATTATTGAACTTTGACGGTTAATAAATGAATATAACAGATTTTTCTTCACTTTTCGCTACTTTTCATTCAATTCCAAAACTCTAAGCTTATTGTCAATCATCATCATATAATATATACTAAGGTATTAAAATTCCTAAGCCTAGTTCTTTTTACGTGTATTGAGCGTTCCAGATAGTCCAGATAGTGTTAATTTTACAGTTCTACAACTTACCATGAGGTTTTAACATTACTTACATAATATCGCTATATTATGTTCAACAGTAACATTCTGAGGAAAAAATAAAGAAACTACAATCATTTATTCTGTAATTATTGTAAGAAGTAAAACAATGATTCAATCAGCAGTTATTTCCCATAGAGACACATTCTAGTCCTCTTTATTCAATTCTTCAAAATTGTTATTTTTTTTTACGTCTACATATTACTGGTGTCACATGGTCTGCTTCATCCTTGTCGAGGGCGTGTTCTAATATAATGTTTTGTACACTTCTAGTAGGTACTCACCTAAAAATAAAGAACATGTAAAAGTTTATTGAAAACTCATCTATTTAATAAATTAGATTCAATAATTTTCATTGTTTATCTTAAACTGGAAGTGCTACTAAATATTTTTATCTTTACCAAAGCAACCAGAATATGCACTATCTTTATCACATTTGGTAGAGTAGTTTTTGGAACCCTATACAATTTGTTATTTGCAAAACTAAAGTTCTAGTACGTATATAATAGTGCAGTGGCACTGAGTGAACGTGATGATATCTTTTCTAAACCTAAGTGGATAATGTATTCGTATATGAAAAATTAGACTTTTGTAAAATAATTAATGAGTAGCTGGTAATAAGTAATTTCCTTATAGGTTGTATATGAAAGCGCTTTTTGGCACCCCCCTACAGGGGACAGTTTAAATTTGAATGGCTTTTTGGTGTTAGTTTTAGCAGCCTTCTATTCAAGGAAATCTTCTGGATGTGAGTCGCTTTGCAGCTAATCACCGCGGGTCAGGAGACTTTCAGCTTTTCTGGATGAGCATCTACTACCAGTCAAAATGTCTTCTATGATTTTCCTTTTCGCCTGGCGCATTTTTTGTAATGCTTGCGTCTCAAGGTTTTAAGCCTGACGTTCAGCCCTTCAATAGGTGGCAGCTGATGGAAGGTGAATTTGTGCGAGGGCCGAGGAGCGGAGTTAACTGACATGTGAACTGTAGAACTGTCGTGTAAGCGTTTTTGTGTGTCGGGGGTGCTGGTATCTACCTAGGTTATTCTGCTTTACATATCCTTGTTAATAAAATTATTATTGTTGCATTTCTCTATCCTATATTAAGTAAAACTACAAAAAACAAATAACTATAGTACATAATACTTTTATACTTAAATCATTATTAACAGCTTATGAATGAAGACATTTAGTAGTATTTCCAGTCCTCAAATACGTGTTCATTATAAAACTTCATCTTGCAGGCTATGAAATTTTGACAGAAAAGGATGACATAATCAAAATAAATGGACTTTTGTTTCTCCATCCTTTTAATTTGTCATCTAGATGACTATTTCTATGACTAGTGACAGCCAACTAGATGAAGTTTTATAATGAACACCCCGTAGATCCTACAGCCAATACAAGAAAAATTTTTACTTGTATGCGTACTTACCTCAAAAATATTGCAAATATTTTTTGGAAAGCTCTCTTTTATAAATAATCTAATTTTCTTGTCGATTATTATCGGCATATTGGATTCTTTTACTCTTTAATACACTTAAAACGTTGAAACACGTATTCTTATTAATAAATTCAACATTTCAAAATTTCAGTTAGTTTTGGATCAAAAAAGTTTGGACTAAAAATTTTTGTTTTTGTTACTTTTAGTACAAAATTTCTGGTTACCAAGCCAAAATAAAAAAAAATCGTGTTACGGTTACACTAACATTTTTAAAAGTTTTAAATTTTGTATTATGCTTTAGACAAATTTTTCACGTTACTAGAGTCAAAGCTTATTTGATGTTACTTTCAGATCAATGTAATGGAAGTATTTCTGGATTCTAAATAAAACTTTTTAAATTTTGTGTTACGTTCAGATTATCATTTTATGTTACTACAGTCGAAATTTAAAAATTTTGTGATAGACTTAGGCTAAAATTATCTGTTAGAAATCCCAACATTTTTAAATTTTGTGTTACTTTTAAACCACAAGTTCTTGTTACTAAGTCAAAATTAAATAATTTCGTGTTACGTTTATACTAACATTTCAAGTCAAGCTTTTGAGAATTTGTCTCACTTCCAGAATAAATTGCCGTGAAATGTTTAGATTAAAATTTTCTGTTAGTAATGTCAAATTTTGTGTTACTTCTAGACCACAATTTCTTCTTACAAAATCAAAATTAAACAAGTTAGTGCTACGTCTAAAGATTTGTTTTTATTTTCGGAACAAAATTTCTTGTTACTAACTGTTTTTTTATATTTGCGTTACCTTTAAACTACAATTTCGGGTTATTAAATTTAAAATTAAAAAAATTTTGTGTTACGTTTAGATTAAAACTTACTATTACCAACGTCAATTTTTTTTATTTTGCGTAACTGTTAGAACAAAATTTTTCGTTGCCAAATCAAATTTAATTAAAAAAATTAGTTATACGTTTAGACTAACATTTTAACTAAAAATTTTGTGTTTTAGCTACTTTTACAAAATTTCTCGTTGCTAAGCAAACAGTTCTAAATTTTGTCTTATGCTTTAAAATAAATTTTCCTTTTACTATAGTCAAAAATAAAAATTTGATGCTACGTTTGGATAAAAATCTCTTGTTACTAAGTATAATTTCGTGTTCCTACAGTCAAAATTCAATAAATTTGTGTTACGTTTAGACTAAAATTTCCTGTTTCTGAGGTCAAAAGTTTTTAATTTTCTGTTACTTTTAGACCAAAATGTTAGGAGATCAAAATTTAAAAAAATCGTGTTACGTTTAGACTAACAATGCAAGTCAAAATTTTAAGATTTTGTGTTACTTTCAGATAAAAATTTCTCATTGCTAAGTAGAAATTTTTAAATTTCGTTTAGACTAAAATTTTGTGTTACTGCAATCAAAATTTTAAAAATTTGTGTTACCTGTAAACTAAAATTTCCTGTTACTGATGTCGGAATTTTGTGTTACTGTTAGACAAAATTTTTTTATTACTCAGTCAAACATAAAAAATTTTGTGTTACGCTTTAGACTAAATTTCCGTATTACTAAAGTTAAAATTTAAAAATTTGATGTTGCTTTCAGATCAAAATTTTTTATCAGTAAGTAATTTTTTCTAATTTTTCTGATACGTTTAGACTACAATTTCCTGTTACTAAAGTTAATTTTGTTAAATTTTGTGTTACTTTTAGAGCTTATAATTTCTTGTTACCAAGGGAAAATCAAAAAGGTAGTAGAAAATTTGGATTTTAGAGCTTTTCATCTCTTTGACGTAGTCAAAAATATACACCTCAGAAGAGAAACCGTTTGTAGAAAATAATGTAAATTAACGTCATTCTCACGTCGCAAAGTGACGTGATTTTGACGTCACAAAGTAACGTTATGACAGGTGGCAAAATGTCGTCATCGGTCTGTGACTTACGCCCGTCATCCTCATTATGACGTTGTTTAGAAGTCATCCTATGACGTCTTTGGTAACCAATGCTTACCAAATAATTACGTCAAAATAACGTCACTATTCCGCCTGGGATGTGTTGACAGACGTCCATCTTGTCAATTTACTAGTTCATAAATTTTTGTCGTATCAAACAAAATAACAAAGTTAAAATTCTAGGATGCAAGTATGATTTTTTTATAGTAAAAAAAATACTTGACGTAGCACTGACGTCAGAGTTACTTGATTTTGTGTAGCCGAGATGATGTCAGTTTCACGTCAGTAAACTAAAGGTTACTATTACGTCACGAAGCTGACGACAGTTTTACGTCAGTAAGGTGACGACGGTTTCACATCAGTAAGGTGACGTCAGTGGGCTGTGACTTAGGCCCGTCATTTTGACGTCACATGACGTCGTGTTTTACGTGATTCCGACGTTACATATGCCGTCATTGCCACATAATCGTGCTACCTTGGTATACATATATTTGTACCTATGTTATTCAGACTCAGAGTATTATTGTTAAGATTTTTACATTTTATACATAGCGCTGTTATGATATGACAATAGCTTATCAAATATTTGTTTTTTGTTTTCTTCACTAATATTTCCGAATGTTCGAATTACGGTAGATTTTAAGATCTCTGCGGTAGAACGGTAGACGAACTCTCAAAACGGTAGATCTACCGCAAAAACGGTAGATCTGGCAGCACCGCTAGTAGAACCTTCGTCGTATCACAACGAATTTGTAGTTGATAATCCTTTGATAAATTATATTTTCCCTTTAATGCAGAAATCAGATTGTAATTGTTGAATTATTGGAATACCCTTTGATATATTGAAACATTCGGCTGATTCCTTACCATATTCTGTGCGTAATAGGTTGCTTCCTTTCTAAAAATAACTTACGTAGGGCGGGATTTAAGAGTTGAATTATCGAAGGGTCAGTGTTCCCCGGGCTGTAAGTGACGACACAGTATGAATCAGGGCGGCGCAGGCCTTACAGAGATTTCGGATCCCTTCTTACTGGTCAGCCAAAAATAAATTTTTAATTCACATTAACGTGACTTGACTGATGTAAATTCAACACGTATAAACTGAAATATTTCTAGTGAGAACCAAGACCCTTATATAAAAGTAAATAGCAAAAAAAAAAAACTTTATTTCAGCGAATTTGCTAGGGACTGCGCCAATATAAGTGACCTCTTTGCTATCTTTTGCGAACATCAATTGCTAAATTAGTAACCCCGATAGGGCAAGGGGTACTAAGCAAAAAAAGCCCGACTAATGCCGACCAATGAAATTAACAAAGATGGAACTCCTCTTTTTAATAGAAAAAATCCAGTCCCATACAGAATTCTATTGTAGATAAGTCTGTTAGGAGTTGTTAAATGATATGAACAGAAAATGTTACACGCAGTGCAATTCTCGTGCTCCAAATCTGCGAAATAGTATTCAATAACGTACAAAGTATCGAAGCTCTTCTTCTCTCACACCCACAGAACCTAGCATCGACCAAGTGGTACCACTATGCATCAGGTATGCGCGTTGGTTCTCATGCCTCTCACCCCTTGGCCTTCAAGAAAAAACTGTAGTTTCGACCGCCACCTCTTAGATTAAATTACTGAATTATTGATATTGGGAAAAGAGTATTGTGGTGATTTTTACTAACGACTCACATGTGGAACTACTAGTTGAAATCTTTGATAACATCACACCGTCTTTTCTTTGCTGAAGTTGACTTAAATGCAGGATGTAAACTTCCACGACACCACGGTGAATGCTCATTTAGCACCAATACAAATTGCTATAATTTTACGTATGTATTTTTTACGTAAGCATTTTTGTAAAAATTTTTTGAGCAGATTTCACTCATGCATAAATTTTCCCATAAGGAGAGTTTGTTTATCAAAAAAATTATAGCGGTAATTCCACGTTGTCTAGACGACTATCGCTTACACTAACCTAAACCTTAATCAATGTCGTTGTCTATATTAATTTGATTCGAGAAATAATCACACTAAATGCCGCTCAAGCTTTAAAATGAACCAGATAATTTTTCATGTTTTCCTTGCAAATTTCACTCGTCCTAAAGGACTCGTGAAATTATGGAAAACAAGCAAACGTGAACAATTATCGGTAATTTTAAATCTCTCGTGGCATTACCCCCGATAATTTTGCGGAAAAAAAAATCAGAACATTTTTTGCTACGGGAGTATAGGAAGACGCGTCATACCTCGAAACATATTTGGTATTTTTTGGATATTTTGCCTGGTTCCATAGATATTTAGTTTCTTCTAAAAGGGCTATCATTTAACACTGGGTCTCCAATTTGCCCCGTCATACAAAAATTGATAAAAATTTCATATGGAATATAAAGACTGTGCATAGGGCAAGCTAGACGTATAGGCGAAATGGCTACAAAGTTAGACACATCTAGAATTGGACACCAGCTCTCCTTCTCTCACACCCACAGAACCTAGCATCGAACAACTGGTACCATTATGCATCAAGTATGCGCGTTGGTTCTCATGCCTCTCACCCCTTTTCCTTCAAGAAAAAACTGTAGTTTCGACCGCCACCTCTTAGACTAAATTACTGAATTATTGGTACCGGAAAAAGAGTATTGTGGTGGTCTTTACTAACGACTCACATGTGGAACTACTAGTCGAAATCCTTGATAACATCACACCGTCTTTTCCTTGCTGAAGTTGACTTAAATGCAGGATGTAAACTTCCACGACACCACGGTGAATGCTCATTTAGCACCAATACAAATTGGTATAATTTTACGTATGTTCTTCCTTTATAGCATGTTTTTTTTTATTAGAAAAAAGAATGAGGTTGTCTCTAAAATGCACGTGATTTTAACATCGAACTTCGAGCAAAAATTAAAGTTTAAATTTTAAAAAGATCCTGTGACCTGGGCGCTAAGCTGAAATTGAATCGTGTAACTTGCGGGAAATCCAAGCAAATGTGTTTCGCCACTTATTTCCAGGAAGTCACGGAGCGTTCGCCGGACACCAAAATAAATTAAATTACATGCCCGAAGACGTGGTTTCCCGTGGGAAACTCGCAAGCGTGGCTCGACCTGAAAAATAAGCCCCGTTAAAAGTCGCATTGTTTCAAATATTTATCCTTCCACCGTGCGTCGGTCGGCTCGAAAAAAGCAGATATGAAGTTTAGTATTTCGGTTCTCAATCCATTAACGTTGTTTGTTTGGAAACACGAATTTCCATTATCTACCCGCGCGAATGGGAAAAATTAAAATAAACATGCCCGAAGATCTCGTGTGAATTCGCTCGGCTCTAGATGAACATCGGAAAAGTAGCAACCGTTAATTAAAGATACACAGGGCTAATTAATCCCCTCATTATAAAGCGATCCCGAGGGCGGACTTTTAATGGCCCAAGCATTCAGTCTTTTATTAGATAAAACATCGTTGAGTCGTATTTTAGTATTAAAGTTAAATTGAAATAAAATCGAATTTCGCATAAGGAGTGGCTCTTAGATCTAATATCTGTTAATTAATATGCGGGACCGCAAGGTTGCTTAAGCACTTTAAAGCAGATCGTCCCATAATTACCTTGGCAAATAGCCATAATTTGTGGTCAGCAATGACGGTCCGAACAGTTTGTCAACGAATCGATGAAGACCATTAAGTTCTGGTTTTGGCTGAGATTGTACAAATTTCCCAGCTTAATCATAAATGCCAATTTCTCTATTTATATTGTTATTAAACTTAAAGTTTCTTAATTATTCTACGTAATATTTCCCCAACTGAAGTTTTCGCTTGCATTTTAATACGCAATTGTACGCTTTTGCACAGCTTCCTTTAAAAATTACCTTGTTAAAAAGTTTTATTACTTCGACAAACCGAAAAGAACAATCTCGAGTTTCGATTTTAAGAAAACTTCCGGAACTAGCTTAATAATTAGATTCCCTTTAAAATATGAATGAAAGTTAACGTTGTTCCGGTAACGCTATTTCCGGTAATCGACTTAAGTTTCACCCTAGGAAAGAAAGTTTGCCTGATTTTTTTTACATTAACTTCCAAGAGCTCAGAGAATCTTGCGGTCAGTTGTAAATATTTTGGAACATTCCATAAATGCTCAACGAATACTGCTTTTTACTTGCCTTGCAGTTTGAGTAGTTCTATTGGGCATAAAAGGAAATTGCTACAGATAATCTCTTTCAGTCTTCATTTCATCTCCTTTAAATAACTGCCCCGTTTAGACTTTGTTAATGTCTTCAAAAGCCTCCTTTGTGGGTAAGATTTTAGGGCCATTTGCGGACAAATTTTCTTTTGTTACATAACAAATGAGTGAAAAAATGATGCATTACGAAAGTAAACAGAAATCCTAAAATAACAAGAAAAGTACAGCGGTAAGCTGCCAATAAGTCTAAATGGATAAATGTTCTTATTATCTCCGCGTTTTCTCTTTTCTTTTTCTACTACGAAAAAAGGTCACGTAAATTAGATTTGATCCAATTTTAACTTCCAACTCAATCCAAGACTAAAAGTTTCGGTCCAATGATAACAAGGCAGCCTTCGGAGACCAGTCCCCAAATTCTCCATCGAACAAAAAACCGTGTCTTTCCCCAACACTGTTTCTGGAATTGGATTTTTCTCGCTGGTGCAAATCAGGAATTTTTCCACTAAAATATTTAGCGGTATCCGACACGATGATTCGATTACGTCTTGTAGTTGAACTTTCGCTCTGGCCAACTCAGTTACAATTTTGTTGTTCACAAGTCAAGCATGCAAACAGGAACGTAAGAAAACTGTAAAAAATGTCGGTTGTCTGGAAGTTCATACACACGAAGCCCGCATTTACCTCCCGGGGGACGCTCGAGTTGGCATTTGTGCCTGTTACATACCAAGTAATTCAATTTGTCTCCGCTGTTTGACAACTGAATTCGTAAAAGCTCTTGGATGTCACCTCGATGCTGCATATTAGATGGGAACCCCCTTCCAGTTTAACGTCCTGCCCTGTCACTAAAGGATACGACTCGCATATATTTAGAGCGATACCGGCTGCGAGTTTGCAAACAATTTTTTACCTCTTGCGCTCTTGAGAATTGCTCTTTTATCGTCGCCGAAACGTTGGCTATTTCTCATTTTTTGCTTATGAGATTTTTCTCTTGTTGAAGTTTTGAAAGTTTCTATTTAATGGTTTCAGGGTTTTGAGGGCGTGCGAAGGTTTGATTTTTATCGTGTCGTATAAAATGGCATTAGGACAGGTTTGTTCTAATTTTTAACATTTTTTTTAGAAGTATATTCTGAGCTCAAACTCTAAATGAGAAAGGTCCATGGTATCTTAAGGATCGATTTATATAATAAATGTACAGCCTAGCAAATACACTTTTTTGAACAGATAATTCACTGTTCTAAACCAATATAAGTGAAACTAAACTTTCTTTGGCTGAATACTTATGTATGGAGGCTTGGTTCGCAATATAAATATTTTAGTTTACTCAGAACTTTATTTTTGGTTGACCAGTGAAAAGGGATGTGAAAGTTCTCTAATACTTGCGACTCCCTGATTCATACTGCGTCGTCACTTACGGGCCGGGAAAAGGCCCTTCGATAACTCAACACTTGAATCCCGCCCTACGTAAGTGACCTTTAGAAAGGGAGCAAACTATTACTAAAGGAATATGGCAAGGAATCAGACGAATGCTGCAATACGTCAAAGACTCTTTAAAAAAAATACAATAGTGTATTACCCAATAAGAATATAATGTAGGCCATCATTACCGAAGGTGTAGTTTGAGCCCCCGAGCGTAGCTAGTGGCGCAATTTACCTGAGATAATGATGTCTATTATATGCAAGTTAGATATTGAACTTTGTCCACGGCTTAATTTAGAGTTTATATATAATAGTCAATTAGATACATGAGTGTCGTTTTGATTGTCAAAGTTGAGTTGACGTTAAAACCTTTCTACTTCATACTTTATCATTTAGAACACTTTTACGTACTTGATTTTAATCTGGTAAATAGCTTTTTACAGGATTGGATATCGTAAAGAATTTTTACAGTATTGAGTACCGGCACATCTTCTATAAACCCATTGTATCCATACCGTAATGAAACTATTTTTCAAATTGACGGATTTGTCAAAAATATATTCGCCGCGCATAAACTTATTTTTTTCCTGTTTTTAATAAGTATGAAGTAAAATGTTGTACATCATATGTCCGGTAACGTGTTACAGTAGTCGTTTCGAAATTCCAGACTCGGCTAGCGCCTCGTCCGGAAACATCTTACTCCTGCTGTAAAACTATATTTACCGGACTTATAACGTAAATAATTATTATTTAGTAACAGTTCGAACCTTTTTTGTTTTGTTTGTAAATTTCCAACTTGACAATCTACATGCAATTCTTATTGAGTGTATAATAAAAAAGCGAAAGGTGCGGCGTGAATAATGATCATTATTCACGCTGTGGCATTTATTCTAATGCAAAGGGTGTAACTATTATGTGTTTGCAACCTCACATATTATAACTATATTATTGTACAGCCGTATTAACAGCCTATATTATACAGCAAAAATAATATAACCGAAAAATAATGTGTGAAACTAAACTAAGAATCAATTGAAACGACACACTGAATGAACTTTAAAACTGTCTATCTCGGAAGCCACTCAACCGAGTTTCGTTAGAAATACCATTTTGGTAAGATCCATGTATAGACCGCTTTAAGCGCGCTTTAAGTGGCTATGTACTCGGTATATGTTTTGCAGGTTTCCTAATACAGGGTGCAACAAAACTTGATGCATTTTTGTAAAAATTTTTTGAGCAGATTATTTCACTCATGCATAAACTTTCCCATAAGGAGAATTTGTTTAGCAAAACAATTATAGCGGTAATTCCACGTTATCTAGACGACGTGGTATTATCGCTTACACTAACCTAAACCTTAATCAATGTCGTTGTCCATATAAATTTGATTCGAGAAATAATCTCACTAAATACCGCTCGAGCTTTAAAATGAACCAGATAATTTTTCATGTTTTCCTTGCAAATTTCACTCGTCCTAAAGGACTCGTGAAATTATGGAAAACAAGCAATCGTGAAAAATTATCGGTAATTTTAAAGCTCTCGTGGTATTACCCCCGATAATTTTGCGGAAAAAAAAATCTGAACATTTTTTGCTATGGGAGTATAGGAAGACGCGTCATACCTCGGAACATATTTGGTATTTTTTTGATATTTTGCCTGGTTCCATAGATATTTAGTTTCTTCTATAAAAGGGCTATCATTTAACACTGGGTCTCCAATTTGCCCCGTCATACAAATATTGATAAAAATTTCATATGGAATATAAAGACTGTGCATAGGGCAAGCTAGACGTATAGGCGAAATGGCTACAAAGTTAGACACATCTACAGTGGCGAACAGAAAATAATTTTTTTTCAAGTATCGAAGTGATAATCAAATTTCCACAATTAAGTGATGTGGAACAAAATGTATGGATAATTTTTCTGTCCTTCTTTATATCTTCATTAGTTTCAAAAAAAGTAGGTTTTTCTTCAAGTGTAACATTTCAAGGCCATATGAAAAACAAATCTCCTATTCCATGAGAATTAGAAAAATTTGGAATTGGACATAGTGATCTGCGAACCAGAGCTATGCCTAATTGATTAGATGTACAGGGTGAGCCACGAAACTGACATTAATCCTCTTTTTTTTTAATCCTTACATTCTGAATTTTGACTGAATGAATGAACTTCGAAAATTGTTTGTGTTAATAGAGACAGAGCGAATTAACTGATAGACGCAATTTTTAATTTGAATATGTTCAGAAAGTACGGCTAATGTGAAGAACGATTGGCGTGAATCCAACGGTTTCTTATTTTTTTTTTCTCCTCTTTTAATTTTTACCAAACAAAGTCCTGTAGGTTCAATAGTTTGAGAGATATCCCCCTCCGGAGATTGAATTTTGGGCATCCTTAGAACGTGCTTTGGCATTTAGGAAATAATTTATTTATGGGACTAATCTCAATCTTACTACGTCATTCCGATGAAAGACAGTAAAAAAACACCAAATTTCTTTATTTTGAAGCTTTCTAAGTCAAATTTCACTTATTTTACACCAAAAATATACTTTGTCAAAAACAACAAATTCACAACAACAAATAAAGTTTGAATCAGCCTGATTTTATTCCAAAAATTGATTTTTTTGCAAACAACTTTAGCTTTAATTTTAACATACATTTTTACAAATTTGCTTTTCGGGTGCTTTATGTTGTTAGTATAAAACGATTTATAGTCTACTCCTCACTTGAATATTTGCACACAACCAAATTTGCATTTTTGAACAATTTGAGTAATCTCAACCGATTTTGGTCAAAATCTGAATTTACGCATTAACTAAAAATTTTCTAATTTTTACCCATGTTGAGTCATTTTTTATCGAGTTTTGATACTAATTATAACCTGACATTCTCGAAAAACACGAAATATTTATTTTGAAGTCTTTTTGTTAACATTTCACTTATTTTGATAAAAAAAATTGAATTTCACCAGAAACACAAACTTTGAATGTTGGGACCATGTAGGTCGTCTGTAATCCGATTTTAGCTTTAATTCCAACAAAAAATTCAAAAAATTTGCATTTTTATACACTTTGTCTAAGTTTTAAATGATTTTTAGTCTAGTCCTCCGAGTATTTGCACAAAATCGAAATTTGCATTTTTAAACGACTTGCCTGAAAATTTTAATTTTTACACATGTTGAATAATTTTTTTATCGGATTTCGATAATAATCCTAACCTCACATTCTCGAAAAACACGAAATCTTGTTTTAGTAGTCACAGCGTTATAGCATTTTTAGTCACATTTCGCTTATTTTGATAAAAAAGAAATACAAAAACAAAAAAATTGCATGTTTAGACAATGCCAGTCGTGTTTAACCCGATTTTAGCATTACTTTTAACAAACATTTTTACAAATTTGCATTTTTACACACTTTAGTAGAGCCACAAACACATCAGATCATCATTCATCCAAAATTACCATTTAAGAAAAAAATGTTTTTTATTAATGTTTTCATATTTTTAATAAGCTGTTAATTTTGTTGCTTTGTTATTTTTTATATAATTTTTCTTGATTAAATTTTGATCAGTCGCTTTTATGATATTACAACTATACCTCTAAAAGTTTTGTTGAAAGTTCTGTTGAAAGTTTTTAAGTTCTTAAAATCAATTTTGTTAAACTTTAGATTATTCTAAGCTTTTCCCATTTATTTAACTTAGTATTTTTTAGGGTTTTCAAGGCCCTCATGTTATTCATCTTTACGTGTGATATCTTGTTATACGTACTGCTTCAGATTAGCCGTACTTTCTGAACATATTCAAATTACAAATTGCGACTATCGGTTAATTCGCTCTGTTTCTATTAACACAAACAATTTTCGAAGTTCAGTTTCATTCAGTCAAAATTCAGAATTAAAAGAATGAGAATTAGTGTCAGTTTTGTGGCTCACCCTGTACATCTAAACAATTAGGCACAGCTCTGGTTCATCACTACGTCCAACTCCAAATTTTTCTAATGCTCATGGAATAGGAGATTTATTTTTCTTATGATCTTGAAATGTTACACTTTTAGAAAAACCTATTATTTTTAAATTAATAAAGATATAAAGGACAGAAAAAAGTCCCGAGACATCATTAATAGCTGCAATAATCAGGCAGCGGAATTCCAAAATTATTGTTCCACATCACTTAATACACATACATTTTGTTCCACATCACTTAATTGTGGACATTCGATTATCAGTTCGATATTTGAAAACATTTTACTTTCTGTTCGCCACTCTAGATGGGTCTAACTTTATAGCCATTACGCCTATACGCCTAGCTTGCCTGATGCATAGTCTTTATAATACTTTATATTCAAATGAGCCCCAGTGTTAAATGATACTCTTTTATAGAAAAAACTAAATATCTATGGAACAAAGCAAAATATCCAAAAAACACCAAATATGTATGTCCCGAGGTATGACGCGTCTCCACATTCTCCCGTAGCAAAAAAATGTTCTAAATTTTTTTCCGCAAAATTATCTGCTCAAAAAGTTTTTACAAAAATGCATCAAGTTTTGTTGAACCCTATATTAGGAAACCTGCAAAACATATAACCGAGTGCATAGCCACTTAAAGCAGTCTATACATGGACCTTACCAAAATGGTATCTCCAACGAAAATCGGTTGAGTGGCTTCAGAGATAAACAGTTTTAAAATTCATTCAAAATTTGGGGTGTATCGTTTCAATTGATTCTTAGTTTATTTCAATGTTATAGGGCAGAGGGACCTAAATAAAAATAAAGTATTGATAAATTTTGTCAAACGGAGTACACAAAAAATTGCCACTTGCATGACCTAACATCTTTCCAAGTGTATCAAATTCTTTATTTAATAAGTTACGATCAAAAATGTTAATTTATTAAAGAAAAATTATCTATTAATCAAAAAGAGACACCAACCTGTAATGAATTAAAGTGTTTTTTTTTCTGAAGTAAAGTGGGCTGTTTTACGCCACATCTGACGTGTTTGATTGGTTCAATTTCTCTAAGAATTTTCTCAGAAAATGCTCATGTTTTCAGAATATTTATCAAATAGAGTATTTTGAAAATTTTCCATCTCAAGTTGTGAATGAGAATCCAATAAAATAACTGCCAAAAACTATAATTCAGTATCAGACTTAGGGCGACTTGGTAGCATGGTAAAATCTGACTTTTGTGCAATTTGTTTTTAATGCCAAGAAGGAAGATTAGCAAGTTTGGCCAATAGTTTTTGAAATTATTTCCTGGGTCGTATTTGCGAAACTAGTTATTTTTTTTTACTTTTAAGAAACATTACACAAGTTTTTCTTTTTAGTTTGAAATTATTCAATCATGAAACTAAGCTGTTGAACGGTTAAATAACTTATTAATGATGCTCATCTTTCGAA
Organism: Taphrorychus bicolor; assembly: GCA_951812265.1. NCBI lineage: Eukaryota > Metazoa > Arthropoda > Insecta > Coleoptera > Curculionidae > Taphrorychus > Taphrorychus bicolor. The sequence continues at coordinate 45,464,928 of OX638297.1, read as the reverse complement.
ACTTATGGCTTTCAATTTTTCTATACGAATTTATAGACTTCTAATTTGTTAGTGTGTATAGGCTTTTTTACTAATAAATCCCCTGTATATTGTATGTATAACTAAGCGTCTGACATATTTAAGAACAGTCTTAACGTCTCAGAATCTGAAAGCTTTCATGGCCTATACCGTGAAAGAGGTCCAGCAGAGCCTGTAGGTATGTAGCTAAAACACCGGCCACCAAGCATTTTCAGGCTTCTTTGCTTCTTGAGGTAATGCTTTGGGTATGGAACCTATGGAGATGGAGGCGGACCTAGAAATGGAAAAAGAATGATAGTAAGCCATCTGAACCTACTGGGGGTGGCACTGGAGCCACCTCATAACCAGAAATTTTTAAAAATTTTCTTCCGATAGTCCCCATCTTCAACTGGAGCATCAAAATCAAGAACCTCATTCTCAATCTGACTAATACCAATTTCCCAATAAAACATACTCCGTGTTACAATCTAAAGTGTTATGGGGGCTTGGAAGCCGTGGCCCAATGGAATTTCTTGCTGAGGTTTCGTTTACAGCTGCGGCAGAGATTATCAAAGGCGATGAGGCAATTCAAAGTGATCTCCAGTGGATTCCGACGTTGACTGATTCGACTGTGCAATAAATACCACGGAGTTCCCCACAGTCAAATCAGTCAACGTCGGCCAACGTCGCACAATACAACAGAGCTTGAGATTGGCCAAAGACGAGACCGCAGAGATCTCCTATCGGCAACCGGAGTTTACCTAGTTCCATGCAGATGTGGCTCGGTATATATTGGCACCACGAAACGCAGTGTGAACACGAGGATTACGGAACACAGGGAGCAGTTGCAGGCTGGGACAAACACAAAAGTCAGCAGTAGAAGAGCACGAAGGTCACGACATCATTAAACACAACAACAATTTCAACAGGAAGGAGGAAATTACGTTTCTAAATGCAGACTGGAAGCGAGTTCTACGAAATACTTCAAGTGTGCTGAAACCCCGCGCTACTCCAGTGTGCTGAAACTCACCCCCCACTTCAGTCCCTCGACTGCATCGCGACGGCGGGGGAATAAATACCACAGACCTCACCATAGTCGAATCAGTCAACTTTGGGGAGCATGGTAGATCACTTCGTCCATTGCCTCCTCGCCTTTGATGCTCTCTGCCGCAGCTGTAGACGAAACGTCAATAAGAAATTCCATTGGACCACGGCTACAAACCTCGAAAAACTCTTTACATTGTATTTTAACCGGCCGTGAAAGCCTTCACAATCGGCTTTAAATTTTTGACAGAAAAGGATAACATAGTCCAAGTAAATGGACTTTCACACATTTTCATCTTTTTCTTCTGACATTTTAGATCCAACTAGATGACGTTTTTAAATGATTGGCACCTGTCAAAATTTTGACATTTTTTGACAGTTGAAAAATTCTGTAATTAGGATCGTACTGAAAAGTTAAAAAGTTTTCAAGTTGACCATCAAAAGTGCAAAAACTCTCAGATAATTCGTCAAAATCGTCAATATTTTGAAAATCGAATACACATACACACACGCATACCCTTAAATAAATATTTTTTGCATTTCAAAGTGAATCTAAAAATGCAAAAATATATCTAGTTTTGACGAGGCCAAGTACTTTTTTATTTGGATTTTTTTGCAAACTTTTATATTTTTGGAGGTAAGGTAGTCCCTCTAGAATTAATCTCGGACACCCTGTATATAAAAATGGTTTTATTTTTCGGCGCAAAAATGAAGCAAGCTACAACATAACAGTTTCTTATACCTTTACGTTAATATGAGAGCTGTTTTGCCTCTAATTAGGTGATGAAAGCAAAATTGATTTTGGTTTTTCAAAAAAGTGTTTCTTTTGCTGTCATTAGTAAATAACACACGTTGAATGCGATGGGTTCCTTAAAGTGACATTAACGTTTGATATTACAACATCAGCTTTCATTAAGATTAATTGATCTCTACTACGGTAGTTTATTAGCTGAGTATTCGTATTAAGTAACGTAGTTGAATTGTGTATAAAAGTGCAACTTGATTTTGAACATAATAATTTTTGTGGTTTTGATTTTTGGGTTGTGGGATCAGGGGTGTTATTCAAAATGAGTTATGAACTTGTCGACGTTTCGCCATATATTACAGAATCCTCTCCTAGAGCGGCAAACTTCACTCTCCGAGCTAAAAAGTTGTACTTTTCGCTCTTAACACATAAATAACTATTTTCTACAAACGTCAAATAATGACGCATTTTACGCTTTCATTAGACAAGCGACAACCTACCTTTTTTGAGGATCAGAATGTGAGTGTACTTTTCCGCGCGTTGCTTAGGACAGCAAGCGAAATAGATTTTTTCGCTTACTGTCAATAGCAACTACCTCCACTCAACCAAATGTTTAAAACGACATTGTCAGTTTGATTTAAATTTTCAGATTGTGTCTTCAGTTATGCTCAGTTGTGATTCACATTATTTGAAATTGATCGTTTGCAGAAAAAATTTGTATGCATTACGAGCAAAAAGTAACTTTTTTGCTCTCGAGTGATCCTTCAGAAACTTCACTAACCGACCAAAAAAGTTGTACTTTTCGCTCTTAATACATAAATAACTATTAATACTCTACATCGAGCCATTTCTGGAACGAAAAGCAATAACTTTACTCATTAATATCGCCCTGTTTAAAGAAAATTAGTATTATGCAAAATATAAAAATTTACTTAAGTGCCAGTGGTGCAAGCTCTGGCAGTTCTCACAGGTAACCTTCGAATTTGCGCTTTACCTGAGCATCATTTTTACAAGCTGCAACCATGCAACGGTTTAGATTTTTATTTTTAAGTAAATTTAATGAAATAAAAATATCTAACTAATTATTATTACTGTTGTGGGTAAAAAAATAATAAACTGAAAATATAATGTAACACTTTTAAAGTAAAAAGCCTTTAGTACGTGTCTTATTGAGTCCTTAGATTACACACTCCAACCATTTAGTGTGTAAAGCTGCAATCAAATAAGACTAATAAATAGGATCTAGTCATAAAATATCCGTCCTGAAAGGAGAAATTATTGATTTTATGGTTCTTTAGCTTCTTTTCGCCGAATATTGCTGGTTGTCATCGACCAAATCCAATAGATGAGAGAAGAAACCAAATCCAAGCAGGAACACTGATTATTTCAAAGTTTCTTGTTTACACCCTGTACATTTTCACTTTTAAATCTTAAAAAATTTAAAATTATTTGCATTACTTTCGGGCTTTTTCACTAACCAATACTTTTAGACTCGTTTATTAATAAAGTTTGGAGATAAACTCTCGATAAGTAGGATTGTTGCAAGAATTCTTTGGGGTTTTGGGAGAGGCTTTATTCGAGGTTTATTAGTTGTAGGTATTACGTTTACGATTTAAAAACTTCTCCTGATCTCACAAGTGTCTCAATATACGATAAAAGCAACTCAATCTTAGAATTGGTACTGTAGGTTTGACGTGCGGCAGGTCAATTTCAACTATTTCACCCTCTTGTATACAAAAGAATGGCACAACCTATTTCTTAAGAAAGTTTGTCTACAGTCTATTCTTTTAGGACTGAAGCTTGACAATGTTTGATGATTTTATTAGCTCACCTCTACTATGCATCCTTCTGCTGTCAAAAATGTTAATTATCATTCCCATCCATAGCTAAATTAAGTTGTCTTTGTTAATAACCACCATTTATTATAGTAAGCACTTTAAGGAAACTTACTTAGGCGATTTAAAAAGTTATGGTTTCCAGCAACTAAACCAATTATATAGAGTTTTAGCTCCGGTTGAAAAGATTTTAATAGTAAATTAAATACAAAGCCGTTATTATTTCAAGTCCAACTTCAATTTAACAACGATGCTTCCACTTTAGCCAAAGTTTAAGCTTTTTATTCCCAAAAGGTTTTCCCGAACAATACCCTGCCTATGCAGATTTATTCGGGGCGTCGCTAGGGACAAAGTTTTCAGGTATAGGCATTTCAAAGTTTTTCACCAAGTATGGGAATAATGGCAGATTGAAACTGGAGCTGGACAGAGAATGAAATTCCCCTGCCAAGAAACAAAAGTCATGCTCAAATAATTTGACCTGACAAAAAAGAACGTTTAAAGCGATTTCGTTGCTTGTCCAGACCGAGTATTAAACGCCTTTTTTGCCTCAATTCCATTAAAGAAAACGCAGAATGAAATGCTAGCAAATGGGTTTTTGGCCAACAATCGCTTAAATTAAGCGCTCCTCTTTTTTCGAACTGACTCCAGCACTGGTTCGTTGTTGGGAGAAAATAGAAAATTATTTCCAACCGACACCAAGTGGAAAAGCGAGAGCTTCAAATGAGTTAACTTTTTTTCAAAGGGTTGAAAGCTAAAGCCTGTTGGAGAAAATTATTTCCTATAGCCAAACAACCCTAATTCGATTTATCGGGGGCAAAGGTGAAGCCCCAAAATTGGGGCAGGCCACTTGACATCACATACCTGCATTTAATCCAACTCCCTATTCAACAAAGCTTGTCTGCCTGAAATGCATAATGGATTACTCAATTCTAATTCCCAGCCCATTACGTAGGGACTGTATAAATATTTCTATTTAAACACTAACAAATTCTCAACATAGCTCAACGGATATTTGCTGACGTAATTACCAACCAAAGACAAGCAACACGTTAATCCGGAAGCCAGAGTTTATTTAGAGCTCAGGTCACGTCTAGGCTCCTCTGAGATGTAATCTTAATAGACCCTAATGAAAGCTTTCACCCGTAGGCCTAGTGTGACATCCTCGAAAGGTAGTTTTATAAATTTAAAAAACATCTGACTCTGGACCCTGGAGAATAAAATTTACTGTGCGGTTGCAAATGAAATTTCTGCTATTCCGGTCCTGAACCCGAGGCGTCCCGGAGGAGTGTGACAAATGACGTGCTCATGTATGTATAGCTGCCACGGCTAGCCTCCGTTTCCTTCCTTTGCATTGTGGTGTGTTCTGTGGACCCCATATTAAAATAGGAAAGTTATAAAATGTCAGTGTAATCGCACAAATTGTTCCAGATAATTGTTTAAAAAATCCTTCTCTTTCACTTATAAAACTTGTTAGAGCTTTCCAGTTCACGGGTGTTTAAATATAAATATAAGGCCAAAGGAAACGGTTATTAAAGAAGATCAAAGGGAAGCCGGAAAGGATTATCAGCAATTTTCTTTTATCTCGGGCGGATTGTCTGATGTTGCAAGGAAAATGGAAATCCGAGGCGAAATATTCAAACAAGTGTAGGGCTCCATTATGCAATGAACATAAATAATGCGCCTCGAATACTTCTTTTTCGGAAAAAGAAAACCCTGATGGCTGAAACGTTCGTTTGTAGGTTTAAAATATTCAGCCGAGGTGATTCGTTTCGCAAGACGTAAAACAACACTCGGCTTCTCTTACAAATGATACACGAATTTAGCATTTCTAAGAACCTGACAATAGACTTTAAGGAATTGAATGGCGGCTGACGGAAAGTATGGGCTTCATTGTGCGTATTGCCGGTAGTAATGGTTACTAAGCGACTTAGTTTTTAGCCAAATTGTTTTTGAGTCAGGCTCTAACTTTTGGAGTACCAAAACTTACAACAGATGGTTTTAAATCACACTTAAATAAGAAGTAATTGGCTTTGCAGAAGGTTAGAATCTTCTTCTTCAACAGAATTCTTTTGGTCGTCAAATAAATGTCAAAATAGCTGGTAACAACCAAAAACAATTGAAAAGTAAACAATTTTGCCATTTTTGCAACATATATAAATGGTAAGTATGGAAATCTCATCATTAAGATCTTATTGAAATGCATTTAACTTAAAAGCAGCCATAAAACCATTGTCATTTTTAATATTGATAGTATCTACAATTCTGATGCCTCCAGCATACCATTTTGCATGCACCAGCACACCTAGTCTTGGCTTTCAGAACGTCAAACTTTTTTGGAAAAATTTGGAAAAACTTAATCCTGACACAATGTTTATGTAGGTGGTGGGTTTTTTATTCGATAAGTAAAAAACTGAAATCGTATTTATTTATGTCAGAATTCATCGTCCACGATTTTATAATTCTTGTAAATTGCCTTCTATAAGCCTTTTAGTTCTATATTACGTTGAGTTTCTTTTCGAACAAAGGCTGCATAGTTTTTATCGTCCTTTTTCCTCGCAATGAGCACCACAGGGATAATCATGAGAATAACAAACCTTCAACATCGAAGACACTGAAATTTGAAGTGTTCTGTATATTGTTGCGAACTAAGGGTTCATAAATTCCAGTGTAACGATTTAATACGAAAACACTATTTATTAACTCCACAAATACACACGACTACTAAATAACTCACTACTTAACACTTTATAGCCTTCTATTATCGCTTCGTAACTTTAGCTTACTTATAGCTCGATTAAAATACGACTACTACCCGGGCGCTCTATGCGCCTTTTATATACAATCCTAAAATTACAGAAAAACCTAGAATGTTCTTTATAAGAATTCTTGAATAATCTCATATAAAAAAAAACGGTTGTAAACAACTGCCTTCTAGATTAAGCCAGACGAGCAATAAATCACTCGTGTCAGCCATGACGCAGCGCGGATAGGTCGCGAAGCTCCACCAACCAACACGCTCCCATGCGTTGCCCCGCCTCCCATGCGGCGTTGCTGCGATCGTAACATTGCCCTCCTCCTAAGTCTGTTCGTCCCGAACATATAGAGTTCCATGGTATCGTGCTAATCGATCCAAATGAACGACCTTCATCTTTGACCTTGGGGTCCGCTGGATCCTATACACCACATCATTAATCTTATTTATAATTGTATAAGGTCCTTCCCAATTTTGGCTAAGTTTGGGCGACTTCCCCACCTTTCGCCTCGGATTGTATAGCCACACCAAATCACCATCCTGGAAGCCGCGGGAGTTAGCTAGTAAGTCATATCTTGCTTTGGCTCGATCACTGGATATCCGCAGTTTATTCCTGACTTGCTCATGAACATTGTTCAGCCTCTCCTTAAGCTCCGCCACAAAATTCTCAGAGCTGAGCGACTCTTTTTCTGGTGTTCCATACATCAAATCCGCAGGAAGCCTCATTTCCCTCCCGAACATCACTTTCGCCGGAGTATAACCAGTGGCTTCATGCGTAGAGCCTCGATATGCCATCAACATGAGAGGTAGATGTTGGTCCCAATCACGCTGATGATCTGCCACCATTTTAGACAGGTAATGTTCCATGGTCCGATTAAATCTCTCTACCATCCCATCCGACTGTGGATGCAAAGGAGTTGTCCTGGTCTTGCGAATTCCGAGAAGTTCCATGACCTTCTGGAAAACAGCCGATTCAAAATTTCGGCCCTGATCAGAATGAAGTTCGAGAGGGACTCCAAATCTGCAGAACATTTCATTTACTAGCACCGTTGCCACAGTCGTTGCTTCTTGATTAGGCAGGGCGTATGCTTCAGGCCATTTAGTGAAGTAATCCATGGCGACCAAGATGTATTTATTGCCCGACTCAGTCTGAGGAAACGGTCCCGCGACATCAATTGCTACCCTCTCGAATGGAGCACCTACAGTGTACTGCACCATTCGGCCGCGTGATCTTGTTCGAGGTCCTTTTGTGGCACAACAAACTTCGCACTTGCGGCACCAAGATTCGACGTCTTCATGATAATTCACCCAGTAGAACCGCTCTTTAATTTTGGCCAAGGTTTTATTGACCCCAAAATGACCTCCACTGGTTCCGTCGTGCATTTCCTGTAGTACATCTGATTTTCTGCTATCAGGAACAACCAACTGACTGACTACGGTCTTGCCATCCGCACTCTCCCACGCTCTCTTCAGTAGTCCATTTTCTATTTTAAGAGAGTGCCACTGGGCCCATAGCGCCTTCAGGTTTGGACTTTTATCAGCGATTTGTTGCCATTCTGGTCTCTTCTCGTCAGTCTTAGCCAAGAGTATGGGTCCAATATCTGAATCATTCAATTGTTCTTCTCGAAGCGTCTGTGTGGTCCAGCCATCGTTTATTTCCACCGACGTTCTCCTTACAGAAGGATGTCCTTCACGTTGCTCAGTTCTTCGACAATCCTGACTATCTTCTTTACATGGCCGTCTAGACAATGTATCGGCATTTCCGTGACACCTTCCTTGTCGACGTTCGGTTTGGATCTTCTGTCCTTTAATGCGTCCGGCCTCTGTAACACTTTTGCCACTCAAATTATTGCCTTGACTTGATTGATTGACTTGACTGATCCTGGGGGTCTTAACGGGCTCGGTCAATTGCTCCCTTACATTGACAGGAATTGGTCTTTCCTGAATTCTAGGGCGGTCTTGGTTGCCGCTCGATCTTCTAAACAACGGCGACGGACTTCTTGCGCTATTGCGGCAGTTACTCTTGACGTGACCCAGTTTACCGCAGTTAAAACATTTTATGCCCCGATTGCGTGTTGATCGAGGAGTTCTTCCCAACAGGGCTTGCATATTGACTGCGATATCCTTCAACGCTTTATGTAAACTTGCCATGGATTCAGCCATAGATGTAGACTTCTTATCACCGCAGGTTGCCACTCTTACACTTGCAGAAGAACTAGATGTCACTCGTGACGCCTCGAATTCCAGGGCCCGAACTAGTGCCTCGCTGATATCCTTGGGCCTTACTAGACGTAAATGGTATCTCATGTCACTATCGCGAACTCCCTCAATGAACCTTTCGGCGGCAAATTGCATTTGAAAAGATTCAGGGGCCGATGGATATGCCAGGTGAATGAGTCTGTCTATGTCCGCCTCAAATTCTTGTAAGGATTCACCTGACTTTTGCCGCCTCATCCTCAGCTGGGCCTGGAACACGGTCTCTTTGTGCTCATTCCCAAATCGTAGTTGCAGAGTGTGTACTAAAACCGCATAATTACTTTGATCCGCTGCCGACAGAGATTGGAGTAACTCAGCCGCTTTTCCACGAAGTGCTACCACTAATGATGTAGCTTTCTGGGGCTCGGACCAACCATTAGCTTTTGCAGCTGCCTCAAACTGAGTTTTATAAATTTCCCATGCAGTAGTACCGTCGTAATCGGGAGGCTTAATTTTAGCGTTGGCTGTGCTAAAACTCTCTGTAGACACGTTGTCGTCCTCAAGTTGTTCCCGGAATTTCTTTTCTAGCTCGAGAACCTTCTGGTTGACAGCTTCGAGTCCTTCGTTAACGGATTGCATTATTCTTTCTTCCAATTGTTGCTCCCTAGCTGCGAAATGGCTCACTAATTCTTCTTTAAACCGTTTCTGTTCTTCTTTTTGTTCTAAATAACGTTTTTCCTGCTCTTCTTTCTGTTGTTGATAACGTCGCTCCTGTACTTGATCACGTCTTTCTTGTTCTTCTTTTTGTTCGTTATAACGTCGCTCCTGTAATTGATCACGTTTTTCCAGCTCTTCCTTCTGTTCTAGATAACGTCTTTCCTGCTCTTCCTTCTGGTCTTGATAACGTTGCTCCTGTACTTGATCACGCCTTTCTTGTTCCTCTTTTTATTCCTTATAACGTTTTTCCTGCTCTTCCTTCTGGTGTTGCATAAGGGACAGCAGGGCGGCAAGTTGATCCTCCATCGCTTGATGCTGGCTTCTGGTCACTGGCATAAACACGTAATGTCCGGCAATGAAGCACTCACTTACAGTTCAGTAATATTAGTTCTCAAATTCCCACTGGAATCGCACTTCTGAAACCCATTGTTGCGAACTCGGGGTTCAATAATTCCAGTGTAACGATTTAATACGAAAACACTATTTATTAACTCCACAAATACACACGACTACTAAATAACTCACTACTTAACACTTTATAGCCTTCTATTATCGCTTCGTAACTTTAGCTTACTTATAGCTCGATTAAAATACGACTACTACCCGGGCGCTCTATGCGCCTTTTATATACAATCCTAAAATTACAGAAAAACCTAGAAAGTTCTTTATAAGAATTCTTGAATAATCTCATATAAAAAAAAACGGTTGTAAACAACTGCCTTCTAGATTAAGCCAGACGAGCAATAAATCACTCGTGTCAGCCATGACGCAGCGCGGATAGGTCGCGAAGCTCCACCAACCAACACGCTCCCATGCGTTGCCCCGCCTCCCATGCGGCGTTGCTGCGATCGTAACAATATTTATAACTGGATTTCACGTCACAAAAAAATTGTCATACTTTGAAACAATCGCCTACAATTTGTGGATTCCGAGGTTATTTTCACTGATTTGGTGAACGTGATCTCCACCTTCATGTGGTGTAGATCACATTCACTCTCACTTTTACAAATAATTATAGTAGATTATGTCACTAGGAGTAAAAGCGGGTCTTTTCGTGCTGAGCCCAGAGATTGACGGCTGAAGCGAAGCTGAGGCCAGCAACTGGGCGAAGCACAAAAAGACCTTTCACTCCGAGTAACATATACTATTTTTTTTTCAAGCATGTAGGAAATAAGAAGTCTATTTCAGAGTGATTCAGTTTTGCAAATTTCTCTCATCCTCTTTAAGCGGATCTAGGTACTTACCCAGTTAATGGTGTAGGTATATTATTTATAAAATAAATAGAATGTGTTAGAGCGGTGGTATTCAATGTTCAATGGTTTTAATGGTAATAAATCATAACCAATGGTTTAGGTGGTTTAGGTAAATTATGGTAAACTAAAAATTTGTAGCATTATTATTAATACTAAATTAATAAAAATCACATTGACAAATAAATATGATGGCGATCGAGTGGCGCTCTTGAGCACTCTGAAAGTATTCCCATCCTTTGTTTTTTCATTAAGAATGTAAAGATGGCAATACACTCAGATCGGTCTATCTGGTATAATCTAGTGAATGAAAATCGTTTATGTATGCGCCACCATGACAGTGGCGTCGCGTTAATTTTACTGCCTAGGACTTTATTGCTACTTCTTTGGTCTCAGGATTAGAAAGCCCACTTTAGGTGTGCGTATGGAGAAAACAAATGACGTACTTTTAGTCCGCTTGAAAAAAAAAATTGTTTAGCTTTCACGTTCGTTCAAGGAACTGCAACAAGTTAGAGAAGGACCATATGATATTCCCCTTAAGGGATACAGTTTTTTCGGTGTACTGACTTTGTTTTAAACTGGGGACTAGCTTTTTTCTAAAAAGTTGGATGTCACACAGAAGCAAAAAGTCATAAAATTGCAGCATTCTTAGAAATGGTCGGCCGATGACCGTTTAGTAACCAAGCACTAGTTGACCCAAACTTAAAAATTAAACTTTGCAATTTTGTTCAACATGTGGATACATCGAACCGCTCATGGACGTCATAAATAAATGACCTGACAATAAAGAAAGTTAGCACGAGCGTTTTGAGAGAGAAACGGTGGTGTTAGTCTGGGTGCTCACGAAGAGAATCCTGTTTTGGGGGGACTCACGAGGAGTGTGTTCGGAGAGCCGCGTTGGGGCTGGCCGGAGGTCGACATTACGCCGGAAGGACGAACGACCACCATCAGGTACCAGCCCATTATTTAAAAGTAGAAAAAGGAGTCGTTTTTGGGGACTCACGAATGGAGTCTAGCAAGTTTCGGTAGATTTTTTTGGGGGCGTTACGTCAGATAGAACACAAAGAAGAACCACCCTTGTTGCCCTAAAGGAAGCCACGGGTACTCATAGGATGCCTAGTACCCCCGAAATACGTTAAATTGGTTGGCACGATACGGTCCTCCTCTACAGTTAACCTAGGTAAGACCCATTTGTTATAACGGTGTATGTTTTCATATTAATCATTTTCTTAAAGTAGTTAGAGTAATTTTAAAGCACAGAAAATTGAAGTTTTCACTTATTATTGCCGTCAAGTAGGCGGTAGAAATCTGACTTTCACATTTTTTTCGTATCTTCTCAACAAGTGCCAAAAAAGTGAAGCCATGACTAGATCAAGATTCTTCTCAACGAGTCTCATGCCGGATATGTCTTTATCTTCTTCTGCATCCATATCTTTATCTTCTTCTGCATTCATAACTTTAAACACTTAAACTCATTGTCACTATTCATTGCCAGTTCGTACAAGTTTTCGTCAGTTAAACCATGTGGTTTAATTCACCCTTTGATTGTAAAAGTTCATGTTGAACAATCCATAAGTTCTGTAAGGTATACAAGTGAACAAGTAATTGATTACTATCCTGTAAGGCAAAATTAGCAAAATATTTGTTGAATTTTTATGGGTTACGACTTGGATTCTCCGTGTTAAAGATTTTTTAGAGATGAATGATGTGGAAAGTTCTAGCAATGTTATTTTTGATAAAAAAAAAAGGTAAAAATAATTGTGTTTGTAAATGGCCGATCTCAAACTTCTTTTATCTGCTAAGAAAACTGACGTATCCGGGAGAGAATGTAAGAACTCCGTTACAGACATGTAGCCAGAATCAAATGTTGAATCAGAAGAATCTCATGATTTTTCTGAAGAAAAATAATCTGTTATGGGACAGAAACTTCATTAAAGCACCAAGAGTAAAGAACATTTCGCTAGATCGCTATACTATTAGAGATCGAGGACATTTTTGTCGCAGATGCTTTGAAGGACACAAATTGGCGTAAAGCTGCGGACAAAAAAGTCCAGTCATTTACTGAAATGAAGCCCTGGGATTTGATAGCACTTATGTTGATGTCAGCCATTCATATGACTTATGCCCGTTCGCACCAAGGAAAATTTTAGTATACTTAAGGTTAAGTGGCGCATAAACAAACAATACCATTGCACCACATAATAAGCATCATTTTACGGTTGGCTTTTCTAAGCCTAGAAATTCCGCGGCTTATTTCGCCCTTAACTTTAAGTGAGAATTGTTCGCAGGTGCAAGCTGGAAAGAAAGTCAAACTGTCAAACAAAAATTACAACTCAATCTAAAAAAAGTAAAGAATTTTTACTGTTTTGCAGTTTTGCACTTCGGCTATCATTTCATTTTGTGTTCACATATATCACATACTGGTGAAGACTCATCATGCTGGTGAAGACTGCTCTGGTCTCCCTTTCAGAACTGGCAATGATCGCACTTTTGAGGCTTTAAACCATCACAATTAAAAATCACTTTTAAACTTCTTGGATAGTAACGCACCTCTAGCAGAACTCTTGCAGCCACAAATGTTACAAATAAATGGCTTAATCTGTTTATAAATGGCCTTAATATGGAGTTTCTGACTCTTGGTTTTAAAGAGAATTCCAAACATTTGGCGCACTGTTTAACCTTGGCCCATGGACGTAACTAGCATCATATTGTCTTAAAACAACAATAACAAGACCACTTCAGTAATACTACCTCATCAGGGGATTTGTGCAGGATCTCTTGGTCTCTGAGCTGGGCGAATTTATTTTATCTGTGCAATTTTAATGCTCCGGTTGACAAATGCCAAAATGATTATTATAGGTTCTATTATTAGTGAAAATGAAAAAATCCCTAGAATTCGTCGGGGAGATACAACATTGCTAAATTTATCCGACACTTGCTTAAGATTTTATTTAAAAGGAATGGTGCAATACAGAGTGACATAAGTGTCACTTAACTTTTATGCGGCCATTACCTATTCGGAGCTTAAGGAATATTGGTGAGAACGGGCATTAGAATGCTTAAAAAATAAAATTACAAAAGGAAAATATATTGACATTGACAAGGACATTTATCCAGTTACATACAGGGCAGACTGTCAAGTTAGAACAAGTAAAAACATCAAACCAACTTACAGATATATTGAACAAACCCTAGACCCGTAAAAATGTCCAACTTTTAAGAGTGAAATAAGTAAGGAAGAGAGTTGAATTCCTTTTAACAACTTTGAATACTTGAAGTAAATAACATATTGAACTGTCAGTTGCCATTTGCCAATCTATTGTGACAATCTAGAACAAGGTAGCTGTCAAGAACTGGTCAAATTTAAGTCGGCTTTGAAAGCAAAAAAAAGTATTACCAAACTTGTAAAATCAAAGAATACGGAAGACCGGTGAGATGTTATACAGGAGCAGGAGCAGGTGACATCCATCATCATATTAGATCTAATACTGCATGAAGATGACTCCCAGTTCGAGAAGTAGCCCATATTACTCTGTACCTTGCAGGTTATCGAAACCAGAATGAAGTGGAAAGAGTAGGTGGTCACTAATTTGTCGATCACCCCATCTGCATACTAGTTTTGGGGTCTACCCTTCATCAATACAGCTTTGGTTGGTCTACAAATTTAAGACCGTGAGTTGGTGGCTTAAAGCCAAAAATGTGCAGAAGACCGGTGAGATGTTGTACAGAGCAGGAGCAGGCGACATCCACCAGCGTATTAGATCTAATACTGCGTGTCAGATGGCTCTCAGTTCGAGAAGCAGCCCATATTACTCTGTACCTTGCAGGTTATCGTAACCAGAATTAAGGGTAAAGAGTAGGTGGTCACCAATTTGTCGATCAGTGCTCGCAGCAGGAGCAGGCGACATCCACCAGCGTATTAGATCTAAAACTGCATGGCAGATGGCTCTCAGTTCACGAGCAGCTCATATTGTTCTCTACCTCGCGGGTCGTCAAATCGCTCTTCAATTTGTTGACAAAGCCAAAGTTTTACTGATGGTGGTTAGACGCCGAAACTAGTATGCAGACGGGTTGATTGAGATATTGGTGACTATCAACTCATTAAAGAATACTTTGGAATATTTTTCATTACAATGACAGCTGCCATGCAATATTAGATCTAATACGCTGGTATATGTCGCCTGCTCCTGCTCTGGACCACATCTTACCGGTCTTCCGTACATTTGGCTTTAAGCCACGAACTCACGGTCTCCAATTTGTCGACCAGTCTAAGCTGTACTGATGAGGGGTAGACCCTGAAACTAGTATACAGATGGATTGATTGACAAATTGGTGACCACCTACTCATTAAAGAATACTTTTTTATGACAATGACAGCCGATGGCCACTTGGTAGCAAGAATGGTGTAATTTATAGGAATTTCCTAACTTGGCTCACTTTTCTACCGATTTACTTCGCAAATCTCATAGCTAACTGACCACGATGTAAGCGGCTAACCCTAGCTGATTGGTGATAGAAAAAAACTTATTTGTTTTGATTGGATGCCTGTAGTTTTCGGCGCTATTTTGCAATCCATGGAGTCAATGCGGGTCAGTCCGATAAGCATTTTCAGTGTGCAGTGATGAGAAGCACCTTACAGTTTCTCTTATGGGCATAACCAATCCCATAGATTTCTACTACTCTTGAGTTGGTAAGGCTCTTTCGTTTATTTATCAGCTATTTTTGATGGTATTCATCACTGACAGACAGCTGCTGGAATAGATAATGAAAGCGTCCGTAGACTTCTTGTTGTTGCTATGACACCGGTCTTCTTGATTTGTTTCTATTGCAAATTGTAAGCGTGGCGTCGATTTTTTATTTATGAATAATCTTTAATTTATTCCTGATTTTAAATATAGATTTAATAGAAAAGTTTGTATAGGTATTAATATTGTATAGGTATTAAGTAGTCTGGAGTGATTGGTACGTGGGTAATGGGAATGTATCTACTTAGGAAATATAAGGGGGCAGGAATGAGGACTGAGGCTCGTCCTTGCGTGACGCAAGTTCTTCAGGAAGCAGGAAGTCGATTTTATTTAATCTGTTTGATCCAGTGAATCAAATCTCCAAAAGCAGTAACTACTTGCCACTAAAACGTAATCTCATGCATTTCCAAAAAAGTTGAAAAGAATTATCAGATTAGGTTGCGATTTCAAAGCACAATATTATTTTAGGGTATTGGTGAATTAAAATTATAGAACTACTGAGAAAAGCCATTTACCAGGGCTAGAAAAAGCAGTAAAAAAATGAACAGTCTAAATAAAATTTGGTTTTCTTGGGAGCCTGATGCCACAATTTTTTTTATCGAAGGACTATATTGTCTTTTTTTCATGTATATAAAACAACTATAACCATAATTTCTGGTTTTATAAATGTGAGATGCTTATGCCGTAAGGTGAATGAAGCTGCCGTGTTTTTCTTCTATAATTATTCTAGACTAAACACAGAGATACTTATAACAATTACTATAAAATTTGTAAATTATCAGCTAGTTACGAAATTACAATTTTCTCAAGCCTCTCTATGCTGATGATGTTTTACTTTTGTACACGGACACCGAATCATTCATTTTGGAAATCACCACAGATAATGTATATAATGATATGAAAAAAAATATTCACAAGTTTGATACTTCAAATTATTCAAAAAATAATATTCATAATATGCCCGTAACAGAATCAGTTGTTGGAAAATTTAAGAATGAATATGCTGGTGAAATTATTACCTCTTTCTATGGTACAGGAGCAAAAGCTTATTGTGTACAAACAGAAACTGGTTTATCAAAAAAAGCAAAAGGAGTGAAAAAAAGTGCCATTAAAAACCAATTGGACTTTATTCACTATAAAGATGTTGTAGAAAAAGAATCAAAACGTTTCTGTTCTATGTATGTGTTTCGATCGCGTTTACACACCATTTACACTGAAAAAGTAAACAAATTAGCTTTAACTTCTGAAGATGACAAACGATTTAAAATTGCCAATAACTATACTACTCTTGCTTGGGGTCACCACCCAATAAACATTTTTCGTTACATATGAGTAACCGGAAATATTATATCACTTGAGTATATAATTAAAAGCTTTATAAAGAAGTTCGCAATACCTCTTGCACACCCTTATATACCGCTTAAAGAGCTTAAATGGGGCAATTTATAGAGGTTGCGGTAGCACTGATTTAGTAACGTTATAGGACTTAAGGATTTATAACTATTGTTATGAACAACTTTTGAATACTGTTATATAACTTTGTTGGCCACCCTTACATAACTGGAAATTAACCATGACTTATAGTGTTCACAACTCTTCCGTGACTCTTATAAATATTGCCTATAAAGGTGTTCGTAAAGTAATGGTTTAGTTGTGTACATTTGCGTACGTTTGACAAATGACAGTAGGAGGGTACAGAAATTTGCTTTCTCTTTTACACATGGAACTTTTAAATAGCGACCGTCTCATTTTTATTTTCGTCAGAGTAATTGGTTACCACAACTTTGCCTTGCGTTATCATTTTACTGTTCCTTATTCTCGAGTCTTCCTAAAGTCTATGTCTGAATGGCGTGCTGTTTTTATCGGATATTATAGTAACAATATTTAACGGGTGGTAGTTTTGCGATTCCATGGATGAAAATTTTCCTGCAATCCAAGTTTTACTGTGAATATATGCGAGATACTTCAGTACAACTCACGGGCCTTAAATATATATATAAGTTTAGGATTATTTATATGAGTTTTATTTGAGCCGGGCCTAATCAGTGTCAGTCAAAACGCATACCCGATCAGGTAAAAGACAAATTTATTGCATGAAAGGTGTTCCTTTTAACTTAAAAGTCATTAAATAACCCTCTTATATGCTCTCTTTTATACCCTTTACAATATGAAAGCCAGTTTGTACCTTTTTGTTTAATGACCAAGATCAAATCTGTTCCGGATTTTAAAATTATTAACACGTAAACATGGCGGACTAAACGTGACACCTTTATAAACTATTTGAGTCCAGTACATCACCTTTGGTAAAATAGTGTCTACTATAAAACCGTTATATAACATACTTCTTGGGACATTGGTATATGATAAGCTCCGTCTAATGTCTCGTATGACGAATAGATTTGAGGATTTGACTTCTTTTATTTTTTTGGTTTAGAAATTTACATAGCAGAGCTTAATTAATTAACACACACTGAAAATTGGGATATTAGAGACAAAAGACCAAACTGTATAACACGTCGATCCGTCGAATCGACAAATCAAAAAAGTTGGCGGCGGTGCTATCGAAAACGTTATTATTACGAGCTTATAGTCCAGTAGCCACTCCTAAATTGTTATTTGTCATTCCTAACCTCATTCTTACCGAATTTTGATGGAAATGCAATTACGACAATAATTACGTTATGCCAGATTTATACCTCCAAATTAAGAATTAAACTAATTTTCATTTACACTAAATTAACACTTGTCAAAGTTAAATTTCAACTTTTAATTCGACCCGTTTATACTTCCATTTAATAATTAATAATGAAAGTCAAAACAGATGTACCTAAAGGTACACATTTAACTTTGACAAGTGTTTAGTTTAAATAAAAATTAGTTTAATTCTTAATTTAGAGGTATAAACTAGGCATAAACTCTGTGGAAATAAAAAATAAAGTTACTGTATCGGGCCAATCTCTTTAATCAAAACTGCATTAGGAGTTTCTAGGGGGGAATAAACATTTATAATTTCCATTAGCTGTTTTAAGGCTCGCGATGTAATATTAATATTTACAGCACATTTTTTAAACAGTACGAAACCGTTTATTTTTTTCCACATTCATCATTATTGTCCTCAGTTTTATCGTCAATAAATTCATTCACCCAATTACTTATTCTGCGTTCGTCTTCATATAAGGCACAAAACCCTGGCGAAAAATCAAGTGAAAAATTATTGATATGCTGATTAAAAATTAGTTGCTTATCATCAGAACCTGACATAGGTTCATCAGACTCTCCTTTTAAGTGTGATGCATCATCCTTACACAAATCGACAACACCTATTATTGTTTATTCCACTGAGCTGACTAAACTTGATCTAATTTCACGAAATTTTATGGAAACTTTTCTGCTGAAAGCACTATTTCGTTTCACTTTTCTCCATTCGCTCATTCTGCTACCGTGCCTATATAATAGTAGATTATGTCACTAGGAGTAAAAGTGGGTCTTTTCGTGCTGAGCCCAGAGTTTGACGGCCGAAGCGAAGCTGAGGCCTGCAACTGGGCGAAGCACAGAAAGACCTTTAACTCCGAGTAATATATACTATTTTTTTTTAAGCATGCAGGAATAATTATTTTCCTAACTAGTGCGAAAAGACTTAGTTCGGGCAGCTGACGAGTGCGGGAAAGACACTTTTCGCACGAGTTAGGAACAGTAGTTTTTCTACGAGCCCAAATAAAGAAACAGATATTTAAAAAGTAAGTTGTATATTGTATCTTTGTTAACAGTATGACAGCTGAATTAATCAACAATCATTTGGTTGTTATGACAAAAACTTGGTGTAACTGTTGGCGTGACGTAATGTTTCAGGCATAGACCGGTGACATTGGAATAAAAAGTACGGATATTATAGGGATATTTTGCATCAAAAATCAATAAAGGTAGGCATAATAGTTCCTGAAAACAGATAAAAATATTGGTCATGGCTGTAAGGCAAATGCACCTATCTAGATAGACACACTATAAAGTCTAAATTATATTACAAATCAGTCATTCTTTAAATATTTACTTTCCCGCACGCAAAATTTACTTTCACGCACGCCGATTAGAAAGCCCACTTTAAGCGTGCGTATGGAGAAAACAAATGACGTACTTTTAGTCCGCTTGAAAAAAAAAACAAATTTTTAGAACAAACATATGAAAAACATGGTTTTGGTTAATTACAACAAATTCGTTCTTTTGGCGGGAAGATATAGGTTTAAAATGGGTTTATTGGTAACCACAATGTAACTTAAGGATATATAAAGATGATTTATTGGTCTTCTTATCACCAAAGTTTTATAATGCATCCTTCCATCACCTTCAAACTTACAATTTTTATAAAGGTAATGTATTCAACTACTATATATCTCAAGGTTACAGTTAAGTGATGGAGCGCTTTATATAAATCTGCTATATAACTTTTGGTAACCATCCGTTGAAGTTTTATAAGGAAGAATCTGAAATATTTTCATCACTTTCTTATAACCCTGTGAGTCATGGTGTTGTACTAACACATTTATAAACTTTAAGTGTCCGTTGGTAATCTTATACATCCTTTATGGGCGCTTTTTGTTCCACACACCCTTATATACTCGTTATAAAACTTATAAGCCTTTAAGACAATGCAAAATGTTTATTGGGCAGGATATTCCATTTTGCCAATGGAGTAATGATCATGACGATTTAAACATTTTTCTTTAAACCGGTTTTTCATTCTGAGATGTTTAAAAGTCAGGATCGCAGCAACATGATTCAGTTCTTAGCAAACGGTTCTCCCATTATTAACGCTTTACAAAATTTCCAAAATGTGTTTAGAAACTTTTGATGCACCCAAAACTTATGAAGAACGATTGTCAAGTTTTAACAAATGGAATGGTAAAGTGAAACCGCAAGTATTGGCGGCAGCAGGTTTCTACTATACGTCAGTTGCTGATGCTTGCAGATGTTCCTATTGTGGTACTGAAATATACAAATGGTTGCAGGACGATTGTCCCATTGAAGAACATTATAAATATACTGAGAACTATACTAAGAAATGTGATTTCAATAAGTGTTTGTTTTTGACTAAAAATAACATTGACTTGAAGCTGACTAAAAAAGAAATAATTGATCTAGTTAATGGTTTAAGGAATATAAATACATATAGTTTAAAATTCAAATAGAAAGTAACTCGCTGCCATTTTGGTTTGATTTGACCAAATAACATGGTCATTGGCAGGTGGATAGACTTTGAAGAGACCTTCAAAACGAGGTACCAATCGAACTCTTTTTTCATTTAAAATTTTAAGATTAGGGGAAAAGATTTGGCAGCAAAAACATAACAATATTCATTAAAATATATATTTTACCCTGTCACAATAGTCATGGCATAATGCTTAGGACATATGACCTGAATACTTTGCATGAGAAACTTTTCTCTAGAGTAAATGATTTTAAAGAAAATGCTGATCACAAAATGTTAGACGTTAGACGCAATATCTCATAAACTGTATATGCAATTTATATATATTTTTATAGACAAAATATTGCCTATACAGGTTGTTTCAAAAAGGTGATGCCAAATTTAAGGGGTTATAGAGAACTCCTAGTCATAGACATTTGGTTAAAACCCCTTATCGGCAAACGCACTTTGTTTGATACCAGATATCAAGAAAATGTTTTTAACAATAAATTGTTATATACAATGTGTATAAGAGTGCACTGCATGGTGATCTCCCAAGCCAGTAAGAGATACGAAGGCGTTAAATTAAGAGAAAGTGAGCCATAAGGAGACCTCAAACATTGTGTTTGCAAAAATGAGTTTTTTGTTTTATTTAAATATTTAAAAAAAGTTATTTTATGCACTTGAGTTTTTATTTTTTTTAAGTAATTTTAAACAAAACCACCAAACAAGAAAACTTTTTCACATTGCTCTATCATTTTAAACTCTACAAAATGGTATTTATTAATTTTTATTCTAATGTTTGTTACTGACCGACCATTATCAACTTCACGACCGATCAAAATACAATCTAAAGTATTTTCCAGGCTTTGGGACGTGGTCCAAAGGAATTTTGTCCTGACGTTTCGTCTACAGCTGAGACATACATTGTCAAAGGCGATGACGCGACTGTGGTGAGCTCGATGGTATTTCTCCAGAAGAAATTCTCGTTAGCTTCGATGTTGTTTCACTCTTCACGATGGTACCCATTAAGGGAGCCTTGGAACATATTAACCAGGAATTTCCACAAGATATTGCCAAGTTGCTCCAACAATGCCTAACCACTACATATCTTGAATAGAAGGAAGATTTCTACGAACAAACTGATGGTATAGCTATGGGCAGCCCCCTTAGTCCAGAAATTGCCAACTATTTAATGGTCATTTTCGAGGCCAAGGCATTCGCAATGGCAATGGCAAATAAGAGGCCAAAGTACTGGTTCCGATACGCGGAAGACACCTTTGTTATTTGGAGCCATGGCGAGGGCGAACTTCAAAACTTCCTCTTATACCTCATCTCTCACCCAAAAACCCAAGAATTCACCCAAAAATTCAATTCACTATTGAGACAGAAAAGGAAGGAGCCTACCGTTTTTGGATGTTTTGGAAACAAGGAGGCCGAATGGGAAGCTTGCGAACACCGTTTATAGAAAACTAACACGCACTGACCGATACCTTAATCACGTATCAAATCATCATGCCAGACAGAAAAGGGGAATCATAAAGACTCTGTCTGTGAGAGACAAGAGAATTCGTGAGCCGGGTGAATTGGAACGGGAAACTAAACATCTGGTAAGAGCCTTTAGTTAAATGGATACAGCAAGCACGAGTTCGATAGGACCGTTCATCCAAGGAATGTAGATCGCCAGGAAGGAACAACAGGAGAAGATGAAGAGAAGTGTACATCCACAAAGTAACGGACAGGATCGGCATGTGGAAAAGCACAATTTTAAAACTGTCTTTAAACCCATTCGTACAATACACAGAGCTTGAGATCGGGCAAAGGCCTCAGAAATCCCCTATCAGCACCCGGAGTTTATCAAATCGCATGCAGCTGTAGCTCGGTATAGATTGGCACCAAAAAACGCAGAGTCAACACGAGGATTACGGAACACAAGAGAAGTTGCAGGCTGGAACAAACACAAAACTTATCAGTAGCAGAACACGCTCTCTCCGAAAGTCACGACATCCTTTTCAACGAGGTGGATATCTTCCGATCTGAGACTAACAAGAACCTACGTCTCCGAGACCACAACTAACTGATAGACAATTGTTAGACTTAAAGGTCCAGAGTATTCGAAGTAATCAATTACTGAGGTACTATGGGTTAAAGAATTTAGAAACATGCTCAGATTTTCCGAAATTCTAAAAATTTTCCTATAGAGTTGGCATTTCTGAGTCACGACATCAGACAAACTCTGGGCAATAAAATTCAGTGTGACTTCTCAGGATCGAAGTGGATTACCAGAACTGTCTCTGAAAGACCTTCGCTTTCAATTACCTCGCGATTTTTCAGTAAACTTTCAGCACGTGTCAAGACTAACTCGCTTCTGCTAACTTTAAAATTTGTAAACTTTGCCTCCCGGTCGGGCGCGCTATTTTCAAAGGGAACCGGAGGCGAATATTCTCTGGTAAAACACACTCGTTCCGGCTTATACATGCTACTGCAAAGTTTTACTAGAACTCGATTACTTCCAGATTTCTTACCCCGAAATAGATGTCGGTACTTTGGGGAAAATAGAAACAAACTTCCAGCATTTGTATTAAGCACTTGGAATGCTCCCCGGGAAGAAAATTCTCAGCGGTAATTTATGGGAGTTTCTCCGAGTTATTATTGGCGTATTGGACGCATTTATATTCAATACAACTTTGTAAGTTGTCGCGGAACTTACAATCGTGTAGTATCCATGAAAGAGATTATTAAATTTGAAGGATGATTTATTCACTAGCTAAAACTTTTATGACGGGAGCAAAATGGGAAATTCAGCGTTTTGAATAACTATCAGTATAGAATTTTTAAAAGTTGGCTCCTAAAGTTAGAAGATTTCGTCGTAGATTCATGTGTAGCACGGCGTTTGGAGTTTGTTAATTTCATATTAAATATCACTTTACCACTGGGATGCTACAAAATGATCTCTTAGTGTTGTTCCCTCACTTTTGCCAGGTCAGGCAACATTTCAAAAATATTCATTCGGGCTTTTTTAAAATTCTTTTACACCCACAGAATTTCTTGGTAACTTAATCCTTAATTTGAGTTATTTCTTCTTGTCCATTCCTTTTTTATTTGGAATACCTTATTATAAGTTGAACTGTCTTCCAGAGTGACCGTGGTTAAAGGTCTTTTTCTAAAGTCACAATTTCGGTTTTCTCCTTTTTGTTAACTTTCTTCTTTTTAATAATTATTCTTCTCTTTAGAACCTGCCTCCTACGTACTTTGTGTTTAATTACTGTTATTTCTTGAACCTCCTCGGATCGTTCCTGATTCTACTCCGATTCTTCAAGTTATTCTTTAGCAATAAGTGAGTTGCTTTTTTTATCAGCCTCCTCTACTCTAGTAACTTGTGCTCGTTCTTCTTTGACGTCCTTTTTCTACTTCCAGCAATTTAGGTATTATGAGATTGTGCAGGCTCTCACGGCGGATCAAAATTATTTCTAAGGTGGGAAAACCCGGGGAATTAAAAATTAATTCCCCCAACTTTGAAGCCATGATCCAGTAAAGTCTCTTCCTGAAAAGATTTCTTCCAATGGAATTTATTTTCTTTGGAAGAAATGTTAAAGCCCGGAAGCTTTTAAAACATAATTTAGGTAATTCTTCCTCCTCTTTATAACAAAGTAAATTTACTATTGTTCTTCTTTTACCTCCAAGTGTCTAGAGTCCCAGTATCGATGTAGATTGTGTGGATAGTAAGATGGGGACGAAGTAACAACTTCAGTTTGTCCTCAAATTGCCAACGTTTCGACCATATATTTCTGGTCTCTATCAAGGCTCTTAATGAAACAATGAAGTTATGTCCAATTGAATTTTGGACTTTGTCGTGTCCATGAGTTTTATCTATGGGTTGGCGGAATAAAAACTCTACAACAACACACACCAAAAAAAAGGATATGAAAATCTAAAGGCGATCACAACATTTAGCTGTTTCGTGTGTGTTGTTGTACAGTTTTTATTCTGTGGTAGCCTTGGCCCATAGATAAAGCTCATGGACACGACAATAATCCTTTTGGACATAACTTCATTGTTTCGTTAAGAGCCATTTTTTCTCTAAGAGACTGGTAGAAATTCAAGTTTGAAATTAGATATCTCCAAGTCAACAGTCTCAAGCTTATATGTATGTATAAACTTGAGACTGTTGACTTGGAGATATCTAATTTCAAACTTGAAGCCTTGATAAAGACCGGAAGCATATGGTCGAAACGTTGGCAATTTGAGAACAAACTGAAGTTGTAACTTCGTCCACATACCACTAATCCACACGTTTTTCTTTTACGTTTTTTTCTCATAGTTTTTCTATTATTCTTTCTCATGTTTCGTTCAACTTTTTGTTCTTTGATTTTTTTAACGATCAATATTGGTTTTATTCGTTTTTATTATTTTGAGATAATTTTCACCCATAATTGAACTTTTCTAATGTTCAAAAATTATCTCCGAGGAATTCAGTTGAGTGGTTGAATGGCGGATCGGGACTAAAGGCAACAATAATACTAGAACTTTTTAACTTACTTAAACTTCCTCAGGTCTGAAAGTTATTGTATTTTTAACCCTGCTCAAATTGTTAACCCTGAAGACGTTTAAGCAAATAAGACAAAAAGAAGTCGGCAAAGAAGTTCTAGTTAGCCCTATCGGGTTGCTTAAACGAGTATGTGACTTAATAATACCTAGTTTTTTTAAAGTTTTTTAAGTTTTCATACAGTTTTGGCACGATATCGCACTTCTTCTTTGACCCAAAAATCAATTATTGTTTTGGTCCAAAGAAGCACATTTTTGAGCTAAATTGTTAAGGATTTTGGCTCAAAATTAACAATATTTTAAATTTGTGCCTCTACGCATCTCTTTTGGACTTAATTCTTCTATATTTCCTGATTTTGATTTTTATAGGTTTGTTAACTTGACTTCTAATAGTTTTTTATTCTTTATATTTTATCTATTCTTGTCCTTTGTCATGTTTCGTTGAATCTTGCTTCTCTCATTTTTTTATCAATCTAGTTAAAACTTTTTCATTATATTTCCATTCTTTAATTTAAATGTTTTTTGGCTCGAAATAGAAAGTTTACAACGAGGGAAAAATCGATGCTTTGGTCAGGAGAAAATTATAATATGAAAGAGAATCTCTTTTTAGCAAATTTTTTAAACTTTTTAGATGATTTTGTTACACAAATAGGAATATTTTAAATTTATGTATCTAACTATCTGCCAATTTTGGACATTTTTTTTTCTATAGTTCCTTCATTAATCCAGAATTTTTGGGTCTTATCATTGTTTCTGATTTATTATGAATAAAAGTAAACATACTTCGTAGTAACTACCTCTTTTATATTTTTTTAACGTTTTATTTCTTTACTCATTACAGAAAGTGTCAACAGTAGTACTCAACTTTTTACGGTATACACAAATTGAAACTAACTTTTTCCCTAATTTTATAAACTTCAACAAAAATATCTGAGCTGGCGATTTTTTGATAACTCTGGCAACTTCTTCGGCCAAGTTTTGGCGATTTTAACAGTTTTCACCTGGCAGCACTGCCTGGGCCCTAGAAGTTTCAAGTACTTTTCTTCTAGGTAAAATGTTAGTTTATGAAAAGAAGTGAATGGACGCAAAAGCTCTTAAATAAATTTAATATCCACCCAAAAAGTTGTTCTTCTCTCTTCCTGCTGTAACTATAAGTACAAGTATAAAACAAAATTTTGTGGAGCTCCACGAGAAAAAGTTTCATTACTCTAGGTCTTGCGTTCAATAGGAACATTTATCTTGAAATTCAACTCGTGTCCCGACATTGTTACATTCAATTTAAGTATGTTCCTCGGAGACAAGTCCGGGACGATATTCGGAGTCGCACGTATGCCATTGTTGTTTTTATTCTTATAAAATCGTTAAAACTGTTCGCGTCGTCGGGGAATTTGCATGGCGAACATGTATCCAAACCGCAATTTCCAGACGTTTTGCCGAGTTTGCACGTAACGAGGCCAAGAAGACGTCCGCCTTAAACAGAAATGCACCCAATTTTTAGCAGCTTGCATGAATATAAAACGTGTTATCTCGTGCGGAATCCCATTATTCCCTTTAACCATGGAGGCGTGTTTTGCGTATTTGTTCAATTTTTTTTATTTGATTTGGATTGGAGACTTAGCAGGCAAATTTATGAAATTGGACGCTGCATTCGCTACGTTCGGAGGCTGCAGGATTAATTAATGATGAGTAAACAAGGGACGGCGATGCAGAATAGCAGATAACACAATGCCATCAAAAATATGTGCATTTTAATAAATGCCCCCCTGAATATTCGATATCTCGTATCGCGTATCGCATGTTTAGTGAAACAATACATTTCGACCATTGATATGCTCATTTTCGCGGTGATTAAACAGACAATGATTTTTAATGAACTATTCTAGACGAAATATGATTACTACTATCAAAGTGTCCAGAGACTGTACTAAAAGTGTTATTATACTATGTTTGCTAGCAAATTGAGGTCCGCCAGTATATTTACATTTTAGTTTCAACAATAAACCACAATCTAGCATACCCGTCTTCCAACATTATTATCCCCATAAGAATTAATAGCTCTATTGCCTATTTGTCTCTCTTTTACCCAGGCCTACTGCAACCCATAAAAACAAAATAAAAAATGTTTAATTTCTTGTTAAATAAACCGTTGTAACAGGAATGTGTTAATGGAAAAAGGGTTTTTGTACATAACCAAATCCTGATCTGATTTCTATGCTAAAAAATTTGAATAAAATTGTGATAAAATAAAGAACGGATAAATTTTACCACAAGTCGTGACAACGTCTTCCATTTACCAAAGCAAGTGTCAACTTCTCATGCGACGTTTGGCTTTTACGTTTGTAGTAAACCGACGTCATTTACGTTTGAGTTGAGACTTTTTGCGTTTTGGTGTGGTTTAGTGATTTTTTTACAATAACGAGTGCTAAATATTGTTGAAAGTCTTCTATCATGGTTAATGAAGAAACGAGTGTTGCAATAGGCGTATCCTGGGATCTGAATTCTGCACACTAATCTATAAGTATATTTTATTCGGTTCTTGAATTTCAATATTTTCATCTTTATCAAGAACTTGTTTGTTACTCTTTTATTATTGGAATATTCTATATAATACATATATGAAATATTTTGTATTTCATATTTCGTGCTAAAACTGAGACTCGAAATATTGGATTTACCGCACTGGGATAGGATCCTAAGTCGAAAATGCCTAAGGATTCCAAAGTTTGTTCAATGTTTTTTGATAAAGCAAGTTACTTTTACAAAATGAATGGCAACCAATACCTAAAACAAGATGCTGCATCAAAACCCTTTAATACTATTTTATTATCAAACAGGTAGGGCATTTTAAATTTTCTTAGAGGTTCAAAATTATAAACACCTAAAAATGCAGCTCACTCGAGAGTTCAAGTGTTGAAGTAGAACCAAAAGAAGAACATAAACTTTGGGATACATAGGAAAAATCAGGTTCTTTAAAGTTCTTTAAACATTCAATTTAACTACTATAGTCCATTCCAAATGGTAATCATCTAGTAGGCTAAGTTATCGACCTACAAATTACTTATTCACATGGACGGAATAGGCTAATTCAGTCAATTGATGAGCCGGCTAGATGAATATCTATTATCCATTCAGTTATTTTTGGCAACAACCCATGCCATGGAGGTTTCCAACCAGGGCAGGCAAAGCAACACGTAAAGTCTACTTCACAGTATACGAGTCAATGCGTACGTTCCACCGACGGCAGCAGCTGCGAAGTTTAGTCAGCGAACCCTGAAATTGGCAAATCTGGTGCCGATTTTCAGCCTTCGCTACATAATCTGGTTACTCTTGTTTAAGAAAAAAAATTAGAGAGAATTATTGAATTTAATTTGTTAAATAGTGTCATTTCAGTTCAAGCATAGTTATATGTTAATTCTTAGGTTGGTGCTAAAACTATAAAAAGTATCAAAACTACAAGTTAAAGTAACCCGAAAAGTCCTAACCCCTCAAGGGGTGTAATGGGATCACGCCATAAAGGTAGCACCTTTTACTAGAATCGGTCATATCAAGAGTCACAAACGGGAGATAGATTGTAGTAACTGTTTCTCATGGGGTACTCAGCTCTTACTTAAGGCTCCAAGCGCCAGATCCTAGGAAACTCTGTTGGCCCAAAGGCTTATTGAGTGGGGTAGCCACATATGGCGAACACTGTTGTTGGGCAGCAGCGCCACAATAGTACCATGCAGCAGGGTCGAAGACGGATTTCACACCCAGTGCTGTAATGGATGTGGGAGGTGCAGCTGTAACAGCTTCCAACGGCTTACGCAATTAACATCTTTCCGTCTTCCGACTAAATGTGCACTAATTCCGACGTCAAAATGGGTGCAATTCTTGGTTGTCCAAGGAATTTTTAACCAAAGTCGTGGTTAGACGTCGAGACGCCGTTAATCCAACGTCGGTCGTTAATGGTTGCGAATTAGTCGGGGTTAAAGTCGGACCATCGACGCCTCGACATCGAAGAATTGTACCTATTTGAAGTTGTCTTATGCGACTAGACGCAACGTCGCGTGTGGTTGGAATCGTCGACCCAAGTACATTAGTGCATTTCTTTGGAAGTTCTGACGTAATGCTGACGTCGTCTGTCAACCATAAAATAACTACTGTTATTTATATATTTTTTACTATATATGAGCAGTATACCGCGACTCTCTTTTTATAAAAACGATAAAATAATTAATACATATATTCTGTGCTAGAAACTCTAGTTTGCCGAACACAATTAGTTGAATTAGTGAGAGAAAGAGCCTCCCAGAAATCGCAGATAAAATCAATAATTACATAGTTACTAGATGTAGGTCCTCAAAACGATAACCTTTGGAGTAGAATCAATAATAATAAACCGATGTGAAAAACAAAACAAATAACCGAACATAACCTACAATTCATTGTTGTAATTAGCGTCCTTAACGTCCTGTTTATTTAGTCTTCATTAGGGCTATTTTCACTTAGAGAGGGTAGTCATTTAAAATTCTATTCAAGATGGTTAAAATAGCAAACTCCATTTGAGTGTTCGGTGACCCTGGTATCTTAGGCTCGACAAACTACACGTCCGCCGCACAAGGTATAATATTATTCGCAAGTTTTATACCTTGTGCGGCGGACGTGTAGTTTGTCGAGCCTAAGATACCAGGGCCACCGAACACTCGAATGGAGTTTGCTATTTTAACCATCTTGAATAGAATTTTAAATGACTACCCTCTCTAAGTGAGAATAGCCCTGATGAAGACTAAATAAACAGTCGAAACGTCGGCCATTTTCTAATAAAGAAGAGGTGCATTATCTGTCCTAATCCCGCTAACTTCACCAACTACATAACCTACAATCCTCATCCTACATAAAATTGGAAATCGCCGACCCTTATCTAACCAGTGGTTGAATAATAACACAGAAAACTGCAAGGTGGCGTTGCTGCCGTATGGTGATATAAATTCGTCAATTTTTTTAAAAGTTAAAGTATTTGCACCTGAAACCTTACTTGGTCAGAAAAGACTCCAAAAATGCGACTAAGGCAACGTCAGCAAAAGTATAATTATTAGGACCGATTCTGCTTAAAACGTAGTCGCAATCCGACGTCGGCTCGATTGAAAATTAGATTCCCCATTTAGGTGTAAATGAGAGTCGATACGTGGTCTCGCCAACGTTGTCTTCCGACGTCAGGTTGTGTGAAGCAACGTCAGCTCGACGTCGGATTGTTATTTGGGTACACACTGCGGTGAAGAAGGGAAACGGAATTCCCACAACACTATATTTATTCCACTGTCTAACATGGCTGAAGTAAATTCAAGAATTGCCCTCAGTCCGGGGCAGCCGTTAAGTCAGGGGTGCGAAGAATCCACCGTCTGTAAAAGCGAATAACATACAGTTGTACAAGGAAAAGATAAAGATCGCTACGTGGAACGTGCATATCTTATATATGACAGGAAAACTCGCCAATATAGAACAAGAAATGCATATACTACAAATCAAGATCCTAAGCCTAAGCGAAGTAAGGAGAGCATCCTTTATTACTCGGGGGGCAGTATGGAGTGGCTATACTTATTTCGCCTGATTTAGATGCTATTGGCGATTAAAATTACCGATGGGGGCGCTGCGAATGTAAACAAATATGGCGACTTAGGAGGTAATCGAAAAATGACGTTTGTTAAATTTTAAGAAGTTTTTGTGGTCGAAAGAACTTTCTTTCTTCTACTTTCAAGGTATACTTATTGTGTGAATACCGTTTTTAGAAAATTACTGTTTAAATTAGGTACTAATGATATATTTATAGTTCAACAGTGGTTTCTGTGAATGTTTGGAAGTGTTTTTTTTGTGAAACTTTTGTGGGCATAATTTCGTGTGAAGCAAAAATTGCTTGAAAAAGTAAGTTTCCATGCAAAATGTACCTTTTTTCGATTCTATTCCATAATTGTGATTTTTTTGAATTCAGTTATGGCTGAACCTGAAGCATACCTAAAACTAGTTACAGTCTTCCAGTACTTAGAAGCCACTCTGTAACCAGCAGATGTGTTGTGAAAGGAGAAAACATCTTAAATTCCAAACACTTAATTTTTGTGTGGCTATTATGGAAATCTACCAACACTGGAAGGTGAAGTGATAAAGATCGTAACATTGTGCCTTCAGACAAGTGCTCTGCTGAATGGCAAACCCCATGAGGTGTCTGGAGCCGTGATGATCCATGCATCAGGTTACAAAATTTTAAACTTTAAATGCAGCTGTAAAGTAGATGCTCTCTGGAAACTATTTAAGTAGGTACATAGTAAAAAACTATAGTAAAGTGGATGTGTGTTGTCACCAAAATGTGTTTAAAATTTAAATGCAATAATATAGATAAAATGTTTTTAATTAACTGTTTTATTTTGAAACCTGAGGTAACAACTTGAGTTCTTATTTTGTCAAGCAATGTTGAAGTTGAGAGGTAAACCATTGCTTTAAACTTTATACACCATAATGCCACAGTGGTTTACCCCTCGGTTGAAGTACTGGCTTACATGTTCGGCCTAAAGGTTTTGCTCCAAGAGAATTAGGTAGTACCTGTCTCTATTTACCTATTACATCACTACCTAAGCTTCTTAATACCAATACAAAATTAAATATAAATCCTTTAAAAATAAAATGCCTAGTAATTTTCTTAATTTCTTTGGAAGAAAATTTCAAGTGTAGGTAAGTAATTTTATGCAAGGTAGATTGTTTTACTTGCCAGTTTATTAACCAATAATCTTTATGAAGATGAGATACTTTAGTCTGCACTTTAGTTATGTATTAGTAACAGTTTCTCACAACTATCTCCTCATAACTAAGCCAAGGAATACATCTTTTAAGAAAGTTTGACAAATAATATACAAATTCACGAAAAATGGTCTGAGCGGTAGGCTGTGAAATTTGAAACAAAAATGCTAAAATATTAAATCGTACAGCCATTTTCAACTTCATAAAAACCAAAATAACCCTACCTTTAACAGTAAGTTTATGTGCCTGTTTATCAGGATACATTTCTGTTATTAAGGAGACAAAATCATTTAGTAAACTGAAACTGTTAAGGCCTGTTAAAGATAGTAATTGTTGCTCAGATTTAATACTAAAAGGAAACCTTACAACTATATCACTATTCTGGGCACCATTACCTCTGTATCGGTTACCCAAATAAGGGTTGACTACTTTTTGTTGTAATCAAAAAATGAACTGTTTACCAAGACACTATTGCTTTATGATTTGGGATTATTCAAGGAAACACAACAACTTTGTCAAAATCTAGTTATAATGAATTACTAATATAACAAAAGTAGCAAAACATACAGCTATGCAACTTAATAATTGCAAAAGATTGACAATGTTTATATAAGCACTAAAATATAGAAATAACCCAACAATCAATTACTAGTAACTATATAGTTTGGTAACCACAGAATCAAACAATGCCCTGAAAACGGAAAACTGGTGGGTCAATGGTATCAATATCCATCAAATTATATAAATTAAATTTGGGTCAAAATACTAATAATTTTGGACAAGCAGGTATACTAAGAGCGACAAAACCAAATGCATCAACCTTTAGGTCCAACTGTGTTGCATTTACTTCGCCTACCTTCAATCTTTCTCGATAGATATTCCAATGTTGAGTGACTTGCAAATCATAATTTCTGAAGATAATCAGCTAGACCTTTACCTTGTTACTTGTAGTAGTATACTAGGGATTGCTAGTATACTACAAAAGGTTGAGGTGGGTGAGACTTCAAAGTTAAAGGAGGCCTTTATGTCACTTGGACACTTTTATCCAAAAACTTACACTGTGGTGCTTCTTGGTGCACTAATGTCTTCACATCCACCAAAGCATTTACTACCAATTGTTCCTTAGGTGTTGATCACTCAATCATAACAACTTTTCCTCAATACATTCCGAATTTAAAGTCATAGGTTCTTTATTACAACTATTACAAACACTACTAAAGTCTGGGATAGAGAAATCATTGTCTGACAAACTTTGACTGGAGGAAGATTTCTTGATGATCCCGCAAAAGCTTTTAACTTAGGTCTCAAAAAGTTTGATGCTAGTTTTCCTGAAAAATTATTACCCAAAAATGTTAAACAAAAACGCTTAATTTAAAAATATGATTATTTAAAAATATGAACATTAAACACCGTGATACATGAAGTAAAAGAAACTATACAAAATGTAAACACTTTCGGAAAATGTAGGGAAATTTAAAAATAAATAAGACTTTGTTGATGCAAATAGGAATATTAGGATACAACTCCCGAAGCAAGGACGAAAATACGTATAAATATAAATAAACAATAAAGATGATTACTTCCTAACTAGTTTTACATTTTTGTCCCCAGGTGGCGTCTAGATTTTTTTAATCGCCAATTGATTTTGTTCCGCTAGGGGATCGCGTGATGCTCCTGAGGCTACTCACTACCCACAGAGTGATGAATGTAATCCAATCATACGCTCCAATTTGTGATAAACCTGATGAGGCAGAGGAGTTCTACTCCACATTGGAAATAACAATGGAAAAAGGGAGAAATAACCATGGTTTTCGGCGACTTTAATGCTAAGATCGGGAGTCGTACTACAGATGAGATAACAGGAAAATATGGATTGGGAACACGGAAAGCTAGAGGAGATCGTTTGGCACAATTCTGCATAGAACACCATCTATCAATTACCAACACTTTTTTCAAACAGCGCCCTCGACGGCTTTCCACATGGAAGTCTCCGACTGATCGCGACAACCATATAATCAGAAACCAAATAGATTTCATCCTTTTTAAAAACTACCTCATGAAATTCGTAACCACAGCGAGAACGTACCCTCGTGTCGACGTCAACAGCGACCACAACCCCGTTGTGATAGATTTTAAGCTTCGCTTGGAGACCCTGAGGTGCGGATCCAAGCTAGCGAGAACCTGGAGGTGCGTCTACAAACAGCAGATAAATGTGACGGAAGTGATGTGGAACCCCTATGGAGTATGCTGAAGGAGACCCTTATAGATATTCAGGAGCTAGGCATATGCTATAAGGAGAGCTCTGCCAGATAGCGATGGATTACGGATGATATCCTACGACTTAAGGACGACAGAAGAAGAGAAAAGGACAGAGGGGATCGTTACGAAGAACTGAATCAAATGGTGAGAACAGAGTGCCGGAAGGCAAAAAAGCGTTGGTTAACAGAAAGGTGCACTGTAATCGAGGCACTAGAAGATAAGTACAACCTGTTCAATCTCCACATAAAAATTAAGGAGTTTACCAACACGCAGCAGGGTGTTATGAGAGATGCCAATAACAGAATTTTGGTGAGCGCTGAAGAATAGAGAAAACTATGGGAGGAATATGTGAAGGCCCTCTTTAATGATGTTTGACCCAAAAAACCTCTTAAAGGTGACCCTGTTAATGAGTCTAGCCCTGGAATCACGAAAGAGGAAGTAATACGCTCTATCAGGCTTCAAAAAAGCGACAAGGCCGTGAGAACTGACCAGGTGCACGCGAAAACGCTCAAACTCATTGCGGATGTAGATGGGGAGGGCCTAGCCCTCCTCACCTCTCTTTTTAACTCTATACAGGGTGTCCGGAAATTCCATTGCCAAATTTCAGGGTATGATTCTACATTAAAAAATTTTCATATAAAGTTTCATATAAATGTGTGTCTGGAAATGTCTCTATAATGCACTAGAGCATTTTAAAGATGCCGTCCAAAAAGTAGTTTTTATTTTTTATCTTAAAAACTGATTTATGAAATTGTTTCAGTTTTGGTACATCAACTACTATTAATTAGGGGATATTTTGTGTGTTAACGGCAAACAGAATTTCAAATCAGGGGCGTGGCTATGGGGGCACCTATTAATATTTATTCTTTTTTTTTTAATGTTACACAATTTTTGTATAATTTTTAGTTAATGTTTCGATTTTGTCGGTTAATTCTACGTAAAAAAGTATTCTTCAAAAAATTTGTAGCATTACTAGTTTGTGAGAAAAACGGCGATAGAGGTAGTCTTGTCATAGGACATTTCTTAAACATAATTTTATTAAAATTTCATAGTTGGCCATGAAGTGACAATATGACACTTGAATACGGTTCATTTTGTTGACTGAGGTACTGTCAGTTTGGCTTTTGCTAAACGTAAAATTTCACCGTAAATAAAGTTATTTTCTTGAGTAATATTATCGTCACAATATGGAAGGCTACACATTTGCGGAAATGGCTGATATTCATTTTATGTTTGATAGCAAAGGGTTGCAGTCGTAAAGCTCTAAGGCTATATCAAGAAAAATACCCCCGACGACGAACTTCTTCCAAAAACATATTTGCTCGTTTGCACCAACGACTAAGAGAAAACGGCACGTTTGTTCCAGATGGACGCAACTGTGGTAGACAACGGACTACCCGAAATCCTGATGTAGAAGAACAGGAAGTTGGCGGTGATAGAAAATGTACCTAAAAGTTCTCTTTTGGAAATTTCACATGAACAGTCACTAAAACCGTATCATTTCCAACATGTTCAGGCCTTGAAATTACCGGATTTTCAGCGGCGTTTAGAATTTTGTCAGTGGTTGCAAATGAAATGTCGAGCAGATCGTTACTTTCTTCATAACATTTTATTTTCTGATGAAGCAGGCTTTACGCAAGAAGGAATTGAAAATCTTCATAACAATCACGTTTGGGCAAATGAAAATCCTCATGCTTATTGTGAAGCCGGATTTCAAAACCAATTTACGATCAATGTGTGATTAAATGACGAACTGTATTTAGAGTTTTTGCAAAATACCCTTTCTGACCTACTTGATGACGTGCCGTATGCGCAAAGACTAGACAGTTGGTTTATGCATGTTGGAGCTCCTCCTCATTTCTGGGTTCAGGTACGTGAACATTTAAACCGGGTGTATCAAGAAAAGTGGATCCAGTTGCGTGGCCTCCGCGATCCCCCGACCTGAACCCACTGGATTACTTTCTTTGGGGACATTTAAAATCTCAAGTCTACTCTGTTCCATTAGAAAATGAAGCGCATCTTCAACAATGAGTAACAGAGCAATGCGAAGTAATTCGAAACACCTCAGGCATATTTGAATGCGTAAGATTATCTATGCGGAACCGGTTGACGAGCTATTGAAATGAATGGTGGTCATTTCGAACATTTGTTATAAATCATAGTTTTCTCTTTTCTTGACATTTTAATAAAATTATGTTTAAGAAATGTCCTATGACACGACTACCTCTATCGCCGTTTTTCTCACAAACTAGTAATGCTACACATTTTTTGAAGAATACCTTTTTTACGTAGAATTAACCGACAAAATGGAAAAATTAACTAAAAATTATAAAAAATTTGAGGAACATTGAAAAAAATGAACAAATATTAATAGGTGCCTCCATAGCCACGCCCCTGATTTGAAATTCTGTTTGCCGTTAACACACAAAATATCCCCTAATTAATAGTAGTTGATGTACCAAAACTGAAACAATTTCATAAATCAGTTTTTAAGATATAATTAAAGTAGATGTAATTTTATTATTTATTATTCCTTTAAGATATAATTAAAGATATTTAAAATATTGTTACGATCGCAGCAACGCCGCATGGGAGGCGGGGCAACGCATGGGAGCGTGTTGGTTGGTGGAGCTTCGCGACCTATCCGCGCTGCGTCATGGCTGACACGAGTGATTTATTGCTCGTCTGGCTTAATCTAGAAGGCAGTTGTTTACAACCGTTTTTTTTTATATGAGATTATTCAAGAATTCTTATAAAGAACTTTCTAGGTTTTTCTGTAATTTTAGGATTGTATATAAAAGGCGCATAGAGCGCCCGAGTAGGAGTAGTCTTATTTTAATCGAGCTATAAGTAAGCTAAAGTTACGAAGCGATAATAGAAGGCTATAAAGTGTTAAGTAGTGAGTTATTTACTAGTCGAATTGTAGTCGTGTGTATTTGTGGAGTAAATAAATAGTGTTTTCGTGTTAAATCGTTACACTGGAATTATTGAACCCCGAGTTCGCAACAATTGGTGTCAGAAGTGCGATTCCAGTGGGAATTTGAGGACTAATATTGCTGAACTGTAAGTGAGTGCTTCATTGCCGGACATTACGTGTTTATGCCAGTGACCAGAAGCCAGCATCAAGCAATGGAGGATCAACTTGCCGCCCTGCTGTCCCTTATGCAACAACAGAGGGAAGAACAGGAAAAACGTGATCAAGTACAGGAGCGACGTTATCTAGAGCAGAAGGAAGAGCTGGAAAAACGTGATCAAATTCAGGAGCGCCGTTATCTAGAGCAGAAAGAAGAGCTGGAAAAACGTGATCAAATTCAGGAGCGGCGTTATAAGGAACAAAAAGAAGAGCAGGAAAAACGTTATAAAGAACAAAAAGAAGAGCAGGAAAAACGTTATAAAGAACAAAAAGAAGAGCAGGAAAAACGTGATCAAGTGCAAGAGCGACGTCATCAACAATTCAAAGAAGAATTAATGAGCCATCTCGCAGTCAGGGAGCAACAATTGGAAGAAAGAATAATGCAATCCGTTAACGAATCCGTTAACGAAGGACTCGAAACTGTCAACCAGAGGGTTCTCGAGCTAGAAAAGAAATTCCGGGAACAACTTGAGGACGACACCGTGTCTACAGAGAGTTTTAGCACACCCAACGCTAAAATTAAGCCTCCCGATTATGACGGTACTACGGCCTGGGAAATCTATAAAACCCAATTTGAGGCAGCTGCAAAAGCTAATGGCTGGTCCGAGCGCCAGAAAGCTACATCACTAGTGGTAGCGCTTCGTGGAAAAGCGGCTGAATTACTCCAATCTCTGTCGGCAGCTGATCAAAGTAATTATGCAGCTTTAGTACACTCTCTGCAACTACGATTTGGAAATGAGCACAAAGAAACCGTGTTCCAGGCCCAGCTGAGGATGAGACAGCAGAAGTCAGGTGAATCGTTACAAGAATTTGAGGCGGACATAGACAGACTAATTCACCTGGCATATCCATCGGCCCCTGAATCTTTTCAAATGCAATTTGCCGCCGAAAGGTTCATTGAGGGAGTTCGCGATAGTGACGTGAGATACTACTTACGTCTAGTAAGGCCCAAGGATATCAGCGAGGCACTAGTTCGGGCCCTGGAATTCGAGGCGTCACGAGTGTCATCTGGTTCTTCTCCACGTGTAAGAATGGCAACTTGCGATGACGAGGGGGATACGTCTAGGAGTGAATCTATGGCAACTTTACACAAAGCGTTGAAGGATCTGGCAGTCAATATCCAGGCCTTGTTGGGAAGACCTCCTCGATCAACAGGCAATCGGGGCATAAAATGTTTTAACTGCGGTAAACT
The DNA here is from genome assembly GCA_951812265.1 of Taphrorychus bicolor. NCBI lineage: Eukaryota > Metazoa > Arthropoda > Insecta > Coleoptera > Curculionidae > Taphrorychus > Taphrorychus bicolor. The sequence continues at coordinate 45,426,571 of OX638297.1, read as the reverse complement.
GGGTCACGTCAAGAGTAACTGCCGCAATAGGGCAAGAAGTCCGTCGCCGTTGTTTAGAAGATCGAGCTGCAACCAAGACCGCCCTAGAATTCAGGAAAGACCAATTCCTGTCAATGTAAGGGAGCAATTGACCGAGCCCGTTAAGACCCCCAGGATCAGTCAAGTCAATCAATCAAGTCAAGCCAATAATTTGGGAGGCAAAAGTGTTACAGTGACCGGACGCATTAAAGGACAGAAGACCCAAACTGAACATCGACCAGGAAGGTATCACGGAAATGCCGATGCATTGTCTAGACGGCCATGTAAAGAAGATAGTCAGCATTGTCGAAGAACTCAGCAACATGACGGACATCCTTCTGTAAGGAGAACGTCGGTAGAAAGAAACGATGGCTGGACCACACAGACACTTCGAGAAGAACAACTGAATGATCCAGATATTGGACCGATACTCATGGCAAAGACTGATGACAAGAGACCAGAATGGCAAGAAATTGCTGATAAAAGTCCTAACTTGAAGGCGCTTTGGGCCCAGTGGCACTCTCTTAGAAGAGAAAATGGATTACTAAAGAGAGCGTGGGAGAGTCCGGATGGCAAGACCGTAGTCAGTCAGTTGGTTGTTCCTAGTAGCAGAAAATCAGATGTACTACAGGAAATGCACAACGGAACAAGCGGAGGCCATTTTGGGGTCAATAAAACATTGGCAAAAATTAAAGAGCGGTATTACTGGGTGAATTATCATGAAGACGTCGAATCTTGGTGCCGCAAGTGTGAAGTTTGTTGTGCCACAAAAGGGCCTCGAACAAGATCACGGGGCCGAATGGTGCAGTACACTGTAGGTGCTCCATTTGAGAGGGTAGCAATTGATGTTGCGGGACCGTTTCCTCAGACTGAGTCGGGCAATAAATACATCTTGGTCGCCATGGATTACTTCACTAAATGGCCTGAAGCATACGCCCTGCCTAATCAAGAAGCAACGACTGTGGCAACGGTGCTAGTAAATGAAATGTTCTGCAGATTTGGAGTCCCTCTCGAACTTCATTCTGATCAGGGCCGAAATTTTGAATCGGCTGTTTTCCAGAAGGTCATGGAACTTCTCGGAATTCGCAAGACCAGGACAACTCCTTTGCATCCACAGTCGGATGGGATGGTAGAGAGATTTAATCGGACCATGGAACATTACCTGTCTAAAATGGTGGCAGATCATCAGCGTGATCTGCCACCATTTAAAAACACACAAACGTTTTTCCAAAAAACGGCCAAAACTGGGGCATTGAAAAAATTACAGGATGATAGCTGACCATAAGCTCTACAACTTTACTCTTAAAAGTTTTTCAATCAAATCAACCTTACAGACGCAAAAAAATAAAAACCGATTTCCCATGTTAATCTCCTATGTCCAGGGTTCTGCTGGACACCCGGTATATGCCAGATGCCAGGGACAAATTGGTAGCACGCAGTTCGGATTTAGGAACGGAATGGGTACCCGCGAGGCTCTCTTTACACTCAACGTTCTGACGTAGCGGTGCAGAAACATGAATGTAGATATATAAGCATGTTTTACTGACTATCGTAAGACATTCGACTGCGTTTCGCGCCAGAGACTTGCTGAAATCCTCAAATTCTCTCTATTCGTCTCATCTAGACGGCGGAAGTCAGAATAGAGGGCGAAACATCTGAAAAGGTGGAGATTCGGAGGGGAGTGAGAAGGGTTGTGTTCTGTCGCCCCTTCTTTTCAATATATATTCCGAAGCGATTTTTCTTGAAGCATTGGAGGATGCGAGAGAAGGCATCAATATCAATGGCATTTGCGTTAACAACATGAAAAATGCACACGCTTTGCTGATGACACGGTCGTGCTTTCTTACAGCCTGCCGCATCTCCAGATGAGCCGTCGAACACAGCATGCAGCACGGACTACAAATGAACGTTGCCACGACCAAGACCAAGATCGTTATATTCTCCAAGACACCAAAACTGTAGCAACCATCAGAATTAACAACGCGGTTGTAAAAGCCTCGGCTCTAAAATACCTTGGCGCGCTCGTCAACGAAACCAATGACCCTAAAGTCGAAATTCTTGGAAGGATCGAACAGGCCAGACGCTCATCAATTAGGAGCTTCATCGCTTGCCGTGACCTGAGTGTGTACTTCTATATGCATGTGAAAGCTGGACTTTTAATGCAGCACTGGAGCGTCGGATCAACGCATTCGAGATATACTTATATCGACGTATTCTGCGCGTATCCTGGATAGACCGAATTACCAACGAAGAGCTATTCAGGCGGATAGATAAAGAGAAAGAACTATTAACCACAATAAAACTGCAATACATCAGTCACATCATGAGAGGAAAGCGATATGAAATACTCCGCCTTGTTATTGAGGGAACGATCCAGGGCAAAAGATTTATGGGCAGACGGCAGAATTCGCGGCTGAAGGCTCTGAGAAGATGGTTTGCTCGAACGTCTATTGATATATTCAGGGGTGAAATTTCCCGCACCATTATAGCCAGTTGGGTCGCCAACCTTCGGAGGGAGACGGCGTCATAAGAAGAAGAATAAGAAGAAGATGATTCAAAAGTATGAATATTAAGATAATGCAACAGTTACTTAGTGTAAATATTAAATGTACAATTTTTTACAACTAGATGAGTCAATATTATAACTTGCTCATTGCTGGCTCCTGGAACATCGCTAATGCTGTTTTGTTTTGATCGCTTTTCTGTAAAACCGACTTTTCAGGCAGCAGTTTACTGATTACCCCGTTAGCTGAATCTCCGATATCTGATGGCAAACTCTCCTCTGAATCGCTCATACTATTCAAAGGGATGTTTGAAGAACATGACTTAGATTGAGAACTTTTGACAACTGAATGTCAGTGAAACAAATATTCACCAACAATATAGTACATTGTTTTGGCGAAATTGTACGTTAAAAATATTATTGTTTTTAATAATATTCATGCCGGCAGAATGATTTAATAATAGATAAAATGTCGTATGCATCTCGGACCATAATTCGATCATCATTATGCTGGACAAGTTATCGAAATCGGCCTTCGCCTCGTCCGATAATTTTCTCGACCAGTATCATAATGATCCTTGATACATAAATAACTAAATATTTCAATTGATGTTGATATAGTATTTTTGTAATTTTATGAATGACTTGTCTTATCTATGTAGTGTTGCTGTCTTTGTGAAAGATACCGAATACTGAATTTGTGCATAAAATATTCGTCAGATCACCTTTGGATTTTGTTGCAATTTTTTAGCGAAATAGTGCATTTTCTTCAGTTCCTATCCGTTAAAGTATTGCACCGTCACTGTGGCGCCCCGACACTTCAATAAACTCTTCATTTTCCCCGTGATGTAAAATATTCAAGACACTGAGCCCGACACGAGGCGAGAATACGTCGCATTCGCGACTCCCGCAATTTTTCCCACAAGTTTTGATTAGTTCCTACATACTTTATCAAACTAGGAAGAGTAGTGCGGCTCGAGCAAAAGTCGCCTTTCGAATTATTTTATTTCGAAGGAGCCCCAATTCTTTAAGAGACTCGACTCCGTAACTGGGGGCGAATTTATGCGCCGTGATTTGCATACCCTTTGACACCTCCAGGAAAAATGGAAAAGTTTTTCGGTAGTCGTGTTGTATTTGAAATTTGAAAATATGATATCATTTTGTTGCATATAAATTACTTCTATTCCACGAAGATGAGCAGTTTATTCCAATGCTCAGGGAATTCAACTTAGGTAGGTCAACTAGGTTCTTTGCTTATTCTTTCCGAATTTTTTTTTCTTCGATATGTTAGAAAAGTGAATAAGGAATTGTGAAATTATAACAAAATAACCGCAAATGTTATTCCCGTTGTTGAACGAGGATTAATCGAGGTTTAAATCACTTAAAAAACGCCTTGTATAAAAAACAGGAAAAATCCAAAACATATTTAAAAACGTTCGGCCTGTAGGGACGAGCGTAAAAGCACTAAGTAGCAGTTTTTCCCTTTTGAAATTGAGCCTTGGAGATTGAAAATACTTTGATTGCGTTGAGGAATTAACCCAACTGAATTGCTATTATATTACTCTTATTTATTTAGGTAATAGTAGATTATGTCACTTGGAGTAGAAGTGGGTCTTTTCGGGCTGAGCCCAGAGATTGTCGGCCGAAGCGAAGCTGAGGCCTGCAACTGGGCGAAGCACAAATAGTAGATTATGTCACTAGGAGTAAAACTGGGTCTTTTCGTGCTGAGTCCAGAGATTGATGGCCGAAGCGAAGCTGAGGCCTGAAACTGGGCGAAGCACAAAAAGAACTTTTACTCCGAGTAACACATACTATTTTTTTCAATCATGCAGGAAATAAGAAGTCTATTTCCGAGTGATTCAGTTTTGCAATTTTCTCACATCCTCTTTAAGCGGGTCGAGGTACTTACCCAGTTAGTGGTGTATATTATTTTCAAAATAAATAGAATATGTTAGAACGTTGGTTTTTCTTCGAGAACCTATGCGATTTCGACTAATAACGGTATCAGGTGGTGCTCTCGAGCGCTCTGAGAGTATTCCTATCTTTTGTTTTTTCAATAAGAATGTAAAGATGGCAATACACTCAGATCGGCCTATCTGGTGTCATCAGTGTCCAAATAATTTTGGTGAATGAAAATCGTTTAATATATGCCACCATGACAGTAGCGGTGACTTTCGACTTTACTTTTACTGCCTAGGATCAGGCACTTTTTGCTACTTTTTTGGTGTCAGGATAAGAAAGCCCAATTTTGGTTTGCGTATGGAGAAAACAAATGACGTACTTTTAGTCCGCTTGAAAAAAAAAATGTTGAATCACTCTATTTCTCATATTTTGTCCACATTGAAAGCTGAATCTGGAAATGTTGAGGGGTTACTCCTATCCCTCCCTTGCCTTTCCACATTTAAATAGTGTCTAGATATAATTGTTTATAAACCTAGTTTCCATCAGAATTTTTTGTTATTTGACAAAAGAGTATAGAACCGCAATAATAAAACTAAATAAGTACCTAGGTACCTACGTTCTGATAATACTATTTGACGCACTTAGACTGGTATAGACCCAACGAGGTAGTATGTTACAAGTGGAGAGACTCTCCTGTTTTACAGTTTTGGGCCTTCTTTTTAGCAGTAGGTATTATAGGAATTTACATCACTTGATCTAACTTCAAATCATTAAGAGGTCTACTTAGAATGATTCAGTTTTGCAAATTTTTGCATCCTCTTTAGGCGGGTTTAGGTACCCCAATTAGTGGTGTATTTTGTCTAAAATAAGAATGTTTTAGAACGGTGGTTTTCATTATTCATTGGTTTTAATATTAATAAATCATAACCAATGGTTTAGGTTTAGGTAAATTAGAGCAAAACAAAAATATGTAGCACTATTATCAATGCCAAATTAATAACAATCAGAATGACAGATAAATTTGATGATGCGCAGGGCATTTAATAAATGAACCGAGAATTCGAGAACATAACATCTGTTATTTTCTCAATAAGAATGTAAGGATGGCAATACACTTAGACCGGTCTATCTGGTGCCATCTAGTGATCAAATAGTTTTTGGTGATTGAGAATCGCCACCATAAAAATGCGCCACCATGAAAGCAGCGATGACTTTAGAAATTATTTTTACTGCCTACGACTTTTTTGATATTTTTTTTTCTCTGAGTTTTACAAAACGCATCTAACGTGCCTGTATCGGGTTAACAAATAACGTACTTTTAAACCGTTTGAAAAAAAAATCAATTTTTGAGATTTTAACCAAAATATAAAATTTGGGATGGACATGATTCTTGGCTCAAGTTGATGTTCAAAATGATTCCCAAAAATCGTGGTAGCAAACGGAAAATGCCGACCCTGTGCCAATTGCTCTACAGGCCTCGTGAATGACAACTGCTCTATTCCAAATATAAGAGAAAATTATGGAAAACTTAATGGAATGCATCATTAACCACGATTTCAACGCGCCGTTGCCTCTTCCAGTACCACTGTTCAGTTTCCGTCTTAATTAATGCCTAACAAATACAACGTTATTTCAAATTTAAACTTCGCGCTCAACCAGATTGTGGCGCCCTCTTCGAGAAGGTCGCGGTGTAGCGTCAGCCATTTTTTTTACTTTTAAATGATAAGCAAGCAGTCTGGCAATTCACAGGAATTTTGTCATTTTTATACAAAAATATTTATTACATTTCCAATCACTTCTTTCATTGTGTGAATCGCAAAGTGTTATCGTTAATAAACTCAGTAAGAAGCGTACGGTGTTGTATATCCCGGCCGCTAGAACAGGCAAGCATCCGGGAATGGCGATCTAGTGCTGCCCATTAAAAGAATTATTTTGCATTTCTTTAATTTGTAGTGCATTTTAATTAGTTTTAAGGTGTTTTATTTAGTATTTAACATTTTATTTGCGTTCTAGTTGTTCTATTCAAACCACAAAAGCCAAACATATGCTCTGTGCCAGCAACGTTGTTTTTTCTAAAATAACTTCTTTGTCTTTATCAGTTGAGGTTGAGAATTCAGTTTGTGCCTTCTTAAGGCAAATAACGTGATTTTATTTAAACAAATTGCGTTATCGTTATTCATTGCGTCGCGTATGGCAAGCCGTTTTAATATTTAAATAAAGTGCTTCACAGTATCCAATTCAATAATGAGTGAAGATGATCCAAACGAGCAGATGGCTGACAGACTGGAGCGTTTGGAACATTCGCGTACGCATACTTTCGGTGCATTGAATCGCTTTTCAAAATATGTTTCAGACTTTGATGATTGCAACCGCATTTATGAACTGTAAGCTAGATTGGTAAAAGCTCAGTTATTGTGGCCTGAGTTTTCTGCAATCCAGTCAGATTTGGAAGTGTTTGATAAGTCAATTGATCATGCATCCCATAGAATTCGCTTTGAGGAAGAATTGTTTACTGCTGATGGCCGTCCAAGGGCTATTATTAACAACTATTTATTAAATAAACCATCTAAAACTCATTTCCACCTCAGAATTCACCTTTAAGCTATACACAGGCCAATGTTAATTTACCTAAAATCAAGTTTCCGGAATTTTCTGGGAACTACGACCAATGGTTACCTTTTTCAGACACTTACATGTCGTTGATTCATGACAATACCACTCTTTCTAAAGTCGAGAAATTCTGGTATTTAAAATCATGTCTAAAGGGCGAAGCCAGTAATATTCTTAGCTCTTTGGAAATCTCAGAAGTCCCCTAAGACAGTGCCTGGAATTTGTTGTGCGAAAGATAATAAAACAAAAAAGTCATTATTCGCAAGCATTTAAAGCAATTTTTGACACTCAACCTCTATCAGAAGAATCCCATGTTCAATTGAGACTCCCCGTAGGGCAATGGGACACCATCCTGATCTTCCATATTTCTCCAAATTCAGACCCCATTTCCAGACGAGTATGGGAAGATCATTCTTTGACACTCAAAAGTGACACACCCCCTTTGTCTGAGTTAACCACATTTTTGAATAAGCGATGTCAGCTTCTCGAAAATATTCATCCAGGTCAACAGCAACCAAATAAGCCATCTGGCTCCAGAACCTTGATATCTTCAACTGACAATAAGCAGCCTAAATGCATTCTTTGTAAAGACAATCACTACATATATTATTGTCAAAATTTTCCAAAACTAAAAGAGCCAGAAAGGCTTAATCAGATTCGAAAACTCAAAGCTTGCTCAAATTGTCTTCGATTAGGACATTCTACTGATTAGTGCAGAAGTGCATTCACTTGTAAAAAATGTTCACAGAAACATAACACCCTGTTGAATTTGTCCAGAGGTGCTATAGGAAACCCACCATCGGATGCTCATTCCTCCAATTCACCAAACGGTGACAAAAATGAACTTAATGAGGCACTAGGTTCAAAATCATTATCCATAACTCATACTTCTGTTTCTGATCCTTATGTACTCTTGTCTACCGCGTCTGTTCTAATTTTCGATGCAAATGGCAATGCTCACTCATGCAGAGCGATACTAGATAATTGTTCTCAATCAAACTTCCTTTCCAAAACAATTTTTGACAAGTTGAATTTGCCATTCATTACCATAAGTCACTAAGTGGAAGGTTTTGGAAACAATGTAACTAAAATATTCCAATCAACTCGTGCTTTTTTCAGATCGACTGTAAACTCATTTGTCTTGAGTGATGTTCAGTTTCTAGTTACTGACAACATAACTAAGGCACTTCCTGATATTGGATTCAGTCTTGAATGCATGCAAATTCCCAAGAATATCACTTTGGCAGATCCTCGATTTAATCAACCTGGCCCAATAGATATCCTTATTAAAGCGTCTCAATTTTGGAGCCTCTTGTCTGTTGGACAAACCACCCTAGCAGGCAGTGGTGCCATTTTACAAAAAACTAAACTGGGATGGATTGTCTCCGGTCGTCTTCCACTGAAATTTCGCCTCTTGATGCATCGAATTCCGTCTGCAATTTGTCCGTTGATGTCACCATTTGCAAACAATTGGAGAAATTCTAGAAGATCGAGGAGATTGATAAACTTCATGATAGGATAACTCCCGAGGAGGCTCAGTGTGAGCGATTGTTTTCTGACACTGTGTATCGAGATGAATCTGGTAAATTTGTAGTAACTCTTCCTCTCAAGAATAATGCGGTTTGGTCATGGAAAGGTCTTTGTCCAAAAAATCCTGCTTTGAGGGCTTTGTATACTTCTTTTATGAAGGAATACGAAGAGATGGAACATATGTCAAAAGTGAAAAAAGTAGATACTCATACAACTCCTCACCATAATTCTTTCTTTTTACTACATCACGGAATTCTCAAAGATTCTAGCTCGACAACCAAATTACGCGTCGTATTTGACGTCTCCTCAAAATCGTCTAGCGGATTGTCGTTGAATGACATCCTTCAGGATGACTTGATGGATATCGTCATCAGATTCCGTTGTAATGCAGTTGCTTTTACAGCAGATATCGAAAAAATGTATCGTTGCGTTCTCGTCAATCCTGATCAAAGAAGTTTACAAACCATTCTATGGCGTTACAGTTCGTCTGAGGAAATCAGTCAATTTCACTTGAACACTGTAACTTACGGAACTGCCAGCGCTTGGACGTTATACTTTCTTGTTTCTACGTAGATGACCTTTTGGCTGGTTCTGATTCGGTGGAAAATGGTGCCGTGTTGGTTCGGCAGATTGATCAAGTTCTTCGGTCTGCTAGCTTCATTTTCAGAAAATGGGTTGCATCCAATCCCACAGTTTTTAACGGTATGTTTTCATCAGATCAATCAGAAAAGCATAAAATAATTTCCGACGCATTTATTAATTGCTAAAACGTTTTGTATCGCGCAGAGGCATTTGCACCAATATTTATAGCGACAATGGTACGAATTTTGTGGGAGCTGATCATGAGCTGAAAAAGGTGTTAAAGGATTTGAAAAACGATTTAACCTTGTCCGAATATTTTCTGCCAATAATATAACTTGCCATTTTTCGCCTCCATACGCTCCCAATTTCGGGGGTTTGTGGGAAGCTCTCGTCAAATCGGCCAAATTTCATTTCAAAAGAATCATAGGAAAATCTCCTTTAACATATGAAGCATTTTACACCGTAATGACTCAAGTTGAAGCAGTACTGAACTCAAGACCGTTATTCCCAATTCAAACGATCCTAACGATCTATCACCGCTAACTCCAGCACATTTTTTATTGGGGACCACTTGACTTCACTACCCCAAATTAATGTCAAATATGTAAAGGAAAATCGTCTATCATATTATCAGCGTTTGCAGCAACATGTGCAACATTTTTGGCATCAGTGGTCTAAGTATTATTTGAATATTTTACAAGAGCGATCTAAATGGTGTAAGACTTTTTCTAATTTAAACTTAGGTACCCTAGTGCTGTTAAAGGACGATAATTTGCCTCCTTTGTGTTGGAAGTTAGGACGTGTATGTGAACTTTTTCCTGGACATGATAAAGTGGTACCTGTAGTTAACGTGAAAACCGTAAATGACATCGTTAAACGTTCGGTTTCTAAATTGTGCGTGCTTCCTATAGAGCAAATTTAGCTCATTTAATACATAATTTAAGTCTGACAGCTCCGTTGTTGATTCAAACAGAATTGTGTGTAGTATTGAAAGGACAGCCTTTCAAAGGGGGCGGTATGTTCAGTTTCTGTCTTAATATAATGCCTAACAAATACAACGTTATTTCAAATTTAAACTTCGCGGTCAACCAGATTGTGGCGCCCCCTTCGAGAAGGTCGCGGTATAGCGTCAGCCCTTTTTTTTTACTTTTAATTTATAAGCAATCAGTCTTGCAATTCACAGCAATGTTGTCATTTTTATACAAAAATATTCATTACATTTCCAATCACTTCTTTCGTTGTGTGAATCGAAAAGTGTTATCGTTAATAAACGCAGTAAGAAGTGTACGGTGTTGTTTATTCAACCAAATAGCGCCGTAGGCCAAGGAAAAGCCCTGACCCAGTTGAGACAACCAGGTGAAACATCGCCAACGCCTCAACAAAAAACAACCACCGCATGGTTTTCGGCATCAAACCATTTCCATCGATTTTCCAACGCACTATGGAAAGCTGGAAATTAAACCTAAGGCTCAGTTCTTTAGAAATATGTCAGATTTCCGACTCCTACTTGACGACAATAATAACTGAATGGATTATAGAAAGAAATGATGCTTCTTGAGTTTTTAGAAGAAACAAATATTCTCTGTCTCTCTAAACCTACTACTTCATAAATTCAGAGAAAGGCATTATACGAAAATGCGAATACTGATTTCAAGAAGTGGAAAGGAGGAAAGTTGAACGTGTTATTGGGTAAAAACAAAGGCAAGGAAGTGTCCAGAAGAAGGAGGTTTAAATGCTCAAAAGAATATTCAAATCCATTAATTTGAGTAATCAATTTTCTTTTCTAATGGGGAATTGATGGAATGCGATATCACAATATTGCTAGATATATTCTTCAAATAATATAATTCTTCAAAAAGTAATATATCAAAATAATTTAATTTATTTCCTAACAGGTCTAGAAATACCAAGAAAGCAACAATTTCATTAAACAAAGAAAATAAAACAATAAAAATGCATGGTTTTTTTTAGAAATATGCCAGAAGAAAGTAAGTAAATCGGAATGGGGAGGCAATGAAAGAGACGCAGAAAAGTTAAAAAACAGCTGTTTCACTAAGCCAAATTTTACTAAGAAAAAAGGAATACCCCAATGATAATAGAATGTTAAGGTCCCTTAAGCCCCGTCTCTCATGTGAGAGGGTTTTGTGTTTTACTGATGAAGATACCATCGAAACGTTTAAAACGAATAGAAGTTTGGGGAAAGGAAAAACACTGTGTTTTTTTTCCATCACTGAAGGACCGCACCCCAAGAACTACCCTTGTATATACAACCAAGGTCCAATAACGACGCGCGTTCATACGCCGCAACTATAATATTAATTAAGTACCACTCACAACAACAAAAAAATACCAAAAAACAAAACTTTTGACGCTCAGGAAGCTACCGTCTCCACAGGCCTATTTAAGAATTCGCTGATGGTATAAAAGGCCCTTTCTCGCAAAAACTGTTTAACTTTATCTACTTAAGTTAAACTGTTTAACTATTATCTACTTACAACAAAAACAGTGACTTTCAGTATACCTAGCGAAATAATATGGTTTACTTAATACATGAAAAGCAAAACGGACTTAAATCTCTTAACAAGACAGTTTCCAAAACAGAAACTGCTAATAATGTATCCCCTATATTAGTATTGTTGGCTTCAGTTTGAATCAACGTCCAAATTGAGACACAATTTTCTATCTTCCCAGGGCAAATAAAAGTAAATAGCATGAAATAAGAAAGAAAATCTCTTGAAAGCAGATGTTACACTGGCGCGGAATTTCAATAGAATCCATAAAGAAACCCCAGAAAAAGAATGTCTAAATTCATTTTTACCTTAATTAAAAATTGCTAAACAAATATTTTTTTCATATTAGCCTATATCTAGTGTCTTAACTGTTCATCACTTTTTCGTTTTATAATGCCATTATCCCGTCGATTTTCCTCCATATTTACCGCCAAAAACGGAAAATTATTTCCCTTTCTAGCCGGTGCATAATATTGTTTTTGTCGATGCATGATCCCGCATATAAATGGGATCAATTAAAATTCCAACAAAAAAAGAACTAAAGTTGCCCTTTTCAGCACTCGCGTTCCGAAATTATTAATATTCATAAAGCTAGACGTTAACGTGGTGCTAGTTCATGGACTAGTGTTTACTTAAACTAAAGCAGCTTAAATATGGAGAGAAAATTTTAACATAATTGCCCCATGTTCCCCTACTTGAACTCAAATTTCAAAAATGCTAGTTCATTGAGGGTTTATCGTGTTTACGAAATCTCAGTGTTTGTTAAGTTGTCTTAACGCGGTCTTGAATAATTTGTTTTTCCTGTATTGTACTTGAGATATACCCATAAATCAAAAAGTGTGTGTGGTAACAATCTGATTTTTAAAACAGGGCAGAAAGGTTAAATTATTAGTTAAATTATTAGTTATGCAGTAAATATGAGTAAAGTTGACGTGTATTCTAATGAGCAAGAAATCCGTATTCTATCAGAGTTTACCAGATTAAAAGGTATGTCGGACTAAGTCATAATTATAGTTTTTTTATGTATCAAGGGCATTTGGTAACTAAGCAATAAAACCAAGGGTCTAACCAGGGGCTTTATGGCAACGGACTCTAAGGAAACTAGGCGACCCCCTAGTGTGCAATTCGTCGTCTCGATCTCGGTCTCGTACGGCAACGAGTACGAGATACTAAGAAAAAAATGTTTATACGTAACAAACAAATGTTAGAAGAGGAAGTTGAAAATAGTAAGAAACTGAACAACATAATAAACAATACGTTTAATTGTGCACTTTCTTTGGCAACCACTAACTAGGTATTGGTTCTTGTAAACAAATTTCTTCACAGACCTCACTTTCTATTGATATAGCAGCTAAATTTGACGAAAAACAAATTGTAGAAAAATAATGTATTTGTAATCATATATTATGATGAGTGTGGGACATAAAGAAACACTTCACGTTTACGGAAGTGCTAAAGTTGCGACCTTTGCTAAGGTCTTTCTCAGGGCCAAATTATAAATATTGTTACGGGATACGAGTTCCAATAATTTATCGTTAATTAACTACATACTTTTATTTACTTTTAACTATTACAACACGCTTAAAACACAAATTACTCTCTACTAACAATTCGCACTGTTCGCTTATCCGCTTATTTCGCTTATTTTCTACACTGCAATAGTGGGATGGAGTAGCGCGAGATGGTATCTATTCGATCCCATCTCTCACTGGTTTATATACCCGGCCTGAACACACTATCGTACTTTCGAGAACGACGGAGGCGACTGTTCCCGGTTCTCGTTTATTCTAGATGGGTTCCCGGGGTGGCAGTCGGCGTTACCGCTTCGGCCCGAATTTCTGTGGACCGACGGCGACGGTCGGGCGTAATAATATCCATACATTTGGCAAAACTACAAACAATTGCAAGTACTATACACAACAAATTCAGTTTTATATAACTATCTTTTTTTGTTTTTCCTTTCTTTCCCATTCTTTACCTCTCTGCTCTCACTTGTCCCAAAATGAACAGAATTGACAGCAATATGATTTAAGATGAAACTAACGTAAAAAAAGCGAAGAAAAGAGAGAAAAGAGGAAAAGACTAGAATTAACATAATATGACAAATATTATAAATCGTGCTTATGGAATAATTCATTTGCTGGATGTTTTTTTTTTAAGTGAAATGTTATTATGTTATTTCTGTGACAAACTTCACTTATTGAAAGTGGTAAAAAGAGTTCTACAGTAACAACTGATTTTACACGGATTCGATATTCACTTGAATTATATGAGATACACAAGTTTTAATGTGTGTTAAATCTAGTTATTTCTTTTTCTTTTTTATCTTCTTTTTGTTTGGTATAATTTCATCTTATATCAAATTGTCGTCAGTTCGGGTCATCTTGAGGCAAGAGGAGGGAAGAGGTAAGAAAGGCGAAAGAAAACAAAAGAGAAAAAAAGGAATGATAATTATTTACAACGGTCCTTGGGTTAAGTAGGTACTTGTAACTCTTATAGTTTTCTTCTATGTATGTAAATTTATGATGAGACCTCAATAAAGGTCGAAATGTTACTAATTTCATAAACGTGAAGTGTTTTTTATGTTCGACATCCGCTATTCACTCCTTATATTTTTAATATGTATCGTCATATTTTTTAATGATATATTTCGTATGAGGACATAAAATTTAAATTTTTGGCCGCCCGGGTTTTTTGCACCACCTTTGCCTGTAGGTAGGATCGCTCCTGAATAAACCACTATAATGAACTGGTGGGACATAAATAAATTATCGCTTAATTTGCAGGGCAGTGCTACCTGGACCATGCAGGAGCAACCCTGTATTCGGAAAAGCAGCTCGAAGCCATTTTCTCAGACCTCTTCAAGAACACTTACGCAAACCCCCACGCCCATAGCACTGCTAGCCAAACCACCATAGATATCATAGATATCGTGCGATACAGGTCAGGTGAGCCCCTTGAAGAGACCAACTTCAACACCTGTCCTTCATAACAATGCAATTATAGGGTCCTCGACTTCTTCCAAGCATCTCCCGAGGAATACTCGGTGATATTTACGTCGGGGGCCACCGAAGCCCTGAAAGTAATAGCCGAAACCTTCGACTTTAATGGCGGCCCTTTGGTTTATTTGGAAGACAACCATACGTCCGTGTTGGGGATGAGGAATTTCGCTCCCGACTTTCACGAGCTGAAAGTTACGGAAGCCTTTAATATTTTATCGGGAAAACCCGATTCCAAAAAGCGTGGCGGGGATGCGAAGGGGGAAAATTGCCTTTTTGTATATCCGGCCCAGAGCAATTTCGCAGGTAATCTGATTTCCGGTAGTTTCCGAATCAATTAGATGGTGAAGATTAGGAATTAAGTGGGGAGGGGCAAAGGAGTTTATCGGACATTTCATTTTAATATGGGTGACTATTAAAATTTTTTGTATTAGTTCCTTTAAATCGCTTTTGGCAATTCCGAGTGCTTACTAAAATGAAAAAATGAATTGATTGATTAATTGACGAATCGGGACCAAAAGCAGCAATAATACTTCATCTTCTTCGCCGACGTTTCGTCCATTCTATTTAAACTTCCTCAGGACTACAATGATGACAATAGTTTCAACAATTCTTATTGTTATTCTACAATTTTTCCAAACCTCAAGGTTGATGTATAAGTAAATTTATTAAAAAACTTTAAGGTTACTGAAAAACATAATGTTCATATTTTTCGTTCCCAAACTTTTTTTTGTCTTAAGTTTTTCGATCTACCAGTTTTTCTTGTTTTTCATTGATTTCACGTTGGTCTTTCTTTTGTCTTTTTCTGCATTTTTGTTTTTCAAATCTATTTTCTGTCTATTCTTTTTATCCCCATATTATTTTTTTGTTTTTTTTTTAAGACTTTTCAACTTTATTTGATCCTGGTTCTTCTTTTAGTTTTTTTTGGTTTACGAAAATCTGAATTTCAATATGATATTTTTATGTCGTATTTTTGTCCTCTCTATGATTTGACATTATTTTTAACAAAATTCATATTTTGGTTTCCCAAATATATATTTTTTTAATATTTCTAATCCGCTCCACAAGTTTTGTTTGTTCTCCTTTGATTTCACATTGTTCTTCTTGTTATGATATGCTTTTTTTCTGAATTTTTGTTTTTGAAATCTATTTTGTATCTATTCTTTTTATCCACATATCTTTTCTGTTTTTTTTTATGCTTTTATATTCATCTGTCTTCCTTCTATGTATTAATTTTTAAAAATCTGATTATTTCTTTCAACTTTTTTTTTCCTGGTTCTTTTTTTTTAAACAACTTCTTTTCTCTAGTTCTTTTTTTGCAAGCTACCTCCCACATAACTTTTATCTTTAAATTTTTGTTTACGAAAATCTAAATTTCAACAAGCCATTTTTATGGCATATTTTTATCCCTCTCCCTAATGGATGAAAAAATGATAGTTTATACTTTTGGTTCCTAAATCGACTTACGAGTTGTTCTTATTTTCTATTGATTTCACATTGTTCTTCTTTTACTGATGTGTCTTTTTTCTGAAGTTTTGTTATTAAAATCTGTTCTTTTTATCCGCATATTTTTGTTTTTTATTTTTTCAGCCCTTTGTACTCAGCTGTCTTCTTTCTATTGATACATATTTTTTAAATCTGAATATTTTTTCAACTTCTTTTCTCTAGTTCTCCTATTCGCAAACTACCAACTACACAACTTTTTTCTTTAAACTCTGATTACGAAAACCTAAATTTTATTATCACATTTTTGTCTTATTTTTATCCCCTCTATGATCTGACACTATGTTTATCAAGATTTGTAACTATCAGACAAAAACTTTTTGAAATTTCCAGATTTTCGTCTTTAACTTGAAAACGATAAGATTTCTCAATATGCAAGTAAATAAGGGGCGGAAATAGATTGTTAAGCCTTCTAAGACAAAGCAATCGGAACAAAGATAGCGTTCACAGCTTTTGAAAAAAATACAAATGCAAAATTTGTTCTTTATTTTTGAGCCACCCTCAGTTACTGTTACTGTTACATGTAATCATTCGAAAATCGGCTCAATGTGAAGTTTCACACTTTTTTCTTAGCGGCTATTATAAAAATTCGCTGCGCGTCAAACTTCTCACTCAGAGCGTCTGTTTGGATATTGTTCAATGTATAAGCCATTCACTTATTATTGTCGTAAAATAGGCGTTGGAAATTTGACTTTGACATTTTTATCGTATCTTCTCAACATGTGCTAAAGGGAGATGGGTATAAAAAAACTAAGGTTACATAGGTAACTAGATGACAAAAATAAGTGAATGGGTAATAAGCCAGAGTACGCATTTAGAAGTTGCTTTCCCAATTTTAATATCACTTTTATTTCATACTGTCCGGTAAAGGCGTCCTACATGCATTGTCCGGTAAAGTTCCATTTACCGGACGGATTTAAAAAATTAAAAACTATAAATAAGACGCACCACTCCGAGGTGCGATAACACTAGTATCTTATTTATAATTTTATTTTTTTTTGAACTCCTCTGACGGTGAAGCATTCTACGGGGTGTGTACTAAAACCTTCCGTAATCCTCCCCAAATGGAATTGTAGATGTTCAGTTTTGGAACGCGCACACTAAAAGTGTCCAAGAGGCCCTGAAGTGCGATAACACTAGTATCTTATTTATAGTTTTTAATGATTTTCAACCCATTAGACGGTGAAACATTCTATGGGGTGTGTACTAAAAGATCCCTTAATCCTCCCCAAATAGAACTGTAGATGTTTAGTTTTGGAATGCGGACACTAAAAGTGTTTAGGCCACTCCGAAGTTCGATAACACTAGTATCTTATTTATAGTTTTTATTTTTTTCAACCCCTCAAACGATGAAGCATTCTATGGGATGTGTACGAAACATCCCTTAATCCTCCGCAAGTGGAACTGTAGAGGTTTATTTTCGGAACGCTTTTAGTGTCTAAAAGTGTCCAGGACGCCCTCAAGTGCGATAACACTAGAATTTTATTTATAGTTTTTAATTTTTTTCAACCCCTTTTTCATAAGTTTTTCAAAAACTACTTAAGAAAACCAATTTTGAACTTTATTTAATAAAAAAACAATGTCATAGATACGTCAAAAAAATATAGATGTAAACCTTTCACTTATTATTGACATTAAGTTGGCGTTGGAAATCTGACTTTGACATAAGATTAAAAAGGTAACGAGACATCAAAAATAAGTGAATAAGTTATACGTCAAAAAACTTAATTAACATCATTAAACAGGTTATTAAAAACAAGGACACGAATGTGTAATCCATTTCTGTTTACGTTCAAAAACTTAGGTTTTATGCAGGTTTCAATGTTTAAATTTCCAGTTTTCAACCTCCATTTTTATGAAAACGGTTAATTGTCCCAAAAATTAGCAAATAATCTTACATTTTTTAAAAATCACTAAAACTAGAAACCTGAATGCTTTTCGTAATGACAAAGAATATGCCTAATAAATCGAAACCTTATTGGTATGGGTGTCCACTCTTGATGTTTTTTTGAATTCTGACAAGTTTTGCCCCATTATTCGAACGATATTAGAATCACGAATATGAAACAAATGTTTCCCGGGTTTCGACAGTTCAGCTGCGTATTTAGGCATCATCAGATTTTTTTTGCATAACTTCACGCTAGTTTAAAGCATATAAAAGAAGTTAGAATATTTTTAAACTATGAGCGCTATAAGTGCCTCATTAAAAAATTAATTCAATTAAAATTGTGACTTAGCTGATTTATTATTGAGCCACAGGTAATTGGCTAGTTTTGCAAATACAATTATGGGGAGCATCAAACAAAAACATACACCACTGGCCAAAAGTAAAACTTGTACTACCGGGTGTATTTAATACGCTAGCGGCAGCTAACAAGCTTTTTACCGATTTAAACTTTGAAACTCGCATCACAACTTTCCTGGTGCAGCTCATTATAAAGTTCACTTGTCAGTGACTAATTGGGTTAGTGCGTCACAGCAAGTTCTTATAATTAGCTTATATATACACAAATACGTTTAGCTTGCTCATTTATTCCAGGCACAAAATTTCCGCTCTCTTGGATCGAAAAAGTCAAAGATGGCTGCTTGAATAGCGTCGTCGAATCGAAGGAGAATCAACAATGGTACACCTTGCTAGACGCTGCCTGCTTCGCCTCGTCAAACGAGCTGAATTTGAGCAAGTTTAAACCTGATTTTGTTGCGATATCGTTTTACAAGATATTTGGATATCCTACTGGCCTAGGAGCGTTACTCGTGAGGCGCTGCAGCGAGGATGTTTTGGTAAAGAAATATTTTGGTGGAGGTACTGTTCTTCTGGCACTTTCTTCTGCAAATGTTATGATTCCCAGGCTAAATATCCACGAAAGGTATAATGACACTTTTATCGAGATAACTATTTTCATAGGTCTCTGTTGGTAGGTTTGAAGATGGCACAGTTTCATTCCTCGCCGTTATAAGTCTAATTCACGGTTTCGACACTTTGAAACGCCTTCAGTTGACTCCGGCGCTAATTGATCAACATACCTTTTACTTGAGCAGATACATGTTTGAGAAATTGTCAGAAATTTGCCATTCCAATGGCTCTGCGGTGGCAGAGCTCTATTGCGATTCAGGGTTTGATAGGATCAACAGTCAAGGGGGAATAGTAAATTTCAATTTGAAGCGGTCAAACGGGGATTATGTTGGGTACGCCGAGGTAAGAAATAGATTATTTTGGTTATCTACAGGGTGTTTCAGAAGAGTGCTGACAAACTTTAGGGCATTATAGAAAAGATCAAGTCATGAAATTTTTGCTTATCCTCTATCCGCACACGCATCTATTTCTGAAATACTGGGTTTCAAAGAAATATTATTGAATTTAAATAGTTATTGAGGTTTCCATTAAAAAAGATTATAACAATCACTCAAGAACTAATTTTTACCTCTTTAATAAATTTTTTGTGTAGACAATATTGGCCTTTCAAATTGTCCCTCCAAACTGTAATTTTGTCCAGTGGCATAGACGTTAGACTCCGTCCAAGTAGGTAAAACGTGTACCAAAATTCAGTTGTCTATCTCAATTAGTTAAAGAATACAGAAGTAGAATTAAAAAAACTCATAAACATTTTTTTTTCTTGATTTACTGCATCTCAAAATCGATGAGTTTGCGAATAGGGTTTATAAGCAAAAGTTGGATGACTTGGCGTCCTCTTTAACCCACTACAGTTTGTAAGCAACTTTCTGAATCACACTGCATTTATTTTGGAATAACGTAGTAAAGATTAATGTGAACGTTTGGATAGCAGGTGTAGGACAAGAAGCTACTTCACTTTTTTGAAATTGCCAACGTTTCGACCTTTATTTGAGGTCTTCCTCAGGGCTTTTTCAATCAGAGAAGCTTGTCATTAAAATTAAAGTACCATGTCGGTACTTACACATCTACGGACTTATGTACACTTAGGCGACACCACAAGACCAAACAACAGCTTGAGAGGAACCCAACAACTGTTGTTGGGTTCCTGAACGTTGGCAATTTCAAAAAAGTTAAGTAGCTTCTTGTCCTACACTTGCTATCCAAACGTTCACATTAATAAATAAAGAACGCTAAGCACAGATGTAGTAAAGATCTAGAGCTTAGTCAATAACCGCTTTTTCAATAACTTAATTTTATCCAGCGCTAAGAGATTTTTAATTAACTTACTTTTATCCAGGTTCTACACTTAGCTAACCTTCACGGGATTCAGCTGAGAACTGGTTGTTTTTGCAACCCCGGTGCGTGTCAAAAGTTCCTTAAGTTAAGCTCTAATGATGTCAGAAAGCATTTTCAGGTAAGCTGAACAGTTTCTAAAACACTTGACACTGTGCAATTTTATTTTTATTTGCATTCCTTCCATTTTGTTAGCTGCTGTGAAACCAGAAACTACAATCTAAGACTTTAATTACCTATTTTCAAAAGAAAAATTGCTAATTACCATTTTATTGCATTTTAAAGTTTCTAATAAATTTGGCCGATTTTTATTCTTTTTCCAACTTTTTTTTTCGAGTATACAGGGTGTGCGTTTTTCGAGTTTAACCATGTGAATCGTGGTTATTTGAAGAGACACGAAGAAGGTTAAATTAGGCCAAAAGTTGCGTATTTAGAAGTCTATAAAAATGACGTTTCAAATTTTGAAAATTCCGACTAAAATCGAAAATATTCCCAAAAAAATTAAAAATTTTTTTTGGGAACACGTTTTTTTTTGCTAGTCTTAATTTAAAATGGTAACTAGACATTTTTGACACTTCTTCATAGGTACTTTTGCTGTCTTGAACGTGGAATTTTTAAATTAAAATTCTGACGTTATTTTTTTAAATCCGGTCCTGGATTTTTTTATATCGGATTCTGAATCTACTTGCATTTGATGATATGCGACAATTTTAGGTTTGGTTTTGCTGATATTGTAATGTGATTGGCCGGTAGTTTAGTCGGATTGGGTTGAATCTTCACACACTAAGAAGGGTTGCCTAAATTAACGCGCCAAAGCAGTTAAAAGTGGCTGCGTTTGCACCGCAGTAACCTTTGTATTGAACTAACAAATTTTAACAATCACATCACAAAATTAGCAAAATCTAACCTAAAAGTTAATAGAATGTAGAATTGCAAGAAGATTCAGAATCCGTTATAAAAGAAAAACAGGACCATATTAAAAAAAATTGGAGTTAATGATGGTTGCATGAAAACGAAAAGTCGGATTTAAAATGTAACAATACTATGTTGAAGAGTAAAAAAAGTGGCTTTAAATAAGTGCCAATTATTTTAAATTATCTCTTTAGGACTAGAAAAAACAAAGACGGTTTTTCAAAATTTCAATTTTTTGCGAATATTTCGGAAACCAGTCGGAATTTTTGGAATTTGAAAACGTCATTTTTATAAACTTGTAATTGCGCAATTTAGCTCTAATTTAATCCTCTTCATATCTCTTCAAATAACCGAGACCCCTATGGTTAAACTCGAAAAACTGTCATCCTGTATAATATATCCGCAACAAGTGACAACTCATATTTCGCTGCTTTAAACCCAAAAACTCAATTACGTTTTGCGATTTTAATACCTCTAACCTGGTTGGAGGTATTGACAATTGTTGGCGCTATCATCAAAATTAATAATGCTGGTTGCGTTATAGCAGGTGTAGAACAAAAAATAAAAAACTTCTACGTTTTTGTAAAAATTATGCCGACGTTTCGACGTTTATTTGGCTTTCTTTCTCAAGGCTATTCTAACATTGTGTCACTCAAACATATATTTGAGTGAACGCCTGTTTTATTGATTTTGGTGCTTGCTGAGACCGAGATGATTGCTTTTGGTTTGTTCTCCCTCGGTGTTGTGATCGATGGATTATTACGTAGGTACACTTTTAATGACGGTAAAAACTTCTGCAGCTTATGTAGAATAGCCATGAAAAAGATACATCGAAAGTCAAATAAACGTCAAAACGTCGACATAATTTCTACAAAAACGTAGGAGTTTTTTACTTTTTGTCCTACTTCGAGAAGGACGCGATACACAGTTATTATTAATAATGTTTTTTTTTGGAAGGAAGGAATTTTCAAAATAAAGCAAAGTGAATTAGCCAGAAATGGCGTCTCAGATGGAATAATTTTATTGGTGGATTTTCGCATAGGGATCTCAGGCAGGAACGGTACTACTATCTTTTCGCCGACGTTTCGTTTCTTCTTCTTCTTCTTTTTTTCGGAAGCCTTAAGGCTTGTTTTACTCATGCATTTGCCTTTTGGGTTGCCATCTTAGGATGTCGACGACCACCTGTCTTTCCACCTCTTGGGAGGCTGTCCTGGTGGTCTGCTGGATGCTGGTTTTCTATTTCTGGCGATTTTTGCCAGTCTTTGGTTTTCCATCCTGGATATGTGTTCGTTCCAAAACCGTCTTCTGGTACGAGTCAACCTAACCACGTCCTCTAGCCCGTACTCTTCCATAATGTCGCTACTCCTTCTTTGGTCCCAAAGGGTGTTCCCTGTGATCATTCTTAGTACCCCCATTTCGCAGGTTCATGCCATCCTTATTGTCTTCGATGTGTCAGCTCGTGTTCCTGCAGTGTTTGTCAATACGATCCTGACACATGCTTTGGTCGGGATAACTTTGGCCAGTCTTGACTTCACCATATGGTGATATTGTTGTTCCCAGATAGCTGAATTCAGAAGTCTGGTCTATTGTTCTGCTGTTTAGTCGCAGTTTGCATCTGCGTGGTTCCCTGGCGATCATCATGCTTTTTGTTTTGGTGGTTGCTATTTCCATGTTGATTTTTTCGGCCTTTTTTTAAATGCCTGTAAGTGGCATTGCAGCCCGTCTTCCGTGTCCGCGAATAGCGTTACGTCGTCTGTTTGTTGGTTTCCCATCTGGGTTACCTTGCGCACTTGCTCTATTATTCTGTCCATTATGGTGTTGAACGCCGGTGGGCTGAGACTGTCTCCTTATGTCGTATTCCTGTGTGTTGCTCTATTTTTTCTGTTGTTAATTTTGATCGTATTGTTGTGGTGTTGTTTGTGTTGAGCTCTCTAACCGTCTTTGTGATGCTTGGGGGTATTCCCTGCGGGTCAGCTAGTTTCTAACGTCCTCCAGCCTTATCCTGCCGAACGCTTCCTTCAAATCTATAAAGCACAGGCATGCTGGTTTGTTATACTCTATTGCCTTTTCTATAACCTGCCTGATAACGATCACTGCGTCACTCGTCGAACGATTCTTCCGAAAACCTTGCTGCTCCTCGCTTATTGAGGTGTAGCTGAGAATACGTTGTTGTAGTATACGGGTAAATAATTTCATGGTCGGGTCTAGAAGCGATATTCCTCGGTAGTTCGCCGGATCTGAGATTTTCGCCTTTTTGAATATAGGGATTGTGATGCTGTCTCTCCATCTTACCGGTGTTTCTTCGTCCTTCAATATTTTGTTGAATAGCTCGGCAAGCTGTCAAGCCAGAGCTTCTCCTCTGCACTTCAGCAGTTCGTTGGGGACGTTGGCCGGGCCTGGAGATTTACCGTTTTCCCGGTGCTTCTTCTCGGATATACGACTTCCTCCATCGTGTATTGTTCTACATCCTCGATGTCTATGGCTTCGCCTCGGTTCAACCTCCCCGCTCCTTGGGCCTTAGTTGTTCCTGTTCGTCCCGGTTCGTATACAGGCCCTGAAAAATAGTTGGTCCGTTCGGCTGCTGAGATGTTATTTAATTGTACTGTCTCGTTTATTTCCCTTTTTGTTGTTCTGAGCATCCTCCATATGCGTTTATGGGTTCCATAGAAGTCACTTTCCATTTCTCTACTGAAGTTCTCCCAATGCTTTTGGCTGGTGGGCTTGCCATGGTAATTATTCCCATTACTAAGTTATAGTCTGAGCCGATGTTTGCTGATGTTATTGATCTAACATCCTGTATTTGCTCTGGCTTGATGGCTCTATTCGTTATTATGTAGTCTATTGTGGACTTTATGTAAGTAGATTAAACGTTTTGTTTAATCTATGTAAATGTCTCCAGGGATCGAGATTTCAACCACCAGATTACGCAAAATCCTTAGTCAATCGCCCGCCCTCGACATAACTTTTTGTATTCTTTTTCCATGCAGACCGAATCACGTTTTAATAATCCGCGTAACATCTTGCTCAATATTTCAATACCGGAACGTGAACCTAATTTCGCTGAACGCAAACGTTTCGCTTATGTCAGACACACGTCAATCCCCCGCGGGGGGTCTATCGGATTTGCATCAATTTTCATCCTCTTCATCCCCGCATTATACGAGCCGATTTATGGCCCTTTCGAAAACATCACGTACGGCCGCCTTCAAGGAATAAAACGCTAGACTGGCTGACACGGGACTTGTATGAAATATATCATATTACCTTATATGTCTCTACCTTATATAGTTTTACGTTTTCGCTTAGAGGTGCATTGGACACCAAAGGAATTGGAAATCGCTCCCTTTTAAGTGCTGACGTCGAGACCTTTCGGTCACTTTCTTTAGCAACCCTTGAGGAATATTAAGTTTTTGTCAACCTTGACAGAATGGTGAATAGGTGGTTCACATGTTATTTTTACCACAGTATAAAGAATAATACATTATTCCTTATACTGTGTTTTTACATAAGTTCAAATGTTCTTGTTTAAGCAAATTTACTAAAAGTTAACAGAAAATTGGTTTGCTAGTAAAAACCAAAGTTTCTATTATATATACTCTGTCGCATTTATTGACTGTAAACTTGAAAAGTAAAAACATCCTCTTTTCAGTAAATTGCCGGACATACATTACTTTCCACTCTCGCAGCGTAAAAGTTTTTATATTATGGAATCAAAAGGGCGATATAGTGTTTACTGCCGTCTGTTTTACAGTGGAAAGTTTCGGCGTTTCTTCTAGCAGTGACAAGTTAGCTATTTTGCTTCCTTGGCAAAAGTTTTGTTCTTAAACTTGGAAAATTCCCCTGACGCTTCGAAAAAAATGTTTTTCTACAATCCCTGCTTCTTTTTATTTTTCAAGGCAGGTCACATCTGTGGTGATGAGCATGATCTGGTCGATGGACATCCAACGGGCTCAGTGCGTATTTCTTTCGGCTATATGTCCACGTATGAAGACGCAGACAAGTTTCTGCAGATGATCGAGAGCTGCTTCGTGTCATTGCCCTTAATGCGAAAAAAACGGCTAAATTTTCCCATAAAAGAGATCCTAAATCACAATGGAGGGGCCAAAGTTATTGATGATGAGGGCAATGCAAAACGAGGAAAAAGTTTCCCTGCTCATTACGAGATGATGCTAATGCAAAACGCTTCGGTAAGTTCCCATTTTATTGCATATCAGATCAAAAAAGCCATTTGTTAGTACAGTGCGCATTTATATTTTTCAAATTGAGTAATAAATTAATAACCGAACGATGACATTTGTACTGTTCATTTGAATTCAGCTACGTGAATTACGGCATTCGCTAATGTTCGTTACAAAAACGAGAGTTCGGCGATGCGTGCTCTATCAGGCTAGTTAAATTATCTACTAATTCAACTACGACATGAAATTTATTTAAATGTAAATGGGTAATTTAAATTTTACAGTTTTCATTCTAAAACGCCTGTATTATTGGAATAATGAAAGTTAAATACGGAAAATTAGCCGACTGTTATTCGAACCCGACGTGATGAGGGTGTCAGCTGCTCCGTTGTTTATAAGGGATAACACATTATATCAGTAGCGTCAGTCGGTCGAAAAATCAAAACTCCTTTCCCCCTGCCCGGCCGCCGACGGTGCACCACCAAACCGGTTTAGGCAGTGCACCGATGATGCTAGTGAGACACGGTGCTCCCAGTTCGGCGGTAATTTGCGCGGATATTACACAGTGTCTTTTAAAAATGCCAGGAAAAAATCTGTGTTCAGTGGATCGCTGCGAAATTCGTTTAAGAGAAGGAATGACATTTTTTGATGTCCACAGGATCAAGAAAGGTAGATATGTTTTCAATTGTATAAATCCGAAATAATGTAACACAGAAAATGATGTATTACAAAAATGGTCTCCTAATAAACTCATTATTTATTACATTATCTATGTAGAAACATTACAAAGGTAAAATTATCCAAAATTAAAGAAATAAAATTACGTTTAAAAAAGACCCCGTAGCACACTCCTAGAAAGATTCGATCTAACGGCAGTTATATCGCCTCTACAAGTCCCTCGTAACTACTCGAGAAAACCGCCGGGTGCAGGTTCGCGCGGCACGCTTTAGTTTTGGAATTATCAAAGTGCCGACACGAACTGACGTTATTGATATAATGTATTATTCCTTATAGTGTGGTAATACGGACCCGGGGCGGGGAAGTACCGCGTTTATGAAAAAAAAAAACAGTAGGAATGGTAAAATAAATAAAAAAAAAAACTAATAGTGGCTTTAATCCAACGTTCCAATTTTCATATCTTATGTCAGATCGATAATGGGGTGGGGTCATTCTATTGGAGTTTCGTTTTCGAATTCGTTAGATGCAGATAATTGGAAGTTCTATAAGAAGAACGTAAGTCCTGAAAGTGAAGCCAAAAACATGTGAAGATCGACCTGCGTAGATACTCGAAAGAGATAAACTGCGCATGCGCGAAATTTGACAAGTATTAGAAACTTCTATGTTGCGAATTTGTCGAGGCGTCTCTGACGTCACGCGACATAATTAACATTATTTAGTATTTTAAGTTTATGCAGGATACATATACATAATTAGAAAATGTATAATAACATAAAACAGATAAATGTCGGGTTAAATTGAATTTTGTTAACACCCACAAACGGACATAAAAATTAGATCCGTCAACGTTGCTTTTAACCCTACTTTTTGAGGACGACTGAACCGAGGAAACGACGCACATAGGGGCATTTCAGCTTTAAAAGCCGACGAAAATCGAATAATTTCTACGGCAAGCAACTTAAAGTTGCGTCTACAGCTTTATTAAACCCGGACTAAAGCATTAATTTATTCCTCAGTACTTTGTTTCCTCTCAAGATGTGTGTCTTATAAATAATCATGAACTCAAATTTGATCATACCATGTGTTCATTATAAAACTTCATTAACTCGTTGGCTGCAAAATGTGAAAATGTCATGTCAAAAAAATAGTATGGAGCAACAAAAGTCCATTTACATTGAATATTTCATCCTTTTCTGTCAAAATGTCATAGCCTACTAGACGAAGTTTTATAATGAACACCCTGTATAGAGTTTACCAAGATTTGTTAACCAAATAAAGTGAGTTCCATGTGCCTTATCGAATCAAATATTAGAGAGTTTTCAGGACAAACAAAACGGTGTTACCGTTAACGTTATTTGACATCTTTGACAAACTCAATGACAGTTCATGACTAGCGATTATCGCTATTGTTAACATACGATAACTAACGGACGGTAGATGTTGCGATAGCGGTAATGTACGCATGAGCATTTAACCTTGTTTACATCACGTGATCAAACTTTTTATTACCTTTTTTCCTTTTTCGTAACCGCGTAAGCACAGCGGAAGCGACGGTCAACGAAAACTGTTTTCTGATCTGTCAACCATTGCTAAAACTTAAAAAAAACATTGTTAAAACAGCAGTGTAACAGCAGTGAGTAACCATGGTACCATGAAACCAGAAAAGCTATAAGCGGGAAGAATGTATCACGAGACACCCTGTACCTAATCATGTAAATCAAACATTACACATTGTTAAGACTAAAAATATCCATTATAAGCTTATGTTACATCAGAAAAATCACTAACAATGTTTAAAATAAAACTTAAACTATATTATTTACAATTTTGTACCTTCTTACTGTAAATACCCCTAAGGGTGACTTTTGCAACTATCAGTAAAACTTCAGTTTGAAGTTAAAACAGCAGTAAGACGTAGATTGCAATGTTACCTGACAGATAAACAATGCAATCTGCGTCATATCTGGTGTTTTAACTTCAAACTGAAGTTTTACTGATAGTTGTAAAAGCCGCCCTAAGCCGCTTTGATCTTGT
Organism: Taphrorychus bicolor; assembly: GCA_951812265.1. Taxonomy (NCBI): domain Eukaryota; kingdom Metazoa; phylum Arthropoda; class Insecta; order Coleoptera; family Curculionidae; genus Taphrorychus; species Taphrorychus bicolor. Next base: position 45,398,426 of record OX638297.1, on the reverse strand, counting down.
ATCTTGAACTTTACTTTAATGGTTTTCACACTCTTCCGAACCGAAGTTTTTTGGACTACATCGTAGTCTGTGCTGTGTTCTTGCTGCCGATTCACGATTGAACTTGATTTTTTTGTGTTTTCTTGTCTTTGTGTTTGTTTTGTAACAAAATAGTGTTCAGGTGATTTGCCTATATCCAGACGTGTAACTTATCTTCCAAAAGAAACCCTATTGGAGCTCCGTGTCGTATCCATACCTAATTCAGGTATTTGTTTTATGCTAAACTATAGGAAATCACTAAAAAACAATCCTAGTTACATTATGTGCCTTGTTTGTAATCCGTCTAGGGAGGCCCTTGACGGATGGGGATGCTCTAGAGTCACTGGTAGAAGCAAAAAGGGTAACTCTGGGATGGGTTCATGGACGTAGGGGCATCGAGGGGTACGGGCGTGACGACGAATCGGCCAAGCGTGGTTCCCAGACCTGCTTTGCTGGACCAGGGCCATGTCCAACAGTAAGTAAAAGATTGATAATCGTAAAAGATGGATAACAAGTGGACATGGGTGAGTACAAGGACAAACTGGACATAGTCAGGAATATGTAGACAGACCAAGGAAATCTATCTTACCCCGGGGGAACTTAGAGGGACGTGTCGACTCGTAGAGGGAATGAGGGCCCTGGTGGAGTAGGGTTGGGTGGACCGTGGGACTGTGAAAAGGGACCTCTCAGGTCTACTCGCAAGTCTTCGCGCCCTGTGACCTACATAATTTGACTTAATCTGACATAAAAGTGTAATTTGTGTATACCTTTGTGATATGCGCAGTGAAGGTGTGACATTCATAAAAGGCTACAGGATTTTACCAAGAGCAATAAAATTTGGAAAAATAGATATGTGATCATCATATTAGAATATGAAGCCAAAACAGAAAATGAAATAAAATCAGAAATTATAACGACTTTCAATGAGAGTTCTTTCAGTTCTCTTTGGTTCTCTTCCCTGCATTAATGTATCTTATTTACAACCATATATGTAATGCTATCATTACAAACGTCATAGGAGGGTGGGAAATTACCTATTACCTACCACTGAATTAGACGTAGGTAATGGGTATTCATTACCACCTAAGAGCGGTAATGGCTTATTACCTACCTCTCTTTCGACCCTCATTTTCCATGCTTATTTCTTGGTCCCTAAAATTTAATGTCTTTATAGAATTAAAAATGTGTCCCTAGTAGCATCAAACTGGATACGACAGTTAAATGGTCATTTTTAAAAAAGATAGTTAAAAATATTATAAATATCTTATACGAAAAATATAAATTCATATTATGTAGGTTGTAAATAAAATAGTATACACACCTCGGTACAAAGTTTCCTTACCGTCTCGAGATTTTATAGTTTATCTCGACACTGCGCGTCTCGATAAACTATCAAATCTCTCGACAGTAATGAACGACTTTCCACCCCGGTGTGTAATATACTATTATTTTCATCCACATAGGTAACGATGACATTTTTGTCTTTTTAAAATCTTGGAAGTGTCTCATTACTGGTCTAGGACGGGAATTACTTCCCGTCTACGCTTTGTTTGGACATGCAAACAAAGCGCAGAAACTTCAGGGAATTACAGAAACCCTGATTGTTGGTTTTGCTCTACACCATAGCAACCATCAAAATTCCGCCTCCTGAGTGAAGATTTGAGCAAGAATATTATGTGAATAGATAATATTCAAGAACATTTTTTTGATGTTATGCAGAAAGTGTGGTTGAAAATAACATAGTATAGCTATACTCGATGGGAAGCTTCATTACTGCCTCGAGATTTTATTTATCGAAACGCGTAGCGTCTCAACAAAATATCTGGACAGTACTAATTTTCGAGATTAAATTATTACTTTACATTTTTGCTTTGGTTTGTTTTTTGTTTGCAGTTACCACACCGTATTCAAAACAAAATCAATAATCCGCTGACATCTGAGTAAGTTCTAAAAATGACAACGTTGGATTAAAGCTACAATTAGCCGCTCCTTGAACCAGTTGCTGCTTGTAACTTCATACAGCCATAATTTAGCACACAAACTGAGAACCTTGGTCGCTTAATCTTAAACCTCACAAAATTTGGGAATTTGTAATAAAAGTCTTAAACAATTTTCTGTAATATAAAGGACGACAAAATTATATACAACAAAATTATAAAATAAACCATTCACTTATTTATATCAAGTAGACCAACAAAAAAATCCATAAATACTAGTTTTTTGCGCTCTTTTTAGCGGTATCTAAGCAGGGGTGGCTTAGATACAACATTTTTACATCAAACACCTCTCATGATTTTCACCAAGGAATCAGCTCTTAATTTTTTGCAGTTATTTACTGTCAGCCGAATTTATCCCTCCGTCTGTGATTGGTTGATTATTATAAACACATGAAACATTAATCTACAACAAATATCCTGTTAAGAGCAAAAAAACCAATTTGTAATCGAGCAATTTATATCAACGTAGCTATTTCGCAGGAAATAACTGGAAAACTCGTCAAGATCTACCTCTATCCTGTGAAGTCATGCGGGGCATTCGAAGTAACACAATCTTGGAAGCTGACCGACATCGGCTTGGAATACGACAGACGATGGATGATCGTTAACGCTTCAGGCTCGTGTGTTTCGCAAAAGCAAATAAAAAGTCTTTGTACTTTAAAACCCGCTTTAGATTTCGTCTTGAGAACCCTAAATCTGAAGATTAATGGCAAGTTGAAACCTTCCGTTGCAATAAAGGCAAGTTTAAGTAATTTATTGCCGGCGCACAGATTCTGAGATTGTAGTACCGTTAGAACCGGCCACAGAAGACTGTTCAGAAGCGTACTTTTGTAACAGCAAAGTATGCGGTGATAAAGTACAGGGCGTCGATTGCGGAGACAAAGTCGCGGAATGGCTCTCGGATAATCTCGAACATCCGGGCCTGCGACTGCTGCGGCAATGCGACTTTACAGGCACCACATCCGGGCGTAATTCCGCTAAAGGTAATTTCCAAGATTAATGATTCTTCTACTTAATTACAAAAACAGTTCTAATAACAATAACTCGTCCGCACAGGAGAGCAAACTCTGTTGTCTTTGGCAAACAAAGCCGAATATTTGCTCGTAAACTTAGCGACCGTTCGGTGGCTCAGGGAGCGCATTCCGCAGGAAGACGTATTATGTCATTCCCTGGAATCCGTCCTGTTACGATTTAGGGCGAATTTCGTAGTCGATTTCATGGAGCCTTTTGTGGAAAACGACTTGGCAATTCTTCTTTTTAACGACGTAACGTTTAAAGTAAGTGTACAGTGGCGTCCGAATGTCTCGTGGTGAGTTTTTTTTTTTACAAACCGACGTTGGTAGTTTTCAGGTCTATGTAAGCGGTGTCAGATGATATGCATCGACCAGGAAACTGGGGAAACGTCTAAGGAACCTTTACAGACATTGTCCAAGGAGCTTGAGGGCCGAATGAGATTCGGGATTTATTTGAACAGATGCCACACCGGCGTTGATCAAGTTATTCAGGTGGGATCTATGGGGAGAGGTTACAGACGAGAGGGTGAAAAAGATTAATTACATTTTTAGAGTTAAAAATAGCAAAAACTGTAGCCGGCTGGATATAAATAAAAGTCTGGTTTGCGTTTCCAAAACACTTTCCATAGCTTCGTCCATAAGTGAAACTGGGCATACAGCAAAATAATAAACAATTCACGAACGCAAATAACTAATAACTCACTTACGCATTCGCTACTGTTGACTACTCTCACAAATCAAAATGGCCGCAAACTTCCAATGTACCGTCGTGACTTAACTTCCGCTTAAATCTTGCTTTATATACCCGCCGTCTCTAGCGCACTTTGCTAGTGCTAAATTTTCATGTATTCCAAGTTCATTAACTACTCCGAATTTCCTAGCTGTTGATGACTCGGTTACATCGTTGTAACGCCTCGAGACAGGTTTTTTGACGACATTACGGTGAGAGAAACGATGTTTCTTCATACGAAAAATTACATATTTCCATAACATACTGGACACTGCTGGCCTCAGACTGCAAAAGAAGGATATGGAAACACAATACTTTGTACTTGTGCAATTTCTGCGCATGCCGAAAATGAGCGCTCTTTTGAAAGTTGCATAGTGTTAGACCTACGTACTTCTGTGTACACGCGCATACTGTTTCGAGTAACCCCCAACTTTTTGCGATCAAGGTCAGCAAGGAATGTCCACTACGTTATACGTATTACCCCTTCACTTATTTTTGTCATCTAAATAGTTACCTTTGAAACCTTCATTTTTTTATACCCACCTCCTTGTAGCACATATTGAGAAGATATGATAAAAATGTCAAAGTCAATTTTCCAACGCCTACTTGACGACAATAAGTGAATGGCTACACGTACTGGGAAAAAAAATCGTGGACAAAATAGCGAAGAAAACAATTTTGTTTTATTTACTCATTATACCTCATCTCAGGGTAGAAACTTAAAAAAATTGAGTTAGTACTAAGCCATTTTCTTAAAAAGTCGCTCATTAAAACTCCATAAATTATGGTAATATAATAAAAAGTATATTAAAATTATAATAAAAAAAACAAAACAACAACAATAAAATTACTATTAAAATACAAATTATATCACAAATTAGAATACTCAATTAGTACACAATAATTGGGAGGCACTATATAACTGAAAATAAAAATTCTTACTTATACACACTTTACCTAGGTGGCCATTTTGCAATAGCAATTTTAAATTTTACTTTCATCAAATCCCCTCACAAATTTGAAGAGAGAAAATGACAAATTACAGTCATTATAGGACAGGGACTAACTAAAGAACGGATAAGAGTCACAATACATATTGGTAGTTATAACTAAGTTTCTTCTTCATATATTGTTAACAGGGATATATTATTTTTATGAAAACTTATAAATAATGGAAGGCTACTGGTCAAAATGGATAGTAAAACGATTTCACAATGTTTAAATTTGATTCCATAACTGATGACTTTTATTATACAGGGTGAGTTAGGATTAAACGGTCATACGGAAACCATGCAAAGGAAAATGGGTTTTAAACAGAAAATTGTAGCAAAGTTGTATCTGAATATGCTTTTTTACCAAGGATAAAGTTCCAGATTTTTTACAGATTTTATTTCATAGCTGCTTGAGTTTTTGACATAGCAACATTAAATATTTTCATACACTGTTCTTTAGAATCTGCATAAGCACAATTTACAAATTGGTGTGAAAATCTACTGAGTGATACCTTTTCAGGGATCAAGCCTCTTTTTACCTTCCCAAACTGTTTGGTGGTGCGCCACTGATAATTTATTTCTGAAAAGCTGAACTCTTTCTTCAATTTAGAAACTTTTTGTTCATCGATATTTTTTCCTATCTCTCACCGTTTTGTATGAAACGGTGACAGATACCTATTGTATGAAAAAATTACAATTAGAAATAATTCGAATTTACAAATATTGATTTTAAAAATAACTCAAAACCAGGGATACACATGATAAAATGCAATAAATAAGAACAAGCAACAATGAAAAAAAAATACAGCTATAAAATAAAATCGGTAAAAAATCTCAAAACTTTATCACCCTGTATCTTGGTAACAAAACATTTTCGGATACAACTTTAGCACAAATTTCTGCTTAAAATCCATTTCCCTACGCGTTGCTTACGAATGACCGCTTAATCCTGAGTCACCCTATAAGAATACTGATTATATAAATTTACCGCTTTCCATTAAATAAGTTAGTTACTCCCTAAAATAAGTCGTAACTCTGTAAATTGGGCCACGACGTACTTCTTCGATTTATATTCCGCAGGAAAATATGCCAATAAAATATTCACTTCATTAAACACTAAATAAATATTGCACTCGCGTTTCCCTTTTAACCGATATTGTGTCGAACGAGGGGGAACTACTCTACTTGACTTACACCTACACAGGATATAATGGCGGTGCTTAATCGACCTTCGATATGAACATTAAGCCAGTCTTGGATAACTAATTGCCAGCAGCCTTTTCCCATGCCGAATGCTGAAGAAATATGGGTCTTTCTTCAATTACGTCTTCGATAATTCGGAATGAAGTAAAACTGGCGACTTTTTCGCTAGTTTTTAACATAAAAGGTGTTCCATTAAGTCTCCCTTTTACAAATCAAATTTAAACTCTACCTGAAGTTTAACTCCACATATCACGAATATTGAATTTTTTATTTGTCAAAATCTTTGTTTTGTCATCAACATCAAATTTGCCAGCACCGCTTTGATATTCCTTTGATAAAACATGATATTAAATGTAAAATATCAATATTTTTCAATGGGGAAGATAAGCAATTTTGAAGATGCATGTATATAAAAAAATATTTATACAAATAAAACTATAAATTTGATTACATATAAAAACAATACAAAATATTATCAGGTTACATGGCCTTTTTTGTCTTTAACAACCTGGTAAGAAAGGACAAGTAAAAAGGAATGAAATAGGAGATAATAGAAAGAGCAAACTACTGCCGACATTTTCCTAAAATTAGTTCCGTTTTTTAAACGGAAGTCCGCTATGTTTGTGTGTCCCATGAATCGCAATATTGAATTTGACGTCAGATTTCGTATGACATCATTTCCTACCGATTTTGCCCCCATTTTTTGAGTGTCTATGTCGTTATATTGAAGAATCAAAATGAAGCCTTAGTGGAACACCTTTAGCAGTAAGGAAAGTACCACCCTGTACCACAATATCAGATTAAGGAGTTCAACCAAAGGAGATACTTCTTGCACGATAATAATTAATGTTACATACAAAACAACACTCACTAAACTATCATTAACTTTGTTGGTGCAACAGCAAGAGGTAAATTAATGGAAAGCTACTTAAAATTGCAATTTTAAACATAAAATAATTACTCTTAAAGACACTTACCTATCAAGATTAAATTTCTCCATAATGCTATCTCTGTGAGTATTCCAATGCGCATTAAATTATTTTACACTATATATATATACGATTAATAAATAGTTAATATATTATGGGTCACTACAAAATATATATATCGTCTTCTTGTATATTCTGTACATCTACACTACTATCTCGTTCCTTTTATTGGGCCATTGCGGCCAGTAAGAGAAACATGACACGTTTGGTTACGCTACTAAGTGAATTCGACGAAAGCGTTGTAAATATCCACTATAATATGTGAACGTTTGCAATCAAAGATTTTACAAAGCTTTCTTGATGGGTTCTAGTCTTATTATTGATTCAATTGCGGCTACTAACGTACACATTACTAACTTACTTATGGTCGCCTTTAAGGGCGGCGTAGCACGTCTGGCACACTCTTACTGGTTTGAGTATGCGCAGACGGGATATTTCGCTTTCGAATCGCGAACAACGTGAACAAAATACCTAAAAAGATATTATTATTTGCAAAAAAAATATATTAGAAAATGAACATGTTTGTGTGTTATATTCAAAATCACTCTTTAATGATATGCCTGTTCCAACAAGGAGTCCTGAACTAACCAAAAAAAAAATATAGAAAATATACGCAAAAGGTTTTTGAGACTTTGCAAAGAGTTTCTGGGATTGGCTTGATTAATTGCTGGAACAAACTCATCAAATCAAATTTTGATATTGGTCGGTATTAGGTATTACGGATTTAAATAAAGGCTTTTGGAATATTGCAGGCAAGAGGGAAACAAACTAAGTAGTTTCAAGCAAAAAAAATACGGAATAGTCATATTATTTCCCAAAAAAATATTTCATCTAACAAGAAAACCAAAACAATGTCTTTAGTCAAATTTATTTTGATCGTTTAATCTGTCACTTATTAGGCCAGCTAGTTTGCCTTTTCATCTCTCAATTTTTAACAAGTCCTTGGAAATATACATACAGGGTGCCACAACGAAAACTTTCCACCGATGTTTTCTGTCTTATGAAGTTGAAAACACGAAAACTCCCGGATCCGTCAATTTTAATTTCGAAGGGTTCATGTTTCTCTGATATTTACAGCTTTTTAGATGAACCCCAAAGCCTTTTATCCTAAAAATCTTAAACGGAAAGGGATGTCAAGTTATACATCATTTTAAAGGTCATTCAGTTGCCTTTTCAATGCCATCTAACTTTTTAGAATTGAATGGTCTGTTCTCGAGAAAAAAAGGGTTTTTATGTTATCTTAATTGTTAACTTAATTTAACAACACTGATACGGAATGTAAATTTAGAAAATGTTATTGCATTATTCCTACCTGCACTTTGGTTTTTTGTAGTTTAGTAGTTGCCATTTACTTTTGTAGGCACTCTCATTTAAAAATGCTTTACAGTATTCAAGAAGGAGTTGACATTATTTCGCCCTATTTCCGAAATAGCGATTGTGCTAGACGGGCCGCAAATTTGTTTAATGAACAATATCCTGATAGAAACGTATCCCATTTTTACGTGAGAGACCTGGTTGCCAAATTTCAAGTGACTAGAAGTGTAGGAAATAAAAAGAGGATTGTTCATCATCCAGCAATAAGAACAGATCATATTAAAAGCACATAAATTCCAAGCACATCATTAGTCAACGAATTGTTAACAATCCAGAATACCTTTAAAACATTTGCAGTGTTCCTTCTTCTTGAACGGGGAAGTCAATTCAATCATACTCATATAATTGCCGTCATATGAGTATGTAAAATGGATTGGTCGTCAACCAATCCAATGCTTTTTCATGAAGTTCACACGCAACATCCCCAAAAGCTAAACGTTTGGATAGGAATTTTCGGAGATCATATTGTCGGTCCATTCTTTTTACCTGGAAACTTGAACGGACAGGTCTATTTGAATTTGTTGGAAGACGCCATTGATCCAGCTTTAACAGAAATAATCGAACACGATGACCGTCACCGTGAAGAAAACAAGATGGGGCTCCTGCGCACTACGCCGCCCCTGTTTGGCAGTTTTTAAATTAAACATTCCTTCATCAAAGGTGAATTGGGAGAAGAGAACCTGCAGAATGGCCTGCACGTTCCCCGGACTTGTCCCCGCTGGACTTTTTTTTATGGGGTCTATTGAAGTCCAAAATTTATGCTACACAACCGGATTCATTTGAAGGCTTGCGGCAACGTATTGTAAATGAGTGTAATCTTATAACTCCACAAATGTTGCAAAATGTTCGGATGAACTTTGAACAATGTCTTTACTACTGTATGGCGGTCGGTGGTGGTCATTTTCAACAACTAATAAATTGAAATTAATTTAATTTCAAATCGATTTTTCTGTCTCCTGATCCTGTTTTCTCGAGAACAAATCATTCAAACTAAAAAAATTATGCGGCACAGAAAAGGTAATTGAACACCCTTCAAAATGATATAACTTGACACCCCTTTCCAATTAAAAATTTTAGGGTGAAAGTCACCCCAGCTTCATGTTTCCTCTAAGACAATAATTACATCAAAAAAATATGTCCCCCTTAGAATGAAAATTGACGGGTCCGAGCGTTTTCGTGTCTTCTGCTTCATGGACCAGAAAACCCTCGTGGAAAGTTTTCGTTAGGCCACCCTGTATAGTTAAGTATGTATCGAATCCCGCAACGGCTCAAAAGTTCAGGAGGCTCAAAGGCAAAGTAAAATCTAGTTTTGGTTATGTTGGTACAGGTTAGATCAGTTATATTTTTCTCTTGGTTTGGTTAGTTCAGTTAGCCGCCTCTGGGCCTTGTCGCTTTTTAGAGCCATTACAGAGCTTGGTGAGTGCTGCATATATTACCTATTCACTTATTTTTGTCATCTAGTTACCTTTGAAACCTTAATTTTTTTATACTCATCTCCTTTCAGCACATGTTGAGAAGATACGATAAAAATGTCAAAGTCGAATTTCCAACGCCTACTTGACGACAATAATAAGTGAATGGCTTATAAGTGTGAGCTCTCGGTTAGATCAGTTCAGTATAACTTTGCCTTTGGTTAGTTCAGGGTAGTTCAGTTCTGTATTTCCTTTTCTAAAGTTAGTTAACTTATGCTTTTTTTTTGGTTTGGTAAGTTCAGTTAAATTTGTCCTTTATGGCGGCCCTTCGCAGCCGCCTATAGATTTTGTCCGTCGCTCGGGCGACCACACCACACGTGACACTGTGCGGGCTACACAGATCACATAAGTGTGGACTCTGTTGGTGAGGTTTGTTCAGTATTACTTTGACTTTGGTTAGTTCAAGTTAGTTCAGTTCTGTTTTTTCTTTGGTTAGGTTAATTCAATTATGTTTTTCTTTTGGTTTGGTCAGTAAATTTCTCAAAAAAGTAAGTAGACATAATAATTGAAATCGAGATGAAAATATGGGATCACCAGCAATTCAGTTGATGTGTTATATTAGTGACTGCGGAATTGGGAGTATCATTGGGAGAATTATTCATTTGGGATGGGTAAGTCTTACCTGTCCACAATTCCTGCAATGGTGTCTCCTCTCGTAAATTGTGAATTTTACCGAACAACTGGCGCAATTTTCCGCACCTTCGTCCTTGAGCCAGTGATCAGCCGCACGTCCTGCCACATCAGATACCGACCAGGAAAAGACCCGGCCTCGGGTATCGCCCACATAAATTACCCGATGATCTCTGCAGTAGAATAAGTAGAATAGTAAGTTTTTGTTTTCTCTAAATCCGTTTATTTGGCTGAATTAATTAGTGAGGAAACAGAATATTCCTTCATTGACGACAAAACTGTTGATATAAATTGGGTTTTTTTTTGTCACAAATAATAAGTAAAACGCTCAGCACCTCATACATTATAAATCATAATAAAATAATTAGAGTTTTTAGTGCTGAAAGAATGTCAATAAACTCAAGTTTCTAAAAACTCGCCCTTAATGGACTTTTACTTACTTTGAAACAGCCAAAGCAGATATCGAGGCGGGCTCGGTATTGTCTTTTCTGTCATAAGCCGTGTGCATCGTAAGCTTACTGCGGAATACCAACTGACGCTGCCATTTAAAGCCTGAAATGGTAAACAAAATTGTGTTGAGCAGGCTTGCATTCTTGTTAATACAACAGGAGCAGAATTGTTTACTTAACATAAAGATAAATTACAGTTAATAAAAAGAAATCTTGTCGTTACTAAGAGGTCTTTACTTGACAGTGTTACCAACTATAACCTCTTCTACTGCTGTGTAATATAAAAGTAGGCATAATTATAAACAAATTGCGCCTACTAAAATGGAAGATTTGAATTTGAAAAATCATTTTTAATCACTGAAGTGAGTTGAGCTATTCTAGAGATCCCGTACCTTTAAACATTTAGTCTTTCGAAAAATTGAAGGAAAAAAAAATTAATATTTTCGTTAAAAAGAAATCCGTACTTCAGAAGGAAAACTGACAATTTCCCGTTAATAAACAAAAAAAACAACTCACCAGATCTCAGTGCGTTATGAGGGTTCCGATTCTTCTTTTGCGTATCAACCATAACAAACGAATCTGTTAGACTCGTGTCTGACTTACTGGTCCTTAGACCGGATGGATCTTCAATTTCCAGGCTACCACCTTCAGTACTTTGTCCTCCTAGAAAACAGCAAAAAATATACCTATATGGACGGCACGAACAAAAAAGTGAGAGGCATTTATGCGAATTTTTTATTAGTGTAACGGAGCAATAATTTTTTACAATCAAGTACAAAAATATAACCGAAAATGATAATTTATGGCTCTAGTCCCACTTACTTTTTTTTCTAATGGTGACAGTGGGTTGAATTAGGACTGTACGGCAACCAAACGACCTCCCAGTTTGAAAAATAGCCTTTTTTAATTCGAGTTTTTAGCTTGGTATTAAAACAGTGAAACCAATACATCCACAGCTTCATAAACGCATCGCTGTAGTTATTTTTCCTCTACTGCAGTGGTATTGGTAAAATTTGACGTTAAATAGCGCCGGTATTATGAAATGTCAAATATTCAACCGAATTCAAAGTCACTGTCACGCTACCAATTCATTTTTGCCTCAATACATAGTATAAGATTCCATAAAGACATTGTCGCACTCCTCAACTTAAATTCATCGAAAACATTGATTCGTGCGCCAATGGGCTGTATTATTAAACTTGTATCTTAATATACTAATATTATATAGTATATTATTATAATTCTCCAATACAAGAAAAATGCCTTCACCAGAATGACAAGAAACTTGCCTCCAACTAGGGATGCATCTGCTTCTAAGTTTCTAATACTTTGAAGATCAATGGGAGTATCGACCATTAGCTAAACATTTTTGTAAAGGAGACGCGCCCCGTTATTATCAACCTAGATAACTGAACAGGAAGATTCCAGCTTAAAAAATCATCGAACATGGGAAGGACTGGACTCGACAGCATTATCAGAGGGTTAAATGATGTTGCGTACAAAACAAAGCAGTCATCAAGTTTAAAAACCGAAAGTAGTACTTATGGATTGGCTGAGTTCGCATAAAGGAAACAAGCCACCATCTTGGCATCTGCAGAACAAGTTTTTCAAAGGAGGCAGGGTAAAGGAAAAGCGCATCCACCATAATGTCAAAAGAAACCTCCCTCAAGGCCTTATCAATGTCTAATATTACGTGTTTTAAACGTAAACGTTTACAGTTCATGGCTACATGGCTACAAAGCGATTTGCGGAAAACCCAGGCAGAGTAAAAGAATAATTATATAACACAGAAATCGACATATAAAACTCTCATGTGAATAGATCGTTCTTCAAACTATAAGTTCACCTTGTCATTCAATGCTAGCTGTTATAGCATTATAATAACAAAACGAACACTTTTTACTACCTAGGGAAGAAGTAAATAGCATCGAAATTGTTTTAACCATTGATAATGAAGTAAATAAATAGACGCCGCGAGTTAATCATAAATTGGCATTTGTTTACTTGGCATGATATACAAACCGCATACTTGGAATCTTGCAGGTTGTTCGGGTAGAGGGGAAGCAGAAAACGGCCAATAATGCTAAAAACAATATGGCGCATTTTAAACCTCCAAGGACACATCTCCAGATGACATAAGCACACATAGGCGTAATATTTTTCAATGAAACAAGTATACGATTTTTATGCAGACCAAAACATTCAAATATGTTTATATTTAAATGATTTTTGATACATACCTACTATACCCATTTATTGAGTTTTTTTAGATTAAAGATTAATAATAGAATAAGACTACAAACGACACTAATGGCTAACGGCCAAAAGCCGAGTAACAACATAACCACAAAACACAAATGAGCTTACCGGTGAAAACACAACTTCCTAGATTTAATTTTATAATCCCAAGTTTTACACACAAAACATTGTCTCACCATGGGTAACAAACAAATTAAAACGCAGAAACGATTGCTAAAAGCAAAAAAGTCGGCGGAAAACTCTTAAAACATTCAGGAAACCAGAAAAAAAATCCATGAAATAATTGTCATAAACTGACATAAACCACGTGTTACCAGTTGGCCATCTTAAACGTATTTTTTTTTAATGCTAGGAGTGTTTGGCGTCCCAATAAACTAAGTAGTAGGTGGATTAGCGGGATGGGGACAAATAACGACAATTCAGCTTTTATCAATTGCCAACGTTTCTACCATATATTGTGGTATATATGGTCGAAACGTTGGCAATTGATAAAAGCTGAATTGTCGTTATTTGTCCCCATCCCGCTAATCCACCTACTACGTATTTTTTTTCTTTTATCGTCATAAGTGTTCTGTTAATCACCAAAAAATATTTGAACAGCAATAGATATTATAGTACTCTCGTGGTGTAAAGATTCGCAAGATATCATTCAAAAAAAGGATGTGCCAATTTACTAGCAAAGTAATCCTGGCAACACTGTATGGAGGGTTTGTTTATCACGACAATATTGAAAAATGTAAATAAAGACCTTTACCTTGATAAATCCTCTATGGTTTTAACAATGTTTGAGCCACTTTTTCAATTCTCCTTATTAACTGAAATAGAAATAGAAATCTGTCTCCACTTAAAGCAGTTACCTTCACTCCTAAAACCTCCATGTACCCTAGATCGACGTCTCCTGACGGGTGGTATCGGGGGCGCTGGTTCTTCCCCGTCACTGCACGTTTCTTTTTCGTCTTGCTGCTCCCTCTGCCATTCCTTAGGGCTTCCTTCACACGTGATTATCATTTCGATCTGTGAGAAATAGAGTTTAACTGCTGAGGTTTTCGGTAACAAAAACCACAAAATCAACCAACCCATCAACCACACAATGATTAATGCTTTTTAGAGATAATCAGCAAAGATCTGACGGAAATAAGGTAAATAATACAGGTTCAAATGTTGGGGCAGTTTTGAAGCTTTTTATCCAACTTACTAATCACAAAAACTTACCTCAAGTAAGAGAAATATGTGTGAGAAATCGAAGTAAGTTTTCCTGCATATGAGCAATTTTTTTAACCAAAAAACCTTAATAAACTCTCAGCGTTTTCGGACGGGCGCTCTATATCGCTCTGACAGTATTTCCATCCTTACATTCTTATTGAGAAAACAAAGAATAGGATAACTCTCAGAGCGCTCTAGAGCTCTCACCAGAAAAAGCTCTATGTTGTAAGCTGTTAGCACATTTTTCAGGGTCAAGTAATTCATTAAGTATTGTTTTATCACCCAACTAATAAAAAGTCTATTCTCTTACTTTGGCGCTTTTTGGACCGGCATCTCCAGACAGACTGCTCTCCGATCCGGATTTCAGCAAATTCCTGGAACTATCCTGGGACACGTGATGGATTTGCTTGACCAATCGATGGTGCGGCACGGGCGATTTAGTTGTGGTTGGCTCGTTGCTGCGTTTGTCCACTGCGGCGCTTTCGCTTTCCGTTCTGAATTTTGACGTTTCGGCGGGTTTTTGTGGTTCGTCCTCAATGGGAACTTGGACATAATCTAGCGACCACATCTGCAAAAAATTCAAGAACACAACTTTAAAACTTGTGTAAATTAGAGAACTACAAGAAAACAATTTGCAGTTGCTATTTAAACTATAAATTGAATGTTTTCTCATGTGAAAACAAAAGTGCACTTCAACAATCAAACTACGTTATGTAAAAAAATATTGACATTATACTCATACATCATTACCCTCTTTTTCCAGTTTCCAAAAACGTCTGAATGTTTCTGAATACTGAGCGGGTGTGAAACGCGATGTCGCCTTTTGTAAGGGACAAATTTTGACAACGAACCTTTAGTCTCCCTCCCACCATGCAGATGCAATAATCTTCTTAAACTTACCTACCCCTAGGTACTACTGTTAAACTTACCCTTGTAACACCGTCAGTAGATCCAGTAATGATTACGTTCATAGAATCCCAATCGTGGGCTTGAGAAAAGGCGACGCATAAAATTTGTTGCATTCGATCAGCCCTTCCCACGCACGTGTTTACTTCTGCCAAGGCGCAACCGTTTATACTCCAAACGTGAAGCCACGTGGCGGCGCAGGTGGCTATGTCTCCTGTTAGTTCGTTGACAGCCACCGCGGCCACTGGTCCTGCATGCACTAAAGACAAATATTTATAAAGCAATAGTAAACGAGTGAGCTGAGTGATTTACCCCTAAGTTGACGAACAAAAACGCCCCTAGACAAGTCCCAAATAATTGCAGTAGAATCCCTAGACCCGGAAACTATAACGTTGTAAGCAGGACTAGCGGCCAGGCAAGTGACTGCGTCGGTATGTGCGTACAGTCTGTGTTTTATTGACATTGACTTTTTCCGCGCCTCGTATCCCCAGACAGTCACCACCTAAAACAAAAATTGTTCCTTGTTTTAATTATATAATTAACAATTGAATATAATATGAACGTAACATTAAAAAGTGCAGCTCGAAAACCAACAGATGCGAAGAAGCTCCGCCCCTTAATTTTGAAAAACTCTCACAGTATATATCAACTTTATAATCTTATTGATAAAACAAAGAACTGGAATAGTCTCATTGTACTCTAGAGCCGCCATCTGAAAACGCTGACGCCGCATTGTCATACGTCTTGCGCATAAAGATGTGCGCAAAAATTCGACCTAGTTTTGGTTTCCATAAGTCACTCGACACTGCACTTATCAATCCATCGTACACAAATCCACGGCAAAACATTGACGTTCATAGTATATGACTAATAGGAATGTGAAGACTTACAGATCCTGTGCCGGCAGTAACAATCACTTTCGGAGACGGGCAAACACAGGCCAATATCTCCCCATTGTTCTGTTCCACGTTCTCCGATACGAACACAGCCTTTTCGCTCTCATAATTTCCTATCCGGATAGAATGGTCAGCGAAACCCCAAGCTACGTATTTGCTGAATGCGGGAGGCATTAGGATTTTGTTTTGTTCTACCGCTAATACAGCTTTATCGATTTGAAGTATCTGACCAACGGGTCCTTTCACTTCTAAAAAATGTTACAGTAATTATTTAGGATTAAATTGAAAGAGGTGGTTAGCGGGTGTAGCACATAAACAACACTTCACGTTTGGAAATTGTTAACGTTTCGTCCTTCATTGAGGTCTTCCTCGGGGCTCTTTCGATAAGCGAACTTTCAATAAGCGGTCTGGAATAAATTCCACCTCACCAAAAAGAAAAACATACAACAACCATACGAAACTAGGAGCAAACGAAGACCATACAGGATGACACAAACGTTAGTAACAGCCACATTTACGCATGTGTGCCGTCCTGTGTGTGGTCTTCGTTTGCTCGAAATATTGTATGGTAGTTGCATGTTTTTTTTTGATAGACTTTAATGTTACTCGAGACAAACTTTGTGTGACAAATTTCGCGTATTGAAGAGCTGTGAGGAATACCTCAATCGGAACGTTGGCAATTTTACAAACGTAAAGCGTTGTTTACGTCCTCCACCCGCATCCACCCCTTTCAACTTACTAAAAAGACGCAAAACATATACTATATTTAGGATTAATTTACTAGAAGAAACTAACCTTTTATAGGTTGAAGTGAAGGTCTGAGGTTGTCTAAATGATGGAAAAACAACTTATCTGGCTGCGGTAAAATAAAAGCTTGTACCAAAGAACCCGTGTCAATTATGACAGAAGCCCGATTATTGTTTCCCATCTTCTTGCAGGGATGAGGCTTTTTAAACAGTTGTTTGGGTATTTGACCGAAATTGTTGATAAACCCAATAGTTGCGTTCTAAGGGCAAAAACAAAAATAAGATTTAAAACATTCCCACACACAGAGATCAATTTATTTTCATCAACTTACGTATTTGCGTTGTTGCACGCAAA
Organism: Taphrorychus bicolor; assembly: GCA_951812265.1. Taxonomy (NCBI): domain Eukaryota; kingdom Metazoa; phylum Arthropoda; class Insecta; order Coleoptera; family Curculionidae; genus Taphrorychus; species Taphrorychus bicolor. Next base: position 45,381,194 of record OX638297.1, on the reverse strand, counting down.
TAAATCACACACAACATATAAACCTTTGAAAAACGACCGTGTCTAACGTTTTCGTTAAACTTGCGCCAGTCATTTACCTTAAGAAAACGAATACAATGTAAAACAAACTCTGTACCTTCTTTAGAGGATCATCAATATTGTAAATATCAACGTTGCCCTCGTAGAACAGATGATGGAAAACATTGACGGCCTCGACGGCCGGTTGGCCCTGCTGCTTGTAGCCGAATATGAGGTCGATCCAGTGGTGCAAGTTTTGAGAAACAAAGTCGCACTCCAAAGCTTGACGGTGCGCCCTGATGAACTCCCTGGGATCCTGTTTCGCCCAGGGCGGCAGGACAACATCGCCCAATGCTTGAAACATTAACAAAATGTGGAATGAACCAAAATTGTTTCCTCCATGTAACTTGTCACCACATGAAAACGAGTGACCGAGATGTCGGCATACACCGTCAGGTGGCAACGCTATATCAGAGGAAGTCAAATTTCATCTTTCATCAGGGTGAGGAACCTTAAACCGGTTTAGCTGTAATTGCAGCTCATCAGTATGGAAAGTACGCTCATCACCCTTGTGTTTAGGGTGATACTCTCTAGTATCGATTTTTTGGGGTTCGATATTTTGTATCGATATTTTGTATCGATATTTCAAACGCCGATACCATAAGGAATCGATCCCGTCATGTTTGGTATCATACTCAGATCATCGATCGCTAAAATAACCTGTTTCTGAAATATCTAATTTCTCTACTACTCTGTGCCCGGTGCCCCTGTAGCGTATTACTATTTAAGAAGAAAACAATAAAGAATATATTATACGTATTACCCATTCAGTTATTTTTGTCATCGTTACCTCTGAAACCTTCATTTTTTATTCCCGTCTCCTTTTAGTACATGTTGAGAAAATACGATAAAAATGAGAAAGTCAAATTTCCAACGACTACTTGACGACAATAATAACTGAATGGCTTATACAACAACGTACAGGCTTTTTTTGTATTCATGATTCATTGGAAATTGAAGTACGTCTAGGTACGATACTTCGAAACTATCAAAATATTAATACTTTGATCTCATAGTACCGATATTTGGCATCGATACTTTAAACACGGAATCACACGGTTTATGACAAGCGACAGAGCTGACAATTTGTCCAAACATATCTTACTGCAGAACGCGCTCTAGACCGCCGACAACGAAAAAAGCTGTAAAATTCCAGATTTATGTTTTCGACTTTTAAGTATCGACACCAAGCGTGTATCGATACTTAGCTAGATTGATGCAGATTACTGTAAAATACAGAAATCGATTTTTAGCCGTCGGTACTATGAAAACGCTGTTTTCAACCTTTTAAACGACTGATAAACCATCATTTCACAAGCTCTAATTGTGTCCATCCACAGACTAGTTTCGCCGTTTACGGCTCATCAGTGAGGCATTGACACAACTAGAGCTCCCGAAATATTGAATGGTCAAGACACGTTTCATGGATGTAGAAGCTTGCGAAGTAGAGCTTGCGAAATGATGGTTTATCAGTCGTTTAAAAGGTCGAAAACAGCGTTTTCTTAGCTAGATTATTTAGTGTTTATCAATATTTTATGTCGATGCTATATCGATACTTTCGTTTGATATCGTTACGTAATTAAGTCCTCATGCCCCAAAAATTTAATTTTAAATTTATTTACTATTTGTTTAAATGGTATTTGGGATTGGATCCAATATCGAGTATCTATACTCTTTGGTTGCCACACATACATCTATCGCTATTAACAAAATCGAAGCGGATCGCAGTATCGTTATTTTTTTAGTTGTATCGCCACCAACACTAGTGTACCCAAAACCTGATAGATGATTATTTTCGACTAATATTACGCTGGGTTTCTTGCTAAGAGAGCGGTGAGTACAGTGTCTCCATCTAACAATAGCAAGTGCTCCCACAAAGGGCATAAAACATACGGGGTGTTCATTATAAAACTTCATCTAGCAGGCTAAGAAATTTTGACAGAAAAGGATGACTTAATCAAAATAAATGGACTTTTGTTTCTGCATCCTTTTGTTTTGACATTTCACAGCCAACTAGATGAAGTTTTATAATGAACACCCCGTATATGGGCAATGAGCCAAAATAGTTTCCTACCATGTACTTACTGATCACCACTCGCCAACCGGTGATCGAGATTTCAGCCTACACCGCCAGGTTCAGCTATCAGATGATAACGCTTTGCATGTCCTTTGCGAAAGCATCTAGCATCGTTAGATGGCGCCACGTACGTTAACAAAATGTTCTCTTATCTAGTCTACTACAATCCTAAGAAACTTCTTTTTTTCTTCATTCTCTTTCCAAACAAACCACGAAGGAAATATGGAGAGGTTTTGGCTATTTGAACCCAGCAAAATGCTTACTTTACGGCTATTCATTTTGGAAAATGACAAAAACAGTAATGTAATTATCAGTTGCCGTGTTAATTGTTTCGGATTTTCAAAAATGACTTATTGTCAGCAACAACCTATCTGCTAATTGTTGTAAATGGAAAATTGTAACAGTACTGACACCTTTTGGTTTCCAACTACACGAATGCAAGCTCATCCCCTAAGTGAAAGATGTGGGGCTGAGAGATCTAATGCAATCTTTTCTTTCCAAGCATTGCAAATTGTGAACAAACTTATTATACCTGATTGCGAGAGCTTTAGTTCAATTTATTTAGTTTAAAAGTTACTTGAAGACCGACGAAATTTGAAGAAAGTATTTTCAAAACGTCTTAGAAGCTTACGTTCAGTTTCGATTCTTGACATATTCAGGAATATTTCTCGTTAGTCGGCGAACAGTTACCGACCCAAACGCGACGCATTTATCGAGCAAAGACTTAAATATCTTGACAATGTGTAGTCCAGAGTAACCAAAAACAATTTAAACGGCACTTACCAACGCCATTTTGCTTCACGCCCAAATCGAACATGTTGCCGTTCTCCAAAAACTCAGGCAAATAGAAAAACTCTGGTATGAGCTCCTTGACGTCAGCCATATTATGCCTGGATGCCGAAGTCCACGCCTCTTTTACCGAATGGAACATACGGTCGGCCAAGTCAAAATGCCCCCCTTGCAGCCGCAAAAAGTGCTGCGTGAAAGGCTCCAATCGTACAAGGTAGGAACAAACGATCATTGCACTCGAATAGTGCGTCCCGTAGTGGTAAGGTGGGGTCTCTCCATGAGGATCGTCCCACTCCTGAAAATATCCAATTAATTTAATCAACCTTCTCTCTCTCTGATTAATTGTTGTGTGTATTGTCCAACTTTAGGGGATTTTAGAGGGCAAATTCATAAAAATATTGCTAATGAACCCCTCTATTCACAAGTGGTTTTATAAGTAAAAATTTTTAAAGTCCTCTAGAATCCCTAAGGTTTGGCCACACCTTTCTGAAACACCCTCTACGTCAATTCTAGAAGAACATAAAGATGATGTACAACTAACCTTGAATCTTTTCTTAAACTGCTCCAAGCGTTCAGGACTCTGAGCTCCCATGGGTCTAGTAAAATCCCTAAAAGTAGCGGGATCGTTTAGATCTAGTTCTTCGGAGTCATAATCCGCTAAGATCCATGGAAAAACCGGATACTGCATGAGATCGTTGTACGATCGACCAGCCAAAGTGTTTAGGTACATGAGATATTGGAAGTTAGCGATTTCGCCCCGAACCCACCTAAAACCAACCCTCCTATCTCATACGCTCAAACAAACGGCCGAAAGGTACCTCTGGGTGACGCTGGTTTCACCAATTAAATTACTCAATATACTAGTGGCCTGCTCAACATTGGCCGTCCTTTTCTGGCCAGCCACCGATTGTTGAGCGCTGTCCGAAATCCCCGTAGCCGTGGTCATAAACCGTTGATAGACCTTGTTTCTTTGTTTCCTAGGGAAAGCCAGCAAATAGTTGCGGCCGTCCCCTGAGAATACCTCTAATGCCATAGGTTGCAGCAAGTATCTGTGGGAAAGAAATGATTAGTTAAACAGGGAGTCGCACTGGAAACTGCGTCGATCGGTTATGGAAAAGCTGTAGGGTAGAACAAGTGGTAAACACAAGAAAGGAAAGTCAGTCAAAAAAAAGAGCTCAAGGCTTCCCCACTGAATGCCACAGTCCCTTCCAAACGCCAAGAAGTTTTCTACAATTCCGACTACCAAGCGTCCGCACGCGTTTCTTTGATATTCAGGGTGTTTCTTTTATGTGTTGCCATTAATGCTCTCTCCTTAACGGTAAAAGTTACAAGGTCGCTTAAATTTGGAAAAGTTTCCTTTGGTTGAGGTATATTTTGAGTAGATTGTAGATTTCAGTAGAAGATTCTCCTTCGAGGTTGCCACATTTTCAGTGGTTACCGAGTTATTTGAAAGAATGTGAAAATTTCTCAAAACGTTATTCTCCGATATTTCGTGAACTATTCGTGATAGAAGCAAAATTTTTAATTAGAAAGTGTAATAACTTTTTAATATCTACAAAACGGAATATCGCATGTTATTATGTATCTTTTAACAACTGAGTTATTGTTACCCATTCAATTTTTTTACTTGAAAATGTTGTCCCAGTGAAAAAAAGTACACTGGGAAACCATATGCAATCATCAGAGCGTTACCACACAAGACGCGTTTCGCTCCCACTAGAGCTCGTCAGTTGGGTTCACTCTGAGGTAGCTTACACATTTACGATTGTTAGACGCTTTTTTATACTAATTAAATAAAAAGTTCTTATAATGATGGATTTTCTAATTAAAGGCGACCATGAATCTATTCAAATAATACATTGATTTTTTAGGAGTGACGAGCGCTTTTAAAATATGGAATAAAAATTATAGGTCCGTATAAAAAATGTGTGGATAACGGTAACTTATGGTTATTAAAAGATACATAACGACATGCAGTATGCAATTTTGTAGAAAATAAAAAGTTATTACACTTTCTAATTAAATTTTTTCTTTTATCACGAATAGTTTACCGAATAAAGGAAATTGGAATTTGGAGAAATTTTCATATTTTTCGAGTTCAACAAAATGCAACTTTTTCCTAATTTAAGCTACCTTGTAAGTCTTACCGTTTCGGATATAGAAATGGGGGAACACATAAAAGAAACAACCTGTATGTTTAATATCGTCTTTTAAAGATTGTCAAGAGTTGTTAACAGTAAGAGTAGTCAATCAGCCTTCCAATTCTTTTATTGAGCTTGCCTTAAGATAGCGCACATACACTAGAAAAGGTAGTGGTTAACTTACCTTCGTTTATGCACTTCTCTGATGTCGTCGTACGAAAATTTGGAACACTGCCTCATACTCCTCGATCGTCTAGGTGATCCGGGATTGGGCAGAATTGGCTCGTACTCGTTAGCATTCTGAGGAACGCTGTCAATGTCGCGTATTTCCCGATTTTTTAACAAAGTGAATCCGTCCACGATGTAACAGTGTTCTTGTCCGAATAGCAACAACCCTTCTGTGGTATCCAGGCCCTGTATCCTCGCCACTCTGAAAATAGTTTTTCGCTCTTGTTTTTCTCACTTGTTTTCAGTTAAGAAAAATTAAAAGTGTATAAAAGTGAAACAAAATTCGGCAAAAAAAAACTGAGACCTAGCAGAGACTCGAAAAACAAAAATTGAAGAAAGAATTGCAATTTAGAGTTTTACAATAAACATCAGGCAAACACATTGTTAGGAAAGCCAAGGGAAACCCTTCATTTTTAGTCCCCTAGCACTTAAAAATCTAGTGATGAAGAAATAATATATGAAAATTGATTCATAACGAAGAAAACTGGCAAAATTGATACAGACCAACTATGAATTTAGAAGAAAACTAAAAAAAAAAATTTGAAGGTTCTGAGATTCGACCCTTTTTAGAGAAATATCAGTAAAAAAAGCAAATGGGCATTTACACGCAAAATTTGGTGCAAACACAACAAGAAGTTTCGCGGCAACTTTACTTGCTTGGAAACTTCAATCTTCAAATGTTGAGCAAAGTTTTGGATGGTAATAGACGAGATTCGTAACATTATAATCAGACTCACACTGCACCTAGTGGCTATATTACTAAACAAAAAATTCTTTCGATTTCCAATCTCCAGTTATATCATCGTAAAATTTATGTTTACAGTCCCAGTAAAATTGCAATTCATAACAGTACGTATAAAGTAGGCACATGCTGAAAAAGATCGAAGTAGTTCAACATACCTGAACATGTAAGCCACTTTTTCATTCTGCTCCAATAATCTCAACAAGGTCTGATTGTCAGGAGGTGGCGAGGGCTGCTCCTCCTCTACGTCTATTTCCTCCAGCTGATCCTCCGGGTCCGAGGTAAGTCTTGTCAAATGCGGTAGCGCTACATACGGCATGGGAGACAGCTCCTCACTGATACTCTCGGTCCTTTCTGGAGCCGGTTCCAACGTCATCCCGCTGACACCGTTGTGCTGTCTCAGCTGAACGGCTTGAAAATACTCCTTGCTGTGGTAACTGGTCGCGACTTTGTATTTCAAGAGACCTGGAAGAAGGCGGCTAAAAACCAAAAATATACAGGTTACTGTCGAACAAACCTTTCTCGTGTTCGGCGCGATATGGATAGTGTACGTAGAATAAGTCATTCTTCATGGTTTTCTTTCTCATTCGATGAGGCCCTTCAGTCATGTCGAGCATCCATTTGTCTAAATTGCACGGTTCCACAGGACCCCACAAACCACGTTCTCTTGTCAATTCGTTTTCAGTCTGAAGCCACTCTTGATGAACATACCTGTAAATTGGTTAAACCTGTTAATGACATTTATTTAGAGATACGTTTCTGCAGAGACTGCGTCTTTATAGTCAGGGATCTGTAATGTTTAATAGGCGCATGCTAGAGCATCCTGATTATTTCAAACACTTGGAAAAAATAGTACAAGAACATTTTTAATTGTGAAAACAAGTGACATAAACAAACTAGATCAGCAGAAATCTTGAGTCGGTTTGTTTTATAATACATATGCTTTTGCCAATGTCCACGATGTTTTTCTCTTCCTGTTTTTCTTTTTCGTTTTTCTTTCTTTCTTTTTTTCGTGCAATCCGCGTACCGCCCAGAAGTTCAGGAACTTATCAGAACGTTTTTTTTGTACCCTAAAATACCCTAGAATTATGGAAAGTAGACCTGATGATATCTAAAAGTAGCTGAAAAGACAAGAATACATTATTTTATAGTCGTAAGTCTTTTTAGCATTAGAACAATGAAAAAAGGGTTATTAGAATCCAAATAAACATAAAATCTGTCCCCACCGTTACCTATGTTAGTTCAGGTTAGATTCCATAGGCTTATATCCATAAATTTCCATTTTAAAAGTGGCAAATAATCGAAAAATATTCGGAAATTGAATCCTCAATACCCATGGGAAGTTTCCGGCTCATTGCGACATCTAACCCCATCACGCAAAGAAGCTACGTACCAAATTTCAACATCCTAGCACTAACCGCTCAAAATGTTATGTTCATAAAAGTTTATATAAATGTAGCCGACCCTTATATGAAGCATAAACGGTTCTACAAATAATAACGTAACTCAGTTACCGTAGCTACGTCAGCTATTTTACAATTAATGGTATTTCCTTCGAAACATGTACCTACCATCAATATATTGAATTACCATTAATATTCCTCCCTTACAAAATATATTGTCGAACGGTTAGACGGGTGAGGTTCATACACGTAAAAGACTTATAAAGGGCGTACATCGGACGAACTGATGACACGTCGTACCGCGGCATGTAAACAATCTGTAAGTCACTTACATACCAAATTTCACCTTTCTACCTTTAATAGTTTCAAAAATATCAGTGTTCAACCACTTTGGTCACCGCACCCATTTGTTATATATGGACAGGAAAAGGTCTTTCATCTTAGTAAATAGACGTGCTTTTGACATAAATCCCGACATGAAATTATCAGATCGACTAGTCTATGTGAAAACTTTTTCGACATTTTCAGCAAAATTTGCAAAAATCTGCATCTTTCGCGTCGAAATGCAATTTAGACTATTCCTCGACTTCCTACCAAAAAAGTGGATCCTAGGTACCGAAAAGAAAACATTTCAAGGTATCCCTTGGCATAGAAAACAATTCGATTTGAATCGCCCGCAAAGTGGCATTTTATAATTTAATGTTTAGAAATTCGTCACAATTTGAAATTTAAAGCCAGGACCTTGATATTCGAGCAGATCGAGGGCCCATATATGGTGCTACCTTCCTGAATTGTTTCAGATTTTTACAGCAAAAATGTGGAATCTATAAAATAAAATGTGAAAGTACACCCAAATTGGCAAAAAAATTAGACATAAAACTTTTCGCCCGGTATAAGAGCAAGACTAACAACTGCGTTTTCCTTCTCACTACGTCCCCCAATTACGTATCTATAACCGAAGTTCGAACAATCTGTAGTTTGTAAAAAGGGCAAAAAATTAACATAAATTTTTTACAGTTTTTTGCCACTTTTTTTCCGACTAAAAGGACCCAAAGATTTTCCCTCCTTTTCGCCAGTACCACGCTTGCTGGGCAAATCGTCTAACTAAAAAGGTTTAGGCGGCCAAGATGAAAACTATTACAAAATAAGTTAAAAACAACCGTCTCAACTTTGCCGACTTTTCAAGTGCTCCTATTCAACTTTCGAAATTATATTTCAAAATTTATCATAAATACATTTGATGGAATCGGCCCAAGAAGAGCACTAAACCTCTCATTTTGATTACAATCTAAAGAGTACAATAAAGACACCGACCTGTACCTACGCGAAATATACAGAAATTCTGTGAAAATAATAGTTATAAGCGCCGAAATAAAAAAAAAATCCTAATATCTGCAACCAAAGGTCGAAGTCATAAAATCGCCGCGATGCATCGGATATAACAAAACGCATTTTTCAACTTCTAATCGCTAAGGAGTCCTTAAACCACTCGTACTATTCAAAAATTGCTACAAAAACAAACAAAGAAAAAGATGACATAATCAAAGTGACTGAGGATGACTTTTATTCCTTTAGTCTTTTCTTTTGACATTTCACAGCTTACTAGATGACATTTTCAAATGAACACCCCTTATATTATACCATGCAGTTTTTCACCTTCGAAATATGTTCTATATTGTTACCTTTGTGTATGTTGCGTGGTGTTTTGATGTTGTTGACGTCTCATTTCTACCAAATCGCAAATAATGCCAGAGTGATTCAGCATCCAATCTATCGCTTGCTTTCGCTTAATATTCACTCGTACTCTGGTGGTTTCCTCTTTGCGCACTTTCGTACGGCTTGCTAAGCGTGTTAGGCCACCGGTTACCTTGTGGATTTTCGATTGGAGTTGATTGTGCAATTCCCACGGTACCTGAAAACCAATACGTTTTAATACTAGATGATTCAAGTGTAAAGAACAAACTATGTTTTGATTACAATCTAAAGAGTTTTCCGAGCTTTGAAGCAGTGGTCCAATGGAATTTCTTCCTGATGTTCCATCTACAGTTGCGGCAGACATTATCAAAGGTGATGAGGCGAAGTGATCTCCCGTGCTTCCCGACCCTTCAGTCAACGTCGGGAAGATAATGTCCTTTGATAATTTTTGCCGCAGCTGTAGACGAAACGTCAGGAAGAAATTCCATTGGACCACGGCTTCAAAGCCCGGAAAACAAATTACTTCACAGTCTTGTAATGTTTTGATTACTAAGAGAAAAAGGTCAAATTGAGAAATATCATATATTTCAGAGAAACCTATCTAACCTTATAAGCTGCCTTCCTCTCCGATTCGATATAATTAAGCCACAACTTAACGGCGGCGTCATATATTTGTTCGCGAACCACAATTAAATCTGGCGCCTTTGCGTTGCTATTAGGAAAAGGCAGGGACACCTTAAACACTTCTTCAATGGCTGGCTTCTTACAGACGTACAGTTCTTCCCAAACCCGAATGGCTGCGGTAGCCATTAAATTTCTCCCTAAATCAAGAAACAAACAAAAAATAATGAAATTTAGCATTTACAAAAAAATAATATAATAAAAACCTTGATGAGCATTTAAGAGTTCATCCCTTGACTCCAAATCTTGGCCCGGATTAACATGCCAAGTTGTCCGAGGTACCGAGCTAGTACTGCTGGTCTCTAAAGAGATGCGCATATCGGAGGTAAGTTGCAGTAGACAGTAGGTAAGACAAGCAATAAAATCAAGCTCATGATTTCCAGCTCCAAATACGATTAATCTGTTAGTAGTCAGCTTATGCAAAGCTTCCAATACGGACATCTGGTCGGCAATGGAGTCCGTGTTACGAGACAACAAAAATAAGATACTGCGGTTCAAGCAGTGATAAAGACCTTCCAAAGACAAATTGCCCGTTCGTCGTTTTGCTTGCCCAATAAGTTTGACTAAAATCAACCCAGAGAGGTATTTAATAATTTGTAAGCTAACACCTTTCTAAACTTACCGATAAAATCGAGTACTTCATGGGGATCTCTATGCAAGGCTCCCTGCCACATCTTATCTACTATTCGAGCGGTTAAGTAAAAGACATTTGGAGCTACATGTTGAATGTGCGCGTTTGCCAGTGGTACAATCGGAATAGCCGCCTGATCGCCCACAAGCATATCGGCGGCCAATAGATGTTCCATCAGAGTAACTAAAACCTTTAACAAAGATTTGATAGAGAACAATTTTTTATTTTAGCAACCAAATACCTCAGTTTGATAAGCAACTTGCTGTGCGTTACTGGAATTCGATGGATACGCGTCTAAAACCAAATCAATGACAGGAGAGGCCTTGCCAGTAGTGGCTAAACTTAGTGAATCGACCACTATGACCCTAATGAAATCAATAACGAATTGTCTTGCCGGGTGGTCGGTAAGGGGCTCGTCTTCAGTAGGTGACCTAACGGCATCTCCATAAAATCATACCGTTCACATTTATGTATGTCACCACTTACCTGGAGACAATCATTATGTCAGCGGTCTCGTCGCCAGCGGGGGTTGACAATCCGCTACTTTCGGCACTCCCCTCCGATGAATCAGAGGGCAGGGGAAATAAAGTGCTAGCTAAGGCGCTGAGGACTTCTGACGACATGAAAATAGGCATGAACTCGGGCATATTGTGATAGAGTTGGAATAAGACCTAAGGAATCGTAAATTCTAAGAAATTATATAACCTCTGCGCTTATCAAGAAAAGGACCATTTTTAAACATACAAAGGGATATGCGACTTAGGCCAGCACTCCTAGTGCAACACAAAGGTTAAAATGAAATGGATAGTGGTAGGTTTACGGGTATAGGACGAAATAAAACCAGTTCTCGTTTAAAAATTTGCCGACGTTTCGATTATATATTGCAATCTTCTTTAGGGCTTTTTTTTCAGGTTGAGAACATGGTTGTGTCAATAAAGTTTAGTGTATCAGCACACATAATAAAAGATGGAAACAGAATCAACAGGCACTGCCGTCTCGAATTAAACTGTGTTTATTTATTTATGTATTTTTTTTATTATAGGTGGAAGAAACCAAGTCTTCGTTACTTCAATCAAGCCTCTTTTACAGTATTCACTACTGTAAAAACCTACTTACCGGACTGAAACCAAATACATAAAAGTGTTCTAAACGATACAGTTTGAAGTAAAACAAATTACATTTCTATGCAGCAAAACTTCTTCATTATTCCGATGTAGAACTCATGTTTTGCTTCTTTTCCTATATTCTTGATCAACATAATTCTTGAGAAACAGATTCTTGTGAAACAGATGAACTTAAAAACTGAAACATGTTACAATTACATTTCCCTGCACTTCTCACATTTCTCTTCTCGCACAACTAATTTTTTTCTTATTCTATACTTTCAATTTCTTAGCTGTAAGTTCGCTTACAACACATATTTGTAATAATTTTATTTCTCGTTTGGCAGGATTTTATATTCAAGTTCTTTGAAGTAGAAGAATATTCTTAATTTACTCCAAGTGTTTAGCGTCCCAATAGCAATAGTACGAAAGTGGATTAGCAGGTTGGGGACTAAATAACAACTTCATTCAAATTTCAAATCGCCAACGTTTTGACCTTATATTGCGGTTTATCAAGTCTACAAATGTAAGCAAAAGACTATCACAGTTACCAATGGGCGATAAAAATAAACAATTAAAATTATTTTGACTATATGTTTAAAATATGTTTGAACACAAAGATTTAAAAAATACAAATTTATCTGAACACGAATGGAACACTACAACGTAAGACATGTATTGTGACTAATAACATTGAGTTAAAAATGTAATGACAAAAAAATTAATAAAATAAATAAGATTAGTTACCTGTTACTGGCCCAAAGTTTTTTGGAGACAGCACCCAAGGAAAGAAACGCAGAGCCGTGGGTAGTCAGAGCCGGAATGAGAAACGTGTGGCTGACACGAACCATATATACATAGGCGCCCAAAATTATTATAAATTTGCAATAGCACATAAGGTTCCGAACAGCGTATTCCACAGCAGTAATCCCAGAAACGGCAAGTTACGAGTTATTGGATCTTTGTTGCCGTTTAGTCTCTTTGAGTACATTGCAGTATGACGTGCTGAGACCCTGTGTGTCTGTTCTACTATTTACAGTATTTGTAAGTGGCGCCATCTGACGACGGCGGGTGCTTCCACTAGGGCATGCGAGATGATTGTGAAGCGATCCAAAAACCAGTTTTCTGCAATATTGTCACTTCCCACAGACAAATGGCCGAGATTTCGTACCTATATTGTCTGGGGGCGACGTTTAGCAGAGTATCAGACTCATTTCTCTATCAGGCAGAGGAACCATAGACTAGTTTCGCTCTTATTAGAGCTCATCAGTACGGTATACCTCGTCGTTTTTCTATCAGGTTCGAGGTATACCGTACTGATGAGCTCTAATAAGAGCGAAACTAGTCTATGGTTCCTCTGCCTGATAGAGAAATGAGTCTGATACTCTGCTAAACGTCGCCCCCAGACAATATAGGTACGAAATCTCGGCCATTTGTCTGTGGGAAGTGACAATATTGCAGAAAACTGGTTTTTGGATCGCTTCACATTTACAGTATTGTTCACTGATCATACGCTTGGCGTAATTCGACTCTCTGTCAAGGATTCTAGTATTTAAAAATCAAAGTTATGACTCGACTGGAAGTGATGTTGGGCTAAGGCTGTCTGGTCTCTTTTTTCTCTATTGCCTATAATCACAGTTTGACACGATTGCCCAGCAACTGTTTGGGGGTTCCCACATAACATTTACTGCACTGATTGCAGGGAACCTTGTGTGTCACCTCCGAGCAAGACATGGCAGTGGTAGGGTTTTTCAGTTTCGTGTATATAGAGCCAACCGTCTCAGTATTATAAAATGCCAACCTGCAACCAGGTACTGCCCTACTGATATGCCACTGAATGGACTCTGTCAGTCCCTTAATATAACGAAATTTTTAATATTTGCGTTTGTTTTCATTGTCATCAAGTGAATTTATTCTAGTTTTTCGCATTTTGTAATTGTTGATAATACGGTTGAAAAGCTGGTTGGATAGTTGTTGTGTAGTATAGTCTTAATGCGTTTAATATTCTGGTTGTAAAATTGGGGGCTACTGAGCCGGCTGGCTCTATACAATTTTACATATACAGTCAAAATAATTTTAATTGTTTATTTTTATCGCCCATTGGTAACTGTGATAGTCTTTTGCTTACATTTGTAGCCTTGATAAAAACCGCAATATACGGTCGAAACGTCGGCGATTTGAAACTTGAATGAAGTTGTTATTTTGCACCGACCGGCTAATCCACTTTCGTATTCTTAATTTACTTTTGTCAACATTTCTACGTAATTGTTTCGATTAAAGAATAGATACCTAATTGTAACTAACAGGATGAAGAAATAGATGAACGTAAAAACTTGACGATGTTACAATTACATTTCTCTGCACTTCTCACTACTACCTTCCTCATTATTACGAAGTACAACTAATTTTTTTCTTATTATTGTGCACTTTCAACTTCTTAGCTGTAAGTTCGCATACAACAGATATTTTTTTAAATTTCATTTTTCGTTTGGCATGATTCTATAGGTATTCAAGTTTTTTGAAGTAGAAGAAGATTCTTAATTTACTTTTGTCAACATTTCTATACTCTCTTCAGCGAAGGTTCAATATGACGTCACATTCTTCGTCTCATTTCATTAGAAATAGATCGCCAAAAACCAAGCGTATTATTAGTTGAATTATATATATATATATGCATTATATATTATCTAAACTAAAGTCAGTTTGACACTTAATGTCGTCAAAATTTAGAAATTCTGGATTAATTGTCACCTGCAAAAGAGTGTACAATTTTGTGAAATGGTTACAAAATGTCTTGGTGCTACGGTGAAAATGAACAAATTTTGATATTAAGACTCACTGACTACTTTCATGGAGAAAAAGTGGCACGAAAAACATTATTGCCAGTAGATGCAGTGTTCAAGGTAAGTTTCTATTTGATGTATTTATGCGTTTTTGCACAGTATAAAGGATAATACATTATATAAGTAACGTCAGTCGGTCGAAAAATTGAAACTCCCCTCCCCTTGCCCCCTCCGCCCGGCCGCCGGCGGTGCACCACCAAACCGGTTTTGGCCGGTTTTGGGAATGTTTTGGCAGTGCATCGCATGTGTTTGTCCCCTCCTAACTACTCGAGAAAATTGCCGGGAGCAGGTTTTAAATATCAAAAGTGCCGACACGAACTGACGATACTGATATAATGTATTATTCCTTATACTGTGGTTTTAGGTATAAGCGAGAAAAAATATAAGTATTTGAGTACTTTAGATGTACCTAACTTTTCATATTGGGCGCATTAGCATCTGAACCTCTCTGAGAAGATCGATTTTCGTAGTTTTCTTCGAATGGCTTTAGAATTATTTTAAACCTTCTTTGCAAGCAAGATTTTCGATTCACAATTTTGTCGTTCGATTGTCTGATGTCGATGTCGATTGTCTAATTGATATTCTTGACCCAATGTAGCGTTTTCTTTTTCACAAAGAAAACCTACTGGCTTCTCTTTCATTCCTTCATAAATAAACTGTACAATACCATTTTGTTTCCCAAGAAATATGACTACCTTGGCCGCCATGTTTGTTCACCTTGATTATCGTTTCTTATATGCAATTCTTCTACTTCAAGCTCTATGGTTAGAAATCGTTTGAAAGTTGATTTCTTTTGGACATTGACATGTGTCTATAGGTTGATTAATTATTTTGCTATCTGTACAGCATTGCCAAATTTCACCAATATTTTTACTTAGATTTCCTTATTTTCTTCATGTGCTCTTCTAGTACTTTCCCTAAATGTATCTTTTATTTAGCCACAATGGCAAAATTTTCGTATTTCGCGGTTCATTTTCTCCTTTTTTTTATTTCCCCCTTTTGACACTTTAATTTCCGTTTTTTTGACCAATTCTGAGCCCAGGTGGTAAAGGTAAAAACGTTTGATAGTCCATTTTCCATCTTGACCACTGCCCAGGGCACATCGGACGTCAGCCTGCCCTAAACGGCTACAGCCTAGCCATGTGGCTATTGCAAAGTACTCTCATATTTTGGGGTAAGATTTCCTTTAATTAATTTAAACTTATCTAATGGCCATCTCCACCAAGCAAATTTAAAGTAAACTTAAAGTTAAGGGCCCTTAAGGCATAGCTGTTACCATGAGTAACCATGGTAATAATGGAAGCCTTAACTATGTACTTAAAAATTGCTTGATGCAAAGGCCCTTACCCTTTCTTTGTTCAATTATTAGGCCCAATGTTTGAGTAATAAGACTCAATACCTCCCTTTTTTTGGATCTTCCAAGTGCCTACTTTCATCTTGCACGTGTGCCGAAAATGCTTAAACCGTCTGGGTTTTAAGCCCCTTTGCTGAACATGGAGCCGTTAGTGACGGTGATGGCTCTTACTCTTAGGTTTTAAACCGTCCAGCTTAACACACATGATACACTGATCTTCTACCTCAACTAGCAAGAAAGCCCTACAAACTGGCCTAGTATTACAACTGGTAGGAGTAGATTTAATAACCAAGTGTACCTGCACTAACTATAGGTAAGAACTAACACCATAAAAAATAAATTTGCCTAATTTTAATAATTCCTGTTGGTTTTACTTTGGTTTGATCACCTAAACAATATGAACATCAATTACTTTCTATGATAATTTTCTCAATTTTAATATTATAGCTATATCAGTAACGTAAATTGAGTGGCGCCCAATTAACAGGTCTAGTTTATCTAACTATACTAAGCTTCAACCCTTTTTATGTTATTTTGAACCATGACCTAGCTCTCCACCTACCCAAAGCTGCCGCTCGCATAGTATGTGACTTTGCTAACTTTTATTCTTTTTAAAATACATTACACCAACAGTAACATTTTGTTACTTCATTGTATCACTATGACGTCATGTTTTCCTCCTTATGCAGTTTTGCATTTCTGTTGTATTGGAAATGAAATTCCAGCATGCCAAATTTTTCTCAGTTTAAGAAATTTCCAACTGATTCAATTTAATTTTCTAGAACAGTGCATTGTTCTTCATTACAGTTACTTTGTTTTCGTTTTTAAGCATCCGCGATAATAACTTCATATTACTCACCAGTGTAATCCTTGGAATACCCCCAAAAATTATAATTTTCTTGATTTTCTAAAATAGGATAAATTCATAGTAGGGTAGTTATATGTGATTGATACATATTTTTTTCCCTATGTCCAAATATGAAATTAAAAATAGAATAGAAGACTAATAGCGTTTTTCACTGGGAAAACTAGTGCGCACTGAGTGTATTTCTATCCTTTGTCAATTCGTTCAAACTATAAAGACAGGAATACACTTAGTGCGCACTAGTGCAGCCTGTGAAAAACGCTATAAATACCATATTTTTTACCAGTTCAACTGACATTTTATCAGAGACAGAGGTTTTTTTTTTGTATGACGTTACAGTTTATGACGTAATATTTAACCCTCGCTGAACAGAGTATACATAATTGTTCAGATTAAAGAGTAGATTTCTAGTTGTAACTAACAGGATGAAGAAGTAGATGAAATGCACGTAGTCTATAAAAACAAGTCACATTTCTACGCAGCACAACTTCATCATTACATAGCAGAACTCATGTTTTTCTTCTTTTCTTACATTCTTCATTTTTTTAACTCTAATTTTTTAAACCAACAGTTATTTGATGCATATTCTTAATTTATTTTAGCAGAATTTTCGGTTCTGATTCATCTTTAGATCAAAGGAAAAAAATCTAATTATAACTAAGAGGAAGAAGAAAATTATAACCTCAGAAACTACACACGTTGCTGCAAACCATTTTGTAATTAAGTATCCTATTTTCAATCTAATTTAAGAACCATTGTTAAATTTTGGCAACCAATTTGGGGCCCCTTTTAGAACGGCGTGATTCTCACACGAGTTTGCAAGCCTCGACTAGAAGTCTTCTTTTTCTTCCACCGTCGCCGTTTCCTCCACCAAGAAACCAAAATATACATAAATAAATAAAAACAATTTAATTCTCCTGCTTAGATCTGGAGCACTAAAGTTTATTAACAAAACCATGTTGTCAACTTTAAAAAAGTCCTGAAAAAGATTGCAATATACAATCGAAACGTCGGCAACATACCTGTAATCCTGCATGTTTACCCGCAAAACTACCACTATCCATTTAAAACAAGAAGGACGTTAACGACACGTTATAAGAAAAATTGCGGCACTTGCTTACCTGAACAATCGAAGTAGTGTGATCCATAAGCCACTCAGGCAAACTACACGCATCAGTATGGATCAACGCCCGCATCATCCCCAAAAGGACCACCACCGCCTCAGCGCACAATGTAATCCTCGGCACCACGCTGTTGATCGGCTGACTATTCAAAGAACTTCCCCACAAAAACCCCCACACCGTGTCCAAGTCGAATTTGGTGTCTGCGGGTAGCAGTTTCGCCGGCTGCCCCATCATTAGGGCGGTCAACAGGAAGTACACTTCCGGAATGTCAAGGTGGGAGGGCAAAAGCCACGACAAATACTTAAATCCGGGAATGTGTAGGACGTCCGATTTGTGATCGCCACCGGCGTGGCTGGGCGAGTGGGGAGGGCAACCCAAAACTACAGCCATCTTGTTGTGGGTAACTTGTTCTGAGTACTTCAACCAGCCTCCGTTGCTAGTCCCATCGCGAAAACTGACAAAAAATAGACGTAGTAGCTAAAATGGAATATTTATGCGCGAGGCCTCGGAGTAGAGATTAGCCCGATGAAAGAGGATGAAGGAAAACCAAAGTTTTCCAGTAAAAAAAAAAAGAAAACGTATTTACGCTAGTCCCGAGGCCTCGTGCTAAACCAATCAATATTTACAATAATTATCAATATGCCGCTATTTTTTACGGGACTGTAGCAACAGAGCATTGAGCCACGAATTTTTATATCGCAAGGAGACTACCTTGCCAAAGTTTGACTCTTAGTGGGATTCTTACCGACAGATTAAAAATGGAGATGAACAGGCAGCCACTAATATTCTGAACGCCCAAAGGACGCTGGTAGAATGGATGTTGGGCTGCATAAACGAGATGAGCCAATCAAATCCTAATATTTTGGCAATTTCCTCTCCTACTTGATTTCTGCTTGAGAACACAAGTGAGTGTAGCACTGTTAAACACCTGTAACATGAAATATTGCTTCTTTCGTAAGCCTAAACTAAAAATTTTGCCAAAAACTCATATTGTACCGCCTGCAGTTAAGATTTTGACAGATTTAGATTAATACCTTCCTAACAAACTTGACAAGTTCCACTTACCGATTTCTCAGGAGTATCATCTCACATTCAGGCTCTCCCTCCCTCAGCACAACGTTCTTCTCGTTAACAGTTGGCAGACGTGGCAAAGTAGAAGTTATAAATTGCCCGAAAAGCAATAAATCGTTAGGTCTGGGTTGTGATCCTAACAGGGTCGTCAAAAGTAAAAACAGCACCTAAACACCACAGATGCATAAAACATAAGAGTAACCAACCCACAGCACGAGTCTACCTGTCTAGCGGCTGGTTGTCTGACTTCAGGAGTAATATGCAGCAATTTCTCAACCACGCCCAAATCCCTCATCACCCACGTGTTGTGTTTCTTCTCGTTGGATTCAAATACCAGTTCGTATAAGTGCTCAAGATGGGAACGCAATAGATCTCCGGGAGCCTCGTGCCACACCTCCAGGTCGCAAAGTAGGTCTTGGAATGCCGTTTTGTTAGGTATAGCCGACGACTCTCTTAAATTGTTTTTTTTTTTTTTTTTAATTAGCGTGTTCATGAAGTGCAGATTTTTAAAACCAACCTGCCGCTGTCCACTGTACCGACTAGGCCAAAGGCCAAATGCAAAATATGAGAATTCAGCAAATGTCTTTTTCGTCGCAACAGCATGGCTAGGGTTTGGTAACTCCTACGCCTGTCCATCTCCGCCTGGGCAACCTTGTTACTTCTAACTACACAAACTAGGGCTTTGACTCCTGCGTATAGACTTTCTTGATCTTGAGCCATTGCTATAAGACCGAGTAAGACTGAACATCCCCCTATGGTGTCCACTGTAATAGCCACAGGTCTCGGACAAAAAACTCGCACACCTTAAATTCAAAAGTTCTCACTGGTACTAGATATAAAATCTATGTCGAATGAAACAAATTTCTTCTTTAGGAATTTTGATAAATAATTCTGTTCTTTACCTTTATTCTGTTTATTATATAAAATATTGGATCAAAATGATTTGCTCTATCGCATTCTGCACTTTTACGTTTAATTCACTCTATACGACTATTATTTGACGACACTCCAAACCTCTATGTTGTTACACGAGCTCATGGGACCACCACCAAATAGTTCCAAAGTCAATTCTTTCGTCCTATGCACCATAAAACTACCAGAACTGTCGAAAGGTACAGATGGGTGTGTCACAAATCGAAGACTGCATGTTAACGCAAAAATGCCACGAAACTTGCAACAAAAAACAACGCAAAAATGTATAATAAGAACTAAGAAAGTAGAAAAATGAAGCTATATTTTGTGTCACTTTTCAAATGTCCGCCTACTATAATAACTGAGCATGAGTGGCCCAATAGTGAAGTGCAAATTTGGCACTTATTTTTAATTAAGGCAAATTTGCACTTATTTTCTGACAAATATCGGAGACATCTTGACTCCGATTACCCTATCTTGTCCGTGTAATAACTACAAAAGAAGACGGAGCTAACGTGTTCAAGGTCGCGAAATTTAGGGTCACGAAGATCAAAGGTTCCGACGCGAGGCTCCGTTTCTGTATGAGGAAAACGTATGACCCCTCGGTGATACGAGACCCGCTTTTCGGACCACTGTGTCTTGAGCAAGAAATAGATCCACTTGCCGTTCAAACTTGTTTTTCTGTCAGGTTCGAGGTATACCATACTGATGAGCTCTAATAAGAGTGAAACGGCCATTTGTCTGTAGGAAGTGACAAGGTCGGCAGAAAACTGGGTTATGGATCAGTTCACACTGTACTAACTGTGCACAGATGACCCAAAAATGAGGTGCGAATTTGGCACCTTATCTTATATTTCCGGAAAACCGTTAGATACATCTTGATGCTGATTACTCTATCTTACAGCCCTCAAACACCTCCTCTTACTAACTATTTACATGTATATTGAAAAGTTTCTCCGCTTACAAAATAAAAAGAAGAATCTATGACCTTCCATAGTAATTCAACTACTTCCATTATTTCCAGAGTAGTTCGTTTACTTATTCCACGTAGTTGACTTACTTTGACGATAATTGAAATACTTCTTACAGAATTGAGTTAGTTTTTGTGTCTTTTGCAGCCGATTTCAATTCCTTAAAATAGCTCTTTCCTGTCAATGAAGTTTCATCGAAATTACTTCATTCGGCATACAATTTCACAGTATTTTAAATTTCCAGTCAGTGCATTTAAAACAAATAGTTTCCTGTTTTTAATAGCGACGTTTCAGTACACTATGTATATAAACGCAATTTAACTTACCCAAATACCCTATTACAACACCTCCCAAAGTCCTCGCAGATCCCGCAAGGTGTCCTGCCGAGTTGTGAAGTATTCTGATGGGAGTGGCGCTTTCATGACTTGACATACCCAGCTGCTTAGCTGTAACGAAAAAAGTAAAATTAGTACTATTCTAGAGTTCCCTCTTTGAACATACCAATTGACTTGTTATCCGCCCTACTATAAACTTTCCGAATTTTGTTAAGCGTTAAGTGTGACACGGCCTTAGCGTTAAGCCCAAAGACGACTTTTTCCTCGGAAACCAGCTGCACTGGATCTACCGAGGAAAAATTAGGAGCCAAAAACGAACCCATGTAGTGGGGTCCTAGTTGATACATGTGAGACACCGTCGTTGGAGGCAAAACCTAAAGTTAAGAGAGTCCTAGAAGCAGCGTTTAAGAATTTAAATCAGATCGTAAAATATGTTTTCATCAAATGTGACCTCTCACATATTTTTACTTATATTTGTAAGAACATTTCACTTTCTGTTACATCTTTATTCTTTATTTCGATTGACAATTACGTCAAAATATCATTGGCACGTCACAATTATTAAACAAGGGCTTGTAACATAAATGTATCTAGAATGCCAAATGTGTTTTTTCTAAAACCGTCAAAATATGACACGGTTCGCATTACTGACAGTATGTAAAATGACACATATTTTCACGGTTATCTTTCTCGCACGTCGCCCAGAGCAGCGTAAAAAAAGTTACTGGTTGCCATAGGACACGTGAAAAAAAGTGTTTCGCGCACGCCGTCAATACAGGGGTAGCAGAAAAGAACTGTGAAGCTTAATCATTTATAAAATCGTTAAAGATGTCCCATATTAGTGGTAGGTGGACTTTTATACGGTTGCAGAAAAAACGTTGTTCCTAATTCTTGCGCAAAGTGTCTTTCGCGCACTTGACTGCTGCCCGAACGACGCGAAACGCCAGTCGCGTGCGCGAAAGTGTTACTTTGCGAACTTGTTAGGAAAATAATTATTTTTTTCTAAAACATAAGCCGTCATATCTTTGAAATCGCTTCAATAAGCTTTGTTATACCATTACAAAAACAATTCACGCAAAACTGTAAGACAATTGAAACTACATATCTACTTGGTATTTATTAACAAACCTCCTCAAAGAGATGGCACGGCCCTTGCTTCCAACAAAGCCTGGAGAACCTCCTCCAAGCTGGAGGGGTTCCGATGTATCCATAAACTGTAGTGACATTGTTTAAGTTGACGGCTGGACCGCCAGGGTTCTGCGAAACGTAGTGCATCTTTTGCGTATGCACCTGTTGTCCGTCAATGTATAACGACAACGAGGAGTTTTTAAGCACTGCCCTGTTTAACACCACCGCTATGTGGTGCCACTGGGCCTCCTTCAAAAGATCGGGGTACCATACTCGGGCGCCATATTCACCGGCACCATCTGGTTCCCAGTCCCCTGGAAGGTTTAAGAATTACGCTCACGGAATACAACTTGTACAAAAAACGCAGTTTGTAAAGATTCAAGTAAAGTCAAGTAAAAATAATAAAAAACCGTAATATCTACCCATGGAAAAAAAACCTTACAACTCACAAAGTAATTCTTTACATTTGACTTACTATTTGGAACTCGAGTTTCTCTAGTAGAGACAATAATTGCTTTATTCGACAACACCACAGATAAGCATACCACATCCTCCTTGCCTGCATTATAGTTCCGCACCAACGTCAAAAGGTGCACGGAATGTGGGTCGCTCCTGGGATCCGAAAATTTATCCACGCAAATCCACGTCGAATAGCTCAAGCCCGTTTGAGGTGGAAAAAGACGGTCACCTAGAACATACCCGTTTCAAGATTGCTGATAAACTGTCAATCTGCCAGAACACTAACCCGAGCCAATACCCCCAGAAATGCTGCTTTCAACCCCAGAAACCACACTAGGAGCAGACAGTGACTGCGGTGCTATACTGGGCAGGTAAAGACACCCGAAGCCTTCCGCTGACATGTCGAACTCTACAAAGGGAGGTGACGTGTAGGAGGCTTGGGCCCGGAAATCCTTGGGGGTTGTCATGGAAACGATAGTCTTGACGCGTGTCAAAGGCACGGGCCCCCCTCCAGGCTCGGTGGAGCCCAGAGGCAAACAACAAAGTGGGTTTCCAAATCTGTTTGACATAGATAATCGAAATAAAATTGCAATTTTACGCTGTACAATGTTACGCTTCGCCTGCACTAAACTAACTTGAACATATAGTACCTTAAGAAGGTTCTGAGATCGATGGATTCAAGCGCTTGTGCCGCCAACCTCTCGAGCATATATTGCAAGTGGCTGTGCAAGGGGTGAGATTCGTTTTGCAAAGGCGCAGCCCCGATTTCCAAAATTGAAGTTACGAAGCCTTTGTCGCACATTAGTTGCTGGTTTCTCTCGCTGCGTACGAGAGACTTTATCACCTCCGCCACATACAGTTGAAGGCTCAGATGAGTCTCGAAATCCTTGTCCTAAAAGTGATATTCGCAAGGCCACGGTGGTTAAAGCAGTAACTGGAACCTACCTGTATACAGGGAAGTAGCTGAAACATGCAGGTCACCACTCCTGGGTGTACGATTACAGGCTCCGGGGAAGGCGGACTGAAATTTAAGCTGTTTACGTTGGCTTTTTTGTTTTTCAGAGAATCATTGCTATTGTCGATCTAAAAAAGGAGAATGTTTTCTTTTGTAACCTGTTTCTTTTTTATTACTCCCAACTTTGAGAAGAACCAAACAGGAATTCAAACACAAATTAGTGAATGGTAACGTTAAATAAAAACGTAAGATAAAAACAGACCTTACAACTAAGTTTTAACATTGATATATATGCAACAGAACTCGGGGTTCGAATAATTCCAGTGTAAGAGTCTTAATTTAAAAACACTAATTATTTATTCAACAAACAAACACAATTACAATCCATCTACACCAACACTTTAATATAACTCACTATGATCACTTTAATCTTAGTCTCGATAAGAATTAGACTGCCGCGGTCCCTGAACTCCAAAAACTTCAAACTGGCATTTCTTTGATATTTTGGGTAATTTTTTACCGGTTTTGGCAATAATCCGAAAATGAATCCCTCCAAACACTCCAAATTTGTACATAACTTTTGACCAAATTTGGCATTCATTCTGACAGGCTTTTTTTTTCATTTTTTTTTTATTGCAAATGTGTACTCTGAGGTTTTGAATCAAATTTAATTTATTTTAATCCAAAAGAGCAATTTACCAAAAACTATATATCAGAAGAGTTAAACCAGTATTGTCCTAAAATTGTGTTTCTTCAAAGACATCAAGCATTTGCATTTTTAGAGACTGTGGGTTATTTTTTAACAATTTTATTCCTAATTCTAACCTGATTTTTTTTAAAACGTTCAAATTTTATTTTTTTTTTTATTTTGACCCTAATTCTAGTCTGAATTTTTCATAAAACCCGAATTTTGTATTTTTATACACTTATTTTTAATTATTTTTGATTCAGAGATATTAACGTATGATTCCAGTGCACATTACTCGGATTTATTGAAAAAATATGTCCAAAAACAGTTTTGAAACATGCGATTGAAGTATAAACTTCTTGAGAAACCACCGTCAGCCACATGAGTTGTTAGAGAAGAAAGGTGAACTTAAATTCCCAATGAAACTAATTGGAATTTGCAATTAGCATGTGTTCACATATTCAATAACAATTTTGTTCTGTATAGAGAAGTTGCTAAAGAAAACCCAGCTGTAATTGAGGATCACATAACTAAAAAAATATGTAATATGAACATATACAAAAACTCTCTTGATTTAGAATGACACTTGGAAGCTACAGGACAGGCACTTGACCGAATGCAGCCTGACACAATTACCTAGTTCAGACGGTACAAATAGGGATGGAGTTATTGAAAAATAAAAGTTTAGAATTGTACAGAACAGAAATAAAGAAAAAAATTGATGATGCGCTTCAACCTTTCTATTTTGTGGCCGTCCTAACGGACCCTAAATTATAGAATAATCTATTGGACCAACTTTTTGAAGAAAAAGCTGAAAGTTGGCCTCTATGGCAGTGTTCAAATTACCTTCAGGAAAATTTGCTTTTTCGCATTAAAATTACAGAATTATACTCCAGTTCAATTTCTGTTACGTATAACAACGACATTATAAAAATTCCAGGTTGCAAATGGTGGCAAAATGTGAAGTTAAAATTTATATCACAGAAGAAGGAAGAATACTAATTAGTTACTATAAATACGTATATTATTTATTTTGAATTAGAAGCCTCCCTGACGTCTCTGGGCTTTATGAGAAGTATCTCATGTTATTGTCTTGAACCCTCGCAATGAAACGTTTGACTGGTTCTGGAAACATTCGAGGGATGAAGCATATGGCAGGTGCATTAGCCGGTTTATGTCTACCTCGAATTCTTGTAAAGATTCACCTGACTTTTGCTGCCTCTCCCTTAACTGTGCTTGAAACACGAATTCTTGATGTTCATTTCCAAATAGTAGCTGCGCAGAGCATGCACCAGAGCTGTATAATTATTTTGATCTACTGCTGACATTGATGGATTAATTGTTGATGACGTCTCTTCTGTTCTTTTTGCAAGTTTTGTTTTTCTTTTTCCTCTTGATGGCCTCTTTCCTGTTCTTCTGCTTCTTGATGACGTCTATCCTGCTCTTCCATTTGCTGTTGCACAAAGGTAAGCAGAGCGTCAAGTTGATCCTCCATTGCTTTATGCTGGCTTCTAGTTACTGGCATAAACAGGCAATATCCTCTGCAATGTGCTGTACTATGCACTCACAGTTCAACACTAAATCCTCAAACTTCCACTAAAATGGTTCTCCTGACACCATGTATTGCAAACTCATGATTCGAATAATTCGACTGTGACAGTCTTCATTTATAAACACCATTTATTTACTCAACAAACAAACACAATTCATCTATATATAGCTATATCAGCCTACTACTATCAATCACTAACACTTAGCTGTAGCTTACTATTATCGCTTTATTCTTTTAGCTTTCTTAGCCTCGAAACTAAACCGACTCAACCAGCCGCGGTCACTGCTTCAATATACCCAAAGCTTATAATCTAGACAACTCTCTAATAATCATCAAACTATCAAAGAACTAAACGTTTAAATACCACTAAATGTCAAGTAAACCAGGTAATGAATCACGTTCGGCTGCGAGCCGCGACAGGTGTAATGGTCGCGCAGGAACGATCGAAGCCGGCTGGCGCCAATTTTGAATAATATAAGCAATTTTAGGATTCAGTTAAAACAACTTACTTGAGTCTGATTCACACTCTGCTCCCTAGAAAGCGGTGGCGACTTTATCGTATACATAGCTGTACTCATGTTAGTCCTGTCGTACAAGTCTAAAGCCAGATCGTACATCAGCCTGTACACAATTGTTGTATAGGCCAGTGCAGGTGAAATTCCTCTAGGAACTCTAAAAAAACACGCACAGCTTCAATAACACCCTTCAGCAGAAGAAAATCACTTACTCAAAATCAATCACATGTCCAACAAACAAATTGTGAAACAGATCATGATGGTCGTTAGCAGGCGGTTCGAAGTCGCTCTCGCTAAGTTTATCGATTTTTTCCGAAGAGAAGCAACCGAGCAATTTAAGAGTGTCGCACAAACTGGTTTTGCAAACTTCGTAATAAAAAAACTTTGCGTTTGCCGGTTCGAACCTCATGGCTATGCATATAGTTTGAAAGACCAACGCTAAGAGCTGAAAAACGCGAGGGTCTGTCTCCAACTTGCCCAGTCTTCCCTCCAGAGCCACCAAAACACTTGTGGCATAAATAAAACCATTAGCCTGCAATAATATTTGTTACTACTAACTGAATGTGTAGACGTTTCGAAGATAAAACCTTTCTAAAAACAGTCCTTGTGCGGTGAGATTCTTTTAAGCACAACTTTAAGGCATCCAATATATCAATTTTTAAACTCAAATCGTCCCGAAAGGAGGAATGTAATGTATGTAATAACTGACTCATATCATCGTCTCCACCACTACTTAAAATCAATTCCCTTATGATTCCTAAAGCTGCATACCTAAACATATGGGTTATTAATAAAATATACTCAGTATGTAAACACACTCAATATGTCAGGTCATACCTGCAATCTAAATATTGTACAAGTCCATGAATGCACTTGGCCCCTCCACACTCCCTCAAGACCGTTGCGTTTGCGATATTGCCATTTAAGAGCAAAATAATGGCTTCAATGATCATGCCTCCCAACTTTTCTTGTCCAGGTGGCATGCCTTTGCTAGCATTTTGTTTCTTATTTTCCAGGAAACTGGCATATCGGCTGAGCAATGTTACAATAACCTCCAAAAGCCCCACTTCACGATAAACGTCTTTGAAAATGGTGTTGTGCTTTAAGATATTCAAGAGGCTCTTCATGCATGATGTGCTACACTCGATATGATTCAAACTGTGCGACTTTAGAAAGAGAGACATGGATATTAGTTCCTTGCAGGGCACAAAGTTTAATGTAAACACCAGAAATTCGATCAGTTCAAATAGCTTATGTTGGACCTCTACAGGTTTATTATGGATCTTCTCAGTAAATTGGCTCAAAGTATTCTGATTCTCTAGAATGAAATAATTGGCATTATCCGAGTGGTAAATGCTGGATATGGCGTCCAAAATCGTGGAGCAGATCAACGTAGAAGTGGACTTCATGAATGTACTTTGAAGAACTTGAAAGGCCTGAATATTTCTTACAGTTGTTCCTCTGCCTGAAGGCTGAGGCAATATAAATCCGGGCATTTGAAAAAGAGAGCTGGTCGAGGCCTGAGAAGGCTTCAATTCAATGTAGCCGCACATGCATAATGAGGTGATCATCAGCACCAAGTTTCGCACTGATTCTTGAGCTTCTGCAGCTTTCTCATTTTCTACCCTACAGTGGAGAGAATAAATCTTATTTTAACTGTAATCAGATCAATTGTTTGCTTACTTCATTAGGAACTCGGACAGAAAAACGTAACCTTGCGACTGACGAAAATCGTCCAGTAACGTTGCAGACACGTCACTAGAATCTTTTAGGAAACAGAACACCGTAACAAACATTTCGACTAGTTCAAGGGGTGCTAGTTCAGGTACTTTTTTCATATTGTCTATGCACAGCGACACACAGGATTTATCTAGTTTATAGCAGAGAAGAGACAACAGTAAAGTGACTTCATGGAACACACAACAGTCAATGACTTACTGTGTATATATCCAATAACTGGGGGTGTTAACCCATGTCTGGATAAAGTCATCAAAACTTCCGCAGCACTTTTACGCCACATCATGTTATAGGAAGGGCAACTTGAGGTTATAGCAGAAAACAACAGTGTTAAATCATCTTTCTTCGCCAATTCTTCTGCTGCTATTCGATGACTGCATAAGCGAACCAGAAGCTGAAATATTTATATTTAATATAAGTCAGTTAAATAAAATAGTTTTGGTTTTGTTTTGAAACTATTTTAAGTACTTCTCAAAGGTAAATTTTACTTTTTCGTTGTCAATTTTTATCTTTCTTGGCCAAAAAGAAATCTAAATTATATGTGACATCCATTTTCCTCTATCAGTCTGTAACACTCAAAATATCATAGCAGCTAAACTTAAATATCAATGTATAAATTTATATTTATATTTATAAACATCAATGTATAAATTTTAAATATTGAAATACCCCCTCAGTTGAGCAATATCCCTTCACTTACCTGAACAAAAATTTTCTGCAACAGGACTCTCCTTTCATTTGGTGTAAAGTCACTATTACAATCTTTGGTGTTTGAATCCTTTTCAGAGATTTCTGGCAAGTCAAAGAATATATAAAGACATTTCACTAACGTTGATGGTACTGAGACTTCTGCCATCACCTGATAATCAGTGACCATTATCAATCAACATTCAGAATATGTGTTTAAACGTAAGCATACTTACTTGAATAAGGGTGGCATTTCCAGCAGCTAGCAGATTTAAGGTTGACAAAAGCATCCACCCATTGCTACTCTCCTCACAATTTTCGATTTCTAAGAAAGTAGCAATTGCTGAGCTGGCTGCTTCAGTACTTTGGTTTGAGGCTCTTTTCCTGATTTCAGAAACCATTAAAAGAGAGACTTGATGACAGAAAGCCAAAATATCCCAAAATTTCTCATTCATATCACAAATTGGGCTGGAGCCAAAAACCTTAAATTATGACAAGGTTAGAGGCTTTTAAAATTCAAGTAAGTAGAGGAATGTTTACTTTGCAGAACAGAGGTAGCATATTATATAGTTTATCATCTTTTTCTTGCTCAGTCAGGGGTTGGGAGGGATGCATATACTCAAGGAATAACTTCTTGAGATGCATTAAACCCAACTGTGTATGAGTGGATGAGTCTGTGGCATTTTCGGGGCCGGAGGAGGTTGTGGTTCCTCCAGCATTGCGTAGCTTACGCATGATGTTCATTATGGGTAATTATGTGATCCCTGAAAGACACAAATCTTGTAGTACACATAAACTAATCAACTAGTGCATTTATGTTGTAGACTTAATTAAACTGCTTCTTGAGATGATAATGCAGATATTTCAAGGTGGTATTCCCAGCACCTTGACAAAGTCAAATTGAATTCCTTTCTTACATGGCAGATTGAACAAGCAAGTTTTATGAAACTTAAAATAATAATAGTGATAGATTAGATTTGGTAACTACTGACTGGAACTTCAACGGAAAGGCCCATTTTTACAATAGTAAAACTATCATTAAAGTATGTGTACGCCCATGAGAATCACTTGGAAACTTGTTTTATTTTTGAATAGGAATGTTGGGCATTTTTATCTCTTTTAGTTATTAATTCTTTCTCATTAATAATTTTATATTTAAAAATAACAGTTATTATTAGGTATATTGTTGTTTATAATGTGGATATAAACCATAGTCCACTATACTACTGAAATAGTTAAGATCTTGGGTAAGATTTAAAGCTACTAGCTGTTGTTTCAAAATCACAATTTATCTGTGATTTTGACTTATCCGATATGGCTTTGAATATTTGCCACACTGGTTGAGTTTTATTCTCTGAAATGTATATTCTCTCTTCTAGTTTATGGGGTTCTGCACAAACTTCATAATAGTAGATTATGTCACTAGGAGTAAAAGTGGGTCTTTTCAAGGTGAGCCCAGAGATTGACGGCTGAAGCAAAGCTGAAGCCTGCAACTGGGCGAAGCACAAAAAGACCTTTTACCCCAAGTAACATATACTCTTTAAGTGGTGTATATTACTTTTAAAATAAATAGAATGTGTTAGAAAGGTGGTTTTTCAATGTTCAATGGTATTAAATCATAACCAATGGTTTAAGTGGTTTAAGCAAATTATGGTAAACTAAAAATGTGTAGCATTATTACCAATACTAAATTAAAAAAAATTACCTTGACAGATAAATATGTATCATGACATTTAACAGATGAACTCAGAATTCGAAAACCTATGAGAATTTCAACTAATAAGGGTTTCAGGTGGTGCTCTCGGGCTCCCTGAGAGTATTCCTATCCTTTGTTTTTTCAATAAGAATGTAAAGATGGCAATACACTCAGATCAGTCTGTCTGGTGTCAGCTAGTGTGCAAATAATTTTGGTGAAGGAAAATGGTTTATATATGCGCAACCATGACAGTTTGGTGACTTTTCACTTTACTTTTACTGCATAGGACTTTTTTGGTCTCAGGATTAAGCCCAGTGCAGACGATGCAACTTATCGCGGGGGCAAAGTTGCAGCAATTTTAATCCCCGCGTTTTCTTGCATTTGCGTTCAGACAGTGCAACTTTTTTTATGCAATTTTTTAGAAACTTTACTAGACTGCTACCAACTTATCAGAAAAAATCCATACTGTCTTATTATTTTTGTAAACTATCTCTAGACCTAAAAGTTGATGGGTGAGGCCCTGGGTGTTAAAAAGAGATTTTGGGGGGCCTTTCGATTAATTAATGAGGAGTTTGAAAAAGCTGATGATTCAGAGTGTTCACCTAACCACACTTTTTTGTTCAACCTAAAATTTTAAGTTTTTGCTGGAAAGGCACTAGAAACGTAACCAAATCGCCGCGACAAATCGCATGGAAAATAGAACAATTTCTATTGCTATGCAATTAATTGCAGCAACTAAAATGCACCGTCTGAACGAAAAAATCCCTGCAACTTTTGTCGCTGGGATGAAATCCCCGCGATAAATTGCATCGTCTGCACTGGGCTTTAAGCAATTCATAGCAATAGAAATTGTTCTATTTTCCATGCGATTTGTCGCGGGGATTTGGTTACGTTTCTAGTGCCTTTCCAGCGAAAACTTAAAATTTTAGGTTGAACAAAAAAGTGTGGTTAGGTGAACAATCTGAATCATCGGCTTTTTCAAACTCCTCATTAATTAATCGAAAGGCCCCCCCAAAATATCTTTTTGACACCCAGGGCCTCACCCATCAACTTTTAGGCATAGAGATAGTTTACAAAAATAATAAGACAGAATGGATTTTGTTTTGATAAGTTGGTAACAGTCTAGTAAAGTTTCTAAAAAATTGCATAAAAAAAGCTGCTGTCTGAACGCAAATGCAAGAAAACACGGGGATTAAAATTGCTGCAACTTTGCCCCCGCGATAAGTTGCATCGTCTGCACTGGGCTTTAGAAAGCCTACTTTAGGTGTGCTATGGAGAAAACAAATGACATATTTTTAGTCCGCTTGAAAAAAAAGTATTATTACTACTACTACTCTACCCTGTAGGATGACTTTTGCAACTATCAGTAAAACTTCAGTTTGAAGTTAAAATACCAGATATGATGTAGATTGCATTGTTAGTAATAATGCAATCTACATCATTACTGGTGTTTTAACTTCAAACTGAAGTTTTACTGATAGTTGTAAAAGTCACCCTTAGTAGGTGATCTGTAGGTTTATGTTAATTGGTAATCACAATTAGTTTTGTAATGAGTATATATCAATAGGCACTCTTGACTGATATATTTCCTTGCCTATCTGCACATTAAAACTTATCAAGACTATATCAAAAATGCACTCAACTTATGTGGGTGACTTACTATTCTCTCATTGTGGATGTTTAGTTTCTGAGTAAACGATCAAATGCAAAATCGGACCAAATCTCAGAAGGATTACTGGAATTTCTGATACCCACCAGTTTTACCACAATATTGTCTAATCAGGTTTATATTCTGAAAGAATTTAACAGTTTAAAAAAAAGGATTAGGACATAAGATTGAAATCGTTGCCTTCAATAGTGTCGCCAGTTTATAATGCTTATTAATAAAGTTTTACAAGCAACATTTTAACAAAACGATATTAAAATTATTGATTGGTTAACAGTGGTGGAAGAAATATTTACTGCGTATCTATGGCATACGTCTCTATCAATCCATTACTAGACGCTTACCTATTATCTGTGGGGCACTTATCATTTTGTTATGTACCTTTGCGTGCGATACGGAGCCCCTAAAGACAATCTTTTATCAACAAAAACAAATAATAATTGCAAAAAGTGTGTGGAGTTTTGACATTTTGCAAACATATGAGTGCGACGTTGCCACACATCCATGTGGCTTAGAAGAATGTCAAAAGTCAAAAAAAAAATCAATTGTACATCACTATGAAAAAAAGCCTCAATGGATAGGGCAAAGGAATGCCGATATTTGCTTTAATTCGTCCCGTATTTTGACCGGAAGTCCGCCATTTTTGAGTGATCAATGACGTAACTGTACTTCACGAGCACATCAATTGGCAAATCGAGCAGTGTTGCCAATTCGAGCGAAAACACTCCATTTCGGAGCATTTTATCCTTGATTTGAGCGAAGCCTGTACCCCTTAAGGGATACAGGAACAGGAGTCTCACACCAGAACAGGTACCTTAAGAGGAATAGATCAAGATTGCAATGTGTGATCTAGTATCTAGTGCCTGCTTGTTCGTTATTTCATAGGTGTCACAATGGCCCTAGTTGTTTGGTGATAGGTTTTTAGAACTCAGTGCTCTCGATTATCGAAGATTGCAACTCCAGAAAATATAAGTTTCAACTAAAAAAACATACAACTTCATAAACAAAAAGCAGAAATTAACTTATAAAACGGCACCCGTACTTTAGAACCAATCCTCCGAGTGGGTCCTAATACTCCTAATTCCTAATAATTCATAACCTGGTTTAATCTGGTCCAAACCTAGCATGACTTCATCGTTTTGAATCGAAAATGAACGGTCCTGTCTGGTTCAAGTTGGTCCTAAGGGGTCAAGTGAAACGAAAACCACTCACGACGTGTCAAGGTGTGTGGGGGTAAGGTAGGTGTCGTGGTAAGGGGTGCGGCACGAGCTCGAAAGAGGTCATGTCAAAAAGGTAACACTCAGTTCAAATAAACTGACCCAACCAGTTATCCCCACACGAATATGCACACGAATACGCACTCTCTATCAAAAGAACATACAATAATTCGCAACAGTGCAACACTAGTGTTGCTGGGTTTTACCAAAAGAAAACGCTATTAAAAATAGCGGCGTTATCCGCAGGAAATTACTTCCCAGAGTTCCCAGTGACGTCGTGACGTCTTAAGTACAGATGGGCAAAGGGAAAATGATGAATGATGAATGAAAATCATGAACTAACCTTTATTGAATCCAATTTTGGGTTTTTACCCGCGGTTTTTTTCCAACTTTTTTTGAAAGCACCGGAAAGGTTCAAGATTTAAGGTTAGTGTTGTGCAAACTGAACTCTCTATTTGCATATAAGTTCATGTGTGGCCCAAGGCAGCTCTGTATGCCATTTTTTTGAAGCGTTTACGATTAAAGTTTAGGAAAGTTTTCTGTTTTCTAAATAAACCAGCCAGGCAATAAAGCACATCTGGTTCCAATATTCTTAATTTTTGTCAAAGGGACCATGCATTTCTTTTGTGAGTTTTGGCAGGCACTTTCAGCCATTCTTGGGAATTCTAGTCCAAAAAACATGGAACCCCGCAATTTTAGGGAAACATGACACTTATTGTCCGTCTTCCTGACTTTTCAAAGCCGCCCATTAAAGCGTCAACTGTTTTGAGTGATATTTATGACTTCAACAGTCTTTTTTCTTCCTGGGAGGTACCCAGGCAACAGGATAGTAATTAGAGCGATTTAGCGAATATCGTTGATTGAAATTAAAATCTTATCATCTCATCAGATAGAGCTTTTAATTTCTCCTCCATTGAATATAAATGACTGCCCAGGAAATTAACGGTCAAGTTAAATCAAAAAACTTTAATTGCTAACTTTAGGTATGTCATGTGAGGTGTCATTTTGAAGAGCATAAATTGCTCTATACAATTATCCGATTTTCCAAGATGTCTTTTTCTTAGATATTGAGTATTTTCCGAAAAAGTTAATTTCGTAAATTTCGTCCAAAAACGTCAGCCTTTCTGGAGGTAATTTATCGTTCGTCTTCTAGCCAATGATGGCACGATGTACCCTTCTTCGCATGGTACAAGGGCGGTACCAAAAGGTCGGAAATGACGAGGAGAAAGTGGGTTTAGGGACTCCCTTGCTGAACCCGTGGTAATTCAGATCGTCGCGCTCTGATTTATTTTTTGACCGCCTATTTTTGCATCCGAGTTTTTCGAAACGTCCGAACCGCCGCGCTAATTACTTGTGTTTAATTAGTGCCTTAAATCGCTATTTTGCTAGCCTACGGAAGAGCTACGCACGAGTGTCTTCGGTTGCGCCCTGTAGTGTGGACCCACCTCTGCCCTTTTCCTACAACTAGGCCATTTAGTGCAATTAGCTGATCCTACGGACGACGTTGTGGACTTGTGGAGGTTGAATTTTATAGTGTTTGTATAGTACTTTTTATTCGCCATAAGATCGAGAATAGGAGGACCTGGTTATCTCGCGGCAGTTTTCCTTCCGCTCCTAACCGTAGTAGTTTAGATTTTTATTTCTATTTTTTAGTAAGAAATCGTGTACCCGTTAAACACGTTTCTGGGGACCACTGAGCTTGTCGCGAATAGTTTACGTCCGCCGTTTTTTATTTCAGGTTCCTGAGCGAACACTGACAATCGCAACATTTTTTTAAAGTCCATTAAAATTGGTTTTTCTTTTTATCAGACGTTTTGCAAGTTTCCTTTAAATTTGCTATAATTTAATAACTTGCTGGCATCCCGACATTCATTAATTTTGAACAACAGATTTTTAATTATTAATATTATTAATAACGATTATTTAGAAAATCTTATTACCTAAATTAAACCCTCTATAATCTCGGAATTATGGACGGATTGTTCGACGTCGTAGACGAAACCCCCCGAACCAATAGGCGGCATTCCGCCCCCCATATTATCCCCATATTTAGCGACCTCAGGGACAATGAGGAAAGACGGTCCTATTCGGGAGAAGTGCGCCCTTCGTGGATAGAAGGCGATTTGGTTCCTACCAGGGACGTAGAAACTTCCGATTCCCAAAACGCAACACCGCAACCACGTGACCCAGAGGGGGCACGGCGTTACATTAGGTTTTAGATTAGAATTCAATAAATCCAGGTATAATGGAATAAACCCGGAATTTTCCGGGAATTTACCAGGGAATAAACTCAATAAACCCTTAAAAATGAAAAAACCGGGTGAAAACCCATCTCTAGTCTTACGTCAAATTATTGCCGTCACTGTCATTATTTTTATTGGCCATTCCAGAACTGACTTTGATAAAGATTCGCCATACTGATTCGTGGGGCATTCAAACCATGTATCAACAATCAATTTCCGTGGATATACGGAAATGATGAATAGGGCGACGTCACATACAGCGGAACTTGGTTAAAAGCGGAACGAAGCGTAATTTGACAGTTGAATTTAAACCAATCAGATAAAATAAGCTAAAATAGGAATTGAAATGTGTAATGACGTTATTGATATTTCTGTTCCGTTCCGTTCCGCTGTATGTGACGACGGCCTCAAGGATCAAAGACAATTCAACGTTGTTGTATCTTCATTAAAACAATATTTTTCTTTAATTCCCCATAGTACATGCTGCGTGCCGTACGATATCTCTGACGGTTAGCCGCAGAGTTTCGACACGGCGAGCAGCATGTACAAAGCAATAATGCAACTTTCATTTACTTTTCTTCAAGTAACAGTACATAAAGAAAAAAACTGCAACAAACTTCGAACCAAAACTGTACATCGTTTTGTGGTAAGTCATTGTCACCCTCAGATTCCCTCCTTTTCTTACGTTTCTTACCCTTTTGGCCCCTCTTCTTAACCTAACACCATATTGCATCGTAGGTTTCACTTTTGACGCTCTTTTGCTTTGAGTTACCGACTTTATTCTTTAATTTAATCATCCCTCAATACGTTTATGTTTCATCATTTTATTTCGTACTTGTAGTAATCTTTATATAATTTTTTTTTCCATGTATTCCTTTATACCATTCCTTCCTGCTATTGTAAAAATTTTATCTTTAAACTAAGTATTCCATATGTTGTAGTAATCTGATGAAGGCACCAATTTGTGTCGAAACGTCATTAAACAAAGAAGTTAGAAGCACCCGCTGTAACTTATTTTAATCAGACAAAAGGACCAGAACCCAAGATAACAACCAACCAATATTTTTCTGTTGTTATTCCCATTTTATTAACATTATCCTTTCATTTGTATAACAGTCACATATAAATAAATTAAATTTAAAAATAGGTTTGTGTGAAGTATAATCCATAAATTCTGAGAGCGACGTCACATACAGCGGAATTTATATATACAAGCGAAAGAGAGCGTAATTTGGCAGTTCAATTTAAACCAATCAGATAAAAGTTAAAGTCATAATTGACATGTGTCATGACGTTATTGACATTTTCGCTCCGTTCCGTTCCGGTTTCCGGTGTATGTGACGGCGGCCTCAGCCATAAAACTGCGCAACATCGCAAACTAATGGGCCTACTATAAAGCGGCCCGGCCAGGTCAAATATCAAATACGTTTGGATAGAAATATATACGAACTTAAATATAATTTATATTTAATAAATATATACACGGTATTAATAATAAGGGATGCGGTAGGTGTATTTTAGCAAGTACGCAAAGATATAACATTTTGCTGTACGACATCTCACTAAAGTGTCCCGAGACAAATTAAACGTTCGCGTGTTAAGGAATGAGAGTGGTGCGTCACCGCACTAGACGCATTTAAACATTGTAGTTAGTGAAGTGAAAGTGTATAATACAAATGTATTATACATTGTATTATACCGTTTAATACGGTATGTATTGTCGCGCAGTGTCCCCCCCGCCGATAATAATAATCCGTATTAATCCGTTTAATCGGTGGTCGTTGCGTGGGGGCGGCTGTGTTCGCGGCTGCTGCCGTGTTGCCGCCGTGTCTGCGGAGGAGATTCGACTACGTGGATGTTCTAAGTCCAACGTATCTTCTTGCGCCAAATCTTTTCTACCACGCTGCAAGGGGGACCCAACTCTTGGAAAGGATCTATTGTCCCTTAGGTCGCTAATTTAAATAATGTAAAATTTTATTGTTTTAGAGATGCCAGCAAGGTTTTATGGTTTAAGACAAAAACCTGCAAAAAGCCAAAAAAAAAAACTAATTGAATAGTAATTAAGGAAGAATAAAATTAAAAATTAAAAAAGACAATTTTTAGTTTTCTCCAGAATCTGAAATAAAATAGCGGCGGACGTGAACTTTTTGCAAACAAGCTCAGTGGTCCCCAGAAACGTGTTTGACGGGTACACGAGTTCTTACTAAATTGGAAAAACACAACAAAGAAAACTAAACTAACGACGCAGTGTAGAAGAGAACAGAATTCTGCCAGTAACTGGGATCCTCGATATTATGGTGAGCAAAACACTACTATAATATACTAAATGATTCAACTTCTACAACTACTCTACAAATACTTAATTGCCGGTAGTCTCCTGCGTCTGCAAAGTATCCGCTAGCTGCAAGAAAATGGCCTATTCCGGAAAAGGGCAGAGGTGGGTTGACACTATGTAGCACAACCGAAAAAACACTCCACGAAACTTTTCGTAGGCGGGCAATGAGCGGTGTAATTGTTTTGGCACTAATTAAAGATAAAAATAATTAGCGCGGCGGACGAAAACGGGATTCAAAAAGGGGAAAAAAATATACGAATTGGCGATAATCAGAACGGCGGAGCCAAGGACTTTTCTCGCGGTAAAATTCGAACTTTTTTGTCTTCCCGGTTAATCGTCGTTTTTAGATCGTAACTCTATCGAGTTCAAATCGCGTCTCTCTTCTTCGAGTGTCGAAGATCGTCTTTCTTTCGCCACCCCCTCGGTACGTCGCATCCCCGAAAGGGTACTGCCGAAAAAATCGATACCACCCTGACCAGTGGCGATTATATGGCGCTTCAGACAGCGCGGGCATAAGTTCAGAAAATGAGCTTTTCTGGAAAATGTGCTGGAAAAAGAAAATTGAAAATGGGATCATTGGACAGAAGAAATGATGCTCTTCAAAATGACACCTCACATGACATAGTTTAATTGACAATTAAAGCTTTTTATTGAAATTAACCGTTAATTTCCTGGCTCAGTCAATTAAGACATTAATTGCTCGAATTTACAATCAAAGGATCAGAAATTAAAAGCTCTATCTGCTGAGAGAATAAGATTTTAATTTCAATTAACGATATTTGCAAAAACGCTTTAATTACCAAACTATTGTTTGGGTCACGTACAGGTCTGACATTCTTTCAAGGGTCATAAACCATTAAAAGGGCGCCTTTGCAGGTCAAAAAAGAAGGGCAATTGTAGTGACCATGTTTTATGGCCGGAATTCCCAAGAAATTGTGAAAGTGCCTGTCCAACACTAACAAAGGAAATGCTCTTGACGAAAATAAAAAATATTGCAAACACATGTGCATTTAGGGCCTCATTGGTCT
This sequence comes from Taphrorychus bicolor, assembly GCA_951812265.1. Lineage (NCBI taxonomy): Eukaryota > Metazoa > Arthropoda > Insecta > Coleoptera > Curculionidae > Taphrorychus > Taphrorychus bicolor. Next base: position 45,342,266 of record OX638297.1, on the reverse strand, counting down.
GGTTTATTTAGAAAACCGAAAAATAGAAAAAACTTCCATAAGATTAAAGCTTAAAAGCCTCGAAAAATGGCTTACAGAGTTGCCACGTTTCCACACATTAACTCATATGCAAACAGAGAGGTCAGTTTGCATAACAGTATTTAACCTCTTCATTTTATACAAATTACTGGCAACAGTGTGAAGAGTAGACAACGCTGTAGGAGAATGACATATGACTTGAATGACATATAACTGACTTCATTTTTTAATTTTCATTTATTTGATTTTAATTTTTTTATAAAAAAATTGTTATTTTATCATTATTCATTAGTACTAATAGTGAAGTAAAAGTGTATGATATAGTAATAATGAGGAGGCCTGGCAAATTTGGGCAATAATACAAAAATATTTTGTCGTTCAACCAAATAATAACAATTCCGAGAAAAAGTGCAAGTTCGGCTCAAAGCAATTTACAAAAAATTACTATAGAATGATGAGGCACCTGCAAACTTGTCCTAAGCAGGATTTGCCAGAATCGGAAAGAGTCCATATAAATGCCCACTCAATGCTGGATTCCAAAGCATGCGTGCATTATTTTAGATAGATAATTATTTGGGACAAAAGCCATCCCATGTAGAAGGGTTTGAACAAGAACTACATTTTGAAAATAATGGCTATTGAATACTGCGTTGAGAGTGGGCTGAGTGGGCCACCCTGATTACTCTTAATCTAAAGGAAATATTGGATTTGAATCACAAAAATAACACCTTAATTTATACTACTAATATGATACATACTCTAAATAAAATTAATCATTTAGTTAATTTTTTAATGCATTAAGATCTCGCTTTTACGCTTTTATCCTAATCTTAATCCAGTAGTGTAAAAAATCCCGCCATTTTTTTTTAAATTTAATACTGTTTAATACAATGTATTTTATTTTGTATAATACAATGAAAAATAAAATACCGTATTTTCTCATCTCTAATTGTAGTGTATACATGACATTAGCTTTTGGATATAAGTGTCATGACCAGACAGTTTACATTAGCCGTTATGAATCAGTGTCCAGGGGCATTATTCTATAGTAATAAGTTTTATGCATTTTTCCTCATTCAGTTGGTCAAGAGCAATATTTTGGCCAATCAGTTTAAGAAAACCCTTGAAACATAAAACCTATTGCTTAAGTTTTTAATTGTGTCTGTGTCCTTTATGTTACTTAAGAATAATGCTTTAAGGGCCATTTGCACCAAGCAATTTTTAAGTGCATCTAGTTAAGGCTTCCTTTATTGGCCCACTTAAGGCCCTACCATGGTTACTCATGCTTATAACTATGGTTTAGGGGTCCTTAACTTTAGGTTAACTTAAATTTGCTTGGTATAAACATAGTTAAGGGCCATTTGGACACCTTTTCTTAAAAAATTTAGTACGTGACAGATCGAGTGACATCAATGCATTCTATATGGGAAATTTGAAGTTCCACCTTAGATCAACACTTTGGGGAAGGTGTGCAAATGGCCCTAAATGGAACATTTTACTGTGAAGTTTAAGCATTTTGATAATCAAAATCATTCCTTAAAATTTGAATTTGACGCACTCAATAGGTTTTTCGATATGTCCGCAGCATCTTGGGGGAAAGCAAAGCCCTCCCCAATATTCTCCAATAAATGGCTGAACTTTCATTACAGAAAATTGATAAACATTTCTTGACTTTGCCCGTTACAGTAGATAATTTTGAACTAAAAGTCAAACAACATCTACTCATTTTATTTTTTGCAATATGGAAACACATTGTGTAACTATCAAGTCAAGTGTTAGGAACGAAAAACTATTAGTATCACAAAATCACAATATTTCATATTTATTTCTTCTTAATGTGTATGTTTCTTTTTTTAGAAAAGCCCAAAAAGAAAACACTTTGTTCTTGATAATTCAGTCGGACACAGAGAATAATTTTAGGTGTTATTTTTAGATGTTTATGTGTTTATTTGCTGATAATACAATTTAAATAGATCTTTTTTCCCTTTTAAGTTATATAAAAACGTAAGTTGTATATAATAAGGCCTCAATGTTGGTGTATTTTAATTTTTTAATAAAGGGTTGTCGTACATAACAGTTTATTCTTTTAATAGAGCAGGTAAGTAAGTGGTTTTTGAAATTAAGGCCATTTCAAATTGATATTCATCTAGCTGGCTGGAAAGTTATGTAATATTCACACAGTCTACTAGATGAATATTTATTTGATATAGTAGACATTACCTGTGGATAAAAAAAAACCTATATATGGACAATTGTTACGATTCAGGTGGGTAAATAATTAAGTTCATCGCTAATGGAAATGCAATGCGAATGCGCTGTGTCACTTGTCAGCAGTGGCAGCTTTGGTTTGGGAGCAAATTTTGGCCTGTCATAATCGTCACTTCAGTTGATTGACTTTGACACTTACATCTAAATATAATTCTCTTATCTATGGTCATGACCAGACAGTTTACATTAGCCGTTATGAATCAGTGTCCAGGGGCATTATTCTATAGTGAAAGTCAGAATTGCTGGCCAATGGAATTCGCCAACAGATTTTTTTTGACCAATCAAGGTCGTCAAAATTCTCACTTTCACTTTCACTCTTTCCTATAGAATAAATGGCCCCTGTAGTGCCACATTTTTTATATAGGCAGCTCAGGTTGTTATAAAAAAGGAACAAAAATATTCATTGTTTTTCGATATAAAAAAAATAGATATATATATAAAAATGTATTGGAATAAAATCTAATTTTAATTGAAATTTGAAATATACAGTCCACTTAATTCATTCTAGAAGTTGAAGATACCATTCAACAGATAGGGGGGTAGGTATTAATAAGGAATGTCGTCAAAGTAGGTCAAAAAGTTAGTTATTCCAAAAAGGTATGCAATTTTGTTGTATGTCGTCGCACTAAAGTGCCCAAGGACAATTTAAACGTCCAGATGTGTGAAGGGATGATACGGGTTATTAATAAGGGGGTGTCGTGTCTTTGTAGCATGATAGTAGAAACTATTTTACACATTGTATGTGAAATCAGGCAGAAAATAACTTTGTTATAGCCCTGTAAAATATTTAAAAGTAAGATTTCTTTGATGATCCCTTAGAAATTCTTGCAGACTGAAGTAACTTAGGTAGAGCCCTGTAAAAACTTTATAAGTGACATTTCCTTGCTGACCCTCTCGAGATTCTTGCTGACCGGTTTGCAGGGTGACAGCAGAAACTGTTCTACATATTGTGTGTGAATTTCATAAAAATCGGGCAGAAAATAACTTAGGTACAGCTCTGCAAAAACTTTAAAAGTGAGATTTTCTTGCCGTCCCGTTCGAAATCCTTGCTTGCCGGTATGCAGGGTGATAGCGCAGAAACTGTCCTACATATTATGTGTGAATTTCGTAAAAATCTGGCAGAAAATAACTTACGTACAGCCCTGTGTAAATCTCTAAAAGTGGGATTTCTTTGCTGACCCTTTAGAAATTCTTGGTGATCATTCTGCAGGATGACAGCAGAAACTGTCCTATATATTGTATGTGAAAATCGTAAAAATCTGTCAGAAAATAACTTAGGTGGAGCCCTGTAAAAACTTTAAAAGTGAGATTTCTTTGCTGACCCGTTAGAAATTCTTGATGATCGGTACACAGGGTGATAGCATAAACTGTCCTACATATTGTTTGTGAATTTCGTAAAAATCGGGCACAAAATAACTTGGGTATGGCCATGTTAAATCTTTATAAGTGAGATTTTCTTGCTGGCTCCTTCGAAATTCTTGCTAACCGCTATGCAGGGTGATAGATGAGACTGTCCTACGCATTGTGTGTGAATTTCGTAAAAATCCGGTAGAAAATAACTTAGAGTAAAGCCTGTAGTGTAAACTAATAACAGCCCTGTAAAAACTTTTAAAGTGGGATTGTTTTGCTGACCCGTTAGAAATTCTTGCTGACCAGTATGCAGGGTGATAACTGAGAGTGTCCTACGCATTGTGTGAATTCCGTAAAAATCGGGCAGAAAATAACTTAGTAGTTTAGTTAGCTACAGCCCTGTAAAAAATGTATATGAATTTATTATTTAATATAATTTATATATTATATTTAATATCATATGAATATATATAGCCATATATTTGACCGAAGAAATAAACATCGTCTCGTAAAAAAAAAACTCGCAAAGAAGAGCACTGAATGCTTTATTGAACACAGTTTTTCTGATACAAAGTACTTACTACATTAATTTACAAGTCATATAATAAATAGGACGAATAGTAGCTGTCATAGGTAGGTATGTTATTTGATTAATTAAGCATTATTCTGTACGACGTATACTCTTCAAATTCAGTGCTCAAGAAAAAGTATTAAAACAAAGCGATTTTCACATTCATCAAATTAACTTCTTCACTTCATTATTCCTATATCGGTTTATATGTATTATATAAACATTAAATCTTATACAGCCACTCTTATTTACAAATACTTATACATAAACAATGGATAATAAAACGTTATGACCTAAAGGATCACAATAATTACATATAAGATTATACTAAATTAAAAATCTGCTCGTCACACAAAAACAAAACTATCAAAAGCAAACTTTATCGCTATTGCCAGCATCAAGTATTTTGAATTATACAATTTAAAACTAACGTTTTTTCCAATTAGTGCCTTTTTTTAAATGTCTTTTTTTCAGAATGTAGTAAGTCATTAAAAATTACTGCACATTAAGCTGTAGTCTAGAAGGAATGTTTGAAAGCTTATTAAATATATAATATCGTATTATATTCTCATCGCTAGAATAAATTTTCCTTATTATATTAAACAGAATTTTACGCCAGATGCGTAATATACATATATCTAGCTTAACAATAGTATAATTTTTAATATTACTTACAATTCAAATCAGAGTCAGTCCATCTATAAGATTCCCAAAAGGCTTGATAAATTGTAATTTATATAAATATTATTTTCAAATTCAACAGATTTCTTTTTACGAAAGAATAAGTTATATCTGGAGCTGGATGAAGCTCTATATTATGTTCCTAATAGAGGTATAATTAAAGAATTATTAAAGCGGAATTTTGGTCAGATATATTTTTTTCGACTTAACAAAGTGACTAGAGAATATAAGTGAAAACTTGGCTAAGTAGGTATATAAATTATTATTTTTAAAGTTCAGATATACAGGGTGTTCAATCAAATTGGCTACGAACAAAAGAATGAGGTGTTAAAATTTTCCATTAACCATCCACTACTCTTCATCACCAAATAACGTCACATTAACATTCCTTTGTGAATAGCTAATAAGTGGATACCTATTAACTTTTATCACGCCTTCTTTTTTAAATAAAAAATTTAGACCCAACTTGATGACTTCGTATGCATTATTGAACCTCTGGTATGTCGTATTTTCATGTATTGTGGAATCTGGTTTATTTAGTTTTGGCCATATTTTTTAGGTTGGTTGCGACTTGCAAACAGTATTGCATTGCTCAAATCAAAAAGGTGTTGGATCGCAGGTGTAGGACAGATAGCCACTTCACTTTCTCCAAATCGCCAACGTTTCGAACTTTATTTTTAGGTCTTCCTCAGGGCTTTTTCAGTCAGTGAAGAACGTCACCAAAGCATATACAGACTGTCATGGCAGTACATAAAACCAAAATTGTGGTTAAACTCCAAATGCTGCACGTAAAAGCCAGAGCAACAAACACACGGGCCAACGAAACAAAAATGTTTTTGTTTGCCATTTTTTGTTTTGTTGGCCCGTGTGTTTGTTGCTCTGGCTTTTACGTGCAGCATCTGGATTTTAACCACAATTTTGGTTTTATGTACTGCCATGACAGTCTGTATATGCTTTGGTGACGTTCTTCACTGACTGAAAAAGCCCTGAGGAAGGCCTAAAAATAAAGGTCGAAACGCTGGCGATTTCGAGAAAGTGAAGTGGCTATTTGTCCTACACCTGCGATCCAACACCTTTCTAATTATTGATAGGGCGCAAAGCGCAATATGATTGCTCAAATCGCTATTATTAAGTACTTACCTGCTAGCAAAGTGCTGCTGTAACATATTAGTCTGCATATGCAGGCAGTAAAACATTTATTTGATTATTGTTCGATTACCTATATGTAATTGCTTCAAGATGGTAAAGTTCTTCAGAACTATTTACTTAACAATATATGTACTTAATTCTAATTGACAGATTCAGTGCTATTACACGATTACTGATTGTAGACCCATTGTGAAACTATATAGACATATGTAATAATTGAAAGACTTGGGAGCACAAAAAAGATTAAAGAAAAACAAATTTTAGAAATTTTGAATCTAAATGAACTTAATTAGGTACATCAAAAAAACAACTCTTTCATGTGGTCCCAAAACTTTCATTTTTTCTGAATGAAGCAACTTTGATTCCTAACGATCATATTTCCAGCTCAAGGATAAGTTCGTATTTTACATCAACATCCAGTTCTTCAGCAATGGAAGAACTCAAGCTTTTACTTAAGCTTCGTTTTAAACAAGTGAAGATTTAAGTTAGTTGTTGGTTATGGAAGTTTATTTTGCTATGGAGGGTTTTTCTTTTAGCTGACTCAAGTTGTCTATTCAAGTTAATTTTGTTTCAGCTCTTCAAAAATTGCAGAGAAACTGGATATGTCTAAAATAAAAGCATCACACTGGTGCTGTTCATTCAATTTGAAACAAATCCTAAAATCGACTTCAATTAAGCATTTGCAACTTTGTTAAATACTAATACTAAGACAGAAATGAGAACGGAATTATTGAGTGTGGCAGCGCTGCTTACTGTTATATCTCCTTGTTTCAAGAACGGCTTGTCTATGACGTGGATGATGCCGTTGGTGCATTCAACATTTGGCCGGAACACTGGAATCCGCAGTTCCTCCCAGTGGATTATGTAAGCTATAATACAAGAAAAGTGATTAGGAGCACCTAATCTAGATATGTGTTTGAGGAAAATGGACATTTCTTCTCCATTTTACGAAATAAAAAACAGCACTTTATTTGGCTTAGTACAGGTAAAGTCAATGATTTCGGTTTATCAGAAGTAGGCAAAAACTTTATCAACGGCAAAAAAATCATTCTTTTTTTTTGCAAAGATCGTTAAATTACCTCTTTGCTTGATGCAATAGAGGAAGTTTTCATTTGCTTACTGCCTTCCGAGCGGCAGGCAAAGTTTTTCCTGCCGCTTGTCGGTGACAGAAAAAATCTTTTTTCTACAACCGAGCGAAAAGTAGAAATTTACGTTTCCAAAAGAAAGTGCAAAGTTGCGCTTTTTCGAACTCGCCGAGAGACAAAGTAACCAAAACGCTCGCTTAGTTACCATGGAAACCATAATAAAGAAACATTTCGTATTTCTGCGACTTTTGACACAAAAGTATAAGTTGAGGGATATTTGACAGATGTCAAACAATTATGTGGCCAGCGCGTGACTAAGATCGTACTTAACCAAAAAATGTGAGGTTATCGATAATCATTACTTTTACCAAACATTTGTACAAAAAAATCGGTTGTAGAACAAATCTTGTGTATAAAAGTTCAAACGGTGACATCAGTGTCGCGACATCTACATAGTGCTTTGACAGTGCTTGACATCTGATGCATAAAACAGATCTGATGGCCGATCACTCGGCACTAGGTATTCACACGGTAACATCAGTGTCGTGACATTTAAATATCTTGATTAAAACGTTAAAAAAATGGCGGAGCTTATATCTGCAGTAGCAGATGTGTTAGATAACTGATTGTTTTGAAGCTAAAACAAAAATCAAAAAAGCGAAAGCGGGTAACAAAATGAATTAGGCGTAGAAACACATTAGAGGCCTCAAAAATACTGCTAAGGGAATTGCAATTAGAAGACCCAAAATAGATATATAGACAAGATAGGCTATTTGATAGTTTATTTACCTATACAATTACTTATTTTTGTTATTTTGTATATAAGTGTAACGATTTAACACGAAAACACTATTTATTTATTAATGTGAACGATTGGATAGCAGGTGTAAGATAAGAAGCTACTGCAAGCTTCTTGCATCCTTAATGAAATAAATTAAATAAATACTAACGCATAATTTATATTATGCGATTTATATAATTCCCTTGAGTGCAAATCATCTAGTACCATTCCTTTTCTTGATGTTCTACTTATTAAGATAATACGGTTAAAACTGATGGGTATCATAAACCAACTTTTTCAGAACGTTTTCTCAATTTCAATTCCAAACATTCTTTCAAACAAAAAATTAATATTATCAATAACTTGAAGCATCGAGCTTTAAAGTTATCACACGCAGATTTCCACTCTAAAAACTTAAGATATCAGTTCCCTGTTAGGTTAATTAATAGGGTACTTAATGGCGCCGAGAGCATTACAAATTACAACCAACCCTCAAAAGAAAAAGGACACGATCTATTTGAAGATTTCCTACGTAGAAAGTCTTTCAGAGCGTTTGACAAAAATATTAAACGACAAGAACACAGTCGCTTTTAAAATAATAAAAACACAAATAAAAACAATTTTCAAAATTGAAACATAAGATTCATAAGGATTATGAGAGTGGGCTTATCTATGAGATTAGTTGTGGCGATTGTGATGGTGTGTATATTAGTCAAACTGGGAGATACCTGAGGACTAGAATTCATAATCACAATAGGAGAAGTGTTCGAACAATTAGTTTGATTAATTGAAAGCAAAAGACCGCACTAGCAGAATACTCTGATATATACATGCATTCATTCAATTTTGATAACGTTAAGATCTTAGGTAGCCAAAAAAAATTATCAAAAGAGGCTTATACATGATATGATCGAAATAAAGAAAAATCCAAAGAGCGTTAAGATGTTGCAGGTCTTAGTAACAGCCACTTTAACATTTTACAAGTAATAAAGAAACAATAATAGCCCAACGAATGCTCATGCTTCAATACACTGTAGTATAAGTTAAGTTCACTCCACACGGAACCACATCCCTTTAATACACGGCCCAAAAAGATGAATAACTCTGTATACTATGGTGACATTCTACATCCCACCGCTCTAGAAATGCTTTCACCTGGCTAGGGTATCGCATTCTTTTGTGTTCTTCGTATGCAAATGCCGACTTGATCGGCTCGACTTCATTCTGCTTTGGCTGTGATACGGCCTACGTCTCCTCCATTTTCCAAACCACATTAACACACTATAGTGGCAATACTAATATATTCGCTTTATATACGATATGTCCTGGGAAAACCATTTTGGGTCTGACGCACAGGGAGTGGCAAGTGTTATATGTGAGTATAGTTTTTGTATTTTTAATATTTGTTTTCATTTTTTAATGACACTATTTGTTAGGTTGCTTCTGTATTATGTAAACTTTGTAATGCTTTTTAAATTTGATTGTGGTAATTTATTTGTTTTGTTTTGTATTTGTATTTTGCATTATAATTTAATGTCATTACCGTAGTTCGGTGCATTTATGGAATGCCTTTTTCACAATTTTTAGTGTCCTGAGGATGGCTCTGTCTTAGATCCGAAACGTCGACGATTATAACGGTTCACATCCTGTAGTCGCTTGATTGATCCTTACCAAACTATCCACCGTACAATATATATCTGCGATCACCAATAACAGCTGCTCAAAGCAATGTGTGCTCTGAATGTTCTTCTCCAAAAATGTCGAGACCAACGTAAGTATGTTTTCGTGTGTTTTATTGATTATGAAAAGGCCTTCGACAGAGTGCAATACGAAAAGCTCATAAATATATTGAGATATACTGGTGTTGTTGGGAAAGATTTACGTATAATTAAGAACCTGTACTGGCGACAGAAGGCAGTCGTTCGAGTCAATGGAAGATTTACAAATGAACATCAAATCCAACGAGGCGTTCGCCAGGGATGTGTCTTGTCTCCACTGTTGTTCAATAACCTATATTCTGACAAAGTCTTCAAAAAGGCTTTATATGACTAAGAATTCGGGATTAAAATCAACGGCGAGCTGATTAACACCATTCGCTATGTTGAAGATACGGCTATTTCATGCGATGAGTATCATAAATTCTGTTAGTGCAGTGGGACAGGAAATGGGACTGAATTTAAATGTTGCTAAGACAAAGTTTATGGCTCGGTTTATAGTCTTTAGCTGTCAGCCATACCTCAACGCGTTACTATACAGATGAGTGGACAGAACGTTGAGAGAGTATTCAATTTTAAATACCTCGGATGCTACATCACCGAGCAACTCGACCCCGATAGGGAAATTAGATGTAGGATTGAAACAGCCCGTACAACGTTCCGGAAGATGAGATCACTGTTTTGTAGTAACAGCCTAAGCCTAAAGCTGAGACAAAGAATGATTAAATGTTACATTTGGTCTGCGCTGTTGCACGGAGCTGAAATCTGGACACTGAAAGCTGCCACAATCAACCGTCTATAACCATAGGAAATGTGGTTACATAGACGGACGCTAAGAATACCATGGGTGGCTTTGAAAAAAAATGAAGCAGTCTTAGTCAGGGCAAATATAGTTCATGAGCTTTCACAATAGTTAAATGCTGAAAATTGGCATACCTCGGTCATGTTCTCAGAGGAAATTGCTACCGGATCCTACAGCTTATAATGAAGGGCAAAATATAAGGCCGCAGGGGCGTAGAAAGAAAACAAATCTCCTCGTTAAAGAACATCCGGGAATGGATAGGCATACATAGCGTCGAACAATTGTTTAGAGTGGCTGAAGACAGGGATCAGCTCGCCATGGTGATTGCCAACGTCCAGGGGGACCCGACAGGGCAAATAAGAAGAAGACGTAAGGTAGTTCATCAGATGGAGGTATTTTTGGCAAATCAGCTTTGAAAACTTCTGTAGAGGAAAATACGTTATACCTACTTAAAAGTACTAATATTACTAAAACAGCTTCCTTCTTAAGCATTAAGAAGTATAGCCCCGGGAAGGAAAAGAAACTTTAATAACGCCGACCGTGAAAAGCGTTTCCATTTAGCAGATTACTTTATGGGTGAAGGCCAATAAGTAGAATGGTAGTACAGGATGGTAAACCTGCAGGTCACGGATGGTTTATCATTTGTCATATAGCATTATAGCATTTTAGAATTTAAGCTTCACGGGAATTAAAGTATTTACCAGTATTCTAAACGAACAATATAAATCAAAATAATATTAATAAAACCGAATTAATCTAAACTAAAATAAGAGTCAGACAGGTTCCAATTCTTGCTTTTTGGAAAGCTGTCGTTTTTGATTTCTTTATCTTTCGAAATTCGCTATTGTACGCGCCTTTAATAGATCGAATTTTAGCTCTTAAAACTTTCACATGTTGTAGTTTACAAACTTTCAAAAGCGCTTCTTCGGCTTGATCACGTTTGTATCTGCCTTTATATTCATGAATAGACTTGTCCCACAGACATTGATACTTTTGGTAGCATATCAAACGTAGACATGTTTAAAATAAACAAAAAATCGCAAAACTTGTAACTATGTATTTCCTTTTTATGCTGTAGCGTCGCTTTATCAGTAGTGTGTTTTAAATAGACATTCACCTGTAGGCTGAGAAATTGACAGATTTGTCCTAGGCCGCGTTCATAAATATCGCCGGACTTTTGAGGGACGCACCCGGTAATTTTAGTTGTCCTTCATACCATCGGGTGACACGTAGCGTTACCGGGTACCGCAATGTTAAAAGTCCACCTGATAAAACTTACACGACAACTTATTGTAACCCATTAATTATGATGCGCCCCTATTCCATCAGTGAAAATGTGCTACTTATATGTCATTTTCACAGTTTACTAGATGAATCATTCTGAAATAGACCATATTATTATATTAAAAATTAAAGGTAAAATATTGGTTTTTACACAGATTTCTGGATATAATGGCGAATGCCAATTATTTCATCCTTTCATAGTCAAGTATGAAATATGGCAACGCAACACACCCTTTATAATTAAAATTGCAGACATTCTAAGCTATAATCATTTAATCTTTTGTACCTATGCTTTGTTATGCCTTGCCTTATCCTCCCGGATCGATTGTGTCTCCCACATCGATTGTGTGTACATATAATACCGAGACTGGATAATTAAGTTAAAAATCAAGAAGTATCATAAAATAATACAACTTAGAATAAACGAATCTCTTTATTTTTTAATTGTTTATTCTGATGATAAAGAAAAAAACTTATTCTTTGTACATAAACAGAGGTCTAAAAATAAATGTATTCGGCCTGCAGTACAAAAAATCCCCGGTGACATCCTATGCAAAGAGGACGAAATTGATACCACGACGTATCATACCTATTACCCATTCACTTATTTTTGTCATGTCATCTTTGAAACCTTCATTTTTTTTACCCATCTCCTTTTAGCACATGTTGAGAAGATACGACAAAAATGTCAAAGTCAATTTTCCAACGCCCACTTGACGACAATAATTAAGTGAATAAGTGAATGGCGGTGGTAAACACAATAAGTGAATGGCTTATACCTTGTTTCTTTTTATATATATGTGCAAATGATGAAAGCAAACGAGAAATTTGATGCTAGTGTCTCGGCATCACAATATCAAAACATTTTGATAAGCGACACTATAGTGTCACGACACCACTGCATCGTGACAATAGTTCTGACGATCACACTGTTGCAACATTTAAGTGTCCCGACAATAGTGTCACGCTTTAGTGTCACTGTGTGAACCAGCTTTAATTGTATCAGCCACGAAAACTGATATATGTAGAAGCAATTACCTGCGTTTATAGCCTATGTCGGTATGTCTTTTACACTTGGAAAAACTAGTATACCTATACGGCGTTTCAGAATAATATGCCCATTTTTAAGAACGTGATTCTGTGCATGATAATGAAAGAAAAGTTTTCGTTTTTTGTGAAACAATGTACCAACTAGTTTGCGCAAAAAAAGGAGAATAATGGTGCTGCCGCTACCGTTAAACCCTAATTTTCTGATTTTTACGCGAAATGTAATTGCCTAATTGACTGCGAACTGTTTTTGATTATTCTACTACACACGGAAGCCACATGTGCTCCACTAATTATTACAACACTCGCAATTATAGCTCCGTACCATGTAAACGGGGCTAATTCCAGCTTTGTGCTCTTCACCCTTTTGAAAACAACCGAAGTTTTAATTTGTGCTTTACGGTAAACGAAAAAGCTTCAAATAAATTTTACATCCGGACAAGCATACGTTTCTACAGACTTGCGTCACTATAAAATACATACCTGAGCCGTAATTGCGTTTTAAACCTAGAATAATAAGTTTAGTGTTACACACGTGGAGGTGTATTTCAGACGAGGATGCTTACAATACAGGTTATCCCTTAAGTACATGATCAAAAAGATCGAAAGACGACGATTTGACAAAACTGTCATTAGGAAAAGGTGCCTGGCTCTGATTAGTGTAGGTTAGCTCAGGTTAGTTTACGTTCGTTCATTTTGATCCTATTAATGGTCAAAATTAAGGAAAAAAAATCTGTTTTCTGTACTATATATATCTGGAGAAAATTTTGATGGATTTTGCAACTCAAAATTTTATTAACTGATAAAGACTAACTAGATTGACCAGAAGTGCTATTTTTAATTCACATAATTTCCATCATTACGCAAATCAACAATTTTATTCAAGGTATATTAACCACTTTCAATTGGAATTTAGAATAAATGTGTGGGCCGGAATGATCGGAGACATTCTTCTGGGTGCTTATTTCCTGCTTGAATGGTCAACATCATCTCGAATTCTTAGTGAAAACTTTTTAGGTTCATGCAAATGTTTGTGCTTAGATGTGGTTCATGCACGATGGTGCTTCTCCACACTTCAGTAGAAATGTAGCTGCACATTTAAACTATACGCAAAAAGATTGAAAAAAAGATGGAGAGATCTTCTTGTCGGATGGCCTCCTGGCTCCTGCGATTTAACGCCATTAGATTTAACCTCCTAGTTCCTCCGATTTAACACCATTATTATCTTTTATGGGATACCTAAAAGAATAAAGTTTACAGTACTCCTGTAAACTCCGGGGAAGAGTCATTGGGTAAGATTGAGAACGAAGTAAGTAATTTGGGATGATTCAGTCCAGAAATGTTAACGAAAGATTCAATTGAATTTGATTTGAAGGATCCAGCTGTGCATCCAAGAAAATGGTGGGCATATCGAACATATTCGTTTTTTTGAGAATCTGATTCGCCTTTGCGACCTAGATGGGGTCCAGTTTCAACAGAAAAATATGTTTCTCCTAAGTATGTCTTATTTTTTTTACAAATTTGGAGTTTTTTGAGAAATGTATGTTAGAATTAGAACGAAAAATTGGTTTAAAATGATTTAAAGAGTTTAAGAATGCATATTTGCAGTATGCTTTAAACATTCAGTTTTTTGGAAAAATGCTATTTAAGTATAAGAATAAAATTAGTTAAAAATGACCCAAAGCTTATAAAAATACAAATTTGGAGTTTTTCGAGAAATTAAGTTCAGAGTTAGTGCCAAAGTTGGTTTAAAATGATCTAGAGAGTTTTAAAATGCAGATTTGGAGTTTTTTTTGTGAAAATTTAGGTGAAGATTGGGGATAAAATTGGTAAAATAACTCAAAAGTTATAAAAATGTAAACTTGAAGTTTTTTGAGATATTACCAAATTTTTGAGATACCAAATTTGAGTAAAGCTAAATTTTTTGACAAAATTTGTTAAAATTATTTAAAAATAAATATTTGGAGATTTTTGTAAAAATTGAGGTTAAGATTAGGAATCAAATTGCTTAAAAACGACTCAAAGTTTATAAAAATCAAAGTTATTGGAATATTTTGAGATATTCAGGTTTAATTAATGCAAAAATTGGTTAAAACTATTTAAAAATGATTATTTGGAGTTTTTTGGAAAAATTCGATTTAATTAAGAATAAGACTAAATTGGTTCAAAATTACCTAAAGCTTATAAAAATGCAAATTGGAAGTTTTTAGAGAAATTAAGTTTAGAGCGCATTAGCGCCAACTGTGGCTGCTGTGTTTAAAATGATTTAGATAGATTAAAAATGCATATTTGGATTTTTTTTTAAAAATCAGGTTAAGATTGATAAAATAACTCAGAGTTTATAAAAATGCAAAGTTGGAGTTTTTTGAGATATTCAGGATTTAATTAAAGCCAAAATTGGTTAAAATGATTTAATTTAAAAATCACATTTGAGGTTTTTTGAAAAAAATAAGTTTAAGAATAGGACTGAAATCGGTAAAAAATGAGGCAGAACTTATAATAATGCAAATTTGAAGTTTTTCGAGAAATTCAGTGTAGAATAGCGTCATAGTTGGTTTAAAATGATTTGGAGAGTTAAAAAATTCATATTTGAAGATTTTGGTAGAAATTTAAGTTATTAGGAATAAACTTGGTTAAAAAATATCCGAGAATTTATAAAATGCAAACTTGGAGTTTGTTTGAGAAATTCAGGTTTCAATTAGAGACAAAATTGGTTAAAATGATGAAAAAATGCATATTTGGTTTTTCTTGGTAAAAGTTCAGGTTAAACTTAGGACTAATTTTGGTTAAAAATGACCCAGAGGGTATAAAAATTCAAATTTGGAGTTTTTCGAAAAATTTAGGTTAGAATTAGGGCCAAAGTTGGTTCAAGTTAGTAATCATTTTAACATTTAAATAGTTTAAAAATGCTTATTTGGATAATAAAAGCTATTTTATTATCCAAATTTATTAAAAATTATTAAAAACGTTTTAGAGTTTATAAAGATGCAAACTTTGAGTTTTTTGAGATATTCAGGTTTTAATTAGTTAACAAAGTGGTTAAAATGATTTAAAAATACTTAAAAAGGTTTTTTGGAGAAAGATTAGGACAACACTTAGTAACAAATGACTCAGATCGTACAAAAATGGGAATTTGTTGATTGGGATCGGCCAAATTCGGTTTAAAATGATTTAAGCAGTTTAAAAATGCATATTTGGAGTTTTTCGTAACGTTCAGTTTAGGATTAGGACTAAAATTAAACCAAAACTGGTTAAAAATTATTCAGAGTGTATAAAAATATCAACCTGGAGTGTTTTGAGATATTCAGGTTTTTATTTTAACCAAACTTGGTTAAAATGATCTAACATGCTTATTTGGAATTTTTGTAAAAATTCACGTTTAGATTAAGACTAAAATTTGTTAAAAATCAACCAGAGCGTATAGAAATGCAAATTTGGAACGTTTTGAGAAACTTAGATTATATAATTAACCCCTAAGTTGGTTTCAAATAATTTAAAGAGTTTAAAAATGCATATTTTTAAGTAGATAATATAAGTTTCAATAAAATTCATAGAAAAGTTGTGTAGATATTACAGATTTTTTTTTCAGGAACATTGACCATGACAACATTTTGATCATGTGCTTAGGGGACTTCAGTTGAAAAGGTGGCTATTAAATAAATATTTTGAGACTTCCATTGCCTTTATTGTATCTTTCACTTTCTGAAGATTCATGAAGACAATAGAAGTGCAAGAAATTTCACTTAACGGTCACATGTATGAGTGGTAAAAAAGTGTGTAAAATCCTTGTAAAAGTCTTGAATGAAGGAAAATAAATAAATGTTTGCGAAACATTGTGCTTTGTACAATTCAGTGAACAAGCGAGTGTTGATGGCTGGTGAAAAATTTCCCATCGCTCCGTACCTTTCCCAAAACAACAACCAAAAAAACTTACTTGAATTTTTACCGGAGTCTAAATGAAAAAAAGAAAATAAATGATTACCAAAATAAAATAAATAATGAAATGGCAATGTAAAAAACTGTTCCTTAAAAAAAAATACTTACTATTGTCCAACCTCTCTTCAACAAATATCTTCAGCGAGCCCCGTACAGTAGGCAACTCAACCGGAGGCGGTTGATGGATATTAGTTTTGTTAGTTTGGTTGAGTGCCTGCTTTGATTTCGTCATCTGTTTAATCCGCTCCATGGTGAAGACCTCGTTCGAAATTACTAGATGACGTTGAAGGGTCGAAATTGCCTTTGAAAGGACACTAATTAAACCTTTTACCGTTCCGGGAGACCGATGCTGAAACTTACATGATATGAATAGTCGTACATGAACAACTTTTTGATGGCTGAGGGCATCTCGACCCTGGCTT
The DNA here is from genome assembly GCA_951812265.1 of Taphrorychus bicolor. Lineage (NCBI taxonomy): Eukaryota > Metazoa > Arthropoda > Insecta > Coleoptera > Curculionidae > Taphrorychus > Taphrorychus bicolor. The sequence goes on along the minus strand of OX638297.1, from coordinate 45,325,157 downwards.
GTTGCCAAGCCTTATTACGTGGGACGAAATAGGTAAACTTCTTGTTAGTTTCATTAAGTTGGGCGTTGAACTGTTGCATCTTGCCTAACTCGAACGTGTCCCTAGAAATTCAGGTTTTAACTTTAAGTTTTGAGTAGGTTTGGGTTAAATTTATGTTTGGAATTTTGTCTATTAAAACACACAACTCAAAAGTCTTGGACCGCACGGAAAAAAAAAATTCGGATCATGTTCTTGTTATTGTTTAGCAAAAAATTCAATTCTTTTGTTAGTAAACAATGTCATAAACATCAAAAGATATGAAAAGTTTCTACTTATATCGACATTTATAAGATATTCGTTACTTTTATTCGGTCGCTGCCGTAACAAAATGTCAGGACGTGAAATTTTCGAATTTGATAGAGCTAGAATTGTTGCCTTGCATGAAACTGGTCATTCAAATCACGAGATATTATGCAGACTGTTAGAGCTTCCAAGATCATCCATTATTTGAATTCTTCAAAGGCATGAATAAACTGGCACAATCAAAAGGAGGCTACGTAGTGGGCGTCCACGGCTTTTAAATGAAAGAGAGGATCGGTACTTAGTTCAATATGCCCGTAGACATCGGCATGATCAGGCTCCAGCCCTTAGAAATCATATTCAGTGGACTTTTCATACGTACAAGAAGGCATTTAAGAGTACCTAATTTTTGCCCGAGACACCGAGCCGCTCGCTTACAATGGGCGTGTGACTACAGAAATTGGCTTTTGCAGCAGTGGCGATGGGTCATATTTACAGATGAAACCACAATTGGATTGCAGAGTGATGATCATAGGCAAACGGTATGGAGGGAACCAGGACGTCAAGAAAGGCTAAAAGTTGCTCCCTATCAAGGAGTAACTATAATGTTTAGGGGAGGAATTATGCACAATCGACGAACTCCATTAATTCCTATTCGTGAAAATATGGCAAGTCAAGTGTACATTGATACCATTATTAGGTCAATTATCTTTCCATTACGAAACCAATTAGGCGTTACTTTCATCTTCATGACGACAATGCGCGATCACATCTCGCAAGAACAGTGGAGAGAGTTCTTGAAGAAGGGCAAGTTACCAGATTACCTTAGCCAGCAAACTCTCCAGATGAAAATCCCATTTAAAATCTGTGGGATCACCTATCTAGAGCAGTTCACCGCAGTATCAATCCACTCGAAAATCTGGATGATTTAATTGTTGCGGTATTCGAGGAATGGAACAATATTCCAAAAGAGATGATTAACCAATTGATTGTGTCAATGCACCGTCGTGTCCATTTATCGCCAAATGGAAGAGGAGGTATATTGACTATTAATTGTTAATGTTAAAAGTTCAAACAACTTTTTTCTTTTATTTTTATTTTTGGTGTCTGCAAAAAATTGCATTTATTTTCTCATTATCGGTATTTAAATTCTTAAAATGTTCTACAAATATTGTTGTTTCTAAAAATACTTTAATAAATAAGCATAATTAATTTTCCAACTCGTATTTTATTTCAAACTTCAAGAACTAACCAATAACAGATGGGGTTCAAGACTTTTGACGTTGTGTGTAATTGTATTTTGCTATCAATCTCTTTGTAAATACTTCCAGATAAGTACGGTGACCAGGCCACTTGAGCTTACCACGTACGACGGTTTCTAACAGAAAAACATATTTTCTACCCCTGCAAAAAAACTTTGTAACTAGGCAATTGAAACTCTCATCTCTCTCTATATCATTATTTTTTTAATTATGGCAGTATCGAAGTAATATTAGTCGTAGAAGAAAATATTGTGGACGAGATAAACTCTGCCCTCGTAGAAAAGAAAAAAACAGCTCTTTAATAAAGCGCCCCTCTTGTACCAAGAGGCAAATTTTTTCAGCTCTTAATATTTAATAAATAACGGAGCGATGACCTACGTCAGTCCACCATTAGGTTAAGCAGTATTTAATAATTTTCCAATCTACGAGCCACGTCCCCGTGGCAGAATGTTACGAGAACAGGGTCGAACTTTCAGTAAACAAAAAATGATTGTTTGAGTTCCTAGTTGGGACCCGAAACTAGGAAATGTTGTACAATGCAATCATGCTGTATTACTTACAACATAAACATCCAAAGAACATATTTTTTCCAAACAAGAATTAGTTAGGAATGCCAATTATGTTAGGACGTTTAGACTGAGTAAAAACACCCTGTAGATGTCTTGTAAACTACTGATGGGAAATAAGAATAGAACCGAAGTAATGAATTCTAAAAATCCAGACCAATTTTTTTTATCTGAACAATATGGTGAATGTAGGGTGTCATTGCGTTTGATAACTGGGGCCAAATTCTTGAAACGGAGGAAAGGAATAACGCAAGTTTTATATAAGAGACTTTTTGTGACAAGGACGTTCCATACCAGTAGGAATATATCGTATTAGGATGTTACATACCTTTTTTTCTCAATCAATATTCAGAAACAAGAGCTTCTCGAAAATGAACTGTTTAACAACGACAAGAACGCTTAAATCCGAATCGTGCAAAAAATAATAATTCCAAGAAGACTAAAAAGAAGAATTATGTATTATTTTCATTACTAAGGATTTTGCACGTAAATCGAAATCTTTTAGTCCCTTCCTGATAGAGAGCAAATAATAAGCCCTTTTAATAGGCATTTCGCAGGTAAATAAATCTGGGGGTCCGAGCGGCAGAAATCAGGCTATACAAGGCACGATAAAAGCTTTGGAAAAATTGATTAAAAACGGGAACAAAGCCGGTCCAATCCGCGTGCCAGATGCAATGCGGCGTTGGAAAATAATTAAGTAAACAAGATTACTGAACGAAAACGTTGAACCTCAAATTGCCCTGTCAGAGAAAGCGGCTCTTCGCTAAAACTGGTAGTTAGCGCCATACAATACCTACCTCAGCATGGGATCCGTGCTAACTTTTTCCAACACCGTGGAATATGGCACTCCCAAGACTCTATCGATAATGTGAATGATTCCATTTTTGGCAGCTAGATCTGGTTGAATAACTGTGGCGTTCACTCCTCCTCCCTCCACTGTCATTGTCCTGTTATTGCCTACTGTGATGACGTTGAAGTACAGGTTCTTGCCCTTGATTAAGGTTGGCACTTGGAATACCTAGAAAAAAATTATTTGTCTTTTAAAGAGTTAAAATTTTATTTAAAAGAGTTAATAAGTATCTGAATAATAATCATCCAATTGGCTCTCATTTATACCAGATCCAAGAACATGCCTGAAACAAAAGGTTTTATCCAGCGTTATCAGAGACGTCAAACGGCTTTTGCTATATTTAAAAGCCAATTGCAAGCATTTTGCAGGACGCTTTGAACAAGAATACTTATTACAATCTTTGATAACGAAAGAATGTTTTGAGCAGCTAACAATAGTGAATAATAAAAAACATGATTGTACAGAAAATGTCGTCTCGATTTTTTGCGTTAACGTGGCTATCGTTAGAAAGCTTATGTTAATAATAACCGATTTCAGCAAATACGTTCTTGTATAATTGAATTTTCTGGCAAAATCATGAAAAAATAAGGATATCGGAGTACGTTACTCACACTTTGTAGTTTGTAGTATAATGCAAGTTAGGTTTTTAAACGTCTCAAAAAGTAAAAATTATTTATTATTAAAAAATTATATTTCGCGCTTTTTTTGCTAGTCAGCTGACTGATGACAAATGAAAGATTTTTTTAAGGCGGTGTTGCCAAGATTTATTCCTGAAAATTGTGGATATGGGATGGAATTACAGTACATCCACAAATGCAACTTTGCAGATTTGCAAATATGGCCGACTTGCAGCTGCAATGTATTTGCAGAGAAAAGTCATATTACAAAAATAACCTGCAAGTCCTCCATATTTACCTCGCAAAAACTTTTGGTTGCCACTGAGTTGTGGGAGGAAGACAACAAAACTAACCTCAATTTTACTAACCTAAAAGTTATATTTTTACACAAAAATATTATAATAAAATATGTAAGAGCACGCTGTGAATAATTAAATTAACGTAAATTATTTACTTGCACTCCTAGTGGCACAGCTTGATGCCTTTGTGTTGGTCTTACCAGGTCTTCATTTAACAGTGCCATAATTTCCCTGGTTTTCGGAAGCCTAAAGAGGTTTATTAAAACCTCATATGGTATATCAAAACGCGTTATTGCGGAATGCGAGAATTCGTTTATATAATGGAAATGACCTTTTTCGTGGACGCAGACGTATTATGCCAAGAAAAATACTCTAGATCCATTATATTTTATATTCTTGCTTTCTATTAAAAACTTTTTTAACAGTTTCAGGTTAGGATTGACACTACAGATGAGATGCGGGACTATTTCACCTCCTGCAAACTTGCAACCGACTTGCAGATGCAATTCATTATCAGTTGTTTTAGTAATACGAAAAATCACATTTGCAGCTGCAATACCTTTTTGCAGCTGCAATACCTTTTTGCATCTGCAAATTGGTCTTGCAGAGTTTTTGTAATGTCAGCCATAAAAAAGATATATATAAAGAAGTGTTTATACGCATATTTATCCGTCATTGATATTAATTTAGTATCGATAATTGATTATTATTTAATACCATTAAAACCATTGAACATTGAAAACCACCACTGTAAATAGTGGATTATGTCACTAGGAGTAAAAGTGTTTTTTTTTTCAAGCATTCAGGAAATAAGTCTCCGTCAGAGTAACAATTCGGTTTCGCAATTTTCTTGCATCACTTTCTTTAGGCGAGTCTAGGTAGGTTCTTACCCAACTAGTAGTGTATTTATTTGTAAAATAAGAGTGTTTGAGAACGGTGGTTTTCCATATTCAATGGTTTTAATGTTATTAAATCATAACCAATAGTTTTGGTGGTTTAGGTTTAAGTGAATTATGGTAAAATAAAAATATATATGTAGCACTATTATAAACACTAAATTAATAGCAATCAATCACAATGATAGGTAAATATAATGACGTACATTTAATAGTAGAAGTTTTGAATAGGTAGACAATGGAATCCGTGCGCGCAATTCTCCGCTACATTGATAACTGTTACCAAAAATGATGAGACGCGATGTTTAAGATGAAGACCAAACATTTCGTTGGCTATATTTTTTTTTGCAATAAATTGCATTTTGCAAGACTTTAATATTATAAATAATTGTATTGTTTACAATGGTGGGATGTGCAGCTTACGGTTGTAAAAGCAGAAAGGAGCCTGGAGTTATGTTTCACAGGTAAACAGATAATGGCGCATTTCAAATCTTCGAAATATGATTTAATATATACCGCAGTGAAGTCAAAAATGCTATTTTGGAAAATATTTTTCTAGTCCTGTAACTTGTAGACAGTTTTATTATTTAAATTTTTGAGCAGTTTTTTCAGTGGCGTAGGAGATGTAATCACAGGATTATTGATGCCACCATTTCAACTATTTCCTTCTGTAGATAATTTTAGTAGTGCATTTACAAGCTCTAGGAAAATTTCAGAAAATGTTCGGATTGACTTAAGGACCATCTTGCTTCACACATTCGAGAGAGATTACGCGTTTTTGACAAAAATAATCTAAAACTATACAAATAAAATACATTTTTTAATTTTTAAGTTTTATTAAATTTTTAGGTATTGTTACGATTCGCAGCAACGCCGCATGGGAGGCGGGGCAACGCGTGTGGTTGGTGGAGCTTCGCGACCTATCCGCGCTGCGTCATGGCTGACACGAGTGATTTATTGCTCGGTTTAATCTAGAAGGCAGTTGTTTACAACCTTTTTTTTATGTGAGATTATTCAAGAATTCTTATAAAGAAGTTTCTAGGTTTTTCTGTAATTTTAGGATTGTATATAAAAGGCGCATAGAACGCGCAGAGAGTAGTAGTCTTATTTTAAGCGAGCTATAAGTAAGATAAAGTACGAAGCGATAATAGAAGGCTATAAAGTGTTTAGTAGTGAGCTATTTAGTAGTCGAATTGTAGTCGTGTTTATTTGTGGAGTAAATAAATAAGTGTTTTCGTGTTAAATCGTTACACTGGAATTATGGAACCCCGAGTTCGCAACAATTGGTGTCAGAAGTGGGATTCCAGTGGGAATTTTACAAGGACTAATATTACTGAACTGTAAGTGAGTGCTTCATTGCCGGACATTACGTGTTTATGCCAGTGACCAGAAGCCAGCATCAAGCGATGGAGGATCAACTTGCCGCCCTGCTGTCCCTTATTCAACAACAAAGGGAAGAACAGGAAAAACTTGATCAAGTACAGGAGAGACGTTATAACGAACAGAAAGAAGAGCAAGAAAGACGTTATGCAGAACAAAAAGAAGAGCAGGAAAAACACGCCATCCACATTATAAGGAACAAAAAGAGGAACAAGAAAGACGTGATCGAGTACAGGAGCGACATTATCTAGAACAGAAGGAAGAGCAGGAAAGACGTTATCTAGAACAAAAGGAAGAGCAGGAAAAACGTGAAGTACAGGAGCAACGTCATCAACAATTCAAAGAAGAATTAATGAACCATCTCGCAGCTAGGGAGCAACAATTGGAAGAAAGAATAATGCAATCCGTTAACGAATCCGTTAACGAATCCATTAACGGCGTCAACAAGGGACTCGAAGCTGTCAACCAGAGGGTTCTCCAGCTAGAAAAGAAATTCCGGGAACAACTTGAGGACGACAACGTGTCTACAGAGAGTTTTAGCACAGCCAACGCTAAAATTAAGCCTCCCGATTATGACGGTACTACTACATGGGAAACTTATAAAACTCAGTTTGAGGCAGCTGCAAAAGCTAATGGTTGGTCCGAGCCCCAGAAAGCTACATCATTAGTGGTAGCACTTCGTGGAAAAGCGGCTGAGTTACTACAATCTCTGTCGGCAGCGGATCAAAGTAATTATGCGGCTTTAGTACACACTCTGCAACTACGATTTGGAAATGAGCACAAAGAAACCGTGTTCCAGGCCCAGCTGAGGATGAGACAGCAAAAGTCAGGTGAATCCTTACAAGAATTTGAGGCGGACATAGACAGACTCATTCACCTGGCATATCCATCGGCCCCTGAATCTTTTCAAACGCAATTGGCCGCCGAAAGGTTCATTGAGGCGATAGTGACATAAGGTACCACTTACGTCTAGTCAGACCCAGGAATATCAGCGAGGCACTAGTTCGGGCCCTGGAATTTGTTATATTTAAAACGTGCACTCATGTCTCCACGTGTAAGAATGGCAACTTGCGATGACGAGGAGGATACGTCAAGGACTGAATCCATGGCCAGTTTACATAAAACGATTAAGGATATGGCAGTCAATATACAAGCCCTGTTGGGAAGGACGCCTCGATCAACAGACAATCGGGGCATAAAATGTTTTAACTGCGGCAGACTGGGTCACATCAAGAGTAACTGCCGTAATAGGGCAAGAAGTCCGTCGCCGTCGTTTAGAAGACCGAGCGGCGACCAAGAACGCCCTAGGTCCCAGGAAAACTAATTCCGGTCAATGCAAGGAGGCAATTGACCGGGCCCGTTAAGACCCCCAGGATTTTTAAAGTCAATAATTTGGGTGGCAAAAGTCTTACAGTGGCCGGACGCATTAAGGGATAGAAAATCCAAATTACCATCGATACAGGAGCAGATGTGACCATTGTAAGGCCAGATAAACTTGTCGGATATACCATACAACCATTGCCCAATCCTATTATGTTAAAATCAGTCACTGGAGAGTCTTGCCCTATAGACGGAGAAGCCGATGTCACCATCATTATTGGAGAAAGACTCGAAGTTCGGCATAAAGTGTTGGTTGCCAGGATCAAAGACGAGTTTATTTTGGGAATGGATCTCATCAGGAAACATGGATTCTCCTATGATCACAAACGGAATATTCTCACATTTGGAGATGAGGAGTTTGCATTAACCAATGGAAATGTGGAAACTAGTGTCCGTCTACTGGTGGTGGAAGATGTGAAAATTCCTCCAAATTCAGAACAAATTATCACAGTGACTTCTGAAAATGATCCTGGGTGGTCCATAGGACTTATAGAACCTAACCTGGATTTGACGACTGAAATCATGGTAGCACGAACTTTGACCGACACGAAGAAGACTATGCCAGTACGAGTTGCAAATATTGGAGAAAAGACCATCAAGCTCAAAGAAGGAACAGTTCTTGCCAATTATGAGCCTGTGCAATGGGTATGCAATTGTGTCAAAGCAGAGACATCCAAAGTTAAATCTTCTAACCAAGCTTCCCCAGAGGTTATTGATGCTTTCAAACGACATTGGAGTCATCTGTCAAGGGAACAACTTCAATCTGCCATAAAATTTGTTATGGATGAATCTGATATGTTCAACTTCAAGAGCAACGACAGTCAAACTGATTTAGTTGTCCATAAGATCAACACAGGAGATGCCCAGCCAATACGACAACACCCACGAAGGGTCCCTCTGGCTAAACAACAAGAAGTTAACAGTTTGCTGAATGAAATGTTAAAGGAGGGCGTCATAGAAGAATCATCTAGTCCATGGTCGTCGCCTGTGGTTCTTGTTAAGAAGAAAGATGGTTCAACACGGTTCTGTGTTGACTACAGGAAACTTAATGACGTGACCAAGAAGGACAGCTACTCATTGCCACGTATAGACGACACCTTAGCAACTTTATCGGGATCAAACTGGTTTTCCACTCTAGATTTAAAAAGTGGGTATTGGCAAGTAAAGATTGCTCCCGAAGACAAAGAGAAGACTGCATTTTCTACTGGTTCTGGGCTATACCAGTTCACTGTTATGCCTTTTGGATTGTGCAATGCTCCATCAACTTTCTAGCGACTAATGAAACTTGTTTTGAGGGGGCTGACTTGGAAAACTTGCCTGGTATACTTGGATGACATAATTGTCATGGGACGTAATTTTGACGAGCATTTGAAGAATTTAAGAGAAATCTTCAGCAAGTTACGGAATGCTCACCTGAAGTTAAACTACAAGAAATGCAGCCTATTCCAAAAGCAAGTCGAGTACTTGCGGCATACTATCTCAGAACAAGGCATTAAAACTAGCCAAAGTAAAATATCTGCCATTAAAGATTGGCCAGTTCCCCGAGACAAACACGAAGTAAGGAGCTTTTTGGGACTATGTACTTACTACAGGAGATTTGTAGAGGGATTCGCCGACATCGCAAAACCGCTGCACAAATTAACAGAAAAGACAACACCGTTCTTGTGGAACCATGATTGCAGTCAGGCGTTTGCAAGGCTTAAAGCTGCCCTCTGTTCTAGTCCAATCTTGGCTTACCCTATAAAAGACGGACTGTTTATTCTGGACACGGATGCAAGTAACTATGGTCTAGGTGCAGTACTCTCCCAAAGACAAAACGGGCAAGAGAAGGTCATTGAGTACTACAGTAAGACTTTAAGTAAGCCAGAAAGAAACTATTGCGTCACTAGAAAGGAGCTGTTGGCCATCGTTAAAGCAGTCGAACACTACCATCGCTACTTATATGGAAAAAGGTTCCTGATTAGAACTGACCATGGAGCCTTGAATTGGTTATTACAGATGAAAAACTCTGAAGGTCAAATAGCCAGATGGATAGAGCGCCTGCAGCAGTACGATTTCCAAATTGAACATCGACCAGGAAGGTCTCACGGAAATGCCGATGCATTGTCTAGACGGCCATGTAAAGAAGATTGTCGGTATTGTCAAAGAACTGAGCAGCGTGAGGGACTTCCTTCTGTACGGAGAACGTCGGTGGAAATAAACGATGGCTGGACCACACAGACCCTTCGAGAAGAACAAATGAATGATCCAGATATTGGACCCATCCTCTCTGCAAAGACTGACGACAAGAGACCAGAATGGCAAGAAATTGCTGGTAAAAGTCCAAACCTGAAGGCGCTATGGGCCCAGTGGCACTCTCTTAAAATAGAAAATGGATTACTGAAGAGAGCGTGGGAGAGTCCGGATGGCAAGACCGTAGTCAGTCAGTTGGTTGTTCCTGGTAGCAGAAAATCGGACGTACTATAGGAAATGCACGACGGAACCAGTGGAGGTCATTTTGGGGTCAATAAAACCTTGGCCAAAATTAAAGAGCGGTTCTACTGGGTGAATTATCATGAAGACGTCGAATCTTGGTGCCGCGAGTGCGAAGTTTGTTGTGCCACAAAAGGACCTCGAACAAGATCACGTGGCCGAATGGTGCAGTACACGGTAGGTGCTCCATTCGAGAGGGTAGCAATTGATGTCGCGGGACCGTTTCCTCAGACTAAGTCGGGCAATAAATACATCTTGGTCGCCATGGATTACTTCACTAAATGACCTGAAGCATACGCCCTGCCTAATCAAGAAGCAACGACTGCTAGTGGCAACGGTGCTAGTAAATGAAATGTTCTGCAGATTTGGAGTCCCTCTCGAAATTCATTCTGATCAGGGCCGAAATTTTGAATCGGCTGTTTTCCAGAAGGTCATGGAACTTCTCGGAATTCGCAAGACCAGGACAACTCCTTTACATCCACAGTCGGATGGGATGGTAGAGAGATTTAATCGGACCATGGAACATTACCCCTCATCGATTGGGACCAACATCTACCTCTCATGTTGATGGCATATCGAGGCTCTACGCATGAAGCCACTGGTTATACTCCGGCGAAAGTGATGTTCGGAAGGGAAATGAGCCTTCCTGCAGATTTGATGTATGGAACACCAGAAAAAGATTCGCTCAACTCTGAGAACTTTGTGGAGGACCTCAAGGAGAGGCTGGACAATGTTCATGGACAAGTCAGGAATAAACTGCGGATATCCAGTGATCGAGCCAAAGCAAGATATGACTTACTAGCTAACTCCCGCGGCTTTCAGGATGGTGATTTGGTGTGGCTATACAATCCGAGGCGAAAGGTGGGGAAGTCGCCCAAACTTGGGCCAAAATTGGGAAGGACCTTATACAATTATAAAGAAGATTAATGATGTGGTGTATAGGATCCAGCGGACCCCCAGGTCAAAGATGAAAGTCGTTCATTTGGATCGATTAGCACGATACCATGGAACTCTATCTGTTCGGGACGAACAGCCTTAGGAGGAGGGCAATGTTACGATTCGCAGCAACGCCGCATGGGAGGCGGGGCAACGCGTGTGGTTGGTGGAGCTTCGCGACCTATCCGCGCTGCGTCATGGCTGACACGAGTGATTTATTGCTCGGTTTAATCTAGAAGGCAGTTGTTTACAACCTTTTTTTTTATGTGAGATTATTCAAGAATTCTTATAAAGAAGTTTCTAGGTTTTTCTGTAATTTTAGGATTGTATATAAAAGGCGCATAGAACGCGCAGAGGGTAGTAGTCTTATTTTAAGCGAGCTATAAGTAAGATAAAGTACGAAGCGATAATAGAAGGCTATAAAGTGTTTAGTAGTGAGCTATTTAGTAGTCGAATTGTAGTCGTGTTTATTTGTGGAGTAAATAAATAGTGTTTTCGTGTTAAATCGTTACACTGGAATTATTGAACCCCGAGTTCGCAACAGTATTTTTTGGTCAATAGCATTTTTTTTATCATAGAAGTATTCTTAGTTATTTTATATTACAAAATGTTATTTATTCATCAAGTTATATTTATTACTTATTAATAATTAGGTAACATTTTTTGACCTTTAGGGAAATAAACAAGTTTCGTTTATAACGTCTTTCCAACTGCAAAAACATTAATTATCAGTTAAAAAACTATATAGAAGGGATTAGTACAAAGTTCTGTGTGGTGGGACGGACGCAATGTTTATTATTTTCGATTATGTTAAAACTTTTTAGGTGGGGGGGGGGGGGGGGCGGCCCTCCCTGTCCCTCGCTGGGTATAGGCCCGTGCTGGAAATTACTTTTACTCCTAGGATCTTTTTGTTACTTTTTTTTGTCTGTGAATTAGAAAGCGCATCTCAATAAGTACCGGTATAGATATAGTAAATAGAAAGTTCTCGAGCAAAGCTTTGACAAAATACCGTAACGCTAATTGACATTTACGCATGCGCACTCCTAAAATTAAATACGGTAAGGCTAATATCGTTTGCGTTTCCCGCTATATAAGAGGCGTTAGCGGGAACATTACCGTAAGGTTAATTTACGTAAAAATTTTCAAAAAGAGGCAAAAAAGGTAAAAAGAGGTTTTGTTATAGGCAAATTAACGCATTTGCTGCAAATAAAACAAAACCAATACACAAATTTAGATAGGCAAAGTTAGTTCCTTATTTTAAATTTAGTTAGGTTATATATTGGCATCATATCATCACGTAAGCCGAAAGCCATAAACCTAAACCTAGACGTGAGAACTTTCAAAACAAGTTCAGTGTGGACGTGAATTACAGTAATATTTTAACATATCGGACCTCTTTACATATGAGGCTCGAGAACTTTCTAACAACGTACTTTTAGACGGTTTAAAAAATAGTAGATTATGTCACTAGGAGTAAAAGTGTGTCTTTTCACCCAGTTGCAGGCCTCAGCTTCGCTTCGGTCGTCAATCTCTGGGCTCAGCACAAGAAGACCTTTTACTCCGAGTAACATATACTATTTTTTTTCAAGCATGCTGAAAACAAGAAATCTATTCCAGAGTTATTCAGTTTTGCAATTTTGTTTCATGCTATTTAAGTGGGTCTAGGTACTTAGCCAATTAGTGGTGTATTTATTTATAAAATAAATATAATGTGTGAGAACGATGGTTTTCAACGTTCAATGGTTTTATGTTGACTTTTACAAGTTCAAGTAAAACTTCAGATTGAAGATCATACTCCAGATATAACCTACATTGCATTGTTTATCTGTCAGCTAAACAATGCAATGCACATCAAGTCTGGTGTTTTATCTTCAATCTGAAGTTAATGTTCATAACCAATGGTTTAAGTGGTTTAGGTAAATTAAAAATTTCTAACATTATTATCAATACTAAATTAATAAAAACACATTGGCAGATACTAAATATGATGAGGCGCATGACATTTTGAGAACCTATGCGATTTCGACTAATAACGGTTTCGGGTGGTGCTCTCGAGCGCTCTGAGAGTATTCCTATCCTTTGCTTTTTCAATAAGAATGTAAAGATAGCAATACACTCAGGTCGGTCTATCTGGTGTCATCTAGTGTTCAAATAATTTTCGTGAATGAAAATCGTTTATAATGCGCCACCATGATAGTAGCGGTGGCTTCTGATTTTACTTTTACTGCCTAGGACTTTTTTGCCACTTTTTTGGTCTTAGGAGGATTAGGAAGCCCACTTTAGGTGTGCGTATGGAGAAAACAAATGACGTACTTTTAGTCCGCTTGAAAAAAACATTATTATTTGTGCCCAGTTGCGCCAGTTGCGCCCAGTTGCAGGCCTCAGCTTCGCTTCGGCGGTCAATCTCTGGGCTCAGCACGGAATGACCCACTGTTACTCGTAGTGACATAATCTACAATTAGATTGAATTGACAATGCTCTGTGCTATTACCTATTCACTTATTTTTGTCATCTATTTACCTTTAAAACCCTAATTTTTTCTTTTAGCACATGTTGAGAAGATACGATAAAAATGTCAAGTCAATTTTCCAACGCCTCATTGATGTCAATAATAAGTGAATTTTTTATATGTAGCCATATAGACAAGATTTAAAACCAAATGGATTTACTATAGTCTATTGTAATTTCTAGTTTTTGTCCCATGTACTCAATTAGCATTATTTAAGCTATATGTACTTTAACTATCTAAACTTCCCAACTGCTATTTACCAATTTGTGTGAAGTGCTACTGCCTTTGACATCGCCGTTTAAGTTTAATCGACATTCGAAAGTCCACCAAATTGGCAATTATGGCACCACGAGTTTGAGAGAAAATTATCAGCAAACAGATATGGGGAAATCAAAAGCACCTTTTGCTTGCTCACAGCACAAATAACATCGATTTGATTTATAATGGAATGTTCCTGTGGTTATCAAACTTAATAAGGCAGATATAGAATACTTAGAAAATTATTGAATTATATGTTTTATAGTGCCTTATTTCACCCTGAATTATCTGATTCTTGTGAGGGTCAATTATTTATTTTAATTATTATTATAACCATAAGTAAATTTAAAATCCCGTACATCAACAATGATGTTCTTGGCATGTTCTATTCAAGTTATCGAGGCAGTTTTCGTCAATAAAACCTCGCTCAACAGAAGAAAAATTGACACAAACATAGAATCTCCTTCTTGGAAAGAAGGAGAAAAATGAATAAAAATGAATAAGAAACCCTTTTTCAGTTGCTTCTATCGAAATTTTAATTTTATGTCAACGTAACCCCATGACATTAGAGCCAGGTTAGGAAACAGATATCCAGAGTATATCTATTACATCTGCGTTTCTGGACTCTTCATTTGAATGTCTATCTGAAGGGTCGACTACTGACTGAAATGCTGAGCTATGAAGAGAGGAGTTGGACGAGAAAGGTTAAGAGATTATTAAAATTAGTCTTTGTTGTTAAAGTGTTATATTGTTGATTCTCCTATATGCATCCTTCTATTTTTTTTGTACAAGGACCTACATCTGCGCCCTGTATATAATATAAAGAAAGGCAATAAATGTTATCTTGATTCATGTTCTCTGGCGTAAGAAAAGCTTATTCTTCTAAATTATAGAACCAAAGTACACTCTGAAAACATTCTAACGTTTTAGATCTGCATGTATTGAGATTTTGAGAAGCGGAGGAAGGTGGCTAACTGACTAACTAAAGATAATTCCCTACTTTTTCACCAAGAGCAAAAGTCATGCTCATATACTATTTAGAGGTTCTTATAGGTTTGGAGAGGAGCAGGAGGAGTGTGCCTCCATATTACCTACTCTTTTACCAAGAGCAAAAGTTTACGTGGATTTGCAGTTGTAACCCTGCAAAATTCTTCATTAAAATTAACAAAAATTTGCTCTTCAAATTATGAACTCTCGAAAAAAAAAACTGAGAAAAAGTAAAGTTACATCGCGTTAAACTAGTTATCCAGTGTGTAGAAAAGGGACAGTACCAAATTCCCCTTTTCCCTCCCTTTCTTTACCACCAATTTCCTTTTGTTCCAATATTCTAAGCCGATTTTAATAAACATGTGCTTACTATAAAACAATACGAACTTCGACAATAACCTACATAATCAACTTCTTTGTGAGTTAGTGACAAAACGAAATAATGCTTTATCTTCACTATGAAGTCGTTAACAAATATTTGCGATTATCATTTGCTGTTTATAGGTTCAACATTGTTTAATAGTAAATGAGTTTTCCTGAGTAACGAACTGAAATTGCGAACTAAAACGTGAATCGACTCAACAATGGGATTGTTGTGCTTTTTGTCTTTGCAAGAAGCGATCGTGCGGTTTCTCTATACGCCCTGCGACGCCAGCGAAAAGAGCTGTAAAGGACCAAGCAAAAAATAAAACGTATTTTATTACTGGCCTGACAAAATTTCATTTCAGTGCCTTTTTATAGAGCCGAAAGCTATTTCGGGAGAGCTTTATGTTCGGGTTCTTTTTGCTGTTAAATATTGAAGTTCCATTAAGATTATTAATAAACCTGCTCTTTTATTACATTATTTCAGTTATTCTAATTAAGATTAACGAAAGCTTACCCCGTGCTCGTTCTCCTTTCTAACAGTTTCCACATATAATCGATTGTCCACGACCACGTGCATCTTCAGTATCTCCAAGAATTTCTGTCGGTCCGCTTTGATGCTTCGCAGTATCTCACTCTCTAGAGCAGAATTGCAGGGTGCAAATAACGTAATGTCTTCAGCCTTCTCAATGGTCCTCAGGAAGCTTTGGCCTTCTGCACCAAGGTCTTTAAGTTCGTTGAAGAAGTTGTTTAAGATTCCACCGTCCTTTTCCTGCATGTTAAGAAAGGAACATTTAATGTAACAAAAACACACTTCATTAATATATAACTTTCCTAACTATTAGCTGATATGTTAAGGTAGTAAGCAGAACTATGTATATTTTGTGTAAATCTATTTACACACAGAACAGCCTGGGATTCTAAAATAACCATCTAGAAGGACTGCTTGGAGGGATAAAGTTACACAGAGCATAATAGGATCTGATACTATTAGTGGAAAATAAACTTTCTACTGACTAAAACGTATTTATTACTCTTGTAGCAGCTTCGTTAGAAGTTAAATTTCGTACCATCAGATATTTATACTATCAGGGTCCTAATGAGTTAGATTAGATATGAGAAAATTATTTACTAAATCCTGGAAGCTCTTGCAATAGAAACAGTTTTTGAAAGTGTGAATAAAAAATTGTTTTAAATAAACATGAAATTATGGAAATTTGCTTTCAACCACATTAACCGTGTTTGTTAATCATCTTGAAGTCTGGACGTTCGATTGTTGATGTCAACAAGTTTCAGAGTTCGACTTTTTAGGGTTTAAACTGTTTGAATATTGAGACAAAGAGTGGCAAGATTGCTGCTATAGAGCAGTTACCAAAATACACCACAAGCAACTAACTAAACAAATAATTACAATAAAAAATGCAATCTACACACTCAATCAAATCTACTCAAAGACAAACATCTTGTACGTCATGTCTTATTTGAGGACAAGATCTAAGTCGGTAAATACGAGGTTATCATTAGGGAAATTAATGCTTTAAAGCATGCACAGTCAGTAAACACTTTCAAGTTAAGCTCGCGACACACTTATTTGAGTCGGTTTATCACGCACTTAGTTACCTTGTATTGCTGCAGTTTCCAAGATGATGAAGATATGCAACATGAATTTATATTTATACGAGTTATGTGCTGCAATGATTTGTGGCAGAACTGTTTGAGGAACTATGGCGTTTTGTTTTAGTACTTGACGTTAAGACCTAGTTCTTCAGACGTTCTGTTTATAAAAGGAAAACAATCTACACAACCAAGGAGCAACACAAGTTGACATTCTTGATTACCAGTTTAAGGCCTTGAAAGTGTTATTTCGTGGGTTCTATGAGGTTAGAACTAATTTTGAGGTAGAAATCGGTATAAAATTGAAGTAGAGAAAATCTCTCATTCTCAAAAAGCTATAAGGCCGACCCCCTTCTTCTCCGAATACTCAATGCGCATGACCTCCTTTTTCACTTAAGCAGGGGGAGTATTTTCTTCGAATAATGATGTCAACTCATTTGATAGGTTCATTCGATCTACAACTAATGTTGCCATCTTTATTAATTGACTCATGCAGTCGTCTATGGGTGGCAGTTCTTCCAACCAATGATGTCAACTGAATTCGGAAGATGAGGGTGCCGTCTCATAAGTTTAAAGATTTTTTCATTAGTGGAGGAGTTGAAGGAGGGTGTCTCATATTCCCTCTACTAAATGAAAAGGAATTAGTGTCTCCTTAGGAAGGATTTTAAAGTAATTCATAGTCGTCAAACAAACCTAATTTAGTGAGAAAATTAGTCTGGGGCTTCTAGTTTCCTCATTCACAATTGATAATATATTTTCTAGCAGCAGGATACTTTACCACAATGCACGGTTTGGAGGTTGCCAAATACCATCTTTTGATTTAAATTTGACCCAAGTACAATTAGTTAACAATAAAAGAAACTCCAAATAATTTATTTTATGTGATCCATGACGACCTATAAGCCATTCACTTGCCATCTTTACACAAATACCATTTTTTTATTTAAGTTTGAACCAAGTACAATTAGTTAACAATAAAAGAAACCCGAACTGATTTTCCTTTATGAAAACTTCCTTTTACTATATTAGAGAAAGGTGCTCTTGAAATAGCATCAACACTATCATGTGAGTGCCTTCTTTAATGATCAATCTCAAAATCGTACTCCTGGAGGCCCTGCATATGTAATTTTCCATCATAAACATTTGCCCTTAAATGCACCTGTGGAATAATTCATTGGTCTCCACCACAAGAATCCACTCATTTTTGGTCACAGAGTCCTTTGCGCATTTTTGGTCCTGGGGGCTCACGGCTTTGGTGCATTATATGGTTTATACTTATTCCCTACCCCTTCAGGGAAAATATTTCGTCGATTCCATCGTTACTGGCCTCCCTATCAATTTATCCCATCCAAATGATTTAGTTTCCATCAAAACTAAATCATCACCAGTATAAATTCAGACAAATTTTCTCTTGTACTAATTTTTCACTTCTCTTTTGAATCAGTCATCACTGTATTTAATTAAATCCCTTTTTAATCTGGGACTGAAAGAAAACTTTGACTTGATTCTTTTTAAAAAAAGAAAAAGACCTTGTTGCTGCTAAAATATTTCAGTCGGATTTTAATGATGTTCAAGATTGTGACGAATGTGTTTGTGCGCCTTTGTGATAAATGTGTCAGCAGCACCTGAACTAACCTGACATTTTATCAACATTCAAAATCTTAAAAACATTAGACAACATTTTAAAAAATTGCCATAGAGAACAGCTATCATCAACAGAAAAGCGAAAAAAGCAAATTTTACAAATTTATCATCAACACCAATAAAAGAACATTGATTCAAAGAAAAAAAAATAAAAAAAAAATAAAAAACTTCACAATAAGGCAAAGGAAAAGGAAAATAAATAATATAATAAAAAAAAAGAAAAGGCCGAAAAAAGATTAAAGTGCAGAAAAAGGGCTCCAAAATAGTTAAAAATCAAATTTTCCAGGATTCAGACGATACTTCGGTATCAGGAGCAAGCATTGCTGAATTATGTCAGGATGATGAAGATGGTAAAAATGTAGAAGATGCAGCAAAGCAAACGTCTTATATGCAACGATTTCGGAAGAATTGTTGAGATGTGGTACAGATTCACTTCATGTGGGGAGGTAGGCTCAGAAGCCTGCAGTGAATTGGACCATTATAACATAACAATAATTTTTCGTTGAATTCGATTCAATTTTTGGTGACTATACATACACAGGGTGACCTTCATTGATACCATTTTGGTGTAAGGGAGGACCAATCCATATTTTTTTAATCCAACTAATTTAGTTTCTAACAAAACTAAATCATCACCAGTGGGCCTAAATTCAGACAAATTTTCCCTGGTCCAGTCATAACCCAAGCAAAACTTCACATAAGGAGCTTGTCCTCGCTTATGGGACCATTATAACATAACATTAATTTTTCGTTGACTCCGATTCAATTTTTGATGACCATACACAAGGTGACCTTCATTGATACCATCTTGGTAGAAGGGAGGTCAAATCCATAATTTTTTAAACTGTCGCAACTTTCAAAGGGTCAAAAATTTTCCGAATTCAGAGGGTATACGTAAATTTTTGAAATAAGTTTTTATTTTAATTTTCGCTTAAGTGATTTCCATTACCTCCATTTCTCTTTTTTATCCTTATTGAAATCACTAATAAAAGCTTACCACGTAGCATTGCGCAAAGGCGTTAGGAAGTCTAAAACACGGCCACAAAAAATTGATATTCCAATTTAGTCTTAAAATACGAAACTTTTCTAAGCTGAACATAATTTTGATTCTCTTGAATGCGATTCTACCCAGAAGAGACACCCAGCTGGGTGGTATGGAATTTGTAACCGATACAAAACTACACTACTACCACAAATCATGAATATGTCTCCAAGACATTCAAATGTCCTAAAATATTGAATATTGCAATATTAAACAAACAGTGTTGCTGCGACCTGATTTATTTTTGTTTTAGTTTTTTCTGTTGAAAATCAATAATTAAATAGTTTTTTAAATAAAAATAAGGAACACTAGAATTATCCGAACCCCGAGTTTGCGACAATATTAGGAAAAGTTGCCATGTAAATAACTAAGAAATTCGTTATTTCTGAGAAAAAAAAAACCTGGTTGTGCAGTTTGCTTTTTTATTTCTATCTAAATATGGCACTAGCAACGACAATTTCATTTGTTCGGTGTGATCTTAAATCAACAAATAAAATTAGAAATTGGAAAATACCCACCAATAGCTTCAGTTGTAATTAAACCTTCCAAATAAATTGTCGTTTATCAAATTAAATATTTTCTATTCAAGACAATACTTCTAGATGTTTTTATTACTTGTACTGTATGTACATGGAGTTGTTTTTTGTTTAATTGAAAGCTGCAACTAAAATTAAATCCGTTCACGTTTTTAAAAAGGCGAAGCAAACCAAAAAGTGTAAGCTATAAATATAAAACCCTCTAAAAATTTACAGCATAGCATTGCGGCAATAAAATGAAATGAAATGAAAATTTTAATGTATTGTGTTTAGTGTGTGAATGCTTTCATTAATCCCTCGACAAATTCAATATTTTAATAGACGGGATTTCAACTATTAATATTACGAATAGCGATATTGTTTTTGCAAATTATCGACATATCGATGCGAGTCTGCCGGTTAATAATCTTGGCCGCAAATGCAATATATAAATACAAATATTTATTTTATGCAATTGACCAAAAGCCGCTATTATACAATTTCTAGCGAATAATTTAGCATAAGCCGACATTTCACATCATTAGCCCCATTTTAAAAGCGAATTTGTTAAACGTCATTTCTAATGGCATGGAAAGTTTAATGGTTAGTTATCGTGAACCGGCAGATTAAAAGCAGTGAATTATATTTCAATTTCTGGCAAAATGCAGTGTCGGAATGGCGATAAAGAAATTCTCTTTTTTTCATTTTTTTTTCAAATTTCAGCAAAAGCTCAATAGGGTTAGGGGTTCTTTCAGAGATAAAATAATAAATTTTTTGTTGCCTCGGCAATGCTGTAATCATTTGACCCCAGAGTCTTGCAGATCGTCCAGGAAAAATTCATAACCTTAGCTCGTATTTATTATAGACAATAAATATTATGAAAAAGTTGTGACGGGAAGGACCAAAAGCCTTACCTACAAATAAATCTAAAATCCTTTATTGCATTTTTTTCTTTGCATGAACCAGAAGTTTGCCTCTTATGAATATGGAACTATAGATACTACTACAGAAGTATGGTTCTTTATAGCCTATCCCAAACAAAATAAATTATATTAGAAGTTTGCTATTTTTTATTTTGTTCTACACTATTGGTCGTAATATATTATTAGCTTTTTCATCCATTAAACTGTTGCCCTGATAAACTTTCCATTGCCACATAAAATCACGCTTTTACTTGGTAATAAAAAGTAGGAAATCTGTTCATTCTGGCGCCAGGTTTCAATTGGTACAGCCACGAAATCAAAATAAATCATGTTGTATTTAACAGAAGCCATTATTAAAATAGTTTTACTTCTTAGGAGTGTAATATTTATATCAAAATTTCGTGTCTGTCATTATTTAAATCCATCCATCACCTATCTCTTTGTTTCCTGCCAACATTATGTTAACATTAGATACACCATCCATCATGCCAGTGTACAGTCCATCTGGCTCGGTGAATAGTATTCCCAGCTTTATTACCATTTTCGCATTTTAGCCACTATCCATATCGATCAAGCTTTAAATTAAATATATTCAATAAAATAAAAGAAAGACATACATCGTTACGCATTATGCGGGGATCAAAATGGTAATACCCATTGGGGCGGAAAAACCTCGAAATCGGCTTCGTAGTTTCTTCCCAAATATTTTCCATTCTCTGAACGTTCCCTACGTTGCAAATGTAGTCCTTGTGTTCCTGCGTGTGCATACAAAATTTGTGATGTGAAGTCAGACCAACCATTTTTCTTACTTCCGAATAAATGTTTGGTAACGAACCAATAGAAAATTAGAATCACACAATAATTTAAACAAATAGAAGTAGTCTAGTTTCAAATCTACGTTGGCTGGTCTAACTTGTGCAAGAGTGCTAGAAAGTGTAAAAGCTATAACAATAATGTCTGCTGAGCGTACCGTAAGATTTATGTAGGTCCATAAAAGGGAAGCTATTGACACTTGACACAAAAAGGACGGTGATATGAAAAATACCGGAATATATAAATAATTTATAGGTAAATAGCTTTCCGGGTGGACTCCGTATGTCTGGAGTAGATAAGAGCACCCTTCGGCTGGCATAAAACGAATGGAAATAATGCATATCCCATTTTATTGTCCGGTTTTCCACGAGGTTATTATTGGAACGTAGGTAGGTATTTGCAAAGAATCTGGTAGAAAGCGCCGGACGACATTAATCGGATTATCGAAATTCAGCTTGGTGAATTAAGACCAGATTAGTTGAAAGGGTTTGGAGGGCAATAGCAAAGCTGCAAGATAAAGATGGAACCTTTATTGCGCGCTTAAGTAGTAGAGCTGGATATAAGACAGGATTGTTTGGCTTTCTTGAAGTCATGATTGAGATTCGAGACTTATTGACGAGTCATGAATCTCAAGACGGGTCGAATTCTTAAAAACTGCTAAACAACAAGTCTCAAATAAGAGAATTGAGACACTTTTAGCATATTGCCAAGAATCTCTCATGCAAAAGAGCTGGGTTCACCATAATGTCCAGAAACCTGGACATTATTTTTATGTGTTATCAACGCGATGGCGATGACAAAATTCAACACCAGTCAAAGTGACAAAGATGAAATAAGAAAATAACAGGCACAAAAAACAGGAAAGTTAAACATATACAAAGATATCACTGAGATGGTGTAAAAAAAATAGAAAAAAAAAATGATACAAATACGTAAATAAGGATGGAAAATCCCCTAGACACAAAAACAGACAACATAAAATACTTTTAGAAATAAAGACGAAGGAATATACAAACTGTATAAAAACGCTTACACGATACGATATTAAGGAAGGAATGAACTAATATAAATTACGAAATTATTATGTCTGGAAAAGAACAGAAAAAAAAACAAACAAGGTCTACAGGTAGAATCATGGCGGCTTAAAACAGGAATGTTAAAAGACAACATAACTGGCAATAACATTGATCTATTTAGAAAGCTGTGTGAGAGCGTCACCCATGATATGGACACTACGGTCACCATATTCGCAAGAAAATCCGATATGATCTTTCAAAAACAAGCAGAATTGGTCCGATATACAGAGTGTCCGTTTTACGAGCTCAACCATGGGGGGGCTCGGTTATGTGAAAAGATACGAAGTCAATTAAAATTAGGGCAAAATTGCGCGCTTTCGAGCTTTGTAAGATGCATGTTTAAGTATTACAAAATTCCGACTACTTCCGGAAATAACCGAAAAAAAAAGCGAAATATTGAGAATGTTTTTATTTTTTTTTCTAGACTTATTTGAAGAGATAATTGAAAATTGCTGGCGCATTGTCATAGCCACTTTTTAGTGGGGGTACAACATGGGAAGTCAAATTTGAAATCGGACGTTTTGTTTTTGCGGAAACATTCTCAATTTTGCTTTCTCTTATAGGCGCCATCTTTCTTTTATCACATTTTTAAATTCAGCTCTTTTTTTCTGGTTACGATGATGTAGATGAATACGAAGCCTTATAAATAACATACCTACATGCCTTTGTTTTGATAAACAAATTATTAACATTCCGACTGGATGTCGCTTAACGTCACCTACATTTACAAATTTGGTGCAATATTGTCTTGTCACGATCATCTTTTGCCATTAGTGTCACTAGAGTAGTGGTCACCAATTTGTCGATCAACCCAAGTGCATACTAGTTTCGGGGTTACCCCTCATGAGTACAGCTCTGACTGGTCGACAAATTGGAGACCGTGAGTTCGGAGTAGTGAGACATTAGTGTCACACTGTTTGCTTATATCTCTTTATTGAGTTAATTTGATTCACTTTCTTTCACTTTCACTTTTCTACTTTTTACTCAATTTTTCACTTGCTGTTCATTCACTGAAAGAATTATCTTGGTTTTATGCTGCTGCTGCTGCTGAGGTCTGGTTTTTCCCTGGCCTGTCTGATTTTTATAAAACTGTTAGTTGCTTAATGCAATGAAGGGTGCTTTTTTCTTACCTACTTGGTCATCTTTGTTTACAAAGCAACACAAGTCGTGGACCTGCAGTTCCGAGTATATTCCTGAGGGCTTGAATGGGACTCCTGATTTGTTTTTGCATAACAGGGAAAAAATAAACAGCCTTTTCCTTGTTAATTTTATTATTTTCTATTTTGATTAAGTAATAATCAAGCCTGACTTAATTACTCCCTAGAATGTCTCGGCTCTTCTCTTGTGTTAGCGTTAAACAAGGATGCAGGAGTTTTGGGATTCCTGTTTCTTAAAGTGATCTCATTTTGGGGTACGTGACGTGACGCCTTTTCCGTTTTCCTCACCGCCCTTTTTTCAAATTGAATTCTCTTAATAAACATTGAAATTTTAATTTGTAGAATGTCGATAACGTTTTTAGCCCTAAGTAACCTGCATTTTTCCAAGAATTTAAAATTTGCATTTTTAGATGTTTTAAGTAAATTTTTAATCGATTTTGGTGCTAAACATGATCTAAATTTTTCCAAAAATTTCAAATTTGTGTTTATTTTAGGTAGGTAATTTTCAATGATATTTTGCCCCAAACATAATCTCAATTTCTAGAAAAACCTCATACTTTCATTTTGAGCGTTTTTAATCAAACCTCACTTATTATGGTCCAAAATAGTTATTTACGTTATAAGTCCGGTAAATATAGTTGTACAGTAGGAGTAAGATGTTTCGGGACGAGGCGCTAGCCGAGTCTGGAATTTCGAAACGACTACTGTAACACGTTATCGGGCGTATGATGTACAACATTTTACTTCATACTTATTAAAAACAGGAAAAAAATAATTTTTTGCGCGGCGAATATATTTTTGACAAATCCGCCAATTTGACAAATAGTTTCATTACGGTATCCTGTACCGGCACCGGTACAGGTTATCATGGATACAATGGATTTATTGAAGATGTGCCAGTACTCAATACTGTAATAGTTATTTTCCTAACTAGTGCGGAAAGTGATACTTTCCCGCACGATGTCTGCCGATGCACGAACGACGCGAAGCGTCCTCTCAATGGATTTATTGAATACCACAGGATGAGCCGGTACTCAATACTGTAGTTTTTTTTTACGATTTCCAGTCCTGTAAAAAGGTATTTACCGGATTAAAATCAAGTAAAAGTGTCTTAAATGAAGTAAACTTGTGTTTTATAATATTGTTACGATTCGCAGCAACGCCGCATGGGAGGCGGGGCAACGCATGGGAGCGTGTTGGTTGGTGGAGCTTCGCGACCTATCCGAGCTGCGTCATGGCTGACATGAGTGATTTATTGCTCGTCTGGCTTAATCTAGAAGGCAGTTGTTTACAACCGTTTTTTTTTATGTGAGATTATTCCAGAATTCTTATAAAGAACTTTCTAGGTTTTTCTGTAATTTTAGGATTGTATATAAAGGCGCATAGAGCGGCGGTTAAGGAGTAGTCGTATTTTAATCGAGCTATAAGTAAGCTAAAGTACGAAGCGATAATAGAAGGCTATAAAGTGTTAAGTAATGAGTTATTTAGTAGTCGTGTGTAATTGTGGAAATAAATAAATAGTGCTTTCGTGTTAAATCGTACCACTGGAATTATTGAACCCTGAGTTCGCAACAATTGGTGTCAGAAGTGCGATTCCAGTGGGAATTTGAGGACTAATATTACTGAACTGTAAGTGAGTGCTTCATTGCCGGACATTACGTGTTTATGCCAGTGACCAGAAGCCAGCATCAAGCCATGGAGGATCAACTTGCCGCCCTGCTGTCCCTTATTCAACAACAGAGGGAAGAACAGGAAACACGTGATCAAGTACAGGAGCGTCGTTATGTAGAACAAAAAGAAGAGCAGGAAAAACATTATAAGGAACAAAAAGAGGAACAAGAAAGACGTGATCGAGTACAGGAGCGACGTTATCAACAGCAAAAGGAAGAGCTGGAAAAACGTGATCAAATACAGGAAAGACGTTGTCTAGAGCAGAAGGAAGAGCAGGAAAGACGTTATCTAGAACAGAAGGAAGAGCAGGAAAGACGTTATCTAGAACAGAAGGAAGAGCAGAAAAAACGTGATCGAGTGCAGGAGCAACGTCATCAACAATTCAAAGAAGAATTAATGAACCATCTCTCAGCTAGGGAGCAACAATTGGAAGAAAGAATAATGCAATCCGTTAACGAATCCGTTAACGAATCCATTAACGGCGTCAACAAGGGACTCGAAGCTGTCAACCAGAGGGTTCTCGAGCTAGAAAAGAAATTCCGGGAACAACTTGAGGACGACAACGTGTCTACAGAGAGTTTTAGCACAGCCAACGCTAAAATTAAGCCTCCCAATTATGACGGTACTACTGCATGGGAAATTTATAAAACTCAGTTTGAGGCAGCTGCAAAAGCTAATGGTTGGTCCGAGCCCCAGAAAGCTACATCATTAGTGGTAGCACTTCGTGGAAAAGCGGCTGAGTTACTACAATCTCTATCGGCAGCGGATCAAAGTAATTATGCGGCTTTAGTACACACTCTGCAACTACGATTTGGAAATGAGCACAAAGAAACCGTGTTCCAGGCCCAGCTGAGGATG
This sequence comes from Taphrorychus bicolor, assembly GCA_951812265.1. Classification (NCBI taxonomy): domain Eukaryota; kingdom Metazoa; phylum Arthropoda; class Insecta; order Coleoptera; family Curculionidae; genus Taphrorychus; species Taphrorychus bicolor. The sequence continues at coordinate 45,298,790 of OX638297.1, read as the reverse complement.
AGACAGCAAAAGTCTTGTGAATCCTTACAAGAATTTGAGGCGGACATAGACAGACTCATTCACCTGGCATATCCACCCCTGAATGTTTTCAAACGCAATTTGTCGCCGAAAGGTTCATTGAGGGAGTTCGAGATAGTGACATGAGATACCACTTACGTCTAGTAAGGCCTAGGAATATCAGCGAGGCACTAGTTCGGGCCCTGGAATTCGAGGCGTCACGAGTGTCATCTAGTACTTCTCCACGTGTAAGAATGGCAACTTGCGATGACGAGGAGGATACGTCTAGGGCTGAATCCATGGCAACTTTACATAAAGCGTTGAAGGATCTGGCAGTCAATATCCAAGCCTTGTTGGGAAGACCTCCTCGACCATAAAATGTTTTAACTGCGGTAAACTGGGTCACGTCAAGAGTAACTGCTGTAATAGGGCAAGAAGTCCGTCGCCGTTGTTTAGAAGACCGAGCGGCAACCAAGACCGCCCTAGAATCCAGGAAAAACCAATTCCTGTCAATGTAAGGGGGCAATTGACCAAGCCCGTTAAGACCCCCAGGATCAGTCAAGTCAACCAATCAAGTCAAGTCAATAATTTGAGTGGCAAAAGTGTTACAGAGGCCGGACGCATTAAAGGACAGAAGATCCAAATTGAACATCGACCAGGAAGGTCTCACGAAAATCCCGATGCATTGTCCAGATGGCCATGTAAAGAAGATAGTCAGCATCGTCGAAGAACTGAGCAGCGTGAGGGACTTCCTTCTGTAAGAAGAACGTCGGTGGAAATAAACGATGGCTGGACTGCACAGAAGTTTCGAGAAGAACAATTGAATGATCCAGATACCTATTGGACCCATACTCTGGGCTAAGACTGACGACAAGAGACCAGAATGGCAAGAAATCGCTGGTAAAAGTCCAAACCTGAAGGCGCTATGGGCCCAGTGGCACTCTTTCAAAATAGAAAATGGACTACTGAAGAGAGCTAGGGAGAGTCCGGATGGCAAGTCCGTAGTCAGTCAGTTGGTTGTTCCTGGTAGCAGAAAATCAGATGTACTACAGGAAATGCACAACGGAACAAGCGGAGGCCATTTTGGGGTCAATAAAACATTGGCCAAAATTAAAGAGCAGTATTATTGGGTGAACTATCATGAAGACGTCGAATCTTGGTGCCGCAAGTGCGAAGTTTGTTGTGCCACAAAAGGACCTCGAACAAGATCACGGGGCCGAATGGTGCAGTACACTGTAGGTGCTCCATTCGAGAGGGTAGCAATTGATGTCGCGGGACCGTTTCCTCAGACTGAGTCGGGCAATAAAAACATCTTGGTCGCCATGGATTACTTTACTAAATGGCCTGAAGCATACGCCCTGCCTAATCAAGAAGCAACGACTGTGGCAACGGTGCTAGTAAATGAAATGTTCTGCAGATTTGGAGTCCCTCTCGAACTTCATTCTGATCAGGGCCGAAATTTTGAATCGGCTGTTTTCCAGAAGGTCATGGAACTTCTCGGAATTCGCCAGACCAGGACAACTCCTTTGCATCCACAGTCGGATGGGATGGTAGAGAGATTTAATCGGACTTTGGATTGGGACCAACATCTACCTCTCATGTTGATGGCATATCGAGGCTCGACGCATGAAGCCACTGGTTATACTCCGGCGAAGGTGATGTTCGGAAGGGAAATGAGGCTTCCTGCGGATTTGATGTATGGAACACCAGAAAAAGACTCGCTCAACTCTGAGAACTTTGTGGAGGAGCTCAAAGAGAGGCTGGACAATGTTCATGAACAAGTCAGGAATAAACTGCGGATATCCAGTGATCGAGCCAAAGCAAGATATGACTTACTAGCTAACTCCCGCGGCTTCCAGGATGGTGATTTGGTGTGGCTATGTGGCTATACAGTCCGCGGAGAAAGGTGGAGAAGTCGCCCAAACTTAGCCAAAATTGGGAAGGACCTTATACAATTATAAAGAAGATTAATGATGTGGTGTATAGGATCCAGCGGATCCCTAGGTCAAAGATGAAGGTCGTTCATTTGGATCGATTAGCACGATACCATGGCACGATCTGTTCGGGACGAACAGCCTTAGGAGGAGGGCAATGTTACGATTCGCAGCAACGCCGCATGGGAGGCGGGGCAACGCATGGGAGCGTGTTGGTTGGTGGAGCTTCGCGACCTATCCGCGCTGCGTCATGGCTGACATGAGTGATTTATTGCTCGTCTGGCTTAATCTAGAAGGCAGTTGTTTACAACCGTTTTTTTTTATGTGAGATTATTCCAGAATTCTTATAAAGAACTTTCTAGGTTTTTCTGTAATTTTAGGATTGTATATAAAGGCGCATAGAGCGGCGGTTAAGGAGTAGTCGTATTTTAATCGAGCTATAAGTAAGCTAAAGTACGAAGCGATAATAGAAGGCTATAAAGTGTTAAGTAATGAGTTATTTAGTAGTCGTGTGTAATTGTGGAAATAAATAAATAGTGCTTTCGTGTTAAATCGTACCACTGGAATTATTGAACCCTGAGTTCGCAACAATATATAATAAATATATAATAAATTCATTTAATTTTTAGAAATTTATTAATATGTATAACAGTGATTCTTTCACATTATTAGGAAAACGAACCACCTGTTTTAATTTCTATAAATTTGCTATATCAGGTTTTCTTTTGTAGGGTTTTTTTCCCTTGATATCTGGATTCTTTCCTGGGCTTTACCGAGTCTAATCACTGCAACAAATCTCACTGTCAAGAGCCGCCCAAGGTCACAAAGTCACTGCCTTCAGCCGTGACCTATTGGCCCAGTTTCTGATCCACCCCCTGGAGGCTGTTTGTACACTTTAATTTTAAGCGCTAACACCACAGTTGTAGAGCAACTAGTAGACTACCCAGTTGACTCTTTTGTGTGTGTCCTATTTATCTATATCTTTTAGTTTATATTTTGGTTTGGTGTTGAATTCCAGATTACATCTTTGGATGGTTCTGGCTTTACTGTCAAAGCCAGTGGCGCTAATCTACTCCACTCTCCGAATTATCTGAGCTGGGGCACACTTAATTTACCAGGCCACTGGACAACTCACACCTATTTGATAAACTTGTTTGACTTCATCCTAAAGAAAGGATGTGGCAATATTTTATTAAAGTGCTTTTACAAGAAACGAAAAACGAGATATTATAGAAATTTACTACGCATCGCATAGAAATGTACAAATTACTTCGGAAACATACCTACAGCCGTATCCAGAAAGGCAACGATTGGCTCAAAATTACTTTCTGTTACATCACCTAAATTTAGCCGAGTTTCGGGCATTTTCTAAACCTAGAAGACGTGTTAATCCACCGAATGTAAACGAAGCGGAAATTTTACGGGCGTTGAGTAAAATGTTAACACTTTCACAAAAATATAAAACATCCACAAGGGTGATAGCAGAAGAGATTAACACACTTCATCAGCAGTTGGGAGAGTTTAAAAAAAAACAAAAATAGCCCCCCTTTAAAAATCACATATTTCAAGTCCTGTATCCAGGAGATGCTGAACGGCGAGTAGCGGTTTGCAGAAATATCATGTTCCGTTTGGAACAAAATCCCCAATTTCTTTCCAACGTGATATTCACTGATGAGTGCAAGTTTACCAACACAGGCACGTTCAATCGACATAATAAACATATCTGGTCTAGATTACAGAGTCCAGAAAATTAAAAACGTTTTCTGAAAATTTTCCTTTTTTCTGGTTATTTCCTGGAATAATCGGAATTTTGTAATTTTTAAAAAGGCATCTTGCAAAGCTCGAAAATGAGCAACTTTGCCCTAATATAACCGACTTCGTATCTCGTCAAATAACCGAGATTCCCATGGTTCAGCTTGTAAAACGAACTCCTTGTATAATACTTCCTGGTGGACAAGGACTAAAGAGGATGTTAGAATACACTCCATCAAGGGAAAACCAACCTATCAAATGTTGTGGAAGAAAATGAACTCGGCGTCGCATAGAAGAAGTATAATATAGCCTGCAACAACAGTATTAAAAAATCGTAAAGGTAGGCTTTGCCCGATGTTTCGTAGAAAAGAGACTAGACACACTAAAGAGATATTGATATTAAGTTTGTACTTAATTTCAGCAATTTTTTGTTACAGTTCAAAAAAAAGCTCCTTTTACTGTTTGTTGCATGATTAACAACAGTTGCTGTTAAAGCTAATGCTGCCCCATTTCAATTCAACAAAAAATCATATTGTTATGGTTTTGTCTGTTATAGATTCTTGGGATGTGGTTCTTGATAGAAAAATACACGATGCAAAGAACATAGAATCTCTTTGGTGTTGTTCATTAACGTTTCGGCAGCAAATTGTGCCTTCATCAGAACTACAAGAAACAAGTAAGAACACAAAATGAATACTAGGTAAGTCCAATTTGGATTTACTGACCCTTTCCATTATTTTTTATTTTACAAAACAAAATAACATTTTTTCAAAAATGAAATTTGTTTTCCTAGTTATTTATACCTAGTATTAATTTTATTTTCTTTTGTTTTTTGTAATTTTGTAGTTCTGACGAAGGCACAAATTGATGCAGAATCGTTAATGAACAACAACAAAGAGTAAGTTCTTTGTATCGTGTATTTTTCGATAAAGGACCACATCCCGCAAATCCAACCATAACAATGGTCCAAGGATACGAAAACCGTTCCAACCAAAAGTCGTATATGTCGATTATTTGCAATTTTTTTACATTCTCTATACCACTCGGCTTAAGAATAGAAAATTCTTAATAAATACTTGTTTGTAGAGATCTTTATATTCATTTTCTTTTTAAATCTTTATATTCAACTTTTCACTCATTTTTAACTGAGGTATTTCATTATTTGAAACTTTCTACATTTTCTATATGCATCAGCTCAAGATTCGAGAAAATCCTTGTTTCTGAAAATTTCTATTGAGTTTATACTCATAGAGCTTACCAAGGAAAGGCATAACGATCTTAAATTTGACATAATGTAATTCACTTTAAAGAAAAAGTTATTCTGTTTTCTCCTTTGTTCTTGTTTCTTCAATTCTTTTTCTTTCAGCTGTATTTTTCAAAGTGGAAACCGGAAACTGTAGAACTGTTGAACATAAATAATCATAAAATTATATACAGTGTGAGCCAGGATTAAACAGTCATACGTAAACCACGCACAGGGAAGTGGATTTTAACCAGAAAGCTGTATTAAAGTTGTACCCGAAAATGCTTTGTTACCGAAACTGAGAGTGATAGAGTTTAAGATTTTTAAAAGTTTTATTTCATAGCTGCTTAAGGTTTCGACATAGCAACATTAAATTTGGTACGTACACTACTCTTCAGAATCTGCACAAGCACAATTTACAAATTGTAAGTATGACCAGCACATCTAGCCTGAGTCCGGAGCATATAGGCCTATCTGTTACAGAAGAATAATCTTCCGTAACCCAGTGAAAAAATTCACCGAAAGGTTGAGTGAGATCATCAGAGCGTTATGTACCTTTCAAGACGCGTTTTGTTCCCACTAGAGCTCGTCAGTTGAGTTTACTCTGACAATCTCACACCTCAAAATAATCGAAAACTCAAAGTCAAATGTTCACCCAGCGATGGCAGGCCACTCTTACTGGCGCCATCTGTTTCGCTGAGTAAGCATTTCGTACTGCACGTAATGCAGATATTGACAATTAATTGCTTCATCGATCGATAAATGTATCTACCTCACATGCAGTACTTTGGTCTCACACCATAACCGAATGCTATATCTACAAATTGTAGTGAACATCTACAGGGTGATACGTTTCAAAATTCTGAATTGTTTCTTCAAATTTTTTTTCTTCAATTCCATCGACTTTTTTGTCTATCAATATTTCTTCGTATTTGTCACCGTTTTGCATGAAAAGGTGACATTTACAAATTGTATGAAAAAAAGTGCAATTAGAAATAATTTGTATTTACAAATATAATAAATAAAAATACAGAAAGTTAACTTCACTACAACTGTCTAAAGTACCTAGTTAAGTAACTACCTAGTAAAGTTAACTTTACTACAACTGTCTGCTTAAAATCCATTTTCCTATGCTTGATTTACGTATGACCGTTTAATTCTTACCCTGTATAAATATAGTGTTAACTACTGTTACAACTTGCATTTATGGTCCATCTATCTTACACCATAAGTGCAAGGTGTTATAGTAGGTATCCATAAGTGTTACTAGATAATAGTTAGGTAGGTATATAAACAATAAGTGTGTTACTAGAAACAACAGTAATCACAACTAGAGAACTCGTCTCTTGGCACTTTTAGTAGGTATTGACATTTTTTAACCCTGTTACTCAAAGTAAGCTGAAAAATGTGAAATAATAATAGAGTTATCATAACCATTGGTGCAATTTGCATCCGCCTATAATACAACAATCTCAACTCCGCTATTCGCCGTCCAATCAGGGACGGTCGCGTTTGATGCACGACGGGCGAGTACAAACCGCACTAACGTTTTATTATATGTAATATTAAAATTTGTAAAGTAATTAAAATATTATTTAGCCCGGAAAACACTTTAGATAGAATTAAAATATTAATGTACTGGAAGATCTAATAATAACATAACTTTGTTTTTAACCAGGATACGAAAATATAATGTTTGGACAGGATAACTCTGCCGTACAAGTCAAAAACCAAGCAAGTCGAGTTACTTGAAAATTGAGTTTATATTAGCAATCGATCCGGCGTAAGAAGATCTACAGGTAGGTGTTCGTAAAATTGTAATTACTTGCAAACTCTATGATGTATAAGGAAATACTTTTCTATGCAAAGTATAATTTCAATTATAATAGGTCAAAATTGCAAACCTAAAACCAAGCATGTCACTTTTTCCAACACAAAACCAAGTAAGTCTAAATACTCGACTTCTGTAGGCACTACAGTTGCAACTAAAAAACCAAACAAGTCAACTTAATGCTGTTAAATATAATAAAACAAGACCAGATAGGGAAACAGAAGTTTTAAATAGACCAGAAGAAAATAAGATTCAAGTGTATAAAACTATGTTCCTGCATATCAAAGAAGAGACGTGTGATAGTGTTATTACGGAATATTTAAAGAACTTGGATGAGTCTTTGCCGGAAGTCAAAGATAGGAGGAGGGCAAAAGCAGCCTAGAAACTCAAAGCAAATTAAAAGCCATATTGATTCATTTCATCCAACCCAGTCTCACTATAACTTGCAGCTTGCACCCAATTGAAGATATTTGACAAGCGACTTGTCTATTTACAAGTTACTTTCAAAAGAAACTTACAAAAGAATGTCGGAGAGCACGACGGAGATTTTTGCAGTGGATATGCAATAGATTCTGATTGTACCAAAAATGACGACGAAAAATTCGTACTTTGTTAGCAGGTTAATATGTTTTAACGAAACCTTTGCCAGTTTGAAGAAAAATCAAACAAACAAAACAAATCTTTGTGTCATTTGGCATGAAGCTATCCAAGGAAGTACTGGACCTGATGTAGTTTCATTATTTTACAACGTTTTAAAAAAGCTAAATGATAACACTAAAGATGTAATTTGTTAGGCTGATAATTGCGCAGCTCAAAACAAGAACTGGGCTTTGTTTACCAGTTTTGTAATTTTTGTAAATGAAAATTGGGGACCCGATTCAATAACTATAAAGTATTTCGAATTAGGGCACTCATTCATGAAAGCTATTCATGGTGCCATTGGAAAGCGATGGAATATAACCAAAGAAGTGCTGGACTTTGAAGATCTTCTTGACCTTATTAAAAAGTCATGTAGGAGCAACAACGTCGTTGCACTTCATGCTAACGATTTTCTTGCTCTTGAGAATGGTTGCCAACCCAGAAAGCAAGCAATAAACAGAATTCCACTACTACATGATATTAAAATATGTCAATTCCGAAAAGGAGTGAGATGTCTCTTTTAGAAAAATGAAATAGATGCACCAGAATTTAAGGAAGTAAAGTTTCTTAAGTCAAAATTTAAACCTTACCGGAAGACCTAAAGCAAATAAATGAGTGCAGAGGAATTAATCCAGAAAAAAAAACAAAATACTTAATAATAAAAAAATTGGTTGGACATATGGCACCAAAAAAACAATTTTTCTGGCGGCAACTTCCCGTGTCACAAACCTCAGGAGATCTTGGAACTCGAGTTGGATCCTCAGCAGGAGAGGTTATAGTAGATTAGTTTAGTAAATCTAAATAAAGGGAAAATAAGTCATTATATATGTCGTTTTATAACACGTAGTTTTCAATATAGATTAAGTAAATAAACATGCTTGTTTTTATGGTTGCAATAAGTACATACTTCATTTTTTGTTGGTAAATATTCGATATTCAAGATTGAAATGACATTTACGTCAATATCACCGTTTTTTTTTCATTGCATTTTCAAAATTGTTCTGATTATTTGGAAATACTTTGTGTCATAGGTAGGTGGATGTTTATACCAAAAATAAAGTGTTCCTTTCAATTACAACGAGATTTAAACAATAATTTAGAGAAAAAAATTATTAAAACTGATTTTCCCAAACTCATCAATTTCGACTTACTCTTGGTTGGTACGGCAGAACGGTACTTATTCGGGATAAAACTCGGCCAGCCCATTTGTCCCTCATCTAGATACGGTATAGTTGGACATAATTTATGTCTAAAGAGTCTCAGAAGGTGCTATAAATGTTGACAATTCGATCACACTATAAAAATTGTATAATAATTTTGAGATACACAAAATAACTAAAAAAAAACGGTTACAAGTGCTCGTCTCTACTCATCTAAACTAAAAACACTCTGAAATTCCTTTAGATCAACCTAAATAGACATAGGACGGCACACGACATCCTCTACCAGATTTCAGAGGAGTGTGGTACCACCTGTTAAACTTTTATTTTGATCGTAGAAAACTTACCAGTGAAGGGAGGGTTTCGAGGTGGCGGCTATGTTTGTGCAGACTTGGAGATGTAAGTGATTGTGTCATGCTTCGTCTCCCTCAATGGAGAATTTTAGCACTTTGAGGGCCTATTAAACAATATTCAAACTTTTCTGATACAAACAAACAAGTTGTAGTAGCGGGAGATCTAAATGCAAAGACCCCTGTAATACGAAAGAACTTCACATAGAGGATAGAGGCAGTCTTCTGAAAAACCGGTGAGACTCAAACTAGCTAGAGCTTCAAGACAGGATGAATAAAAATCTTCAGAAACAGTAGAGGCAGCTCAGTGATTTCACTGAGTGAAATACTGAATTGGCGAGTGGAAGAACTGGAAAAAAGTCTGAGCGACCACAACAGCGAGAGAGCAAGAGAAAACCTGAACTAACCAGAACAGTAAAAAAAAAACAAAACTTGTGCGCAATGAGTTTAAATGATATAAAAAATGCTTTCAACATCGCTGATTGAGACCTATTGAGACCTACTGAGAATGATAGAGTTGTATTTGTCGCTATAACAGGTTATAGTTACACCAGTTCAGACGACAGAAACGCGAAAGTTCATGTTGTAAAAATTGTCAAGCAAGGGAAGAACTCAATAGAACGAATAAGGAAGTTAAATGACGTTCTGTATAGGATACAGCGGTGACCAAGTTCTAAAGCGCAAGTAGTGCATGTGAAGAATCCGCACAAGGAAAACAGTTTCCTGCCAAATTTTTTTTCTAAAAACTTTCGTATACAGATTTTCTCAAACAACATTTTCTAAATTCAAACATGCTTTCCTATTTAAAACTAAATAAATCTTACGGTAGAAAAGCTCGTAACATTTCAAACTCTTAGTTACAAATTCCGCGAACTGAAGCGAAATTCGATAAACCTTAAGTTCAAAGTGCACCTAAAGTGTTAAAAACTGCAACAAGTTGTTCGTGTTCGAAAAATAGGATAAAGAAAACACAGAACGTAATCAGGTGAAATAAAGTTGGTGGCTCAAACTTTTGCAATTTATGCTAAGACTGTGTCATTTTAAAAGTGTCTCAACTTTCTATTGGTAATAGTTTTTTTTGTGGGAAATTTTTTTAAAGGCTACGTTAAAAATGTGTTCGAAAGCTAAGCTCAAAGAAAAGTTGAAAAACCTACCTGTAGCAGTTCCTTAATCGTGCTATCCACAATCATTAGAGGCTTGTGAATAAGATGGATTACTCCGTTCTTCACCGGGATGTTGGCCTTCACGATTTCAGCTAAAACAACGCCCTGAGGATGATTCCCGTCTCCGTATAGCGTATGCGATTTCACATAATCTGAAATCAACGTTTTAACAATATTATTTTTCTGACAAGAAGCGAGGCATTTTTCTTTCAAGCCGCTTAACTCGGCACTATAACAAACATAAATAAAATTTACGCTTTTGTGTGCCGTACCTATATCCAGGGCCAACATATATCTTCGAGCAATCTGTCAACAAAACAAAATGGAAGCATTATGGAACATCGTCTTTCAGGCGAAAAGATTTCGTAACTTTTTCTTTCGGTTGGTGGAGCGCGTTCACGTGTGCTACGTCCATTTGTTAAATTGACGATCTGATAAAAGCGGAAAATGTTGTCACAGTATCTAACGAGTAATTTTTATGAAGGTTAAAAGTTTGGCTTTAAAAATAAGTGCTGCTAGGAATTTTCCTTACAAGTTACACTGTAAAGATCCGGTGATAATTACTCTTAAATAAGAAGTACGACTAAAGATGTCATCGACAAATTGTTTAATTGCCTTTATTTTCCCTATAATTCAACAGTCGTATTATTACTAACAAAGTCGAATTTAAAGAACAATTGATAAAAATTTTATCAATAAGAGACGACTAAACATGAAATAACCCTGGTAGAACCTAATGTATAGAGACAAAGTGTTGGGGTAGGTTAAAAGCATAATTAATATATCTACATAAAAATAGTAGATTATGTCACTAGGAGTAAAAGTGGGTTTTTTTGTGCTGAGCCCAGAGATTGACGGCCGAAGCGAAGCTGAGGCCTGCAACTGGGCGAAGCACAAAAAGACCTTTTACTCCGCGTAACATATACTATTTTTTTTTCAAGCATGCAGGAAAGTCTATTTCAGAGTGATTCAGTGTTGCAATTTTCTTTCATCCTCTTTAAGCGGGTCTAGGTACTTACCCAATTAGTGGTGTATATAAATAGAATGTGTTAGAACGGTGGTGTTCAATGTTCAATGGTTTTAATGGTATTAAATCATAACCAATGGTTTAGATGGTTGAGGTAAATTATGGTAAACTAAAAATTTATAGCATTATTATTAATACTAAATTAATCAAAATGACATTGACAGATAAATATGATGACAACTAACGACATTTAACAGAATTCGAGAACCTATGCGATTTCGACTAAAAACGGTTTCGGGTGGTGCTCTCGAGCGCTCTGAGAGTATTCCTATCCTTTGTTTTTTCAACAAGAATGTAAAGATGGCAATAAGATGGTTTATATATCCGCCACCATGACAATAGCGGTGACATTTGACTTTACTTTTACTGCCTAGGACTTTTTTGCTACTTTTTTTGGTCTCAGGATTAGAAATCCCACTTTAGGTGTGCGTATGGAGAGAACAAATGACGTACTTTTAGTCCGATTGATAAAAAACTAGTTTTCTGACTTTTTTAACCGTTTGCGACCGACTTCTTGCACTTTTCTTCAATGAGTAAGTAAATTATTATATTTTGTTTTAATTTTAAGAAACGGAATTAAACACTGCAGCGTTTTTAACTGGCAGCACTAGTGGGCACGCAGTGTATTTCTATTTTTCTTTCTTTGTCACTGTCTTCTATCAGGTTTATATTATAGCGTTCAATTTGCTGAGGTCACTTTCCTTCTATGTATAATCAAGCAAATCTTTATGATAGAATGGTTAGAGATGTAAGGCGCGAATATTTCCATCCGAACATTGGCGAATATTGCGAATATTTTCGAAATATTCGCTAGGGTCAACAGCGAATATTTCAAGAACTCCGAATTTTCGGGCGAACATACAAACGAACTTTCGCAATTTTAGAGCGAATATTCCTTGCAATGCTTTGGTTGAACTGCCTGCATAAAAAGTAAATCATTTAAAAATTCTATGAAAGAAGAATACGAATGCATTGTTTGTGGTAGGTACTACATATTCCTGACATGCCACCCGGTATACAGAGCATTTAATAAAATGCACAAAATGTCCAGTTCCAATAAAGAAAAAATTTGTGAAAAACGACTGTTTTGATAGATGTAAGTAAGAAATTTATTTGTAATTTATAATACCTTACTTAGTAGTACCAGGTTACAGATACTTACTGGTATTTAATTTGAACTTATCTGTGATTTTTTCAGATGACAGAAAATGTAATCCAAATCCAAAGAGACCAGCTTCGGTAGGTGCTTCATCAGCGAGTTTAGCTGCTAGTTCCAGTTCAAGTAGTATGAGTAGCAATCGCTTATCACATTTACATGATCATGAGCCTAATGAAGATGACGACAATAATAGTATGAATTGCAGCAATAGCAACAAAGGCAATACTTTTGATATGGCTAAATTTGTAGATCGTACGAACCCACCAGAAAAGGTAATAGCCTCCTAATTAAATTTTGAAGTAATTCTGAATTCAATAAAAATGTTTTTTTTTAGAAAAAATTAGATGAACTGCTTGCTAAGGCCATTTATACATCAGGATGTCCGTTTAGTTTAACAGAAAGTGTTTTTAGGTTTGCCAGCCTCAGGAGCCAACTCATGATCGTACTATAATATTTATATCTTCTGCTGCAACAGAGCGCAGTTTCTCTACGTATTTTTTCATACACAATAAGAAGAGAAATAAGTTAACACTCAAAGGGTTAGTAAGCTCATGTATGTAGCACATAATACGAAGCTCCTCAGGCTTAACTCATATAATGAAAATTCATGGTCATTAACTGATACCACAGCTGTCATAAATCAGAAAAAACTGTCAGCTATTAGTAATAGACATAACATGGTTGGTGATGAAGTTGAGGAAATATTAGATTCCAATTCTGACGTGGAAACTACTGATTCTGATGATTTAGGAATGGTTTCAGAATCAGAACTGTTAGGCACAGACACGGACAAGTCTGAATGTGAGAGCGAACTGCAGGAAATGATATGAGTTTGTTAAATATTTTTTTGTTGCAGTGGAGTATCTCCTATAGATTATTTTATATTTGTTACTTATTTTATATTAAGTGTTAAGTTACATCGTTACTTATGTTTTAATGTCACATGTTTTACATGATAATTTTTTTTTTGTTCTGTTTTTTCTGTCTTTTTGCTGAAAAAACTTTTTCAATGTTGAAGATAACCCTGGCAAGTAACAATTTATTTTCAGCTGTCTTGAATCAACTAAGTCAACTAAGCCGTCAGAAAATTTCTGTCTCTAACCGAATCGGAAATAATTATCAATTTCGATAATGTATGGCATCAACTAAACTGCCATTTTTTACGTTTATACACGGAATATATTCATGTAAAATTGAGATACTTTTAAACTCATGACGTCGCTTGCTTAAAAATTAAAGTTTTTGATATGATAGATTATTTTGTTCTGTTTTTCCTATCTTTTTGCTGAAAAAAACTTTTTTAATATTGGAGGTAAACCTGTCAAGTAACAACTCATTCTCAGCTGTCTTTAACCAACTAAGTCGACTAAGCCTTCAGAAGATTTCTATCTCTAACCCAGTCGGAAATAATGATCAATTTCGATAATTTATCTCAAAAACTTCCATTTTTTACATTTCTACAGTGAACATATTCATGTAAAATTGATATACTTTTAAACTCATGACCTCGCTTGTTTAAAAATTGAAGTTTTTGATATGATAAATTATTTTATTCTATTTTTCCTATCTATTGCTGAAAAAAACTTTTTTAATATTGTAGATAACCCTGTCAAGTAACAACTCATTCTCAGCTGCCTTGAACCAACTAAGTCAGTTAAGCCGTCAGAAAATTTCTATCTCTAACCCAATCTGAAATATTCATCAATTTCCATAATTTACATAAAAAACTGCCATTTTTTACCTTTCTACACGGAAAATATTCATGTAAGATTGATATACTTTTAAACTCATTACGTCGCTTGCTTAAAAATTGAAATTTTTAAATGGTAAATTTTTTTGTTCTGTTTTCTTATCTTTTTGCTGAAAAAAACTTTTTCAATATGGAAGATAACCCTGTCAAGTAACAACTCATTTTCAGCTGCCTTGAATCAACTAAGTCAACTAAGCCGTCAGAAGATTTCTGTCTCTAACCGAATCGGAAATAATTATCAATTTCGATAATGTATGGCAAAAACTGCCATTTTTTACGTTTATACACGGAATATATTCATGTAAAATTGAGATACTTTTAAACTCATGACGTCGCTTGCTTAAAAATTAAAGTTTTTGATATGATAGATTATTTTGTTCTCTTTTCCTATCTTTTTGCTGAAAAAAACTTTTTTAATATTGGAGGTAAACCTGTCAAGTAACAACTCATTCTCAGCTGTCTTTAACCAACTAAGTCGACTAAGCCTTCAGAAGATTTCTATCTCTAACCCAATCGGAAATAATTATCAATTTCGATAATTTATCTCAAAAACTTCCATTTTTTACATTTCTACAGTGAACATATTCATGTAAAATTGATATACTTTTAAACTCATGACCTCGCTTGTTTAAAAATTGAAGTTTTTGATATGATAAATTATTTTATTCTATTTTTCCTATCTATTGCTGAAAAAAACTTTTTTAATATTGGAGATAACCCTGTCAAGTAACAACTCATTCTCAGCTGCCTTGAACCAACTAAGTCAGTTAAGCCGTCAGAAAATTTCTATCTCTAACCCAATCTGAAATATTCATCAATTTCCATAATTTACATAAAAAAACTGCCATTTTTCACCTTTCTACACGGAAAATATTCATGTAAGATTGATATACTTTTAAACTCATTACGTCGCTTGCTTAAAAATTGGAATTTTTAAATGGTAAATTTTTTTGTTCTGTTTTTCTTATCTTTTTGCTGAAAAAACTTTTTCAATATGGAAGATAACCCTGTCAAGTAACAACTCATTTTCAGCTGCCTTGAATCAACTAAGTCAACTAAGCCGTCAGAAGATTTCTGTCTCTAACCGAATCGGAAATAATTATCAATTTCGATAATGTATGGCAAAAACTGCCATTTTTTACGTTTATACACGGAATATATCCATGTAAAATTGAGATACTTTTAAACTCATGACGTCGCTTGCTTAAAAATTAAAGTTTTTGATATGATAGATTATTTTGTTCTCTTTTCCTATCTTTTTGCTGAAAAAAACTTTTTTAATATTGGAGGTAAACCTGTCAAGTAACAACTCATTCTCAGCTGTCTTTAACCAACTAAGTCGACTAAGCCTTCAGAAGATTTCTATCTCTAACCCAATCGGAAATAATTATCAATTTCGATAATTTATCTCAAAAACTTCCATTTTTTACATTTCTACAGTGAACATATTCATGTAAAATTGATATACTTTTAAACTCATGACCTCGCTTGTTTAAAAATTGAAGTTTTTGATATGATAAATTATTTTATTCTATTTTTCCTATCTATTGCTGAAAAAAACTTTTTTAATATTGGAGATAACCCTGTCAAGTAACAACTCATTCTCAGCTGCCTTGAACCAACTAAGTCAGTTAAGCCGTCAGAAAATTTCTATCTCTAACCCAATCTGAAATATTCATCAATTTCCATAATTTACATAAAAAACTGCCATTTTTCACCTTTCTACACGGAAAATATTCATGTAAGATTGATATACTTTTAAACTCATTACGTCGCTTGCTTAAAAATTGGAATTTTTAAATGGTAAATTTTTTTGTTCTGTTTTTCTTATCTTTTTGCTGAAAAAACTTTTTCAATATGGAAGATAACCCTGTCAAGTAACAACTCATTTTCAGCTGCCTTGAATCAACTAAGTCAACTAAGCCGTCAGAAGATTTCTGTCTCTAACCGAATCGGAAATAATTATCAATTTCGATAATGTATGGCAAAAACTGCCATTTTTTACGTTTATACACGGAATATATTCATGTAAAATTGAGATACTTTTAAACTCATGACGTCGCTTGCTTAAAAATTAAAGTTTTTGATATGATAGATTATTTTGTTCTGTTTTTCCTATCTTTTTGCTGAAAAAAACTTTTTTAATATTGGAGGTAAACCTGTCAAGTAACAACTCATTCTCAGCTGTCTTTAACCAACTAAGTCGACTAAGCCTTCAGAAGATTTCTATCTCTAACCCAATCGGAAATAATTATCAATTTCGATAATTTATTTCAAAAACTTCCATTTTTTACATTTCTACAGTGAATATATTCATGTAAAATTGATATACTTTTAAACTCATGACCTCGCTTGTTTAAAAATTGAAGTTTTTTATATGATAAATTATTTTATTCTATTTTTCCTATCTTTTGTTGAAAAAAACTTTTTTAATATTGGAGATAACCCTGTCAAATAACAACTTATTCTCAGCTGTCTTGAACCAACTAAGTCAATTAAGCCGTCAGAAAATTTCTATCTCTAACCCAATCTGAAATATTCATCAATTTCCATAATTTACATCAAAAACTGCCATTTTTCACATTTCTACACCGAAAATATTCATGTAAAATTGATATACTATTAAACTCATGACGTCGCTTGCTTAAAAATTGGAGTTTTTATATGGTAATTTTTTTTGTTCTGTTTTTCTTATCTTTTTGCCGAAAAAACTTTTTTAATATTGAAGATAACCCTGTCAAGTTACAATTCATTTTCAGCTGCCTTGAATCAACTAAGTCAACTAAGCCGTCAGACGATTTCTATTTTTCACCCAATCGGAAATAATTATCGATTTCGATAATTTATGTCAAAAACTGCCATTTTTTACATTTCTACCCGGAATATATTCATGTAAATTGCTCTACTTTTAAAATCGTGACGTCGCTCGCTTAAAATTTGCAGTGTTTGACATGATACATTTTTTTGTTCTGTTTTCCCTATCTTTTTGCTGAAAAACCCTTTCAATATTGGAGACAACCCTGTCAGGAGATCACTAATGTGACCATTTATTATCGCCGTTTAGCCTAGAATACTCTTTCCTAGTCCTAAGATAAATTGCTAAGTACCCACTAAAACCAAAGCAACAAGTTCACTTCGTACTAAGTCGCTAAGTATCTCTATTACTTTAATAAAATTAATTTATTAGTTAAATAAAATATTTAATTTACTGCAAATCGTGTTTGAAGATCTTAATTTGTCTTTATAGGTTATTTTTTGCAAAGTTTCCAAATATTTCCAGAAATTTCCGAAACTTTCTAAAATATTGGCAACATTCCAATGTTTCCGAAATTATACACATCTAAGAATGGTAAAGAAACCCTAATAATCGTAACAACCTATGGTAAAATTTATGTCAGTACAGAGGGTCCGGTCCCTGTGTATGTGAATAGCGACTTGGACCCATTTCTTTTCAAGTATTAATGCCCGAACTTGGGAAGTTTTGCTTTGTAGAAGAGTATATTACAAACACTTTCTTATGGGGAAAAAATACAAATGAAAACAATTGAAAGTGGGCTAGAACTCGACTTACAGACTCTAATCAGTGGACAAACAGCCACCACTAGGATTTGTGTGCAATAATTAATGCTTAACTTTGTTGTCTGTTTTAAATTTTTTTCCCGAAAATGTAAAGTCGGAGTTGCTAATTTAGCAATCAGACGCAACCGGCAATGTTTCAGAGGAAAACGTTCAGCAGAGAATATTATGTTATCAGTAAATTCAAGGGTGGAAGTAATAATGGGCTTAAGTGACAAAGCTCGTCATTTTGAGATGGGGTCCATAGAAAGGTGTTAAGCGAATGTCCTTATATATCTAGGTCAAGAAATTTTAGGTACTTGGGGACTCATATTTTTGGGAGCAAAATTACAATAAAGGAGATCAACATTGAATAGAGCCTAAGACGCAACAGCACAGATTAATCCCGTGGTCACTTATCAACAGAATAATGTTTATCGAAAAATCCATTATTATGCTTCAAACTTGTTGAAAAATTTGAATGGTTATTACTTTAGTTACTTAATATGAGCAAAAGGGAGATGGGGAAAAAATAAACATTTTATGGCTACTAAGATGCCAAAATCAACTAAAAAACAGAGAGAGAAGTAATTATATCAAATTATAAATTTTGGCACTTAACCCTCTATTATTACTTTTACTCTTCAATTGTTCTACCTAGTTGGGGTTCTAGTACACTTCGCTTATGTATATAATAATTATTTTTCCTCGAAAAAAGAAAAACTAAACTTCTACCTTTCATATTAACTAAGGAAAATATAGCTACTTTTGTACTTTCGTCATTTGTCAAATACAAAAAAAAATATTTTCAAACAAAAAAAAACAAGTTATTGGCCAGATTTATATCTGTCGCTCATTAGGCAAACAATGTTGCCGATTTGTCTGTCAATATTTAGAAACAATAGATACATTAATGCACAATTGTTGCACATAAATATAAGCCCTGTAGGGGCTCTCAGGTCAGGTAAAGCCTGTTTTTTTTTTGTTTCAATTTTACGTTACATTGGAAAATGTCGCATATTCGCATGCCAGAGAAGAAGAGTTTTTGCGTGTCAACATGTTTGCAAAAGACGCGATTTGAGTACTTTTAAATTCATTTTTTTTGTTCAAATCTTACAAAAGTACATTTATTTTTTCGTCACATAATATACATGAAGAAACAAGTCATCTATCAGATATTGTACTTTTTTCAAGAAAAAAAACGAGTTTAAAAGTGAAGAAATCACTCTCATTTTATCAACGAACTCAATGTTCTCCTTGATGAGTTTTTTGTCTTACCTAAATCTAACTTTTAAAACTTCGCTTTTTATATGTCTCTTCAGCTTTCTCTCGAACTTGCCTGGAAATTGATTAGATGGCTAATGGTCTTGATTTGGTGATTAAGCCTTAACAAATTAAGAAGGGCACCGATTAGCCCAAGCTTAAATTGAACGATAAACTTTGGTACGCCAATATTGGGACAGAAGCAGTGGCCTTTGTGTCTTTACGAGCTCAAGTTTCAATTTCGGTTTATATTGGGTCAGCTATATTAGGAGCCGTTTATCACAGCAAAAACTACAAGTAAATAACAGTATTGGCATCAAAACCACCAATTTGTGTTATAATGGAAAAATTAAGCGGGAAGAATAAAACGTATCTGTTATTCATTATCATATTTTTAGCACACTTCATATAGTTCTTCTTCAGGATCTGCACGAAAAAGTTGTTAAATTTAGATTATTTCTTTCAAAAAAAAAAAAATTTTAACTTCCAAGATTTCTGGAAAAAGTCGCACCTCAGTAGCCCACGTATTTGCCGTCATTCGTCACGGTAAGGAAAAAAGGGTAAAAGTATCGGACCGTCCTAAAATATGACAAATGGCCCTCTCGGCCCTTTCGTACCTCCGAGCGCCCTTCGAAACTGTTTCTTCTCAGGCAGTTGGACATAGCCCCAGGTTGCCCAATTTTTTTGCAACAAAAACCGATAAATTTTATTTTGCGCGAAGGTTAACAGTTGTTTAAGATTACCCGCAACTGAGACAAAAGTTATATTTGAAAACCGTGACTTATAGTTTTCACAGTCTCTGTGTCATTGGAGGCCATAATCCATTTTTATTCTGCCATCTTCTATCCTGGAAATATCCACAAGAAGTAATTGGATACGAACAAAAAGGGTAAAAGTCCTGAAAGTCGGGCGGAATTATAATGGTCTTGACGGATTCCATTTCTCTCGTCAAGCGAAATAAATACGATTACATAAATGTAGCAATAAAGTCAGAAATTGTATATCACATTAATGTGGGTTCTATGATAAATGATTTTAGGATTGACAAGGGGCATTTACATACATTTCTAATAATAAACAGTATAGCTCTACCCTCATTATCAATTGAGACAGGAATATTGTGTTTCAAATCCGATAGTAAACACTTTCTAAATTCAGTAGCAAATTGTCCGTAAATTACTTACGTACCAATTTGTCACACGTTTCTGTACTAAACCACGATCCATGTTAAAACATTTTCAGTTTAATATGTAGGTTTGATTATAGAAGCAATTAAAAATACCTAGGAAAAACACACATTTTCTACACTAATCAAAAGTGATTAGTAATAGCTGGACTTGTGCAAAATTGTTACAGCGAATTAATGCGAAAATCGATTAGGTAATAAAAAGCGCTAAAAGCTCTACAAGTAAAACGAATATTTAATTTTTGCTCAAATGCAAATAATATTTTAAGCTTTTCCAGTTCAGGGTTATTTCAACTAAACGTCGCCTATATGCTAAAGATGTGCTGAGATTCTTGGGAAATCAGTCAGGTAATTAAAACGACTAGGTATTAAAACTTCAAAACTTCCAAGCTTTCGACAATCTTTATTGTCTTCATCATGGCTGTTGCATGATATAATACCTAGTCGCCCAGACCGATTACCCAAAAATTTTAACACTTAATTTTTGCTTAATTAGAATAAATTAGATAAACATGTAAAGTTTTTTGAAAATATTTCATTTCAAGTTGTTATATTGACACTTTTTTTATGATATCAATGGGGTCATAAACCAATTTTTTGAGTAAATACCGTTCAATAATTTTTGCAAAAATATTTTACTCGTACTTTCTCTGTGTGTTTTTCTATGAAAAAACGGTGGCAAAAGTGATGTTTTGAGTTCGAAACTTTAGAATTTCATATACTACACCTTTTTATTATTTGAGTTGTTAAATCAATTAGAGAGAAAACACAAATAACAGAAAATGTCACAGAGAGGCTTGTTTCACCACTATAATAAAACCCAAAAAATGAAGAAGACTGCCTCTGCTCCCGCCTTCAATTCTTTAAGTAAACTTTTCTAATATTTCAGTAATCAATTAATCAGAAAAGCAGTGCAGCGCAGTCCCCAAGAAGCTATTTGACAAGCAGCGCTCCTTCATTTTCTATTCCGGGTAATTTTCAGCATTGGAAAAGTTTCTTAACCACTACAAAAACCCATAAAGTAGACAAAAAGTATAAAAGCAGTTTCAACCCTAATAACAATCATCCTTAAAAACAATTGCCTACACTTACTTATAATGGTGTTGTCCCTCTGTTCTTGCGTAAAAGAGATGACCACCCGAATGACGTTGTCCCTATTCGCCAAAGTCTGGAAAGGAGAATCCTTTTTGGTAGGAGTGGTAAAGAGGACCATATTGGGAATCACGTGGCCGTGAATCACCAACTCGTCGATTAATGTCGCTCTGTTATTCTGAAAACTCATAGTTTAATATAAGGGCCTCCAATTTAATAGTGCTCAGTTTACTGCAAATCCTTCATCAACAGGAATAAAGAATGTGTGCCCTCCTTCGGTGAGGAATATGTTTTCTCTCTCTTTCTCTTTCCTGAATATATTTTTCACTTTCTGACGAAAATCTCTGTAATATAATAAGTCTATGATAATTATCAAATGCTTAACCTTGTCACACCTACCGAACTCTATGAGATCCTTGGATAAGCGATTCGTAATGTTCTAAAAAGTCCCAAGCATTGGGATTAAAAACCTGTACCGTCGAGGCGCTACTGGACCGAGTGGGAATCAGCACTTCGTCAATTTTATGCAAGATCTTTATAAAACAACATTTTTATTAAGACATTACAAAGAAGGGGAAAGAAGACTCACCTGAGTAATTGGGGAGCCCTTAACTTGTCTCTTAACCCCAATAATGTTTGATTCTTTCGTAAGAAGTCTGGCATTATTGACGTAGAAAGCGTCGTTGTACTTGCCGGGACTGATGGTGATCCATATTGGAGGGCCGCCGGGCAGTCTGGTGTGAATGGATGTAGAAGAGACACCCAGTTGATCAATCGTCTTGGGCATATTCGCTGAAAAGGAATACAGTGTAAATAATAAAATCAGAGAAAAAGGTGATTTCTAATTCCATTTCACGAATACATAACCGTCTATAGAGATAGTAATAAGGGCATTGTCAGTTGATGAGTGGAAGTAATAAAGGGGGTAAGTGCCAAATAGCTATTTATGTAACCAGTTACGAAAAGTCCGATTTTGTGTAACGAATGAATGTTTGCGGGACGAGCGCAGCGAGTTCCCGCAATTTGAATGAGATACACAAAAAAGGTTTTTCGTCACGTGTTTCATGCAAGATTTTTTTCTAATTTTGACTACAAATACCTACTTAGAGAGAGAATTATTATTATTAAACTTTAACATTTACTTTTAAACCACTTTGTATCTACTTAATACCGTAAAACTATAGCAACGGTGTGCCACAGCCGAAACCTGCAACTGGTGGTGATACCAACTTTTCATCACTAGTTACGAAAGATTTTACTTTTCGTAACTAGTTACGAAAAGTAGGACGGTACGTCAGTGTCATCAGTATTGAAAAGTGCCACTTTATATGTGAAAATTAGAAAATAGCTATTTATGTAACCAGTTACGAAAAGTCCAATTTTATGTAACGAATGAATGTTTGCGGGACGAGCGCAGCGAGTTCCCGCAATTTGAATGAGATACACAAAAAAGGTTTTTCGTCACGTGTTTCATACAAGATTTTTTCTAATTTTGACTACAAATACCTACTTAGAGAGAGAATTATTATTATTAAACTTCAATATTTACTTTTAAACCACTTTGTATGTACTTAATACCGTAAAACTATAGCAACGGTGTGCCACAGCCGAAACCTGCAACTGGTGGTGACACCAACTTTTCATCACTAGTTACGAAAGATTTTACTTTTCGTAACTAGTTACGAAAAGTAGGACGTTACGTCACTGTCATCAGTATTGAAAAGTGCCACTTTATATGTCAAAATTAGAAAATAGCTATTTATGTAACCAGTTACGAAAAGTCCAATTTTATGTAAAGAATGAATGTTTGCGGGACGAGCGCAGCGAGTTCCCGCAATTTGAATGAGATACACAAAAAAGGTTTTTCGTCACGTGTTTCATACAAGATTTTTTCTAATTTTGCCTACAAATACCTACTTAGAGAGAGAATTATTATTATTAAACTTCAATATTTACTTTTAAACCACTTTGTATGTACTTAATACCGTAAAACTATAGCAACGGTGTGCCACAGCCGAAACCTGCAACTGGTGGTGATACCAACTTTTCATCACTAGTTACGAAAGATTTTACTTTTCGTAACTAGTTACGAAAAGTAGGACGGTACGTCACTGTCATCAGTATTGAAAAGTGCCACTTTATATGTAAAAATTAGAAAATAGCTATTTATGTAACCAGTTACGAAAAGTCCAATTTTATGTAACGAATGAATGTTTGCGGGACGAGCGCAGCGAGTTCCCGCAATTTGAATGAGATACACAAAAAAGGTTTTTTGTCACGTGTTTCATACAAGATTTTTTCTAATTTTGACTACAAAGATCTACTTAGAGAGAGAATTACTATTATTAAACTTCAATATTTACTTTTAAACCACTTTGTATGTACTTAATACCGTAAAACTATAGCAACGGTGTGCCACAGCCGAAACCTGCAACTGGTGGTGACACCAACTTTTCATCACTAGTTACGAAAGATTTTACTTTTCGTAACTAGTTACGAAAAGTAGGACGGTACGTCACTGTCATCAGTATTGAAAAGTGCCACTTTATATGTCAAAACTAGAAAATAGCTATTTATGTAACCAGTTACGAAAAGTCCAATTTTATGTAACGAATGAATGTTTGCGGGACGAGCGCAGCGAGTTTCCGCAATTTGAATGAGATACACAAAAAAGGTTTTTCGTCACGTGTTTCATACAAGATTTTTTCTAATTTTGACAACAAATACCTACTTAGAGAGAGAATTATTATTATTAAACTTCAATATTTACTTTTAAACCCCTTTGTATCTACTTAATACCGTAAAACTATAGCAACGGTGTGCCACAGCCGAAACCTGCAACTGGTGGTGACACCAACTTTTCATCACTAGTTACGAAAGATTTTACTTTTCGTAACTAGTTACGAAAAGTAGAACGTTACGTCACTGTCACCAGTATTGAAAAGTGCCACTTTATATGTCAAAATTAGAAAAATGCATTTTTCTCTGTTTTTTAATCTAGGTCAGAGTAACCACAGAACTTTCTCAATAAGATTTGAAGCATACTAATGGATTTTGTTCGTTGGCTAATATTTCTATAGGACAACCCTACAAAAATAGCGATTTAGTAAACCTTGACAGTGTTTGACAGCTCGGTTTCCAAGGTTTACCGAGTATCTAGTTAACAAAAATTCACTTTTTGCTTCAAAAGATAATAATTAGTTGCAGGATTACATTTATTTAACTTTCTTAAACTTACTAGATCAGCTTCCACTCCAACACATCCATGTTTAAACTCTCTGTCATACAAGTATATAATTATCTTCAAACTAAGAATTGAAAACCATAACAATTCGGGTTAAAAATTATCAAAACAAAGTCGAAAGATGAAAAATAAAAAACGTTTTGATGAAAGTTATCCTCTTGGTAAGTTGCCAGGAAATTAATATTTTTAGCTTTAGGCTATATTCAAGGTTGCTTTCCTTTATTATAAGTGTTCTATCTTTTATTAATATTTCTCAGCCATTTGTATGATCTTGGTCTTTCGGAAAAGTTACATAGAATAAAGTTCTCTTTCTAATGAGACCGTGATTCAGGAGTTTGGATTAACCTATTGCCTCACACGGTACTTTGAGCTGTTTGATCAGTTTTAAATTCATATTAGTGTTTTGGCAACTCCGTATCAACAAACAGGACACACATAGGAAAAAAATGATTATTCTACATTTTCATTCAGCGGAAAAGTAGTCCCAGGAAATTATATTTTGGTTTTTAATACTCTAAAATTTTTATTTACATTAGGCTCAAAAACGGGATATAAATATATCAATTCTGACAAAATTATAATTTCTAATAAAGTAATAAATCTAAGCATTTTTTTCTGAAGACTGTAGGGTTAACAGATTTTCCGATATAGTCAACGCCCTCTCTTAGGTACATAAGGGCGACCATTGAAACACTATTCGGTGAGTTGACGCTGGGCGACTCACCACAGATTTTTGTAATCAATAGGCGTCTAGAACCTGTTCAACCCGGATTCAAATCAGTTCCAAATTGTCATATAACACCACAAAATATGCGCCAGACTTGGAGATTAATAACTGCGCAGATGTCTGACGGTTCAGGATTGGTTTGAGTCTCTATATCTAATGTAATATAGTATTCACGTGCGGATATTTAAAAAAGTTTATTTGTAAAAGTTCCTTAAAATGACTTAACTTCTCCAGGAAGCTCTCAGAAAAGGACTTTTTTGTTGTAGTTTGACCTCGACGGCTGTGGATTTCAACTTGGATCGTCCTGTATATGTCGGTTATACTACTGAGTTCGCCAAAGCAATCGCGGAACTTTATCAACCACATTTGGAGTATATTAATTAATTGGTTTTCCTTGTTAGATTAAGGTAGTCGTGCACTCTACAGAACAAGCCTAGACGCACGGCAGTTTGATAAACCTTGACACTGCTTGACGGCACGATTAGCAAGCGAGACCGTTTCTGTAACTAATTGGGTTTTGCGTCGCGCTGCAAAGGCTTACAATAAGTAGTAGGCTTACCAATGTCTACAGTTAAAGCGAGGTGTCGTTGGGATTATTGTTAATTGACGAAGTTTATGAAGAAGTTAAAAAAAATAAATTGTTTCGGAAATAGTTCAAAATGGAATCAAATCTTTGTTTTGGATTGGAACTGCCAAAATTTATATTTTGAGCAAATTAGCAAAAAGTTAAAAAAACAATGTGATGCATAGACATAGATATAAAGACAGTCACCTAAACCTTTCATGCTCATCTGAAAATGAAGCTTTTGCACTTACCCCCATTATTTATATTAGTTTTGTATGACATCTAAAATAAGAATGAAATTGATATGTCAGAATCCAGGTGACTCCGGAGAGAAATTGTATAATTTATTGGATTTTTAGACAAACGTTGTCAGATTGATGCCGGTAAGGGGTTATACGTTATTGTCCAATTTTTATAATCGACGACTTTAACACACCCTTTTAATATATACGTAGTTTTAAACTTTCTTCGTTTCTGAGATACAGTTACGTAAAATTGAAAAAAAATATGTGTTTTTGATTTATACCATTTCCATTCATAATATACATAAACCATATCATCGATCCATTCATCGATCAATTACAAAGGTTTCACGCTCATAGAATATACTAATGTTCCGCCACAGATTTTGTTTTGTTTTTTTTTTAAGTATTTACCCTTTTATCGACTTACCTACGAGATAAAGAGATTTCTCAATAATTGCTAATAAACTACCCAATAGATAATACGCAGTCCTATGACAAGTGATTGTTGTATTTTTTCATTTAAATGATGCGCTTTGAAAGTTCGCAGTTAAACAAAATTTTTTAGCAAAATTTTTCAACATTTCGAATTTTTACATCTCAGAAACGAACAAAATCATCATCGCGTCTATATGTGATAAAAATATCCCAAAATGGGCTTGTCTATGTACTCCTACAGCTCTGATCATAAAAACTTGTATAATCAATCGCAGTTTAAGTACCCTTTTCCGATAACACCTTGTCTATCAAAAGCTATATTTAGCTCTAGATACTAGATATATACGATAATCCTAAGGCCACGGTTTAATTCTTCTACCTCCGCTTAATAGGGCAATTTGGGTAAACCTCGAAAATTTATTATCAACTTAATTACAGACTCTAACGTACTTTAATGAACTCCATTTGAAGTTCTGTGAAAGAATTTACTTATTTCGGGTTAAGCTATTTAGGAAAATTTATGCTTGGACATAAAGATAATGAGAGTTGGTTTTTCCGAAATTTGTTTCTTATAGTATATTACTAACCAACGTTGAAATGCACCCCTCTAAGGCTGAGTTAACACACCCGAAATATTTTTCTCTTTTGTGTCATTACACAAAATTAAAATATTGGGAACAAGAACAGGAAATGTACATCGAAAGAAGGGCGTTATGCATTAAGAGTCTTTATAACGCTCTCCTGTATCATTCGGGTAGATAGAGCTGAAAATTTGGTAATCCTAAAAAGCAGTTCGTGTATACCACAGTATTAATAGCATATTATTAAACGAGCTTTTTATGATAGCCATTACTCCCGTGGGAATAATGGCCATAAAAAGCGAGTATAATACTATACTTTGTCCACGGCCATTGTCTAATAATAATTACAAATTATAAAATCTATAAGTAGTGTAAATAAAATTATTGAAATGTCAAAGTGACACTCGCGTTTGACGGCAAAACCGGTGCCACCAGTGCATTTTTTATACTGCGGCGTTTGATATTGCGTTGTTGCCTACTCCTACTGGTTGCCAAGGCAACATATATAACTTAAATGGCGAGCGGGAATAATATCATTATTCCCGCTGTTTCAACTCATATATCCCTCTGACGCTATATGAGCCCTATTTAACTTTTGTCAACAAGCTGAATATCAGTATATTATGAAGTGGTCGTGGACAAAATTATTTACTCTCCCGGATGTTATAAATTAATACTATGAGTTCGTATCTGATTTCAGAGGGATATACTTGCTATGTGCAATAAATGGGGCAACTCAAATAAAGGGCGTAATAAATCTACGCGTAACGTTTTATCGTTCGATTGGTTTGTGTTGACAAGACGTTGTGTGTATACACAGCAAATTTTAACGAAAACTATTTAGGACCAGGTTAAGGGTTGTCTGTAATTTAAGCATTTAATTTTGTTTCTTCTTATTAAGCACAGAGCGAACATAGACCATAAAAGTACACACAACAAGTAAATTGCAGTTTTTTCTTCGAACTTTTTAAACTAAATGTGAGCAATTTTTCGCTGTATACAAATATTCCGGCACCCTCTTTCCCATTCTGCCATTCACAGATATTCACCCTCGACCATCTAAAAATTATAATGTGCAAATTTCATCCGGTTCCAAGGAGCTCGAATATGATTGGGTGTTAAGGAACAGCGATTTATTACTTCAATTTCGACCCCTCTTTTCGCAATCATTTTAGAGTCCATTCTGAACGTATACGACCCACTTTACCACAGAGCCTCAATTTAATTATGCCTCACAAAATGTTTCTAAATTAGACAGAAAAGTCAAGAAAATTTGACCCGTGCTGATCTACCCAAAAGACAAACAACAATTTTTCTATTTTCCTGGTATATTAAGATTCTTTTTCTACGAACGCATTAAAAATTCAACTTTTAACACGCTAATCGAATGTTAAAAATAGCATTTTAAAGCACTGGTACTTACTTTTAACACTAATATAAAATAAGCTACTTTAAGGCACTAGTGTTAAAATTAAACTACCTTTAACAGTAAATTACTTTTAACATGGTTATTAATAGTAAATAAAACTATTTTTTCATAGATTTTCATAGAATGATTGTTAATGCGTTTGTAGAAAAAATATTATATGGGATTCGTGTTAAAACTGCTTTTAAGGAACTCATGCGGAGCCAAGTGCTTTTAAGGAACTTAAACTTTTATATGCGAGCCTTAAATCTGCGCTTTTAACACTTATATCATAAATAGCTATCTTACGGATTGAAATGAGTTGGAAACTCGTTTTTAAAAGTGCCTAAAAATCGACGACCAAACGAGTCTATCTCCAAAACAATTGGACCAATGGAATTTCGTTTGAGGGAGGAGAACCTGTTATGGGTAGGTAAACAAAACTAAAAATTGAGAAAAAAAAGGTGGAATATATAAAGTCAATTTCACAAATATCTAGAAATTATACGGTTTTTAAGATTTTACATTTTACACCGCACAAAATTGGGAGTTGATTTTATCTTTGACCTTAAGTGCATTTCGACATTATTTTCGAGAGGTCCCGTCGTTAACTTCTATAGGATTCTGTCACAATTTCAACTTTTATAACACAATTTCCATGTCAAACTGGAGTACGAACAGATAACCTGATACGAGTGGAGTTAGTCCCATAAATGGATTCTTTAGAAATGGCAAAAAAAAGTGGAATGAGACTATTTCAATCCGATATAAACGTAACACATTTGATATGAGTGAATTTGGTCCTATAAATGGATTCATTAAAAATGGAAAAAGTCGATTTTAAAAGGGCTCTAAAATTGATCATCGAAGAGGTCTCTCACCAAAACTTTTGAACCCATGATACTGTCGTTTGTGGCAAAAAAAAGAGTACTTCAAGAGAAAAAAAATACTTGAATTTACAGTGGCTTTAAAGGTATGGACAGTAAAGATTAGAAATTGAGAAAAAAAAGAAAATGCCCTTTGGTCAACTTCAACAAAATCTGGAAAATTTTGTATGCAGTCTTAAATCGGAATGAGGCAATTTCAATTCGATAAAAACTTAGCGAATCTGACGACTTGAGTTTAGTCCTACAAATGGGTCTTTAAAACTGAAAAAAGTCAATTTGAAAGGTGTCCTAAAATTCTAAGGTTTTCTCACCAGAACTTATAAACCGTTGAGGCTGTCGTTTGAGGCAGAAAAAAGAGTACCTCAAGAAAGTGAAAAAAAAAACACTTGGATTCACAATGGTTTTGAAGGTATAGACAGTCAAAAATAGAAATTGAAAAACAACAAAGTGTAATTTGGTCAACTGCACAAAATTCTGGAAATTTTTTGTGCTGATTTAGATCGGAATTAGACGATTTTAATACGATATAACCCTAACAAATCTGATGAAATGAGTGAAATTAGTCTTATAAATGGGTTTTAAAAAAATAGAAAAATTTAAATTTTAAAATTTCCATAAAACTATAAGGGGTCTCTCACCAAAATCTTTGAACCGTTGAGACTGTCTTTTGTGATAGAATAAAGAGTATTTCAAGAAAATTAAAAAACACCTAGAATTATAGTGGTTTTGAAAGTTTAAATCGGAAAGAAACGATTTCAATCCGATATAAACCGATTTGAGTTTAGTCCTACGAATGGGTCTTTCAAAACTGAAAAAAGTCAATTTTAAAGGTGTCCTAGAATCCTAAGGTTTCTTCACCAAAACTTATGAACCATTGATACTGTCGCTTGAAGTAGAAAAAATAGTATCTCAAGAAAATGAAAAAAAAAACACTTGGACTCACAGTGGTTTTGAAGGTATAGACAGTCAAAAATAGAAATTGAAAAAAAAAGAAAGTGTAATTTAGTCAACTTCAAAAAATCCTGGAAATTTTTTATGCTGTTTTAGATCGAAATGAGACGATTTTAATCCGATATAAACCTAACGAATCTAATAACATAAGTGAAATTAGTGTTATAAATTAAGGTGGAAAAAGGCCTTGGA
Organism: Taphrorychus bicolor; assembly: GCA_951812265.1. Taxonomy (NCBI): domain Eukaryota; kingdom Metazoa; phylum Arthropoda; class Insecta; order Coleoptera; family Curculionidae; genus Taphrorychus; species Taphrorychus bicolor. The sequence goes on along the minus strand of OX638297.1, from coordinate 45,268,457 downwards.
CTGTTCCCATTTCCGCGTAGATTAACTACTTCTCTCACCAAAATTTTTGAACAGTTGAGACTGTCGTTTATGGCAGAAGAAAGAGTAGTTCAAGAAAATTAAAAAACACTTGGAATCATAGCGGTTTTAAAAATGTAGATTGGAAAGAAACGATTTCGTTTCGATAGTCCTTAAATGAGTCTTTAAAAAATGGAAAAAGTTAATTTTAAAAGTGCCCTAAAATCCTAAGGTTTCCTCACCAAAACTTTTGAACCGTTGAGAGTGTTGTTTGTGGCAAGAGAAAGAGTACTTCAAGAGTAGGAAAAAACTCTTGAATTCACAGTGGTTTTAATGATGTAAACATTCAAAATTAGAATATGAGAAAAAAATTAAAATTTTGGAAACTTCTTATGCTGCTTTAGATCGTAAATAGACGATTTCAATCCGATATAAACCTAACGAATCTGATATAAGTAAAATTAGTCTTATAAATGGGGGTTTAAAAAATGGAAAACGTAGTTTTTAAAAATGCCCTAAAATAACACACATGGATTCACAGTGGTTTTAAAGGTTCAGACAGTCAAAGTTAGAAGTTGAGAAAAAAAAATGCTCTTTGGACAACCTCAAAAAATTCTATAAACTTGTTTATGCTGTTTTAGATAGGAATGAGACGGTTTCAATCTGATTTAAACTTATCTGTCTGATATGAGTAAAATTAGTTAGTGTAAATGGGTTTTTGAAAAATAGAAAAAAAAACGATTTTAAAAGCTAACTAAAATCGACCGCCGAAGTAGTCTCTTACCAAAACTTTGAACAGCTCTGTCGTTTGTGGTGGCAGGAGAAAGACTATTTCAAGAAAAATAAAAAAATCCGTGTTTCCAGTGTAAGAATGTATACAGTGTAAGAATGAAAAATTGAGAAAAAAATGCCTTTCGGTCAAGTATTCTGTTTTTGATCAGAATGAGAAGTTTTCAATACCCCATAAATATAACATACCTAATACGAGTAATATTAGACCCATAAATTCTCTAAATGTACTGGAAAGAGAAATATTTTCTCTCATACCTATAACATCACTTTGATCTCTATTTTATATTCTCTGTGTTTATATTTTCCAGTTCATTACGCCAAAGACAAAAAAGTTTGAACCACAAACTGAAAAAAGAACTAAATGTATGGAATTCAAAAGAGCGAAAGGATGGAGAAAAAGCCATCAAAATGTTTGCATTTCTGAGCTGTTAACATGGTTAATTTTGCTGAGCTTATATTTACAGGTAACAAACACAAGTACGAAGACCCAAAGAACTAAGTTAATTAACGAAAGGAAGGGAGAATTTGGTGTAAATACTAGAACAGCTGGCTGAAGCGAGGCTGAAGACGAGGCTGGATTATTTTAAAGTTAAAAGTTCATATGAGAAGGAAGTTTTGTTAGGTCTACTAGGCATACCCTGGCAATTGATTAAATGTTCGCAAACCCGCTTTGGGTTAAAAATGGGTTAATCATAAATTCGCTAAAACATGGTACGCCACTGGTATGCCACGAAAAAAGAAAGTTTGAATGAGAAAATGAGAAAAAGAATGTTTCAGTTAGGATCGAAAAAAGCAAACATAAGTTTATAAAAAAAAAAGATCAAAAAGGCACTTAGCCCGGAGTCATAAATTCTAATTCCTCATTAAACACTCCTGACTAAGTTATGCGGCATCACGTGTAGAGGGGCTTTATTAAACTTCGAACATACATTTGCAGTCCGAGAGCAGCTTCTTTTCCCTGTTTGCTAGGCGGAATGTGTAACTGGGAAAATTTGAATTTATTACCCGGATTTCGGTGGATTTTCCGAATTAGTTTTGCCGTAAAATAACTCAAGTTATCAAAACATTATAGTTGAAGTTGAACGGCCCTGGAACTCGAAATAGGGCGCCTATTTAGCATCTTAGCTGGAGCGTGTCTAACTTAAGCTCAAGAAATATGGGAAAATTAGTCGCCCGAAATAAATATTCAGAAGGCCTTTAAGAAGATAAATGTCGAAGGAAACTGCCTTCATTAAAAAATAAAACTCAAAAATGTTTCAATAATCCTTTCTACCGGCATAATCTGATATGAAGATCCCTTTCCAGTTCATCGACTGGAAATTTAATAAGTCTTTCCGCTTCTCCCTAAGTGGAGCAACTTGTTTAGTAAAATCTTATTTTGACATCCAAGGAGACGCAACATTTAATCTTAAAATAGGTTTTCAGGGTCAATTTGTTAATGTAAACGTCGCTGTGGCAGTTGAGAACTGCCTTATTTTCCTGTCGTAGTCGGTCAAAAATTTTTTCTTCTACCGAAATATCTCGTTTTTTCTTTGAAGTTTTAGGTCAAAAAGTTTTTCTTTTGATCAGGGTAGGCCCTTCATAATCACTTTGACTAACTATCTGACAAATGGGTCCCAAGAATGTGTAACAAAACAAAAGTTTTATGATGCTCTTAGGCAGCAACGAACGTACTTGGGTCTACTTAATAAGTAGTAATGAATTCGTGGCTATTCCTGATTTTATTGTATGTTTCTTGTAGTCGGTTTTACTCTTTATTTAAATTAATTAACCCATTAAGAAGAGAAATTTCGGACTTTGCCCTTTCTGGAGAAAATTTCAAAATTCTCCTCGAACAACTTCTCCAACATTAAAGTAAGTGAACAGAGAGCTTATAAACTTCCAAAGCTTGTCTGTGTATTACTTGTCATTTATTAAGGTAACTTGATTACCTTAATGTTATATCAAGGTCATTATTTATTTAGCTCAGTGAGTACTCAAAATTGGAGTCGAGGTGATGTTAAAATTTGTTTTTTATGAACCTTTTATTACTTGAAATAATTTTTGACTCTTTTGATTGACGGCCGAAGCGAAGCTGAGGCTTGCAACTGGGCGAAGCACAAAAAGACTTTTTATTTTAAGCGGACTAAAAGTACATCATTTGTTTTCTCCATACGCACATCTAAAGTGGGCTTTCTAATACTGAGACTGAAAAAGTAGCAAAAAAGTCCTAGGTAGTAAAAGTCCAAAGTCACCGCTACTGTCACCAAAATTATTTGAACACCGGATGACACCAGATAGCTGGTTTTGAGTGTATTGCCATCTTTACATTCTTATTGAAAAAGCAAAGGATAGGAATACTCTCAGAGCGCTCCACCCGAAACTGTTATTAGTCGAAATCGCATAGGTTCCCCAATTCAGAGTTCGTCTGTTAAATGTCTGGCGCGTCATCATATTTATCTGTCAATGTGATTTTTATTAATTTAGTATTGATAATCATGCTACACATTTTTAGCTTACCATAACCATTGGTTATGATTTAATACCATTAAAACCATTGAACATTGAAAACCACCATTCTAACACATTCTATTTACTTTACAAATAATATACACCACTAATTGGGTAAGTACCTAGACCGCTTAAAGAGGATGAGAGAAAATTGCAAAACTGAATCACTCTGAAATAGAATTTTTATTTTTTGCATGCTTGAAAAAAAAAAAAAAGAGTGTATGTTACTCGGAGTAAAAGGTCTTTTTGTGCTTCGCCCAGTTGCAGGCCTCAGCTTCGCTTCGGCCGTCAATCTCTGCGCTCAGCACGAAAAGACCCACTTTTACTCCTAGTGACATAATCTATTATTACTCCGTGTAACATATACTATTTTTTTTTCAAGCTAGGTATTTAAATTACAAGTCTACTGGGTGATTCATCAGTATGTTAATATGCTTTTATTTTTTTATTTATCATTTTAGATAAAAATGTTCAATGTAAGTTGTATAGGGTTTTATAGAATTATTTAGAAATAGATATGAATTTTTGTCAATACCGTCAGTGTGTTATACAGGATTTAAAATCCGTAGTGTATCAGACGCCAGTAAACAGCGCACAACAGGTGAGAGAGCGAATTATCGTTAATTGTGATGCAATTGCACAAAAGGAAGGAATTTAGTTTGTGTATTACAAAGAAAGAATTGGAAAAAATGAATTTATTTAATGTGGATTTATATGAATACCAGTCCCAAAGAATGTACCTAAAACTTCCATGAATGCAACCAACATACCTACCTTTAACGCGTCCACCTATTCCAGTCTCTCTCCTGATAATTGAAGAGTGGAAGTGAATAGTGGCAAAAATTGTATATTTTGAGAAAATTAGCAACAAGTTAATAAACCAATATAATGCAGACATATAACCCATTCACTTTTTTGTTTTGTTTAATTATTGTTTAATTGTTTAATTATAGAATAAAACTACAGGTTATATTATTAGCAATTTTTTATTTAAGAAAAGTCACACATAATTTGCTAAATTCTCCAAAAGGGAAAAAATATGCTCCGCAAAGGTTCGGTGTGCATTCGAGGACTGGTTTATTGATTCTGACAAAAATTTTGCAACCTCCAAAAGTTATACCTCGGTAGTATCTTCACTCGCCCCTTTACGCTTCTTTCCTGTAACAAAATATTCCAAATTGAGATTTAATGCTTTGACTTAATTAAGAAAGCCTACCAGTTTTTGGATTTGCCACAACCTGGGGTTTTTCCACAGAAATGTCTGAAGGGCCAGGTTGAGAATTTATGTCAAGAGTTTCTTCTGGGAATGCTAAAATAGTTTGTATGGTTTCCCATGGTGATCGTGGAGAGGAGAATGAGGAGCTCGACTCTTATCTTGGCTTAACACACCTCGGGGTTGCAGTTTAAGTTCTGCAAGTTCTACGATTGCTAAATTTTAAAAAAAAGTCATTTTTTTAAACAAAGGCCAGCGGTTTCACAGCTTGTCCCTGATTTTAGACCTTCCCGTTTCTCCCTCATGTATTTATCCCGGAAAACTTCCACATCTTCTTGCATTCCTGTACTAAAAAATCCAAGCGCTAGTTTTTAGTAAAAGACAGCTTATGTTGACAAGACTTACCAGATATTTCTAAAGCGGCAGCAATATCTTCCCAAGCCGCTTCTTTTCGCGGGAGACTTTGTGATAGTGTTTGTGACTTAGGTTAAATATTAATTCATAATTTTGAATTATATCCTTGTTCTAATTGTCCCCTTTCACTATCTACTTCCTTCTTGGAAGTCCAAACTTTTATACTTTTTCAACTTTTCAACCGAACGGATCAACGAAGGAAGGTGGATAAGAGATAAGAGCAAATCCGTTAAGATTTTTCAAATTAAATGCAAATTAATTGAGGTAATGTCGCGTCACAAGAGTGGGGGTGACAATTGACAAATGACATTGACATACTTCGATATCACATGACACTTTGTTAATGGAAGTTAATGGAAACGACGACGTTGCGGCCGACGACGAGCCAACGACAGTTTATAAATTGAAACATAAAATTCCGTATATCTATTTACGCAGAACTGCTGAGTTTATAAATTCAGCTTAACTCCAATCGGTCCAATCGTTCAAAAATTAAAAACGCTCAAAATTGAGAAAGAAGTAGTAGTTCTTATAAATAAAATAATACTCTTTTTTACCAGTTTTTGATCAGGACGGGACATTTTCAATCCTATAAAAACGTAACAAACTTAAATCGTATGAAATTAGTCCCAAAAGTAATTTTTTTTAAATATGACAAAAGAGTTGATTATATAAAAGTGCACGAAAACATTGCACTTGGAGAACCACTAAAGAATTTTCGTTGGTGAGGGGTAAAGGAGGAAATCGAGAAGAGCAGAAAGTTGGATTTACTCCAACTTAATCTTGATCAATTTTAAAACAATGGGATTTTTTTCACTTTTTCTGCTAAAAACTTAATTCTATTGAAATTAGCCCCAAAAGCAAATTTAAAACACAAGACAAAAGAGTCGATTCTAAAAGTGCAAAAAAATCGACCACCACACGAATTTATTTCGGAAAATATTGCATCTACAGGACTTTCGTTGATAGGAGGGGAAAGAGGACATCGAGAGTAGCTAAAAAAACAGAATAACTTCAATCGATTTAGGCCAGATTGTACAAGTCAGCCTCAAAGTCGGGTTCAGCTAAACTCGACTGGTACTGGAACCCGCCCATAAGAATCGCATTGCTGTCAAATAAGAGTCAAAATTAATATTGAGGACATTTTAATTGAGAAAAAAAAGAAGACACTACATTCCAAGTTAGATCCAATAATTAGCTAGATTTATTTTTCAAAAATTGTCAAAACTTTTTTTTGCCAAGTATCTAGTGAACCACGAGACTTCAAAAATGTGGAAGCGGTTTTGAATTGATCTCCTAAAATTTCAATTTTCATTTAACCAACATCGTCGTAACTCTGTTAGTTTCAAGATCTGATCACTAAAAATCGAAAAAAAGTCGTCTTGTAGATTTTAATTAGACTTGGCTGTTTGGCAAGTTTTGAAAAATACATCCACGTTCTAAAAACGCAGTTTATTTTTGACATGCATTTAGCGGCGGTGACACGACTTATGCATTGTATAAAACAGAACGTTAAATAAAAGACAGAATTAGAAGTTAAAGAAACAACATTACTAAAAGACGATACGATTATCTCTAATCAACAAAAATAAAAGTGGAGCAAGGATTATAGAACAAGATTGTAGAAATTTTATTTCTTAAAATGCAGAAAATAATTAATAATTTGTAAAATAACGAAAAAATTATAAAAATAGAGAAAGAAAAATTCCTAGCCAACTTAATGACTTTTTTTAATAAAGACCACTTATCAGACCAAAAAAATCCACAAGATGCCAATGAGTTACATCTACTTCCTACTATATTATAATACACTTACTTAATACAGTATCGTTTAATACACTTTTGTGTACACACATGGCCAAAATTCTTGGACCCCCTTATGTTGTGATGACTTATGATTGTGTCAAAATGAAACACTATTATTATAAGTCAAGAAGTGTATTACAAGGTACCTCTAATTTGGTAAAGTATCCAATGCAAACTGGCCGAATTAAATTGTAACTGAACAAGAAAAAAAATGCAAATGAGAAATAGTGCATAATAAAATGGATACCAGAATTTTAAATCTAGAAGAAAACCACTTTAGAGCGAAATCAAAAATGCATTAATATTCGGTGTGTCGTCCACTGTTCTGTAGTACCTAAGGTGTTAACCCGCCTGTGCATTGAAATAATAAGGGCGTTAATGCTATCCATTGGGATGTTGTTCTATTCTTCTTGCGCCGCGAGTGTGAGTTCCTGGAGGGTGATAAGAGGATTATTTCTGTTTGAGATTGCTCGTCCAACGAAATTCCACATGTACTCAATGGGATTAATGTCTGGCGAATTTGCTGGCCACGGTAATCTGTGAATATTCTGAATCTCTAGAGCATTTTGTACTCTTTTCGTGCGGTGTGGCCTAGCATTATCATCCATGAAAATGAAGTTGGCTCCGATTTCATTTCGGATATTCATTTTCCAATTTCATCTCAAATAAGCTGCGTACGACGACCATGCATTATGCCTCTCCACAACATTACTGTTCCTCCGTCGTATGGAATTACTTCTCTTGCAAAAGTAGTCTTTCTGGTCGCCCTGGTCCTTTCCAAACTCTAGGTCGCCGACTATCACTAACTAAACCAAATCTGATTTCGTCCGAAAAAAGGACATTTTGCCACTGAGCTAAAAGGTAGTCTCTGTGTTCCTATACCCACTGTAGACGCGCGGCCATATGTTTGGGAAGTAACCTAGGTACTCTTAATGGTCTCCTAGATCTGAAAGGCTCCAGTAAGTCTCTTCCGTATTGTAGTACTGGAAATTAATCGACCAAACGTTCTTCTACAATGAGTTTGGACAGCTCAGATTGTTATGTTCGATTTTGACTTACATAGCCTGCTACATACCGATTTTCTCTTGCATTAGTTACCCTAGGAAGCCCAGTTCCACGTCTCCAGTCAACGTCGTTAGCTTCCTGGTGCAAACGCATTATTCGGATAACTGAAGCGCGGGGTATCCCTAGTCTATCCGCGATTCGATGGTTCGGCAGACCCTCATCATGCAAAGCCACTATTATTGCTCTATTGAACACTGAAATTCTATTGCCAGGCATAACTGCAAAGAAAAACTCAACGATCAGTTCAACACGGTAAATCGATATAAACCACTTTTGAAGCATTGGTATCTAAAATTGTGGAAAATTGTTTTTGTCAACATTTTTAGATGCGTAGCAACAGTGACATAAATAAAGATTAAATGTACAAAAAAGCAGCCATGATAAATATTTCGTTTTTGAAATTTATGAGGGGGTCCAAGAATTTTGGCGATATGTGTTTGGCGATTTGATTTTAGTCCGGTAAATAGCTTTTCACAGTACTGAGTATCGAAATAAAATTTCATTACAAAGCTGAGTATCGTAATCTGAGCACCGTAACCACTGAGATTTGTAAAAGTATATTTACTTTTATCTTTATTTACTGGACTTGTAACGTAAAAAGTTATTTACAGACACTCATTATCGATTGGACTAAATGCAAAACTAAATTAGTTGTAAATACAACATAAAATTTGTTAACGAGTTATATAATTTGTATAAAAATTCTCCAGAAAACTGAGAGGTACTTACGACACACTGATATGAGGAAAACATAAATTTGACAGAGGCTTATAAATATTTAGAGTTGACAAGAGACTAAAGCAAAAATAGCTCTTTTTAGCTTTCAGACTACGCTGAAATATGCTCTTTGACCGACTTTAGTTCAGTTACCAAAACGTTCATCTAAGTAACTACTTCCTCTAAAAACTTACTCCCATTGCCTGCTGACTTAATGCAGGATAAATTTAAAAAATACTCAACTTTTCGTTATTGTGCCGACTCAATAATATGTGCGCATATTTTCCTCTCCTCGCGTTCGGCTTTTAGACGCGGATCGAACATACCCGCGTATCACATGTTCCGGCCAACAAACCAACCGAAAATGTGTCGAGGAATTGCACTCGAAAAGAGCGTTCTACCGGAAAATATTTCAAACATGTTTGAATTTCCACAGGGCTGATTTCCACGAAATAGAAATTACCTGGGTATATCCGAAATGTTTCTGCATATTCCCAGGTAACTACGCATCTCTAGGTAAATCTTGTTCAGTGAACTTGCATTATTTATTATTAAGTGATTTAGACTAGGAATATGTGACTAAAATATTTACCAAGCGAAACCTATAACTTCTCAGAGAGCACATTCGTAAAGTTGGAACATTCACACTTCTGCATTCTTGCAATTTCCTCGGTTGAATTTTCAGCTTATAAAAGCTTCGTTTCCGAATATGGTTTCTTTTACCTCCACATATTCTCTGGAATATTTTATCGTCACGTGAAATCGACCTCATTCAGTGGAATGCCATTTTGCAAGATCGTTTTGCTGTCTGATAGAGTTTTAGGTTATTAGATTTTAAGTAATTCTACGTAATACTGCCTATAATATCATTTCTCACTTTTTTAAACTTTTACTTAAACATGCTAAATCCGTGAACTGTTAAAATTTATTAGTTTTTGAAAATAAGGAATATTTAAAGTACAATAAATTTACTGTGCAGGCAAATGAAAATCCTTTTCTGCACTTGGGCACCAAACATTGAGTTTCGAGCGAGAAATCTGCCAATATTTCTTAAGATCTTGCTGAAATATATCATTCTCTTTAAGCATTATTTAATGTTCTTTAGCTGCACAGCTCTAATGTATTCCACTGCGCAACACTTAAAACTTTTCCTCACGTTGAAGTTAAATGTTTTTCCCTTAATGTCTTACATATTTTAGGTACCCTAATGCGTGGCCATTTCGAAAGCTCTTTCGCTCAAGAGGCGAATAAAGCTCTACCTCTACGCTTATAGAGGTTGTACGGCAGCTGTAACGTCAGGAAAACATTATTCAAAATTAGAAATCTACGGCTTGAGATCATCCAAGCGACTTATAAATTTAAATTCAAATATATTCGCCCTAGCCATACTTTGCAATTACGTAATATATCTAGGATTAGAAAGATTAATTTACCTTTATCAAACACTTGAATTTTCCAATCTCCATAAATCTGGCAGATTTAACCAGGTACAGGAGCATGGTCTAAGTACGAAATTTATAGTCGCGGTCTTGGTATAGCTCGCTTTTACAAATTTTACACGCTTTTCAGAAATGGCTTATCACTAAACTTAATCGCGAAAGTTCATAATGTCGAGTTAAGGCCATTTGTTACCTCCATGAGAGAGGGAGTTTCCATTTATTTTCGTAGTGGAGAATGCTTGTGATGGCTGCGGGAGAGAAGCTAATGCAGTAACACGATGGACAAACACGAGCAAAATATGTTAAATTAATAAGTCGTGGTTTAAAAGTTTCACTCTAAAGAAATTGCGTTTCTCTAATTAAAAATACATATTTTGAAGATATGTGTAGTTTCTGAATGCCCGAGGGTTTCCGATTCCCGAGATTTGAGATTAAATTTTGAGATCCCATCCGAAAACGGTATGAGAGCAAACATTGCATTGAAAATAACGGAGTTTGGGCACATTTTAATGAATAGAAACAGCTCGAGCACCTCTTTCATGTTTACAAAATACCGACAATTTTTTGATGTGGCGTTTTGAGACGGAATACGAAACGCAGACCGATGTCCTACTTATCGCGTCGACACTGTATACTACACTGCTGGCCAAAGAAGAGAACTATGGTAGAGAGGACAGGGGCAGAAAGGTCGGCGCCGACCATAGATTATCCAAATAGATGTTAATGTCAATGTCATTCAACTGAAGTGACAACATTGACAGGGCAAAAAAACATCCCAAACCACCCAAAAAAACTCTGCTGGCTGACTGACATGACAGCCTAGTTTTCTATCAGGGATGAACTTTCTCATTTAACCAACCAATAGTCCATATATTTCAGTTTTTTACCTACAAATTTTCCAAAACGAATTTATTGAAAAAAAAATGAAATTACATTGATATTGATAATGAGGCCTTCTTATAAAAAAAAATGATCATTCATACCATTAAGCAAATTTAACATAAGTTACATTAATGTTTTCTTTCAAATTAAATACATAATAAATAAGTTCTTAAATATTGAAGTGTTTGAAAACAATGTTAAAAAACATAATATAGGAAAACAAACTTTTACTCTAAATGTATTAACCAACTCTAAAAACAATACCCTAAATGTAATAATTCGGTGTCAAAGAAAATCAAAGAGTTCGAATATGCAAAGCTGCAAGCCAGACTTAATCCATAATAGTAAACATCAGGAACAACGAAAATGTTTTTTTTCTGGCTTTCCTAAAAAAACACATATAGCAGTAAGTAATAATTATGAAATATTGTTTGGAAAATATATTTTCGTCTTGGTAGATGTATAATGAGTTTTTGAACAGATAGTAAAAGAAAAGAAAAATTAGTGAATAGATTCTGCAGCTAATTTAGGATAAAAAATGTCTAATCTGTCTACAGTATATAAAGATTATGGCTAAACTTTTAGATTTTAAAAACGTTTTGTATATGGAATGGATGAGGGTCTATTGGAAGTACATTTTAAAATTAATGTCATTGTATACAGGTGGTCCCAAAAGTATAAATTTGATTAAAGTTTTATTTTTTTTTAAATGAAAGACATTAATGTATTTTCGGTATCTACGGACAAAAGTAAAGCTAGTTTTATTAATGTTTATGGCATCGAAACCGTACAGTTCTTCAGATATTCGTGATTTTGTGAAAATGCAGCATCAAATTTAATGTTTAAAATCTCAGCACTTGGTTTCTTTTCAACCACCGAAATTGGCTGCTGGGCTACTAGTACAATGAATTTTTTGCGGTATGTATTAAATGTTAACTACTGTGTACCAAATGTAAAAAACATGAACACTAAATTATTGCAAACTTCAAACAGTAATAACTCGTTTAATTTAAATTAGACATACTGTATTTTATAGTATCATTAGATGCAGAATTTAGTTTCCTATCAAAAACTATTAAACATTCCTATAGCTTGGTCGTTGCATTTTCTTGTAAAATTGATTTTTTCTGAATTTGCGCTGACATAAACGAATGTTGTAATCTAATTTACCTGTTCAGGTCTGTTCAGGTGTTACCTGATTTTGACAAAGCAAAATTTATTGTTATTTCTAGTTGTCGCATATTAATTTAAAGTTAAATACTTTTTTACTGTTATAATTGGTGGTTAACAGGGAGTTTTTTATTTAATCAAAATGCTGGTTTACACAACAGAAGAACGAGTCGATATGATCTTCATTGTAGGAGAATGCTTGCAAAATTGTTTTTTAGCATCAAGGGTTTATGCTGAAAGATTGCCTAACCGAACTCGATCGAATAGAGCCGTTTTTGAAAAACTGTTGGCTCAATTTAGGCAAATTGGTAGTGTTCAGTATGAAACGACTGCCAAAACGAGACCAGTTACAGAAAACCAAGAAACTGAATTAGCCGTTATTGGCTCTGTAGTTTGGGGAGTCTTCGCTAGGATGTCGGACGATTCGGACGTCGAAAGCGAGTCGAGCGTGAAAGATGATAAAATATCTGGGTTTAAGTGCTGCAAAAAAAGAGTTGTAGTGTTTGTGTGTGTATCAACTGTTACGCCATATATCACAAAAGTTGTGCTAAGCGAAAGGGTACTATCATAAAGGTAATTGATGGAACTAAAATCGAATGCTGCAAACCACAAAATGGTGAGGTTTCACATGGCGTGGCGGAGTCCAGGCATATGTCCGAGGTATGTGACTTGGAAAAATCGAAAATGCAACTGGAAATAGACTACTTGAGGAAATTGCTTAGTGAAATGGAAGACAAGAATTCTGGCCAAGATATGTGGGTGTGGGCCGGCTCAACTTCAACAAGCATCGAGAATTTATTAACAAATTAAATCCAAGATCTGCGAAAGAAGGAGCAACTTTTCCTCCTAACCAATGATGGCCCTAGACTAGAGGCATCACCTCAAGTAACACCATCAGCAGAGGACAAAAATCGAAATATGAATTACTTTACTTTACTCTACTTGAACACACAAAGCCTTAATAATAAAGTAGCCGAACTCGAATTGGTATTGAATAATAAATCCCCAGAGGTTTTTTGCGCCGTGGAACATTGGCTTCAAAATAAGGATATTGAAAGCCTGGATCTTGGAGGTTATCACTTACAATGTTATTCGTCAAGATCGAACTACAGAGGGGGCGGTACCGCTATGTTTTCAAAAAACTCCATAACTTTGGATAAGACTTATTATTCCAGAAATTCAACAGAAAAGGATTGTGAATTTTGTTTTTCCGTAGCTAAGGTAACGAATAGAGTGATACTCTTACTATGTATGTACAGATCGCCGACTGGAAACTTAAATTTTTTCCTATCTGAGCTAGATGATATATTGTTTAACGTATGTGTAAAGTATGATTTTATTCTGATTTGTGGCGATTTTAATATCGACTTCTCGTCTCGTAACACTGATTCTTTGTCGACTCTTGAACTCATGAGCTCGTACGGTCTGACACCTTTTGTACAGGACTACACAAGAGTGACACCCACAACGTCTACTCAGATAGACAATGTTTTTTCAAATATACCTCCTGATGAAGTAAGCTGTGAAATTTATAAAACTTTCATCTCAGACCATTATGGCATATTAATCAAAATTAAATCTGTAAACATAATTAAAGACCAATTAAGAATTAAACGGAGAATATATAACAGTCAAAACTATCGGCAGTTTGTAGCATATCTTGGTAGGGAAGACTGGCATGAAGTTGCTGGTGAAACGGAAGCTGACGAAATGTATAACGTTTTCTCCAACATATTTTTTCACTGGTTTAATCTAAGCTTTCCACTGGTTTATGCAAGCACCGGGCGCGAAACAAAAGAACCCCTAAAGAAAGAGATTAGGAACTATTCTGAATATCTAAAAGACATCTACGTTTGGTACCAAATTACAAAAAGTCAGGTAATCTATGCCTATTATAAGCAGGTCAGAAAAGAGTACAGGTTATTCCTGAAAAATTCTAATACGGCCATAAATGATAATCGAATAATGAATTCTAACAACAAATCCAAATCTGCATGGAACATTTTTAACAAATTAACTAATAAAACGAAAACTCAAAAGAATATTATACTTCAAAAAAATAATACCATCTTATCGGATCCCATGCAAATTGCGGAAGCTTTCAGTTCTCAGTTTGACTTATCGTCCTCAATGGCAGTTACTAAACCTTTTAGTGCCCCAATGCAATTCCCTACTATTTTCATTCGACCTGTTCACCATACGGAAATTTATAATAAAATCATGAACCTGCCCAATAAATATTCTTCGGGGCTTGACGATGTCCCTATAGCTGTTGTAAAGAGTGTTGCTCAATATATATCTTGGCCTTTAACTTATATTGTGAACCACTGTTTAGAATCGGGTGTTTTTCCACACAAATTAAAAGTAGCCAAAATAATTCCAGTCTCTAAAAAAGGGTCATCGCATGAAGTTTCTAATTACAGACCTGTATCATTATTGCAATCTTTCTCTAAGATATTTGAAAAAGCTATTGCAAATTGAATTTTCCACTTTCTGTGTGCCAACAAAATATTGAACGAATTTCAATATGGATTTATCCCGAGAAAATCTACCGACTTAGCAATATACAACACTACTAAATTAATTTACGAACTGCTTGAACAAAAAGAGTCAGTCTGTAGACTTTTCTTCGACCTATCCAAAGCGTTCGACACAATAAACCATGAACTACTGCTTTAGAAACTGGAACCTTATGGCTTCCGAGGGGTATCTTACTCCCTAATAAAGTCCTATTTAAGTGGAAGGCAACAAACAATATGTATTAATCACGATGAAAGGGCATATTTTTCCAAATTACAACCAATCAACAAGAGTGTACCTCAGGGCTCTATACTGGGTGCACTCTTGTTTATTTTATACTCAAATGATTTGCCAAAAACTTTCGAAAATGGCCTTGTATGTCAGTATGCTGATGACACGACAATAACTTTACACAGTAAATCAATGAATGACTTATCAATTATTGCTTCAAGAGTTGTTTGACAGATGTGTGAGTGGTGTGAAATAAATTATTTAAGCATTAACGTAGATAAAACGGGTTTAATTCAATTCACACAATCTTCAAAAAATGAATCTCTGTATGTAAAAATCACATCAAATTCAATACCCCTTTCTGACTCGGTGAGATTTCTGGGAATCCACATAGATCCTCACCTAAACTGGAAAGGACATATTACAAAGATAATATCGAGGTTAAACAGCTATTGTGTTTTGATCCGTAGATTACGTGAAGTACTCTCTATAAATATCATCAGAACGTTCTATATAGCATGTATTCAGTCCATAATTAGCTATGGTATTATATTTTGGGGTGCTGGAATGAGAGCCTCCGATGTCTTTATAGCTCAGAAAAGAATCATTAGATCAATCTACAATTTGCATCCGAAAACTAGCTGCCGACAGTACTACACCCTGCTGAGAGTTTTGACTGTTCCTTCATTGTATATTTCAAGCCTTGCTCTATTTGTTAAAAGAAACATTCATCTATTTAAAAGAAATCATGAAAATTATCTTAACTCTATGTTTATGTCAACGAGAGGTTCAGCTAATATAGCCATTCCAAAACACAGATCCAGTTTTTATGAAAAGGGTTGCCACTACAGAGCCATAAAAGCTTTTTACTGGCTTCCACCTGAAATAAGGGAAACTGACAATATAGGGCTTTTTAAAAGAAAATTGGATATGTACCTAATCAATCAATGTATATATGAATTTAAGGTAATAGTATAGTTTCCTTAATCACTAGAGGGTCAACTTTTCTCACTACTAAATACAGTAAATATTAAAATTTATTAGATCATATTGTTCATATTTGTATTTTTCTACTCTGTTTAAGGATAGGTTGATTTGTGGGTTATAATGTAATGTTCAAAAATTAAAGTTAGTATATTAAATTTGTACCTTAGGTTTAGGCCTTGAGTTCCACACAAATTCTGACGTTGCTTTGTGATTCTGTATCATTTTGTCGGCAATAAATCATTTACTTACTTTACTTACTTACTTACTAGTTGAAAATTCCCATGTCGGACAACGAGAAATTGCACAAAACTTAAATATTAGCCAAGCAAGCGTATCAAGGATTTTTCAAAAACATAAATATCACGATTATAAGATACAACTACATCACGAACTCTCCGATAACGATTTTGGCCAACGAGTGGACTTTTGTATGTGGGTGTTGGAAAAAGTTGGAGAACAAGAAGATTTTTTTGAATCAGTTCTTTTTAGTGATGAGTGTACTTATCATAACGGTGGTTCCTTTAAGCGACACAATTTTCATTATTATTCTTATTTTAACCCCCATGAATTTAGAGTTATTAATAACCAACATAGGTGGTCAGTAAATGTATGGGGGGGGGGGGGGGGGATCATAATGGGATCGTATGTGATTGGACGTTATTTTTTTGACGAACATTTAAACGGAATGTCGTTTCTAAATTTTTAGAGAAATAAGCTTCCAATTTTACTGGAAGAAGTTCCTCTACATATAAGAACAACCATGTGGCTGCAAATGGATGGGGCACCTGCTCATTATCATCGTGAAGTCCGGGAGTTCTTAAATGTTCGTTTCCAAAATCGATGGATTGGAAGGAATGGAGCACAACATTGCCCACCAAGGTCCCCTGACATAACGCCTCCCGATTTCTTTTTATGGGGATATGTGAAAGGAATCGTGTATAATACGCCACCAACCACAAAAGAAAATATGAAGGAACGAATCAGAGAATCCTTCAGAAGCATAACTCCCTATATGTTACGCAATGTGAGTGAAGGATTTAAAAACAGAATACGTTTGTGTTTAGAATCAGACGGTCGTCATTTTGAACAAATTTTATAACTGTTTGTTTTACTCTTTGTTTGACTTGTTATTTATTGTATTTCAAATTGCCACTATTATTGCACTTGATTTTTTCGTAATAGAGATGCTAAATTTTACAATAACTCTTGTAAAATAATGTTTTATTGTTTTATTTGATATTTTTTGCTAAATAAAGACACTTTAACATTCAGATGACTGCTAAATAATCTTCATGATTATAATTTTGTAACTTATAAATTAATATCTGACAAATAGTTCATTAGAAAACTTCGTCTAGTTGGTTGTGAAATGTCAAAGGAAAAGAATGGAGAAACAAAAGTCCATTTACTTTCATTATGCCATCCTTTTCTGTCAAAATTTCTGTTAAAATTTTATTGTAACAGGTAAAGTAGATTACTTAATTCGTTTATGTCAGCTCATATTCAGAAAAAAATCAATTTTCCAAGAAAACGCAAGGACCAAGCTATAGGTATGTTTAATAGTTTTGATAGGAAACTAAATTCTGCATCTAATGATACTATAAAATACAGTATGTATAATTTAAATTAAGTGAGTTATTACTGTTTGAAGTTTGCAATAATTTGGTGTTCATTTATTGACATTCGGTGCACAGTAGTTAATATTTAATAGCATTAATACACACCGCAGAAAATCCAATGTACTATTAGCCCACCAGTCAATTTTGGTGGTTGAAAAGAAACCAAGTGCTGAGATTTTAAACATTTAATTTGATGCTGCATTTTCAAAAAATCACGAATATCTGAAGAACGGTACGGTTTAGACGTCATAAACCTGTAGGTACGTAAAGGTAGTCAATAAAAGTACCTTTACTTTTGTCCGTAGGTACCAAAAATACATTAATATACTAGGTGTCTCATTTAAAAAAATACAACATTAATCAATTTTATACTTTTGGGACCAACTGTATACAATGACAATAATTTTAAAATGTATACCATATTCCATTATTTTCTGCATCTTACATTGCCATGGAATTTACCCTGTATAACATCGACGACAATTGTCGTTTACTTGTCGTCAAAACAGATACGGTAAATACAGAATTGGAAGGTGATGAACTAAAATCGGCAATTTGAAAGCTGCCCAATAAAATCCCTTGACATGTTTTTTTAACCAATACAGTCAAACTAATTACTAACTGGTATTTTTAGTCGCAATTGTCTCCAATAAGCTTTAAGATTTTGTCAAATTGAAGTTGCGTCGTTGTCAATTTTCAATACGTTCATCAACATTTTAAGTGGATTAAAGAGTAAAAGAATTCCAAAGTGCCGAAGATAATCGACAAGAAAATTCGATTATTTATAAAAAAGTGCTTTCTAAAAAAAGATTTGCAATATTTTTGAGGTAAGTACGCAAATAAGTATAATTTTTTCTTGTATTGGCTCTAGGACCTAGTTGAGGACTGGAAATACTACTAAATGTCTTCATTCATAAGCTGTTAATAATGATTTAAGTATAATAGCTATTTATGTAACCAGTTACGAAAAGTCCGATTTTGTGTAACGAATGAATGTTTGCAATTTGAATGAGATACACAAAAAAAGTTTTTCGTCACGTGTTTCATACGAGATTTTTTCTAATTTTGACTACAAATACCTACTTAGAGAGAGAATTATTATTATTAAACTTCAATATTTACTTTTAAACCACTTTGTATCTACTTAAGACCGTAAAACTATAGCAACGGTGTGCCACAGCCGAAACCTGCAACTGGTGGTGACACCAACTTTTCATCACTAGTTACGAAAGATTGGCCGTTACGTCACTGTCATCAGTATTGAAAAGTGCCACTTTATATGTCAAAATTAGAAAAAAGTATTATGTACTATAGTTAATCGCTTTTTGTAGTTTTACTTAATATGAGATAGAGAAATGCAATAAAAATAATTTTATTAACCAGGATATGCAAAGCAAAATCACCTAGATAGATACACCTAGATATACGTCTACCCGACGGTTTTACAGTTCACATGTCAGTTAACTCTGCTCCTCGGTCCTCGCACGAATTCACCTTCCAGCTGCCACCTATTGAAGATCTGAATGTCAGGCTTGAAACCTTGAGACGCAAACATTACAAAAAGTGCGCCAGGCGAAAAGGAAAATTTATAGAAGAAGATATTTTGAGTGGTAGTAGATGCTCATCCAGAAAAGCTGAAAGTTTCCTGACCCGCGATGAATCTCTGCAAAGCGAGTCATTTCCAGAAGATTTCCTGGAATAAGAAGGCTACTAATACAGCAAAAACACGACCTGTTTATTACCAGGTACTCATTAATGATTTTTTAAAAGTCTAATTTTTAAAAGAATCTTTAATAAAGTTAAAGATATTATCAAGTTCACTCAGTGCCGCTGCGCTATTATATACTGGAACCTTAGTTTTGCAAATAACAAATTGTATAGGGTTCCCAAAACTACTCTTCCAAATGTGAGAAAGATAGGGCATATTCTGGTTGCTTTAGTAAAGATAAAAATATTTAGTAGCACTTCCAGTTTAAGATAAACAAAGAAAATTATGGAATCTAAATTATTAAATAGATGGGTTTTCAATATACTTTTACACATTATTTATTTTTAGGTGAGTACGTACTGGAACTGTACAAAACATTATATAAGAACAAGCCCTCGACAACGATGAAGCAGACCATGAGACACCAGTAATAGGTAGTCGTAAAAAAAACTAACAATTTTGAAGAACTGAATAAAGAAGACTAAAATGTATCACTATAGGAAATAACTGCTGATTTAATCATTGTTTTACTACTTACAATAATAATTATAGAATAAATTATCGTAGTTTCTTTATTTCTTCTCAGAATGTTACTGTTGAACATAATATAGCTATATTATGTAAATAATGTTGATACCTCATGATAAATTGTAAAACTGTAAAAATTCACTTTTCAGAACGCTCAATATACGTAAAAAGAAATAGGCTCACGAATTTTATTGCCTTAGTGTATATTATATGATGATGAATAACAATAAGCTTAGAGTTTTGGAATTGAATGAAAAGTAGCGAAAAGTGAAGAAAAGTCTGTTATATTCATTTATTGCTAATAACCGTCAAAGTTCAATAATTAAATTAACCATTAAAATCACATAAATTAGTTATCGCAAGATTTAATAACTATGAATAAATTAGTTGCCTTAACATCTGGAATAACTGGAAGAGTCTGGCATCTATGTAGGCTTAAGAGTAAACAATATCCATAACCTTAAACCCATTTATTAATCACTGTCAGTGTCCGTTTTATATACTGGGTGAAATATGTCAAATTTCCAAGGATAACGAGTTGCAAAAAAACTGGAACGCATATTACTTCCAATAGACCCCCATCCATTCCAAATACAAAACTTTTTTAAAATCTAAAAGTTTAGCCATAATCTTCCGTGTCGAATAACGTGAATCACCCTGTAGAACATTTTTAACAATAATAATAATATTAAGTATTAGCCTGTTTTAATATGGACTTGAATAACTCAAAAATCGCTATTAATAAAAATTCACAACTGCACTGCTAAATAACGTATGAAAAATTGTAAAACATTTCTACTTTCCTTTTTGTTGTATTCTCTATAATGATAGCTTAGTGCCACGTCACAAATAAAGTTTTTTCAAAAACATCTTATATGAGGAAAAAAATGAAACTGGCCAGGAAATAACGATACCATTAATATTATCTTGAAGATCTAGGTCAAAAATGAAAAGCCCAGTATAAATATGGATCGCATAAATTACACAGAACTCTTTCAAATTACCTGAATCTCCTTAGGCTCGTATCTTTTTGAGATTAAATTCTCACTTACTCAAATAGTCAATCCATAAATATTTAGTTCTATAAAAGTGTCTGTAGGTGAAATGACCTACAATCTGAACTAAACAATGCTGAAAACCAATAAGTATGTACATACAAACATTAAAAAATAATAATTAAATGTGCACATAATCCTAGAAAAGTACATCTAACTTTAACTTACAATCAAATAATATGTTAAGTCCCACAGATCCTAGTCCAATCATATTCCATTCATGAATGATGGGATTTTATCACTCATGCCATCAGAGGAAACCGCAACTTTTTTCATAGAAATTTTTGACCTACCGTACCTATGGATCAAGGTAGGTCAAACTTGTGAAAGGTAATATATTTAATAAGATTTGGTTTTTAATAAAGTTTTCCTTTGGAGTACGTAACACAAAAAATTGGTTTTCTATTTAAGCATCTTTTACCTTTGTTATTGTAAATTTCAATATTTGCTAAGAGTTACTCTGCCTTTTGTCTCACATATATATAGGGAAAAAACACAAATGTCTTCTTCATCTTGAGGCAGAAGCACATTTATAAAACCTTGTTTTATATACATGTAAAAAGTCATGTATTTGAACTTAGTTCAATCCTGCTTCTGGATTTCTGTGAGCAATTTTGTCTTTAGATGAAAAAATCTGTGACTTTAGGCTCTCAAGACAATCAAAATTTAAAGTCGTCTGTTCATTTTTCTACTGCTTTTTCTAGCCCAGGTTATTGCCTTTACTTAGTCCCTTCTTAGTTGCATTGAAAGTAGCTCTATGAATCTATTCACCAATTCTCTAAAACAATACTTTTCTTTGAAATCGCAATCTGACTTGATGATAATTTAGTACCTGATGATACGTAGTAGTTGCTACTTTTTTACATACCTACATTGCTACATGTGGGACGTTGGATTTTTAATTCTTAAGGATGATCTCAATCACTGGATCAAACAGATTAAATAAGATCGACTTCCTGCTTTATGGATAATTTGCAATACCAAGGATGAGCCTCAGCCCTCCTCCCTGCTGGCTGCAGCCCCCCAGATCAGCGTCATCCTATTTAATAGGTAGACCCATCCCCATTACCCACGTAGCTCTCTCCAGATTTCTTAATACACACTAATAGTCTTTAATAATTTTTTATTTGAAATCAGAAATGAATTGAAAATTATTCATAAATAAAAAAGTCGACGCCAAGTCGTCGTCGAGTTGCTGTTTTCTTAATGTTTGTGGTTAGTTTGGCGGAGAAACGGCTTTAGTCCAAAAATTAATTATTAACTTATTTCTGAACAGAAAATAGCGAGTGATTCTCAGCTCACATAAACAGGCGCTGAGACTACAAAAAAAACCATCATCTGATCCAAGACTATTTCAGAAAATACCAAAGTGATATAGTACAGTGTGAGTTTCTAAAATGGAACAAATTCTGTAAAAAAAAAAGTTTATTTTTTGGAAAAACGCTCGGACGTGTCGATTTATATTTTAGATTGCCGTCTTTTTTGTAAAATAAACTATTATACAGGTTGTCCCAAATTCAAGATATGACGTCATCGATTGTTTCTTAAATGACAACTGCAGTTTTGGGTTAGCTATTTTCATAGTGTACATCAAGTTATACATAGTAGCCAATTTTCAAATTTTTATAAAGTGCCAGTCGCAAGATAATTAACAAAATTTATTTTATTTCAAACATCAATTCATATTAATATATATTCTACAATAAATGCTCAAAATGATGTCCATTCACTAGTTGGTAATACCCTAAACGTAACTGAAACTCGTTTTGCACGTTTGCAATTACTTCGGGGCAAATTAGTCTTCACTCATGCCTTATTCGTGCTTTCAACTCCCGAACATTTTCAGGTTTCGTTTGGTAAACTTTGCTTTTTAAGCAATCCCACAAAACAAGAATCCAATGGTGTCAGGTCTGGTGACCTGGGTGGTCACCTGTCTGGCAAAATGGGGAGGAGCACCATCTTGTTGAAACCAGATATTTCTGTTGAGGGCATCTTCTTCTATAGGACAAGGAAATAGAGTAACCAAATTTGGAATTAGTTCCTCTTCCAAAAATTCTAAATATCTTGCTCCGTTGAGATTTTCTTCAAAAAAGATTGGTCCTATAACTCGATTATCAACAATTCCTGCCCAAACATTGACTTTTTCTGGGCGTTGATTGTGACCTTCTCTCATTCAGTGGGGATTCTCGTCTGCCCAATAACGAACATTTTGTCGGTTTACCTCACCATTTAGCGTAAATGTCGAGTCGTCAGAGAACATAATGTTGTTTGTGTTCACAACGTTTCTGTTCAGGAGATCCATCATTTGCTCGCAAAACTGAAGTCTTCTATCAGGATCATCTTCGGTCAATTCCTGGAAAATTTTTAGTTTGTAAGGATGCAACTTTTGGGCTTAGAGAATTTTTACTGCTGAAGTTTGGCTAATTTCCTGTTCATTAGCTAGCTGCCTGGTGGAAATATTAGGGTTTTGTTGAACAGATTGAGAACTTTGACATCCTCCATTAGTGCACTCTTTCGATGAATTAATGTTTTCCTTACATGTCCGTTTTCCCGAAAGCGTTTTTCTATCTTACTTACAGTACTTCGAGATAAGAGTGGCGAATTACGATGCTTGTCTCCGAATAATTGAACTACTTCATTTTGTGTTCGAGTTCTATCTCCGTATCCAATCATCATTAAAATTTGAATCTTGTGACTTTCAGTTAAGTAAGGCATTACGTTTAACTAGTTAGTAAGTTATTATTATTATCAAGTATTTAAGCAAATATATTTAAGAAAAGTAACACGCTGTCAATTGTATATTTGATATTGACATTAATGAAACGTACCTAATGCTGGTAGAAATTATCGTTACCAGAAAGTCAAACGTAATCTATAAAAGGGTAGCTTGGAGTAAATTCAGTAGGTAAATGACTAATATGAATTGAAGATTGAAATAAAATAAATTTTGTTAATTATCTTGCGACTGGCACTTTATAAAAATTTGAAAATTGGCTGCTATGTATAACTTGATGTACACTTTGAAAATAGCTGACAAAAAATAGCAGTTGTCGTTTAAAAAAACAATTGATGACGTCGTATCTCCAAATTGGGACAATCTGTATAATGGTCTATTTTACAAAAAAGAAGGAAATATAAAATATAAATAATTTTTCCAAAAAATAAAACGGTTTTTATTTACTGAATTTGTTCCATTTTAGAAACTCGCTCTGTATAGCTGAGAACACCACGCTGACTGCACATTTTATAAAATGAAGTGGTAAGAGAGATGAGTAACGGGTGTAGGATATAAACAACACTTCACATTTGTGAAACTGTCAATGTTTCGACATTTATTTATGTCTTCCTCAAAGTTTTTTCAGCAAGCGAAGTTTGTCACAGGTCTGGAATAATATTCCACTCTATAAAAAAACGTACAACAGCTATATACGAAACTACGAGCAAACGAAGACCACACCAGGACGACAGACACATAAGTAAACGAAAGTCGAAACGTTTGCAATTTCACAAATGTGAAGTGTTATTTATGTTCGTCATCCGCTACTCACCTCTTTCAACTTGGTAAGAAAATGCAACACCTATAAGATTTTGAGGTGATTGTTTGAAGGAAAAGCTTCCAAAGTTTGAGAATCAACTCGAGTATCTATTTCATATTACAGGACACAGTCGGAACTCAAGCTAAAAATTATCAAAGATTGATGACAGTATGATAGGAAACTTTCGAGGCTAGTTATTTTAGAACAACTGATAAAATCGTATCATATTGAAGTCAGGTTAAAAATGCACAAAACGAGTATAAACTTAATGGGTTTATATTTGAAAGTGACAGATGAAAATATATCAAGAACAGGTTATAAATTTTAAACATTTAACTAGAATGTTTCTTTAGTTAGAAAAAGTTAGTTAAAATCAAGGGGAAAATCACGTCATTAAGTGTGTACAAAAAAATTCCATATAATTCACTTTAAAATCCACTAAATGCCGACCTAAATATTCTTCAATTCCACTAAATACAACTAAATTTCCAATGTCTGCACAACACAACTTATGATTTTTAATAAAAGTGAAGTTGCTAGTGAATTTGGAACAAAAAGTTCATATATATTAAGGACTATATATTAAATGGACTTTTTGGATAGTTTCTTTATCTTCACATTATCACTTCACCAGTAATTGAAACTTCAATATATTTTACCTCAATAACTAAAATGTCTCTAAATACCTCTAAGTACCATTCGCTCAACTAAATTCTCAAAAAGTGTACACCAAAATTCACTGGTGATCCCCCCCTTCCCCCCCCGTTTGGACAGTTTTCTGGGCTGGAAAAATGTAGTTGATAACGACAACAAACTTAATTGGTTTATTTTTTACTACAAAATCTCAAAGTATTGCATTTAACCGGCTCCAAGATTAACTCAGAGACGTATTTTAGTTTAGAGTTTTCTGTTCCGACCAAAAGAGACACAAAGTTTCTAATGTCAGGGTAGTCTAAGGTAGAAACTCCTCTTCCGTATTTACATCATAGATGAGCCTTTGTCAAGAGCAAACATAAGCCTCAACGTTACAGTGAGAAATTCTTCTGGGGTTCCTAATTTGTCTTGCATAAACCTACTTACTTTTTCAGGTTTTCAAGAGATTAATTGGGTATCTGTATTAACTCTTTGCACGATGGTAGATGTGGGTCTTCGTGCCACATCTACAATTTATTGTGGTCGTAGTGGTAGTTCGAGATTCCTGCAAATTTATTGGTAATTGTTTCCAAGAACTTTAATATGGTGCAGATTTCAAGAAGTTGTCCCATTAATTTATATGCTAACAATAGTTCAGGACGAGCCCCAAATAATTATTGGCTTTATTTGATGCATATAATGGTCTTATAGAATAACAAGATCTTTCGGACTCTACTAGTCTCATTTTTGCACTTTTAGTGCAAGACATTGCAAAACAAGACGCCCAGTGGTAACATACACGCTTCAGGCCAATCAGCACAATTGGACACCACATTGGACAATGCGGGAGGATGTTACGAAATTAGAGTATCTAGAGAAGCTTCCTAAAAAATCGAGAAAACTATGTGAGTATTTACATTTCTTATTTTGCCTTTTATATAAAGTTCAACCACCAAGACCTAGGAATATCATAAATCAGTTGAATCAAGTACAAGAAAGTGCTACCATATACTTCAGTTTTCTTTAAAATTATCCAGCATTATTATGGTGATTTTCTACTAACTTTTAATATAATCAAAATATCATTTCTGAACAGCTTTTGTTGTGACAGTTGATAGGTCAGAGCACAGTTGAGGAGAGCATTAGACCTTCGAATTTGGTAGCTTTGCAAACCGAGATACGGTTTTCAGTAACCAGTTACAAAAAGTCCGATTTTGTGTAACGAATGAATGTTTGCGGGAAGAACGAAAGATTTTTTTCTAATTTTGACTACAAATACCTACTTAGAGAGAGAGTTATTATTATTAAACTTTAATATGTACCTACTTTTAAACCACTTTGTATCTACCTAATACCGTAAAACTGTAGCAACGGGGTGCCACAAACGAAACCTGCAACTGGTGATGAAACGACGAACTTTTCATCACCAGTTACGAAAGATTTTACTTTTCGTAACTAGTTACGAAAAGCAGGACGTTACGTCACTGTCATCAGTATTGAAAAGTGCCACTTTATATGTCAAAATTAAAAAAAATATATATTATGGGATTATAAAACATATAAAAAAGGTCGAAATTGTGCTAGACTCCTTGCAGCATATCTACTCATGGACGACCTCTTTCTTTCTCTCACGATAAATTCTTTTTAGAAGAATTTGATAGCGATGCAAGACATTAAGTAAAAGGTATTGCACCACAATATTGTATTTTCATATTAAACTCATATGTTAACATGCAGTCGGCAGAAAGTAATTATTCCTTGTCCTTTTTCTCAAAATCCAAACCATATAAACGTAGAAGTAAATTTACATGGCTGCCTTGTGCATCAACGTCTATTTAAGGGCCAGGCCCAAGAAACTTAATCTATCAAAAAGCACCGAGACTAAAGAGCCACTTGACTTTGAGCAGCGCTGTAACTAACCTGATAGAATTGAACTTCATCCCCTATACGTTCGCTAAACTTATTCGCTTTATCATGATCCCCCCTTTGTGGTAATTAACGCTGTAGATGCAGAAACACAGCATTTTGCTGCTGCTGCTGCTGCACCGACAATCTCCTGCTCGGAAATAATGCTTAAAGGGACAGAATGGGAGATTCTTATCTTAGGCTGGCGTCTGTTCATGTAGATGCAAATGAGTCCGGGAAGGTTGTAACAGATGGGGTCCTGAATTTAGTTACGCGTAATAAATTGGGGCGCTGTGTTGTTTCAGAAGGCATGTCACTAAATTTCATAAGTAAATTAACCGCCTGTTTATTAATAGGGCACGTACTGCATCTTAAGAATCGACTTCGTCTGCAATCATTTATCAATCCATAATTCTACTGCCGAAGCTTATTTCATCTTTACGACGTCCTTTCTTATCTTCGCTCGGGTGCATTTTTACTTTTATGGTCTCCCTTTTACGACCCTAAGTCTGCTGTACAAGTTCGTTCAACAGAGAAATTCCGCAGCCATATATTTTGCCGCTAGCTGGTCCTTTAATATACATAGTTCATAGGAGGACGATTGCCCAGAAACGTATACATTTTTTAAATAGTGAAATTTTGCATACTTACTTATATGGTACTGAGCTAAAGAATCCGTATCCTGGATGTGACCGACCATTTTCTGAAAAGCTGCGTTCACAGGGGCGAATATGGTGAGAACTTCGTTTTCTAGTGTAAAATTGCAAACTCTGCATGCCTGCAACCAATCGTAGAACTGAAACAAAAGTCAATATTAGACAAACTCACTCAATAATATCTATAACGATACAAGTTTTATAAATTTAAGGCAATTTCACTTGCGTTTTGGTATGTTATGGAGCATTGTTGGTTAACTAATATCATTAGTTAAGCGCTGAATACGATATTGAAGTGGGATATGTTTTAGTAACAAT
This sequence comes from Taphrorychus bicolor, assembly GCA_951812265.1. Lineage (NCBI taxonomy): Eukaryota > Metazoa > Arthropoda > Insecta > Coleoptera > Curculionidae > Taphrorychus > Taphrorychus bicolor. Next base: position 45,240,776 of record OX638297.1, on the reverse strand, counting down.
GTAAATATTAACCATCGCTGCAACGTAAATATCACTAAACTTTCAGAGGTTGATTTATACCATTCATATCGGCATGTTTTCAGTTAAACAGTAGTTTAGTGGTTGTTTAACTCATCAACATTAATTTTAAATTAAAGTTGTGTATTTAATAGGAACAGGTTTACGGGTATAGGACTGAATAAAACTGCTCTCGTTGAAAAATTGCCGACGTTTCGTTCTCCATTATGTCTCGTTCTCCATTACGTTCCAATTCCTCCATTATGTGTACTGGTGCACTAAACTCCATAGACACAACTATGTTCTCAACCTAAAAAAAAGGTCAGTAAAATCATATACGCGTGATCGTCTATTGATACGTTATGTTGTCGTTATGTTACTAATTGCTTAAATGTTTATATGTTTATATTTATATTTATTAAGAACACATTTTACATATTCTGTAGGCCTGCTGTGCAATTTCTTTTTTATATTTGTAGCCCTGAAGAAGATTGTAATATACAATCGAAACGTCGGCAATTTTTCAACGAGAGCTGGTTTTATTCAATTCTATACCCGTAAACCTGTTCCTATTCATTGGCAGGAGGACGTTAACCACACATAATGTTGTGTATTTAATTACTAGTGTTATAGGTAGAATAACAGGAGTTTTCGAATAACCGTGTTTTCGTATTTAAAATAATAAAATGTTTTCATATTTAAAATAAACGTATTTCTACTAAATCAGTTTAGTTTTCACGCTAGTGGCATAACAATCTGTATTTTTACACTAGTGCTCCAATGAAATTAACGCAATTATTTAAATTCAATGCCAAGTTATAATACTGTAACGTCAACAAACAACTAGTTAAACGGAGTCTGGTACACTTGAGGAAAATCCTTGGTACTATTTTTTTTTGGAGATTTTTGCCATAGCCTGCAATACAGCGCGATAGTGCACATACAGCGTAATAGCATAGTATAAGGAATATCTAAAAGGGGTAAAAAGTGGACGTTTTGCTCACTTACTTATTTAGTATTCATTTAAGTTAATTTGATGTATGTACTGATTAAATTGTAATTATTAGGTAATTTGTGACATATTAACCCGAAGATTTCGAAATCGTTGTCGACATCAAACAAGAATATCTTTTTTAAGCACCATGTAGAATGCAAAATTTTCTAATTTATCAGCCATTGTAAAATATACAAAATTCAGAGGTAAAGAATCGAGATCGAGAGGCGAGCTTCGAGATCATTCCCGCGCGACCGTCAAATCAATCGCAACTCGACGACGAGCGTGATTTATTACCTTGTTTACTCGGTTTTTTAGTGGTATTTAAACGGTTTGGCGTAATTTTGATTATTGAATAAATACAGAATGTTTTTAATTAAAGACTGTGACACAGGAAATATTCGACCCCGAGTTCGCAAAAATATTTGACACAACTCAAATAACCAACCTTTTTGGATGAGTTTATTTTAAGGCCTGTTACCACAGCGTAAGGAATATCTAGTAGGGTTTTTCACTTGGTGCGCACTGGGCTGAACTCGGTGCAGATTCCACGTTTCACTGGGAGATCCAGGGCCCACTTTTTCGGAGTCTATTGTTTCACTGGGCGACTTGCACCGGAAAAGTGCGTACTGAGTGCCGGAATAATGGACCTGAGGGTCGCTTCGGAGCCAGTTCAGTTTAAAAGAAACATGGAGGTTGACGGCGGAAAATGGTTGTCACGTCAGATGCAGTTTTTGTTGATATTTCACCAATAATGATTAATAATTACGTATTAAATGTATATACTTCAATATTTACACGTTTCTACTGCTTCTACGACTTAAAACGTGCTAAAATGCGTACTAGAGTATAATTAGGGGTTCTTTGGTGTAATTTTATGTTTTCGGCTAAAACCAGTAGAAATCGACGTAAAACGACTTAAAACGTGCTAAAATGCCTGTTTGAGTATAATTAGTGTTTTTTTTTGGTGTAATTTTATGTTTTCAGTTAAAACCAGTAGAAATCGACGTAAAATGACTTAAAACGTGCTAAAATGCCTATTTGAGTATTATTACTGTTTTTTTTTTGGTGTAATTTTATGTTTTCAGCTCAAACCAGTAGAAATGCGACGTAAATCGACTTAAAACGCGATACAATGCGTACTAGAGTATAATTAGGGGTTCTTTGGTGTAATTTTATGTTTTCAGCTAAAACCAGTAGAAATGTGATACTTTACCTGCTAAAATCAGGAACAATACTCACGATTCAACTCCAGAACCCAGTCAAATGAAAACGTTTTGTAAGTAAAATAAACGTCCATACATTATAATATTATATGTATCTCTATTCAGAAATATATTTATTTTAGGTTTGTAGGTATACAGGGTGTCCAGTTTAAAATGATGTACATGCGGATATTGGAAACCGTTACTACTAGGGTCGGTTAATACAAGGTCGCTTATGGAAGAAAAGTTGCGTTATTGGTCTGCTTAAAAACAATCTGAGTCAATGATATTTTAAATAGATATCGTTCCGATGATACAGAGTGAAAACCAAAAAAGTGAATTTTCGAAAAACCCTATTAGTTTACTTATTACAAGAGCTACGGTCATAAAAGTTGCAGATTAGGGGTGGGAGAATATGTTGATTCCGAATATTCGGTTAAAAGTCGTCTAGGCATACAAGGTTGTGCGCGGCCGTTGTCAACTCGTTTTTCATATGGACGCCATATTGAATTTTTGCAATTTTAAAATCCCCGCAAAAAAATGCTAATTAGCCACGTATAACATCTTCATGTTCGGCCACGAAAATTTTTTTAAAGTTAAAAAATTAAGATTTCATCGTAGGAGGCTTGGATATTCCTATTAAAATGTACTTACTGTATATGAACAGCAACTTCAGGTTAATTAGGAGAAGTTAAGTGTATATTTATTAAGTTTGGTATTTTGCCAAGCTTACTAGTAAAATTATTCAAAAACTGTACAAACCGGAACTAAACACCTTTATTGATATGACGAACAATTAAAACAAAGAAACGAAATTATCTATTTTAGATTTAAATTAAGTGTTCAAATAAACCACCGTTTATTTGAGCGTCTCGGGCGCACCATAACTCGTCCCAGGACCGCTTCGCAAGAGTTTCTTACTATTTGCGGAGTAAGTCCGTAAACAAATTCTGTTAACAGCTAGCCTAAGTTCCCCTACGGTTTCGTAAGACCTACGATATACTTGATTTTTCAGCTAACCCCATACAAAAAAATCGAGCGGTGTTAAATCAGGGGGACCTCGCAGGCCATCCATAATTGGTCCCAGATTGCCTATCCACTTATCGTCAAATTCAGCATTCAGATAGTTTGCAATGATCCGTCCATTATGAGATGGAGCACCCTCCTGCTGAAAAAACATGTTCTGTATGGTGGCTAGTGGAAATCCCATTATTTCTTCTGCTACGTTACTTTGCAGGATGTTCAAAATCTCTCGAAACTTAACGTTCTCATTAAAAAAGTACGGCCCAATCACATGTGTGTCCTCAACTCCTGGCCACACATTAAATCTCTATCTAATTTGCCGTGAATTTGCATAGGACCAGCAAACAGTATTCTTACGATTAAATAGTCCACAGTTGGTAAATCGGCTCTCATCAGACCAGAGGACGTTCAAGGTAAAATTAGGTATGTTGTTAGTTCTTTTAATAAACCATTGACAAAATTCCATTCTTCTAATATGATCGCCTTTCTGGGGCCCCTGACTGGGATACTCACTATAGGGATGGTATTTATGATTATTAAAAGTGCAAAAATTTAATAATGTCCATAAGAAAAACGAAAGTTGACAACGGCCGCGCACAACATAGTAGGCTTAGACGACTTTTGACCGAATTTTCGGAATCACCATATTCTCCAACCCCTAATCTGAAATTTTCATGACCAGCTCTTGTAATAAGTAAACTATTAGGGTTTTTAGAAAATGCACTTTTTTGGTTTTCACCTGTTTTATCGGAACGATATCAATTTAAAATATCATTCACTCGGATTATTTTTAAGCAGACCAGTACGCAACTTTTCTTCCATTTAAGAGACCTTGTATCTTCAATGTTTTCCAATATCCCTATGTACATCGTTTTAAACTAGACACCCTATATACCTACTTCTATTACTATATAACTACTTATTTTCATCATATCATTCAGGCTAAGGACCAGCATTTGAATTTTACACCCAGCAGTACTGATAATGACCATGTTCTTGTAGAGGTTCATCAGAGATAGTCCCTAAATGGTATGGTACAAAATGAGGAGGTTCTGGATAATTCACCACTAAATTATATTCCGGCCTTTCTACAAAAATTACTATTAATGAGTAGAACTGAATAATGTACAATAGAACAAAATAATGAAGATTAATTAATTTTAAAAATTAATAAAGTTCGTCGAAGGTTGAAGATGAGCGGCAAAGAGTTTGATAGGCACTAATACTCTCCTACCTATGTATTTGTCTTTACAATCTATACAAGGTGCCACAAGTGCTAAGTCACACATCAAGAAGGATATGTGAAACGGAATTTATTTGATATGGGATGGGGTATCTACTGGGTTTTAGGTAAGTATCTATTAGGTAATAGATAGAAGAACAGGGTGCCACAATATTCTGTGTATATATACACAGAGCGAGGTGAAATCACTGGTGAATTTTAGTGTACACACATGGGAGTACACACATTTCTGAGATGATGACAAAGAGATATTGAAATTTTTCGGGGAAGTATATCTGACGAATTTTGTTTATCTTTCTGAACGATTTAACATCAGTTATAACTGGAAGTAATGAGAATGCGGATGACACCAACCTAATGGTAGGTGAGAGGAACTTTGTTGGCTTGGAGGAGAGAGGAACGGATTTCTTGCAGGGAGCAAATGAGAACTGATTTGACAAATTTTGATAGTTCTACTTGGCGTGTACTTGGCAGTACACTAGACTTGCATTAAAGTTGCCAATCGAAAATGCTATAAATCAGATCAGGATCAGCAAGGCTTCACATTAGATAAGATATGCTCAACTGTTTCATGATCTTGCATGCATAGTCTTCACTGGTTTCCTGGGAAGAGTTTAACTCTATTAAACTTTAGGATTTTTACTTTTATAGGCTTTATAACTTCCGTAAGCAACAGAGTACATTCAAATTTATTGAATGCAAAGTAAGTATGTTTTCTTTAAGTTGTGTTAAGTTGCTGATATGCAGCTGGTATGTTTTCAGCTAAAATCAGTAGAAATTGACGTAAAACGACTTAAAACGTTCTAAAATGCGTCTTTGAGTATTATTTGTGGTTTTTGGTGTAATTTTATGTCTTCAGCTAAAACCAGTAAAAATCGATGCAAAACGACTTAAAACGTGCTAAAATGCCTGTTTGAGTATAATTAGTGGTTTTTTGGTGTAATTTTATGTTTGCAGCTAAAATCAGTAGAAATCGACGTAAAACGATTTATAGCGTCCTAAAAGGCGTATTTGATTATTATTAGTGTCGTTTTGGTGTAATTTTATGTTTTCTGCTAAACTCAGTTTAATTCTGCTGAATCTCTGCTCGTTTCCAAGTGAAACTCAGTTTTATTTGAAAACGAGCAGAGATTCCACTGCTCGAAACGTCGTGTAAAAAACTCAATAAAGACAATGGAAGTTCAAGATGTTTCACTTAATAGTACATCTTTGTCTACCACTTTAAACAAGCCACTTCCTTTTTTAATTGTATTTTTTATTTTTTTGCGCCTGTACGGTTGATTTGATTGAAAAACTTTTAGGAGTAAAGTTGTAGAGCTTATGGTCAGCTATCATCCTGTAATTTTTTCAATATCTCAGTTTTTGCTGTTTTTTTGTAAAAACGCCTCGAAAGGTGCAAGAATTTGAATTTGGCGCGTCACCCCTGCCATGCATGTGCAGTGTCGCCAACATAATAATTTCTTATGTCAGAGTCATAGCCGATTTTCCTTTCTTATCTATTTTGAGGCTATCACGTAGTAATTAACGTGATTATGTAGTGAAAATTAACCGGAAACCTGACGATAATGTTCTTAAATCATATGGTAAGTGAAAGTTACGTTTATTATTATCATAATTAGTAAAAGGAAAATCATTCCAATTTGTGTATGGCTGATTATCTAATTCATTTTAGTTTAGCAATACGACGCCAACAACAATGACATGATGATTTGTCTCTTGTCACCAATTATGGGTGTTCGCTGTTGTTGTTATTGAGGTGAATACATCTATCTCCAAATATTTTACTTAAAAAGTGTCTATTTTGTAAAAAACACTATATAAACAGTCAGGTATTATTGTAGCTTTCTCTGCTCTATTATTGTAGCTTTCAAGATGTTTAAGTTGATTAAATGAAGAGATTATACTGTCTTTAATCCCCGGAGTTAGTTGAATGTCGTCCTGTATCTGTACATCCCCAATAAACCACCAAATCAGGTAAAGTTAATGATATAGTTAACAAATCAACGTTAAAACTAGAGTACCTATGTGTTTACTAAAAAGTATGGTATGCCAATAAACAAAAGGGCAAAAAAACACTTTACATTCAAGAAAAGAGGTTTCATAGACGACTAAGAAAACGTTGACAAATCAACTGTTAAGGTTGCACTTTCATGCATAATTTTGAAAGTTTTAGATGTATAGTCAATGTTCAATTTAGGCTACGTAATAGAGAGTGTTAAAGAAAGGTGCTTACAAACTTTCAGGGATAATAGAAGACGTCAAGTCATCCAACTTTTGCTTATACTCCTATCAGCAAACGCACCTTTTTTGGAATTCAAGAAAAGTCAAAGAAATATTTTTATGAAGTTAAAAATACTCATTTTTACTTGGATGAATGTTCAGAAATGGCATTTAACTGATGTCAAAAGCTCACGAACTGTATTTGCCCTGTCTAAGACTGCTTCATTTCTTTGCAAAGCCACCCATGGTATTCTTAGCATCCGTCTATGTAACCACATTTCAAATGCTTCTAAACGGTTGATTGTGGCAGCTTTCAGTGTACAGACTTCAGCTCCGTACAACAGCACAGACCAAATGTAACTTTTAATCATTCTTTGTCTCAGCTTTAGGTTCAGGCTGTCATTACAAAACAGTGATCTCATCTTACGGAACGTTGCACGGGCTGTTTCAATCCTACATCTAATTTCCCTATCCGGGTCGAGTTGCTCGGCTACACCAGTATTTCCCAATATATTTATGAGCTTTTTTTCGTGTTGCACTCTGTCGAAGGCTTTTTCATAATCAATAAAACACACGAAAACGTCCTTACGTTGGTCTCGACATTTTTGGAGAAGAACATTCAGAGCAAACATTGCTTCTCTGGTACCAAGGGCATTTCTAAAGCCGAACTGCGTCTCGTCTACTTTCTTGGTTTACCCACGTAATTTATCACCATTTAACTCAAAAAACGGCACCCATTAGCAATCGAAAAAAATTTTCCAGTGGCGTAGACGTTAGAGACAAAACAATTGCACGCGAGCCTAAAATCTACGCCAGTGGCACATGAAAAAGCGCACTCTAATCCTCATAAAATACGTCCAAGCAATGGAACACGTATACGAAAATTCAGTCGTCTAACTGAATTAGTTCCTGAAATGTAACCAAAAAAAAACTCAAACAAAATTTTTTCTTCGACATTCTGTATCCCAAACTCCAATACCCCCTAAAGTGTGTCAACATCTTTCTGAAACACTCTGTATAATAGAATGGAATAATCAGAAGTAAAAATCAAATTTAGTACCTTTAGATGCATGCTTTAGAAGGTCGATATTTTTGGTTGAATTATACCTGCATCAAACAGTAAAACGTTGTTTCACGCGACATTAATACGTTGTTTTAATTTTATTCTTCAAACGTTGTTTCACCGTTATGTTACAATTTACTGGGGGGTGACTCTCTCTACATATCCATACAAACTTTTGAGGGAAAAAGTGAAAGAGGTAGATGGATATAAGATCGTTAAAGAAACCTCTTTATTCATCAGTATAATACATCTGAAGTATGGGTGTTCATTTGAAAACGTCATCTAGTTCGCTGTAAAATGTAAAAAAAAAGGATGAAAGTACAAAAGTCCATCTACTTTGATTGTCATATTTTTTCTGTAAAAAACTCATAAGCTTTCTAGATAACGTTTTCTGAAAACGGGGACATCGATATTCTGCTTTGAACCTAGTTAGTGAAAAAAAGTACCTTGTGTTCATTTACACATTTTTCAACATTTAGATCACATATAAAAACCCTTGCTAAGTGCTGGATTCTTCTATGACAGACAAAATCTCATTGGAAAACCAAATACAGTGCGCCCCAAAATGCCATTCCACACATTAACAACTTCTCGACGTTGGTCTCGGTTGTCCTGCACTGTACGTGGATTTTAGAGAGTCCAAACTCATTCATTTTGTTGATTTGAGGCACTGATTAATCCAAATTAACATTCATTGGTGGAACAAATGTTTATAGCAAACAAGCAGGACCAGTAATCAGATAGCGATGGGTGTTTGATCTGCTAAGACCAATTTCTTTCATGTTTTATCTATGTATCTGGAGACTATAGTGCCTGTGAAAAAAAAATTTTAGCGACAACAAATCTTAATAAAGGTGATGGTGTTTTTATAGGAATAATTGTTGTTATCTGTGTTATTACCTAAATTTATGTTACATTTCTTTGTCATGTCCACTTATTAATTTCTTCCGTTAAGAAACTTATGTATAGATTTATTATGGAAATATACTTATTTTGGTACTTGTTGCATCCACTTTTTCACACACAATTTTCCCGAAATAAAAATGTAATGTATACCGAAAGCTTGTATTTATTGATATTAAAGATTCGATTTTCATTTGTTCACTTTGACAGCAAAAAACAATTGAACATCGAAATCAGGAACCATTTTGTTGATACACTGTAAAATTTAATTTTTATTATTTCATATTTAAATGTTTCATTAGTTATGAATTTTGAGGAGGGAAAACTTGTTTTAAAACAATACTGAGCGGGTAACTCCTTTGCTCAAAATCGAGTCAACATTGCACACATTTCCTGAACGACCAATACCAGCATGCAGTTCACTTCAGGCGGTGGTTGCTCGTTTCGAGGAAACTGGGAGTATTAACCCAATATGTTCCTGTGAGCGAAAGCGACGACTTCAAGCTGGTGCGTCTCCAGAGGATGAAAATGTGGCAAAACTTGTTGTTCTTACTACAGTAAACGATGATCCTTCCAAGAATATTCAACAGATTGGCCAAGAAACTGGTCTTAGCAGATCGACCATCCATATAATTATCTGCAAAAAGAAGGTTTTAAAAGCTACAAAAAAGAAAACCATCAAAAACTCTCACCTACCGACCTTTTCCCCCGAAAGAAGTTTTGTGTCTTTGAAGTCCTGACCGAAAAAATTATTGCAGTCCCAAGATTTGTTAGAAACCTTTGTTTCACGGATGAATGCTCGTTTAGATTGACCGGCTCTTCAAATAAACAAAATGATCGGAGTTGGGCACTCCAAAACCCACATATAGTGCATGACAATCGGGACCAACGTCGAACAACTGTAAACGTGTGGATCGGCATTTTGGGGCGCCATGTTATAGGTTCATTTTTCATTGATGGCAGTTTGAACGCCAACATATATGGCAATATGGTTCGCAATGAGATTTTGCCTGCTGTAGAAGCCATCCAGCCATTAGAACGGATTTTTTAGACGCAGAATGTGGCGTCGTGTCACACTGCACTGCAAAATAGACGTTTTTTAAACGAAACATTTGGTGGTAGCTCGATCGGAAAGTTTGAAGCAATTAATTGGCCACCTCGCTCTCCGGATTTGAATTCCTGTGATTTTTTTGTTTGGGGATTCATTCAAGATCGTCTCTACCAGAGAAATAAACAATATGCAAATGTTTAAGTGTTGAAACTTGCCATTCAAGAAATTTGTGGTCAAGTCACGGTTGTGATGTTAGACAATACATGTCGCAATTTTGAAAATAGGCTTGCATATTGTATCTCTGCAGAAGGTGGTCATTTTGAACAATTCCTCTGATGTGCCACATATAGTCTTGTATTTTATTTATTTGTTTATTGTTCTTGTTTACCTTTGTGTTTGATGTTAAACACATGGGTGGTTGTTCACTTTCTTTGTAGTATGTAATTAAATGGTTCTTTTAAGAGCCGCCAATCCGTATTTTCTTTTCGCCAATTCCACGATAACTCAGTTGTAGAGTACAATCACATTTCAAGCTTGGTTCTTGGTTTGCTCAACAAATGTATCCACCCAACTCGTCGTCCTTAATAATTCTTCACATTAACCTAGTTTTTAGCTTTACCAATGACAAAGACAAGAGACATATCGTCGATCCGTTGTCTGTTGCTAATCTAAAATGAATTGGACAACCAGCCATACACAAATTGGAATGATTTTCCGTTTACTAATTATGATAATAATAAACGTAACTTTTACTTACTGTATGACTTTAAGAACATTATATTTTCTTTAGGTTTTCGGTTAATTTTCACTGCATAATCACGTTAATTGCTACATGATAGTCCCTCAAAATAAATAAGAAAGAAAAATCGGCTCTGACCCTGACATAAGAAATTATTATGTTGGCGACACTGCACATGCATGGCGGGGGTGACCAATTGCGCCAAATTCAAATTTTTGCACTTTTCGAGGCGTTTTCCCAAAAAAAAAACGGCCAAAACTGGGGTATTGAAAAAATTTTACCTATATTCTACCATGACCTATAATTTTCTATTTTGTCTATTCTATTGATTCCGAAACAAAAATCGCAAAGAAATTAGTATTAACAATTTCCTTCAAATGTACCAGAGCCGCTAAACGTCCTAGAGGGTCTTTCAAGTTGCTGAACCAAAGCATCGAGTGATCAGTAATCATATAAAAATGCTCGAAATAATGTCTGAGCTTTCCCACCCTCCAAATAACTGCCTGATCTTTTTTCGTCACATTAAATTTCTTTCCGTGTTTAAATTGTTGGGTTAGGACACAGTGTCTTTCTTATAGATAATTTGGAGGACAAACATTATAGCAACGTACGTGTCTCACGAGCATTGAGCATTGCATGAGCTTGCAAATATTATAAAAGAAAGAGAATAATTTTCAGAAGAAGTTAAGGCCAAAACAAAATAATAAAATTGAAATCTCACCTCCAGCTCTAAGGATTATAATATAAAAAAGTATGAAGATTAATGCATCATATAAATCCATCCTGCAGTGTCAACTTCGAGACAAGCCTTATGTATGCCAAAATGAAAAATTCTTCTGCCTAGACTACGCTGCATAGGCTTTTAGGGCATGTCGCCGTTTTTTAATTTACGACATTCATTAACTTGAGCTATTTTTCGCCTTCGGGGATTATCATAGCTATGCGCAATATCTTAATGATGAAATATCACTGAGGATGATATTACGCCTTTTCTTGAAACTCTCTGAAGCCAAGCAAGCTAATGGATCTTTTTGCGGATGAGATGCACAATTCTATTTAAACCATCTATTTAGCAGTTAGTTTTAAATTACCAAAAAAAAATGCAAACCTCATGGAAATCTGAATATTAATTTTCGAACAAAAACACAATTTAATCTTGGATTAAAACGAAATTAAAAACGACAAGCTTATTCAGGTGGACGCAAATTCAATTGAGTAGTTAAAACTTTATCAGCGAACGAATAATAATGGCTTCAGTTTATAAAAATGCTGAAAAATATTCATGGGTTAGCCGATCTCTTTTTTGTTTTGCTAACGAAGCGATAAAGCATGTAAAAACTTCGGCAGCTATTGAACCTCCTGGGACCATTTTTTGAATAAACCGTGCAGGATTACGTAAATAGCAGGAAAAATGCGATTGCAAAGCTTACAGAAATACATATTTTATTTCTCGTTGTTATTAAGTAAATATTAGGACATCGTTTTGCATTTTAGTACTAACGTAAAATATTTTGTGGATTTTTTTTACCTGTGATTTTGGATCTAAAAGCGTTATGATTTAGTAATTCTGCACGCACTCTTTGGCCTTTATGGAGTTTCTGTTCATTATTCATTTGTTGTGTGAAAAGTAAAATACGAATTTCTAATCGACTTGCTTGTGTGAAACTTGAAATTTTTATGCTGTAACCCGAACCAATCACGATGGTTCTATTCGGGCAGTGGCGGAAATAGCCTTTTGTGAAGAGGGGGGGGGGGTAAAATTTTTTTTGAGGTGCCACGCCCACTTTTTGTAAATTTTTACGATTGTTTTCCTCATGCATACATTTTCCCATAAGAAGAGTGTAATTTTGAAAAAAATTCAGCGAAAATTCCATTTTGTCTAGACAACTAATTGTTAATTTCCGCTGTCACCTACTAACCAGTTTGACTGAGCAAGTCAGTAAGAACTTCATTGACTGCCTGTAACTTGAGAACAAGAGAAGCGGCTTGCTTAACACTATCGGAAGTTCCGTAGGTGCAATATTTTCGGAGATAGACCCCTCGGAAGTTGATTTTTAAGCACTTTTAGAATCGCGTTTATTGACCATTTAAAAAAAAAACCTTTTAGTGATTAAGTTCATTCAAATTGAGTTTGTTACGTTCTTAGGGGATTGCAAACGTGCCATTCCGCTCAAAAACAGTAAAAAAAATGTTTCCGAAATTTTTTCGAAATGGTTAAAAATGGGGGTTATTATTGACCGCCTGTAACTTGAGAACGCCTTTGACCGATCGGAGTGAATCTAACTGTTTTTTCCTCTCCAAGATGTCCTCTCTCACCTCCAACCATCGGCAGTTCCGTAGGAGTAATATTTATGGAGATAGATCCCTTCGGAGGTCGATATTTAAGTACTTTTAAAATCGTGTTTCTTGATCATTTTAAAAAAAAAAAACCTTTAGAGATTAAATTTATTCGAATCGAGCTTCTTACAGCCTTAGAGGATTGCAAGCCTGCCATTTCAATCAAACACAGCAAAAAATTATTTCCGAAATTTTATCGAAAATGTCCAAAGGAGGGTGTACGACGACTTTCTTCTCAGTTCTCAACTTTGACCGCCTGTAACTTGAGAACGCCTCAACCGACCGGAGTGAATCCAACTGTTTCCTCTTCTTGATGTCCTCTTTCACCTCCCACCATCGGAAGTAGGTGCAATATTTTCGAAGATATACCCCTTCGGAAGTCGATTTCAAATGTCGTCAAAATCAATCTTTTTAGTTATGCGTTTGCGTTTATCAGTTAGTCAAACAGTTGTACCCAAAGTAATCTAAAGAGAGTCCTATGAGAGATAGGCTCATAGGACGGATGAGAAAAGAGAAATATGGGTCCATAAACAAGCTTCGAATTAAAGTCGAAATAGATTTGTTCTGACCGCTGTAGAATGTAAAATAAATGAAGTAACCAAAGTGAGGTTTCCAAGTAATTAATTTTTAAGTATTTTAATAATTTAAGCAATTTTCTTTGAAAATAAAAAAAATATAATGCACCCATTTCTTACCTCATAGTTCAAATGAGAATTTTTTAATTTAAAAAATTTAAAAGAATGATTTAGTTTACATTTTCAATGTATTCAAAGAAAAACCCTATTTATTTACTTAAGAAGCGTCTCCCAATTAAAAGTAAGTTATATTTTGTGGTGTTGCCTTAAATCGGTATTTAGAATTCATACCTGCTACGTTAGTAAGTAATAAATCCTTACGCTAACTGACTCACTGGCTTATTACTTTATCGCATATTCTTTTTCGTATTTTCTTAAATCTTCCTTAAATACCATAAGTAACAAATTCTGAGGTAAAGTGGTTAATTTAGAATTTGAGAGTTTTGCTTACTACCTGTGTGAAAAGTAAATATTTCATAAAATAATAGTGTATTACATACCGGGGTGGGAAATCGTTCATTACTGTCGAGAGATTTGACAGTTTATCGAGACGCGCAGCGTCGAGATGGACTATAAAATCTCGAGACGGTAAGGAGACTTCCTACCAAGGTGTGTATACTATTTTATTTACAACCTACATAATATGAATTTACATTTTTCGTATAAGGTATTTATAATATTTTTAACTATCTTTTTTTAAAATTACCAGTTAAGTATCTTATGTAGTTTCGCTGCTACTACAAACAACTTTTTAATTCTATAAAGACATTAAATTTTAGGGACCAAGAAATAAGCAAGGAAAATGAGGGTTGAAAGAGAGTTAGGTAATAAGCCATTACCGCCCTTGGGTGGTAATGAATACCCATTACCTACGCCTAATTTAGAGGTAGGTAATAGGTAATTTCCCACCCTCCTATGACGTTTGTAATGATAGCATTACATATATGGTTGTAAATAAATTACTTTACGCTTCAAATCGTTTCAATTTATCCCGTCTAGAAGATGGTTCGTCGTTATTGCTTCCAACTATGTACCGATACGTTGCATTTTTGCCCATATAAAGTTATCCATTTTACTATTTTACTTATTTTAGGATAATTTCAATTTATTACTTGGTTAAATCTTTTTACCTTATAATACCGAAATTCTGACTTTTACAGATAAGTAATAATTCAAAATATGTTGGATTAAAGTTTGAGCTTAATATCATCAATCCTTCAAATTCGAAGCTACAGTCCTGATTTAAATTGCAAAGTAAGGGATTACTGCCAATTATTTTTACCCATTAAATTGCAAATACTGACAACTTAATCTGAAAAACTCAAGTTATTACCTAATGTACTAAAACTGCTGGAATTATGAATCAATGAACTAACTAGCTTCAAGAACCTGCTAGCCAACTGAGTGATTGCAATATTGACATTATACAAGTAATGTGTCTAATAGTCTAATAATTTCACAAGCACTAAATCGATAAATCTATTATCAAAAACTTAGGGTAAGAGATTTTATTCAATAAATGACTTTGGAGTTCAAATCGTAGAAAGTACCTACGTAGTCTAGTACCTAATCATTTTAAAGGAGTATTTAATGGCAATGAAAAACACAATGATTTTGTAGTATTTAAGTAGGTTGATCTTTCAGATTTATTGCTTCCAACTATCAACCCATTCATTGCATTTTTAGTCAAATTAAATTCTTCCGTTATTATTTTCTACTTTTACTATTTTTAGGATAATCAATTTATTAATCTATCACTTGATTATTTTTTTTTTACTAAAATTGTGACCTTTTGATATTGTTGTTGTGTTTAATTGTGAATTTTTTTGAGTAAAATAATAATTTAAGATGTGTTACTTTAAAGCTTGGATCATTTTAAGATTATCAATCTCTCCGTTCTATTGACTTCTAAAACTTTTACTTTTCTAAGACCTTCACGTTACAAGTTACAGGTAATAAATTCTTACAATGAACGACTTTTTTATTGGTTAAATGATTATTTTTAACTGCTCTTGCTCTGATTTGTGTAACACTTGTTTAATTGATTTATCATTTGGGCATTTTTATTATGTTAAGAACTGATAAAACACAATAAGTGAAGTCATTCAAAACGTCTTCAGTATAAAGAAATAATAACTATAAGTTATAAATGATTTGCAATAAAATATAGTATTGATTAAAAAAAGAATGTGGTAATTGGTTACTTGCTTTTCTTTGTTAAGTTATAAGTAACTAAGTTTCGGATAACCCAATGATTCATTGATTTATTACTTGAGCAACTTTTGACATCCCAAAATGCCAAAAGTGGCACTTTTTACAGAGTTAATTAGTTTTTTTTTACGTAAAGTAGTATGATTTAGATATTCCTATGGAGGAAGTAATAATTTGATTTTTATTTTGCGATTTAAGAAAATAGTAGATTATGTAAAGGGTAAAGGGTATGTAAAGGTACTACGAGTAAAAGTGGGTCTTTTCGTGCTGAGGCCAGAGATTGACGGCTGAAGCGAAGCTGAGGCCTGCAACTGTGCGAAGCACGAAAAGACCTGTTACTCCGAGTAACGTATACTATTTTTTTTTAAGCATGCAGTATATAAGAAGTCTATTTAAAAGTGATTCAGTTTTGCAATTTTTTCTCATCCCCTTTAAGCGAAATAGAATGGGTTAGAACGGTGGTTTTCAATGTTCAATGGTTTTAATGGTATTAAATCATAACCAATGGTAAACAAAAATTTTGTAGCACTAATATCAATACTAACTTAATCACATTGACAGATAAATATGATGGCGCGCATGACATTTAACAGACCAATTCAGAATTCGAGAACCTATGCGATTTCGACTAATAACGGTTTCGGGTGGTGCTCTCGAGCGGTCTGAGAGTATTCCTGTCTTTTGTTTTTCAATAAGAATAAAAAGATGCCAATACATGCTACCATGACGCCACCATGACAGTAGCGGTGACTTTTGACTTTATTTTACTGCCTAGAACTTTTTTGTTGCTTTTTTTGGTCTCAGGATTAGAAAGCCCACTTTAGGTGTGCGTATGAAAAAATATTGAAAAAATTTAAAAAAATAGTGGATTATGTCACTAGGAGTAAAAATGATTATTTTCGTGCTAAGCCCAGAGACTGACGGCCGAAGCGAAGCTGAGGCCTGCAACTGGGCGAAGCACAAAAAGATCTTTTTTTTTTCAAGCGGACTAAAAGTACTTCATTTGTTTTCTCCATACGCACACCTAAAGTGGGCTTTCTAATCCTGAGTCCAAAAAAGTAGCAAAAAAGTCCTAGGCAGTGAAAGTAATGTCAAAAGTCACCGCTACTGTCTTGACAGGCGCATATATAAACGATTTTCATTCACCAAAATTATTTGAACACTAGATGACACCAGATAGACCGATCTGAGTGTATTGCCATTTTTACATTCTTATTGAAAAAACAAAGGATAGAAATACTCTCAGAGCGCTCGAGAGCACCGCCCGAAATCGTTATTAGTCGAAATCGCATAGGTTCTCGGATTCTGAATTCCTCTGTTAAAAGTCATACGCGTCTTCATATTTATCTGTCAATGTGACGTTTATTAATTTAGTATTGATAATAATGCTACAAATTTTTAGTTTACCATAATTTACCTAAACCCCCTAAACCATTGTTTATGATTTAATACCAGTAAAACCATTAAACATTGAAAACCACCGTTCTAACACGTTCTATTTATTTTACAAACAATATACACTACTAATTGGTTAAGTACCTAGACCCGCTTAAAGAGGATGAGAGAATTACAAAAACTAAATCACTCTGAAATAGACTTCTTATATCCTGCATGCTTGAAAAAAAAAATAGTATGTATTACTCGGAGTAAAAGGTCTTTTTGTGCTTCGCCCAGTTGCAGGCCTCAGCTTCGCTTCGGCCGTCAATCTCTGGGCTCAGCACGAAAAGACCCACTTTTGCTCCTAGTGACATAATCTACTATTACTCCCACTATTTTTTTTCAAGCATGCAGGAAATAACAAGTCTATTTTAGAGTGATTCAGTTTTGCAATTTTCTCTCATCCTCTTTAAGCGGGTCTAGGTACTTACCCAATTAGTAGTGTATATTATTTGTGAAATAAATAGAATGTGTTAGAATGGTGGTTTTCAGTGTTCAATGGTTTTAATGGTAATTAATTATAACCAATGGTTATGGTAAACTAAAAATTTGTAGCATTATTATCAATACTAAATTAATAAAAATCACATTGAAGATTGTTATAATGACGCGCATGACATTTAACAGACTAACTCAGGGCGACGTCACATACAGAGGAATTTGGTTAAAAGCGGAACGGAGCGTAATTTGACAGTTGAATTTAAACCAATCAGATAAAAGCTAAAATAGGAATTGCCATATGTAATGACGTTATTGACATGTATAATGACTTTATTGACATGCGTAATGACGTTCTTGACATGTCTAGTGACATTCTTGACATTTCTGCTCCGTTCCGTTCCGCTGTATGTGACGGCCGCCTCAGAATTCGAGAACTTATGCGATTTCGACTAATAACGGTTTCGGGTGGTGCCCTCGAGCGCTCCGAGAGTATTCCTATCTTTGGCTTTTTCAGTAGAATGTAAAGATAGCAATACACCCAGATCGGTCTATCTGGTGTCACCTGGTGTTCAAATAATATTGGTGAATGAAAATCGTTTATAGCCGAGTTCGGTAATTCCATCCGAGCGCTCCGGACACAGACCATCTCCCAAAATCTTAATAAGCCAGAGTGAGATAAACTGATATCCCAAGCGCTCGGGATGTAATTAGCGAACTCAACTTATATATGCGCCACCATGACAGTAGCGGTGACTTTTGACTTTACTTTTACTGCCTAGGACTTTTTTGCTACTTTTTTGGTCTCAGGATTAGAAAGCCCACTTTAGGTGTGCGTATGGAGAAAACAAATGAGGTACTTTTAGTCCGCTTGAAAAGAAATGTTTTTTTTTCAAGCCCATGAATCTTTCTGGTTTATTACTTAAATTTGCGTTATAAATTGTATGAAGTAATGACATATGTAAATCATTGAATTTGAAATAAGAAGTTGTTCTATTCTCCGACAGGACAATATGTTTGTATTTAAAACTATTTTTTATAGAATACCGTGGTCATGACCCATTTCTACCACGCAAAAGTTCAAACAACTACACTAGTTAATGGTAGGAAACCCGGAACAAATGAAGATCATTTGCTTCCTTAATAGAAACTAGGCAAACCAAAAAGCAGTTTAATTAAGGCCACGTAACTTCATTAAAGACAGCGTTGCGGTTGGAAATTATTAATTTATCATTCTCTTAATTCATTAAGCAGACGATCAAAGATGGTTTAGCGTGTCTTTTGCAGATTACATTACGTCCTCGTCTAGTTGAGATAGCTTTCATATTGCAGAGGTCCTAGGTTGATAAGGGTGTTTTAATTAAAATTTCAAGCGGAATTAGCAGATCGCCACAGAAACTCAAGGTCTTGGCGAATAATTGTGGTAGGGTTGCACGTATCTGAGAAACTAGTTGGAAATTATTGGATCAAAGTTGTGAAATAAGATAAATTCAAATATTTCTTACCGATTTATTTATATAAATGATATTGAACAACCAATATGTTGGATAATATAAGTGATTTTGGTCCATTTTACGAACAATTCAATTATCAGCTTACGCGCGACGTAACCAAAAGCGTTTTCGATCGATTAATTTGTTAATTTCTATAAACTCAGTCTAGTTCAAATTTTAATATCTACATACGCAGTCATGTAATGTAATCAGTGACCGGTCAATCAATAGAATGTTAGAATGTGATAATTTTTCTATACATTTTGTTTCCAAAAGCTTTGCTTCTGCTTTATTAACCAAGGTGTTCTTCGATTCAAATTTTAGTGCAGTTAGATCCATAGTTTTGCCATATTGTGTGCCTTAAATGCATATTAAGTGCTTTAAAATGCTATTGAGATAGCGCATTCTTCAAGCATACAATTTATTTTGTAAGCCATTTAAATAAAATTACAATCCATCCCCTGGGTGCAGATCGACAACTTTCAACCCAAAACAAATTGCCCACTTTCGAAAATTATTTTCTATCTTATAAATAATTGATTTAAGCTGGTCTCTCTCTTAGTCAGTCTGCCCTGGCATGCAAGATTCATGAGAACACTCCAGTTAAGACGGAGATGCAAATTCTCAAACATCTGTTCTCTTTAATAAGACCAACCTTTTAGTAGGTTTGCATAGAGCAAAGTTAAACGATTTAGTTGCGATTTTAGGTTCCCCTTTTGTATCTGTATAATTGAAATCGATCTCTTGAAAACAATCGTTGTTCCAAACAATTTCCCAGTGAAATATTAATATTATAGAACTTTGCAAAGCTATAAAAGTTTCCGGAAAACAGGGGGGCGATATCTGGGGAAAGTTTTGCCTAAGACACTAAAGGCACGTTTAGGCTTGCATGTAAATCATTATTTTTCGAAACACTGTTGTTCGAAAGTTGCGCCTTAGTTGGGAACTTCGATTGGCTTGGAAAACTCCTGCTAACTCTGCGAGTATGTGTATTTCAAACAAAAATAAATAATCCCTATAGATCGCGAGAAAACGATGCGACCTTTAGGCTCGGCGTAGCATTATACAAATACCCGCAGGACTTCAAGTTACGGCCTGTCGCATATTACCGTAATGTAGCCCAGGGAAATCAATGTCTTCCCATAGTAAGTGAATAAAGTGAACAAAAGCCGGAAAGGAAGGATCACCACCCTGCTACTGTTTTAATAAAAATTTTTCAAGAAAAGCAACAAACGGGCCCTCGGAATTCTGCCATATAAATAACAATAGTTAAAACTATCACGACGTTGTTTTAAAGTTAATTGTTCTCCCAAGGGATCCGCGCTAAAACTTATTAACGCAAAGTTCCTGGAGTGCCGGCAAGTCTTATATCAAACTCGCGAAACCCCCGGGTGTTGGTTTTAATTAACTGAGATTTATACAAAAATAAGTTTGTTAAGTTAGGCGGAAGATGGGGAAACTATTAATTTATCGCTTAATGGAGATACTGCGGCTGGAAATTGCTCTCGGAAATGTACCTCACATATTTTTTCAAAGAGATAGATTCTCTCCAATCGGTGAACTCGTTCTAAAGTTACAAGCGGTCAATTGAGAAAAAAGAGAGAATACCCCCCCTTTTTGTTGCTGTTTTTGAAATTACTCCCATACGTGGAGCTTTTTCTCTAGGGGGGGAGTCTTTTCACCGAAGGGGTTTATTTTGCAAACTATTGAACCAACGGGACTTTCTTTGCTGTGAGGTGAAAAGGGTCATCAAAAAGAACAAAAAACAATTAGATTCACTCCAATCGGTCCACATGTTCTAAAGTTACAAGTAGCCAAAGTTAGAAATTGAGAAAAAAAAGGAAATATCCACTCCTTTTTGGTCAATTATGAAAAAATTTTAGTTCCTTTTTTTTGCTAATTTTGATCGGAAAAAAGCGATTTCAATCTCCTGTGGACGAAACGAACATGTTAAAGAGTAAAATTAGTCCAATAAGTGACTTCAATTGGTCACTACAATTGGTCCACTCGTTATAAAGTTACAGGCAGGAAAAGTTGAAAATTGAGAAAAAAGGGAAAATAACCCCTTTGGTCATTTTTGAAAAAAAATGGGATTCATTTGCTGTTTTTGATCGGAATGAGACGATTTTAATTCCCATATAAACGTAACAAAGATAAGAGTGCAGTTAGTCCCATAAGTGGACTTTTTTCTAAATGCCTCGAAACCACATTCTAAAAAATGCCAAAAAAATTGGCCATCAAAGGGGTCTATCTCCAAAACAAGTGAACCTACGGGACTTTCTTTGGTGAAAGAGGACGTCAAAGAGGACAAGAAACCATTGGATTCACTCCAATCGGTTATCCCGTTCTAAAGTTACAGGCAGTCAAAGTTGGAAATTGAGGAAAAAGAGGGAATATTCCCTCTAGTGTTACCCCTTCTTCCTTTTTTTTTTTTTTTTATTCTATTAAAAAAAAAGGAAAATATGAATAGGAGGTTACCAAACACAAAAAGGTGGGTGATCTGAAATAAAAGTTGGTCCAACTGAGTTGTGGGGCAAAACCCGACAGCTAGCTACCCTCGAGCCGGAGAGTGGTCGTGGGGTAGATGTGCTAGATAGCTTGATAGTCTGAAACAAGGCGCCACCCACTTTTAAGGCCCCTTTTGAAACTCAGTTCTATGTTCTATTGAAATCAGTTGTTAATACCGTACAAACAAAGCGGGAAAGAACGATATATTATGGAAAGAAACGCAACTTAATTAAACAAAATCAATTCAATTAAATTAACCGCAACCTGTATACTTCAGTACCTACATGCAATATTTATATATAAATACAAATGTACATTGGTTCGATAATACCAAACCAACAGCCCTACATGACGAATCACGAAAACGAATACGATAATAGGTGAAAAATCAATAATCAGCTGTGCTATGGTGTGTTTAGGTGATGAGTTTGGATATTTATATTGAGAAGAAGTAACAAACATAATATTAATAAAAGCAAACAATCTTCTATGTCCAAAGTCTGTGTACCTGAGCTAAGCCTTGTAGAGGCTTTTAAATTCTTAAAAATCAGACAACATTTAGGGAAGAGTACCCATACCGGCCATATACGTATACGTCTGGTTTACATGTTCTGTGAGACGATGAAATGTGTTGTAGTGCTAATATGTGTTGTGGTGCTTTGTTAATACTTAAAACTTAAGGTACAAAGGATGCACTTAAAAGTTATAAGGTGTAGGTACCTAACAGGTTACGTTTAACTTATAGGTACTACTTCTCATGTTCCAAAAAAAAGAAACTTGGCTTCCATAGGTACGGTCCACAAAATGTGGTTATGATGGTGGTTAAAACAAAAAAATGGAATGGACCCACCTGACTTCTCCAGGTCTCCTACCAGTCACAAGCAGTATCCTAATATGGTGCCAGGCAGATACCCCGAGAGGAAGCTAAGGCCAGAGTGTCCAGGAGTTGTCTTGATGAATTTGCAGTTGTAGGATGTTTCGAAAAAGAGGGTCGACTCTTCCAAGTTGATTAGAGCAATAAGGACGTATCAAAAAAATAATGAGTCAGGAAAGAAAACCCAAACTCTTAAAAGAAGGCCTTAGGGTGACGGGTGGCCTAAAGAGAAAACCATGTGCTGGTATCAACTATGGTCTTCGGGTTAAGTTAATCAGTTCACTAAGCCATTCAATAATTGCAAATCAGTCACTAGACTAGGTAAGGCACTTTTATAGCCAAGACAAAATTGAGGGTAGTTCTGATTTATTTCTTAAATCCGCTAGGCGAAATCCGTGGTTCAGCAGCCAGCCAAGAAGCTCACAGAAGAAAAAAAAAAGAAGAATCATAAAGTTGCCTTCTAGAATCCTCAACCCAACAAAAAACTAGGGCCGCACAAAAGTACAAAAGTACCAAAAATGGTATGCAAATTCTACAAAAATTCCCATTGGTGGCAAATGGTGATGTCACGACCTTCAGTTAACCTTTAGGGCCAATCAAGGTGAAGGGTTTGAGATCTTCCAATATTCAATATTATCGACCTTGGCCATCGGAAACCTCGCCAGGGCCGGACTAAACAAGGTTATACTTTGTTAAAAATAAAAACGTAACACTAGTAATTTTTGAAAAAATTATGGTATTTTTTTGGTTTTTTGATAGAAATGAGACGATTTTAATCCCCCTTACAAACATAATAAGAATGAAATTGGTCCCATATGTGGTCTAAATGCCTCCAAAACACATTCTAAAAGTACCTAAAAATCGACTACCGAAGAAGTTTCCCAAACTATTGAACCGAAGGGGCTTTATTTGCTGGATGTGAAAGATGACATCGAAACGAACAAGAAACAATTCGTTCTTAACTACAATCGGTCCACTCGTTCTAAAGTTACAGGCGGTCAAATTTGGAAATTGAGAAAAAAACTGAGAGAATACACCCCCTCCCCCAGCCTTGGTCATTTACGAGAAAATAATGGTAATTTTTTTGCTTTTTCTTTTTTTTTTTTTTTTTTGATCGGATTGAGACGATTTCAATCCCATATGTACGTATAACAAACAAAATAAGAGTGAGATTTTTTTCTAAATGCCTCCAATGCATATTTTTAAAAGACCTAAAAATCGACCATCGAAGAGGTTAGTGTAACTACGTCTTTCTTTGGTGGGAGGTGAAAGAGGATATCAAAAAAGAACAAAAGGCCATTGGACTTACTCCAATCGGTCCACTCGTTCTGAAGTTACAGGGAGTCAAATTTGTATATTGGAATTCAAATTTCCATAGCTTATTATTATTTTGCTTTTAAGCATTGATTTTTTATTATTTATTAAATAATTTCCATATAATTTTTTTATGTAATGAGCTTTTATACAGTGTAATTCAATGCCGGTAGGGCTATTAGCCCTCGGAGTAGTTGAGTCCGTCTGTTTCCTTCTTAACGTTCCAGTATTTTGAAAATATAGAAAGCAGATAAGTGCTTAATTTCCAAATTTGGAATACTGTCTTTTTGCATATTTTAAACAAGAGCTTTCTGCGAAAAATCAAAATATTTCTTTTTTAACCATAACGAAATCGCATGTTTAAAATTAATATTTAGTAGGTCCAAGGTTTCTTAATTGAAATGAATAAATCATTATCAACTCTACAGTACATAGACCCAATGTGGTCTGAAGAATTATTTGTTTTAGCTGTGAAGGATCAAGCCTTAGATAGACTAGATAAAGCCTTAAAAAATTACAATATTACAACATAAAACTGAGCGAAAAATATAAAATACCAAAGAAACGGACACAACTTCAGTTATCACTTGTTTGGGCACAACTTCTTAAACTTTAGAAAGCAACTTACTTATTAAACCAACAGATATTAAAGGAAAAAAATATTATTAGTAAAACAAAGCAGCTTGCATTGAAAATGTAGAATGGTTTTCCTCTGTAAATATGTTTATTAAAACTTTCTCTAATAATAATCAAAGCGCTTCTTCATTTGATTGAAACTTATAAAGCCCCTAATGCTTTCAAGCAAACCCATCTTCAAAAACGGATACCCTCATCTGATCAGTAAAGAGTTTCTTGAACACCGAGTATTAGTTGCAGACCGAGGAGTATATTTAAACTTATAACTACAATCTCATCGTTTGAACCTAAAAAATCTAAAATAAGACTAACAGAGGGATGCTTTAATGGTTCGTTTCGAAGTCAAAGCTAGTTTACTGTTATATGGCAATTCAAGGACATCAAAACTCCATTATATCTTTAGAAAAAGAACATAGCGGCAACATTGTTGCTTTCTTCTTTTCTTTCTTGTTCACAATGTTGTTTCTTCAATTTGCAATAAACTCCATGGTTTAATAAACTATAAACTTGACTCCGCAAAGAACATGCAAAAGCATTTGTGCAACGAAGCATAGATTTTTTTACCATATTTGTCATATTACACAGATGGGTGGCCATGATTTCGACCTAAGCCAGCAAGTGTAGGTGCAGACGACGCTACAGAAGAGAAACGAAACTATTCAATCAACACAAGTACATACTAAGTACGACTTACGTACGTACTCCCTGTACGTATCATACGTACCACATTGGGTAAAGGTAGATGATTAACTTACAACAGCATGAACTTAAACTAAAAACCGGAAAAAACGGAAAAGCTGAATTGGGCATATTCCAAAATTGATCATTCGAGAATTACGTCATTTGTCATGTTTGCCCCTGAAGTCAAATGACCGATAGACCTATTAAAATATCAGACGAAACTTACTTGATCTTGATCATCACGTTTTTTATTTGATTTAAGGTATATTTACATTATATTACTAAATTGCCTCATAGGCAAAAGCTCCAAGGCTGAATTTATAGTTTTGTAGCTGAAGTACTGAAGGCAATTCTAAAACACCAAATAAATATGCTCCTCATAATTAATAAACTGGCTGCGGTGTTGTGTTGCCGTTATTACTATTTTTTTATACTTTCAATTATTTATATGGGACTATAAGTTATATAAAGGAAATATAATGCGAATAACAACAGAAAAAAGTTGCATAATAAAGATATATCATCCTACAACAACAAACGACATTGAAATGTGCTTATTCATCATTTCCATATATACACAGGAAATTCGGTATATGTGATTACAGTGTCTGTATTCCCCTCAAAATCAGCTCTTCTGGAATGACCAATTGCAAAGATTTAATAGATATAATAAACGACAAGCGACATCGATCAATGTTAGTTCAAATATAAATTGACAGATGAAGGGCGTGAATTGGCGTCTTTTTGACAGACACGAAAATGCACTGGGATAAAATATGGTGATCAAGTGATAACATCGATGGTAAAAAGAAAAAGGGTATAAACGACAAATTTTGAAAATTTTGGTTTCAAGCGCCATTAAATACCGTTTTTCTTCCTGTATAGAATGATCTGACTTCCAGCTTTTTCTGGTAAATTATTTGTCACTTAAGCCAACTAAACAATGGGGTATATAGTAGATTTTTTGAAGAGTAGTGTTTAATATGTGTCTTTTTTCTCGAATTCGAAATTGAATATCCATAAGGCTTAAGTTTTGACCCTTGTATAATTTTGTCCTTCAAGGTCCTCCATAAAAATGTATCGAGGGAGGTAAGATCAGGATTACAAGCTGGCCATCTTATAGTTCCAAATCCAGCTAGGAAACATATCATTTAAATAGTTCCAGATAACAGCAATATTGTGGGGTGGAGCGCCATCGTGCTGCCATACGACCTCTTCCAAATTATCTTTTGCCAATATTCTGGAAATTTCATTGTTTACAACGTTCTCGATAAGATCTAAGTATCTGTGGCCGTTTAAAGGCTCGTTATAAACAAATGGTCCAATAATTTTTCCTCGGAATAACACCATACATTTATAGACTGTCGGCCAGAGAATTGAATGGGTCTAGTTTTGTCTTAGATTAATGTTATCCCAAAAATGTGTGTTCCTTCGATTCCGTCCGATCACAAAATGTTAATGAGATTAAGAGTAAATCTGGATTTTCATGCACCATTTAAACAATTTCTCATTTCAAAAAATTGAACTTTGGTATCCTTATAAGCATGAAACTTGTGCTTTCTCAATGTCAACTGAATTTTCCACTGTGATATTTCTAAATATTCAGAAGCTTCCGAGATAGAACTTTCAGGTCGATCTACGAAAAAATGTGGTTTATTAACATGCTTTAAAATTGTTAAGTACTACAAACCTTGAAAATATAATAATATATTCAATTCTCCCTCCTCATTTCCATACTCAAACTTCTTTTTTCTTACGATTAACTTTATTACTTTATCATACACAGTTTTAAAAGCAGAAACACTCGGATGTCGGTTATTGGGGTATAATCACATCTTGACTGTCTTTTATTATAACCCTTCGTAAATCTTGTCTTCAGTAGTATAAACCATTTTTAACAGAAATAAGTCATTAACAACAGTAACAACATGAAGTGACAGATGAAGCAATATCCAAGATTGATCCCAACTTGTTTTATGCAATGGTTGCTAACGATTCTTAGACCGAGAATACACATATAAAGGGTTTTCGGAATTACTAACTCAGATTTAGGTAGATTAGTGTCAGCTGTAAGCAGATTAACGTGAGTCTATCTATAAGCTGTTTCTGCTTTCCGAACGCTAGAGATTGAACACTGGCACTGGATATGATAGTAACATTGAAATAGGTACTTTGATTTTCTTTCCCCGACTTATTATCTGGAAGTCTTCTCATATGGGGTCCATTTAAAATTTAAGTTTGCGCTTCTATAAATCATATGCAACTTTTATAAAGTCACTTTTGAAGTGGTGTAACAAATCGAGACTACTGTATCTTTTTCCATTAGGAAAAAAATGCCAAAGTCATGGACATTTTTTCTTTATTGCTTTTAAGGTTTTCCTGTTACCATATTAGATATTAGATTACCATATTAGATATTAGATTAGACATATTAGATATAACAAAAAAAAGCAATCCGCGGCATCAGCTGATCAACCGGATTTTTAGCCACCTATGCAGCAGAGTGATTGAGATCACAACTGATGATTTTAGGTACACCCTGTATAAAATTTAAACATGAAAAACTACACATGACTGTCCATAGTTTTTGCATTTAACATGGTTTCATACGATTAAAAAGGAAACCTCTAAGAAGGTGGCTAAATACTATAATATCAAAATTTAAGCACCCTTTATCAAGGAAACCAGTTTATATATTTTTTTTATAATAGTTTGTACTTCATACTATATCATTTAGGACACTTTCACGTACTTGATTTTAATCCGGTAAATAGCTTTTTACAGGACTGGATATCGTAAAGAAATTTTACAGTATTGAGTACCGGCACATCCTGTGGCTGTATTCAATAAATCCATTGTATCCAGGGTATCCTGTACCGGTACCTGTACCGGTGCCGTTACACGATATTATAGTAATGAGTATGAAGTATGAAGTAAAATGTTTTACGTTATAAGTCTGGTAATAGTTATTTAAGCTATCCGTAAATATAGTCCGGTAAATATAGTTTTACGGTAGGAGTAAGATGTTTCCGGACGAGGCGCTAGCCGAGTCTGGAATTTCGAAACGACTACTGTAACACGTTACCGGACGTATGATGAACAACATTTTACTTCATACGTGTTAAAAACAGGAAAAAATTAATTTTATGCGCGGCGAATATATTTTCGAGAAATCCGGTATAGCCTCAATATGGTATCCTGTACCGGTACAGGATACCGTGGATACAATTTTTAATTTTTAGATACAAATTTTACAGTATTGAGTACTGGCACAGGATGTTCAAATTTCTGTACAATATCCATTCCTTTAAAAAAACTATTTACCGGATTAAAATCAAGTACGTAAAATTGTCCTAAATGATACAGTATGAAGTAAATATAGTTTTACAGTAGAAGTAAAATGTTTCCGGACGAGGCGCTAGCCAGGTCTGGAATTTCGAAACGACTACTGTAACATGTTACCGGACGTATGAAGTACAACATTTTATTTCATATTTATGAAAAACAGGAAAAAAATAATTTTCTGCGCGGCGAATATATTTTTGACAAATCTGCCAATTTGACAAATAGTTTCATTATGTTATCCTGTATCGGTACAGGTTACCATGGATATAATGGATTTATTAAGGATGTGGCGGTACTCAATACTGTGTAATTTCTTTACAATTTTTATGTGTGTTTAACGTCCTTGTTGCCAATGAATAGGAACAGGTTTACCGGTATATGACTGAATAAAACCAGCTCTCGTTAAAAAATGCAATTTCTTTTTTATATTTGTAGCCCTGAAGAAGATTGTAATATACAATCGAAACGTCGGCAATTTTTTAACGAGAGCTGGTTTTATTCAGTCCTATACCCGTAAACCTGTTCCTTTTCTTTACAATATCCAATCCTGTAAAAAGCTATTTACCGGATTAAAATCAAGTACGTAAAAGTGTTCTAAATGATACAGTATGAAGTAATAGTTATTTACGTTATAAGTCCGCAAAATATAGTTTTACAGTAGGAGTAAGATGTTTCCTTTGGAATTTCGAAACGACTACTGTAACACGTTACCGGACGTATAATATACATAACTATTACAGTAGGAATAAGATGTTTCTGGACGATTTTATGCGCGGCGGATATATTTTTGAGAGCTCCGCTATAATTTCATTACGGTATCCTGTACCGGGACCGGTAATGGATTTATTGAATACCGGCACAGGATGTACTGTACTCAATACTGTAATTTTTTTTTTACTTTCTTGACTAAAATCAAGTACGTAAAAGTGTCCTAAATGACACAGTATGAAGTAAAGTACTTTTACTGTACATTTTTTACTCTTTGAGTACATTCTTCGTCAGGCAAAGGAGCCAGTCACCGGTTTCGCGTCTAAAGACAAAAACGAATTAAATGATATTAACACCTTTCTGCACCACGTATCCCAACCATTCCTTTGCCAACTATCTGTTATAAACAAAATACTAACAAAATCAAAATGTATGTTTTCATTGTTGGCTTTCAAGCAATAATTGAGTGTGTTATGTGGTAAGTTCTAAAACTTCTCTCAAATAACAAAACTTAATACCAAAAGAATAACAGCCTCTGCCAGTATACATTACCGCTCATTCTTTTATGTTACCATACTTAGCCACTGATAAAGCCTTCGCATTTCAAGGAAAGAAAAGTTAAATATACCATACACTCGGGAAAGTTGTTAGTTTATTTTTATACAGTATTCACGTCTGAGTTTAATTTTACAAGCTTATAATACCTACTTACGTCAATCAACCAGCATTCAGGAAGAAAAACTGTCTTCGTATACCTTTATCAGCAGTATATCCATCCCCAAACAACTTCGTTACATTTTCAGGAAACAAATTTTCAATTATCTTAGCATAATATCTCTTGTCAACTCACAGAGCTCATTAAATTCCCAGTTTGCTTTGTTGACATTTACCTGAAAGAGAAAAATTGTTTTAGTCTTCGTTGTCGTTTCTGCAAGGAACTTTCAATGGGAATTTCTTTGACAAAGCGGCGAATAGACTTTATACTGTTTGTGCAGTTAACAATAAACATCCACGTAATAATTAGATGATAAAGCAATAAAAGAAACTTTACGGAAAATAATACAAAAAAACCTCAAAAAAAATTTTTCACCAATTTTAAGCTCAATTTCACTCTTGTACCACTTCACTCAATTATGAAATCGTGGAGGTAAATTCCAAATATGTTTTCGGAATATGTGCTTCATAAACTTCACATGCACATACATGCTTTTTCGAATCGACTGCATTAAAATTCGTAATTGAATATAAACACGACGAAGCTATGTTTGAGCGCATAAATGGCTCCCTAGGGATGACGCAGGGTGTAGGGGTGAATACAAAAATCGGCACTACATGATAATACGGCAAATTAGATTTAAGCAGTATATTCCCTGTTAAGTTAGGGTCCTGCAGGGAAATTTATGATACTAGTAGCAGAAGGGCCTTAATTGACAATAATGTAATATTTATACGATCCCAAGTCTTGTTGAGGAAGTGGTTTAGCTTTACGAGTAGCTTTAAGTGAGATGTAGAACCCGTCTGCAGTACAAAGCAAATGGATTTTTTCTTTAGTGAATAATTGACATTCCAAAAGAAACACTATAAGTTCTAAATAAACCCCTTCCGTGAAGCCAACTACAAACTAACTAAAACTAATTTGGGAGAATGCAGTGTAAAAGTGACCTAGTTTGCTGGCGCGGCATAAAACACCTATAGCATTTTCAATGCAGTTTTGTTAGGTTACTAATGACCCGAGCCATGACAGTAATGTTCGTTTCGCCATGAACCATATACGTTAATTAAAACTTTGTGCCATTACCTGCGCCAAAGGGTATAATAGGACGGGATTACGTCAAAAAAAAACTTTCTTTTAAAACAACGAGTAAATGTTCAATAAAGTCTCTCGAACTGGTCTCGCGGGACTTTTACAAGACAAAGTTCCTAATTGTGAATGTCCACGTTCCGTGTTCTTCATGGCTGGTTTCAGAATTCGTCAAGTGCGAAATTCTCTGTTTTGAAAGGAAACTCTATCGAGTTAACTTTATTCAGTGAGCTCAACAGATGTCTAATATACCGGTACTACTTATTAAATTAATTTTTAAAAGTATTTTATTGAAGGGAAATAAGGAAAATGCGAGAGTTTTAGAATCAGGAAATCAAACTTCCAGTTGTTCTATAAAGGAATAGAAGCCATTTGAATAAAGGAACCCAGATTTCAAAATGTATCACTAAATTTAAGGCTTTAAGACCATTAGTTACAAAACTGTTTTTTTCTTTTGTGTAGTGCCTTTTGATTGCCCTTAGTGTTACCTTCAGAGTTGTTTTCAATTTCTTGAAAATATTATTGTCAATACGTAATTGTTTTTTTCACTTTGAAGCTGCTTTTTCGTCGTATGTCTCTTTGACCACTGCTTATAAATTCACTGTCATTTTTTGTGCTCAAAATCATTGCTTACTGCCTTGTTACTTTGGCGCATAGCAGTTTATCAATTTTGCAAATTTTATGTTTGCAAACTAATTGGTTCTTATAGGAAACTACACTTCGTACACTCTTAAACTAGATACACAACTACACAAAGTGGCACCCCTAAGAAACTTTACTAGAATCACCAATGGGTTTAAAAGATTCGAGGTTATTAAAATAGAAAGATTTAACTTATTTAGTTATCATTTATTTTAATGTAACCCATTGTTCGTTAAAAAAAAAATTTAAAATAACTAAAATCACCCTTCGCAAAAAATTAATAAATTTATTTTGCACCGTATGCGGGTAAAATGTTTGTCGGTATAAGGCAGAGTTCAACTAGTTAAATACACATTTTTATTAAAATGAAAAAACATAAAAAACAAAAAAATCTGTATTTATTACACATTTTTCGAAAAAAAAAATATATAGTTGCGACGTATGAAAGAGCGTCGTTCTTGGACCTTGGTTGTATATACAGGGGTAGTTCTTCTGACTTTTCTTTCAAATTGAAGAGTATCTGCATGTCTGGCTCCTGGCCGCAGCTTTACTGCTGGACATCCGCTGTTTGTTGGGCTAGGCTTGTAACTCAAACTTCACCATCACATTTCCACAACAACTGGAAAACATCACATTTACCAATAGTAGGGTGCTCGTAACTGAAGCACTACGAGCTTGGTTTCCATAACTTGATGCCAAGACTGACCAACACGAGTAGCCCATTTTAACCAAACTATTGAGAAAAAATAACATCACACGAAAAGAGAGAAAGTCCATCAGCCACGTCTCCCATGTGAGAGTGTTTTGTGCTTTACTGATGAAGGTGCCATAGGGTATCGAAACGTATGGGAGTTTGAGGAAAGGAAAAATGCTCTGTTTTTTGAAAAGGACCGCACCCCAAGAACTACCCCCGTATAAAAAAAATAAAATTCCTAAATGCGAAAAAAAAAGGAAAAAATAGGTAACAGTCTCAGAGTAGGGGATTTAATATTAAATATAATGTACCTACAAGGCAACACAACATATACATCTTCACCCCTGAAGACTTGAAATATATCTTGAACTTTATTGTTCAAAACATAGTTCAAATTTCCTGGAGACCTTTTCCTGTTTTAGAGGTTTGGCCCCCATTTTTAGCTGTGGGAACTTTGAAACTGATGACGGTATCCGGTGGAAGTGACGTCTCGGTGACGTCATGACTTCTTACGACAAAGTATTGCAAAACAGTTGTCACTGTCATTATTTTCATTATTTCTTATTTCTAATCCTATCGAATATCGAACTTACATCCATCTCCTAGGTAGAGCGCTAGGGTTCCTAGTCCTTAGCTGTTCCCACTCCAAGGTTTTCTAAAACTTAACTTCCAACCTAACAAAAACCAAAAACAAGCGACGCAATCAATATCTCGTTCGGCTTTAAGTTGCTATGACGCTTGTATGACGTGCGCTGACAACAATATTATGTCATGGGAACCTTAAAAGTGCCGGGAAAAACCAGGATCATTTTTAGGAAGATATTGCCATTTGTTAGCCCTGTCCATATTTTCTAGGTCATCATCGGCAAACAGAAGGTCGCTGGTTCAAATCCGGCTGAAGGCTACTTTTTTTTAATTTAAATTATTATTATTCAATACGCTGAAGCCACAATTCTGAATATTTGAGCAATCAATTGTTTCTTATTCATTCTTTCTGATATCAATTCTATTAACAAATAATCACTTTTATTTAGTTATTATCTGAATTTTCTTAACAAATTCGAATTTAGCATGTTTTAGATAAAACTCAAGATCACAGGAACATTCGTCGTTTGAATCTTTGAACTCTACCTTTATCGAACTATCGGAAGATGGGGACGTTGACTTTTCCTTAGAATAATTTTGTACTACCAAAACTTTCTTCCTTTTGGATTGACTAATGGTTTTTTGGTAAGGAAGTCAAAACTATTGTGCGTCATTCCTTTATGTTTGTTCTCTTCCTTGGTTCTAAAGCTATAATTCCACTTGGAGAATAGTACAGATGATTGTCTTCTCTGGAAAAGTTCAGCTGCAATTCTGAGGGTATGTGAGAGCTGGAATTGTTTTTGAAAATATCAGATTGCGCCCCAGGTCTTGGAGTCGGGATCGTTTCGCTGGAACTATTAGATTTCATCTCAGATGCAAAAAAATGTGTTGCTATTTATTGATGACTTACGGAACATGGTAGAAAGAGGTAGAAAGAGGATAACGGTCCATTATGATGAAGAACTTCTTCAGTTAGTTGCAGATTAAGCTTTGAGTTGGACGAGTTAAATTCCATATGTTGTGAAAGCGACTCATACTTCAGTTTGGCGGGTATTATATGAGGAACTCTTCATCCATTCCATGTCCAGAAAATACAAGGTTTTAATCCAGCCGACAGTCAGTGACTGCGTCATCGGATTGCCGGCAATTCAATTTCGTTTTAGATGAGCCCATTTCACAAGAGATGGCGCATTTAACAGCACGAATAATCATGCTTGAATCATGTTGGAACAGAAAAATCCAGATGCGATATTTCTTAGCATCCATCTGCAACGTTGGGGTGTCAACGTATGTGCCGGCGTTGTTGACAACCATTTGATTGGGTTTTAACTTGGATTAGATCGTTCAAGGAGGTGTTTTTTAGCAGAAGAACTTTTTGTAAATAACAGCAAGTCCGTGAGTATCTGGATCCAGAATTCAGACAACATGTGACTGAGGTGGCCCAATTCTTTGGCCCTCTAATTTACCGGACTTAACTCCATCTGTGGGGACATGTAAAGTTTCTAGTTTACGAAATACCAGTGGAAACAGAGCATGACTTAATTGCACAAATTACAGCTGAATTTGTTGCAAAGAAGTTGTTCAAAACTACAAACAAGGTTTTAGCCCAGTCTTCGGGGATCCTGCACCGTTTTCGTTTACCAGGGTACAGACACTACAGCTGTAAGCTCTTTATTTAATAGAATTTCTTGTTTGTTTGCAGTTTCTACCACTTTAACTACATCTGTTGGTTCCCTTTTCTGAAAGTTAAAGTTGTCTGTTTCAACATATATTTTTCATGATTTTAACGTCTTTGTAGTCTATACGTTGCTCTCTCATTTCTGTCAATCTTTAATGTAGAATATTATGGAGAGCTTTTTAGTATTCAATCGACAAGGAATGTACATGAAGAGTGAACAGAAAACAACATTGTTTTCAGAAAGCCAGACAATTCGTTTCTGACATATCTTCAATATTCTTTGACAGACCACTTTCAGGAATAGTTTCAGTAAAAGATGAATCTAGAATCTAAAAACATCTATTTTTTTACATATTTGTAGTACCATATCTTTCTCGGTATTAAGAAAATCAATTTCTTGGAGATCTGAGGATTCTCTTGAGAATTCGTGATTTGAAATCAGCATTTGAAGAATAATGGTACTTAACTTGGTACCCATCAACGAACAAATATTATTGCCTTTAATTACTTTTATTGCCTTTAATTGCTTTATTTTTTTATTTCTTTCAACCTAGCTATCACCAACAGGACGTACAAGTATTATGTAACAAAAATCACAATGACAGAGTACAGTAAAAGGTATACAGTTAAGAAACATACACTCTTGTAATAGTTATTTACGCTATAAGTCCGGTGACAGTAATTTAAGTTATAAGTTCGGTAAATATAGTTTTACAGTAGGAGTAAGATGGTTCTGGACGAGGCGATATAGTCGAGTCTGAAATTTCGAAACGACTACTGTAACCAGTTACCGGACGTATGATGTACAACATTTTACTTCATACTTATTAAAAACAGGAAAAAATAATTTTATGCGCGGCGAATATATTTTTGAGAAATAATAGTTTCATTACGGTATCCTGTACAGGTACTTGTACCGGTACCGGTAATGGATTTATTGAACACCGGCATAGGATGTACCGGTACTCAATACTGTAAAATTTCTTTACTTCGTACTGTATCATTTAGAACATTTTTACGTACTTGATTTTAGTCCGGTAAATAGCTTTTTACTTCATACTGTATCATTTAGAACACTTCTACGTACTTGATTTTAATCCGGTAAATAGCTTTTTACAGGATTGGATATCGTAAAGAAATTTTACTGTATTGATTACCGGCATATCTTCAATAAATCCATTGTATCCATGGTAACCTGTACCGGTACCCGTACAGGATACCGTAATGAAACTAATTGTCAAATTGGCGGATTTGTCAAAAATATATTCGACGCGCATAAAATTATTTTTTCCCTGTTTTTAATCAGTATGAAGTAAAATGTTGTACATCATACGTCCGGTAACGTGTTACACTAGTTGTTTCAAAATCCCAGACTCGGCTAGTGCTTCGTCCAGAAACATCTTACTCCTAGTGTAAAACTATATTTACCGGACTTATAACGTAAATAACTATTACTTCATACTGTATCATTTAGGACACTTTTACGTACTTGATTTTAATCCGGGAAATAGCTTTTTACAGGACTGGATATCGTAAAAAAAATTTACAGTATTGAGTACCGGCACATCCATACCGACACCCCTGATACCGTAATGAAACTATACAGGATTACTATACAACACCAATGTAATAAGGATATGCTTTATATAGCCCCAACCTGTGGAGAAGATACTGGTAGTTGTCGCCAAATCTTGTCATGTATTGATGATGTAGGTTTAATGTCTTACAGGACTGAGTGTTAGACCTGACAAACTTTATATCATACTTGTAACTACCATTTTCCTCTTGTGATAGGTGTTTTGTAAAATTGCAATTATTCATGAAACTATACAATATAAAGATCGGTAGCCACTGTGTTTGCAAAGCGTGCTAATGATAAACGAGTCAGGTTCGTTTCTGGAAATACCATTCCCCAAAATGTATTTCTCCATTGAGGATCATATTCGGAACATTTTCCTATAAAAAAAAATCGCACCACAGCAGTAGGGAAATAGTTATTTCGATAAAAGCTGTAAATGTCTAACTTAAGTTTGAACGTTTTAGAGACAAATATCGTGACACTAAAGCGAAGTTGAAATTTTAATTTGAAACTTCTAAAGTCGGATTTTCGTTCGGCACCAGGTGGACACATGTTGCAGCAGTCTGGAAATAAATAATAAACAATAAAAGTTCTTTATTAAACGACGTCGAAAAACGTCCAGGTTTTAAATTAATAGTTCGTGAACGTCGCGCTAGACAGCTTTTCAAGAAACGGCAGGCACTAATAGAATTTTGCAAGAATCTTGCCAATGCAATAATAGATGTTTAGAATGGATAAAAAATATTGTATACAACAAGCATTTAATGAGAATAGTTATTCTCGAGTGTAACGTTTGAATTGCCTGAGAGAATAACGCTCATTAAAAGTGAGTTAGATACTACTTTATCCACGACCAAGATTCTGGGTTTAGACCACAAATATAATTCGCAATTTTAAAACCACGACCACGACTAGTTTCGCTAATCGACGGCGCGACGTTTGATGCGCCGATAGATGACGGTCTAGTCGCGCGCGCATGTTGATTTCAATGCTACGGGTGTGGACGGTAAGTTGCTTCATTTTATGGCGTATTTTAAGTATTTTTCAGTGAAAAGTACATTTTTTAGTGAAAAAGAGACACTGTAACCTACATTTGTCTCAATACGTTGCCCACGACATGTTTCGTTACCATGACAACTCATTATTTACTTATGAATAATGTTCATTATTCACAAGTTGGTCATAATAGGGGGATTACAATGGCAACATCGGCAAAGGTCGAAGATCAGACCTATAAGGGTGGTATGCCTTGGAAAAAGCAACAAGCTTCATCAACGTAGACTGTGTCCTTGGGGAGCGTCTGATGGAGATATTCCACCAAATATAGTAATAAATCAGTTAGGATATATTCTTGTCAACAAAAGATTTAGGAGTTCGATCAACGTATTCTGGCGCAGATTGGATGTGCGGGGAGCGTAAGAGCTAGAAAGGTAAAGAAGAAAACCCAGCAAAAGACATTAACAAAAGTAAAATTGACAAATACGTAAGCAATTACATGAAAGAAAGGAGAACAACCGAAAGCGTTGAGAAAACTTGAAAATTCCTTCGTAAACACATGATGATTCAAATAGAAGAACGTAGGCAATGTAAGAACAGAACAATGGAAAAAAAACAAAAGATATGAGCGACCAAGGGAGACTTCATGACTGACAGATTGGGGTGTTCCAAAACTCACCAGATCATCTACCGTGTAAGCTGGTCATGTGATGGCCTTCTTCATTTGATTAACCAGGGGACTGATCTACCAGGTAAATGACCTGATGAGTTTTGGAATTCGCCCATTGTCTGAAATGGAAGAATTTGAAAGGAAGCATGACATGTTTAGCATGGACAAGAAAGCTCGGGAGGTCGCTGACCTGTATAATAAAGAAACTACTAATATCTCAGCAGTCGGAAAACGATATTATTGATAAAAAAGAAATTATTGAAACTAAGAAGAAAGTAATTATATAAAAAAAAATTAAGGCGACAGGCCCAACATACAGAGGAGGGTAAATTAAGACGAGGGCCAAGAATCTTAAAATCTGAAGTTTTTTATGGTATAAA
This sequence comes from Taphrorychus bicolor, assembly GCA_951812265.1. Lineage (NCBI taxonomy): Eukaryota > Metazoa > Arthropoda > Insecta > Coleoptera > Curculionidae > Taphrorychus > Taphrorychus bicolor. The sequence continues at coordinate 45,202,756 of OX638297.1, read as the reverse complement.
ATCAACCAAAACCAACAAAGCAAATGGATCAACCAACATTCCAACAGAATACTTACGAATGATCCACGAGGATCACATCAGCATTTTAAGTTTTTTAACGATAAAAAGTCGCACTCTCGAAAAATTAGAGGGGAAACACCGAGTGCACATTAAAAGTCTTTCTCCTTCAGAAGAATAAGAAGCCGATGCGAAAATGATCTAGATGAGACCCAATTTGGCTTTAGGAAGGCAATTGGTAGTCTTAGGCATTTTTTGCCATCTTTAGAAGCGTCGCGACCTACGCAAAGACATCTATGTGGCTTTCATTGTTTATGAAAGAGCTTTTGACACGGTTCGAAATGGAATGTTTTTGAACACATTAACAAGATCGGGAGACAAAATTAAAGATTTGTGTATAACAGAAAACTTCTATTGGAAGCCGAAAGAAATGGTTTGAGGAAGACTGACTGACGAACGAGCTATTCAACGAGGTGTCAAGAGAGGTATGCTTTCTGGAAATGGTGTCTGCTGATTTTTTCAACCATTTTTTTTTATTACCATGTTTAAAAACATTAAACATGTTTTTATGGTATTTTGTTGTTAGAGTAATTTGTACTATTTTTATTTCACAAAATGTATAAATCCATCTTTAGTGTTCTTAGCTCATGAGACATTGCAGCCACCATGGTGCAAAAAAATAACTTTTTGAGTGTCTTTATTTTCACTTTCAAGGGTATTTAGTGCATATTCTGCATTCATGTGAGGATCTTGTTTTGTTTTTAGAGATAATAAAATACGAGACTAATTATTTGAAAGCGTCTACTCTATGACTTGGTTCGGGTTAGTTCAGGTTAGTTTAGGTTTGCTGAAAAAGGCAAAAATTAAAAATTTTTTGTAACTAAAGCAACCAACAACAATCAGCAACAGTTAGTCTTGTTTTCTACCCTAAAATGAAATCCTGTTCTTTGGTGTTGTCATGTATTACCACCTATAATCAAACAGATGTGACTTCTTATTTCTTCTAGATGTAATTTAACCTACCACGTGGTAATGGAAAATTGAATTAAAGTTGAGAAAAAGTCATGTTGATAAAGAAGTATAGTTATTGAAGTTTTATTTACTTCAGGTGAGTTGTTTCACTCCCATAAACTTCGATAACAATGAAAGATTTATATTGCTCGCAGGATATACTTTAGCAACAATACCGCTGTTTCAGCCACATATACGAAACTCACAAATGTGCTCATTAATTACGTAATGATGTGGAACCAACCAGCGATAATAATAAATTGGTAAATCTCTTGGTTACTGCCAATTATATTGGGGAACAGCGCTCGGCCCAAATTGAATCCCCTTACGATTTAGCGAAAGTCTACACAATTTGCCAAAGGCGTGTTATTTTAATGTCTCCATTCGCACCGCAATTATTGCTCAATATTTAAGTAGCAGCCAATTTGTAACTACAATAACAAAGTCCTTGAAAGTTTAAGGCCATCTCTCGTAAAGCTCGTAAAAGCTAATCCAATTCATTACAATTTGTTCGTTGCGCAGAAACTAATCTAAAATTTCGACCAGGCTCTGACACTAAATATTGTCTGCATTAATTATTGAACTTTTGACACCCGTGAAAACTGCTCTCTTGGTTTGATAAATCTTAGTTTAATGCCCAAGGGACAGCACTTTTTAACTGAGGCTTCATAGCCGAAATTTGCTAATTAGGTATGACCGATTTTGTCTACATTTAGGCAGGGTTTATCCAATTTCCTTTTTCTTATTTCTTTATTTCTAATTCTTATTTGCTAACTCTTAAGGAGTTGAGATCCTTTTAATTAATGGTTTGTACAAGTTTTTAATCCTTAATTCATAATTTTTGTTTTAATGCTTAACCTTGAAAGTTTCCAATTTTTTTAGCATTAAGAAAATGTTTCGTTGCTCGTGTCCAATAGATTGAATTTTTGATGGTTTAAGCTCAAATTTGTGTTTCTTTTTAATTCATTTTACTGTTTTAATGTATTATAAATAACACTTCTTCAACAAAAAACTATTTTTCTCAAAAGTAGTTTGATTATCAAGTCCTTTTGGCTGGATAGTTTTGGAGCTATTGACCCCTTCAGGGGTCAATAATATATGTTTTTTTTTAGTTTCTAATTTTGACGGCCTATAACTTTAGATTAGAGTAAATCCAACAGTTGTTTTTTCTTATTGATGTTTTCTGTGGTTCTCTATTGGTTCAATAGTTTTGAATTTAGACCTTTTCAATTTTTTTGTCTATTACCTTATATTAACATTTTTTTGAAAATGCCCAAAGGGGGTTATATTAGCTATTTTTTTCAACATATTAGCTATTTTTTCTTATTTTCCAACGTACGAATGGACCGATTGAAGTGAATGAAACAGTTTTTTTTGTTCTCCTTGATGTCCTCTTTTATTTCTTAGAAACGAAATTTGGCTCAATACTTTTGAAGATACACTCCTTCAGTAGCAAATTTTTAGGCACTTTTAGAATCGACTTTTTACTCACTTACGGGAGTTACGGGATGACTCACGGGACTACTGTGACTTGTATTATGTTTGTTACGTTCATAGGGGATTTAAATCGTCTAATTTCGATCAAAAACACCACAAAGAAATACGATCTAAAGTGTTTCCGGGCTTTGAAGCCGTGGTCCAAGGGCTTCTACGTTTCGTCTACAGCTGCGGCAGACATTATCAAAGGTGATGGAGCAATGGGCGAAGTGATCTCCCGTGCTTCCTGAGGTTGACTGATTCGACTGTGAGGAGCTCCGTGGTATTTGTTCCCCCGCCGACGCGCTGCAATGGAGGAACTGGAGTGGGGGTAGTGGCGGCGTGGGGTTTCGACGCACTTGACGTATGTCGTAGAACTGGCTTCCAGTCTGCATATAGAAAAGTAATTTCCTCTTTCCTGTTGAAATTGTTTTAGTGTTTGAAGATCTCAATGGCCCCTCCCGTAGCCTCGGATAGAAACGCTGTGATTGATTGATTGATAAAGATATCCACCTCGTTGAAAAGGATGTCGTGACATTCGGAGAGAGCGTGCTCTGCTCCTGCTGACTTTTGTGCTTATCCCAGCTTGCAACTTCTCTTGTGCTCTGTAATTCTGCGTTTTGTGGTGCCAGTGTATACCGAGACATAGCTGATATACTGATAAGGGATCTTTGCGACCTTTCGCCGATCTCAAGCTCTGTTGTATTGTACGAATGGGTTTAAAGACAGTTTTAACACTGTGCTATAGCCTGCCGATCTTGGTGGTGGATGTATGGTATACTAGTCCATCCGCGCTTGTCTTCACCTTTTCTCGTTGTTCCTTCCTGGCGCTCTACGTTCCTTGGACGGATGGCCCTACCGAACTCGTGGTTGATGTATCCACCAAATGCTCTGGAACAAATACCACGGAGCTCCCCACACTGGAATCAGTCAACGTCGGGAGGCCTGGGAGATCACTTCGCCCATTGCTCCATCGCCTTCGATAATGTGTGCTGCAGCCCTAGACGAAACGTCAGGAAGAAATTCCATTGGACCACGACTTCAAAGACCGGAAAACACTTTAGCATGTATTTTGACCGGCCGTGAAAGCCTTCACAGTCTTATAACATAAAAAAATCCAATATTTTTTTGAAACAACGGAAGTCCTCTTGGTATGTATAAACCTTTTTATCGAATAAGAATTAAGAATAGATAGTAGAAATTAACAGTTTAGAATAAAGAATTAGCAATTAAGAATAAAAAAGTTGCATAAACCTGGCCTTAGTTTAAACTTGGGATTAAGTCAAACCGAATGTTTTGACAGATAAACGATGATGTAATAAACTGAGACCTAAACCTGAGCTAAAAAGCAAGCATATAATTTCGCATTTAATTTGACATTCTCGATTAAATTTCGCCACATCAATCAGTATTGGTTGAATTGGGGTAATTAACAAACCCGAAAATGTAAGGTAAAACGACTCTTACTAAGCAATATATCATTAATAGATACCCTATTCTCGATTAGGGATTTTGGTAAGTTTATACGTTCCTCCAGCCACCCACTTTTTTATCGCTCGGATTAATACTACATGGAAAACCTGAAAGTGGGTTATCATTAAATGGGATTTACATTTCCATTTTGAACTTTTCCCGAGGGCGGTAACTTGTTGCCAGTTATCTGCGTCCAGATTTACAGTTTCTAAAAACGAGAATAATGGACTGTATTTTATGCTTCACCTGGATGAATTCACTGATTAACTGGAAACAGCGGGCCCTTTGGGCGCTTAGGCTGGCAAATATTTTTCTCTTTAAACAAAATTCATGGAATATTTTATCACGATATCTTAATAACAGCCTCATCCCCGAAATGCCTTTCTGAAGAAGGATTTTCCAGGAACTCCAGGTAAACGGTTTTAGCTTTCTCGTTTTATTTTCATCCAAAAATAGGGCGGGGAGTTTTTCCAGACGAGAGTCCCAGTGCTTGTGCATAATTCTACATTTCAAGTTATCCTTTTATTATTTAAATTGTGCCTAGGTAGGCAAGAGATTCTCATTGAAACAGCAATTTAGATCGGATTTTTGTCTCGCAACTTTGAGAGTTACAAGTGTTCTCATTTACTGGTAGCAAATAGAATATTTTACGAATCAATGCCTCGTTTAAATGCCAACAAACAAAATGCTATTGGAAAATCGAGTTCCAAGAAAAACTCAAATAGCACAAAGGACGCGGCTTCAATTTCGAAGTTTGCAGGATTGAAGATAAACTAGGAAATAACGAATTCAGGGGACTGATATTTCGTTGCTATATGTTCTCAGTGTAAATATTCTTCGCCTGAACACACAACCGATCCTGACTGGCAGGATGCTCACACAAACTGGCATAATGGCGATATAAACATCATGAAATAACATGGATTGGTATGGTAAATATTTGTGCTCTTATGTGCTCTCAATCTCAAATTTTAGTACTTTGTAGAGTTTAGTTGACAAGATTCATTTCAAACCTAAGGAATGATGACAATACAAATTTTTTTTCTAGTTATACAATGCCACTCCTCGGAAACCAAATTTTGTATTAATATTAGTTTTTTTATACATATATGTATAGCTGAAAAAAGCAGGACATTGCACATGGAAAGTAAAACAGTTGTACTAGAAGAAATGGAAAGAATTCCTATAAGTAGGAGTGCGTGGACGAGCCAATTCAAGTTAATGCGACACTAGAGCTTAGTTTTCAGTTTTCATGCTGTCAGTGAATATCCATTACTTAGAAGGAGGTAACTCAAAAATTAAAGAGAACAAAAAAAAACGAAAACCAAATGAGTCTGCAAGTCCTTAAAGGGTGGAAAACATCAGATGTATGTTTTAGATAAATTTTGAATCAAAAACACAAAAGTGAGCTCTGGCCACTTTTACATCCCCAGTTTAAAACCTGCAGCACAAACTCCGGATTTGACTCGCATCTGTCAAAACCTAATCTTACCATGATTCTAGCTTGAAATGTGAAAATGATGCTGTAAATTTTTTTGTCGAAAGTCTTGGTTTTGACTTTGAGAAGAGTTAAATTGTCAGCTTAAAACCGGCCATAATTTGCGTATTTTCACTCGCAATGAAGCCAGTCAGCACCACTAAACGAGTGCTGTCTCGACGTTATTTAGATAAGATTTATCAGACCAAGAGAGCAGTTTTCACGCGTGTCAAAAGTTTCCTAATTAATGCAGACAATATTTAGTCCCAAAGCGTGGTCGAAATTTTAGATTAGTTTCTACGCACCGAACAAATTTTAATGAATTGGATTAGTGCGGCTTTTCAAAACTTTGCAAGAGAAAGCCTTAAACTTTCAAGAACTTTGTTTTTGTTGTTGGAAATCCCCCGTCACCTAAATATTGAGAAATGATTACGAACGTCCGGAATGGTGAGAGACATTTAAATAATACGCTTTAGTAAATTAAATATTCTAGAGAGATATAGATTCAACTCGTACAGGGAAACAATATAGTTGCCTCTAAAATAATTCGCTGCGACCAAGGGATTTGCCAATTTATTATCACCATGGATTCGGACCAGGCCTCTACGTAATTAATGAGTTCATTTGTGGATTCCATATTTACGAGTAAAATCGCGGTTTTATTACTTAAGCGGATGAAATATGTTCTGGGAGCAGTATAAATCTTGGATGGTTATCGAAGTATATTGGAGAAAAGCATCTGCTCTGAAGCAAATGGAACTGCAATAACACTAATTAGTGTTTTTATTTATTTTGAAAAATCTACCCCCTCTCCTGGTATAAAACAGTTTTTTTGTGGCACGAAAGGGTGTTGGATTCGATTCTCAGTATGGTCAACATTTTTTTTCACTCTTTAATTTTTCTAAACGCGCTTAAATTGATGGTTTTTTATTAGCCGTAACACCATATCAAAATTTCAGATAATTCGGTGGGAAAAAATGTCGGGAAAATTTCAATGGGCTTTCCTCTATAGAAATAAGTGGATAATTATTATTTTCAAGTTTTTTCTTTTTTTTTACGAAATAGGAGAAAAAAGCTAAGCATTAAATAGGCGCTTCTATCGATTCTTCGTTAATTGGTAATTGCTTCAGGCTGATTGAACTTCTTCAGGCGCTTCTTCGGTTGTAACTTCTTGTTTTTCCTTCTCCAGTGGCTTCTTTCACATCGAGTTCTTAGTCTTTTTGGGCTCTAAAACAACACAACACTCCTTCCGACGTTAGCGCTCAGACGCTCAATAATTTGTCCTTCGAGTGGACCTAGAGCTGAGCTATACTACTGTTCTTTTGAAGCATGAGGTAAGTAGCGGCCCCGAAGACATTCAGTACACAACCAATGACTACCTAGTCCAGAACATATCCAGTTCTAAGCAACCATGAACGCATCCAGAGACGGATTCGCCACCCGTGCCCTATATCTACACAGACGGCGTTGCAGGTCAAACTCATTTAAAGAGCAATCAGTGTTCCACAACCAATAGCGACGGATTAAGAACCCGTGCCTCACAATTACAGAGTCGGCTTTTCGACCCATCCTGAATTTCTAGAATTCTGCGAATCCAGAGGAAGATTTGTGGGACGCTTTTTTTTAGACAAAAATGGGAATAAGAGCTCAACATTTAACCAACTGAAGACCTTATTGATTAACGCTCTGGTCTTCAGACTCGCAGACTCAAGTCAGTCTCATACCCTCCGCACAGATGCCAGCCATTATGATCTTAATGATTACTGCTATAGGGGGGAAAGTGCAAATGATCAAGTGGTAGAATATGCGTCCAGGTTGTTCAATTTCTCAATCAATCAATTTCATCGCTGAAAGCGCCGGCAGGTCGTTTTGCACGATTCAATTTCAATTTCAATTTCATCAGGATGACCTACGAATTCACTATATATCAGGAAAGAAGTCGAGATCTCTAGTTAATGGCACACCTGAAGAGATGACTAAGCTGAACTAAAAGACTTGCTGATTAACGTACAGGGTTATTGATTATAAGTTAACCACACACCAGGAGGCTTTAATTTAACTCGAAAAAAATAATGTTACGATAATGTAAATACGAAAGTTGTTGACAGTTAAGTGAGTTTTTGTCCAATACAAAATCCTTTATGCAGGGTCTATCCAAAGTGTGCATACCAAGGTTATAATTTTCTAAATGGAACACTATATTTATTCTTTTTCATGCTCTGTAAACGTTTGTAAGCATTTTTTATGAAGCATATCCTGTACCTATCCCCATTGGTTTCCTTGATAAATGGTGCCTAAATTTCGATATTATCATATTTAGCCACCTTCTTAAAGGTTTTCTTTTTGATCGTATGAAACCATGTTAAATGCAACAATTATGGATAATCATGTGTAGTTTTTCATGTTGTAAAATTTTATACAGAATATACCCAAAACCGGCAGCATATCAAAGGTCCTTTTTCTTTTTTAGTTGACTACTTAGTATGTTTTTACAACTTGGTTTTCTACGCCAATTTTTTTTTTACATAGCATACCCTTAAACAAAAGCTACCGTTTTCGAAGAATTGATTCCTTACACTTTGGTGCAATTCCTTACACCAAAATTTTTGTCACTGAAAGGCTTTAAAAGGCGTATACTTTAAGACCCCTTTAAGCTAGATATAAAAAAAAACTTGCCTTTTCATTTTTTCTTTACTCTAATATGGGAACAAAACTGTAAATTATGGTTGGAATAATTTGTTTATTAGAAGAGAAGTGCACTCTTTTAAGAAATATTTTAAATTTTTATTAAGAAATCTAAAATTTAAGTTTGCCCTTCCAATCTATATGCAACTTTTATAAAGACACTTTTCAAGTGGTGTAATAAATCGATAATTCTTTTTCTTTTACCACTAGGAAAAAAATGCCAAAGGCCTTTACTGCTCTTAAGGTTTTCCTGAAACCCTCTTAACGTAACATAATATAACAAAAAAAGCAATCCGCGGCATAAGCTGATCAGCCGGACATTTATCCCCCTATGCAGCAAGGTGATTGAGATCACAACAGATGATTTTCAGTACAGCCTGCATAAAATTTTACAACATGAAAAACTACACATAGTAAATCCATAAATTTTGCGTTTAATATGGTTTCACACGATTAAAAAGGAAACCTCTAAGAAGGTGGCTAAATACTATAATATCGAAATTTAGGCACGATTTATCAAGGAAACCAATAGGGGGTAAAGGTTAGTAAAGGGGGGTAAAGTAAATAAAGGTTTTGTATTTGAAAAAACTACACCTAATTATTAACAACTTTTGCATTTAACATTTTTTTCTACGGGTTAAATTAAAGCCTCTACCCTCACCTCCGGTGGTTAACGATCAATGACCTTGTACAAAGACGACTTCACAAACCGTGCTCACACAAGGACCCAACTACTACTATACCAGAGATGGATTTATAAGCTCTGCTCAAAATTACAGGAACGGCTTTAGAATCTGAGTTCTACTACCAAGAGGCAGCCAGTAGTTTACATCTAACGACAGAGAAAGAGAAAAATACCGTAAATAGCAAAATTTTAAAATAGTATTTAAAAAAAAATAGTAAACAAAATAAAATAAAAAAGTTTCTTAAAAAGTGATTAATAAATTATATACTGTGTGAAACAAGGGATGATAAACATATCGTTAAAGAAAAATTTAAGCAAAGAAAAGGTAAAAATCGAACAGCCGAAAAAAAACTGAAAGATAATAAATAAATAGTATAAAGAAAAAAGCAATATTAACACAAAACAAGACAAAAGTTGCAAAAAGCAATAAACTGTTCGAAGATAAAACTATAAAATCAAACAGATTAAAACTCAATTAAAAAGTAAAATAATATTAGAGAAAACATATTTTAAAAAGCAAAACTGTAGAGAAAACCGCAAGAACAGCTTGGAAACGAAAACAGTATAGAGATGATTAGGAAATCAAGTTGCAAGGGAAAAAAAGAAAAAAAGCCTTGAGAAAAATCCGGAGCTTAAAGTTAAAATAGCCTGGCAGAAAATAAAATTTGAAATTGGAACTAAGCAAATACAACGATAAACAGATCATATAAAAATTTAAACACGAACAGCCTCTGTTAATTGTAAGACGTAAAGGTGGAATAAAAAGAGGAAAGCGAAGAAAAAATGTTAAAGTGAAAAGAACGCCGCAAAGTGAAGAAAAACCGTTTCAAATGACATAAGACTCGTGAGCAAGTAGCAGAAATTGAAAGTAAAACTAAAAAAGGTTTGATAAACAAAAAATGAATAGGAAAGATACTGTGTTCCGACTTGTACATCGTGGGTTTGATTGTCGGCAGTAACGAGGTTTTTTAATTATACTAGATACGATGAAAAGTCACATTATAAAAAAAAGGAAATATAAACATATAGAAGAAAGGAAATATAAACATATAGAGAACATCCTTATTACTAAAGAAGCAGCTTCCAGCCCGAGATTATAGGTATGAGATAACCGCTATTCTATATCTAGAGACGGTTTTATGACCTATGCCTTAACACTGGGACATTTCAATAATTTGTTCAAGACCCCATTTACTAAAGAAATCAAGACATGTGCAACAAGCCAATAATCCAGGATAAATTGTAAACAAACACAAGTATTTTGACTGGAATGGGAACCATTTACGAAGTGATATACAGCGAGCTTAATGACGGTCAGTAATAAGATCATGACTATATTAGTAAAATATTCTTCAAACAAGTACCTATGTTGATCGACGAATTCGTAGGAGCTAAGAACATACCGTATTTGTGTTGTTATCTTTAGCCTTCTCCTTTTTGCCCATGTCAAGAAGTTTGATAGACAACGTCACAGTCAAATTTACGAGATAAATGAGATGTCATACTTTGCGAATAGACATAGTGCCAAGCCATAGACCACCAGTCACTTAACTATAAGAGCATTCATTTACTTAAGAAAATCCATCCAATCACTGACAGAGTTTTTTGGGTGGCTGCTATAGACTTCTTCGAGAGAACCTATTCTCATTCTTACATTCTTATTGAGAAGACAAAGGATGGGAATTCTCTCAGAGCGCTCTGGAACCACCGACCGAAAGTCTTCTACTTGAGCATCATCCAACGATTGAGTTGTCTTATCCTTCTTAACTCTCCTCTTGAAGCGTACATTGATCAAGAATCACGACTTTTTTAATGAAAAATCTTCATTATCCTAATCGGAAATAACATACACGACATAATACAATAAATATTGTAATATTGCCAACTATGCCTTTTTCTGCATCTTTTTTAGGAATTTCTTTATTATTTTTTTTTATTGTCCTGTTTTTGAATTTCAGTATTGTTAATTTGCTCGTCTTGATTTTCTTGTGCCTTATTTTTTTCGATGTTCAATTTCAAAATGTTCAATTCTCTCTATTTAAACTTCTATTGTTGCAGAATAGAATCTGCGCATTCCATGTGCAGAATACCTATATCATGTTGTAGCGTTTTTCTTTTGAGAAAGAAAACCTACGGGCTTCCATTTTCGTACTTTCATAAATAACCTGTACAATACCATTTTATTTCCAAAGAAATATGACTACCTTGGCCGCCATGTTTGTTCACCTTGATTATCGGTTCTATGCGATTCTTCTACTTCGAGCTCTATGGCCGATGGCTCGAAATCCTTTGAAAAGGAGATGACATTTTTTAGACATGGTTGATTAATGATTTTGCTGTCTGTACAACATTGCCAAATTTAACCAATATTTTTACTTAGATTTCCTTATTTTCTTTATGTGCTCATCTAATACTTTCCCTAAATTTCTCTTCTATTTAGCAGCAATGGCAGAATTATCATATTTCGTAGTTCACTTTCTCCTTTCTTTTATTTCCCCCTTTTGACATTTTAAATTCCGTTTTTGACCAGTTCTGAACCCATGTGGTGAAGGTAAAAATGATTGATGGTCCCTTTTCCATCTTGACCACTATCCAGGGCACATCGAACGTGAGCCTGTCCCTAAACGGCTACAGCCTGCCCATGTGACTACCGTAAAATATTCTCATATTTTGGGGTAAGATTTCCTTTAATTATTTTAAACTAATCTAAGCTGTTCCTTGTTCAATTATTAGGTCCAATGTTTGAGTAATAATAATCAATACCTAATTTTGGATCTTACAAGTGCATACCATCCATCTTGCAGGTGTGCCGAAAATGGACCCGTTAGTGACGGTGATGGCTCTTAGGTTTTAAACCGTCCCGCATTAACACACTGATCCTCTACCTCAACTAGCAAGAGAGTCTTACAAACTGGCCAAGTATTTCAACTGGTAGGAGTAGATTTAATAAGCAAGTGCACCTGCACTAACCATAGGTAAGAACTAACACCATAATAAATAAATGTGCCTAATTTTTATAACTCCTGTTGGCTTTACTTTGGTTTGATCACCGAAACAATATGAACATCAATGATTTTCTATGATAATTTTCTCAATTTTAATATTATAGATATAATCTGCAACTTAAATTGAGTGGTGCCCAAAGTAAGCTTCAACCCTTTTTATGTCATTTTGAACCATGACCTAGCTCTCCACCTACGCAAAGCTGCCGCTCGCATAGTATGTGGCTTTGCTAACTTTTATTTTTTTTTAAATACGCCACAATGTGTCAACCAAATTTGTGATATAGCTCAATACAGCCCCGTTGTCGGCAGCATAAAGTGACATGGGTCGAAGGCTATTTAACAGAAATTGTTGTCTATAGTGTGTGTAGTCTCTTTTAGCACTTTAAAACTTAAACCGTAGCAAATTAAACGTATCACTTGATACATTACAAACATTGAATGCCATTTTATTAAGCACAAATTGGCAGCATTGTGTGTTTAAAAAAAAACACGCCTTGATCGAAATTCGATAACAATAATACCAATATGGGTTTTACAATATGGCACAAACCCCAAATTAAATAGCTATAATTGCTCTCATAACACAAGCTCGAATAAAGGCAATTGCGGCACTGGTAATAACAACGTTGATTGGGGTTTCAAATGGACGACCTCAACCGTAATAAATCCATCATGGCTGACACATACAAGTACCTGGCTCCAGTCCTCAGAGAATTATGTTACAATTCGCTGATTTGAACTGCGAAACAATAATTTACTCAGCTCATACAAACATCCCGTTCAACTGACGTACAATCATGTCAGCAAATTGAAACGTTAACTTTTAGCTGCAAAGCCGATCCTGCTACTACAAAACAGCTTTATATCCTGTTCAGTTCTGATTCCGTGGGGATTTGTCGCTAATACTCAGTTTGTTTGCAACAAATCCTCTTTATAAAGTTCGTTCTTCGTTTTAGGAGATATAACGCTTAGGCATTAGTAAGACAGACGAATTGCAATATAGCCGGGGAACATCAGCAAATTATATAAATTACTAGAGCCTCGTTCAGAGGATTTCAACATGGAGTTGTAAATTAGTTTACAGTTTGCCAGTGCTCGCGTTTTGGAACTTACCCTGACATGCCTCTCCGGAGGCATAATGTATAGCGTAGTGCTCTACGTTGAAATATAGGTAAAATGGATAAGAAATTATTGGGATATAAAATTTTCAGCTCCTGCAGGTTTTCGATTATTTTATAATTGAATCTAACCTCATCTTAAAGGGCGAAAAGAAAAACCAAGAATATTGCAACGTCAATACAGATTGTCGTGGCTACAAGGCTGCACGTATGGCTAAAGTTTTCCGAGAAATTGGAATTGAAAGTTAGCAGTTGTGTGTAACGTGCCATATATATAATAAAGTTTAAAAATATCTTTTTAGCTTAGCAGTTTTACACATCGCTCATGCCGATTACTCGAAAATTCCCACCCACACTACTCAACTTTCTGCCCAAGGTATCTTCCACATTTTAATAAAAGATAAAAAAAAAAGTAGCCGGACAAAATTGATATTTTCAACAGATTTCAACGCAAATTTAAAACATAATTACGTTTTCCCTAAAACGATGAAAAGAGAAGGCGTGTAGTCATTAAAAATAAAGTCCGATGGATTCCTCGGACTAGAAGAAGCTTCGTTTTCAGTTTTCCCCTATAAAGCCATTAGCAATTATGGAATATTTTTCATTTTTAACAAGCCGGTTCTCCTTTACACCAGACGAGAACGTCTCGGTTATGTCATGAAAACAAAGAAGATGTGAGGCCACCACCACGAACTTTTCCTGGCGTCATAACCTAAACTCCTCGAACGTGGAATCGATACAAAGCAAGGAAAGTCCGCTGCCAAAATGCACAGGGTTGGGGGGCGACATCGTGGCGCCGACTATCCCCTTGTGGCACTCCGAACTAATGGCGCCTCGTCGGTTGTTTGGGCAATTCTTTGAAACTGTGTTTTATTGATTTACATAATTCATGGAGGTACGACACTTGTTTTATAGTTTACACAGAATTTCAGAAAAACACACTTAAAAAACTTTTTCTCTAGAAAATTCAATGTACTCAAAGAAAAAAAATCGGTTATTCAAAGTTTGCAATGACCGCTAATAATCACACAAATTTTTAAAGAAATTTATTGATTTGCATAATTTATGGGGGTACGACACACACATTGTTTTACAATTAACATATAGTTTGAGAAAATTACAACTAAAAAACTTTCTCCCTCAAAAATTCAAAGCGCTCAAAGACAAAAAATGTCCGTTCACTAATGTTGACAATAACAACTCCTATTTTTACACAAACATTTTTAAATAGTATATAATTCAACGAGCATGTAGTGATAGCTACTACCTCCTGGAAAAAAGTTTGCGACATGAGTGCGAAGGCGAGTAACGAGTTCATCCAAGGGAGTATTAGCTATTACATGCGTGTAGAGTACTATAGTTCTTCTACGACATGCTTTCTGTAGAGCAAGTGCAAAAGTTCTTTGTTGCAATGAAAGTAATCAATCACTTGGTTTTGCAACGAAAAGCTAAACAATTGCAAATTAATTATTATTTACCAAAGTGACAACTCCTATTTTTGCACAAACTTCTTAATTTTAATTTATTGATTTTTAAAATTCATGGAAATACGACATACATTTGTTTTGTAGCCTGCAGAGTTTTAGAAAATTACAACTGAAAAATAGATAAAAAAAATCTATTCACCAACTCCTATTTTCACACTAACTTTTTTAATAGCATATCATTCAATCACGTAATGATTAGGAAACTTCATCCTCGTGAGTAATAGCTATTAGATGCGTGTAGAATACTATACTTGTTCTACATGCTTTTTTTAAAGCGATTGCAAAAGTCCCTTGTTGCAATGAAAGCAATCAGTCGCCTTTATTTTCCAACAAAGCTAAAGAATTTAAGATTAATTATTATTCACCAAAGTTGAAAATACTAACTCAATTTTTACACAATCTGTTTTAAACATTTATTAACTTAGATCATTCATAAACGTACGACATACACTTGCCTTATAGTTTACTTATAGTTATAAAGACCCTTCTCCCTCGACACTTAAATATAAAAAAAATATATTCATCAAAGTTGACAACGACGACTCCTATGTTTACAAAAATGTTTGTGAATATGCGATGAAGTTGTGAGGTGAGTAATAGCTGTTACATGCTGTTCAGTTCTTTACATTTTCTGCGACATACTATTTTAAGAGCGAGTGCATAAGTTCTTTGTTGCCATGACAGCAATCAATCTCCTCTATTTTATAGCAAGGATTTAAGATTAATTATTATTCACCAAAGTTGAAAACTCCTATTTTGGCGCAGATTTTTTATATACATTTATTAATTTATATAATTTATCGAGGCACGTCATACACTTGTTTTATAATTAATACGAAGTTTTACAATATTACAACTAAAAAACTTTCTCCCTCGATAATTCAATGTACTCAAAGTTAAAAAAAATCTATTTATCAAAGCTGACAATAACAACTCCTATTTTGACACAAAATTTTATAATAGTATATTATCAACGAGCAAGTAATGATTAGCAATTAGGCCGCTCACCTTCGGCTTGTGCCACAAACTTCATTTTCGTGGGTAATAGCTGCAGCATGCGTGTAGATCACTATGCTCTTTCTACGACAAGCATTTTTTAGAGCGGGTGCAAAAGTTCTTTGTTGCAATGAAAGCAACCAATCGCCTCTGATTTATAAAAAAGCTAAACATTTTAAGATTAATTATTATTCACCAAAGTTGAATGACCACTCCTATTTTTGCACAAACTTTTTTAAACAAATGTATGGATTTTCATAATTTAAAGAGGTGCAACATCTACTTGTTTTATAATTTACACAAAATTTTAGAAAATTACAACTAAGAAACTTTCTGCCTCGGAATTTCAGTGCACTCAAAGACAAAACAGATCTATTCACCAAAGTTGACAATAACAACTCCTATTTTGACACAAACTTTTATAATAGTCTATTATCAACGAGCAAGTAATGATTAGCAATTATGCTACACTTCATTTAACGTTTTTAAACAAATTTAAGGATTTACATAATTCAAAGAAACACGACATCTACTTGTTTTAAAATGTACACAAAATTTTAGAAAATTACAACTAAGAAACTTTCTGCCTCGGAATTTCAGTGCACTGAAAGACAAAACAAATCTATTCACCAAAGTTGACAATAACAACTCCTATTTTGACACAAACTTTTATAATAGTATATTATCAACGAGCAAGTAATGATTAGCAATTAGGCCGGTCGCCTTCGGCTTGTGCCACAAACTTCATTTTCTTGGGTAATAGCTGCAGCATGCGTGTAGATCATTATGCTCTTTCTACGACAAGCATTTTTTAAAGCGGGTGCAAAAGTTCTTTGTTGAAATGAAAGCAACCAATCGCCTCTGTTTTATAACAAAGCTAAACATTTTTAGATTAATTATTATTCACCAATGTTGAATGACCACTCCTATTTTTGCACAAACTTTTTTAAACAAATTTATGGATTTTCATAATTTAAACAGGTGCGACATCTACTTGTTTTATAATTTACACAAAATTTTAGAAAATTACAACTAAGAAACTTTTTGCCTCGGAATTTCCGTGCACTCAAAGACAAAACAAATCTATTCACCAAAGTTGACAATAACAACTCCTATTTTGACACAAATTTTTATAATAGTCTATTATCAACGAGCAAGTAATGATTAGCAATTATGCTACACTTCATTTAACTTTTTTAAACAAATTTAAGGATTTACATAATTCAAAGAGGCACGACATCTACTTGTTTTAAAATGAACACAAAATTTTAGAAAATTACAACTAAGAAACTTTCTGCCTCGGAATTTCAGTGCACTCAAAGACAAAACAAATCTATTCACCAAAGTTGACAATAACAACTCCGATTTTCACTTTTTTAAGCATTTTTAGCATATGTACGACAACGAGCATGTAATGATTAGGAATTGTTGTGAGTGCAAAAGTTCTTTGTTGCAATGAAAGCAATAAATCGCCTCTGTTTTGTAACAAAGCTAAACAGTTTAAGATTAATTATTGATCTTGATAAGATATAAAAACTTGATACGAAATAAAAACGATATTACTGATTGAACAGTAGCACTACTTGAAACATTAGCCATCTCTTATTAACTTTATCGATATCATAATTACCATAGAAACATATGTTTCTTGTTACCAATCCCTAGATAGAGGTACCAAACATTAGATGAATCCAGCATTAGAAGAGTTATTAATTTCAAATTTTTTTTTTATTTAATTTTTATTTACTGTGCAAAATTCCTTATATAAATGTTAGTAAACTAATATAAATTTTACTGGTTATAATAATGTCACTAAGCATGTCTCATTTGTTTAGTTGAACACGTGAGTAATGGATTATTACTAACGGGTAGGTAATAGATGTTATTATCTACTAAAAACTAGTAACAACCCTATTATTAAGTAGTCGTAAAAAACCAAACAAATTTTATCTATAAACACAGCAAGGAAAAAGCTGTGATTCCTTAAAGATCGCTCTACTTACCCCCGCTCACAGAGCTTGAATGAAGACCCCAATTCGTTAAATCCGCACGATAAATCGCGAGGTGATTGACTCGTAAGAGCCAAACAGACCGAGTATTTTCCATCTAGTTTTCCTATATTCTATTAGTGGCCTACTTTCCTGAATAAACCAAGGCTTTATTGGAAATCCATAGACCGTTCAAATTACGACTTGTAATGTAATGCAGTGTTGGTAGTTGAAATGTCAGCAGCGTGCCAGTTTGCATTTTATAGAGACCGGGGCTTGTCAGGGGCAAGGGAGATTGCTAATGGTTACTTAATGCTTTAAAGTTGAAGCGTTCCATAAAAGAGGTTCTTTTTTTTTGCCTCAATTTCTTACAAGGAGAATGGCTTCGTCTGCTCTCCTTGGCACATTTCTGATTATGAGGGAAAATTCATAATGTATCAACAAATGCAGAATTGCAAATACAGTTACTACTAAATAACGGTCAAGTAAAAACAGTTTCATATACATTCGTAGTAAGAGCCGATAAGCAAGTTAAGGGCCATATAAATGCAGAGCACATTAGGCACCTAATAATTTTCCCTAGACGGCTCGCAGCTCCAAAACTAGCCAGATATTTCATTATAAAATGTGCATTTTGGCGAAATTACGAATTCATAGTGTTGGTCGGGTAATTTAGCACTTGGGTGCGCAAATATGTTGGCTCCGATAACATTTTAAACAGCCATTCCGGAATGATTTCTTTCTTCTTAATTAGCAGTGTTAAATCCGGGAAACGGCTACTATACATTAATCTTTGGGGCTTCCCATTCACAATCGACAAACAGAAAGTCTAGAACAACAGAACAATAGGACAGGGAGATTTATTGCCGCTAATATTTCGATTTGTAGGCTGACCTCTCTATAGAGTTTAAAATTTAATCATGCCAAAATACGACGTTTGAAATTAGAAATTCTTTGCGTGTCCGACATACACAGCAAAAGCGGCAATATTGCAATACCAATACAGCCCATCGAAAAAGAAGCGAGGCATAAGAGGGTTAGTTACGATTAAAACAGTGTGAAATTGGTGACTTTTTCATTATGTGTACATTGTTCTTCATTATGTACATTTCTACACTCTCTTTGTAAGGTTGAATTATTTACATTAGCTTTTTCTTACGTACGGTATTCGTATATGGCACGCCTATGATTGAGTCATGTGCAAATACCTTGAACTTGAAACTATATTTTCTATGAAAGTTTCTAAGAAAGTTATTTTCTGCGAAATATGTTAGTGAACGACATTTTTAGCTTTTTCGCAGGAAACTCTAGTTTAAAATATGCAAAAAGGCAATATTTACTATTTGGAAATTGAAAACTTATCTGCTTTCAATATTTCCAAAAATATTGCAGCGTTTAAGAAGGAAACAAACAGAAACAACTACTCCGAGGGCTAATACCCCTACCAGCATTGAATTACACTGTTTGTTTCAAAGCTTATTTTATAAAGCAAAAAAAAAATATTAAAATGAATTAATAAAGTAATAAAAAATCTATGCTAAAAAGCCAAAAAATATTAAGCTTTTTGCAAAGAATATAGAAGCAGAGTTTAATTAAGATATGCGAAAAGTGCACATGTATAATTACAATTTGGAAATTTGAAAACGTTATATTTTCTACTTATGTTTTCTTTCGGAAACCGGTAGAATATTCAAAGTTGGGAGTTTAAAATAGTCTTTTTTATTAGTATATAAAGCGATAAAAAAACATTTAAAATTTAAACAAAAAAATATTATTTTCTCTCTCTCCCTTAAGAAATTTATTTTGTTAGGAGACTTATGAATGATAAATAATCGAAAAATAGTATATTATACAACAAGCATTTAATGAGAGTCATTATTCTCGAGGGTAAGCGTTTGAGCCCACGAGCGAAGCGAGTGACACAAGTTGCCCGAGAGAATAATGCTCATTAAATGCGAGTACTATACTTTATCCACGACGAACATTCCGCTTTTTCTGAAATATTGTAGATTATAAGGGCAACAAAGATAATTCACAATTTTAAAAGCCAGTCAAATTTATAGAAATTTTTATTTAGTTATTGTACCAATTATTAACCTTTATTGACAATGTCATAACATAACAATAGTAAAATAAAGGTACAGGGTGTACTCGCACAAATTGACACCTCACTAAATCACACAACAAAATTAACAAAAACATAATGTTACTTTCTATTTGCGTTTTCAACATAGAATAGTTGCCATGGAAAAACTAATAATACACTTAATTATGCGTATTTCAACAGAGAAAACGTAAAAAATTTCCAAAGTTACAAATGTCACTTGACTTGTTGACATTTGGGACAAATGTCGTGTCAATTTATATTCCCATGACAGTGTTTTAACATAACCTTCAAGCCAACTTCCATTGTATAGTTTGTTTCAGGTAAGCAGAGCTTATTATTATATTTATTCTAAAAGTTGATATTATAAATGTTTTTAAGTTCTACCACCACCTATAATTTTCTATTTTATCCATTCTATTAATGTTATTGATTTTTATCCAATTTGTTAAGACGTGGTTTTGATTTTGGGTTGTGGGATCAGGGGTGTCACCCAAAAATCAAAACCACATTCTATTAATGCCTAAAGAATTTTTTCGAAAAAATGAGTAATAACGACTTCCCTCAACTCTACCAAACCCCGTGATTTTTCTTGTATACTTCCAACTCATGAACGTCTTGTAGGTGCTCATGTACAGGGACATCATTTTAAGTGTCTCACCCAATTTGCTACTTTCCTATTCCGATTTGAAAAAAAGTTTATTCGCGCTTCCTACTTCGGCCAGGAGAGGACGCCAAATCTTTATTTAGAAAATGTTTTATACGTCAAATATGACAGTTGTGACGTAAGGTTGATTTTTCTTAAATGGAATGATACATAATTTTTATGTCAAATCGATAAAGCCGAAGGAGCTGATTTCAAAAACAGTTACTTTCATATACCTAACGTCAATGATTTCCGATATACAGGGCGACAAAGTCATTGAATGTCTAGAATCCTTTTAAGTGTCTCACCCAATTTGCTCCTTCCCTATTCCGATTTGAAAAAAAGTTTATTCGCGCTTCCTACTTCGGCCACGAGAGGACGCTAAATCTTTATTTAGGAAATGTGTTATACGTCAAATATGACAGTTGTGACGTAAGGTTGATTTTTCTTAAATGGAATGATACATAATTTTTATGCCTAAACGATAGAGCCGAAGAAGCTGATTTCAAAAATACTTACTTTCATATACCTAACGTCAATGGTTTCCGATATACAGGGCGACAAAGTTATTGAATGTCTAGAATCATTTTAAGTGTCTCACCCAATTTGCTCCTTTCCTATTCCGATTTGAAAAAAAGTTTACTCGCGGTTCCTACTTCGGCCACGAGAGGACGCCAACTATTTATTTAGAAAATATTTTGTACGTCAAGTTATAGTGAATAATGATTAGTATTAATCTTGAAAATGTACAAGAATAATGTGATAATTATAGTATGGTCGTGGATAATAGTATATTGTTTAACGGGTGACGAAAATAGCATTTTCTTTCGCAAGAGAACAGTTTACTAACAGGCGAAGCCGAATTTGGTAATGTTCTCGAGCGATAGAAAATGCTTTTTTGACGAGTAAAACACTATACTTTTTCTTCGACCATGCGAACATTAAGTCTTCATGAAAACAATTTTTATAGAGTATTTCTTTCAAAAATTAAAGCGCGTCATTGTCAACATGACACCTCAACTGTCATTGAGTTCAGTTTGGTCAAATTTCAACACTTTGATTCACTGTTCTGAGGCCCGGGCAGGCAAAATATACATGTCTTTGTATGATATCACCATTTTCCATTGTCTTTTATAAGATTAGACCAGTTAAATCGCATTTAATTGGCGATATACATGCGAAATTAGAACAACTTACTTTCGTCACTAGAGACGAAAGTTACGTTTTCGGCTAGGGCAAGGTATGACGAAAGTTGTTTATTTTTACATGGTCGTACAAAAATATTATTTGAAAGCAATAATCTAGGAGATATGAACATAAACATATTTCAGTAAAAAGGTCCCGTTTTTTGGAGGGAATTCCTCAATTTTTTAGATACTCATAAGGTAATTTTATCATCAGAGGACATAGATTGGCAAATCACGACTTGTCGTAAGACGTCAAGTGACGTTAATTCAAGCGGATATCGCCACCATTTTTTAGGTACCCACTCGTTCATGAATGGCTTAGAGAGTCCCGCTCAAACAACGAGCTAGTATGTTATATCTGGAGAGATCTTCCCTTTTTACAGGTTTGGCCCTCTTTTTTAGCAGTGGGTACCAAAGAAATATGGCGTCACTTTCGGCATATTGACGTCACCTAACGTCTGACGTCAAATAATTTGAAATCGCGATTAGCCAATTGATATGCTCTAACGATGAAATTACATCATGGGTTCCTTAAAAAGGTGGATTTCGGCCATAAAACAGAAACATTTTTGTAGAAAATGAAGCTAGAAATCAAAAACTGATTTCCGGTTATTGGCCCTTATATATAGACGTAAGAATCACACAGGACATCTAGCCTGTGTCCGGTGCATATAGTATTATCGGTTATAGAAGAATATTCTTCCATAACCCAGTGAAAAATTTCACCGAAAGGTTGTGTGAGATCATTAGAGCGTTACCTCCATTTTGTTAGCGTTACATTGTTAGGAAAGTATAGGCATTTGTTGCCTCTGTCCATAGCTCCTAGGCCATTGCCATTCACTTATTAATGCCCTTAAGTAGACGTTGAAATTTCAACTGACATTTTCATCGTATCTTCTCACGACGTGCTGGACGCTTATTCTATAGGAAAGAGTGAAAGTGAAAGTGAGAATTCCTGGCCAATGGAATTCGTCAACCGAATTTTTGGACCAATCAAGGTTGTCAAAATTTTCACTTTCACTTTCACTCTTTCCTATAGAATAAGCGTCCAGAAGAAGTTTAATTAAAAAAAAATCAAAAGTAACCAGATGTCAAAAATAAGGATGTCTTTCGGAAACAAGGTTCATAATTTTGGAAAATTAAACGTTGCGACTCTTAAATGAGTAGTATGTAGAGTCCATTTCAAATAGATGTTCATCTAGTAAGCTGAGAAGTTGACATATAAATGACACATTTACATGGAATGAATAGGACGAATCCGTCAATTCCTCAGCCCGAGATGAACATCTATTTGAAATTGACCATATATATATATATATATATATATATATATATAATTTTTAGCCTGCTAGATAAGTATTTGAAATTGACTCTATAAGCCATTTACCTATTGTTGATTGACATCAAGTTGTCGTTGGAAATATGACTGATATTTTTATCGTACGTATCTTCTCAACAACACGCTAAAAAATACTAAAAAGTTTTTGAAAAATAAGATTTCGAAGTTAACTGGATGTCAGAAATAAGTTAATAAGTTATACATATGGAGTATTCATTACAAAACGTCATCTAAGAAGCTATGAAATTTTGACAGAAAAAAATGACATAATCAAAATAAATGGATTTGAATTTTTTTATCCTTTTCTTTTAACTCTAATGTCAAATTGCCAAACTAATACTGGTCGATCGTAAAACACCTGTTGGCAAATTCACAAGTCTCCTTGGAAAATAAATTTCGCCTGACACTCTTGACAGTGACAGTAGACTGACATAATATATGTACGTTTTTTTTTTATATTTTTTTACATTATTTTTTTTGAGAATCAGCCCAAATCCATAAGTCCAAAAAATGATTATTTATTACTGCGGGGGCCCGAGAAACCACAATTTCATTCTTGGCAGAAAAAGATGTCGATGTTCATTCGAAAACACCACCTAGAAGGCTATGAATTTTTAACAGAAAAGGATGACATATTCAAAGTAAATGGACTTTTATTGCTCCACCCTTTTCTTTTTTCACAGCCAACCAAATGATGCTTTTAAATGAGGGCCACGCCGCCCTACATTCCATTCTAAGTAAAGCATTCACTATCGGTAGGGCTCCTGTTAAATTATTGCTAATTTACCTTGAGTTCTCGCAGGTTTATTCCAAGTTCCGATTATAATATCTGGGTTCCGAAGTATATAGTAGGCTGAGGAACTGATCGATTTGTCCCAAAAATGTGTCATTATATACTATTTTCAAAGCCTACTAGATAAACATTTTTCTGAAATGTGTATATCAATTCATTATAGCAATCAATGATCCATGAGATATGGACAGAGCCAGCAAATTCCGATATTTCCCTAAAAATAGTACGGTTTTTTGGCCGGAAGTCCTCAATTTTTTAAGGTACCCGTGACGTAATATTACCATCATAGCATGTCAATTGGCGAATCACAACTTGAAATAATATGATGTAATGTATCAATTGCCTTTAATTCAAGTAAATATCGTAGCCATCTTTAAGGTATCCACTGCTAAAAATCGAGCAAAACTGTAAAACAGGAAGGTTTCTCCGGATGTAATAAACTAGCTCGTTGATTGCAATCCATATTTAAATCAGTACACGCTATGACGTCAGGAAGTAGCTGGTGGCGCCGTGTACATCGACTCTTGATGTAATTTCTTGACAATCAGTTTTGACAGGCAGTTTCAGGCAACTGTCTGAGATAACCAATAGGAGTGATTCCTGACCGCTATTGGTCAGTTCAGCACAAGCGTAACACAAAACAGAACGTCACCATTTCAAAATTTACTATCAAGGTTGTTTTTTTTACCTTTTTTTAGTATTACTGTAAACAGCTACTACTTAAGTACCGAGTACTAGTTAGGTAGTGAGTTTGGACAAAATGACAATATTATGCGTTACTTTTGTATTGTGAAAGGATTCCGATTTTGATGAAGGAGTCTTCAAAGCTGCTTTTCCTACTTATTCGCGGTGAGTTTTCACGGATTTTGGCTGTGACCACAACTGACAAATAACACTTATAAAATTCGTGGTTTCTACTGGAAAGTAAAGTTAAACGTGCCAAAAACTGAAAAATGTTGCATTTTTAGCTAGTCGGCTGAGTAGGCAGTGACACTAAAAAAAAATGAAAGGTGAAGCGGGTTGGGGGTTCTTTAAGACGGTGTTGCCGAGATTACGTAAAAAGATCCGAAATAAAATGAGTTCTGAAAAAAAAAGATATGTGGGTAGACCAAAATAAAAGCAAAAAACTTAAAGGAGATCGTAAATTATAATACCGACATGACCGTTTCTACTTCAAGTCTCCATTACCAGATCTACTTTATAAATAAGAAAGAAACCTTTGGTTTATAATTTTTTGTGGTTTTGACATAAAGTACAAGCAGGTCTTAACATGAGCGACATATCTCAAAAACGAGCAAATAGTAAATAAATAAACTTCCTGTAACCTCGGAATTTTGTTAATATATATTTTTTTCCTAATATTCTATTACTCTGTAAGGAAGACCTAAATTCCAACTAAAACTTAATGTAAAGCAACGCACTGACCTTTTCCATTACTCTCTATCACATTATCTTTTAATAAGTCCATCAAGACCAAAAATATCGCAATTAACTTGACTTAGATTTTCCTTCATAACACGATAAAAATAGATCCCAGATTTTTAATTTAGATTTCAGAAATCTCGTTATAATTAGCAAAAGGCCCTCTTTTCATACCGATATCTCGTTAGAAAGCTCCTGTTCCACCGTTCCTGATAGACAAGAAATATGCTTTGGTTATTATTCCTTTTGAATTTATCTTTCTCGGTCTCTGAGGCAAGAAAAATATTTCTGTTGTTATCTTATATTAGGTGGTATTTAATTTGAAAATAGATGGGATTTAAACGGAACGCAAGGCATTCCCAAAATTCACATCAATTTCAGAAATAGGAAATCTCTCAATATAATAATGGAAAGACACCTTTGGGGTTCGTGAAGGACCTATTTCCGGATTATTTCTTTTTCCAGATGGTTCATATTTTCGGTTTTGGTTTTAATATATAAATCTCGCGCAATATGTTGTTCTCCATTCTTCCGCCACTTTAATATTCCACGGGGCTTTTGAAATACCGATGATATAAAACAGCCGCCTGGAGTCCGTAATTTTGTTTCCGGGTAAATTTATTTATTAATTTTGCAAGGATAATGCGGATTCCCTGACAAAAAGTGCCTCGTATAAAATGTATGCTGAAAGTTGTCGTATGCGGTCCGAATAATCCCTTTGGTGGCCGGGAGGGGCAAACCGAGCTCGCTTGCATTGCATAAATATTCCAAACAAATTTTTTAAATGACATGGGGAATAGTATATTGTACAACAAGGGTATACCGGGTGTTGCATCGTCGTGCGGGACATAGGAATATTATTGGCCTAATTATTTTAGAGACAAAATCTATTTAAATTTTTTGAAGAACACCAAAAACCACTATTAAAGGGACAACTTCAAGCATTTTTAATTAACCCGCTTACGAGTTATTGTCAATATCTTTTTTAAATATTTTGTCTTTCTTGTCGCCCCCTATTTACATACACCCGTCAAGGTAAGAGTTGGCTATCAAATAAGGTTGTCATTCAGAAATTTACTGCTTTTTTATTAATGAAACTTGGACATCGAAAAAAGTAGCCATGAACCACATTCCTGAAAAAAAAGTATTGATGGTCTAATTGTATTTTCAGGGAAATAATTGTCGAAAGGTCCCAGATCTGTTTGCTGCTGAGTATCCGATTAGGCCGATATCCGGAAAATCTACAATCGAGAGGTGCATCAAAAAATTTGAGACGGAAGGCACAGTACACAACTGCATTAGACATGAAACAAGAGTCGATCAAAGAGAAGAAATGGGAAATGATATGTATCATATGTTGATATGAATATATAAGTACTTTTTGTACAAGTATGAAAGACACCAAGAGTTAAGAGATTGGAATGAAATGCGATGTCAGAACTTTTGTTTTGATATGATGGAGAGAGCAAACATGGATAGAGAACTTATAAAAAACATTTGTTTTACTGACGAGTGTACATTTTCCTTAAACAATGAACCCAATCTTCAAAATTACAAGACAAAGAAAACCAACATAGATTTGTCGAAAAGAGGACGCAATATCCCAAAAAATTAAATGTATGGGCACGGGTGTTCGGACAACGTATTATTAGACCATTTTTTCTTAATCAAAATTTTAACGCAGAATATTTTTTGGAACTACTCGAAGAACACATTTAACCCGAATTAAATGATGCCGCCACGGACAATTAGGAAGTTTGGTTCCAAATGGATGGCTGCCCGGTACGTAGTAACTTGGCTGTCCGTGAATATTTAAATAACGCTTTTAATGGAAATGTTATTGGCTTACATCACACAATAAATTAGCCAGCCAGGTCTCTTGATCTCTCTCCCAATGCGCCATTTAAAAAGCAGGATTTACCAGCATAAAAAATACGACAATCTAGACGAGTTAAAAAATGCTATTTCTGCCGAGGGCAATCGAATTTCTATGTACCAAATAGCCAATGAAAGAAGAAAATTGTATGATCGTCTGGTTTATTGTTTAGCAGCAAATGGAGGAATATTTGAACATCTTAAATCTTAAATTATGCAATATAATATTAATAAGTTATTAAAGAATTTCATGCCATAATAATTCACCTTGCTTTGTTAATGTAGTTTACTTGAGATTATTGGGAATAACTCGTAAACGGGTTAATAAAAAATGTCTGAAATTGTTGCTTTATTTGTGTTTTTTTTGGGGTTCTTCAAAAAAATTAAATAGAATATTTCTCTAAAATAATAATTTGAAAGCCAATAAAAGACCCTTTGAAAATTTACATGGGATTTTCTATGTCCCGCTCGACGATGCCACACCCTGTATGTGATGACTATATCTAACGAGGACGGAGTTTGGAGCTTTGGCTTAACCGACCGAGTGCGATATAGACCTCAGTTTTTTGCCAACTTTTTCTACGATTCACTGAAATTATACCAAAATTTAATAGTGATAACTTATTATTTTTGGTACATCTCCATGTTTAATTTAGTTCGACTCTGACATTGACATTTTTAACAAAAATAATGAACTGGATTATTTCCTTTAGTCTGATGCTGCCATAGGGCGAAACTTGTCGCCATTATTTGCAACTTGAACTAAGCTGATTTTTTTTTATAACTAAATTTGTCACGCACTTTTTCCTTCATATCGGATCTTTGCGTTTTGCCTTTCTAGAGATATGCAACAAGTTCATGGACATCTCTAAAATTATTCTCTCAATTTATGTTTTCAGCTACTACCAGTACAAATTGACGTAAAATGACTTAAAACGTCCTAAAATGCGTGTGTGAGCATTATTAGTGGTTTTAAGGTGTAATTTTGTTTTCAGCTAAAACCAGTAGAAATTGACGTAAAAATAGCTTAAAACGTCCTAAAATGCGTCTTTGAGCATTTTTAGTGTTTTTTTGGTGTAATTTTATAGTTTCACCTAAAACCAGTACAAATTGACGTAAAACGACTTAAAACGACCTAAAATGCGTCTTTCAGCATTCATAGTTGTTTTTTGGTGTAATTTTATGTTTTCAGCTAAAACCAGTACAAATTGATGTACAATTACTTAACACGTCCTAAAATGCGTATCAAAACCAGTACAAATTGACGTAAAACGACTTAAAATGCGTCTTTGAGCATTCTTGGTTGTTTTTTGGTGTAATTTTATGTTTTCAGCTAAAACCAGTAGAATTTGATGTAAAACGACCTAAAACGTCCTAAAATGCGGCTTTGAGCATTATTAGTGTTTTTTTGGTGTAATTTTACGTTTTCAGCTAAAACCAGTAGAAATTGACGTAAAACGACCTAAAACGCCTTAAAATGCGTTTTTGAGAATTATTAGTGTTTTTTTGGTTTCATTTTATGTTTTCAGCCAAAACCAGTACAAATTGACGTAAAACGACTTAAAACGTCCTAAAATGCGTCTTTGAGCATTATTCGTTTCTTTTTTGGTGTAATTTTATGTTTTCAGATAAAACCAGTAGAAAATGACGAAAAACGATTGAAAAAATCCTAAAATGGGTTTTTTTAATCAATATAGGTCATTATAGGTGTTTTTTTTTTGGTTTAATTTTATATTTTCAGCTGAAATTAGTAGAAATTGACGTAAAACGATTTAAAACGTCCTAAAATGCGTCTTTGAGCATTAGTGAGTGATCATGCTCTCAAGAATTTACCCCAATTAGATTATTTCCTATTTTCAATATTTTTTTTTAAACTATGTTTAGAAAATTCATTCTTTAAGGTCATATGCACACAAGTTCCAGCTAAGTAGAGATAATAGGAGAGTAAACTCCTCATTTGAAACTCCTCCGCCAAAAAAACCCATGAGAGCAATAGCCTCCTCCAAAAAACATATGAGAGCAAGAGCCTCCTCCTCCGTCATCTCCACATACCCATCAATTGCCCCACCATAACAAAACCACCACCACAACAAAACCGCCACCACTACAAAAAACCCCACCACAAAACCACCACCACTACAAAAAACCCCACCACAAAAACCGCAACCAACATATACTTATACACAAGTGAAGACACACGTTGACATACCAACCGCAAGAGTTACGGTTATTGCAGCAGAAAAGTTTTGATTTCATTTTCACAAAATGTCGTTCTCTAAATTTGCTAGTCAAAATAATGATTACTTATCAAATAGTAAGAAAAATAATGTGAGTGGAACATCCAACAAAGTTTTAAATATTGTGAATACCAAGTTTTTTTATCTTAACAGCTCTTTCACAAAATTTGTTTTAGTTGGAATAAGTGTAAATGATTTTTCACCCAAAATAGTAATTGGTGGAAGAAATGGTTTCTACATGACTCTGAGTGAAGATGAGTGGATAAACTTTTGCAAGTATGAAGGTGTAATTGCAAACTACTTTTACTATTCCGGAGTTGATACGTCTGCCATTCAGTGTGGAAACATTACTTTAAGTTTTGAGAAAATTAATGATTTTCCAATTCTAAAAATTAACAAACCAGATTCTAATTATGTTTATCTTGGT
Source organism: Taphrorychus bicolor (assembly GCA_951812265.1). Taxonomy (NCBI): domain Eukaryota; kingdom Metazoa; phylum Arthropoda; class Insecta; order Coleoptera; family Curculionidae; genus Taphrorychus; species Taphrorychus bicolor. The sequence goes on along the minus strand of OX638297.1, from coordinate 45,173,328 downwards.
CAAGAATCCATTGATAGCTTGTGGAAAATAAAAGATTTGATGGCATATAGAATTTCTATTATAAAAGAACAAAACTTTGAAAATTACTTTAATGTTTACAAAACAACGATGGTAAATCAAATAGGCGACTTGCTCACCAATGTTTATAATGTTTTAAATCCAACTGAAAATCCAAATAGTGAGAATGTCAGCACCATGTTGGAGTTTCTAATGTTATATCCAGAGGAGTTAGAAAACCGACTGCAGAAGCATGGAACAAAAAGAAAATATTATAAAGAAATATGTGACTATTAGTGAAAGTAGTAATAAACTACATGTGCTAGTGAAGTGGGACTTTGCATATAGACAAGCACGAAAAAGTGATTATCTTCAACTATATTGTGACAGACTTCGATTCGAAAAAAGAATTGCTAGCTGTAGTTACATAATTAATCCTATACTAAGTGAAGAGCATAGAAATAAAATATACCTAAGCTTATGTAATAAGAATTAATGTAATAAAACTATTATTCTTAATGACTTGTATTTTATTAAAACATATTACAAAACATTAGTTTTATCAATCCATGAATTATGTGATTTATCAAACCCTAACCACTTTACATACACCTTATTGCCTTTGCGTCTTAACACTTTCTCAACCAAATAGGCATCTGGATATTAAACATGTTGTAATTCTTCTTCATAGAAAGCACCTTCAATATTCTCATTTCGCTGATCTCTTAACAGATATGTTCTTGGATTGGTCAGTTTAACCCTCCTTACTTGAAAAACTTCAGTAGACCAATTTGGAGTATATCCCTTAGCAAAAGCTTCCCGTTGTTTGGAAATTCTTACAAAATCATTCAACTTAAATTTAGGTTGTTTTGGATCTAAGGTTTTCTTGTGAGTGTATACGTTTTTTAAAATAATTTTTTCATTTCTTTTATTAACATCTGAAGGTCTGTAGCCAGTAGTACTATGTTTTGTTTTATTATATTTATCCACAATTTGTTGTAATATTCCAAGCCATTTGTATGTACCTTGATTACTAAATCGTTTCCACATAATACTTTTTATAGTCCTATTTACACGTTCTACAACGCTTGCTTTTAAATTTGAAAATGTACTGTAATGATTTATTTTATATTTTTCCATAAGCTTCTCAAAATCTTTATTGTAAAATTCAGTACCTCTGTCCGTTTGCAAATTTTTCGGTGGTGTTTTTGTACTAATTATTATTTTCTCCATTGCCCTACTAACATCTTTAGCATTTTTTGATTTCACAGGTTCAACCCAAACATATTTAGAAAAAACATTAATAACAACTAGAATATACCTATTCCCTTTGTTAAATTTCGCATAAGGCTGCATTTCAACTAAATCCGCTTGAAATAGATCATTCAAACCCCTTACAATGACCCTCCTTCGAGAATAGTTTTTTCTTGCCAGTCTATGTATTTCATTTACTATTTGTTCTTTAATGTTTGTCATTATTTGTTGTATAATAATTCTTCAAAATTTTTAAAGAACGTTTTTAGATACTTTGTATAAAATTCAATCCACTCTTCGTCTTCAAAGTTTGTTGGTTTAGTTAAAGACTTATTTAGTTTTACAAGTTCTTTATATAAATAATTCAAAGAATCTAATGTTTCTGCTTTTAAGCATTGTGAGAATTTTATTCTAATACCATTCAACAACATTTCATGTTTTTTTATTACTAGTTCCATTAGTTTTTCAATATTTGCTATTTGTAAACGTACTTCCTTAAGCTCATTATTTTTGTTTTTATAAGTGTTTATGTTTTCTTTATTTTCTTTTAATTTTTGTTCTTCCACCTTAATTAAATTAATTTTTTCCAAAAGTTCGTCTGTTGTAATATCTTTAAACTTAGTGTTCAATAGTTCACGTAATTTCTCATCTTCTTCTTTAACGTGTTTTTTTAATGATTTAATATCTTCACCAAATTTGTCAATACCACTAACTACTTTTAATAACTCTTTTAATTTGTTATCTTCTTCTACTATAGATGATTTTAATGATTGAATATCAATATCAATTTGTTGCACTTTGGAGACCATTTCTGTATCTTCATTAATTGTTTTTATATTAATTTCATTTTTTAAAGCTAAAATATCTGCTGAAATATTTTCAAATTTGTCCTTCAGTTCAACAGTTAGTTCATTCATTTTCATTAAATCACCTTCAACTCTTACTTTCAACTCATTAAATTGATCAATATCATTTTTATGAATCATTAAATGTAGCGTTAAATTTCTTTCAATTTCTTTTATGTTTTTGTCAATTTCGCTATGAGTGTGGCCAAAATGCTTTACTTCTTCCTTAACTCTTTTGTATACGTCAGCAGCAAATGTCTCAAATTTCGTTTTAACATCGCTCTGTAGAGCACTTTTAATTTTAGATATGTCACTCTTTATATCTTTTAATTTATTTACTTCCATTTCTAAATTATTTTTGGAAACATTCAATTCACTTTGATAGTTTGTTATAGTTTTTATGTCATCTTCAATCATGAGTAATTTCTGTTGAAATTCTTCTTTTTTTGAGTTGCTATCTTCTAAGAGCTTTACTTTTTTCGCAACATTTTCAATAACTAGATGGTTTTCATTGATTTTAGTAACATCAGTATTTGCTTTTTTAAGTTCACCTATTTCTGTTTCTAAATTATTTTGTATAGCTTCCACCTCATTTTGATGACTACTTATTGCTTTAATTTCCAATTCAATCGATTCTATTTTATTTTCAAGTTTTTGTTTTGAGGCGTCATCTTCTAGAAGCTTTAATTTTTTTGCAACATTTCCAATTTCTGCTCTGTTTTCATTAAGTCTTTTAGTTATGTTATTATTATTACTTAAGTTTTGGAAATTTTCTAGAATTTGAGCTTCAACATCTGCGATAATTGACTTTTCTAAATATGTTATATTTGGCTGTGCCCGCTTTGAAATATGACGTCCGAATTTATCCACAGTCATTTTTTTAATGAACAACAAATGCTTTTAGACTTTTCTATTTATAGTATAACCTTAGCCTCTTTTAATTCCTCTACAATAGATATAATTTCATTAGAATGAGCATTATTTCCTGCAACGGTAGAAGCTACTAGCAACCGCAGTCTGTCTACTAATTCATTGACATTATCCCAGTGTACATAATCAGTGTTCAATTGGTTTCTTTTTAAAGTTAACCCTTTTCCAGAAGCTGTTGCTCTTGTTGCTCTATATGGAGCTTTGGGCTTGCCAAAGGCTTCAGCCAATTTTTGCATCGCTGTAATTCTTGTTTTAGTAATTCCCTGTTTATGCAAATATGGTCCGATAATTTGTATATATTTGCTAGATGAGTTTCCCTGAACTTGTTCATTGGGATCATGGTTTCTTCGATATGCATGAGTTCTCGCCAAAATGTCCATATAATTATCTAAGTCTTCTTTCTTATAGGTGACAGGATGCTTTTTGAAAAGTAATTCATATAAACCTACTGTTCCATTATATGTTTTTCCTTCAACTTTAATATCTTTGCCTATTATGTCAACAGGTTTCTGCGTTGTACCCAAAAAAAATTTCTCTGTTTGAAGATCATGAACTATTCCATAGTTGTGATCAAACTTATGTTCTGTATCTCGTACTCCTTCATCAATATATGTTCTAGGTAATTCATGAAAATCTTGCAAATAATCTGCATATGAAGGTGTGGAAACATAATTTTGAATCGTTTTCTTAGTTTGTTCCAAAATGTCAGACAAGTTTAGATCTAACGTTGAACTAGATGGGTCACTAGTTTCAGCAATTACGTCTGTTTCTAATATTGACGGTAGTTGGCTGGCTTCAAAAAATGAAGGAATTGATGGTGTCAAAATCGGTGCTTTTTTCTTTTGTTTTGTCGGTGTAGATGTTTCAAAAATTTTTGATGGAGATTCAACTTCTTCCTTTGGTTCTACTTTTACTTGAAAAGGTTCAATATTTCCTATGGTAGAGAGTAGTTGATTAAGTGGTTGGGTAATTGGTTTATAAGATTGTTCTAGTTCTGATTGGGTCGAAGAGGCAGCCAATTTTAAACCACGATATTTGTCCTTGACTGCTTTTCTAGATTTTATCAATTCCCTAGCTACACGTTTGTCCATGTCAAATTAATTTTAAATGATGAAAAATTATGAAACAATTACTTTTATAGGTAAATGTAGGAATCAAATTTATTTCTATATCTGCCGTTGTTTATCTGACAGTCTTTGTCTATTACCAGAAATCCATAGGGCTCTTTCCAACAGTTGGAACAAATATTTTTAAACTGATCATACGTCATGTCCATGATGCAATGATCATTATAAATGTGCTTTATACTTGTTGAATCTTGTTTAAATAGTATTAATAAGTTTGAATTTTCCCTAATTAAACGTTTTAGAATGGAACTATACCCTTGGAAAATAAAGAAAACATCTGTGTTCCTATGTCTGCCATGTGTAAAAAAATCTCTAATAACATTCTGATTTTGTGATGGGATATCGTCAAAAATTATAATAGAATTGGGTTTTATTTCATGTGGTGAGATGATGTCTTCATCATTGTCATATTCCACATAGCCAATTTCTTTTATAGGTCCCAATAGATTTCTCAGATATTCATATTTTGGTTGATCTAAAGACTTTGAATATACATAGACATTTTCAAACCTAATACCGTTTGGATGTTCTAGCAGGGTGAGCATTACATTAGTTTTGCCACTGCCACTACAGCCTACTATCAAACATCTTTTTGATCCTCCTCCAAATAATTCACCATGCTTTTTAAACTGCCTTGAGAAAACTTTTTCATCATGATTCTTTACAGGCAGTGAGAAATTTTGTTTTTCAACCCTCATGTCTAACTAGTAGATTTGACTGAAGGTAAAAGTATTTATACCAGAGACATAATACATTCTGTCATAATAACATGATGACTTGTAGGAAGAAACGTATAAATAGAGCCGTCAAAACAGGTTCTGGTTTAGTAAATAAATTAGTTACTAAGCTTCCGTTTGAACTCCATATACCTGGATATAATTACTGCGGACCCGGAACAAAATTAGAGAAAAGATTAGAGCGTGGAGACATTGGAGTTAATCCATTGGATGCTGCTTGTCAAAAACATGATATAGCATACTCTCAGTCTGAGCAGTTATCAAAAAGACACGAGGCGGATAAAATTTTAGCAAACGAGGCTTGGGAAAGGGTGAAAGCTAAAGATTCTTCGATTGGAGAAAAAATCGCAGCATTGACAGTAGCTGGCGTCATGAGGGGCAAGAGAAAACTTGGAATGGGCTTAAAGAGGAAAAAAGTGGGAAAAAAGCGTGTTATTCGCCCTCCTAAGAAAATTGGAGGTTTTTTACCATTATTACTACCAATACTTGGTGCGATTGGAGCATTGGGTGGCGGGGCGGCTGGTATTGCTAAAGCAGTGAATGATGCTAAAGCAGCTAGAGAACAGTTGGAAGAATTGCATAGACATAATACAGCAATGGAAAATATGTCACAAGGCAAAGGTCTTTTTGTAAAACCCTTCAAAAGTGGCAAGGGGGTTTCCAAGGGAAAAGGATTATTTATTAAACCCTACAAAGGAGGTTCGGTTAAGAGGAAATCACAAAAAAAAAGAAACACCAAATAAATATTCCGAAAAGAGCGTTAACCAATGTAGAAATTCTAAATTATTCAAAAATGTTAAAAATTCCAAATTTTAGAGGAGTATTCATGCGTGATAATTTGCCAAACAAAATTAACTTTGTTGAGCGAGGAATTGTTAATTTAGATAGTGTGAAAAAAGAAGGAACCCATTGGATAGCTTACAACAAAAATAAAAGCAAAGTTATATATTTTGATAGCTATGGCAATTTAAAGCCTCCAAAAGAACTAATAAAATATTTTCAATCGAATGGCAACGTGACAATATTTTATACCTATGAAAATCAACAGAAATATAATTCAAATAATTGTGGGCAGCTGTCACTAAGATTTCTACAAACAGATATATAAGCCAATCACTGAAAGACTTATCAACATAATGTCTACAACTATTGCCATATCCGGAAATAGTTCCGTGTTATCTGCTGATTTTAATCCTCCCATTTACTTGGATGATGGAAGACAATATTACTTGGGTTTAGCGGATTTTGAAACTTTTATGACCATACCAAATATTGAACAAGGTCATAACAAAATATATATAGACAATAAAGTTATAGTTATTCCGGACGGAACTTATGATATTGCAGATTTAGACTCCTTTATTAAATCGAAAATTAAGGAAACGTTTCCAAACGAAGATGTTAATTTTCGATTACTTGCAAATACCAACACTCTTAAATGTAGTTTAGTTTGTAGCAAACCAGTCGATTTCACAAAGGAAGATTCAATAAGAAAGATATTGGGTTTTACAAGTAAAGTTATAGAAGCAAATACATTTGACATATCTGACAATGTAGCCAACATAACTAAAGTAAATGCCATATGCATTGATTGCAATATTTGTGTGGGATCCTTTAGTAATGGAAAACCAGTTCACATTATTCATCAATTCTATCCAACTGTACCACCAGGGTATAAAATAGTGGAATCTCCTTTACCTGTGTTATATTTTCCAGTCAGCGTCAAAACGATAAACAACATTACTGTTAAAATAGTTGATCAAGACGGAGATCTCATAAGTTTTAGAGGTGAAACTGTAACTGTCCGTTTACATTTAAAACCAAATAGTGAATAATATGGTGGTTAGATACAATAGAATACCCATAGTTACACTTTTAGATCAAAAACCCTATAAAAAGAAAACATCAACTCGAAAGCTCAGTATCAGAAAAAGCAGCAAGAGATTAACACGAGAAAATCGTCAATTCCTCACATCTCTTGGTTTTAAAGTTTTATAATGGACATTTTAAATGTTACTGAAAAACTATATGTAGATAATTCAATTGTTAGTTCTGAACTTCATACATATCAACCATACATCTCTTCAAAATTTGATTATAATGATGAAATTCGCATACCCATTCAAGAACTTGACGCCTACACTTTACCTACAGAAAGTTTACTTTATATCGAAGGCAAAGTAACTAACACTGAAGATAAATATACAAAAAAATTACGTTTTATTAACAACGGCATCACCTTTCTTTTTAGAGAGATTCGCTATGAATTAAACGGTATTACTATAGATTCTGTTAGAAATGTTGGTTTAGCTTCGACCCTCAAAGGATATCTCTCATACAACACAAATGAAAGCTTAAAATTGCAAAATGCTGGTTGGTTTCCTCACAGAAAGGAATCTGATCGAATTTTAGTTGACGATAAGGGAAATTTTTGTGTGTCTATACCATTAAAAATGTTGCTAGGATTTTTTGAAGACTACAAAAAAATAATCCTAAATATGAAACAGGAACTGGTTCTTATTAGGGCTAGTAATGATTTAGATGGAGTTATCTTTAAAGATGATGTAGAACCTCCTAGTCCCACTGTAGAAACACCAAAAGTGTCCGTTGATAAAATATATTGGAAAATGCCTCATATAACAGTAGATATTCCACAACAACTGGCTTTAACGAAAATATTAGAATCTAATAAAGAAATTTTGTTAGGTTTTAGAAGTTGGGAACTTGTAGAATATTCTTCACTATCGGAGAGTCTTAGACATACTTGGCCTGTAAAAACCACAAATAAACTTGAGGCTCCTCGTCATGTTGTTATCGCTTTTCAAGAAGACCGGAAAGGACAGATTAAAAAAGATATGAGTCAGTTTGATAATGTTGACCTAAGGAATATTAGAGTATTTTTAAATTCTGAGCGATATCCATATCATGACATGTTTTTGAATTTTAAAGAAAATAAATTTTCAACATTATATGAAATGTTTTCAAATTTCCGTCATTCATATTATGGAAATTCCATTGAACCTATTTTTACTCCAGAAAATTTTAAAAATATTTCTCCAATTACTCATATTGATTGTTCCCATCAGAAAGAGTCAATTCAAACTGGCTCCATTGTTATGAGGGTAGAATTCGAAACCAATACAGTCATTAAAAAAGATACTTCAGCGTTTTGTCTCATTTTGCATGATAAAGTTTTTAGTTACAATCCTCTCACAAAAATTGTAAAGCAACTGTAGTGCGCATGTTTTCTTCTATAAAAGAGAAAAACACCTTATTTAAGTATTCATTATGAGTTTAGAGCACCAAGTGGCAGACTTCTTCAAAAAATTAAATGTTTTAAAGAAGCAAATTCAAAATTATAGTGATCAAAAATTTTTGGTGAAAAAAATATCTCAGTTGAAACTATGAACATTATTCTTGACGTTCAAGGCTTTCGAATTGAAAACAATAAATTTATTGTAAAAGAATTAGCAGCATATGATGGTACAAGAACCAGTCACTATATTTTCAAGCCACCATTTCCAATAGATCATCTACCACCACACCTACACAAACAGGCAGTTTGGTTGATGAATAATCATCATTGTATAATGTGGAGTGAAGGCTTTACTCCCCTTCATAAATGCGGAGATATAATTAAAAGTTTATGTAGTAAAGCAGAACATGTGTATGTAAAAGGAGCAGAAAAAGCTGACTTTGTAAGACAGTATTCAACTAAGCCAATAATTGAACTGGATGAACAACCGGCTATAACACAACTGGATGCCAGCTGTTTTTACCATCAAAAATTATCATGTGTTTGTGCTTTATCTAATGTTTTTTATTTGTATGAACAAATTTTTATGTAATAAAACACTGAAATCTATAAATGTATTTTATTTATTAATAGGTATATTTTTATTACATAATGGATATATCAAAATATGTGGTCGGATGTGGTGCTCCAAGCTGGTCCCAGTCTGTCTTTCCAATGTAACAAAATAATTAAACATTTTAAAGATCATATCAGGAATTTAGGGCTTTAAATTTGTAATAGATGAATATTAAAATAATTGAAGTTAAAAATATAGTCAAACTTAATATTATATTAACAATCCAGGAAAAATAACATGAATTAAGCTCACTTTCTTGAAAATTCGTTTTATTGACAAGTCCTAAGGAAGAATAATTTTGCTTGTTGTGCGAATTGAAGTCAGTTATCCTAAACCAATTGGAATCAAAAATAGTCTTATTAGGATAATGATATAAGATTTTAAAAAAATCACTACTATTTTCATTTTTATTCATTTGATGTTTAAATACAATAGTATTATTGTTAATTAGTGCAACTCTCATAAAATGACAATTTTTGTCAAGTGTAATGTTTGTTTCATTCCCAAAACATACTTCACTTTGAGTAACATTTGGAGGATAATAAACAAATAAAGAATTTTGAATAATTGTGTACAATAATATAAATTGTGAGATTGGTAACATTATAACTGAAAATTAGAACCAACTGTATAGTTGAATTTCAAGATTTTAACTAAAAGCAAAACAACATTTAATCTGTTTAAATACCATTTAATAAGGGACATATAGTTCCTACACAAAAAATCAATTACAAAATCTTATTAATACACAATAGAAAAATATGATAACTACATATTACTTCGTAACAATTAAAAAATAACTTAACAATATTAAAAAGTATTTTGAAAAATAATGATGAATTAAAAAGTAATGGAAAGTAAATACAAAAAATTAAATACAAAACTTAAAAATACTGTGATGCATAAAAGCTTCAAACTGCATGTATTTGCATTTCTTAAACCATCAACTAGATCAAATATTTCTGTTTTAGTTAGCTTCAAGTCAATGTTATTTTTGTTCAAAAACAAACACTTATTGAAATCACAGTTCTTAGTATAGTGCTTAGTAAATTTATAATGTTCTTCAATGGGACAATCGTTCTACAACCATTTGAATATTTCAATACCACAATAGGAACATCTGCAAGCATCATTAATTAATGTATAGTAGAAACCAGCCGCAGCCAACACTTGTGGTTTCACTTTACCATTCCATTTGGTGAAACTTGACAATCGTTCTTCATAAGTTTTGGGTTCATCAAAAGTTTCTAAACACATTTTGGAAATTTTGTAAAGTGTTAATAATGAAAGAACTGTTTGCTAAGAACTGAATCATGTGGTTGCGATTCTGGCTTTTAAGCGTCTCAGAATGAAAACCGGTTTAAAGAAAAATATTTAAATCGGGATGATCAGTACTCCATTGGTAAAATGGAATATCCTCGTGACCCCACGCAAGAGTGGTATAATTATTGGCAATTTTAAACCGTTTGTCATCTTCAGAAGTCAAAGCTAATTTGTTTATTTTTTCAGTATAAATGGTATGTAAATGAGATCGAAACACATACATAGAACAGAAACGTTTTGATTCTTTTTCTACAACATCTTTATAGTGTGTAAAATCCAACTGGTTTTTAATAGTACTTTTTTTCACTCCTTTTGCTTTCTTCATTAAACTAGTTTCTGTTTGTACGCAGTAGGCTTTTGCGCCTGTTCCGTAGAAAGATGTAATAATCTCACCAGCGTATTCATCTTTGAATTTCCCAACAACTGATTCTGTTACAGGCATATTATGCACATTGTTTTCTGAATAATTTGAAGTATCAAACTTGTGAATATTTTTTTTCATATCGTTATATGCATTATCGGTAGTAATTTCCAAAATGAATGAATCAGTATCTGTATACAAAAGTGAAACATTATCTCTATAAAGGGGCTTGAGAAAACTGTAGAGAAAATCATACATGACAGTTTTTGAGATATCTAAAATTGAGAAACCAACATAGATAGGTTTATTATAAGTAACTAGTGTCTTTTGCATTTGAATAGCAACTAAATTTTCAGAAAAAATTGTATAATCTTTAAAGTGTGGTTTGGCAATGAGATTTTCAGCTCCATCCTTTCTACCATTTTTTTCCCACTCTGTAACTAGTCTTACGTCAATTCTATTATCAACATTTTCCATAGTTTTACCGTAAATACTATTATTTGCTAATTTATAAGTGCTGCGATCAAATTCATTTTGAGATTCATTTCTTAACTTTGTATTCAAATCAATGTATTTTTTTAGCCATGCTGATTGAGAAAACTTTAAAACTCTATGAATTTTAGTTAATTTAAGTCCATGTTCAATACACTGCTTTAGTAATTGGTAGTGTATAATATATTTGGTTTTATTATGCAAATTAGGGATTAATTTTTTTGTTTTTGAATTTGAGGGTTTATACGTTTCCGGACAGAAAGGTAAATCATTATGATAGTCGTGTAAATCTGAAGGATAGTCTAAATCCACTTCCAAAACATAACCTATTGGAGAATTATTAGAAATTGTCATAATATTCAAATTTTCAATTTCTTCATTTGATAGCCAAGCAAAATTTCCTGTTGGAAGGTATTGTGACATTGCATAGCCATACAAGTTTGTTGCATCCAAATACATTATATACTTAGTTGGTTTTGAAGGATCATAAACTGACATAAACGGATTATTAGCTTCAGATTTTCTACAAATACATGAACTTACTCCCCCACGAACACTATTTTTAAAAAAATGTAACATATCTGGATCTGTTAATAGTTCCAATTCTATTTCAGTATATAACAAACAGGACTCCCATGATAATCCTGGAAAGGTATAAAAATGAGCAGGATCTAATTTATATGTTCGTAAACAGGTTTTTCTAAAATTCTCAAATATGTCTGCTAACAACAAAATATCTGAAAGTAAATAAATATCTGAGTAATGACCAATAGATTCACATTTAAATAAGTTCCAAACTGTTTGCGCCCTTTCATAGTCCTCATCAGAAATATGCTCATCTGTTAAACTGTTATAAAATTTTTCTTTATCTGGTAAAGTGTTCTCGTGTAGTTTACAATAATCATCAACATAATTGTATGGGAAAACCCCCTTTTGACGAATGAGTTTAAACTTCTCCTCATTATTAAAAATTTTTTTTATTTCTACACACTGTTCATCTTTTAACGTATTAGAAAGCTTTGATAATGAGAAAGGAAGAAATTGAAAAGAATCAAGGAATCTCAATGTAAAATTCTTCTTCTTGGTTTTCTGAGTCTTTTGATCAAAATAATTATCAACATGAATGTGTTTTTCAAATGAAATATACCTCTCCTTAGTTTGGGCAATAACTGACAATTGTTCTTTATTTTGACATAGCTCTTTTATAAATAGATGAGAATCATAATTTTTTAATCCGTGAAATACAACTGGAATAAAGTTTGGGATTTTAAAATTCAAATTACAAACTGAATGGGCGGGGCCTCTATAGCGTCCGCTAATGTGGCAATGGTCAAAAACTTTGTCATTATCAACAAATGGTTTGTCACAAATATGGCAAAGTGTGGCACAATGGTGATAGAAATGTTCTACCTCAGTCAAAGGTTTCATTTTTTTCGGTTTTTGAAGAAAATTTTGGTACAGCAATATAACATCTTTTTCTAATGTATTTATAAAAATATGATCACTATTTGGTCCTCTATATCGTTCAAATTTCGAAAAACTATCATCAAATGAGCATTTGATAAAATATGCAAATGAATATGGTATGTGTTCATATTGTCTTTCAGTGTATGAAGTATTTGGTGGCAGATCAGCAATGTCATCATTTAAAGGTTTTAGAATACATTCAAAATCAGCATATACAATAAAAGGAACTGTTATTTTTTTTTGAAAATTCACAAATTTTAATTTGTTTTCGTATGTCAAGTGTCCAAATTTGTCTACAATTAAACTTTCTGATGGAAGATTGATTCGAACATGACCACAATCATAACTATTATGACGAATTAAATTCTCTTGTGTTTGAAAATATTGTAGACAACCGTCACATAGATGCTTTTTACCATTATGTTTCGACATTTGACTTGAAACTAACCTCGACAAATCTTTTATATAACAGTAATGAAAGTTTCCTATATCGTTACCTATCAGCAATAAATTCACATGTTGATTTTTTCTTGTTTTTGAATAATAAAGGGGACCAACAACTTCATAATCAATAGATGTTTTTTTTTTTAAATCTTCAATTCCATAAATATTAATTGAAATATTATTTTGATTTTCGAATTTGTTGATATCCTTTAATGAAATTGGAAAGTCAATACCTGTTAAATTTAAAACTGATTGTGGGTGTGGGTAGGATGATGCTTCAGACTCAAGATCTGATGGTGTGTGAAGAGCTGCCACAATGGACCAGGCAAAGCAATAGTCATCATCGTTTCTAATGTTGATGATGGCTTTACGTTGTTTGATTGCTCGAGGAAGATCGATGAAAGATGATGCTCTCAGTGGGTTATACTTGTTGATGTTCACCTCAAGGTAAAGAAGATTGAAAAGAATCCAACCTGGGAATTAAAAAGATACATATAAATTTTATAAAAAAAAAACAAAAAATATAACTCACCTGAGTCTTTCTCTGCAAATTCATCTGCTTTTTTATCAATAATAGTACAGAATTGATCAATAGTCTCTTTCAAATCGGTAGCCTCACATATAACACGAAAAACAGTGTTAAATGATTTTACATCATAGTTTTCACTGGTTGGATTAAAGTAATATCCAAATAGTTCCATATTTATCTTCATGCATCTATGTTTCTGTAGCTCTTGATCCAATATGTGTAATATTTTTGTCTCCAAACTTTGGAAGTAATGTGGTATGTTGAGAAGTATTCCTTCAGTTGATAGTCTGTAGGTAATTATTCTTTCTTTGAAAGCTGAGTTAATAATTTGAACTCCTTTTTCCAACTTTGTCTTACACTTATTTCTGTGCAACGTTGAACGCAGATGCGCAGACCAATTATCACGTCTGATCTCCTTCTTACACTCTTGACAATGTATATCTATAACAATTAAAAATATTCCATTAGAAATACAATACCTATACTAAAATAAAATTTATTAGTTAGTTAATATAGTTAGTTAATAAGTAAAATAATTTTTATTAAGATTATTTCTCATAAAAATATGACTTGTTTTACCTGTTTTTTCTACAGACTTAGACCGCTGTGTTGATGGAAGGTTCTTGTTGCATGCCTTCTTGCTCCTTAAATGTCTTAGCAAATTGTCATTGCGAGTGAATTTTTTTTTACAAGTTATGCATTCCAACGCCATTTGTGAAACCTTTTGAAGAATAGATAGAATAAAATAAAGATATTATAAATTTTTTTTTTTTTTAATTTTGCATACAAACATCCACCGCATTATTAAATTTTTCAATGGCATATTCCCACCCTCGTTCATTTTCCTTCCTGATTTTGGTAATATTAAACAAATTTTGAAGAGCACAACTCACGGATTTTAGAGAGGCCAATCTCTTTCTATTATTATTATTAACTTTAAATTGTTTTTTCAAAAGAAAAGAAAAATTCGGTTTTGAACTTGCCGCCTCCCCTTCTGAATCACTAAAAGGTTCAATAATAGCAGAGGAGCCAGGTAAATTTTCACTACTATCTTCTTCCGAGATAAGAGGAGATAACTGGGGACTAAAAGGGGAAGATTCGTTAAGGTTTTTGTTTAGTATGTCTGTCGGTTGGCTGGGTTGAATAATTACTTCGTAATCGTCACCTAATAACATGTCACTATCGTCAGGTTGTTTGTTTGTGGTGTGTTTTAGGCTTCTAGATTCTTGAATGTCATTTTGTCTACTTGCTCCCGCTCCTTTTAAGTCACTGAAATGGGTGGGTGTCATAATATCGGAGGGACAAGACGAACTTGAAACAATTGGAGAGAAAGCAAAAGTTAAATTAAATTCTTGAATAGAATTTTGTTTACTTGTTCCAGCTCTTTCTAAATGTCTAAAATGGTTGTCAATAATATCTGAGGGGCAAGGCGAAGTTGAAATAATTGGAGAGCAAGTAAAAGATAAATTAGTTTTTTGAATAGAATTTGCTTCAGCTGTTTCTAAATCACTAACATGTGAGTCAATATTATGAGAGGGACTGGGCGAAGGTGAAGTAATTGGAGATAAAGTAGGACAATAGGGTGACATATTATATGAATGAAAGTTATAACCAAGTGATTTTTGTCCGCATGGCACATCTTCAGCAGCTTTGTCGTTAAGTGTATCTGTAATTAGATCGTATTTGTTGTCACATAAAACTTTGGCACTATTTGTCTGTGTTGTATTGGTCGCTTGTATGTATTGTAGGTTTGTTTCGTTGGCCCAATTTTCCATTTGTGACAAACAGAACAGAGAGTCTGAAATGTCTGGTCCAGTAAGGGATATGTCACATTTGAAAAGTTTGTCAAGTTCTTTGTCTATGTCAATTTCGTTATTGTCAGAATGAAGATATTTTGTGTCTAGAGGCATGGCTACATTGGTGCAATCGAGGGGGTTCAGGCTTGGGGCCATTGGGATCACTGGAGGATATATTCTGGAAGGGGGTGTGGTTTCTATAACTCTGGGAGGAATGATTGGTCTCCTAATATCTCTACTACTATCAAGCCTAATGTTGGACAAAATAATAATTTTGGAAGAACTGGTGGATAGGGTAGAGCACATGGCAAAAAAGTAGATAAAATAGAACAAAAAAATAAAAAAACAACTTACTTACACAAAACGCAAAGACAAAATGCTCGACGACTTAGAAGGAAGGCCAATTCTGCAACGAGATTGAGGACTGCATCAACGATCTGATGCGTATAAAGCTATGAATCCGAGATCTCATCTTATATACACTGCACTAACCTTTCTGTTTCGACCGTTTACCATAATTCTTATTATGCAGTGACCCACTTTCTCTCACGGTCTTCTTAATCACAAGGCTACCAGACGTAAGCTACTACATTGTAAACTTGACTCGGTTCGATCCTCCGTGTGAAAGCGAGAGTTGTTACCTGGCAGGTATAAGGTCAGCGGCATCGATTTATATTGTCATGCTAATTAGGCATGTGAACTGTTATTTTATGTAAAATTTGCTATTTTTGCTAATTAGGCGCTAATTAGGCGTGTAAACTGTTATTTTATGTAAAATTTACTATTTTTGACTGGGCGTTAATTTATGTTTTAAATCTCTATTCTTTAAATGGGTATTTGATAGTCGTTATGTACCTCCCCGAAGGGTTTTCTGCTGATTTACTCACTGAATGAGGGCTTTCAAAAATCTGGGTGGGTTAATATTTAAAATAAGAAGATGGGATTCAAGTAAACTTCTATTTTCTGTGCCTTAAAATTACCCTAATTGAATGACCAATATGAAAACAAACACCGTTATTCTTCACCGTACTTCAGGGGTACTTCTATGCGTACCCGTCTCTTAGGACAACAAGGACTCTAGGACAACTTTTTTCCTTGTACTCAGACGATAACAAACTTTGGAAAACAATTAATTACTCTTTCGACGGGTGGTCGTTCGTCTATCGGACGTAACGTCCCCCAAAAGAATCAACCCGAACTTCAAAATCTTGGAGTCTTGCCTATGTGCAAACCATCGAGCAAGTTCTCATCGCTAGCCCAAAAATCCTCGAGCTTACTTCTCTTTTCGTCAACACTTTTTCTAAAGCATTGCAACGTTCTTTTCAATGACGTCAATCAGTGGTTCGAAGTACTCAGTTATTGATCAAATTTACGATCTATGATTTATAAATTTTGGTCAACTATTCCTTGGTTACTAAACCGGCATCGGCCGGTTTCCATTTCTAAGCACGCTGCAATTTTATGTCTTTTGCATCTTTGTGACAATATTTATATTAATAATGTTTCTTTAATTAGTATGTCTTAGTTATTATAATACGATAAGTGTACGACTATTATGGGTTATTATAGTATAAGTCATTTACTTACTATTATTGTCGTCAAGTGGGGGTTGGAAATTTGACTTTGATGTTTTTAGGGTATCTTCTCAACATGTGCTAGGGACATGGGCAAGGGACATGGGCATAAAAACGACAAAAAGTCTTTGTATAACTGTCAACATCTGATTAAAAAAAAAACTTAAAATTTTTCCTTTACGTTACGACGCTGGTTTGTGCCTTATTTAGGAACTGCAATCATCTGGTGCATCTGTAATCAAGGTTAATGCAATACGCATAAAAAAAACTCTTATGGTGCCTTGTCGCGTAACCTCCGTTTCTTCAGCCTTTAATCCACTTTTACTTTCTACAAAATTACTATTTAAGGCAAACCCCAACTCCATTGATTCAGTGTAATTCACACAACTTTTTTCGGTAAGTATATTTTGGTTTATACTACTATCAGGTATTATGTTTAACATTTTTAACAGTTTTGCAAACATGGCGTCATTTTATGAAAGAGTTTTGGAAGGCTACGCCAACGAGTTAGAAGACTCGTTGGCACTGATGTACTCGAAAAAGGGAAGACGCCTATGGATCCCCGAGTAAGTTTTTTCTTTTCCTGTTTTGTTTTAAAATTTGTACTTTGATACATGCGATTTGCGAAATTTCTTGTGCTAGTTGAATGTGCATGGTCTTGCAAAATAACTTTTTTATTATTTTTTTCTAGTGTTATCAAATACGAGATCCGCTGGCAGGATCGCCTACGGAAAGGCATAAAATTACTGAAGAAGTTCCTGGACGGCGGGCAAATCGAGGAGGCAGTCCTCATAAAAAAATTGGAGCACTTAAATCTCCTCGATTTACGTTCCTTTTTGTAACTTGGGGATCTAAATAAAAAAATTTCTATTGTGACTATTGTGTTGTTTTATTTTCAATAAATTTTCTAAGGGATTCCTTACAACTACTTCCTAGACTTAATAACCTTTTCTCATTGTGACTATATAGTGATGTCTAATTACTTTCTTTGAAATTTCAATCAAATATGTATAACTTTTGCGACAATAGGGACATTCTTTTAACATTGATGATGATAAACACCTTTCGTCAGTCCATCTTGTAATACATTGCAAGCAAAATTTGTGATTACAACTATTTGGGTAACAGACTTCATTCACTTTTTCAAAACAAATAATACAAGTCACTATGTCTTCTTCACTTTGTTGTTCCTTAGCTGCACATTCCATTTCAAAATCGCCTTCTTCACTTGGATAAGGTGGAGAGGAAAAGATGCTCGTATCTACAGTGATCAAGTTGGTAAACTGACTTGACCTTGGTAAGTCTCCACATGGATAAGGCGTAGACAAAAAACTGTCTGTATCTTCCATGCTCAAATCAAATAACTGATTATTTGTTAAGTCCAAATCTAATGATTCCAAATCTAATGGAGTCATCTCCGTTAATTGACTCATAGACAGATCTATAGGTAAATTTTCTTCAGCTGGTGGTGTCATCTCCATTAATTCCGACATGTAGAAGTCTTTGGGTAACAATTCTTCAACTAATGATGTCAAATGAACTAATTCACTCATATTTTCCAATAATATCTAAACTTGTTTGTATGCCAACGTGTGTCTTCACTTACATATAAGTATATGTTTGTTGGCGGTTTTGTAGTGGTGGTGGTTTTGTTATGGTGGGGCAATTGATGGGTATGTGGAGATGACGGAGGAGGAGGCTCTTGCTCTCATATGTTTTTTGGAGGAGGCTATTGCTCTCATGGGTTTTTTTTGGCTGAGGAGTTTCAAATGAGGAGTTTACTCTCCTATTATCTCTACTCAGCTAAATCTCATAGCTGACCCCATTATGCAGACTCGGCGCATATCATCCTTAGACGTCAAATGTGACAGTTCTGCATTGCGATTCTGTTTCGTTATAGAATTCTTTTTCACAAATGTGAAGCAATATTTGCAAAATTTCAAAAATTGATTTCCGAAAAGAAATTGCACTCCATATGACATTTTCTGTCATCATTTGACAGACTTTAACAGATTCTTCTAGAATAGAATTCTATAATGGATTTCTATTAAAAAGCGGAGTATATGACTAAGATTGATTTTTTTACAGAGTTTTCAGGTGACGGCTCTAGAGCACTTCGATAAACGAATATAAAACTATAAAAAGTAATTTAGGAGAAAAACGTTTAAATTTTAAGATTTTTTTTGGCCAAAGGTAAAACAATTTTACAACTCGATGAAAATTCAACTTTTTTTGAGTCTATTTTTGTTCAATGTCATGCAAAAATAAAATAAGAAATCGTCTTTCCTGACTCAATAAAAAAAATCAATATTTTTTTTGAAAACTCAATGTTATTAGTTTTTGAAAATGTTTAATGATTTTGCTTAAAAATTGTTGTAGAAATTATGAAAAAATACCTAATTCACCTTTCAATTTTGTTTCCTAATTAACTAACTAAATGTTTGGTAAAAACCATAAAAAAACAAAATTGTAGCAAAATAGCCATTCTGTGGTAAAATCTGTCGCAATGTTAAAAAACAATTTTGGAGTCAATTAAAATTATTTTTTTTACTAAATTTCGAGTTTGAAAGAAATTATTCTAAGCCAATAAAATATTAAACATTTTAAATTCAATATGTATTATGTAAAATAGAATAAAAAATTTTTTTCTCTTAAACAGAAAAAATTGTATTTTTATATTCAAGTTCAAAGCTTTATCAACATTTTTAAAATCACGTTTCTCATTAAAATTAAAAAAAAAATATTTGTTTTAAAAATAATTAAATATTTTTTTTACAATGTCTTTAAATAAGTAAACATTTTTAAAAAACTCTAAAAAAACAGGTTAATGTATATTAGTTTAAAAAATCGTTGCAGAATGATAAAAAAAATCCATTTCTGAGTTAATTTAAGTTTGATTTTTGTGCCAAAATTTGCCACAAATTATTAATTCGAATTAAGGGAAAACATTTAAAATATTTTTCTTAGAACATGTTCTAAAAGTTACGAAAAAAACCCTGAATCGCTTAACAAAATCATTTATTTTTCTGTTTCTTTTTTTATTTTCTAAATATGTAGGCAAAACGCATTTTTTTTAATTCTTCTTCTTTCGCGTCCATTAATTGTTAAAATAAAATGAGGAAACGTATTTCCTGGATCATTAAAAAATACTAATTTTTGTAAAAATTAAAAATTTAAACAAATTAATTAATTACAATGTCAAAAAAAGTAATTGGTTCCATTTTGAGAGTTTTGAGAATTAAGGAAAAAATTCCGAAAACTCTTTTTGAAATTTGACAGATGATTGCTGGTGGATCAATGAAACTACAGGATGTAGAAACGCTGTATAATGTCGACATTTTGGCACTAAAGTAGTTCCATCTTCAGGACGCTAAAACTTTGTATATAATAGAAACATTTATACACTCAACAAGCACAAAATATTGAGCAGTTATCAAAAGTCTTAATCCTAGAAAAAGAAACAGAAAGAGCGAAACAAACAATAAGGCTGTGTGTACTTACATACAACATCAGCCACTTCCTGCGTGTCTGACTCAACAAACATGCCAGACATTCTTATTTTTATTTCTCTTCTTTAGATATTATTTTTTATTATATTGATGTTCGAACAACGAGAAGAGAGGACTATTCAGCTGCACAGTTCAAAGCAGAATGAATTGTTCAGTTTTTAGGAATTTAACATACATTGGCCAAGTGGAATCTTAAAAAAAAAAGGCAAAAGAAGTTCAATTGACAAAAAGCAGGATATTGAGGGACTCAGCAATTCATATTTCCACTTATTAAGACTAAGATTTCCACTTATAAAAAAGCTACTTCTTTTGCCTTTTTTGTGTGAATATTCAATTTGGCCGATGGCTGTTAAATTCCTAAAGACTGAACAATTTCATTCTGCCTACTACTGTGTAGCTGACTAGTCGTCTCTTCTCATTGTCCGAACATCAATGTAATAAATAATGTTATCTAAAGAAAAGAAAAAGAAAAAATGAGAATGTCCCGCATGTTTGTTGAGTCTGAAACACAGGAGGTGGCTGGTGTTGTATGTAAGTACAGAGAGCCTTATTGTTTGTTTCGCTCTTTCTGTTTTTTTTTCTAGGATTAAGATTTTTGCTAACTGCTCAATATTTTGTACTTTTTGAGTGTATAAATGTTTTTAGTGTCCTGAAGATGGCACTAATTTAGTGCCAAAACGTCTATATTATACCGCATTTCTACATCCTGTGGTTTCATTGATCCACACCAAGCAATCATCTGTCAAATATACACTTGGGATCACTAGAAACATTGTTTCAATTTTTCTTAAGACATGTTCTAAAAGTTACGAAAAAATTCCCGAATCGCTTACCAAAATCATTTATTTTTTTTTCTAAATAAGTAGGCGAACACATTTTTTTTTAATGAAACTTCTTTTGCCTCTATTTCTTGTTGAAATAAAATGAGAAAACGTCTTTCCTGACACATTGAAATACTATTCAAAAATACGAAATTTTACTTTTTCAACGGCATTTTTGAGTCAAAACCTATACCAAAATGTTGACAAAACGCTATTTTTAACTCAATTAAAATTTGTAAAGGTGTCTAATATGTTATACCGATTTTATGTATATCGGTTAAACCCTGTTTAGGTACACATAAAAAACTAAATTTTTGTGTAAAAATTATTTTATGATTTTATGCTAAAATGATAAAACAACGTCTTTCCTTGCAATAAAAAAAATACGAAAAATTCTAAGTCGAATTTCTTTTTAGTTGTTACATATATGTGTTACATTTCGAAAACTCAACTTTTGAGTAGAAACCCTTCCTTGAGTTTTGTGTCAAGATGTTAAAAAAGATAATTTGTGATAATGACATTTGCCTCAAAAATTAAATTAGAATATTTTTTTAGTGTTGAATGCAAAAATTTACAGTTTTGTTTAATAAGATGTATTATTTAAGTTGTGTTCTCATTCATTTGTTTGTCAATTCGCGTTTCAAGACCTAATTTTAATTTGCAATAAGAATACAAGTACAGAACTAATAGGAATACCAACAGGTTCGTACTCATCTCTATACCCGTTTTGGATATACAGGGTGTCCCAACTCTATTTAGACGCTACAAATCGGCACCCCTGTACACGTCGAAAAAAAAACCAGACAAGAAGGTGATTGCTGAGAAAGCTACGTTCAACAAAAATTTAATTATTTATAGAGACTGAATGAGAAGTGTCATCTTCACATACTTTTTTGTAATGGACATTTTTTTCTAATGATGTTTTATGCATCATACCCTATTCGGAGTTTAAATTGTTCTTTTTAAACTATTTAACATATTTTTTCAAACACGTTTGAAATATCTTTTTTTTTTGCTTTATGGGCCTTTACTACATAACTTTCGAATGCTTTGCATTAGGAGTGGAACGATTTTTACGTCACTGTCTTAAATTTTTAAGGTACACCGAAATCCGGGCAATGCAATGATGTCTGGATCCAAATGAATGCGAATAGAGACAATTTGACAGGTGGCAAAATAAGTAATGGGTTTCATTTTGAGAAGTTAAGATAAAAATATGAAAACCGTTCCACTTTAACTCAAACAGTTTAGATGTTTTGGGCTACGTAAGGGATAAAACCCTGATACTGTTTCGAAAACATTTAAAAATCCGAATAGGGTATGTTGCATGAAATATTATTGGAACGCAAATCCGAGAGTAAGAAAATATTACTATACACATCTATTATTTTTTATTAAAAACAGCTTTCGTAACCAACATGTTTTGACTGAAACTCTAGCATCTAAAGAAGCGGTAATATATGCCACGTCTAAATAGAATCGGGATATTCTGTATGTGATGGCAAAGTCATTGAACGTGCATCAGCGAATTTTCACTTTTTAAGCAAAAAATTCTTCCTACTTATCTAGTAAATATCAACTACTTAAAATAATAAAGCCGTGCTCAATTATTTTTCAAACTACTTGATTTTTCAAGTACTGGAAAGAAAAACTACTTCACTTGACTTGACATTTACTTCTTCAAACTTGACTTGAAATCAAGTCAACTAGCTAGCAACATCAAGTCAAGCAGTGAATTACTAGTTGAATAAGATCTATTTATTATATACATGAAACATGTCTTCTCAAACTCGGACAGCTGCGATAATGAGTATCTTATGAAACTTGCATCTTACGATACTATTATAATTTGCTGACGAGTTTTATGATTAAGACTGTAATCTATAGGTAGCCCTATTAGCTAAAAGTCTCCATGTATTGTTCTAAATTGCAAATTGCTTTGTATACAGAATTTTACAGTGTAGCTATTTAATCTGAATATTAGTTCTTATTTAAATTGATGCCAGCAAAGCATTAGCGCTGAAAATAATTAATCCTATTACACAAAAATAAAATTAATCAAACAGATATTGAATGGACAATGGGCATGTAACATTCTGTAAATAAAATGAATTTAGCTCATAATGAAAAGCGCTTCCATAATTATTGTTTCTTTTCTATGCCAATAATTGCCTAGTCCATATTAAATAGCATATCGTTAATTAATGCGACCACTAATAATTATATCAATACATATGCCAATTTGATCCAGTCCCAGTGCCACATGCATTGGATATTATATAGTTCTCAAAATTGCATACACAATATCTCGATTTATTCGGTGGTGTGGCCACGTGATAACATCGACTTGACGTCACGTAATGTGTACAATGTTATTTGTCGTTTAACACGCAAGTTGTATAAAAAGGGACCGTCAGCAATGTGTAATGAAAACGAAGGTGCAAGTATTTTCCAGCTGGATGAAATTAAATTGCGGTCCAAAACTCTTTATAGCAAATGAGACGTCAAGCAGGAATTTCATTTATACTGCTTGCCAGGAACGTAGAATAATTGTCATAAGGCATATATTTTACTAGAATTTTCTAGTTGGATATAGGTACAAGTTGACATTTATTTAAACCAAGATTTATGGACACAACACTCAATAAAGACCATAATATAATTCTCGAAAGCATTTAATGGTCGTTTTTACAACCATAACGCTCTTCGTGCGGTGCCCTCCATCATCGAGGCCGAAATTATAGCAGTCATTAAGTCCAAATTGAACAATTTGCTCCTGTGAACGCAGGAAGCGTTTGCCACGGAGTCTTGTTGGTAAGTGCAGGAACGTATTAAGTACGTACCAGACCACGAACAGACATCGCGTTAAGCCAAGAAATGTGACAGTTTCCGTAAATAGTCGTTGGAGGTAAACCGGTTTTGTAAAGACCAGTCAATCACGCTTTGCTGGAATATTGTCCTAAACTCAGTGTATACCTCCTCATTTAAAATGTATCTATCTACCTCAATGACCATTTTATCATCACAGCACATCAATTGGAGAATCGCGATTTCGAATTATTTGACGTAAGATATTAGGTGACGTCACTTTCGGCGGATATCTCCGCCATTTTAAAGGTACCCACTGCTAAAAAGGGGTGCAAAACTGTAAAACAGCAGGGTCTATCCAGATGTAATACTAACTCGTTGATTTACATTATAGTCCGGAACAGACAAAAAAAATTATTTACAGAAAAACTAGATATTTTAATGAGATTTAGAGCTCAACATTTTTTGGTACAAAAACCGGAGTGTAATACCCCATCATTTGAAATCTGTATTTACAGGGTGTCCCAAATTGGTTGTCACAATGGGGTTCTACGCTATTACTAGCGCTAGAGGAAAACCGACCTCCCATGTCCTTGTTTTCTTTTCAAGATTAAATGGTGCAACAGAAATCAATTTTTAGCCGTCGGTACACTGACAAGGCCATAAACGGCGAAACTAGTGTGGGGATGGACACAATAAGAGCTTGCGAAAAGTTGACATAAACACATCTTTTTCAAAATTGTAATCACATTTAGCTACAATGTCTCTTAAAGGACATTTGTTTTCAAATGTTAACAATGTATCTTGTAATGGGTACAAATATTTACAAAAATTAAAAAAAACTTAACGTAATTGCTCAAACTGATTTCCACGTTCTGCAATGCAAGCCTCTCATTGCGTTTAAAATTAATAAATTTGGCAGTTTTCTTACCGCAGTCAATTTTATTTTATTTTATTCTTCATAATTTGTCTCTTAACTAGGTAAATGTTTGGAAAAAAACTTAAAAAACAAATTTATTCCAAAATAGTCGTCATGTGGTGAAATCAAAAATTGTTTCAGAATCATAAAAAAAATACATTTTTGCGTCAATTTAAATTCAATTTTTTTACTAAATTTTGAGTTGAGAAATTATTCTAACCGATAAAAATTAAACTTTTTAAAACCGATATGTATTATGTAAAATAGAATAAAAAAACGTTTCGTCTTACTAACAAAAAAAATTGTATTTTTTAATTAAAATTCAAAGCCATATCAAAATTTTAAAAACCACAGGTCTATTTGAAAGAATAAAAATATTTGCTTTAAAAATAAGTACATTATTTTAAATGCAAAATACTTATGCAATTTATGCAAAAATTATAAAAAAAGGGGTTAATATAGATTTGTTTTAAAACATCCTTGCAGAACGATAAGAAAGTTCCATTTCTGAGTCAATTTAAGTTAGATTTTTTAGTTAAATTTGGAAAAAATCATTCGAAACAATTTTTTACCGCCCTAAGGAAAACATTCTTAAAGATATTTCGTAAATCAGCTTAATGTTTTTAAGTACAAATATTCTGCACATTTTTTTGCTTTAAATTACTTAATTTAATGAACTCTTCATCGTATATTTCAAAAAACCTCCGTAGTGCTTAATACCGACCAGCACGTGTTTGTGTCTTGTTCAAGCTGTCTTACTGAGGTATTAGCTTTATTTGCAAAAACTGTTCCAATTACTTCAATTGTTCTTTTGTTCTTGGATCATCATCTTTCTTCATGTACTTTGTTGCTTTTTGTTTTCTAAATGATTTACAAGATAATGTTCTATCCTTTTGAATGTTCTTAAGACATGGTGGTCGCCTTTCTGGATACTTTTCAAATAGAGATCTACTGCTACTTCGTAATTTTTGCAACACTTATTTCACTTCAGGCTTCTCAAACTAATGACATTAAATTTCAGATAGAATAGTGTTAGTCGTTTTCGTTTGACAAGACTGCTTAGGACCAACTTAAACAGCACCTTTCGTTTTCGATTTAAAACAATGAAGTGGACCCAACATGATTTCGACCTGGTTAAGCCCGATTACAAATTAGAAGGACCAACTCCAAAAGTCGGTTGTAAAGAATCGTTGACATTTTATAAATCATAACCCGTGCTTTTGCGATTATTAATTCTTATTAATTCAGACCTCCATACGATTATTATTTTAATTGTTTTAAGTCTACAATTCTTTTTTTTTACCAAAACGAATCCCAACAAGTAGAGAAATGACATTTACTGCCGGTTTTCAGCGCCATTGCTAATAGTATGTTAAGTATTGTGCTGTGTACTGTGTTTGTTACTATTTTTTTTTAAGTTTTAAAACCTACCGACTTTACCTTCTTAACCCATTTGCTTTTTAATTGTTTTTCTATTGCACTCTGTAGATTTAAACAGATAAAAAAAAAACGTTTTCAAAATTAAAACTTCACTTCCCCAACTAGTTTCGTTTCAACTTTAAGCTACTTTATTATACGTCATTAAAACGTCATCAATTGGAAGCAATTGTCACCACTGTCAAAAATTTCTGTCATTTTTGTCAACCAGGACCAGCATCAGCAGTGAAAAGAAAATGCCTATTATGCCCGCCCGGCTGCCGTTCAAAACCTACTTTTTGAGTCAAGAAGGTTTGGGTGGTTTGAGTTTTTATTTCTATTAGCAAGGAATGAGTGTCCGTATTTTAAGATATTGATGACCCTGCACAAGTCTTCTATTAGGCAGCCCTCACCCACAGTACAATTTAGGTAATGACTGCCTAATAAACCAAGAACCCATGCGACCAAAGACAAAAAAATTCGAAGCTTCAAACAAAAAATGTTCGATATTTTTATTGAGTCGTTGGAATTTCTATTTAAATTAAGGAACATTTTATGAACAGGTTTATAGAAAAAATCATACTTAACTATAAATTTTATTTTCTGTTTCCGCATCATTGCATTATTACAAAATAGATTTTTTTAATGACATCGAATAAAGTAATTCCTGAGAAACAAAATTTCGTATTTTTTTATGTGCGTCTGTTTAGACCCATTATGAGATACATCGTTAAAATCAGAAAAAAAATATCTTTTAGGAGATATCATAGCCAACTATGATTATTTAAAAAATAGATGTTTATGCCATAATATTGGGTAAACGCAAAATAAGAAGGAAATAATAAACACCTTTTAAAACGGGTTCAAAAAGGCAATAAATCGTGCTGAATGTATTCATATTCAAACAAAGTCATCGTATCTAAAAATAGCCCAGATCAATGTTTTATTACTCTAGCTAACGGGGACGTTGGTCTGCGTTTGCTGATTTCCCCATTGGCTGTGCAGCGTCATGACGGATTAATGGTATGGACCGATCGATATGATTGGGTGATAGCCAGCCAATCGTTGAATGGATGCATAAATGCATTCGTTCACCTAGGTAAAGAAGAGTTCAAGTTCAGTTTTCGTAGGAAAAACATCTCTAACTCCCTGGAGAAGAAAAATATCGATCGAAAAGTAGGTCAGCAAGTTGGCTAAACGTTCGATAAAATAATCGTTTGGTGTTTGTTTGGCCTTAATGGCAGTCACGTTTACTGGATTAAGTGTGTTTCATAACAGAATGCAGATCCTCTTCTCTTGCTTTCAAATTGATAAACATGTTTTTGAGTGCAATCGTGTTGATCTCGCCCGTTTCTAAATCAGTTTGTCTCTGTTTGCCTCCATAAATCTGCCGTATGTGTGCAGAGCTCTTTCATCGTTGTGCAGTTAATTATCGTGATTTGGTTGCATTTATTTGTATTTATTCTTCCGTGTGTCCCAAGAGAGCGTTGTTGGCGTCGCATAACTGCATTATTCTCTCTCCTGGACTAATGAAAGCTTGGGATAATTAAACCAAGAAGACGTTCTCATGAAAGTTGTTATTGATTTATGAATCAATAAGTAAAGAAGTGAAGAACTGCTTACCTTTTGCATCTCAAAAGCTTGAGAACTCTTTGCAAGTTGTGTTTTGGATTCTAATATCAAGAGTTGCACCCTTCGTTAATGTTCATATATGCATAAACTGTACCCACTGCTGGTTCAGTTTATACATATATGAATCTGTTTAAACGGTACCTACTGCTAGAGTCTACTGATTTGCTTAAATGGTACATACTTATATATTTATTTAGTAGCATAGACAGTATCATAACTTAGCTTTAAGAATTTTATTTCGTTTAGTATTATTGACTTGTGTGAAGAGGTGAAGAGAATTTCATTTCGTTTAGTATTATTGACTTGTGTGAAGAGGTTTCTGTTGCAATAAATACCAATCATCAGCAATGTGCAGTCTACCCTGTTTTTAATTAATCATGGCGTTTTCCATGTGGTCTTTGGAAAAACAGTAATAACCTTTCAGCGGCATAATACGCTTATATCCGTTAGGAAATCAGCCTTGATGTGAAACCGTTTTTTACCATATATAACATAAAAATGTGAAGAAGCACAAAAGATCTGTGTACGTCAATGTGTTGGACTTTGAAAAGTGTCCATATAATGTATTTACAGAATAGCGATATCTACAATGTTAATATATAAAACATTTTCAAACTAGGTTAAAATGAAGAAATCGACTGTAGCGCTAAAACAATTGACAATCGCAAAAAACAGAAAAAAACATTAAATGCATCTTTAAAAAAGAGCACGGCTATGCGAGTCGGTTTTCTTCTAGCGCTACTAAAAGCGCAGATACCCAATTCGGGCAATCAATTTGGAACACCGTGTACATATAATCAGAACAGACAAAGGAATTTTTATTTACAGAAACACCAAATATCGTAATGAGATTTAAAGCCCAAGTTTTTTTGGGTATAAAACCGGAGCTGAATAAATCGGTACAGCTATCCTCCATAAATTGTGTTTCTTGATAGATCCAAGAGAAGCCCAGTCTTAAATTCTCATTAAGATGCCGAAGCCAAATGCGATAGTAAGCCCAATCGCTGTGAACTAACTAACAGAGATAAATGCCACCTGGAAAGAAAATTAATAAACAACTTTGCACCTTTAGGCTTCGAAACTTAGATAGGGCAAAGTTTCCATTCTAAATTGGTTTAACTCGCAAATTTTCAAAGTTTGGTAAAAGCCCTGGCAAGATATATTTTCGACTGCTTAAGAGATAGTAGGAAAGGTACAATTTCGCTCGAATCTTTCCAACTTCTGGGGTTCATTTAGTGGCGCTTACCGTACGTACCTATATGAAAACGCTCGCATATTCCCCGAAAACCCTTTTAGTTCCCCGGACTGGCGCTGTTAGTAAATAAGGCTTTGAAAGCGGCCCCGAAGGATAATTACACGTGTAGTGAGTAATTGACAAGTCGACTTTCATTGAGGTCTTCGCTTAGAGGTTTTACCAACATCAATGAGTTGGCGTCATCTATCTTGGCTCTAATGCCTGTGTATTCAGTATTCAAAATATTTTATGTGCTCTAACAATACATTTTACTCAAGGCCTTAGCAAACCGAAACCCAAATGGATTCCGACAATACGAGAAATAGCATTATGATGGAAAACGGCTCTCCGCTTCACTGACTCTATGCGTGTGCTGTTATGTAGCCTTCCTTTTGTTAGCACGTAGGAGTTGTAGGTATTTTGGCTCGTATATAGCCACAAATATTTTAATTTAATTCGCAAATCCATTGTCCAATTATTACGTCTAGCACTAGAGGAATGCTCAAATTCTTTCACCACTGTTTAATTATTCACAAGTTCACTTACAGAGGCATACG
Source organism: Taphrorychus bicolor (assembly GCA_951812265.1). Classification (NCBI taxonomy): domain Eukaryota; kingdom Metazoa; phylum Arthropoda; class Insecta; order Coleoptera; family Curculionidae; genus Taphrorychus; species Taphrorychus bicolor. The sequence continues at coordinate 45,143,684 of OX638297.1, read as the reverse complement.
GCCATTTTGAACGTTCACCCATCGGTCACACTCGAGTTTTGAGCTTGAAAGCGAGTAAATTTAGTTTCCTAATTATTATGTTTATGTTAATTCCTAAATTTTTGAGGCGGATTATTATTTTTTTTTACTACTTACTAAGGGCGGCTTTTACAACTATCAGTAAAACTTCAGTTTGAAGTTAAAACACCAGATATGACGTACATTACATTGTTTATCTCTCAGGTAACAATGCAATCTACATCATTACTCGTGTTTTAACTTCAAACTGAAGTTTTACTGATAGTTGTAAAAATCATTCTTATGGGTATTACGCCCCAATCCATTTTTTCTATTTTTTTTTTTTTTGTTGTTGGAGACCGAATTTCGCATATTCTCAATAAAATAACATATTCTCAATAAAATTACTGACAATACCAATTTTTCCTGAAAAAAGCTCGGACGAAACACCTAGTAAAGGTTTCGGCACAAAATAAAATATACAGAAAGCCCACTCGGTGACGTTCCCTTTGATCTTTCAAAAACACTCACCTTTCTACCTTCACTACCTTGGTACAGATTTTAGAGGCGTGCTAAAATGTATTTATATTTTTTTTATTTGCAAGGCAATTTCAAAAAAGCGAAGTAGCTTCTTGTCCTACACCTGCTATCCAAATATTCACATTAATAAATAAAGGACGCTAAGCACAGATGATTTTTTTTATTGTGAAGTTAGCCTAAACTTAACCTATTTGTGAACTTAACCTAATTTTGATGTTATTTTATTCTCTTTTTAAAGGTCTAGAAGTTTCTCAGAAATGAAGAAAAACAGATGAATACTTTTGCGGCTGTTAGAATTGGAGAGAGATTAGCCCTGCATTAAGAGCCCCTTTTATAAGTGGTGTAGTAAAAGTGGCTCTCGCGGAGTTCAGTTTAGTTTAAACTCCAGTTAGACGTCTAAACTACCGATCAGCCAAAAATTTCATTTTACAAGCCATGTATGAGGTTTAACCGATATCGGCACTTATTAATAATAATCAAATTAATAATTCTCTTTCTTTAAAAGCAAATGATTCCATAATATTCTCCTCTGACTCCACAACTTAATCCTCAAACTCCTGAGTTTTACGCCGCTTTCTGCGATGAATTGATTCATTGGCCCTCATGCCACAATATTTGCCATCTCTTGTCTAAGGAGGAACATTGGTGAGGTCTCTATGGTCAGTGCCTCAAGGTCCTGCCTCTTCCGTATGAGAGGTATCTTAATTTAGGGTTTTGCCTTTTCAAGGTTTCCTCAGTTGCAATCTCATTACAATTTGATTCACGTTTATCTATCTGCGGGAATGTTTTTCATTCATCGAAGAACTCAGTTTTTACCTATCGATGGTTATAGATCTTAAAAAGAAACAAAATGAGAGTTACGTATGTCGTTTGTTAACTTTTTTGGTAGCTGCAGACACAATGAACTTTAAAACATGATGCCAAATCAATGCATCAAACGAAACAGTAAACTAATAGTTATTTATATACCAAAGGACTAAAGTAGTTCTTTTTTACCAGACCGAAGTTTACATGCCGAAAAGAGCGACCGAATGGAGGGCTGCAAATCGCAAAGGGATTTAAAGATTGGAGTGTAGGTGGTCACCGTTTTGTCGATCAACCCACCAGCTTTGGCTGGTCGACAAATTGGGGACCATGATTTAGCGACTTAAAGCCGGAAATGTACTAAGTACCGGTGAGATGTTGTACAGAGCAGGAGCAGGCGACATCCAGCAGCGTATTTTAGATCCAATACTCAATGGCAGATGGCTCTCAGTTCGAGAAGCAGCTCATATTGTTCTGCACCTCGATGGTCATCGGAACTAGAACGAAGTGAAAAGAGTGTAGGTGGTCACCATTTGTCGATCAACCTATCTGCCTACTAGTTTGGGGTCTACCCCTCATCTGTACAGTTTTGGCTGGTCGACAAATTGGGGGCCGTGATTTAGCGACTTAAAGCCGAAAATGTACGGAGTACCGGTGAGATGTTGTACAGAGCAAAGCAGGCGACATCCACCAGCGTATTTTAGATCCAATACTGCATGGCAGATGGCTCTCAATTGGTGACCACCTACACTCTTTTCACTTCGTTCTGGTTCCGATAACCAGCGAGGTACAGAGCATTATGGGCTGCTCAAGAACTGAGAGCCATCTGACATGCAGTATTGGATCTAAAATACGGTGGTGGATGTCGCCTGCTCCTGCTCTGTACAATATCTCACCGGTCCGCCGGACATTTCCAGCTTTACTATCTAAAGTGTTTTTCGGGCTATAGAGCCCGTCCCGACTCAGTCATCGTCGGGAAGCAAAGGTGATCACTTCGCCCACTGTCTCATCGCCTTTGATAATGTCTGCCGCAGTAGTAGACGAAACGTCAGGAAGCAATTCCATTGGACCACGACTTTATAGCCCGAAAAACACTTTAGATAGTATTATGACCGGCCGTGAAGGCCTTCACAGTCTGATTTCCAGCTTTAAGTCACTAAATCACAGTCCTCAAATTGTCGACCAGCCAAAGCTGTACTGATGAGGGGTAGACCCCGAAACTAGTATGCAGATGTGTTGATCGACACATTGGTGATCACATAGACTCTTTTCACTTCGTTCTGATTCCGATAACAGCGAGGTATAGAATACTTATTGGACCTAAAATACGCTGGTGGATGTCGCCTGCTCTTGCTCTGTACAACATCTCACCGGATTTAAAGATCTCTTAGTCCCGATTTATTTACCCTATTCTTTGCAGTTCTTTGTATAACTTTACTATATTTATATAATCAATAGATCATATTGTTTAAAATTTATAATCAAAAATATTTACTATTCAGTTTACTGTTATTTATGCCTACTTATTAATAATAATCAAATTAATAATTCTCTTTCTTTAGAAGCAAATGATTCCATAATATTCTCCTCTGACTCCACAACTTAATCCTCAAACTCCTGAGTTTTACGCCGCTTTCTGCGATGAATTGATTCATTGGCCCTCATGCCACAATATTTGCCATCTGTTGTCTAAGGAGGAACATTGGTGAGGTCTCTATTTACCATAGAGACCTGTGTGTGCTCAAGGTCCTGCCTCTTCCGTATGAGAGGTATCTTAATTTAGGGTTTTGCCTTTTCAAGGTTTCCTCAGTTGCAATCTCATTACAATTTGATTCACGTTTATCTATCTGCGGGAATGTTTTTCATTCATCGAAGAACTCAGTTTTTACCTATCGATGGTTATAGATCTTAAAAAGAAACAAAATGAGAGTTACGTATGTCGTTTGTTAACTTTTTTGGTAGCTGCAGACACAATGAACTTTACAACATGATGCCAAATCAATGCGTCAAACGGAACAGTAAACTAATAGTTATTTATATACCAAAGGACTAAAGTAGGTCTTTTTTACCAGACCGAAGTTTACATCCCGAAAAGAGCGACTGAATGGAGGGCTGCAAATCGCAAAGGGATTTAAAGATTGGAGTGTAGGTGGTCACCGTTTTGTCGATGAATCCACCAGCTTTGGCTGGTCGACAAATTGGGGACCGTGATTTAGCGACTTAAAGCCGGAAATGTACTAAGTACCGGTGAGATGTTGTACAGAGCAGGAGCAGGCGACATCCACCAGCGTATTTTAGATCCAATACTCAATGGCAGATGGCTCTCAGTTCGAGAAGCAGCTCATATTGTTCTGCACCTCGATGGTCATCGGAACCAGAACGAAGTGAAGAGAGTGTAGGTGGTCACCATTTGTCGATCAACCTATCTGCCTACTAGTTTGGGGTCTACCCCTCATCTGTACAGTTTTGGCTGGTCGACAAATTGGGTGCCGTGATTTAGCGACTTAAAGCCGAAAATGTACGGAGTACCGGTGAGATGCTGTACAGAGCAGGAGCAGGCGACATCCACCAGCGTATTTTAGATCCAATAATGCATGGCAGATGGCTCTCAATTGGTGACCACCGACACTCTTTTCACTTCGTTCTGGTTCCGATAACCAGCGAGGTACAGAGCATTATGGGCTGCTTCAAGAACTGAGAGCCATCTGACATGCAGTATTGGATCTAAAATACGGTGGTGGATGTCGCCTGCTCCTGCTCTGTACAATATCTCACCGGTCCGCCGGACATTTCCAGCTTTATTATCTAAAGTGTTTTTCGGGCTATAGAGCCCGTCCCGACTCAGTCATCGTCGGGAAGCAAGGGTGATCACTTCGCCCACTGTCTCATCGCCTTTGATAATGTCTGCCGCAGTAGTAGACGAAACGTCAGGAAGCAATTCCATTGGACCACGACTTTATAGCCCGAAAAACACTTTAGATAGTATTATGACCGGCCGTGAAGGCCTTCACAGTGTGATTTCCAGCTTTAAGTCACTAAATCACAGTCCTCAAATTGTCGACCAGCCAAAGCTGTACTGATGAGGGGTAGACCCCGAAACTAGTATGCAGATGTGTTGATCGACACATTGGTGACCACATACACTCTTTTCACTTCGTTCTGATTCCGATAACCAGCGAGGTACAGAATACTTATTGGACCTAAAATAGGCTGGTGGATGTCGCCTGCTCTTGCTCTGTACAACATCTCACCGGATTTAAAGATCTCTTAGTCCCGATTTATTTACCCTATTCTTTGCAGTTCTTTGTATAATTTTACTATATTTATATAATCAATAGATCATATTGTTTAAAATTTATAATCAATTTACTATTCAGTTTACTGCTATTTATGCCTCGTGTGTATCTCGAAGGGATTAAAAGTGTACTGTTTATCCCTACGGGAGCCAACAGTGTCGAATCAGTTAGTTGCAGTACACTTTTTAAACGGAGGGATAAAAAGTGACACTTTAGTCTCGCAAGTAAAGGTAAAAAAGTGACTATAGGGTAAGAAACTTGTAAAATCACTATTTCTCAATATCTTCAGTTTAACTCAAAGTTTCACACTTAGTTTTATCGGAAGTCCACGTAAAGTTAAACGAAATAGTTCAATTGTGGTTTAAACTTCGGTTAGGGTTTTAACCAGACTTGCAAAAGTAGGCCTGAGCTATATTATTTCGAGAGTCATAGAGTGCAAGCGAGTCCGCAGAACATCAAATGAGGGGGGAGGGGGACCACCCTGCCCTTTTTTCTAAATTTTGAAAAAATATTGGCGAAAATCATCCAGTACTAGATGGAACTGCCCCCAATTTTGACAAGTGTCATTTTAAAATTAAAAGAAAAGCACTTTTCCAGTTGATTATTTTTTTTCAACATTTGCAAAAACTGTGATTAGACTTTCTTCACTTGTATTTGATTTTTGCATATAAACTTAATTTATCACTTATAAAAGTGGGCTTTATAGGTACATTAGTTCGAGAGTCACAAAGAAATAAATTGCGGGAGGGGAAAACAGAAAAGTGACGCTCCTGGTTAAATATTTGTTAATGAAATGAGCACGTTAATCCAAATTTTGAAAAATATTGGCGAAAATCGTCTAGCACTAGATGAAACAAGACGAAATTAGAAAAAAAGCTCTTTTCAATTTAATTGTTTTTTAATTTGCTAAAACCGTGATTAAATCTTCTTCACTGATCTTGCACAAAAGTGAATATTTGCTACCGAATAAACCCGTTTATTTCAGTCTACAAATGGCAGATGATTAAAAGAAAAGCACCAGTAAAACATGTTGAGCCCCTTCTCTCACTGAAAAAACATAATAATCAAAGGAACATCCTGAATGCTCTACTTTTTCTTCTATTCTTCGTTAACGTAATGTGGAGATGACTGAAAAATTGTGTCTAAAACGGTACTACCTTTATTTGAAGAGTTTTCCTCGGCTTTAAGTTTATCGAAAAATGTTCTTTCTAACCGATTTGTCTAAACTGGTGAAAACTCATACAAAGTGTACGAATTATTAAACTTACTTATTTAATGACTAATTAAATATTAAATGACAGACAGGCTACTGCTGAAATTCTTTTTCGCGGGGCTTTTAAGAAATGAGATCATGCACATAAATTTTTAGTATGTTGTTAACTAAACCAATACTATTAAAAAATGACAAAATGACAGTAAGAAATGGCAGAAAATCCACAATCGAAAGACAGAAAATCGCCATATAAAAACATAGAAAAAATTATTGATATATATATTTCTATGATTATATCTCCCTTAAGTTCACAAAGAAGAGAACTAGAATTAGTTAACTGAGTGAAAAATGCCTTTATGACTAATATAATTTGACTCATCTTTGACTATTTTTCGCTACTTTCCTCCATGTTATAAAAATCCCATAAGAGCCGTCGAATTCTCATTGAAGTGCTTAATATGTGTAAATTAAGTAAGTACTATTTATTTTTTTTATAAAAAAAATTAAGTAAGTCATAAAAATTGCAGAGGAAAGCAAGAGCTTCCCTGCTTCGATCGCAGTTTCACAATATTGCAAAAGACCAAGCCAATTAAGGAAAAAACTTGGTGTAGATAGTACAACAATGAAACTTAGCTTGGTCTCCTAAAGTGGCATGAATACAAGCCAAAACTAAATATATAGGCAAGTTGTTTAGTCAAAAACAAGTTTTTAGTCACCAAATGTGTAGCAAAAAATTTACTAGTCAGGCACACCTAAAATGCAAATTTTAAGAAGTGGTTCTAGGCCGAGGTTTTTTACTATAATTCGTCTTATACTTAGAGTAAAACCACACTATTTGTGTGGTTTTACACATAATCATAAAAGTTGTGTGGAGAAGTTGTTAGCCACAAAAGTAAACCTCAGTAAATCTAATTCTTGACGTATTGAACCAGCTTTCTTAGTAGAAATCTTAATAGCTTCGTGATGGTATGCCTCTGAACCTTACAGAAGTTTGTACTTTTCATGTCTTTAGACTTCTGACGCTCTATAGTTTATATTCCAAGTTTATATAATTATATATTCTAAATAAATTTGTTTTGTATATGTTCCAAATAAATTTGTTATGTACACTTGGCTTGGGCGGGATACCTTTTTATCGGGATTTTCTTCCGCAATATAATTCAACAACATAATTCAGATTTTTTTGGAGACGAAAGTTTTGCCTATTTATCAGTGAACAAGTAACATAATAAATAAGTGCAATAAGTCCAGCAAAATAACTCACAGCCCTACAAAACAACGATTTATTTATTATTCGTCGATTAACGTATTAATAAATAGAAGAATTCTATGTAGGTAGTAATAACTAATTTTTGAGTTTTAGTGTTCTTTTTTGAGTTCATGAAATCCATATTTTAAAATTTAAAAATAAAACTGATTAAGCTCTGCAAAAACTCAAACGTGTGCATCGAGATAATTAATAATATATTGAGCCAATCAGGCCCGATTTGCGGTTTCAATACCCACCAAATAGACTTAAATCCTCCATCAAACACAGAAAGCCTTTCTGAAACAGCTCGTTGGATGGTTGATCGGTTTAGACTTTATCCCCGGAACGATGAATCTTCCTGCTTAATTAGATTAATTATTGACGGAATGGGGGTGTATAATGAAGGTTTTCTAAGTTAAATCTATTACGTATTACACAAAACTGGTTTCCGCTGTTTTATCGATCGTTTTTTTATTCGTCGAGCTGAACCTGATATCTAGGGGCTGCAACGTGATTGATTTAATGCATTAGAAAAAGTCAGCTATGAAAAATCCATCACGATAACCATGGAATTTTTTTCTAATGGAGTTTCGTTGAATAGCCTTATCGAAGACTTTTAAAATAATATTCAGAAATTTCCAATTCCAAAATCAATCAACCAAATACCGAACAAATGACAATACAATTCGTAATGGAAACAAAATTGGACTGTGATCGTTTTAACGCAAAATGATTTTCCATGTCCATTTATAGGTTTGGCTGCGTTCATTTAGTATAGTTTGGTATCCACCAGTAAAATAAATCTGATGCTAAAGACACTTTTTGTTATTTGTTTCCAATTTTACCTTTTTGGTAATTGTTTCTAATTGTAGCAGAATATTGCTGTGTTAACTCTTCAAGGGGCATAAAAACGCTCATTGGCTACCTTCATACATCATTCGGTAGCAAACTTCTTTCAAATTACATTTGAACGTTAAGCTTTCTGTTGGATAGTCTTGCATGGGAATGATTAATGGGGTGGAAATGAAAATTTTATAGTTTGGACGAAGGAATTTTTAATATCTCGAACGCTCCAAGGCATCTCTAGGGCAGTAAATTCTTCTTAGTTATGGCTACATGCAAGTATTAAAGTTTTTGCTTGTGCAATTTGCTCATAGGAATGTTTTACCACCTACCTCGAAAAAATCCAATTTTTTAGTTATGGATGTTTGATGTTTTCGCTATTAATTGCAATAAAAAAACATGATTCCGTTAAGGGTGTTTTCTCAAGCAAGTCTTTCTCTGCTTCACTGCCTTAACTGCAATCATATTTATTTTCAACCATATATGTAATGCTATCATTACAAACGTCATAGGAGGGTGGGAAATTACCTATTACTCACCTCTAAATTAGACATAGGTAATGAGTATTCATTACCACCCAAGGGCGTTAAAGGCTTATTTCCTACCTCTCTTTCAACCCTTATTTTCCATGCTTATTTCTTGGCCGCTAAAATTTAATGTCTTTATAGAATTAAAAAGGTGTCCCTAGTAGCATCAAACTATATAAGATAGTTAACTGATAATTTTTTAGAAAGATATTATAAATATCTTATACGAGAAATATAAATTCATATTATGTGGGTTATAAATAAAATAGTATACACACCTCGGTAGGAAGTTTCCTTACCGTCTCGAGATTTTATAGTTCATCTCGAGGCTGCGCGTCTCGATAAACTATCAAATCTCCCGACAGTAATGAACAACTTCCCACCCCGGTATGTAATATACTATTATCCCTAAAATTTTGAATTTAATACATAGAGTTTACTTGGTATTACTTCAATTCAGTATATTCGTATAATAGTTATTCCAACGATTATACTAAATATTAGTGACAGTCGAGCCAATATTGGTCAGCTTCGGCTACGACTAATATATAAACGATTAATGACGAGAATATTGGACGCTGCATTGTTTTTTATTAGAATTTTGTCGCTCATTGTTAGCAATGGATTTAAGAAGAAATAACGTAACACAAAAATGATTTGAAATTGAAAATTAACGTGCTGTAACGTCAACATTTGATCATAAAGAGACACAGACGGCAACCAGTTTTAACGGTATGTCAACAACTGTTTGCCCTGTTTAGTGCATTCTTCTAAGTCAGCGAATACGATTAATAAAAAATCACAGAAAAAATGATAGAAGTTGTTAGAATTTGGTAAATGGCTGAACGTACTTCTAGTTCAAACGTTTAAGTAAGACTTTTCCTACAGTACCTCCTTAAAACTTCTGCTATTGTGTTTACTCTGTCAAACTTTTGAAAATGGCGTACGTAAACTCAGTCAACACAACCAAAAACGAGTAATAAAAGTGACGGATTTTGTTGCCGCAAATTACGTACACGTAGTAATTCTGCTAAACTCAATTAGTTTATCTCAAATAATAAAACTTAAATCTTATGTTAAAAACTCCATATTTTCTCAGTGTAATGTCTATTTACACAACAATTCATCCTTGCTGTTCTTGACAATTTCAAGTTAGTTCTTAAACATTGAAGCTTTGAAACATCAAGAGCAAACATTTTCCATGAAAATAACTTGGAAGAATTCCTCTGTGCTCATGGTGTACCTCCTTGGAGGTATTTCCTGCATCATTGGAGAACAATAATAAAAAGCAAGTTTATTTTATCGTGCAAGACTGCGGATTCAGCTTCATGTTCCCCGCAATTTCAAAATAACTCATTTCGTTTCTCTTTTCTCATTTCTCAACGACCACCCTTCTCCCATTCCTTCTCGATAACAGGATCCTTTGGGGTTTGACTACTCACCTTTCCTGCCTAATTGATTGGAATCGACTACAAATTAAACATCGCTGCTCCAAAAGAGCTCTTAGAAGCTTCACTTGCCATTTTATAGGTTTTTTTTCGAAAAAAATATTTTTAAAGATTGCTGAAATCTTATCAGTCGCAGTTAGGCCAACAGATAAAAGTAAGATAGTGCTATGGGGTATGTACTTCTAGAGAATCAAATTAAACATTCTAGTTAAGATTTAATTGGTTAATAACATCGAGGTTATGACTGATTTTTCACATGTCATTCTTTCTCCAAATGTTTCCTTTTCCTTATGATTTTTCCATCTCCAATTGAGAAAGACACTGCTCTACTATTTTCAAAAGTTTTATTCAACATGCACTTGGTAAGTTCATCGGACTAATTATATATTTACAACTTCCACTCTTCATAGTCGTTATCCTATCAAATGGCATTCTTTTTTCCATTTCCTTTACTGGTGCAGCTGAGAGTCGGTGGATATTTTGTAGAAACTATACTTAGCTTCATATCGCTTCTTTTCCTTGCTTTTTCTGGATATGCGGATTTACACTGATCTCCCTTTCTTGTGAATCCAAAATCTATTATTAAGAACTTGGCTTCTCTTTGGTATTTATTCACAGCTTTGATGTCGCTTTTATTGAAACTTTTGAAAAACCACCAACTTTTGAAAATGGGGTACGTGACCTCAGTCAATACAAACCAAAAGCTAATAATCAAAGTGACCAATTTTGTTGCTGCAAATTTAGTACATGTAGCTGTTTAGTTACTCAATTAGTATACCTAAAAGAATAAAACCTAATTATTATGCTAAAACGCCATATTGTCTCAGTTCATAAAGGCTCCACTTGATTTGTCTTAGTTAACATCTCAAAATGCAGCTATCTTGTATGCTAATCGACTTTTTTGTGTGAATTGAAAGGGGCGTGATTTGTTTTTTTCTATCAGCCCTTTTTTTCATTTTCGATTTTAAGCATTTTGAGTAGATTCTACAGTTCCACAAAATGCTACTTTATTTTTCTTAATAAGCAAGATTTATTTCAGTTTTTTCTGAACGTTTTCCACATTGGGATCACCCCAATTTATCAAATTGATGTAGGTGTGGCGCTACTCGGACTTGAATTGAATTAAGTGGCACATTTAGATAAAAGGAACCGCTTCAATTTGCTAATTGTCTCTTAACGTTTATTTGCCAACAATCAATTAGGAGTTCCAGAATTAGAATTGTTTGCCAGCTCCTAAATCTGACTCATAAAATCGAAGACCATATTTAGTGCACGTTACGTAAGACTCTAAGTTTAATATATGGGTAAGGGGTTTCGTTCCCTACAATAATTCATTTAGCTAATGTATCGCTTAAGCGGTGGTTGGGTCCAGTATAGTTTCGCTCAAAACTCAAACGCATAGCGGCGGCACTTGACCACAAAAGGAAATTACTAACCTTGGTCCAAGTCCTCAGGCCTCAATTGTTGGTTTGAGGCTCATTAATTTACTTGCCTAACAAGTTTCGAAGCTTGCGGTCTAACCCAATGCATAATTTAATGATCGTCGGTTTAAATCGATTGCAGCAAACCATATAGGATTTATAGTAGTTTTGCTGAAATGGGAAAATATCTTGCGCAGTTTTCTCTGCAGGCCGTCAATGTAGAAGTTTGTATGGGAAATAAATCCCCCTTGGTGTGGGAAAAAATTGATTGAGTTAACGCAGAGAAAAGTGAACGAACCGGGTAAAAGGAGGAATGTAGTTTTTCCATTGACAATTTAATCCAATTTTTGGATCATTGTTCTTTTTATTGTTCTCTGGGCTTCAAGCAGAACTGTCCCCTTTATTACGTTTGTATGATGACTCCCACAAAAGTGCTTTATTTCCTATAGTATTGACGAATTCGGTTTTTAACTAATAATTATTTGTGTCAAAAATTTAAAAATAGTAGCTGTTACTGTTAAAATTGGTTAATTGCTATTCTCTTACATACCAACATTACCAGCATTCGAAAAATTATATAAAATAAACTTGTTGGGTAGGGTATTGCTATGCACCACTGAGATTTGAGGGAGAGAGTAATAAAATTACAAAAGTTTATCAATTTATCAATGAATAAGGCAAGTGGGATGTCTCAAGTGAAATATTGCCGTGATCCCGGCAATATGTCTTCGTATAAATATGTCAGTGTTCCATCAGGCGAAAAAGATCACATGTAAAGTATTGATGGGACTGGTAAAATATACGACACCTGCTCCTGCTTCGAACCGAATAGGTAACGAGATTGAAACTATACTGGAAGCTTTATAACTGAAAATCGATGGGACCTCTTTCGGTGGCAACGAAATAAAAACGTATCATATTGAAGGTGCATTAAGGGATGTCAATAACTGAAACGGGCCAAAGGTGGGCACAAAACAAGGTAACGTTAGCCGGCTCACTACGGAACTTTTACGGCTTCATGGACACAATAGAGTACGTAAGTAAATAAATATCCCGGTTTCGATTCACTAAGCCGTTAAATCCCCTTAATGTTGATTTTCGACGAAGGAATAGACGTATGTCGTAGAGGTGTGCATGTTATGGCCAGTTGCACGAAATTGTTTAACAAGAACTTAAAGTTAAAGGTGCTAGTCGATATTAAGTATTACGGAATTTTTATGTTTTTTTTTTTAATTTACAGCGAAGAAAAGGGCATCAAACGAAGTGGTTTCAAGCAAAAAAAAATGCGAATGGTTCACATTTGTGCTAAAACTATAATAAAACTAGCGTATAATAATAATATATTACAATCAGAATATGCTACGTGTAGGTCATGTTGGTTAGTTAGTTCAGTTTTACTTTCTCTTTAGTTACCTTAGTTCAGGTTAGTCCAGTTCTGTTTTTCCTTTGGTTAGGTTAGTTCAGTTATGTTCTTCCTTTGGTCAGATTTAGAAGTTCAAAAAATCCGCAAAATTTTGTTACTGGAAAAAACAGAGTTCCTTAAGCATGTAAATATTGTAGAAACGTTCTTTTTTTGTCCCGTGGATTTGAGTGAGCTAAAGAGAATCATGAGTGAAGTAAGGAAGTCCGCAGCTGCTGGATGGGATGGTGTTTCGATTAAAATGTTAAGGGCCCTCCCGGAGGTGGCATTGAAAGCGTTGGTATACTGCTTAAATCATTCTTTCGAGACGAGCTTCTTTTCGGATTGTCTGAAAATAGCGTCGGTTGTATCCATTTATAATGGCGATGATAAGGAAATTGCGGGTACTTATAGCCCTATCGCACTTCTTCCCATCCTTGCAAAAATCATAGAGATGATTGTGAGAGGGCGGGTGGAGTCGTTTTCTCGTCAGGCACGTGCATGTGCTCTCTGCAAGGCAGTTTGGGTTTAGGTCTGGCAGAAGCACGGACGGTGCGGTCTTTTCATTCTTGGAGAACCTGTATCTTCGGTTGAACGAAAGGAAGGTGGTGGCGGCAGTCTTCTGCGATATGTCGAAGGCCTTTGACTGCGTTGACCTTGGGACTCTACTACATAAGCTTGAGCGTTACGGAACCAGGGTGTATCTGGTGACTGGTTCCGAACATACTTGTCCCATAGAACTCAGAATGTGGCGTTTGGGGACCAGAAATCCGGTATGCGAGAGGTGAGGCTTGGGGTTCCGCAGGGATCGCTTCTGGGACCGTTGCTGTTTCTGTTGTACATTGATGATCTAGCTGCTCTCGACATATCTGGAAGCATTACTCACTTATGGCATTTCTTGAATATGGCCGAGATGAATATCAGAATTGATGACAATTATTGACATAATTGAGTCGAATATGAGATATGGAATATGCTTTTGGGGTGCCTGCAGTGAGTATTTATTTAACAGCATATTCACATTGTAGGAAAGAGCTTTAAGGTTTATGCTGGGAATAGGCTATAGGGATTCATGCAGAGCCATCCCTGTTAATTTTGGAGTCAGTATGCTTGACTTACAAAAAGTATAGACACCAGACTTCTGGAAGACAAAATTTTTATAATAATGTTGCGTTGCCTGTGCCTGCCACCTCCAGGTTGAAGCGCTCAATATTGTACCGTTGCAAAAAAATCTACAACCACTTGCCCTCGTGCATTCGGCAGCTACCAACATAGAGAAGGTTCAGGAGTAAGGTTAAGAGTCTGCTTGTTGCGAGGGCTTACTGTCATGTCAATGAGTACTTTGAGGATGTCCTGTAAATTTGGTGATTCTGTACCATTGTTTTTAGCTTATACTCTTGTTGCATCTTTGTGTGTATAAATACTACTGATTTTCCTTTTTTTGTTATTTAATCCATTTTTTAATTTTTTTTATGGTTTAATTTTATGGTATGCTTTAGCATCCATTTGAATTTTAATTTTAAGTTGGTTACGGTTCTCGGAACTTATGGAGATTTTTTGGCCTTATTGTTAATTGTTTAATGCACTGCTTTGTTAATGAAATGGTTTTTTCGAGACAATAAAGCTATTTTTGATTGATTTATTTTGATTTAGTTTATTAATAAAAAAAATTAAAAAAATGGAAGATTTGAGACACATTCAAAAACACGTAAATGCGTGAAAATAAGTTATCATTTATTAGAAATTAATTTTTATTAATAAATTTGAATACAAATTGTTTTAATAAGGATTAATTAACGTCCTGTACGCTAATGTCATCTTTTCGAATTCCGGGATTCAATTTCCTCTAAGAAAACATAATCCAATCGGCCCTGCATTTACCATCGTAGATATTTGGCATTTAAGATATGCCTAGAACACATTTAGTAAAGCTTATTTTTTTATTCGTTTTCAATTCGCACTTTTTTCAATTTTATTGTATTTTTCTTATTATTCTGAGCCTTGGGGAAATAAACGATAAAAATCACTTTCATTTTCTCATTTTTCTTCAGAATCCCTGATTCTCCAGTCAGGTTAGATCAGCTTCAAGGCCGCTACGGGGCCTGCTGATTCCTCCACATAAGCCTGGGTTGGTCCTGTTGGTTAGGTTAGCTTAGTTCAGTTTTACTTTCCCTTTCATTAGGTTAGTTCAGTTCTGTTTTTCCTTTAGTTAGGTTAGTTCAGTTAGTTACTCCCAAAAGGAGTAAAATTGAAGATATTAAAAAATAGCGTACTACATAATTTTGTTAAAGTGTTATGTTCGATGTCATGATGAATTCAACTGTCATTTAAATGCTGTGAATGTGGCAACAAGAAAAATATTCTGAGGTTCGGTATCGGTTAAACTTCAGTTTGGAGTCATATTTAATATCGACAAGATCCTAATTTAAAGGCTAAGACATTATGCCACAATCAAAACAACCTTTTCTTTGACAGTTCAGATTCAGTTCAGTGCAAGTCGCCATTAAGCGCCATTAGAGAGCTATTCTAAGTATGCCAAAATTGGCACAAGCTTCTTTAGGGTCCTAACTCCACCTACAACTATAATGAATTCAAAATTCAAACAGAATTCTTTGAATTTAGATGCCTTACGAACAGTTCTCAATTATTTTATATGTCTGTTTCGATAGTCTTTTCCTGTATTTATAAATTGGATAACAGAGTTGACATTTCCACCTTATAAAGCACAGTTAAGAAAAAGTAATGGAAGTTCTTAGAATCTGATAAACACCAAGACCTCCCGTCCTAACGTTGAAGCATAACTTTCCCTACCGTTTATTTGTATCCTCAAAATGTATGCTATTGTGTTTCCTCTATCAAACTTTTGAAAATGGCGTACGTACTCAGTTAGCACAACCAAACAGTAATAATAAAATAACCGATTTTGGGCTGCAAATTTAGTACACGTACTAACTCTATTAAAGTCAGTTACCGTATCTCAAACAATAAAACTTTATTATGTTGCAATTATTACGTTAAAAACGCCCTATTTTCTCAGTTCATAAACGTTCTACTTGATTTTTCTTAGTTAACATTTCAAAAAATTATCGACATTTTAGTGTAAACTGAAAGAAGTGTGATTTGTTTTATGAAATAGTTATTTTCCTAACTAGTGCGGAAAGTGATACTTTCCCGCACGCTGTCTGCCGATGCGCGAACGACGCGAAGGGGAGTTCGGGCAGCTGACGAGTGCGGGAAAGACACTTTCCGCACGAGTTAGGAACATTAAATTTTCTACGAGCCCAAGTAAAGAAACTTTGTCAACAGTATGACAGCTGAATTAATCAACAATCAATTGATTGTTATGACAAAAACTTGGTGTGATTGCTGGAGTGACGTAATGTTTCAAGCAACTGGTGACTTTGGAATAAAAGTACGTATATTATAGGTATATTTTGTATCAAAAATCAATAAAGGCAAACATAATAAGTCCTTAAAACAGATAAAAATGCTTCGCACGGCTGTAAGGCAGATGCACCTATCCAGATAGACAGACTATAAAGTCTAAATTATATTACAAATCAGTCATTCTTTAAATATTTACTTTCCCGCACGCCAAATTTACTTTCACGCACGCCGTGCGGGAAAGTAAAGCTTTCAAAAACAAAATGCCTACGGGAAAGTGACATAATAAGTACTGCTCTTGAAAAATAAATTTCAATTTTAAGCATTTTATCCCTTTTAACGATACATTTCAAAGAACATTACAATTCCATTATACCTAATATCGACTAGACCCTAAGGTAAAAACTAAGGCATAATGTTACAGTCCAAACAACGCTTACTTTGACAATTCAGTGAGAGTGGCCATTAGGTCTTATTTTAAGTATCCATAAGTGCTATTCTAAGTATGCCAAGATTGGCACAAGCTTGTTTAAGGTGCTAATTCCACTTAAGTGACCACTATGACATATTCTTTGAGTTTAGATGCTCTAGGAAGAGTTTTCAATTATTCTTCTGCATTGTTTCAATACTATTTTTCTGCATTTATGAATGAAATAACAAAGTTGTAATTTCCATCTCAGAAAGCACAGTCAAGATTAACCACATCTTCTATTATGTCATCAAAGCCTCTAGATTAGTCTAGATAGACAATTTCTCTCACGAACAAATGACATGTTATTATTTAGTGTTAATGGGATGAAATTGAGCATCAATTAAAAGTATTATTAGCTTTATGACTGAAAGACAACGATGATATTTTATCTGCTGTCTTGTAGTAGCTGTCACGAGTAATATTGGATGCAATAAAAATTTATAATTAAACCTCTGCTCATGAATTTTTGCTTCAGTACATTTATAACTAATTTTATTGTTGCTGCGTTTTGAAGCATTTATCAGTTTTGGCTCAAAGGACTGCCGCTAAATTGTAATAAGTGGGACAAAGCAAGACATATAGAAAAAAGAATATAGCAGGTATGTAAAAAAAAGATGGGATATACAGCGTTCTTCAAACGCTTTTTTGCATAAACATGCGGTTTTTTAGTCCTCAGAAGGCCCTACAAAATGAAAAAAAATCAGGAAAAATTAAAAAATAATTTTTGAAGATTTCAATTTTTTTCATTATTCAATTTTATTCAGCATCAGAATAACATCCACAAAAACCCAGGTTTTCCATGCTTTTCAAAAATCCATTATTCATATGGATAGCTGCGAACTTCTGGCTAACGCAATAACAAATAAAGAAAATACTGACGTTTCGAATTATGTTATTCCTTTCCTCAATGTTATTTTCAGTTTAGCTTCTAGAGAACTGCAGTAATTATCATAAGCAACAAAATATTACAAAATACACAAGTACCTATTCTGTTAATTACTAAGACAACGTATGCACTATATATATAATTTAAATACTTTTTAATGACATTAGTTAATTCTGCTGAAAATTCCCATAGATACTTGAAGCAAATTAATAGTTGATGAAGTCAATCTTGCCTATACATTGATCGTCTGATAATATGCATAATGGTAGATTATAAATCCCACAACGTAACACGAACGGCCTTAACTAGATTGTTTTAAAGCAGCTTCTCTGCCTCTGCATCAAAATGAACTTCCCATGAAATAGCAACTTCCCTCACACGAATAGGACTTTTTGAATGACGAATGAACTACAGTACAGTACAGTCTTGAACTAGGAGCAATAAGTGATTTCTTGTGTATGAGTTATTCGAGAACAATGCAAACCTGCTTCGCGTTTAAAGCCAACCAATTGCCACAATTAGTGTTGCCTTTCCCACATAATAAACTATACGAAGGAAGAGCAGCTGTTTCAGTTTAATCGTTCCTTTCTATGAAACAATAATTAGTCCTCTGTTGAATCATTACCCATATTAGAGGTCGTAATTGGTCCTGAAATCTTTAATATTTAACTAGAGATTAATATGTTTCTCATAAAACGAATCCAACGGTCGACTGTAATTTTATTGCTGCTAAAAGCATTTCGTAAACATCCCTGCTAAAAGCTATTTGATAAAGTTGCCCTAAACTTAATTAAAGTTGGCATAGACCAACGAGCTCGTATATTACATCTGGAGAAATCCTTATGTTTTACAGTTTTGGCGGCGATATCCCCTTCAATTGAAGTCACTTTAAGTCTTACAATCATTTGAAGTTGTGATTCTCCAAATAATGTGCTCTAACGATAAAATTATGTCATGCGTACCTTAAAAATGGCAGATTTCTGGCCACAAAACGGGACCATTTCTAGGGAAATATCGGCATTTGTTGGCTCTGTCAGTATCTCCTAGATCATTGGCAGAGACATTTATTGGCTAAAGGGTTTTGGTCCCCCTTTTTAGTCGTGGGTACTTAAAATTTGTGGCGATATCCGCTTCAATTGACACCACTTGACGTCTTACGTGAAATCATTTGAAGTAGTGATTCACCAAATATTGTACTCTAAATATGAAGTTACGTCATGGGTACCTTAAAAATGGCAGATTTCCTGCTACAAAACGGAACCATTTTTAGGGAAATATCGGCATTTGTTGGCTTTGTCCGTAGCTCCTAGATAAATTGGCAGGGACATTTATTGACCGCCAAAGAGGCTCACCTACTAATCGTAGTTTGTCCTTAATTTTATTTGTACAATTTTTCCAGTTAGTTTATTGTGGCTAAAAAAAGTAAAAAATGAGAGGGAATAAATATATTGAAAGCTACTTCTTATAACTGTGTGTAAAAACGGAGGTTTTCGTACGTCTCTAGTCATTAATAACTCTGTGACACTTTAAAAACAGGGCAAATTTTTTCGTCCGGAAAATTTTTCGCAGGATTATAAATAAAGCATTCAAACATTAAACGTCACACGCACTCGAGTGTGTTTTCATTCATTCACTGGTGAACTGAATACGGTAGGTTGACGACAGCGAGAGAATTATAATGGCATTAAATTGGCTCAACGAACAGGAACACAAAGGAAGAAAACATCCACTTTAGTTAGACCATCAGACCATTTATTTAATTTTGTTTAGTAGTGTTTTTTGCTTAGCAATGGGATTCAGTTTCCCCGATTTCGAATAAAAGTCGCAAGGGCTGGTCTAAAATAAAAGAAAATCGAGACTCGAGTTTAAAAGTAAAACAATAAAAAAACCCAGTTAAGGTATATTGAGTTGTCTGACGCAGTGAAAATTAGTTAGGAATTAATAATTATTAATCTTTCTTTAGTGTTGATGTAGCGTCCTCAAAGCGAATTCGTAGTAAGATTATCGGAAATAGGACAAATGAAAAATGTCCACTAAGTAAGCAGAAACTGCCTGCTTTGACGTCTATTGACGTCCTTCGTAAGGCCAAAAAGAACAAGAGCAGCATAATAAAATAAAGAATATTCCCTAAAAAAAAATTAAAAACTATATTAAAAAAACGCTCTTAAATTATTTGGTACTTAAGAAGGGAAAAGATGAAGAGAGTAACTTAAAGATAAACCTTAAAATAGTGTGAAGTACAGGGACCGTAAGAATGAATTAAGAACGATAAGAGACTATGTTAGATTGTGAACAAAAAGACGAACAATTAAAAAAATAATAAAAAGACAAATGACTAACATTAACACCATTTCAACATATCTATAATATGTAACACTACATCAAACTTCCTCTCCTATTCTACCACTGGCGTGGAAATCTTCTCATTATTGAACGACTGGTTAATTAAAACAAAAAATTAAACGACCACAGAGAAGATGGCTAGACGATATTAGAGCAGCCGTTGGCCGAGACTGGTATCACAAAGCCCAAGATCGTCAAACATGGAAGATATATGCAGAGGCCTATATCCAGGAGTGGATGAGAGAAGGCTGATGAAGAAGAAGAAGTTAATCTAACATAGTTTTTCGTCTTTCTTATTACATATTTGCTGTCCTTTTATTTAAGCGTTTCTTTCTCTCAGGATTATAGTCCTTACTCCACATGTAATGTATATAACATAATATTTTTTTTAATTTACAAAATTTTGACTACCTTTCATTCTCATGGGTTTTCTGCTTTACAAGACAAGACTTTACAAGACAGTATTATTTATTTTGTACTCAGACGTTATGATTTTTCTGGAGCATCATCAGCTGTAGTTTTTGAATTATGTCTGTAGAATTAAGTTCATGTCTTTTTAAAAATTTATTTATTTTCGGCAGAGTATACGGTTTTTTTCAAATTCGTATAAATAGATTATCAAGAATAGATCACCAACAAGATGTGGTTTTAAATTTACAAAAATCGACCATTTCCGGAAATATAAAAAAATACCTAAATTTGCCATAATTGGGTTTATATAACATATTTAAAGAAATTTTGAGACATAAATTTCACTTTCTCCTTCGCATTTTTTATTTTCTACAAGATGGTATGACTAGAAAACTCAAGAGTTCTAAAATTAAAAAAAGTTAATATCCCTATTAAAAAATAGTTGATGATAGTTAATAAAATTCAAAACGTTATATTAGATACGCCAACTGTAAAAGTGCCAATAAGAAAATAAAAATCATTTTTCAAAACTTCTTGACAAAAGATCGGAAAAAAATAAAACATATAATAACAAACTTCGGTTTTATTCTATTATTTCAAAAAATCGAATTTTTGATTACAAATTTATCTGTAATGATGAACGACGTTATGATGTTATGACGTTGAGTATGATGAGTTATGATGAGCGACGAATTTCTGTAATTTTCATACTCTGTGTAACAAAATTTGTAACTTGTAACTAAATTGTTAAAAGAACGTATACTCTAACAACAAGTGCAACATACCATTAAATTTGCAATAAAAAGTCATTCAATTTTTGATCTTCAAATGTTCTTAGCCATAATTTAGAAAACCGAACCTGGTGATGCCCCAGAAAAGTCGAAACAGTCACACTAAAAAATAAACAACACTGTAACGTAGATCAGCAAAAGTACCCACGAGAATATGCAATTTTTTCAGTTTCAAGTAAGGTGAGGAAAAACAAAAACCGTTTTTGTAAAGTTCGTTTTTTTTTTCAAATATCTTTGGAAGTAGTGAAAACATAAAAAACCTTAAAATGTCATTATGGTCTGCATGCAAATGTGTAATTTTGCCCCATTTAATCGAATCTGTATTTCTTACGGTTTACGAGATCCCATTGATGAGCGACCAAACAATATATTTTGCAAATATCTCGAGAACGGTTAGAGATAACAACCTTTCTATTTAACCATTGAGTTAGATGGACTAGAACTAGCTGAATTATTTTATTTCTCCCTCTGTAGAAGATTTGATAATGTAACTATGTACCACTAAAAAATTATTTCAACACTTGACTGCTAAATTTAACTTTACTTCACCAATTAAAAAAAAACATATCATGAGTAAAAGATGGTATTTATATAGACAAGTATATTTATGTGTCAAGACCAAAACGAAAAGCTGATCCAAACGAGACGTGTAATTTAGATCTGAACTTTCCAGACGGAAGCTATCACTACCAAATGCGCGCAAGCTGCCGTTTTGACATTTTATCTCAGTTATGCAAAGCAGGTCAGAAAATAATGGATGTAGCTGTGCAGGATAGAGCAGGTGTTTATAAATAACATTTTCCTGCCGCTGCCGCTGCTGCTGCTGAGTATCTGTTTCTGAAATAACCTTTCATTATACGTTCAGCGAGCCGTTTGCGTGCAAGGAAAATGGAAAAATGCTATTTGCTTGAACATTTTATACACTTCGCTGCTTGCAGATGCAATTTATCTTATTTCAAACTCACGCGGGAAATACCTAAACTAAGGCTAAACCGACAGCTTTCCATAGCGTATGGAAAGGCAAATTTTCAAATGACTAAATTCAAGTCCTGCAGCACTTAAGAGACTCAAAGGCTACGCATATCAGGGTTTCCCCCCATGTAGGGCTGTCCCTCATTGTGGGTCTATAATTACCTTTTAGGGAACTAGGTAGTAGAGAAATCTGATTTGAGCCGCACAATGGAGCACCCTGTTACTCGTCACTTATCGGCTAAGTAGCCGCAGCCTCATAGAGAATTTACAAGAAGAACTGGAGTAGGGGTTTCCTGTAACATGCCTTTTAGCGTAATGATTAAACTTAGCTTTCAAAATTAACGTTGAAAGAGGAACATGACCCTTTTACCTTGCTAAAACTCCCTAGACTCGATTATTTTATAATATTCATTAACATGTAATGTGTTTGTGTCGCGGCTCTTTTTACTAACCAAGCTGCCCTTTTCACCCTTGTATAGAGCAAACGTAGGCCCTTAGCATGTCACCTTTCATAAAATGATGGTCTATTTCGTCCCTTCAGTTTCAGAACGTTGAAAGGGCGAATCTGTATGTAGTTACATAACAAACATCGCGAAACGTAAATAATGCCTATTGTTATTTTAAAACAGGCTGCTGACTTTCAATGAGAGAAGGGTGAGCCATGGATTAATAATGGTGTGTTATGGAATAATACAGCTCCGCGTGAGATAGTTTCCGAGAGCCAAGACCACTTTTAAGAGGTGAAATATCAATATTTTAAAGAAATACTAGAAATTGCTTAAGAAATAAAGAATAAATGTGACAAAATAACAATACATAAAGTGTCAAGCGTATAATCAATGCTTAACTCAAATTAAGCTCTTCAGGCCTATTCAACTAATTAAAACAGTTAAATACCCGCAAAAAAATTGTGCGACCCAAACCAAACCCAAAAACTACTAATTGAAGTTCCAGCTCAGAGAGGCATTGTATATTCAGAAGTTAATCACAAAATTGAGTCGAATTAGGACATCTTTTTTTAAATATTTTCGATATCTACACTAACAGACAAACAGTCGATTTTTTTTAAATATGCCTGAAAAGTGGGTGGAAGAGGACATCGAGGACAACAAAAAACTGACTCACGCCAATCTGTCTACCGTTATAAAGTTATAGGACGTCAAAGTTGGAATTTGAGAAAAAAGAAGCTGCAATTTGCTGATTTTCAAAACACAAAAAAGATTTTTTTTTATATTTTTTATCGAAATGAGACCATTTCAATTCGCTATGAACGTAATAAACTTAGAGAGAGTCAGAGTAGTTCCGCAAATGAGTTTTTTTTGAAGTAGTAAAAAAGTCGAAGAGCCCAAAAATCGACTACTCTGAAGATTTTCCGAAATTATTGAGGGGATGGGAGGTGGGAGAGGGAATGGGGTGTGGAAGAAGACATCGGGAAGAACAAACACTGTTGTATAGACTCCAATCGGTTCATCCGTTCTAAATGTATAAGCCGCCAACAATCAATTGTGTTGAGATTTAAGAAAAAATAAGGCATATACATAAAAAGCTTGGAATAACAAAATAAGCTTGAGCATCCATGAGAAATAAACTTCAATAAACGAAGTTCACAAATGGTCCTTTGACTATTGTCAATGGCATCGTAATACCATTTTTAGTTTCTGAGATGTTTACGTTTTAGATATCATTTTGAAGAGGAAGAAACTAACAAAGATTCCAATTTTATTTTCTTTCGATATCTAGGGTGGTCTTTTTAACTTGAGACGGCCAGATATTTCGAAAACTAGTAGGGTAAAAAAAATTGTTCCAACGGTGGCCTATATTGTACAGAAGAGCCTATTTTAGGCACATATTTTTACGTATACATAGTGGACCAGAAAAGTGTGACGTAATATAATGAAATATTTTTAAATAGGACACCCTGTATTTTTTACTAGATTGTGATATATCTTAGAGGTCTTAATTTGCCCTGAAAATTTGACATCATTGAAGGCAGTTATTGGGATACCTTGTATTTCCCATTCAGGATTTTTTGGCGCCTTAGTAGCTATGAAATGTTAATTTTTTCTCTACCTATCTCTCCTTTGCTCATGTCAAGAAGATTGGCAAACAACGTCGAAGTCAAATTTCCGGCCAGCGAGATTTAAAACATCTGTGAATAGATAATACATGATATTCCGTACGAGATACTTTCAGTTTAATAGTGAATTTCTCTTAAACTACAGCAAGAAGGATGTCAAATTTTCCAGGTCCATTACAAGCTATAAGATCTATCAAAATCTACTAAAAAATAGGGGGTGTTCTATTTAAAAATATTGCGTTATTAAAATGTTAATATATAATGATAACAAATATAATGATATTATGCCACACTTTCCTGGGCCACCCTACATATGTAAAAATGTTTTCCCAAAATAGACCCTTCCGCACAATATAGGACCTCGTTGAATCAATATGTTTTACCCTACTAATTTTCGAGATATCTCGTTGTCTCAAGTTAAAAAGACCACCCTGTATAACACAGAAATCAACGTCATATTTATCATAAAGCTACTTGAGCGAATAAACAAAATTGATTATTCTAGGTTTATATGGAAAAACTCAAAATTTTGCATGATAAGCATATGGGGCTCTCGAACGGGCTCCAAAATCTGAATTTGGAGATCAAAATCGTACATCGCAGTCTTTGACACCTTATATTTTGTTTCGATGACAATTTATCCGAAAATCTGTAAGAAGAACTACAGAAGAAAAAGAATAGAGCTACACTTTGAGCCAAAGTTTTGAATGTCCACCTGTAATAATAATAGAGCACAGGTGGCTCAAAAGTTAGGTACTTTTTTGCTTTTCTCTCTCTCTTGAAAACCATGCAAAGCAGCTTCGTTCTTATCGCTCTATCTTATAGTCCTGAATGTCCTCTTCATGCAATCTATAATCTTACTGTTTTTAAGAGGGGAGTAGTAGTACACCGTCAAACCTTTTGGTTGGAATCGATTGCCACATATTTTGTTTAAATTGGTGTCATCATAGAGAGGATGAAAATATATCAAAAGAAAGTTGGATTTTTTTTAGCATTTTTTCCTTGAAAATGGCGGCTAAAACGAAACTATTACACCATATTACCTACATTTTAAAAGTTATATTTAAACATCCAAAAACAATAGTCAGTGTACCATTTATGAGCACCAATTGCTATCTTATTTGGTATTTTCATTAAGAATCTTACGTGTGAAGAAATTAAGAAATTTCATCACAAAAATTGGTATTTTTCTCCTCGTTTCCACTTCGTTAAAGTTATTTTGCTTGTCTTATGCAAAAACCTGATCATATGGGCGTATCAGACCATAAAGCAATATTTTAAATATACAAGTATATATAAATATAATAAAATATACAAGTATATATACCCCCGATGATGGCATATGGTAGCCAAAAAATCGAAATCTAAAAAAATATATATAGTTTCAAGGTATGCATCGCAGTAGTCCTATCGCAGAGTTGTATCAAAAACTATTAAATGATCGAAAAGATTTCGAAAACGGCACTTTGGATACCAGCGGGAATTGTTCCGGTTCCCGCGGGAAGAGACTACACACCAAATTTCAACCTTATAACTTTAACCATTCTCGAGAATACTTCATTTAAAAACTTTTTCCAAGGCTGCTCCCTTAAATTTTTCAAAATTTTATTTTCAGCTAACATTCCATAAGGAGAACACACGATTCGATTTTAAATTTCAGGAGTTCATAAAACAGCTATAACCTGGCTACCGTAGCTATGATAACTATGCCAGCTATTTCACTATCCATGGTACCCCTGAAGGCCTATTTGCTTTTCTATGAAAAGCCCTTTGGTTAGATTAGTCCAGGTCGGTTCAAATAAGTTTGAGGCGATCTCGATCCTCCATGAATGCAACAAACTTAATACGAGTCAGAGTAAGTTTTTTAAAAGTAGTAAAAAAGTCGATTGCCCTAAAATCGACCACCGAAGGGGTCTATCTCGGAAATTATTAAACCAGTGGGACTTCCGCTGGTAAGGGTTAAAAAACATAAATCCTCTACAAAAAATGCTCCAATGGTGTTCCTACTAATAAAAAGAACAGACTGTTAGTTCAGGGGGACAATTTCTGAGGGGGACATGTTCTCTCAAGGGGACAAAAAACAAAACAGACATCGAGCGAGTCAATCAAGTAAAAAAGTAGTTATCAAATATTCTAACTGCAAAACTTTCTATGTATTGTACGTAAGTGCCTAACACAGAGTGTGGGCTGTTATTTTTGGCCAAAATTAAAGGTTCAGTAATCATGGTTAAGTTCAACAAACCGACAATAGGACGATCACCTCGCACTGATTCATTGCGAAAGAAGGAAAAACTATTATAGAAATAGCTGCCGACTGTTTATTTACCCAAATTGTGGATAAAAAATTTGTGCACGTATTTACGACACACCCATGATACTATTTCTTAACTTAAGATTCACCCTTTACCAGTTTTTCAGTAAAATTCCACATTTGAGGCGAATTCTAAGTTTGTTTGTGCATTAAATTTAATGTAGTTTCATAAATAACCCACGCCAATGATACTCAGATACTCAGAGAAAATAACTATTTAAGATACTAGTGTAAAAACTAATACTTTATTGCGGGAGCGGCTTAGATTAAAAAACGAACGAGAAAGAGTGATTATTTTTAGAAGCCGCTAAAGCAATAAAGATATGTTTTCTACGACCATGTAAAAATACACAACTTTCGTCTATCGTGACGAAAGTAAGTTGTTCTAATTTGCGATTCAACTGGTCTAATCTGGTAAAACGCCATGGAAAATAGTGATATCATTCAAAGACATGTATATTTTGCCTGCCTGGGCCTCAGAAAAGCAATTCAAATTGTTGAAATTTAACCAAACTGGAATCAGAACATTGACAATCGAGGTGTCTCTATAGAATAGAGAAGAAATACTCGATAGAAATTGTTTATAAAGTTAATGAAGACTTAATGTTAGAATGGTCGAAGAAAAAGTATAGTGTTTTACTCGTCAAAAAAAAAGCATTTTTTTTTCAAGCGGACTAAAAGTACGTCATTTGTTTTCTCTTAAGACCTAAACCACCTAAGACCAAAAAAAATAGCAAAAAAGTCCTAGGCAGTAAAAGTAGAGTCAAAAGTCATCGCTACTGTCATGATGGCGGATGTATAAACGATTTTCATTCACCAAAATTGACCAAAACTAAACAGACCGATCTGAATGTATTACCATCTTTACATTCTTATTGAAAAAGCAAAAGATAGGAATACCCCGCACTAGGAATCAGTGCACTCGAGAGCATCACCCCAAACCGTTATTAGTCGAAATCGCATAGGTTCTCGAATTCTGAGTTTGTCTGTTAAATGTCATGCACGTCATCATATTTATCTGTCAATGTGATTTTTATTGATCTTAGGATTGATTCTGTCAATCTCTCGTTCAACACGAAAAAAAACCCACTTTTACTCCTAGTGACATAATCTACTATTTCTAATTGTTACACTTTTTTTGTGTAACAATTTTAGCCTCACTTTTATATGTTATTGTTCAAATAAAAATCGTACAATTATTTTATTTGCTATTCTTCAAATTATGAAGTGTTTATCTTCCGTCCGCCATTTTGTTTGTTTGTTTATTTATTTCAAGAGTTCTACAGCTTCAGAGCACCGTATTGTCCTTTAACCTACAGTCTACCGTCAACTCGCTTTCAAAGGTCATATGACCTCTATTTATCACCAATGAGGAACCAGGCTTCAAGGTGAAATATTAGTACAATTGGCATGCCTTCACCTTTTGGTCTCTAATCAATTTTTTTTAACTTACAGAGGCATTTTCCTTTGGGCTTCTTGGCAAGGCTGCTGGGCTGAAAGAAATATCGTTTTATAACGGATTAACGGATTTAAATTAATTGCAAATTGCTACCTTCTCATTATATGTCGTTTGTGGACGTCTTAGTCAGGAGGCTGATTCTGCTGCGAGGAAGGATAAGCATCAATTAGCAATTACTTTCTGGATTCAAAATACTCCAGTGACAAACCTGCACATGGTATTTCTCTTCAAGGCCACCCATCGACCCTAGGTATGTAAAGCTTTATTATCGACTGTACTAACTTTGAAACTCATGTTATTAATAGTCTCACCACCAAATTAGTGCCTGCTCCTCATGTTCCTATTCTCTTGTAGGCCTTCTTCTATTTTACTTTTCAATTTTCTTTCACTTCACCTCACTTGCCATCTACTGGTATAACCAGCTGCCCTATTGCTTTGTACCACTGGGATCTACTAGTAACTGCTAGTCTGTTGATTGTGTGCACCTAGAATCTTCGTTGTGTGAGCACATCGTGGGCATTCTTCACCTGAGTCATCCACCTCACTCATCTTCTACACTATACCTGCGAACACACCTCACCACAGCACACACTTCAACACATATACACACCAAATCCCGAAGCATAGGCTGCAACCAATGGTCTGGAAGTTTCAAGGTGGGTTTGTCCTATTTTTCTTTCTGTTCGGAGATGACTGGCCAACTGCCTGCTCAAGCACTTTCGGGTGCTCATATGGGTACCAATAAATGATAATAACCAAGTAATAAACAGGTGTTTTGAACTATATCAACGCCCTCAAACGTGTAACTGAGGCGAACAACAAATAGTAGCAATTTAAGTGCAATGTGCTATTCTAAATTAACTAACATTACCTTATGGGAATAACTGTGAACCAGACATACGACCGGTAAGTCTCTTTTGGTGTCACCTTTCAGCTTATTCACGCTGTTAGTTTCGTGCACTCTTGGCAGATATAACACCACATAATACCTCGTGTTCATTATAAAACTTCATCTAGTTGGCTGTGAAATGTCAAGAGAAAAGGATGGAGTAAGAACAGTCCATTCACTTTGATTATGTCATCCTTTTCTGTCAAAATTTCCTAGCCTGCTAGATGAAGTTTTATAATGAACACCCCGTACTTATAACTAAATGCTTGCAGTGGATGATCCCTGTGGCATAACTGTAGTGAAACTTCTCTCTTCATAATACATTATTTGCCACAGCCATTACACCTACTAGGTATTTAAACAGAGTCTTAGCACCCAACTCTTGATGGGTTAAAAATAGCAAACAGTTGATCCTGAAGTTATCGATTTTTGAAATAATTGAGTCCTCCCTGAAAATTGTACCCATAAAAGGTAATTGTACGATTCATTTCATGGTAACCGTTATTTATTGTTAATACAAATCCCTTCATTCATTAATTGATTGTAAGTTATTTCACCTACGACCTTCACCACTTGAATGTAGTCGAGCTAATTAACAGGTAATTAAATCTGGTTTCGTAAAACTCGTTTTGTTGTCCGCCATTCTCACCCTTAAGATAAAAAGGATAGAGTTTGTCGTAACATATCGCTCGAAAACAATACCAAACTCGGCTTCGCCTCGGTTGGTAAACTGTTCTTTTGCCAGAAAAAATGCTATTTTCGTTACTCGTTAAAAAAATATACTATTTAATTTAACAGTGTATCTTACAATCAGTCTTGTAACCGATTACCCAAAAGTTTCAGCACTTTTGTACCTTGGTGGTCAAGATTATTCCCTCCATTACAATGTTTTATCTACATATAACTATTTAATATCTATATACTCTGTCTATTATATTAGCGAATATTTTAAAGCCTTCTTTTAAATTAGAACATCACTAGCCCAAACTTTATACTTTATACATTAACAGAAAAAACTTGAATGAAAAGAAATGCTGCTGCATTTTGTACCACTTAAAATGCATGCGATAAAAATTCTATAACACTAGTGCACTAAAAGATCACTTTTTACGCAAAATCAGTGCAAAAACTAGATACCTTTTGTTCGCTCGTAGATAAAGAGATAAAATTTTCTATTTGATATTCCATAGATTGAGCGAGTGAAATCATATCAGAGCAAATTAACTCAGATCAAATATATCGCCAGCAGCCAGTTTCAGCTTCAGTTGCCACCATCGCGAAATTAAATGCTCGTCGAACTCGAATATTGTAATTTGCGCTCAACGTGGTGTTTAAGTGCAATTCGATCTGATTAGGCTCTTGTTGTGAGCGCTGAATGTAATATGTCAAATTGTGTTTGAATGCTCTATGGAAGCCTGATTTTTACTTACTCCAGCCTGGTCGATATATATTCTCTTTCAGTACGATATACGCTCCTACAGTATGGCTTTTAAAAGCTAACTTGGGGTATAGAGAAAAAAAGCAAAATGGCCGAGTGCGTTAGCAATAAAATTATGCTAGGGGGACGGGGACCCCACGACTGAAACGATAAGACACGCACCAGTAGCCCCATTTGAATAATTCTCAATTTCTCATAAACTGTTTTCGTGACGTTCATTAAACTTTCGCTTATATCTATGCATTTGGGACAGTGGCGTACTACCAAGATGCCTCATTAAAGTGTTTCTCCAAGAATGAGACCTGAAGAGCTCAACAGAGAATGTAATTCAGAAAAACATAGAAGCACAAAAAAATATATTTTTATAATTTTTCTTTTTCTTTGCGTTTTATTTCTTTAAATTAAACTTTACTTCCCCGTAAATGTGTTTTTAAATATTTTCTTATACAAAATTTCTAATTTTCTCATATACCGGGTGTCCAGCAGAACCCTGGACATAGGAGATTAACATAGGAAATCGGTTTTTATTTTTTTGCGCCTTTAGGATTGATTTGATTGAAAAACTTTTAAGAGTAAAGTTGTAGAGTTTATGGTCAGTTATCATCCTGTAATTTTTCCAATACCACAGTTTTGGCTGTTTTTTGGAAAAAAGCCTCGAAAAGTGCAAAAATTTGAATTTGGCGCGTCACCCCCGCCGTGCATGTGCAGTGTCGCCAACATAATAATTTCTTATGTCTCAGTCAGAGCAGATTTTCCTTTCTTATTTATTTTGAGGGACTATCATGTAGTAATTAACGTGATTATGCAGTGAAAATTAACCGAAAACCTGACGATAATGTTCTCAAATCATACGGTAAGTAAAAGTTACGTTTATTATTATCATAAGTAGTAAAAGGAAAATCATTCCAATTTGTGTATGGCTGGTTGTCTAATTCATTTTAGATTAGCAACAGACAACGGATCGCCGATATGTCTTTGTCATTGGTAAGCTAGGTTAATGTTAAGAATTATTAAGGACGGCGAGTTGGGTGGATACATTTGTTGGGCAAACCAAGAACCAAGCTTGAAATGTGATTGTACCCTACAAATGAGTTATCGTGGATATGGCGAAAAGAAAATACGGATTAGCAGCTCTTAAAAGAACCATTTAATTACATACTACAAAGAAAGTGAATAACCACCCATGTGTTTAACATCAAACACAGAGGTAAACAAGAACAATAAACAAATAAATAAAATACAGGACTAGATGTGGCACATCAGAGAAATTGTTCAAAATGATCATCTTCTGCAGAGGTACAATATGCAAGCCTCTGTTCAAAATTGCGACATGTATTGTCCAACATCACCACCGTGACTTGACTACAAATTTCTTGAATGGCAAGTTTCAACTCTTGAACATTTGCATATTGTTTATTTCTCTGGTAGAGACGATCTTGAATGAATCCCCAAACAAAAAAATCACAGGGATTCAAATCCGGAGAGCGAGGTGGCCAATTAATTGCTCCAAACTTTCCGATCCACCTATCACCAAATGTTTCCTTTAAAAAAAGTCTATTTTGCAGTGCAGTGTGACACGACGCCCGATCTTGCATGTAAAACCCCCGTTCTAATGGCTGGATGGCTCCTACAGCAGGCAAAATGTCATTGCGAAGCATATTGCCATATTTGTTGGCGTTCAAACTGCAATCAATGAAAAATGGACCTATAACATGGCGTCCCAAAATGCCGATCCACACGTTACAGTTGTTCGACGTTGGTCCCGATTGTCATGCACTATATGTGGGTTTTGGAGTGCCCAAATCCGATCATTTTGTTGATTTAAAGAGCCAGTCAATCCAAATTAGCATTCATCGGTGAAACAAATGTTTCTAACAAATCTTGGGGCTGGAATAATTTTTTCGGTCAGGATTTCACAAAACTCCATTGGGGGGAAAAGGTGGGTCGGTAAGAGTTGTTGATGGTTCTCTTGTTTGTAGCTTTCAAAACCTTCTTTTTGCAGATAATTATGGATGGTCGATCTACTAAGTCCAGTTTCTTGGCCAATCTGTCGAATACTCTTGGAAGGATCATCGTTTACTGTAGCAAAAACAACAAGTTTTGCCACATTTTCATCCTCTGGAGCCGCACCAGCTTGAAGTCGTCGCTTTCGCTCACACGAACATATCGGGTTAATACTCCCAGTTTCCTCAAAAAACCACCGCCTGAAATGAACTGCATGCTGGTATTGGTTGTTCAGGAAACAATGCAGCAATGTTGTCTCGAATTTGAGCAAAGGAATTACCAGCCCAGTATTGTTTTAAAACAAGTTTTCTCTCCTCAAAATTCATAAATAATGAAACATTTAAATAAGAAATAATAAAAATAAAATTTTACACTGTATCAACAAAATGGTTCCTAATTTCCTTACTTTTAATATCAATAAATACAAGGTTTCTGTATACATTACATTTTTATTTCGGGGAAATTGTGTGTGAAAAAGTGGATGCAACAAGTACCAAAATAAGTATATTTCCATAATCAATCTATACATAAATTTGTTAACGGAATAAATTAACAAGTGGACATGAAAAAGAAATGTAACATAAATTTAGGTAATAACACAGATAACAACAATTATTCCTATAAAAACACTATCACCTTTATTAAGATTCAATTCAATTCAATTCAAATTTATTCATGTTTACAATCACCAAAACAGCAATGTACGTCAAAAATAGAATAGTCTACAAATTAATAATTTTGATTAAAATACTTAAAATACTCTTCATCACAATAAAAAACATTTACCATTAAAATTTGCTTAATTTCCTTTTGGAAACTATCCACTGTCAACGCTTTAATTTTTATGGGCAGTTGAAATATTTTACCGCCCAGTAGCCAGGACCATTCTGACACCTTCTCAAAGGACAATATGAGGTTATTAAATTTTTTCGGCCTCTAGTAAGGTAAGCATGCATGTCCTCGTGAGCAGAAAACAGATACATGTTATTTTTCACAAACAGCAAATTCTCCAATATAAACATGGAGGGCAGGGTTAGTATGCCTAGCTCTCTGAAGTGCGCTCTGCAGTCATCCCTGTAGCCCAGGCCAGCCAACAATCTGACCGCTCTTCGCTGAAGCCCGAACAAACGCTTAGCCCCCGAGGCGTGGCCCCAAACAACTACAGCGTAAGAGAGCCATGCATGAAAAGATGCAAAGTAAGCCGATCTAAGTACCGTACGAGATATCCTATCTGAAACCTGACGTAGCAGGTACAAACTTGTATTGAGTCTTGAAGCCAAGTTATCAGTGTGTAAATCCCACTTGGCGCTCTCATCCACAAGAACCCCAAGAAATTTAACCTGGGATACGTGGTCATTTACGGTTCCAATCTCCCTCAATGCAAACACCATCCTCTGTGTCTTGCCCATATTCAGCAGCAATCGATTGGAATGAAACCAATTTTTGGCCAGTTTTTCAAGTTGTTTGTGGCCAGTTTGGCCAGATTTGTTGTCACTGAAAAGAGTTTTTTTTCACAGGCACTATAGTCTCCAGATACATAGATAAAACATGAAAGAAACTGGTCTTAGCAGATCAAACATCCATCGCTATCTGCTTACTGGTCTTGCTTATTTGCTATAAACATTTGTTCCACCAATGAATGTTAATTTGGATTAATGGGTCCCTCAAATCAACAAAATGAATGAGTTTGGACTCTCTAAAATCCACATCCAGTGCAGGACAACCGAGACCAACGTCGAGAAGTTGTCAATGTGTGGATTGGCATTTTGGGGAGCACTGTATTTGGTTTTCCAATGAGATTTTGTCTGCCATAGAAGAGTCCAGCTCTTAGCAAGGGTCTTTTACATGCAGGATGGGGCCTCGCGTCACACAGCACTGCGAAATAGACACTTTTGAAGTAAAACACTTGGAGTTAGATGAATTCACCTCAATAACAACAACGAACACACCCTTAATTGGTGACAAGAGACAAATTGTCATGTCATCGTGGTTGTCGTATTGCTAAACTAAAATGAATTAGACAACCAGCCATACACAAATTGGAATGATTTTCCTTTTACTAATTATGATAATTATAAACGTAACTTTTACTTACCTAAAATTTAAGAACATTATCGTCAGGTTTTCAGTTAATTTTCTCTGCATAATCACGTTAATTACTACATGATAGTCCCTCAAAATAAATAAGAAAGGAAAATCGGCTCTGAGTCTGACATAAGAAATTATTATGTTGGCGACACTGCACATGCATTGTGGGGGTGACGCTCCAAATTCAAATTTTTGCATTTTCGAGGCGTTTTTCCAAAAAATAGCCAAAACTGTGGTATTGAAAAAATTACAGGATGATAGCTAACCATAAGCTCTACAACTTTACTCTTAAAAGTTTTTCAATCAAAACAACCGTACAGGCGCAAGAAAATAAAAATCGATTTCCCATGTTAATCTCCTATGTCCAGGGTTCTGCTGGACACCCGGTATAAAGAATACCATCCAGATTACGCAATCTTATTAGAAGTAAAAACACAAAAAACTACAGCAGAGCATACTTTTAGCCTAAAATTTTTCATAAAGAAATTAATTTTTTTCATTTTTAAAATATTGTTCTTTTTTCAAACGCTAAAAACTAAATAAATTGAACAATTATGAAATTTCGTACTACTTAGATTCAGCATCAGAGAAAGAAGCATCTTCATCCCAACAATACTCAATTGAAAACATATCGTCGAGAAGTTAATAATTGGCTCACTTGTGAGGTTGTACACTTCATTCGATATTGATGATAATGTTCATTTTGGAGGATTTTTCATCAGATGCAATGAGTGGGTTTGAACAACATGATAATCTGTTTGTAACAAAAGTTTGGTTTGTTAGCACTCCTGACACTTAATAATTAAAATAAATAATCTACTTCCAAGTTGCCTTTTGAGCACGACTTGAGTAATTTCTAATCGATTTTGGCCCTAATACTAAAATGTGTTTTTTCAAAAATTCCCACTTGCATTTTTAGTAGTTCAGCTTAGTTCAGGTTCAAGGTCAAAATCTGTTAAAAATGACTTAAATTTTTAACAGATTTTGACCTTGATCCTAACACTAAATTGCAGTTTTACAAAATATAAACTAAATTTTCCAAAAATTTGAATTTTGTCCTAACCTACGTTTTAACAAAAATTCCAGTTTGTATTTTCAGACGCTTTAGCTAAATTGCTGTCTGAATAATTTGAGTTCCTTGTTTTTACATTTATAGGCTTTCTCAGACAATTACCTTTCAAGAAGTAAAGCTGAATCAGTAAAGTAAAATTTTGTGAGGCACGTAAAACCAATTATGTTTTCTCATAAAAGCTTTGCGGTTTCTATGCCGCCTACTTGCGAAAATTTGAAACGTGGGGATAACGACATAAAGCCACAACAAATCGTTTAATAAAATGTTCATCAATTTCTATTCTTTTTCTTTAAAATGTGAAAAAACCTTCTGGCTGTGTTCCCATCATTTAAGGGGCCACTACCGTCCGGTTTCGGATAGTCCACTAATACATCCATTTTGGTTTTCAATTCACTTTAAATTTTCTTCTTTCTTGCTTCAAATATCACTTTATTTTCATCTCTCTCGAAATGAAAAGAATCTTTTCATTTCGTTCTGGTTCCGGTAACCAGCGAGGTACAAAGCAATATGGGTTGCTTCTCGAACCGAGAGCCATCTGCCATGCAGTGTTGGATCTAAAACACGCTGATGGATGTCGCCTGCTTCTGCTCTGTACAACATCTCACCGGTACTCTGTTCGTTTCCGGCTTCAATTAGCCGAATCACGGTACATCAAAGCTGTACTGATGAGGGGTAGACCTCGAAACTAGTATGCAGATGGGTTGATCGACAAATTGGTGACTACCTACGCTCTACCTTTTTCTTTCTTGCTGCATAAAAAACTTTGTCGACGTGTATTTTTGGATTAATGATTTCACTATTTTTTTCTTTGTATTCTCTTTGTTGTTGATAAAAGGCATTTTACGCCATCTAGTGCGAACATCTGAAGATGTGCCGGAAATATTTGAGTCTTCATCTTCAGCGAAGGTTTTCATTTTAATCTTGAGAGCTGTGTTAAACCACTTTTTTATTAGCACTTTAGAAGCTCTCAGAAACTTTGTAAAAATTTTACTATAAAAGTAGAAATTCTGAAAATCAAAGAAACATTAACCTATTGAGCATAATACAAAAATTAACTAACTTGAATATTAAAAAAAAAACGGTGAAATTCTATGGGTTGATTAGTCTTAGTACCTGAATAGAAAAAATCTTTTGCCTTTTTAATGATTTTCAGAAATCTGTACTTATTTCAGTTTTTTTTTAACGTTTCAACCAGTGTTCGGTTATAGGAATATTATCATACGTAATATAACAAGTTCATTGAAAATTATCGGTTGAAAAAAGCACGAGTGCTTTTTTCTGATCCAAATTGCATGAAATGCATATCGGTCTAAAATTACCTATAATTTTCAATGCACGAGTTATATTCGAAGAAGAATTTCATGAAGAAAATAATTAAAAACCCTTGCGACATTTGCGACTCCCCTGTAGGTATAGCTATTTTGATTTGAATCAATGTCAGAAAACTTATTGCGGGACCAGATGGTATGACTATGGATCGAATATAAATTAATTTGCATGATTTATGCCATGACATTGAGCAAGTTACTTTTCATTTGACTTTGTCAGAAAAATTATCGCGATAATTTTTTTTGACAGAAAAATTATTTTTTATTATTTTATCGCGATAATTTTTCTTTTGTTGAATATTACTATGGTTACGATTGTTCTATAACAATAGAATATTGGGCAAATATTGAATAACAGGTGGAAAATGAAATTCTCGGTAAAATAGCCAGAGTTTCCAACACGTTTTCTAAAAGACACGGCGATTTCATAGTTTCATGTCACGTTAGAGTTTCTAATATCCACATTTTTTACTAACTACTGACTAAAGCTATAGATATAAATCCAGTTTCTTTTTATTTTATAACACCGTTTATTTCCAAACCCAAATCTTCAATTTTTAAACTTAAACCATTGAAAAACATAACAATAACTCTTTCTTCGACGTACGAAGTATTTTGTTTTTCGGCCAGATGAAAAACGGGAACGGAAAAGGCGTAAATTTCAATTGTTCACCTGTGAGATTTATCGTTGGACGCTCATAGATTTAAACGGAACTTGCGGAACAGGCAAAGACAGGTCCGTAGTTGTTATTAAATTTTTCCTGAAAATGATTTGAATTTGTAATTCGTTCATTGCGCGAAAATTTTACTGAGCCATTCGCTAATAAAAAATAATGTTTTGATAAGACCGTGGCGCTTGCCGGTTTTAGCATTCCGCGGCTTCCCGTCCATTATCTTTGAATATACCCATCCATGGAATAATCCAGCAAGAGATAAGGCTTAAATGAAACTGCTGTAACGTCTCTGCGACAGGAATTTTAAAATTTCCGAAAGCCCTGGCTCAAGCTTGTACGAACTTGCTGTTTCAGCACAAAAGATAAGAGACTTCTTTTATGTATATAAAAAAATGTTGACTCAAGGTAAAGTTATATTTTATTCAAAGCTACATAGTTAAAGAAGGCAGTTAGCAAGTGGCTACGGGTGGCGGTAGGTATTGTCAGTTGAATGCGAAAAACGTTTGAAAGTTTCGGCATTTAATTGGGAAACTTTCCGACTACGAGCAAAAGATAGTTTCGCGAGCTGGCTGGTAAATAATTGAAATGCCTTGAAGTTAGCACAATCTATTTCCACTGCAGCTTGATACTGTTTTGATAGAAAAATTTTAATTGCGACGGTAAAAGGCAAATTACAACTTTGACGTTGAAGTTTTGCGCTAGGTAATACAAATGCACCCAACTTCCTTTTGTATTTCAACGGGAACAGAGATATGTTGATTGACATTTTTGCCTACAAGTCCCATCTTCAAGGTGTTGACTTCGTGATTCACATTCATTTTCTCCTCGAGGTTTTCTGCAGACCATTCGCTTATGAACTCATAAAAAGGTTTGATGATACGGCTAACTGGAAAATCGTACTCTCTATTTCTTCTACAGAATCTATTATCTTCAAGAAAAAAATATTATTTATTTTTTATGCGAATTTTACTTTTGAACTTTCTGGACAGTAATCGGAATTTTCTTTTTATTTTTAGTAAGCAAAATAGGCTTTTTGCGTTTTCCAAATGCTCGTCTTACTACTGATTTCTCCCTCAATTCTTCTAGCCAGTTGTCACATTTCGGTGTTTTCAATAATTTTCGTATTGGTCACCGTTTCGGTGTCGATGGGGTCGGTTTTTCTTTCACTAGAATTAATTTTATTGTCAATATTCTTCAATATCTTATTATTTGAATCAGCGACAGGTTGATTTTTATGAACTCCTACTCGTTCTCTTGAACCTCTACTGATTTGCCATAATGGCATTGTTCTGATTGGTTTTCTTTGAATTATGTCAGAAGCATCACATTTTATAATTTTTGTCAGGTGGTAAAAATAACGGCGTCCCTTTCTTCAAAAATTTATTCAGATTTAAGGTTTTCGTTAGATTACTCCGGAAGCATCAAACTGCGGATTTTAAGAAGTGGTCTAAATAATGGCGTCTTGTTCTCCAGCAATTTATCACTCTTGAGTTTTTTTAGAGATTGACGGCTTGACTTGATTTTGAAGCTACTTGACTTGATTTCAAGTCAAGCACAAGTCAAGCTTAAGGGAGTATATATTAAGTCAAGTTAAATAGTTTTTTTTTGAAGTAATTGAAAAATCAAGTATTTTGAAACATTCTTGAGCACGGCATCATTGTTTTTTTTTTTTTAGTTCATTTTTACTTAGTAAACCAGTTTTTTTCTTAATATTTAGAAAATAACAGGCGCAGGTTAGTAAGCAATGGCTAGTACTTTTAGGCATAATATATGTTTTTAATCTGTTTTTCGTATTGTAGATATAATCGTTTGCACAAGCAAGTAGCAACTATGAAAATCGAATTGATTAATATGCTAGTAGTAAGTAAATACTAATTTACTTCTTAATAAAATAGTGGAAAAAATAAAATATTTCATACATAATAAAATTATTAACATTAAAATATTAATAACAACATAAAAACCAAACACTCTTTTAGAAGCATTAATTTGATTTCACATCGTTTTTTAGCCATGACTTCAGGGTAAAGCAATGTAATTTTTCATAATTGGGAAAAGTTTCATCTTTTAACATCATATTATTGGAACTTCAATACCCCATGCATATTAGAAAAAGTTATCAAGAAGGCTATGATTTTTTGACAGAAAGGATGACGTATTCAAATTAAATGGACTTTTGTTCTTTCATCTTTTCCTTTTGACATTTCACAGCCAACAGACGACGTTTTCAAATATCAAACACCCCTTATATTCGGTTTCATTTAATTAAACGTGAAAAGTTCAACACATTAGCATAGATCTGTTAGCAAAAATAAAATAATTCGCGGTATTTACGGTGATCGAAACAAAAAATCTAATTTAATGATTTTTTTAACAGATGTTGTTATGTAACATTTTTTCTATCAAAAAGTATTGATCTCTCTCATTTTTCGTTACTAAAGACTTTATATAATTTTTGTATTTATTTGCTCCTAAACATTTTATTCCAAGAATATCTCAAATTTTCTCTTTAACGAATTTAATTCAATTTGTAGCAATTTTTTCTATTTTTTTTCAGATAAGTTTAACAGTTTATTTGAGAAAATCTCTTCTCAACGAAAATTTGGTAGTCATTTTTTTTTTCCTTTTTTTTTATTGATAAACAGGGTGTAATTTTTCATTATTCTGCATTTACTTTCAGATAAATCTTACAATTTGCCACATTTCAATTTTCTTCGTAATTAAGATCGAAAACTGTTGTTTTTCGTTTATGTATTTGTTTTGTTTTGTTGCACAGGTTCTCTTCAATTTCCTTTTTGTCGAGTATTTAAATGTTTTCTGCAAAGCATTTTGGTTTTATTCATCCTTAAAGAATCTCACAATTTACTTGAGAAGATTTCAAAAATCTATATCTTTCTTCTTCTTCTTAGTCGCTATCTCGTATACAAGAATCGGGCTTTCAAGAGTTGCTCTCTACAATGTTTCCATTCCTCCCTGTTCTCTGCCATCCTAAACCTAAATGTGCAGGCTAGATTGCGGCTAGGGGCAATCTGCCTCGGGGTCTTTTTCCGGCTACCATGCCCTCAACGGTTAGTCTTTCAAGGCCGTTTCTCCGTACTACGTGACCAAACAATTTAGCGATGTTTTCAGCTACTATTGCTCTTAGTCTCTTTTTTTATTTTATTTGTTGAATTATTGATTCATTGGTTTTTCTTTGTGTCCACGAGATTCTCAGCATTCTACGCCACCAGGACATTTTCAGGGCGTCAATTTTCTTTGTGTTCGTTATTTTCAGTGACCATTTTGTGGCGAGTGTGCAAGTGAGCATTGTGACCCACGGAGAATGATTGAGAAGACCAGACTCCTTACCAGTCTCATTTTTGTTGCCAAAGAGATTTCATGACTTCTCCATATGTTTGTTGGTTTAGTCATAGCCTCCTTTGTTAAGGAGCTTCTCGTTTTGATCTCCTCACTGGATCCACCCTCGTTGGATATTAATGAAACTAGATAAATGAAAGTGTTAATTGTGTCGATGTTATTTATTTTTTTTATTTCTGGTCTGTTGTTGTTAGCTCGGTCAACTATCATAATTTTTATTTTCTTTTTATTTATTCTCAAACCAATCGCCTTGCTGAAATGCTCTGTTCGCCTGATCAGGTCGCTGTAGTGTCATATCTTTCTATATCTATATCTTCAATGAATTAGAAACTAAATTTCTTCAGTTCACACTTTGTTAAAAATTTGAAACTTCCGTTATTACACCCAAATAAACCTTGTGGCTTGCCAGACAAATTTGCTTCATTTTCCTTTCGAATAAAAATTTAGAATTCATTTCCTTAAATTTTGTGTTTTATTGAAGATACAGATTCTTTTGCCCTTTATTTTATTTTTTTAGATAATATCTAGACATTGCTTTAGATAATATCTAGAAAATGCTCTAATTTTTTGACAAAGATCCATATCGTTGATACGGTTTGTTAAAAAAAAATCTCTAAATTTAAGCAAATTTTTTTAATTTAAAATCTTTTGACCTGCATTTTACATCGTGCCAATGTAACCACATAAAAGCAAACCTATACAATTTTACATATTATATTACAATATATTACAATTTATCAAAATATTGTTGGTTTTCAAAATACCTTTGGGTACAAATGGCACACTTAAAAAAGCGTAACAATTTTGTCAAGCTTTTCGTCGGAATATAAAACATCAATCTGTAGATTTCTGGTCATCATTGAAAGTTCCCAAATAGACTGTGAGACAAGTACGTAGCCATGTTTGAGTTCATCTTGTTTATTCATAATTTTTGGTCCAGTATCAAGTAGTTAAAAAATACTTGACATCAAGTCAAGCTCAACTGTAAACAATTAAGTCAAATCAAGTTCCGAGTTGTCAGATATCTGGTTTTTCAAGCCAAATATTTTTAAAAATTGTCAAGCTAGTTGACTAGAAGGATCCCTACGGCTAACTGAAGAATCAAAGTGTTCATTTTCTCTATAAAATCCATTATTAAAAAAAAAATTCTATACATTTTTATTTTTTAAAAGCCAATTTTATCTTTGGAATTTTGAGGCAGCAATCGGAATTTTCTTTCCAATTTAACTAAGAAAAATAGGCGTTTTGCGTTTTCCAAATGCTCGTTTTACTGTTGATTCCTCTCTTAATTCTTCTGCAATTTCATGATCTATCCAAATTTTAGTACTGGCCACTGCTTCGGTGTTCGTAAGATCGGTTTTTCTTTCACTAGGATAAATTGTATCATGTAATTCTTTGTTTCAGTGACAGGTTGATTTTTATGAACTCACTCGTTCTCTTAAAACCT
Source organism: Taphrorychus bicolor (assembly GCA_951812265.1). Taxonomy (NCBI): domain Eukaryota; kingdom Metazoa; phylum Arthropoda; class Insecta; order Coleoptera; family Curculionidae; genus Taphrorychus; species Taphrorychus bicolor. Next base: position 45,101,544 of record OX638297.1, on the reverse strand, counting down.
ATATAGATTTCCCGTAATGGCATAGTTTCGTTGGTTTTCTTTGAATTATTTCAGAAGCATCACATTTTATAATTTTGTCAGGTGGTGAAAATAACTTTTTTCAACAATTTATTTAGATTTAAGGATTTCTCGGCCTAATTGGCTTTCTTTGGATTATTCTAGAAGTAGAAACTTTGAAATTTCAACTAGTTTAAATAATCGCGTTTCTTTCTTCAGAAATTTGGCACTCTTAAGTTTCTCCATCTTTCTTTGTTAGATAATAGACTTTTTAAAAATTAGTCATTTTCAAAAAAAAACAAAAGCCAACTGACTGAAGATAAATGGCAGGTCACAAGTACAAGACTAAATCCAAGAACCTTTACAAGAAACATATTATTAGGGGACACTTATGCTGCAGCTGCATTTTATGGTTTGCAAAAATAAGTCCTGGTATTTCACTAAAGCTAATTAGAAGCTCAATGCACGGCAGTGCTATATCCTAAACAAGATCAGTCATTTAAATCCTTTGAAGGTATTGTTTGACCCCGTACACGCATTATTTGATCGTAGCTAACACACACACACAAACACAGAGTATGAATCGAAATTAGCTCGGCCACCGTGAATCCCGGATATGTCCTCCGTAAATCGCCTTTGGAATTTTCCGGGACAAATTGGATTAAATTGTTCGATTATTTTTAATTAATGCTCCCAGGCTTTTGCTTTGGCCCCATCGCTGAAGGCATCCAATCACGATCCATCGACCTTTGCTTTGAAGTTTTTTCAGGGATTAAAGGACTCATCGAGGATTATATTGGGTTTTTTCGAATTTCGCTAGGATTACAGTGTTAACAATTATAAACGAGGACAAAAGCCTACGAGGAAATAATTAGAGCCTCTGTCTCTCCCCCCTCTCAATCGTAGTTTTCCCTTTTCAACCCTTCTAAACCGCAATTCGTGTGTCAACAAGACTGTTTGAAATGAGTCACACCGTGCAGGGTGAGCCAATATACGCACCTGCCTTGTCTAACAATCCATTAATGGTAATTACCAATGGGTTTTTACCTTATGTGGGCACAGTTCAGGTGATCGATTTCCATGGGGGCGGCTTTGTGAATGTGAACGAACTTTCGTGCCTTAACGGAAACGTTTCTAGGGCTGATGATAAGATCTAAGCTATTGGTTAAGTGGAAAGCGGCGTAGGAGGGTCAAGTTGCCGATTCTAGGTTAACTGGACTGGAATCAAGTGGAACAGTAGATATAATCGTTCATCTCTATATTTAGCTGAGTGTTAGGTAGGTACTCGTTCATGTGCCAGCGATCTGGAATTTTGCTGGTCGAATACATTTCAAGACTCATAAACGAATCAGCAGAATGGAAATTTGCCACTTCAGTTTAGACCTTTTATATAAACTAAAAAGCGATTGAAACGGTGCACCTCAAATTTTGAATAAACTTTTAAACCGTCTAAAGCCACTCAATAAATTTTCGTCAGCGATGCCATTTTGGAAAGGCCCATGTATAGATTAGTTACGAGGTTATATACTGGGTTATATGTTTCGCAGATTTGCTAATACAGGGTTCAACAAAACTTCATGTACTTTTGTTCACATTTTTCGAGTATATAGCTTCACAGAAAAAAAAAACAACTTTCGATATAGGTGTATGTGGAGAGACGTCATACCTCTCCGGAAATTACTTAATTAGTGTTTATGGCTACTTTGCTTGATACAATAGATATTTAGTAGCATTAGAATATAAAAATAGCATCTTTTAACACTAAGGCCCCAATTTTCCCATGACAAAAATATTCATAACATTTCCATATGGAGTATGTAGAATATACATGGGGTAAGCTACTCGTATCGGCGAAATGGCTATAAAGTCAGAGAGATCTACAGTGGTCTACTTCATTTCACATGTAGTTTAGAAAGTGTCATTTGTATTTTAGGACAGTCACTTGGATTTCAGAATATATCACTTGTATTTCAGAATAGTGATTTTGATTTTAGAAATCGTCAGTTATATTTCAGAATAGTCACTTGTATTTCAGAAAACTACACTTGAATTTCAGAACAATCATTTAGATTTTAGAATATATCATTTGTATTTCAGAAGGCGTCACTTGTAATTTAGCAGATATCATTTGAATTTCAGAAAATTGTTGTGGAAACAAAGTTTGTTTTTTGCATTTGTGTGGAGTTCTTCAAAGAAGGAAAGTACAGTGCAAAAGTGAAGGACTCAAAAACCACTTCAACACAATATATTTTCTAAAAAATTGGACTTTATTCGCACAAATTAGCTCTTAATGCTGCCGTCTTAGTAATGGAAGATATACCAGTTGGACTAAATTTTTTATTTGCCAAGAGTAAATTGTTGTCATTGTTAAACTTTATGTGTATATCAAGTATAATTTATATAATATAAAAAAAGGCATCGCATGCTTTTTCATTCTGATTCTGAAGATAGTATGTAATTCATTCATTTTCTGAAATTTAAATGACGAATTCTGAATTACATCTGAACTTTTCTGAAATACAAATGACAAATCTAAATTATAACTGATGGTTTCTAAAATACATGTGACGCTTCTAAATTTCAAATGATACTTTCTAAAATTCAACTGACTATTCTGAAATACAAGTGATGATTTCTGGAATACAAGTGATATATCTGAATGCAAGTGACGTTTTCTAAAATACAAATGATACTTTCTAAACTACATGTGAAAATGGTGTAGTAATGATACCCCAGGACCGTTTTCTGTTCTTCTTAAGACATTCATTAATTAAGAAAAAAACACTGAAAAGTGGTGTAACATTTCAAGACCACACGAGAAACACATCTTCTACTCAATGAGAATTACAACAATTTTGAATTGAACGTACTCATCTGTGAACTAAAGCTAAGCCTACTTGTTTAGATATACAAGGTAAACAGTTATAAAAAAATCCATTGTTGCAATTTTTTATTTCTGATGTGTTCAGGAAGTACGACTGTATTACTACAAGGTGTCCCACACGTAAAAATGAATAACATGAAGTCTTGAGAACACAAAAAAACTAAGTTGATCAAACAGGAAGAAATAGAGCAAGAGGCAGAAAAATAGAGCATTGTAAAATTATCTGAAAATTTCCAATTGCGTTTGATAAACCTAAAATTCCAAAACTTTCGTAAACAAACTTTCACACTTCACAAACTACTTTACTTGAAAAATTAAATACTTGACAACCCGGTACTTGACTTAACTTGATTTTTTAAAGTTGAGATTAACTTCATGTCAAGTATTCTCAAACTGCTTGACTAAAGATGGTGAATGATCGAGATGAACTCAAGCATGATTATGTAATGTCATATCAGTCAATTTGACAACATTGATTAATGATCAGAAATCTACAAAATAAATTTTTCTATAGGCTCACTTTACTTTCAACATTACAGCGTTGTGACGCTCTTTCCTTTTATCGTGTGTCTATCTTTTATTTGTATCCGAGAGTAATTTGAAAACCTGTTACTATGACTTCTCAAGCTCACAGTTCAGGTTAACAGTTAGTCAAAGTTTTCACGAAGCTTAGGCCTAGTCAAGTTAGTTAAGTTTATTTCGTGTGGGTCAAGATTTCTAATAAATTGTAAAAGCTTTTTCTAAACAGTTTTCTCATAGTAATTGATTAACAAGAACTGTATGATCAAGTTAGCAAAGTTGTTATGATCAAAATTAGTTTTTTTGATATCAAGTCGAGTTTTCTTGGTCAATATAATTTAATTTCTCGGAGCATTATCTGATTTTATACTTTTTTTATACTTCTCTAATATCTTAAACTAATCTTACTTCTGATTAACAATTTACAGTCAAGATTTTCAAAACAACTTTTGACTGCTGCGGGTTAAAATCATCGAAAATATCCTTAGTTAGAGTCCTCTTGGTCAGTTTAGTTTGTGTAGGTTAGGTGTAGTTAGGTGTTAGGTTACGTGTAGTCAAATCAATAAATTTTATTCAAGTTAGTGAAGGTTTCCAATAAAATGTAAAAAATTTCTTCTAGTCATCAAGATATTCTAATCAAAACTCAACAAGGCAGTTCTATTTCTCTGACTTGACTACGCCTAAGCATGGACTAAACTGAAGAAAACTCATGTTAACATATTTTCGATGATATTACTGGGATGAGTCAAAAACTGTTAACCTGAACTGAGATTAGTTATTAGAAGAGTATAATTAAAATAAACTAAGCCTTAACAAATAATTTTTCAAACTTATAAAATCAGGGATCTCTCAGAGGAATTGAACTATCTTTCAAAAAAAACTTAGCTATATAACAAAAGGATTAATTTTTTGATCAAAATAAATTGATTATACAGTTCTCGAAGGGCAGTTCATGTAAGAAAACTGATACTGAGCTGGAAAAACGTTATCAATTTTTTAAAAACCTTAACCAATCGAAATAAACTTAATTAACTTGACTATGATTAAACCTATTGAAAACCTTGACCAACTGTTAACCTAAACTGCGAACCTGACAAGTACCTAATAGTAACAGGTTTTAAAATTATCTTTGGACTCAAGTAAAAGATAGATGTAAGGTACAAGATATGCAACGTCCCTATCGTTGACACAGTGATAAAAAAATTTAGACTTTTCATTGTTACATCACAACCGTGCTTAAGTTACGTAAACATCTTGTTCACTCCCGATTTGTGGTCAAGTGTCAAGTAGTTTGAAAAACTTGACGTCAGGTCAAGCTCAACTATAAAAAAATTCAGTCAAATACCGAGTTATCAAGTACGGGGTGTTCATTATAAAAATTCATCTAGTTGGCTGTGAAATGTCAAAAGAAAAGGATGGAGAAACAAAAGTCCATTTATTTTGATTATGTCATCCTTTTCTGTCAAAATTTCATAGCCCGCTAGATGAAATTTTATAATGAACACCCCGTATTTACTTTTCAAGTCATGCTTAGTAACAACTAAGCAAATCAACAAAAAACAATAATGCCGTGTTCAAGTACTTTTCAAACTACTTGACTTTTCAAGTATTGAAAAAAAAACTACTTGACTTGATATTTACTATCCTCAGCTTGACTTGATCTTCACTTTAAATCAAGTCAAGTCACGTAGCTTGAAAATAAAGACAAGCCATGAATCCTTAGTTCAAACCGTACCCCTTGGTTCTCTGGTCAGGTTTAAAGGTTATTGAGTGCATTCCATCATCGAGCTAATCTAGAGAGCCCCTCCTACTTTATAGTTTTGGCCCCCCCCATTGTTGCAGTGGGAATCTTTAAACTGGTTTAAAGATTCCCGGTTTAAACGATAACCGGTTTAAACCGGTTATCCGCCAGAAGTGACGTCTCGGTGACGTCATGACCTCATACGTCAAATTATTGCAAAACAGTTGTCACTGCTATTATTTTTATTATTCCTTATTTCCAATCCAATCGAATATCGAACTTATATCCATCTCCTAGCTAGAGCGCTAGGGCTCTTGGCCCTTAGCTGACCTAGCTCCAAGGTTTTCTAAAACCTAAATTCCAATCTAACAAAAAACAAAAACAATCGACACACTCAATATTCGGTCCGGCTTTAAGTTGCTACGACGCTCTTATGACGTTTGCTGACTACAACATTACGTCATGGGAACCTTAAGAGTGCCGGACTTCCGGCCAAAAAACGGGACCATTTTTAGGGAAATGTCAGCATTTGTTGCTCCGTCCACATCTTCTAGGTCATTGCATTCAATGAAACTGTTATATTGCTGATAAATAAACACTTTGTTAAAAATTTAATTTCGAGTAAAAAGAGTAAGCATATAACAGGTTTAGGCATATCCAAGCTCAAATATAAAAAAGCAAATAACTTCGGATTAGTAATTTAGGTAAGAAAGTACAAGATATACCTAACTTAACTCCTCTAACTGTAAATCTAATAAAACATTCATGGACATAAAAATTTGGAATTAGTCGAAGATTCTCGAACGTAGTGGGAAGTTTTTAAGTTTTTAAAAACAATTTTGTTAAGCTTTAGATTGCTTAACTTTTTTCCTGTTTGATTAATTCAGTGTTTCAATCTATTGTTTTGAAGACCCGCATGTTATTTATATTTACGTGCGACACCGTGTAGTAATACGTAATACATCAGAATAGTCGTACTTTTTTAACATATCTAAAATAAAAAATAGCAACTATCGATACAAATAACTATCGAAGTTCAGTTTTATTGAGTCAGATTTCAAAAAATAAAGTTTAAGACATTTTAGAAATAATGTTATAAATAATTAAAAATATTAAGAACTGAGACAGATGAGTACGTCCAATCAAAAAATATTCTAATGCGCACTGAGAAACTTTGTTTTTCTCTAGTCTTAAAATCTTACATTTTAAGAAAAAAAAAAGTTTTTTTTAAACTAATTAAAATTAAAGACATAAAGCGGAGCAGAAAAATCATTAACGGCTGCAATAATCAGGCGGCGGAAATCAAAAATCGTTCATACATTTTTTTCACTTAGTTTGTGGATATTCAATTAAGTCTTGGATATTTGAAAAATTTTTACTTTCTATTCGCCACTGTATTTCTCTCTAATTTTATAGCCATTACGCCAATACGTGTAGATTGCCCTACATGTATTCTTTATAATCAATATGAAAATTTTATCAATACTTATACCGTAGGGCAAATTGGGACTTTAATATCTATTGAACCAGGCAAAATAGCCAAAAAACCCCAAACAATTCCCGAAGTATGACGTTTCTCTACATACTTCTGTATCAAAAGGTTTTTTTTCTCTGCAAAAGCACATGCTTGGAGAGTTTTAACAAAAATACTTCAGGTTTTGTTAAACCCTGTTTTAGCAAACCTGCAAAACATAAAACCCAGTACATAACTTCTTAAACCAGGTTACACATGGATCTTACGAAAATGGCAAGGCTAACGAAGATGGGCGGAGTGACTTTAGAGATAGTTTAATATATAGTCAAAATTTGAGGCGTATCTTTCCAATTGCCTCTTAATTTAGTTTAGTTAATATTTATTTAATTTTACGTCTTACGAGAAAAGAGGGCCTTGGTCCTGTTCAAATCTTACTCTGTCACTAACTAACCAAAAACAGTGTTGCCAACCAAGCCTAATAAAAAATCCACATGACAGCCTCTAAAAAAATTCCTAGAATTCCCTAAATTTCAAGCAGTACTATATAGGTACGTAATTCATTCAAATATGTTCATATTACAAAATAAAACTTCTTAGTACATTATCTATCCCGCAAAATAATATAAATAGGTATTACGTCAATTTAACGCCACTAAAACATCTTTGGTAAAATTACAGTTAAGAACGAAATTATGTACCCACATACCTACAACTTATATTTTTAGTGTCACTAAATGTCACTTATTTATGTACACCTATATCTGAACAAGTAAAAGGTTTCTTTTTAAGAAACCAAGAATACTTTAAAAAGTTCTTAAAAATCTTAAATTAAAGAAAAATCTTTAAAAACAAAGTTTGAGAATGCAATTTTGTGTACATCTTTATTTATAAACGTTTTCTTTTTTTCATTAATTAGACGTCACTTCAAAAGATCTACAACAGTTGGTATTATCCAAAAAAGGAATTATTGATACAGCATTTAGTCCATCGCTTGTTTCGTTTTTTCGTTTTTACGTCTGTGACAACAGAAAATACTCTTTCTGTCTCCCCATTGCGGGTTTTTCGGTATTAAGCGTCGCCTGTGCAAAATCCCTAGATAATTTGTGAAATTCCCTTTTTCCCCTTAGTTATGGAAAATCCCTAGAACTAAAGAAAAATTTCCTAGGTTGGCAACACTGACCAAAAATTCCTATTCCAGTTTTGTGGCTGTTTCTTTTTTCCATCTTCCACTTGATTTTTTCCCAGCAACATCGCTGGGAGTCAATTTAAGAAATGGGCATTTATGCAATAAAAAAAGTACACAGAAAAGTAATAAATATTAAGAAGTGGCAAGTAATAAAACCGCACCGCAACAATCTACAGGAAGCACTGAAAGTGGTATTCGAGATAAATTTTCCCATAATAAATAAAGAATTTTAACGGATGTCCTGACCTTCCTCAAACAAATTGCTCAAAACGAAATAGAGTTTTATAAGTCACCAGAAAACAAAGAGCATGCAATGCAATTTTCATTAAGTACGTGATCTGGATAAACATGATCCAGACGCATTTGTGCAAAGAATATTTACGACCCAACTCATTTCGTTATATTATATTCGGTGATGATCAACGTCTTGCTGAAATAGGGTCGAAAATTGGCAACATTTCAAAAGTTTGTTAGAGCAGGAATAATTGGATGGCTCAAAATACCAAAAAAATAAATAGTACTTGGGACATAGCCAGTAGGTTATGTCCAAGTACGCTAACTTATTTTTATGACTTCCTTGTTTCACCTACATCTCTGGTGAGAATGTAAATGAACAAAGTGATCTGGTAATTGTTTCTCAATTTTGACTGAAAAGTTCTATTCCCTTTGCCTTTAACAATATTATTTCGCAATTTCATAAGTAAAGAAAGAATGTTCTGAATCCAATAAGCAGCTCTCTAAATACACCATGAACGCAGATATAATTTTTCCGATAATGTGGATGTGCGTTCAGCAGGATTATTGGCAGTTTTAATATAAACGATTGAGTTTTCCGCATTTTCCGTACGATTTCCATATATATTGAACACTCGGTTCAATTTAAATGTATAAGTTATGAGTGAAATATGTTTGAAAGGCATCCAATAAAACCTCAATAGAAAGCAAACACAGAACTTTCCCAATATTGAAATAGGTACGTGGATATTCAAAGTTCAGCTCCCGAGTAAAAAAACTCTACTACCTATTAGTTTTTGCTTTTCATGGCTGAATTAGAGATCCGGGTTCAGAAAGATATCAGAAAACAATGGGAAAAATATTTCTATTTTGCCAAGGCTCAAAAAAAATGTAAAAAAACACGGCAAAATTGAAAAAGTGCAAATTTAAAACAAAACAAAAAGATGGATGTTTGTAAATGTGTTCTAGACACATCTTAAATGCCTAATATGAATAAAAATTATATTTATTATTATTTTACCACATATACATAACTTATAAGTTCTTTCTAGATAAAAATGTTAACTGTCCAACACAACGAACGTAACTATTTTGAGTTTTTTTCAATGTAGATTTACTAGACATATTATAAGCCTAGTAAGTTGGCATTGAAAAAAGAGAAAAAAATAAAATTAGAATAAATTCGATATCTATAAAAAAAAAATATTTTTTTTTATCTCGAAAACGGATAGAGATAGAATAGACACATCTAACATAAACCCTTGCTTTCTTAAAAAAAAATGAGCACCCACAAACTTGGTTTTCAAAAATAGATCATTTCTTTTTATCTCATAAACTGGTAGAAAGATAACAATTCTGACTTCACTGGTCACTGGATTTTAAAAAACGAGTAGAAAATAAGTACCAACTCGCCAAGGATATCTTCAGAAATAAAGGAGTTGTTTCTGGAATCTTCTGAATCTTTCTGGATCTGGAAAAGCAATTAAGATATAACCAACCTGATTTGACCACTGGAAAAAATGGCTAAAAATGAATGCAAACTCGACAGAATGATTTTTTTAAACCAGAGCCCTTTTTATAACAAAAACGGTTGGTGCGACAAAAATTTTACTTGACCACTGCATTTTTTGAAAAGAAATTAGCTGAAAATGAGTACAGAATCGACAGAGTTATACTAAACAGAGTTATACTCAAAAATAGAAATAAATGAAAATAATTACAATGGAAGTACAGGAATTTTTATTCAGACGTTTTTGACTTTCTGTGCAATGCAAAAAATAGTACCTACCTATATAGGTGTCATTCGTGTGATCTACTAAGGATAATCGTTTATTTTATAAAATCCTTAAATAAAGACTCTTTAAAATCGACCAAAAATTTGAGATTTTCTTTGTGACCAACTCTATATATTACTATTGTCCTTCTGCCAGGTTTCAAACACCCGGTAAAAAGCGTCCAAAACCGGTAAAAACAGTCCAAAACTAAACAAAACCTACGACATTCTTATTCCAGAGAAAGGATGCTATCCTGATGTAAAGAAAACTTTTCACTTTTTATTTACCACTGACTTGTTAATTTTTTTCCGTTTGACATCAGCTTGTTTAAAAATCATGAAGCTGGCAAATTACCATTCTACGCTGAAATATCGGTAAAAACCGTCCAAAACTGGTAAGAACCGTCCAAAGTTGGACAAAACATACAATAGTATTATGACAGAAAACAGGATGCTAACCTGAACTAATTTAAGTTTTATTCTTTATTTTTCTGTCTTTATATTAAAGCAAAATTGCAAATCAACGATAGTTTGAACTAATCTAATCTTTGTTTGACTTACCTTACCAAGAAAATTGCAAAATAACATTGAATTGAGGGAAAAATCACCTCAAAATGTGTACAACAAAATTAATTTTTTTATTAACCACTAACTTGTTTATGTTTTTTATTTAACACTGAATTCTTTAAAAATCATGAACCGCAAGAGAAATTTCGATTCTGCATTGAAAAGATCGGTAAAATCGTCCAAAACTGGGCAAAACGTAAATAATATTATGATAGAAAAAAGAATGCTAACCTGAACTAATGTAAACTCTAATGAATTCTTTATTTTCCAATTTCTATATTAAAGAAAGTTAGCAAATTAGAAAACATTGTTAATCTAAACTAATTTGCCCTCTGTTTGACATACCTGACAAGAAAATTGCAAAATAAGATTGATTTAAGGGAAAAATCCTTTTATAAAATGTTTAGGTACACCAAAATTGAATTTTCAAGAAAAAAATCAAAAAATCCTGTTTTTCAAAATATTTTATATCCAAAAAACAATATTTTATAATAACATTTATCAATATAATGAACACTAAAATATTTTCAATTTTTGTCAATTTTTTCCAGTTTTGACCACTTGCTATCCAAAACTAGTTTTGGACAGAACGGTAAAAACCGGTCGAAACCACCTCTGGTTTTTACAAATCAACCTAATTGTACCGATGCGATGTTGTTAAAGAAGAGCTGAACCTATATGTTTGCAGCGCACTAAGTACTTTGCATCCTCCCTATAATCAATCGAAAGTCCCTATCAACCTGTCAACCCATATCCGAAACGTCAAACACGCGTAGCTATGAAAACCAAGAGATCGCTCACGACAATGACCTAGTCTAGGACCTGTATAGATATGGACAGGGCCAACAAATGCCGATATTTCCCTAAAAATGCCCCATTTTTGGACGGAAATACGTTGCTTCAAAGGTTTTCCTGACATAATTTTGTCGTCATCGCACGTCATACAAGCGTCATAGCAACTTAAAGCCGCACTGTATATTGACTCTAGGTTGTGTTTGGTTTTTGTTAGGTTAGAAGTTAAGTTTTAGAAAACCTCTAGGTCAGTTAAGGGCTTGGAGCCCTAGCGCTCTAGCTAGGAGATGGATTTAAATTCAATATTCGATTGGATCAAAAATAAGAAATACAAAAAATAATGACAGTGACAACTGTTTGTCAATAATTTGACGTAAGACGTCATGATATCACCGAGACCTCACTTCCGGCGGGGGTCTCCATATTAGCTCAATGGCGCACGAGTATTTTGGACAAAATGGGGAAATCCTTTTAATGTTCTGAGTTCAAGTTTCACGGCTCCAGTTATTTACTGAATATAAAAGTGCTTAGGAGCTTTGGTTTCATTAAAAACTGTTGCTGAGTATTTTTTAAGAGAACAATGCATGGAAAATTTTGCTAGATGGTGCGCAACCAATTTGATTCAAAGCTATTGTTAACAACAGGAAAACCTTTCAGATCTCTTTGCTCATTAACAGCTGAACAAACAGTCAAAACAGCTTATCTAAAGTTGTCCCCATGATACTATAACATTACAAGTTGTTGCAGTTTCTCTTCTGTTTCCTGCGATTTTCCATGTCTCTTTTGATGATAATCCTAGTGATAAATCTACTTGAAAAATTGTCGCGATCGTTTTTTCAACCGATCTCTAGACTTTAAACTTCTTTGGGACAGATCCCACTGTTTCGACTATTCGTTTGATTCAAGATCACAAAAAGAAACCCATGTTTCATCTCCGGCCACAATTCTATTTAGACCAGCTCTATGTAGCCACACGCCATCAAAAATATATCAGTGTTATTTCTTCGCAGCTTGAGGTAAAACTCATAACGTTTGGCAACACCTATGATCTTCACTGACAACTGTCACGATTCGTTCTCTCTGTTACTCCCATAAGTGTAAACAATATCTGACATATTAGAACGTCAATAGAAGAGACCGACGCTGTTGCCAATACTTAGTTTTGAATTTTTTAACCCATTAAGGAACGCATAATGTAATATGAACTGTCACAGGCAAAACAGCTTAGCTTAAGTTCTCCCCATGATACAATAACCATTGAAGATAAGATAATGCGCATGTGGTCGGGGCCCTATCCGGAAGATCGCCTACGTCACTGCTGCTAAAACAACAATTTGTGTATAAAAAGGCAGAGGACGCAAGTTTCGCTCCTTATTTTAACCGACTTTAACTAACTGACCCTGTATATTTAACTATACTCACCCTATGTATATCCCATAGGTAGAGCTCATACCGATGAGCTGTACCTATGGTGTAGACGGCCATCATTAATTTTTTTTTTAGCAAATGATGCGCCTTGTCTCAACTTAAGACCTTATTGAAGATAAACTCCGCCCGAATTTAAACCGGAAGCTAAACTGTACATTTAGGTGACATTTATAATCTCTCCTAATAATGATTTAATTTCTCAGTATGTATGTTAAATTTCTTTGAACGCATAATTTCACTTTTTGTCCTGTTTAATGATTCTATAAAAAGAAGTTATTTCGTGAGAACGCAATTATTACCTACTCTCTAAAAATTTGCATGAAAAAATAAGACACCGGATTTTATTATACACCAGACACGAAACGCCTGTTATTAAAAAGTCATTTAAAGTGTTCTCTCGCCTAGTTCCCATCGTAAAACTCTGAAAAATTATAGAACCAAGACCTAACTTTGAACTTGAGAGTAAGTTTTGACAACTACGCTAAATCCTTAATTTACTTCGGAAACTTTTCGGTTGATTTGTATTCGAGGGCGCTTCACATTTTTTCCCACGCAAATGAAGTTTTTAATTGAAGCGGCTTTGTCGCTTTATCTAAATTTATAATTTCCAGACTTTTAGATATAAATTAGTAAATTCTACCTGAGTGATATCCGGATCGTTTTTCATTTTCTCACTCAGCGGCTCGTCCTGCGTGCACCATCCATCACCAAGACACAAAATCAAACAAATCCAAACCAAAGTGAAAAAGTCATTCTGGAAAACTTTCTGCATTGTGTCGTCACCAATCACGGTTTCCGTGATGCGCCGATTTCGTAACTATAGCGAACGCGACTTTTGCGGCCGCCGAACTTCGCGCTCTCCAACCGGTGCCGTACTGGCGCTGGGTTTCCCCATTGAGTTTCGAAATCCCCTATAGGTACAGAAGGGCGTGCGCCGCTGGCTGTGACGCAACGGGCACCCATATCCATATCGGCCCATTGCGTAATGGTATAGAGCGGTAGGCAGATGACCTTTGCTTTTTGGTTTGGGACGCACCACTGACCACACAGTGACTCGGCTGCGGTGTCTTAATAATTATAAAATTTGGTTTAAAAAACTCTTTCTTTAACGATCAAGTGGCTTATTTATCACTAACTTGTTTAAAAATAATGAAACATAATGCAAATTTTTATCATACGCTTAAAAAAAATTGTTTATGGACTCCTTCCTCATTATCACATATCCTGTTTGCTATTGAAATGTCATTATTTTATTTCTTACTGGCTTATAAAAAGCTCTTTTTTTTTCAAGCGGACTAAAAGTACGTCATTTTGTTTTCTCCATACGCACACCTAAAGTGGGCTTTCGAATCCTGAGACCAAAAAAGTAGCAAAAAAGTCCTAGGCAGTAAAAGTAAAGTCAAAAGTCACCGCTACTGTCATGGTGGCGCATAGATAAACGATTTTCAGTCGCCATTATTTGAACACTAGATGACACTAGATAGACCGATCACCACCCGAAACCGTTATGAAGTTGAGTTCGGTAATTACATCCCGAGCGCTCGGGATATCAGTATATCTCACTTTACCTTGTTAAGATTTTAGGATATGGTGAATAAGGTCTGTGTCCGGAGCGCTCGGATGGAATTACCGAACTCGGCTTAAGTCGAAATCGCATATGTTCTCGAATTCCGAGTTTGTCTGTTAAATGCTCAGACTAAATATAATATACAGGGTGGACCAGGTTTTTGGTGCCAAACTTTAAGGAGGTATTCTACGTCCAAAAATAACCCTAGTTTGCTATATAAACCATAGTCTAAAAATACTCCGTTACGGAAATACAGGGTGTTAAAGTTTTTTTTGAAAAACCAAAAAATTGATTTTTTTCTGAAACTGCCAGAGATATTTTTATGAAATTTTACAGGTGTCAATAGCGATGAAAGACTCAAGTTTTGCAATAGAAAAGGCCTTTTCAGCGTTACCAGTGGCGTGCACTGAGGCTCGTGACTGGCTATTTTTCAACAAAAAAGTGATACGCTACTGGTTTTTCTGAAGATAAAAAGTATATTTGAGGTCCTTGTTCAATTTGAAAGAAAAAAGGCCCCTTGACTTTTTTTCGTAGGGCACACCGTTTAATAATAATAAAATATTTTTAAATGTTTGTGTTTAAATGGGTTACCTAGCTATTTTTTAATTGCATACCACACTTTTAATAGATTATTAATTTTGTTACTTGCGTACCGCCAGATAATCAATATTTGCCACGCCTTGTTGGCGTAGCTATTCATGGCAACCTAAAACAGCCAAGCTTATTTTTTTTAACTGTGTTGTAACAATATTTATTTTCAGAATTAAAAACTAAAAGTAACTAAAACAATCATTGAAAACATAACAAAAACAGTTATAAAAATTGTTCAAAATGGGAACCATTATTTTCAATGCACAACTGGCATCGACGTATAATAGACCGATTTAAATGTACTAGATGTGGTAATATTTGATTGCAACCATATCTTATGCGGTTCATAAGTTCTTCTTCCGTATTGACAGGAGTCGCATAAACTTTCTCTTTTAAAAAACCCCACACAAAAAAGTCTAACACGGTAAGATGCGGAGACCGTGGTGGCCATGTAACTGGACCCCCTCTACCAATCCACCTATCCGGAAAATGATTGTCCAGCCAATTTCTGACATTTCTGCCAAAATGAGCGGGACAACCGTCAAGCTGAAACCATGCATTCTGTCTTAAAAGTATCGGTATTTCTTCCCACATATTCGGAGTTTCCGTTTCTAAAAACTCTAAGAAGTTTTCTGAGTTCAAACGTCGAGGTAAAAAGTAGGGTCCAAATAAATGGTTGTTGTAAACCCCTATCCACACATTTAAGCTAAATTCAACTTGAAAATTTCGAGGTCTAATGGCGTGAGGATTTTCATGGTCCCATACATGTTGATTATGCAAATTAACTACGCCGCGGCGGGTAAAGCAGCACTCGTCAGACCACTGTATGTTGTTCAAAAAATCCCTATTTTCTTGAACTGCGTAAAGGATCCACCTACAATAAGTAATTCTTTTTTCTTGGTCTCCTGGATGTAGCCCTTGAACAGGTTGTAGGTGAAATGGACGCCGATGATCTCGTCTAAGAGTACGAAGTATATTGGATTTTGAGGTGCGAAGAATACGAGAAGCAATACGGGAACTCGTTGTTGGATTTCTGTCAAATTCATTTAATATCTGTTGAGAAATTCTTCTTTGTTGTTGGTTTTGGTTTGCATCTCGATCCTCATGCGAATTCCTTAAACCTTTCTCCATTAATTGCTGATGGACTTTTGCGAACATTTTACGACTAGGATGCGTTCTTTGCGGATATCTCCTTCTGTATTCTCTGGCGGCCGCCCTTGAGTTTCCGTTAGCAAATCCGTACACAAAATGGATATCCGCTATTTCTCTATTTGAAAATCTAAACGGCATTTTGACACTAATGAACCTTACAGAAATTAGTTATGTTAAATTTGTCAAATATTGTCATGGAAACTGCCGCTAACATCATCAAGGTGGTATGCAATTAAGAAATAGCTAGGTAATCCATTTAAACACAAACATTTAAAAATATTTTATTATTATTAAACGGTGTGCTCTACGAAAAAAAGCCAAGGGGCCTTTTTTCTTTCAAATTGAACAAGTACCTCAAATATACTTTTTATCTTCAGAAAAACCAGTAGCGTACCACTTTTTTGTTGAAAAATAGCCAGTCACGAGCCGCAGTGCACGCCACTGGTAAAGCTGAAAAGGCCTTTTGTATTGCAAAACTTAAGTCTTTCATCGCTATTGACACCTGTAAAATTTCATAAAAATATCTCTGGCAGTTTCAGAAAAAAATCAATTTTTTGGTTTTTCAAAAAAAACTTTAACACCCTGTATTTCCGTAACGGAGTATTTTTAGACTATGGTTTATATAGCAAACTAGGGTTATTTTTGGACGTAGAATACCTCCTTAAAGTTTGGCACCAAAAACCTGGTCCACCCTGTATAGACCCAATTATTTACTATTGAGGCTGGCCAAACATTGTCATACCAATCGTACGCTGGCTGATTGTACAAGTAATTAAGTTGGACCGCTGTGTCGGCTTAGTTGTCAAACCTTTAACAAGCAGCCTACTAAATCAATATAATTTACACATTTATAAGGAAAAAATATTAGAAGACGTTTTCCTAGAAAATGTAAGAGTAATTTTAACACAAACACAATTTCCAATTAATAATAGATATAACAATTTTAATGTGGTTATTTAGATATTAATTTTGCTCAATCTGGAAACCCCGAATTCCAATTTTACGAAAATCGTAAATACGTCACAAACGAGTAATGGAATGAAATTGTGAGTGATTAAACATTACAAGCTAATCCGTGAAGATCGACCTCGCTATCTGTGTTGCTTCAACTACCGCTGATACCCTTGTGTGACAGAGAGAGACATGGTTGCAGTACCAGTTCAATACGATAAATCAGACTGCGGCACTTCGTTACAGCGTTGCAGCGGCGTTATCAGAATATTTACTTGCGTTTTTTATTAAATTTAGAGCGTTTATTAAACTTTATTCATGGTGTAGTGGTTTTTGTGGTTGTTCCAAGGCATTATAATTGTTCGACAATGCGAAGTGTGTAAAAAACTTGATTATATGAACCCCCAAATTATCATTCCACAAGTAAGTAAACATGCAAACCTGCGAATTATGCGGTGTTGCCTTACAGCTATCACGTTAGTCTATCTTTCTTTATCACACTCATTGATGTTTAGGTATAATAATTGACCGTGTTTACAAAGGCATTTTATGATTGAAATGTTGAGTCTATTTATCATATTTAGTCTGAGGTTAAATGTCATGCGCGTCATCATATTTATCTGTCAATGTAACTTTTCTAGATTTAGTATTGATAATAATGCTACACATATTTAGTTTACCATAATTTACCTAAACCATCTAAACCATGATTTAATACCATTAAAACCATTGAACATGGAAAATCTCAATTCTAACACATTTTATTTATTTTACAAATAATAAACACCGGTAAAATTGGGTAAGTACTTAGACCCGCTTAAGGAGGATGAGAGAAAACTGCAAAACTGAACCACTCTGAAGGAGACTTCTTACCTCTTGCATGCTTGAAGAAAAAATAGTATACATATATTACTCGGAGTAAAAGGTCTTTTTGTGCTTCGCCCAGTTGCAGGCCTCAGCTTCGCTTCGGCCGCCAATCTCTACGGTCAGCACGAATAAAAGACCCACTTTTAATCCTAGTGACATAATCTACTATTAATAAATAGTTTTGTGTCTATAAAGTGGCACGTCGTACTGAAAACTACTCAGAAAAAGTAACAGTAACTGTTATTAAGTGGTGAAAAATTTGCAGCAGCACATCTCTATTGTAACGATAAGATGTACGAGGTGTTCATTATTTTCTTCATCTAGCAGGCTATGACACTTTGACAGAAAAGGATGACATAATCAAAATAAATAAGCTCTTGTTTCTCCATCATTTTCTTTTGACATTTCACATCCAACTAGATGAAATTTTATAATGAACACCCCATACGTTTTAAAAATAATGTTGAACAAGGCGGAATCTATTCACTGTGGAAACGTTCCAAAGTTGAGAGTATAACTAGTATAGTGGATTCCAGATATTTTCAAATCTTATTCGTATAGTTACACGTTTTATTTTTTCTGCTGTTTTTGTGTTGTTTTAATAATAATAATTAATAATTAGAAACTATTGCAATGCGATAACGTTGTTTGTTACGTTATTTATTACTGTCAACATAAACTTCATGACTGAGATTTGTCATATTATATAACCCAATGGCTGTCAAAAATTTGCGAAAGTTTTCGGAAATTTTCCGGTATAATTCTCGATACAAATGGCGACGATATCCGCCGAAAGTTACGTCACTTAACATATTACCTCAAATAATTCGAAATTGCGATTGGCCAATTGTTGTGCTGTGACAATGTGCTGGTTACCGAAAAGTTTCGAGAGGTAATATTTCCGATATTCAAAATTTCCAGTTTTGCCCAACACTAAATAATGATAGTAAAAGGAGCGACATCTATGGGATTTGGCTCTGGTAGTCTTTTTCAGAAATATAACGAGCCAGTATATTACACATGAAGAGACTTTTCTGCTAGATCGGGAATATTACAGGTAACTTTCCCAACAGTTGTGCCCAACACTGAAACAAGATAGTAAAGGAGGAAGCGACATCTATGAGATTTGACACTGGTGGTGTCTGCAATGAGCGCAAAGAGGTAGTATATTACACCTGGAGAGATCCCTCCTGTTTCCCAGTTTTGGCCACCCTTTTCAGAAGTCGGTCACGCAAAAATTGCGACGATATCCGCCAAACGTAACATCACTTGACGTCTTACGTCAAATAATTCGAAATGGCGAATGGCCATTTGTTGTGTTCTGACGATACGCTCAGACTGAAAATTGTGTAGATCGTTAATATTACCAGAAAGTTTCCGGAAACTCTCCAGTAATATTCCTGTTATTCAAAATTTCCAGTTTTGCCCAACACTAAGAAAATATAGTAAAGGAGCGACATCTATGAGATTCGGCACTGGTAGTGTTTTCGAGGAACCCAACGAGCTAGTATATCACACATGGAGACACCCTTGCCGTTTCACAGTTTGGTCCCCGGTTTTAGCTGCAGGAGCATTCTGTAGGAAGTTGTGAAAGTGAGAATGTAAATTTTGACAACCTTGATTAGTCAAAAAAATCTAATGACCAATTCCATTGGCCAGAGATTTTCATTTTCACTTTCACACCTTTCTATAGAATAAGTGCCCAGGTCACACAAAAAGGGTGACGATATCGGCCGAAAGTAACGTTACTTGACGTCGTAGGTACGTCAAATAGTTCGAAATCGCGATTGGCCAATTTTTGTGCTCAGAATGAAAATTGTATATAGCGGAAATATTACCGAAAATTTCCGCAAACATTCTGATAATATTCCGGAAACTTTCCGTTAACATTCTCAATATTCAAAATTTCCAGTTTTGCTCAATACTAATTAAGGAGAGTACAGAAAGCGACCTCTATGGAATTTGTGATGATAGTGTTTTCGAAAAACCCAACGTTAGTGTACTACACATGAAGAGACTTTTCTATGTTACAGTTTCCAGAAACTATCCGGTAATATTTCCGATAATCAAAATTTTTAGTTTTGCCCAATAGATAGTAGAGGGACCGACATCTATGGGATTTGGCACTGGCAGTGTTTTTGAGGAACCCAACGAACTCATTTTATACATGGATGATATTACACATGTAGAAACCTTTCAGTTTTAGAGTTTTTTGGTTTGCATTTTCCGGAAACTTTCCGGTAATATTCCCGATATTAAAAAATTTCCAGTTTTTCCCAACAGATAGTAAAGGAAGCGACATCTACGGGATTTGGCACTAGTAGTGTTTTCGAGGAACGCAACGAGCTAGTATATTACATATGAGAGACCCCTTTCGGTCTCACAGTTTTGATCCCCCACCTTTCAGCAGTGGGTCACACAAAAATGGCGACGATATTCGCCGAAAGTGACGTTGTCTTACGTGAAATAATTTGAAATCGCGATTTGCCAATTATTGTGCTCTGACGATGTGCTCAGACTGGAAATTATGTATATTGGAAATATTACAGGGGTTTTCGGAAAGTTTCCGGTATTATTCCCGATAATCAAAATGTTCAGTTTTGCTTAACGCTAATTAAAGATAGCAATAAAAGCGACATCTATAGGATTAGGCACCGGTAGTCTTTTCTAGCAACCCAACGAGCTAGTGTATTTCACAAAGAGTGACCTTTCTGTTTAAGGGTTTCCGGAAACTTTGCGGTAATATTCCCAATATATTTAAAATTTGCAGTTTTGCCCAACACTAAACAGTAGGTAGTAAATGAAGGGATACCTACGGGACTTCGCACTAGTAGTGTTTTCGAGAAACGCAACGAGGTAGTATGTTACACATAAGAGACCCCTTTTGTCTCACAGTTTTGATCCCCCACCTTTCAGCAGTGGGTAACACAAAAATGGCGACGATATTCGCCGAAAGTGACGTCACTTGAAGTCTTATGTGAAATAATTTAAAATCGCAATTCGTCAATTGTTGTGCTCTGACGATGTGTTCAGACTGGAAATCGTGTATAATGGATATATCACCGGAAAGTTTCCGGAATTATTCCCGATATTCAAAATGTTCAGTTTTGTTTAACGCTAATTAAAGATAGCAAAAGAAGCGACATCTAGGGGATCAGGCACCGGTAGCCTTTTCTAGCAACTCAACGAGCTAGTATATTCGACATGGAGTGACCTTTCTGTTTTATAGCTTCCGGAAACTTTCCGGTAATATTCCCTATATTCAAAATTTCCAATTTTGCTCAACAGATACTAGAGGGAGCGACATCTATGTGATTTTGCACTGATAGTGTTTTTGAGGCACCCAACAAACAGGTATATTACACATAAGAGACCCCTTCCTGTCTGCCCCGTTCTGATCAACAGTTTTGATCCCCCACCTTTCAGCAGTGGGTAACACAAAAATGGCGACGATTTTCCCCGAAAGTGACGTCACTTGAAGTCTTACGTGAAATAATTTGAAATCGCGATTCGTTAATTGTTGTGCTCTGACGATGTGCTCAGACTGGAAATTGTGTATAATGGAAATATCATCGGAAAGTGTCCGGAAAGTTTCCGGCATTATTCGCGATATTCAAAATGTTCAGTTTTGCTTAACGCTAATTAAAGATAGCAAAGGAAGCGACATCTAGGGGATCAGGCACCGGTAGCCTTTTCTAGCAACCCAACGAGCTAGTATATTTCACATGGAGTGCTGTTTTGTAGCTTCCGGAAACTTTCCGGTGATATTCCCGATATTCAAAATTTCCAGTTTTGCTAAACAGATGCTGGAGGGAGCGACTTCTATGTGATTTTGCACTGATAGTGTTTTTGAGGAACCCAACGAACAGGTATATTATACATAAGAGACCCAACCCTGTCTCACAGTTTTGATCCCCCACCTTTCAGCAGTGGGTAACACAAAAATGGCGACGATATTCGCCGAAAGTGACGTCACTTGTAGTCTTACGTGAAATAATTTGAAATCGCGATTCGTCAATTGTTGTGCTCTGACGATGTGCTCAGACTGGAAATTGTGTATAACGGAAATGTCACCGGAAAGTGTCCGGAAAGTTTCCGGCATTATTCCCGATATTCAAAATGTTCAGTTTTGCCTAACGCTAATTAAAGATAGCAAAAGAAGCGACATGTATGGGATTAGGCACAGTAATCTTTTCCAGCAACCCAACGAGCTAGTAATTCTAGAAAATTTCCAGTTTTGCTCAACACTAAAAAAAAGGTAGTAAAGAAGCGACATCTGAGGTAGTATATTACACATGGAGAGACCTTTCCATTTCACAGTTTTGGCCCCCGCTTTTTAGTTGTGAGTCACACGATATTCGACGAAAGTGAAGTCACTTAAATGATTCGGAATCGCGATTCGCCATTTGTTGTGCTCTGACGATGACATTACGTCATGGGTCAAACAAAAATGATGGAATTTTACATAAGACAATTTTAAGAAAATATAGACATTTATTTGGTCCTACCTTTATGTAATGCATGAACTATAGTTTGTGAGACCTTTTTGTTTGAAAAATAAATTTTTGAGTAAACTGGCGCTTTGCATACTTATACATATAAACCATTCACTTATTATTGCCGTCAAGTAAGCGTTAGAAATCTGACTTTGACATTTTTATCGTTTTTATCTTCTCAACATGTACCGAAAAGAGATAGGTATAAAAAAATGAAGATTTTAAAGGTAACGAGATGCCAAAAATAAGTGAATGAGGTATACAAGTTTGGTAATGATATGTGAGAGCCCCCAGCGCACACCACTTTACGATGTCTTAACAAGTGAGATGGGTTAATGTACAGAGCGTTCGGTATGTCCTTACTTAAAACACCTTTAGCATTTCTTTCGATTCTCTTCCTCATAAGCTCCTAACTTAGCTCCCAAACAATAACAATGTCATCATACCGCCACTCCATTCCGTAGCGCACAACTGAATACGTCTGGGCCTAAAAGTTCAACATCCCAGTTATGACACTTTAAATTCCCGAATCCTCCTTCTCCCCTGGTTCTGTCCTACTTGCCAATTTGTTGTCCTTCTTCGCCGCCCTCCGTCAGGCCGTTCTGGCGCCTCGAACTCAATTACAAATATTGATCGTTTGTTTATCTTTAACTCTAGTGACAGCCCGAGTTCATAAGTAAGACTACACAAGTTCTGATGATTGAGAGAAAACATAGTTTCGAACTTCTGTCACTTTGGGCGTGAGGGCTTTATATCACGAACCCTTTTCTTAGGCGAAGATGTCGCGTATAGGATTTAATAAATCGAGCGTGTGGGAAAGTCGTGTAGGAGACGACTTAACCAATCGGGGTAATTTAGAGAATAATCTTGGTGAGTTAATTATGAGGAGTAAAAGGAGATCTTATTCATCCCCTAATAGATAATAGGGATTTGTAACTAGGACGCCATGATGTTATTACTGAAGCTCGATTTAATCCGTTATCTCCTTTTGTGTGAACCAGGATTCGTCTTTATTAGAGAGAGAATATTTTAGAAGAGCTATAGCCTACAGGGTGATTCAAAATTCATTACAAGGATTTTAACGGCATTGTTGTGGGGTCAAATTAAGACGTTTTTTCCTATAAACATGGGTGCTAAAATGATTTTAGGACCCATTTTTTTTATAATTGTGGCCGTATCTATTCATGAAAATTCTTGAAAATTTGTACGTCCCCGTTTCTCAACGAGCATTTTTCATTTATTTTCTCAGAAATGGGGAAATTTTAATTCTTCACAGTTTTTAGGACCTACTGTCATTATAAAGACGAACATAATATGTTTACCGGTAGTTTTGTACAATATCTTTAATTTTAGTTTCTTGAAGTTTCTTGATTAAAATAACATTTTTCGAGAAAGGCTCCTTTGTCTGAACGGCAGTATCATCATCAAAATAAGGAAAACCATAGGCGGTTGTGGCTTTATAATTTGACAACTATAACCATTCACTGACGTTTATAAACCTCAAAAATTGAACACTTGTACTCCAACAAGAAATCTCGCAGATAACCTCTGCGCTCTGTATAGCAAACCCTCTATTCCAACGGCGTGGAAACAAGCCGGGAAGAGACAAGAAGTTCCCGCAGTATTGGCCCATTAATTTACTGTCCGGGGCTTTTAAAGTCGTGGAACGCGTTATATAAAAATATTATTGGTTCCATTTCGGGTTCCCTTTGGCAGAACTTCTTGAACACCATGGAGAAAGCTCCGAAAGGTACAAGACAACATCCTAGTTGAATCTGCAGGACACCATATTTCTTTAAATTAAATGGTAAGCAAGAATCATTTCCGACATGTTTTAGCAAATCACAATAGAAGATAGTTTCAATAAAACGTGGAAAGAGCCTATACATTAAAGGTTTTAATGCCCATTTGCACAGTATTACCCTTAGGGGTTACCTTGTAAGGCTAGCCCTATCTTTAGGTTTCCCTAATGTGAATTTGAATTGCACCTAACCTGTTGTTGCTTCACCTAACTAGGGTGTAAGCAGGTATTGGCAACATCTCAAATGCATTATTAGTTGGGTATGGTGAAAATTTTGTAAATCTATTATGGAGTTTGCGTTGGTCTCAGTCTCTAGGAATCATAACTCTAAGAAATATTTCTTAAGCATTTATAGAAGTTAACAATGGTAGAGGGAGCCAGTAAGCATGGCCGAGCGCCTAATTATATAAGATAGGTAAAGGAGCAGGAAAGATTACTGTTACTAAAATAAAAAATCGATTTTATTGAGAGTATTCCTGTGTGATATAAACCTACCGATCATTCAGTTCCGTAGGTGCAGACACTCGGTGGGCATCTAGCAGAACGCTTCCGCACTATCACAATATTCACAATCCCCATTAAAATGCGGCTTTTTGGGTCGGATAACTCGAACGATGATGGGACTTAGTAGGTGAGCCCAAAACGACAAGTTATGCATGTAGCCTAACTGGCTTTATCTATGAGACATTTTTATTGGAAACCAGTTTTCAGTAAAGTTAACTGCCTCTTAGCTTCTTCGTCATATGACTTCTTATATTGAAAAATAATAACATAACCATTATCTCAAATAAATTAACTTTTTTTCTGATTTGTAGAGAAATTTTCTAGAAAAGTGAAATTGAAACAAATATATTCACCAACCAAAACGCATTCCTACCTAACTTTATTCTCAATCTAACGACTATAGGGTTCTCTAAGAACGTTAATCTACGTTCCAAAAGTTCGTTAATTGCGTTCCAATTGATCCAAAAAACTCATTATTTGGTACAATAATCAATGCTTAATAAGTAAACCTTAAAAGTAGGTACAAACCCTTACGTTGAGCAACGACTGACCAGATGCACACACAACACGCAATCTCCCCCTAAACAAATTACACGGGAAAATCAAAGCCCTGCAAAGAATTATCAGTGGTAGATCTTTATCAATTCGTATGGGGTAATCCACGTTTCGCTTCAAAGGCCCATTCTTACAACCCTCAAAGTCGCCGGCAGCATATCCTGATCGATAGGGGTAAAACCTTCGCAACTTTCGCTCCTTTTTTTTTATTTGTCTCGAGTTTTTGGGCTACACTATGTGGGTACTTAGCCACGCAACCTCTATTATGTCGAAGTTTCAACTTCCAGGAATTTGCGGTGATTAGGGGTGGTTTTACGGCGAAACGAAACGAAATGTCTTTTAGCCAACAGAGTTATTCATTATTTTGGGTGTTTGATCAATAGCGGCTACGTCCCAAACATGCTTTCACGAGGGGTGAGTGGATAAAACGAAAAAGTATCCGCTTTATATAACTATAACTTATTCCCTTATTTTTGCCATCTCGCTACCTTTGAAATCTTCATTTCTTTTATACCTACTTCCTTTCAGCATATCCTTTTGAGTTGAGAAGATATGATAAAAATGTCAGTCAGATTTCTAACGCCTCCTTGATGTCAATAATAAGTGAATAGATTATAAGTGAGACTGGGCTTTCGTCTCATCCTTACATTCTTATTGAGAAAACAAAGAATGGGGATACTCAGAGTGCCCTAGAGCTGTCCCACGATAACGCTGTTTTACTCTATTTCAGGAAGATATTAATTTAGCCAGCCATCGAAATATCAGATTTGTAGTGGTAATCCCTTTTTCCAAAGGTTGTTTAACTGAAATCTGGAAAAATTCTCATCTTCTATTGGTATCATTGTCAAAATTTAAGAACTGGCATGAGAAAGAGATCATAATATCACCTTCGATTCGTTGGAAATATATTTGTAAATTATGTGGCGTTAACGTCCTTTTTGTTTTAAATGAATAATGGCAGGTTTACAGGTATAGGACGTTTCAATGTACAGGGTGATTCAAAATTCAGTGCAAAGGTTTTAAAGACATATTTGTACGGCCAAAATAAGACGTATTTTTTCCTATAAACATGTTTCTCAACGAGTTTTTTCACTTTTTTTGCCTTTTTTTTTCGGAAATGGCGAAATTTTAATTATTCGCAGTTTTTAAGGACTAAGGCCTGAGTTACCAAATTTCTTGTCCTTCACAACCCATATAACAAGCTTGTTTTATGGGTTGTTATGGACGAAAATTAATAAAAATATCAATTAATTAATAAACCCGGCCTTATTGGCATTATGATGACCATAATTTTGTGTTTCCTGGGAGTTTTGTCAAATTCATCCTTACTATCAGGGCCAGACAAATATCTTTAATTTTGATTTCTTGAAGTTTCTTGATTATACTAACAGTTTTCGAGAAAAACTCTTTTGACTGAACGTCTGCAGTATCATCATCATAAGGAAAAACATAGGAGGCTGGGACTGTGTAGTTATGGCAACTGTTGTTTTTTATTTATGCTGTTAAATTGTTAATATCAATTTTGTAGAATCGAAAGTTAGGAATGTTAACAGTTTTTTAGTTTGTTTGGTCTAGTTAGATTTTCTTTGCTGGATTTATCTATCTTAAATGGAAATTTAATCATATCCATTTGAACAACTCACCATCATTCATTTCGTCTATGGATTAGCTGACGGTAATGCACTCGAGGCTCAGCGTCTTTACTCAAAACGATTTTCTAATCTCCAGCTCCCCAACGTTAGAACATTTTCAAACTCTCATCGTCACCTTTGCGAATTTGGTAAGTTCAAAACTCCCCGGAATGATGCTGGTAGGCCGCGAAAAGCCAGAAATCCAGACAATGAAATTCAAGTTTTAAATGCAGTACTCGCCAATTCGAGTCTGAGCACTGGAATGAGCCAATCCGAGTCTGAGCGCTGGAACAAATAGAAGATTACGGCGTATCTCAAGCAACAGTCTGGAGGATTTTGCGTGAGAACAGCTTGTAACCCTACCCTATTCAAAGAGTTCAAGCACTACTTCCTGGGGACTTCCCGCGACGTTTGGAGTTTTTAAGGTGGCTACTTCATAACTTAGCTAGAGATGCAAATTTCTTGTCGCGCATTTGTGGTAAATTTTCATAACATACATGTTTTGGCCCATGAAAATCCACATCAAATTAGACATTCTCGTTACCAAGAACAATTTAACCTAAATGTATGGGAAGGAATAGTGGGTGATGAACTAATTGGTAAATTTTTTTACCGCAAACATTTACACTACGCTTGAGTGCAAATGTTGTCTACAGAAGCAAACATTTACATTAAATGGCGACACTTATTTAGACTTTCTAATTAATGAATGGCCTGCAGTGTTCGAGAATGTTCCATTGAAGATCCGCAGGAACATGTTTTTCGTGCACGATGGTCCCCCCTCATTTTCTAGTTACAGTTCGGGAACATTTAAACGCAAGGTTTCCAAATCGATGGATCGGTAGGGCAGGTCCTATACTTTAGCCTCTACGTTCCCCGGACTGTACATCAGTCGATTTCTTTTTATGGGGATACGTAAAGTCATTGGTGTTTGATGCAGGACCAATTGCCACTATCGAAGTGCTTCGTCAAAGGGTTATCGATGCCTTAAAATTATCAGAAAGGCTACTGGGAAGAATGGATGCATGTAGCGCTGCAGGTGGGGGAATTTCCAGTACTTATTATGAAAGCGGTTTAACATCTTTCTTTTTGTGTTTTGTTTGTGCAAGTAACAGGTTTGCTATTTTTTCCGTTCCTAACAGTCATGAAAGGTGAAAAAGGTTTAACATAAATGTATAAAGTTTATAAACATGAATGAATGGTAATAGTTGTCATAGATATTAGAAAGTCCCAGCCTCCTATGTTTTTCCTTAATTTGATGATGATACTGCAGCCTTGAGTCAAAGGAGTTTCAAGAAATCAAAATTAAACAGAGTTATTTGGCCTACTAGATAGTGACGATGAATTTAACAGAACTCCCGGGAAACATAAAATGTTTGTCATCGTAATGACAGTAAGTCCTTATAAACTGCAAAGAATTAAAATTTCGCCATTTCTGAGAGCAGGCAAAAGAAATTAAAAAAGCTCGTTGAGAAACGGGGATGTACAGGGTGTTTCAAATTCGAACCACATCATTGGTATATCAGCAACAGTAAGAGATACGGGGTCGGTTAAATCGGGGCCAAGTTGTGCAATTTGGAGTTCAATAATATGCCGTTTTAACATTTGAAAACTTCCGATTACTTCCGGAGATATTCCAAAAAATACGAATTTTTGAAAAATCGTTTTTATTTTGTTTTGAGCTTATTCGAAGACATAATTCAAAACGATTGACACTTCGTCGTTGCAACTTTTTTTGCTCTGTAAGATGGCATATTTAGTTTCTTCCTGCGACGTTTCGTTTTTTGGGAATCATCATCAACTTTACTTTTTTAAATACGGACCTGGATTTTTTATACGATATTTGGTCGCTCTTTTTAATCCAAACAACAAAATATGCAATATGACATATTTTGCAATTAAAGACTATCTGAAAATCGTTTTTGCTTTACATATACGGATTTTATTACCAAAAGAAGCACTAAGCATTATAGATATAACATTAAAGTAAATACTCAAATAACTCTCCCTGCACCTCAATAAATTTTTGAGTTCTTCTAAGCAAGTTGTTGGTTATTGTCCGTTCAATTGTTCTAGCTCGTATAGCCCTTGCTTCCGTTATTAAATTTTCCTTTAGAATATTGACATCATTCAATATTCGTCGGTTGGGTGTTCGAATATGCAGTTTTTCAAATAACCCCAAAGAAAATAATCCAGAGGAGAAAGATCGGGACATCTTGCTGGCCACATTATCACCTCTTAGTTTCCAATCCACTGGTAGGAATAGAATTTGTTCAAAAAATTTGTAACAACTCTTCCATTATGCGGCGGTGCGCCGTCTTGCTGCCACCATAATTCCCGAATTATATTAAGAGGCTCGACTTCGAAGTAATCCAATAAATAAGGCTTAATTAAATTTAAATACCTTTCAGAAGTTAAACTTTACATTCATCAGTCCAAATAATTTTACTTAAAAAATCGTGAACGTTTTGAACTTTATGGTTAAGCCAATTACAAAACTGGAGTCATCTGTGGTTATCGCGCGGTCGAAATTCCTGAGAAATATGAATTTTATAGGGGTGGTACAGATTTTTTTTTAACGTTCTATGAACTCGCGTTGCTGGTAAGTTCAGTTCATGAGCAGATTGTCTAGTTGAGCCGTGTGGATTTTCAGTAACCTTTTACAAAAAAGAATTCTAAGTTGCATAAGAAACATCTTGTTATTTTACAAAACTTACAGCATTAATAATTGCCTGCCATTTTCATCACTGATTCGATCGCCATATCGTTGCCTAGGTTTTCCAAAACTTCCAAACAGAGACAGATTTCGATCTAATGTCCCAAAATACGCATAATTTTATTGGAGACGCTCTGGATATTGTTGAAGATATCTTTGCGTAGATATTTGTGAATTTCTATGCGCACTCTGAGCATGTCACGTTTCTCTAAGTTAGAAAACATGTTTGTCGAAATCACGCCACTCTTTTCCAAAATGAATTACTGCATTAGCGTTCTAGGAAAAGCCAAACAGAATTGAATCATTATTAACATATAAAAGCCTATATTATTATCTTAGATGGTTAATTCTAATTTATTTTATTTGTAAAATATTCAATAGAGTATTTATACAAATGAATTTAGAAATTCTTGACAAAAAACGATATGATAGGATAAAAAGGGCTAAATACGCGAGCTACAGTAATTTAACGGATATTAACCAGAAAATTGCTTAGAAGAACACACAAATGTATTGAGGTGCAGGGAGGGTTGTTCGAGTATTTACTGTAATATTTTGTCTCGCTGTTTAGTGCTTTGTTTGGTAGTTGGACATACTAGAACAATAGTATTCAAAAAGATAATAGGTATATTTAAAAAAACGATTTATAGCTAAACAGTATTGCAAAATATGTCATATCGTATATCATGTTGTTTGGATTGAAAAGAGCGATCAAAATATCAAATAAAAAATCTAGGTCCGTATTTAAAAAAGTAAAGTTGATGATGGTTCCCAAAAAACAAAACGTCGTAGGAAGAAATTAATTATGCCACCTTAGAGGGCAGAAAAAGTCGCAACGACGAAGTGTCAATGATTTTGAATTATCTCTTCGAATAAGCTCAAAACAAAATAAAAACGATTTTTCAAAATTTAGTATTTTTTCGGATATCTCCTGAAGTAATTGAAAATTTTCGAATGTTAAAACAACATATTATTAAACTCCAAATTGCGCAACTTTGCCCCAATTTAACCGATCCTGTATCTCTTACCGTTGCTGAGATCCCAAGGATGTGGCTCGAATTTGAAACACCCTGTACAAATTTTCATGAATAAATACGGCCACAATTAAAAAAAAAGTTTTTTTTTCCAACTTTGCGCGCCCCTAGAGGGAGGGGGTTCATTTTAGGATCCATGTTTATAGTAAAATAACGTCTTATTTTGACTCCACAATATGCCCTTAAAATTTTTGTACTAAATTTTGAATCACCCTGTATATTGCAATCTTCGTCAAGGCCACAAATATGAAGTTGTACCTGATCATTTCTTGAACGATTTAAATTTTAGGAATCCGAATACTATTTTTTTATGATATCATTTTCTTACATGAGCGATTTTATGATATAAAAACGATTTTTTAGTCGCTACTTTAGGAGTTATATTTGGGGAATCAGCTGATAATTTTATAATATATTTTATGTCTTTGGCTTTTTGGTATTTTTAATATCAAAATCGACAACTTCGAAGTGAAGTATTTAGTTTAAAAAGGTACTCTAACGTAAATTTCTAAATGTACTCTAAGCGAGAAAAATCAATTTATAATTTTTTTTGTTTTTTTTGCATGAATATAAAATTTCACACTCTTTGCAAAATTTACTAGTAGGCTTTAAAAAAACTAATTAGTTGAAATTTAATGTTGAATAATCACAAAATGACAAAAAACTGGATTCGCAAATAATTAGGGGAACGAATAACTTTATTCACTGAAACTAATGGTTGTCATGTAGAACATCTTTCGTAAATTATAATTTTATTTGTCTTGGTCAAACATTTTTTTTTCTTAAGGATTTGATGATTTCCTAATAATTTGATTTATCAGGCTTGCGGAACATTTTAGCAATTTGGGACAAGAGTTCCTTTTTAACCAAAAATACTCAAAAATTTTCGATTTTGATACTAAAAATACCAAAAACTCAAAGACATAGGGTTTTATTAAAAATATCAGTTAACTACCCAAATGTGATGCCCATGATAGCCATTTTTACACCATAGGATCACTTATGTAAGAATTAACACATAACCGAAATGTGGTTTTTTCTTGATGAAACATAATCTAAGAAATTATAAAAAAAATCAATTTCAAAGCGCCCTAGCTCCCTGGTAGGGTGACATTTTTGAAAAAGACGATTTACCTCAAATCGGCAAGAAAACATCTCTGGAATATGCTGTCTTCGTTTGTCGGTTTAGTTTCCGTACACCCTGTATACACATTCTGGTCGATATGCCGTTACCAAAAATTGAATTTGAAAACAATACCCCGTTTTGAACATTTGTCTAAATTATTACCATTCGCTCTCTGCCCTTTTAATTTTTTTCACATCCATATCTTTTTTTAGATTCTTTCTTTTCCTCCTGCAAATTTATTGTTCATTGGGCTTTCATTTATTTTCCCACTTTCTACATTTGCTTTTTTTAATATTCTTGTTCTCTTAAAACTGTTTTAATTCCCAATTCTAGAGTATATTTTTCTAGAGTTTATTTCCTAATCCCCTTTTTATATATATCGTTTTCACCATTTTTAAATTGAACTTTATACAGTTTTTTGGTTTTAACAAATTGGAAATCGAATCGTTCGAAAGGCTCGAAAAACTCGAAATACAGGGTGACCGTTTTTCGAATTTAACCATGGAATTTGGGCAAATATTGAGAAATGCGGTAAACATTTTTAGAAATTACAAATTTTGAGGTTACAATCCGATAAATCCGTTCTCTAAGGCCGCTTCACAGAAATCTCCGATCTAGTAACTTTTCAATTGTTTATTTAAGGCGTTTTTACAAAGTCATAGGTGGCTAGGTGAATGTCTTCCTGAAACTATTGACTTGGACAAGATGACGAATGATATACGAATAGAACCTGCCAGGTTGTTCTTTTATGTTTTTACTGAAATTTTCTTCTTTTACCCCCTGACTTCACATCAACTGTTTTCTTTTGCAATTTTTTTTTCTTTTAGGCTACATTTTGTTTCTACTGATTTCTAATATGTTCTTTCTTATAATACTAGACTGAAGACCCTTCGATAATGATGCTTACTTTTTATTAACCCTTCTTTACTTGTCGGAATTTCCACTTTCAAGGCCGGTCAGTAATATTCCTACCTGCTTTTCATTTATCATGGCTGTTGTCATTTAAAGAGAAATAAAACACACTAGTAGCTACAATACGTTTTATTTTTGCTGAGTGTCTCTATAAGGCCTTAGAACTAGTATTTACCACTACATGCGTATAATAGGTTTTGATTAATATGAAATTATAATACAGTTATTAAATAATAATTACTCTTCGTGTGATTTTCCATAAATGAAGGCTAATTAAATTATGAAGAAAATTACTGCAATATGAACGATAAAATAATATGGTATTTACAATTTAAATAGACAGATGCCGTTAATATTGTATAATAAAATCCTGTAGGAGTTTACATACGTATTTTATGCATTGTGTGACCCTTAAACTTCTATTAGTAGTTATGTGTTAAATAAAATGTTTTTTGTGTTTTTCCCTTTCATAAATACATTTTTTAAACGTTTCGTAAAGATAAATCTGTCCCCGGAATAATTTCCCTCTACAATAATTACAAGTAAGTTATCACTTGACTAGTAAAGCATGTTTACCTAGGTACTACTTATGCAATTGGTAAACTTCAATGAAGATTCAAAACTCAATCATTCTTTGATTGAATTCTTCCACATCATTGGTCATGATATTGCATAAGTATTTCCTGTTCGTTTCGTTCTAGCTAATCTTCTGTCAATAAAAGTCATGACTGCCACGCCAAATTTTTAACTTCTGTGTCAGAGCTAGGACTTTATGGTCAAAAGCATGTGACAGTTGAATTATTACCTTTGTCATGTTTCGTTGTCCCGTCACAACTATATTACTAATGACTATCACAATATTAAAGATCAATTTTAATAACTCAAAACTATTGCACTTGAAAATTTCTTTTTAGTGCTGATGATGTTGATGATGCGTCCTACAAACGTTGCTTTCATTACAATGCAAAAAAAAAACGTTTAAGAACGATCCAAACGCTACAAAAAAAAACAGAAACAAACAAATGACCGTAATGTACAGCTTTCAGACAAAAAAAATCTTAGTAATAACTTACTCTAATTACAAGTAAACATACAATCTAATTACTATTATTATAGTCTTTAGCTTACGATTAAGCAAGTGAAGAGAATACGCCTGCGTGACTCGATTGACCGACAACACTGACGAAGCGACTCGGACGAAACGTTGCTTTAAGCGCGAATATACCCCACTAGATAGTTGGGTGGCAGTTTGGTTGTACGATCGATGCGAACTGAAAACAAAGTAGTATGTTAGGTCCAATTAAAGTTAAAGGTGTGATACAACGTCATCTAGAAAAGCAGCAATATTGAGCAGTGAGCGGTAAGCGAAAGAAAAATAGTGGAGCAATAAATAATACTCGATTTTGCTACAAGGGAGTTTTAATTACGAAAGTTTCGGCAAAAAGCAAGAACATTGGTTTGCATAAAAAAAAATGTTTATGCTCAGAAGACCAGTAGATGCAGATGAGTGTACATATTTTCCCTTACCTTCCAGTTTTTCTGTTTGTAATATTCATATTCTTTTTTGTTTATTTGTTGGTAAACTTTTCAACAGGGACTATAATTATTTTCTTCTCTTGCTTCATTGTTTCTTTGCCTTAGAATTACTTACAAGATTTTAGTAGTTTTTTGTCAATATAAATCTCTGGACTTTTCGACCTTTTTTAGTTTTTAGTTATTTTTATCTCTAATTTGGATTATATCTTCTCGAAAATAACTACAGTTTCTCAATACCCCATTTTTCATTCTTCGAACTAACTTTTCTTATAATTTTTGCTTTTTCGAACAAACCTGCTGTTTGAATTCAATCAAAATCTCAAACCTGCTACTTTTCTGTTCAGTTTTCTTTTTTTTTCTCCCAACTGGCTATACTGATTTGACTTTTCTCCAATGTGTCGTGTTGCTTACATTTTGCTTCACTTTTTTTTATACTCATCATTTCCAGTTAAGTAGAGAATAATTCTTTTCATAACATTTGTCTAAATTCTTACCGTTCGCTCGCTGCTCTTTTAATTTTTTTCACATCCATATCTTTTTTTACTTTCTTTCTTTTCCTCTTGCAAAATTATCGTTCACTGGCTTTCATTTATTTTGCCACTTTCTACATCTGCTTTTATTTTTAATATTCTTGTTCTCTTAAAACTGTTTTATTTCCCAATTCTAGATAAGATTTTTCTAAAGTTTTTCCTAATCCCATTTTTATATACATCGTTTTTCACCATTTTTAAATTGAATTTTATACAGTTTTTGACTCGAAAAATTCGAAATACAGGGTGACCGTTTTTTGAATTTAACCATGGAAATCTCAATTATTTGAATGGAATTTGAAGGCTTAAGTTAGGGTAAAGTTGCCTAAATAGAAGTATACAAAAATGATGCTTCAAATTTTGAAAAGTTTACTGAAATATTCACACAAAAATCGAATTTTTGAAAAACTTTCTATTTAGTCTTAAATTAATTTAGTCTTTCTTTTAGTCTTAATTTAAAGAGATAATTAAAAATTATACTTTTTCATAGCCACATTGTGCTCTTCTCAACGTGGTATTTTCAAATTTAATATCCAACGTTTCATTTTTATGCAACCATCATCAACTTTATGTTTCTAAATACGGTCCTGGATATTTTATATCGGATTCTAAATTTCCTTGCACTTCTGCATTTGGGGCTTTACGACAATTAATAATTCTATTAACCTTTAGTTTAGATTTTGCTGATTTTGTGATGTGATTGTTAAAATTGGTTGACAAAGTCTGGTTACGAGCTTTTTGGTCCCGCAGAATACAGATTTTTTCATCGACCGATAGTTTAGTCAGTTGTGCTGAATTTTCGCACACTACAAAGATTAAACTGTTTGATTGCTGGTAGGTACGCAATGGACAAAATTTATTGAAGAAATTTTACCTTGACTCTTTATTGACAAAAAACGCAATTAGAAATGTGCTATAAAATATCGTTTAAAATCAATGAAAACTGGTATTTGTACTCTTAATTGTTGATGAAAAAGTTCAGTTCTAAATCCAAAATTAATAAAGCTTATTTGCACTTGCAAATAAAACAATTTTTTGGTTTCAGAAAAATGTTTTGACTTGGTCAACTCTAGAATTATTTGAAATCGTTTGAAGTGGCAAAAACTTCTGTTTCAGTCCCCGAATCTTAATGAAGAATTTTTTGAGGCAGTCAGTAATATTCATCTTAATGTATCAAAAAACTAATTTTCAAACTCATTAGTTTTCGGTCTTAAATCGATAAAGTTTCCATCAATTTAACAAAAAATTTAATTTTTGAGTCATTGACAACGTCCTGTTTATCGGACGAGACCAAGATTATACAAAATCGTCTAGAAAAACTGAGAACTGATATATTCCCTCTTTATTTAATTTTAATTATCTTCTTATTAAATACGGGGTGTTCATTATAAAACTTCATCTAGTTGGCTGTGAAATGTCAAAATAAAAGGATGGAGAAACAAAAGTCCATTTATTTTGATTATGTCATCCTTTTCTGTCAAAATTTCATAGCCTGCTAGAAGTTTTATAATGAACACCCCGTTTTAAAAAATGTCAATTTTTGATGCCAAGTTTATAAAACTCATCTGCATTTATAGAAAAACCAATTTTTTTTCATCGTTGAAAAAGCGTTTTATCTTGGTCATGGTCAAGATAGAGAAAATATTTTCCATTTTTAAGCCACAATCATTACCAGTCGTCTTTACTTATCGAAAAAGGGGTTTTGGGTGACGTAAAGATTTCTCATTTTCAGGCAAGGCCAACTTGTAAAACCATCATAACTTAATAAAAACCATCAGTTTTTGGGCTTAAATCGATAAAATTCCCTACATTTTGGCAAAAAAACCCAATTTTGAGTATGTGCAATGTCTTATTTATTGGCTAAGAACAATGATGTAAATATCGATAAAATTTTCTTCATTTTAGTCGGAAATGTCCTATCTATTGGCAGGACCAAGATTACACAAAATTCTAAAAAATAACTGAAAATTTGTATTTTTCATATTAAATACTTAAAATACAATAGTCTGCGGGGGCTAAAAAGATTGTGAGCTGACTTTTTCAACAAATTTTAACAGTAACATCACAAAATCAGCAAAATGTAACCTAAAAGTTAATAAAATCATTATTTGTAGTACATCACCGAATTGCAAGAAGTTTCAGAATCGGAAATAAAAAAAAACAGGAATGTTTTTAAAAAATGTTGATGACGGTTGCATCAAAACAAAAGGTCAGATTTTAAATTCGAAAATACTACGTTGAAGAGAGCAAAAAAAACTCTGTGAAGAAAAGTCAAAAAATTTTTATTAACTCTTTAAATTAAGAACATAAAAAATAAAAACCTTTTTAAAAAATTCGGATTTTTGCGGTTATTTCCGAAACCAGTAAGAATTTAAAAAATTTGAAAATGTCATTTTTATAGACTTTTAATTGCACAACTTTGCCCTTAGTTAACTTTCTTCGTATCTCTTCAAATAACCGAGACTGGCTGTTAAACAAAAGGTTACACTCGAAAAATGGTCACCCTGAATTCATATTTAACAATTATTATTCATTTACCTTGTTTCCTCTTTCTTTGGTGGACTGAATGAGAACACCAAAATGCGAGTGATTCGTACTAAAAATGATGACTATAAAGAAATAAAACAACCTAACTGATAATTACAAAAATGGCTTAATGATGCCTGACGGATGATGAACAGGGTGAAACGTTTCATCAAGATATCACGTGAGTTTAGTCAAATGGAATCAAGCAATCAAAAATTAAATAACTTAGCACCTAATAGGCAAAATATTTTTCTTTGTTTTTCGAATTAAGTCTGTAACAAAACAAGAGACTGCTTCTATTTTTGAATACAACGAGGTTAATTTAACAACGAACCGAACAGTTTTAAATATTAGGATGTTATAAGGAATCGAAATTATTAAAAATATTAGTGACCTTTAGAAGTACATTTTGTCCTAACACACATCATCGCCATCTTTTTCATGCATTCGAAGTTAATAAGTAGTAACCCAAAAATACGCCAAACTCAGACCAATATTGCCTTCTTTCTAAAACTCCCTTATAATGCTTTAGCTGCCTGAGGAAACATCTTTTCCTGCCTAATGGCAGTGTGATTAAAATGTGCCGTTTTAAAAATGAGATGTAGGTGTAATGCAAATCTTTTCTGCCACTGGCTAATTACTTTTTGCTTCATGCTCTCTCCGAAAAATGAAATAAATTACTTTTTAAATGTCCCCTTTAGATAAGCAGGAAAAAAGTTCCCGTTTTAGCGGTCGCTTCACGCGAAGCGACAAACGACCAGGGAGTGTAACCCCAATGACGTTTTTTCGGTCCAAAAGTTTTTGTACTATGTAATTTACAAGTTATTTCTGATAGTTTAAGGCCCCAACATGGTAATGGCATTGTCGCACTTGACTGAGCGTTTCCGTTTCCGCAAAGTCCCCTCTATCACACCCAGGCCCTAGAGACTGAAAAGGGTTTTTATATATTTTCTTAAATATGTATAACAATGACACCTCAGAGGCCAAGCAAAAATTGTAGGCCAAAAGGCAAGCGAGCGCCCTCGAAATACGTTAAATATTCACATCCTCGGCCCGGAAACGTGGAAGAGGTGCAGGCAACGGAAACGGGGTAAATGAACATATTTAAAGAGTGGCGTTGTTTGCAGAGATGGGAAACTGTGTTAACCACACCTGCAAAATTAGATTAAAACCCATTTAAACATGTATGAACAGAAGTGGAAGGTACTAAAAGCAAATTAAAACAAAAAAGAATAATATGGTGAAATGCGAATGGAAAAGTGCCTAATGGAAAGCAGCCCCCAGCACCAGCGTCACCAAGCGGCTAAAAAGTGTAAAAATACATACTTTTCGTACTCATGTTGAGTCCTTGCTACTCAATGACTGGTTGATCCCAACCGAGACAGGCGACGTTCTGTGGAGAAAAATGGATTAAGAAAATGTGTTACACAGGGATATACGTAGGGAATGTTCGTTAAAAAAAAGGCCATCGAATTGGCGGTTAAATATCGAAACAAAAAAGATGAAAAAATAAAATCTAGTGATTTTGATTGTCATCCTTTTCTGTTAAAAATTCAAGCCAAATTGATGACTTTTCATAATGAACGTACATATAGACAAGAAAAAATTGGAAAACCCCCTGAATACTTTTTCATTAGACGCACAAATCATAAGGTTAAGCCTCAGTTTGTGACTATTAATCTAAATACAGTACACACGCGTCCTAACTTTGATATTTATAATAGTTTATTTCTATACATTGATAATATTGGCAGTATTATAATGGAATTTTCCAACCTTTCTTTTGACATAAAAGGAGAACATTGTAGTGTTATTAATAATGAGACACACAAAATTAAATACTGCAACAGTTCAGAACAACACTTATTTAGTATTAATAAATTCAACATCACCCTATCATGCAACATCACTAGAGACTACGAATGGGCGGTTATTTGAGAGTTTGGTCACTTAAAATATATAAAAAGGACTTAAAGATGACTTCGATAATATACGCTGTTGCGAAACATCGAGTGAGAGACCTAGAGAATTTACCTGAAGGAAATTACAATAATACGTGTCAATATGGAATAATAAATCTCAGCTAACAAATTGTACATTCCCGCTTCATCTAAAAACCAAATCGTGCTCCATTAATGTTCACCTTCCCTCTGCAGCATCTCAATAGTATACATTTGAATACAAGTAGATAACCAAAAACAGTTCTAGCGCGTATTATTACCGAAGAAATTTTAGTCCTAATCAACTCAGGAATGATTGTTAGAGTTTGACAATAAGTATGTTAATCTATTTTGTGGCGATCTTTTTAGAATAGTAGTGTGTCAGTGGTGTTTTTTTCGGGGATTGAATCATTCTTGCCCACATCACACAACAGTCTTTTATTGCAATAACTATATTTGGTATCAATCCTGATGATAAAATAAGATAGTTAATTGCGTAACGTTGTCAATGTAAAAAAGCTGACTTCTGTCTTTTTTTTAATCCAACTACCGAAAAGGAACTCCACTGTTGTTAACAATAAGCGTAAGTTTTTCAGTATTCAAATAAACTGCGCAAGAACAAAAATTTGAAAATCTTCTTGAGCAATATATCGTCATAAGAATATGCTAAGCAAAAGATCTACTACTAGCCGAAGTCTCTAGTAAATCAATTAAACGTAATGGAGTATAAACAGATGCCAAGTAGCAACTCGCGGATGATGTCGATATTCTCTGTGGAGTCGAGTCAATTATCACTTTTTGCTAGAAAATTGTGGAAAAGTTAAAATTCTAAAATATATGAAAAATTGAAGCAAACAAACGAAAGAGCAGATACCTGCAATACAAAGAAGGCGGGCAGAGGCGCATATTCGTTTATCTATTGACATATCCCTGGACGCGTTTCGTTGTAATTCAGCGCGGCTATCGTCGATACCGTCAATCGAAAATATCTCGAAGCATCGTAACTTTAGAAAACTGAAAAATAAGAATGGAAGCGACGCGCAGAACCTAGCGACATCTACTGTGACCTTCAGAAAGTATTGTAGGTTTCTATTCGGCATTCACATTTCGACATCGCCGCTCACGGTATGTGTCGCCAGGTTCTGTATGTCGCTTTCATACTTTTTATTTCAGTTTTATAAACTGACACCTCGAGATTCTTTCGTTAGTTTCGTTTCTCAGTTAATCGATAGTTGCGCTGACGAGTTACTGTTCGGCATTTATAAGCCATTCACTTATTACCGACATCAAGTTCTATCGTATCTTCACAACATATGCTGAAAGGAGATATGTATAAAATAAATTATTATGTCAAAGGTAATAAGATGTCAAAAATAAGTGAATGAGTTATATATTTCGGTATCGTCAACTAGGTCAACTAGGCGGAACCGTAAAGGAGCTACTCGCTAGAAGACCACTTGCCAACGTAGTTAATGAAACATACAGTAGGTGTCGCCAGGTTCTGCAGATTCCTTCCAAACAAATATAATTTAGATAAATAGAAAACAATTAGAAAAATTAAAATATTTGTTTGAGGTGAACTCTGGATAAGATTAATAGGAAATTATTGCAGTATTGGAGACCAGCAGTTTCTAAAAAACGTCTTATTTTCATATATGTTTAAATAAGTCACTAAGATTTAATTGGTATCTAATAATATGGAAATCTATAAGAAAATGATTTCAGTATCACACTTCATGTTTCCTTTGTTTTTGTTGCTTGTTTTTTTTTTACCGAATTCGGTATTTACTGTTGACGGTATATACTGCTTGTGAGTTTCGATCGAATTAGCTATTCCTCAGTCAATGGGGGTTAATCAAACTAGAGAAGTGGAGAGATACATCGATCATTTTAAATTAGCAAATCTATATACAGTTTGTCCCCGAATAGGTGAAATAGCTGTTGTGGAATGAAAAAAATGCCAATTTAGAATTAAAATTTTTAAAGTTTAGTCTTGCTTGATTCAGTCTGCTAAGGATGCCTTGGACATTGACAATAAATTACTTTTTCGATACAGTAATGGTCCCTTTCTGTGAAATATACGACAGAAGTCATTAAGAAAAGATGCTTAGAATCATCAGTTAAGACTCTCTCTGTCATGTGATCAAAGTTGGTAGAGTATTTTAGAATTTGGGATCAAGTCCTTAATTTTCATTTTAAGCAACTTTTACGAAGATAACGAAGCTAAAAAACAAACAAAAACAAAAAAATTACAAAAAGTTGAAAAATCATGGTATAAAGTTTTCGAAATTTGGTATAGTAGTCAGGCAACTTTTCTAAACAACTTTTTGTTGTAGGAATCTGAGAAAGAAAAGTTCATTGAAAAAGAGGTTTTAAAATAATTCTCAAGGACTTTTAAGTTGAATCTTTTTTACTTTTTACAAAAGTCGTCTAACATATCTGGAAACATACTGTATGTAAACCTCACCTGTTAAATCCTTTATTTATTCCTTATAAAGCCCTATTTTGAAAGAGAAGTTTTCACTAACACAAATTGGATTGAAAATGGAACAAAAAGATTGATAATCAATTGTAGATACATATGCTATATTCAATATCTTAAGTTTAAAAAGTGTCGAGTAAAAAGCAAACGAGTCATTTAAACACATTAATCGGTATTTAAATCAACTACTTTACTAAATAATTAGTACAATTACCTTTTAAAAAATAGGTATTTATCGATAAGAGTCAAAACAAATTAAATATGGTGAGTTCATTAGAAAACGTAATCTAAAAATCTATGAATTTTTGATAGCAAAGAATGAAGAAATCAAAGTAAACGGACTTTTGTTCTTTCATCCTTTTCTTTTGACATTTCACAGCTAAGTAAATGACTTTTTAAAAGAACTCCCCTACTTTTGCGTGCTCTAACTAAATAGTCAGTAGAAAAAACAATGGCAATCCTATTTTGTCTGTAAATTTATTTTACTTCATACTGTATCATTTAGAACACTTTTACGTACTTGATTTTAATCCGGTAAATAGCTTTTTATTTCATACTGTCCGGTATATACGTCCTACATGCATCGATTTGAGTCCGGTAAGTGGAACTTTACCGGACAAGTCCGGTAAAGGTTGCTAGGCAAACGATGCTAGAGAGCTACCGTCTAATATAAAATATTACGTTACTTACATTTGATTAAGATTTTGTCAAATGCTCGTTGGCGACGACTATTACAGGATTGGATATCGTAATAGTAATTTACGTCACAAGTCCAGTAGGTGACTTGTTACATACGAGGTTTTTATAGTTTTAAAGTTATACGAGTACTGTAACAACACCTAATGGATGTGTATCGTACAATATTTTATTTCATACTGTTTTTATGATTTAGAAATTAAATGAAAAAATGACCACGTAAGAAATAGATTTATTGACATTTGGCGGAGTCTGTATTGTTGTCACTGTCAAAATTCATAATTCGAGAGCTATGGCATAATGATTTAAAGTTACGCTATTTATGGTATCAAAATAAACTTTTGAAAACATGCAGCCACTAGTTTTTAAACTTTATTATCACAAATTTCAGTCTTTCCCTAATAGGGAAAATGATGGAGACGTCAGCATTAAATAATCAACAATATGCTTGTGTTTCTTCAAATATATGTAGTATTTTGAAATAACTCGGTTCTGCTGGGTATTGGGGAAATTTTTTAATTTCACTGAATAACTTAAGAGACTCATTTCGAATATCAGGAAATGATGGTTGATTTGATTTAATGACAAGTAATATCAAACATCGTACCTACTGCGCACAAATTTTGACGTCGCCAACTGAGCATTTGACAAAACCTTAATCAAATTTAAGTAACGTAATATTTTATATTAGACGGTAGCTCTCTAGCATCGGTTCCTTGGCAACCTTTACCGGACTTGTCCGGTAAAGTGCCATTACCGGACTCAAATCGATGCAGGTAGGACGTATATACAGGACAGTATAAAATAAAGAAATTTTACAGTATTGAGTACCGGCACATCTTCAATAAATCCATTGTATCCATGGTAACCTGGAACCTATCCATGGTAACCTGGAAACCGGTACCGGTACAGGATACCGTAATGAAACTATTTGTCAAATTGGCGGATTTGTCAAAAATATATTCGCCGCGCATAAAATTATTTTTTCCTGTTTTTAATAAGTATGAAGAAAAATGTTGTACATCATACGTTCGGTAACTTGTTACAGTAGTCGTTTCGAAATTCCAGACTCGGCTAGCGCCTCGTCCGGAAACATCTTACTCCTACTGTAAAACTATTTTTACCGGACTTACGTAAATAACTATTAAAAACACCAAAACTGACATTTGTCAAATTGTAATTAATCCGAACTTGGTGAAGTGATTAACTCACCTACTTTGTGAACATGGGGTCGTGTGTTCGAATACCGTTAAGGACAAAGTTTTTTTTTTAATTCTTCGGCGAGGATAGTTAATTCACTATGAGCGCATATGTGTCAACTTTGTTGTCTTCTGTAAGTTCAATTAAATATAAGCGTGGGTTAACCTTTACACGCACACTTGTGGTCAGGTTTGGTAACGAGTAGAAAATTAATATTCTACGCGCATGTAGAAAATTGCGTCAATTATGTAGAATATGTAGAAAATTATGA
Source organism: Taphrorychus bicolor (assembly GCA_951812265.1). NCBI lineage: Eukaryota > Metazoa > Arthropoda > Insecta > Coleoptera > Curculionidae > Taphrorychus > Taphrorychus bicolor. The sequence continues at coordinate 45,057,864 of OX638297.1, read as the reverse complement.
AGAAAATATCGAAAATGAACACATGTGACACCATATTTTTTAAACCAACATGAGTGCAAATTCAACTAATAGTATATTATCCATCAAGCATATAATGTAGGCCATCATTACCGAAGGTGTCGTTTGAGCCCACAAGCGAAGCGAGTGGCGCAATTCACCTGAGGTAATGATGCCTATTATATAAAATATGCAAGTTGGATATTATACTCCACAACTTAATTAACAATTTTTACATAACAATCAATTAGATAACTCGGTGGTTGACGCGCGTTTTGTTTTGATTATCAAAGTCGAAATGACGTTAAAACCATTATGGTGGTCGTCAGGACGACCATAATAGTGGAAACCGTCATTTGTTTTCTTTGTAATTTCTACTGTAATGCATACAAAGTTTTTTCTGCAAACGATCAATTTCAAATAATGTGAATCACAACTGAGCATAACTGAAGACACAATCTGAAAATTTAAACCAAACTGACAATGACGTTTTAAATATTTGGTTGAGTGGTGGTAGTTGCTATTGACAGCAAGTGATTGCAAATTTTTCGCTTGCTGTCCTGGGCAACGCGCGGAAAAGTCAACTCACATTCTGATCCTCAAAAAAGGTTAGGTTTTCGTTTGTCTAATGAAAGCGTGAAATGCGTCATTATTTCACGTTTGTAGAAAATAGTTATTTTCCTAACTAGTGCGGAAAGTGATACTTTCCCGCACGCTGTCTGCCGATGCCCGAACGACGCGAAGCAGACGGGACAGCAGACGAGTGCGGGAAAGACACTTTCCGCACGAGTTAGGAACAATATTTTTTCTACGAGTCAATTCATTGTAGCAAAGACAAGGAATAAACATACAAAACATAAACAACTTTATCTTTGTCAACAGTAGGACAGCTGAATTAATCAACAATCAATTGGTTGTTATGACAAAAACTTGGTGTGATTGTTGGTGTGACGTAATGTTTCATGGTGACATTGGAATAAAAAGTACGTATATTATGGGTATATTTTGTATCAAAAATCAATAAAGGCAAGCATAATATTTCCTTAAAACAGATAAAAATGTTTGGCACGGATGTAAGGCAGGCGCACCTATCTAGATAAACAGACTATAAAGTCTAAATTATATTATAAAACAGTCATTCTTTAAATATTTACTTTCCCGCACGCCAAGTTTACTTTCACGCACGCCGTGCGGGAAAGTGAAGCTTTCAAAAACAAAATGCGTGCGGGAAAGTCATATATTAACAACGCTCGTAGAAAAAGATTTTTTCGCTTGCTGTCAATAGCAACTACCACCACTCAACCAAATATTTAAAACGTCATTGTCACTTTGATTTTAATTTTCAGATTGTGTCTTCAGTTATGCTCAGTTGTGATTCACATTATTTGAAATTGATCGTTTGCAGAAAAAACGTTGTATGCATTACGAGCAAAAAGTAACTTTTTTGCTCTCGAGTGATTGCCGCTCTCCGCTTCGCGTCGAGCGGCAAACTTCACTCTCCGAGCAAAAAAGTTGTACTTTTCGCTCTTAATACATAAATAACTATTCCATAACGGTAAAATTACGGGTGAATTTTGTGAAAAGAAAGTGAAGAAAACTATCCAAAAAAGTCAATATAATTCACCTTAAATTCCTCTAAATACCACTAAGTTTCCAATTGTGTTCATCAAAATTCAACACCATTAACTATTATTGCTTTCGTCGACAAGATGGAAGATGAGTACCGACCGAGTGCCGATGTCATATCATAGCATGGATATATGAATCTGCCATTGAAGACATATGCGAAACAAAGATAAAACTAGCAAAACATTTTATGCATAGGTGGCGCTGCTTGTACTAATATGGTTTATAAGAACTAAATTAAATGTATAATAGGCACGTACACAATTCCATTACTCTTCTGAAACAATTAGCTTTAAAAAGAGGGTCGCTTATGGTTTCAGAGATATTTTAATTACCACACACACACACACACCACGATCAAGGAATTTATAAGAAAACTTATAAATAGTCATCGTTACCCTTATAAGATTCTCACACTCTACTTACACAGAGAGCACGCGACATGAACGTAAAAATACACGCCTGCTTCATAGATTACCACAAAGCTTATGACCGCGTGCAACATCAAAAACTAGCAGAAATACTCAGAAAAACAGGTATAGACGAGGGTGATTTACGAATCATTACAAAACTCTACTGGCCTACTGGCATCAGGCAGCTCAAGTAAGGGTAGAGAACAAAATGTCGGAGAAGGTAGCCATACGAAAAGGAGTGCGACAAGGATGCATATTATCCCCGCTGCTCTTTAATCTGTACTCGGAACACATTTTCGCGGAATCTCTTAAAAACACTAGCGCTAGAATCAAAATCAATGGCAAAACAATTAGCAATATAAGATATGCCGACGATACAATCGTTATTGCCAGCAGCCTGTGTGTGTCATTGTTGAGTACAGCAAGCTTTAGGGACTGCATATAAATATCCCCAAAACGAAACTTATGGTTTTCTCGAAGGTGCAAACACAAGTTGTCCTCCATATACAAGACAAGATCGTTGAGCAGGTACCATCCTTCGGATATCTAGGAGCACTAGTATGTGATAGTTGCCATTCGACGAAAGAGATACTATCAAGAATCGAACAGGCCAGGATGACGTTTATCGACATGACAAACATTTTATTAGGCGTGACCTAGACTTGGGTCTTAGAATCCGAATGCTACGGTGCTACATGTTCTCCATCCTCCTGTACGGCTGTGAAAGTTGGACCCTCAAGCCCTCGCTAGAAAAACGCGTTGAACCTTTCGAAATGTATCTTTATAGGAAAATATTAGGCATATCCTGGATCGAAAGAGTAAGAAACACCGAGGTTCTTAATAGAATGCAGAAAAACAAGGAACTGATGCTAACAATCAATGAGCGCAAACTAAGATATATTGGACATATAATGAGGGGAGATAGATATGAGGTAATTCGGTTGCTCATCACACAGGAAAGATTCAGGGGAAGAGGTCAGTAGGGAGAAGACAGAATTCCTGGCTCAAGGACCTATGCCGATGGCTCAGCAAAACATTATCCGAAATCTTCAGAGCAGCTGTCTCACGTGTAATTATTGCCAGTTGGATCGCCAACATTCGAAGGGAGACGGCGCAATGAGAAGAAGGGGTGACTTGTAAAATAATAATTGTTTTACTCTTTCCATCCTGTTTACATGTTTTCTTTTTAATGAAAAGGAAATACTTCATATAACGGGAGCTGTAAAAGTCATAAATCCTTCTTTTCGCCAGGCGCATTATAACTGTAATAAATTTAAGATTTGCAAGTTAAAGCAATATCGAAATTCCATACAAATACAAAATCCTCACACACAAAGTTTCTTTGAACTTTAACTGCACGCCCTTCCATAATAAATCACGCAAGAAACTTCATGGTCTTTCTATATGCTGCGAAAATGAATTTTCTTACTCCATGTGCAACTTTACGTACCTACGTATATTATGATTTGCATATATTACGCTATTCCCTTTGAACTGCGTAACCCGTATACCGACTTTGCAACTCCAGAAGACGGAAGATTAAGTGGAAATCGAGTCGTAATTTGCAATTCTGATTAATGCTAATGTATATATATGCATTTCGCTATTGAATAATTCATTTAGAAACCAATAATTAGCAGTTCAGCTGCATCATTAATAATTGGAAGAGCGCTTTACGTGGAAACTCAACCCTAATAAAAGGGCATAATAGAGGCATATTCTCTATGATCGTATTAAGGCATACTATGCTATCACCCAGAGTTGTGGGATTATTGTTTATAAGTATATGGAATTCATCTCGTCTCAGTAAACCTCAAGTTTAAAAAAAAAAAAAAGGTTTTGACGCCATTTATATGCTCTTTCAAGAAGATTTCTTTAAATTTGCACAGCTGTTCTGACAAGAAAAAAAATAATTAAGAGCAGTTAGCTTCCATGCAGCAGTGGCCACTCTCAAATAATGAAAACGTTGAACACAATTTTTTTCAGGTCATGTGCAAACACACAATTCACATAGACTGCCAGGTCGACTGTAATTTTCAGGGAAACGAATGTTCTCTCTAAAGGCAATAACGCAAAAATGTCGCCGCGAAAAGACTATTTCAATTTGTTTACAGTTTCATTTCTAAATTCCTTCAGCTAGGTCTCTCCAGTCAGAATGTTTCATTAATGCCGACAGCATTAATAATATCGTTGCAATATTATCTCAACAAATCAAAACGGAATGTTAGTAGAAGGCAGCTCTAAGGGCACTCTTATAAATGAAAATACGTGAAATAGTTATAAAAGCGTCCCCTGAAGACAAAATATGCAGCTTTTAACGGTTTGCGGTGACACAAAGCTTTCTAAGATACCTTTTCACTTGATAAGGTGTGTCTTCCTATGGTTAAAGAATCTGAACTGCAGTCGCATTTTTAAGTCTTTCCGTACTGTAGGGATAAAATAAAACGTACAGTCAAAAGTTCATTTGAGTACAACAGACACATAGAAAAAAAATGCCAGGTTTCACTTTTTTTGTACTTACCTTTAATTCTTTAGAAACGACAATTATCTTCCTTTTGTTCATCTGATCTATCAACTAAAACTAAGTCTAGAGAGACACAATGATGAAAAACGGTCTCAATTTGTAATGTAAATTTCTTGTGTGGCAAGACAGAACAAACGCAATTGTTAAGAAAACAAATTTCCCGTTTTGGGACAAAAATATCTCTAAACTGCGAAAAGCTTCTGTCTAAAGGGAAATAAATTGGAAGCCGTGGAACCCGGGTTAAAAGGATGAATTTTTCAACGATGTGCACAATTTATCCGTTTATGACACACACATTTTCTTTCAACATCCTTACATTATTTTTATTTCTAGTTTTCTGAAATATTGCGCAGAACATCAAAGAAGGGAAGGTCCCTTTTCGGCTAAATAAATTATTACTTGATGGCCAGCCAACGACGTCGTCGAGGATATACGAGGGGCAAAGGAAACAATCATTTTCCAAAAATAATATTTATTTGTTTCGTTTATCTTCATATTGAACTGAAACAATAAGGTTCCAACACACATATACACTAAGAAGGTACAGGAAAATATATACATGTTTAAGGAAGAATGACATTGTATTACACCGTTTGTTGTTGACTTTCTTAGATATGAGCAATGAATGTTGGCCTAGCAAGTTTTTGCAAAAAAAAGGTATTTTAAAATTATGTATTCCGCCACCATGAAGGCTTTATGAAATTTATATGAAAGCACTAAGATAAATCGAATCCATTCAACTTGGACTTTTGTATATGCCCTTTTGGAGACCCCTATTTACTGATGTTAGTAGATCAGGGTCAAATCGAGGACGCTATATGTGGGGTGTTAGGTCCAATCGGTTTTGCGTCTCGAATTATAACATATTGAGCCCCGATAAGAGTTTTTTTTTGTAACGTTTAGCCCAAAAAGTCACCAAACTCGTTCATTACATAATCTTCAATAGCAATTTCAGTTGCTAACCTAGCATGAAATAAGGAATTACTTTCAATATTCAGACATTTTTTAAGAGTACCTACGCAAGATTTTAAGTAACTTTTAAACATTTCTGTCTGTTTTTAACAAAAATAATAAAAATTGAGAATGCCAAAAAAAACCGATTCTAAAAAGAAAAAGAAGACAGCAAGAAAAGAAAAAACAGATTGATTCACTCCGAGTGGTCCACCAATAAATTTTTTGTTAATGAATTGAAAGATAATGAATAATTCAACTTTTTTTGTACATGGTGCTCTTGTAGATGTTAGCAATTAAACTGAACTTTGGGACTCACCTTTTTGTCCTTAATACAACAACCTACCGTCTTTGAATTTAATTTACAATAAAATTTAGCAACGGTTGTCTAATTTAACTGGCCTTCTAACGCTCCTGGTTTGAATGTTAGCAAGACTATATTATAGAAATTACTGGAACACCCTGTATACACACATGGAATAGATCCAAAAATTATAAAAAAAAAGAAAGCAATAAAAGCGCATTGAGTATCAAAATTATGATTCTCTTTTTTGTAAATTATCAGATGTTAATGACATTTTGTTTTTGTCATTAAAAATATGACATCTAAGTTGTTGAAATAAATAATTTTACGTAAAAATTTAGTGAAATACTTGTGTAATTGAATTGTTCTATAAGTCACATTGAATTATCAGCAAATCATCAGAACTGGCAAAATTAGTCAAATAATTTTTAAATTAAATTTTAATAAAAATAAAAACTTTTTGATCATTTTTATATCAGAATTGATGAAATTACGTTTCTTAAGTAGACCAAATAACAGGAACCCTCTTCCTCCTCTCCACAAAATTCAAGAGAGTGCACCGTTTTCTTCCACATACCTAATGCGCACCCTACTTGTCCAACTCATGGGAGAAGATCATGTATATTGGGTACTTTGTAGAGGGTGTATTCTTGGGTATTCTTAGGAGGAGAAGGAAAGGCTCATCTTCTATTCTTTATTTTCTCGCAAAACATGTTTACAAACATAAAAATGGAATGCGAAATACAATTTTAAGCAAATTTGGGCTTTGTTCCAAGAGAGAATCAAATCAATCCTCGACCATCAGAAATATGCACAGTAATCGGTTGCGGTGCCGAGAGAAAACACTCAAAAATATGCACAAATATCCGGATCTTCTATACAAATTATCATTTTTTGAAAAAAGTGAAAAATAACATTTTTTTAATTTAGACAGGACTCGAACGAAAAGAATGTTCTTATTCACAGAATTTTTTCCGACATTTCGACGTTTATTTGACGTCTTTATCAAGATTATTCTGCTAAGCAATCGCAGAAAAAAACATCACATAAACGTCAAAACGTTGGAAAAATGTCTGCAAAAGATTAAAAGTTTATTTTCATTCGAATGCTGTCCCTGCTAGATAGTGCGCAAATTAATTTGCACGGAGGAATTACTTGCGGAGGACGCTCTATCACACAACACTTTTTAGTGGTTTTCTGTTTTTATCACTTTTTTTTAATGAAGTCATAGGCACTTACAATTTGATAACAATTAATTTATTCTAAAAATAATATACCTAGAAGATACTACTTTGTACTTTTTGGATGATCGCAAACACTCAAGAAGTTACTAAATTATCAGATTTATCTCCGAAACGATTCAGCTATTCCTTAACTACAGCTAAACATGTTTAGTTGCAGTTAAGGTATAAATGTATTTGTTGTAGAATGTTGTGGAGTTGTTTTTCATTTGACATAGTTGTTAAACAAGATTATGTAAATCTGAGAATTTCATTCACCATCGGTGCAAGAATAGTTGCAATAGTAATATTCACTGATAATTTTTTTTTTCTACAAACGTCAAATAATGACGCATTTTACGCTTTCATTTGACAAACGAAAACCTAGCCTTTTTTGAGGATCAGAATGTGAGTGTACTTTTCCGCGCGTTGCCCAGGACAGCAAGCGAAAAAGATTTTTTCGCTTGCTGTCAACAGCAACTACCACCACTCAACCAATTATTAAAAACGTCATTGTCACTTTGATTTAAATTTTCAGATTGTGTTTTCAGTTATGCTCAGTTGTGATTCACATTATTTGAAATTGATCGTTTGAAGAAAAAACGTTGTATGCATTACGAGCACAAAGTAACTTTTTTGCTCTCGAGTGATTGCCGCTCTCCGCTTCGCGTCGCGCGGCAATCTTCACTCTCCGAGCAAAAAAGTTGTACTTTTCGCTCTTAATACATAAATAACTATATCAGCAATTGTAAAAAAAAACTTAACATTACGCAAAATATTATGAAATGATCAAATATTCATTACATTTAAGTTTCTTACCAGCCATTGAATTATCATATTATATCTGAAACCGTTCGGCTTTCAATTCAAGTTACACTTCTTTAATTGAATTTAAAATGTCAACAACAGTTATACTTCTTATTGTCAGATTATACATATTATCAGATTTTTATTATATATACTATTCCTTAAGTTATCAGATTATCAGTTATAAGGATGTCTACTTTCTATTTTTAGTTTCACTTGAGTGATTACCAGCTTTATTAACAGAATTTGAAAAATTTCAGTACTTTTTAAGATATAACTATGCTCTCAGTATATAACTTGATTTTTTTACTTATGGGATTCTTTATTAATTCGACTATTCACCCAAACTGATGTAAGCGATTGAAAGAATTGCAAAATTTGAGTTTACAAACATTAATCAAAAATTGTCGTGTTAGATAATGGTTGGCGACTGCGAACCTGAATATTGCGTAAGCTGCTGAATTTTGTATTAAAGTTGTTTTTAAAGTATTAATACTTTTTATACGTCAGATAATTCTTTAATTTGGTGCTTCAATAGACGCAATATTTACTAAAATTATCAGATTTTGTATATACTTTTTGATTGGATTTATACATGATCCTCAAAAATTAATAAAACTCTTAATATGACATTTTATATTAAAACTCACCCCACTAGTTGAATAGAACAAATCAAAACGAGTAGAATGTGCATGCCTTAATATTAAAACCCATATCAAATATTATAGTAATGTGACAAAGAAGCAAAAAGACCTAAAATTGCAGCATTCTTATAAATGGTCGGCCGATGACCGGTTTAGTAACCAAGCACTAGTTGACCCAAATTTAAAAATTAAACTTTGTAAATTTGCTCAACATGTGGGTATATCGAACCGCTCATGGATGTCATGGAAAAGAAGGTTGCAATCGTTTGGAAAAAATGTGCTGACAATAAAGACAGTTAGCACGAGCGTTTTTGAGAGAGAAACGGAAGTGTTAGTCTGGGGAAGAGAGTTCTGTTTTAGGGGGACTCGCGAGGAGTCGGTGCGGGGAGCCGCGTTGGGGCTGGTCGGAGGTCGACATTACGCCGGAAGGACTAACGACCACCATCAGGTACCAGCTCATTGTTTAAAAGTAAAAAAAAGGACTCGATTTTGGGGACTCACGAATGGCGTCGATTTTGTGGACTCACGAATGGCGTCTAGTTTGGGGACTTGCTCGGTGGCTTGCACGTAGGCAAGACTCCAAAGTTTGAAGTTCGGGTTGATTTCTTTGGGGGTGTTACGTCAAATAGACGAACGACCACCCGTAGAAGAGTTATTAATGGCCATTCCACGAAGCAAATTTTAAGTAAACTTAATATTAAGGGCCCTTAAGCCATAGCTGTTAGGGTGAGTAACCATGGTAATAATGGAAGCCTTAACTAAGTGTACTTAAAAATTGCTTGATGTGAACAGCCCTAAGTGTTTTCCTCAAATTTGTTATCGTCCCAGTACAAGCAAGGAACCCTTGTTCACTTGAATCTTATTATTTTAAATACAAACCCCCTAGTTTTTGAAAGCCCCATTCAGTGAGTAAATCAGCATAGGACCCTTCGGGGGAGAAAACGACTACCGGACACCCATTTAAAAAATAGAAAGTTAAAGCGTAAATTAACGCACAGTCAAAAAATAATAATTTTACATAACAATAATACGATCGCACATCATCTCGTGACACTATAACTACCAAATTGAGTAGATTTTAGAGATTATAGAAAACCAAAATCTATCTATTCTAAAGTTATATCTATAATACAAGGTGGCCCTTCGAAAAAGATCCCCCGAGTTATTCTTTCAATTGAGTAATTGAAAATCGTTCGGACACGTCAACTTTACTTTTTAGGGGTAACAATTTTTTGAGCAGTTTCAACCCCTTAACCTGAACCCTCAAGGGGAGATAAGCATGGAACTTGAAATTTTATATGGAAAGAGGGGTGCCTCGTTTTGAAGGTCATCAAGGTTTTACTTTGCAAAATTTCAGTTCAATTGGTCAAATCAATCCAAAATGGCGGCCTAACAAGCTTCAATTTAATTTGCAGCGAAACGATTTTCATTCTCCTACCATATTAAAGAGTTGAAAGGGTTTCGATTTTGAGGTAGTCAGGTGGAAGAAAAACGGGGTAGATCCTTTTCGTTGGGCCATCCTGTATATTAGTATTGGTTTTATTCATAGACATGGCAACACCGTGGACAAGCGGTTTGAATTAGAAACGTCGAATATTCATACATCTTCCAGAGCAAGAGGAGTAAGAGCGAAAGCTTTACGAATTTCTATAGATCGCGTGAGTTGAAGTGAGAGTGTTCGGCTATTCTGTCTTTCTTGCACTTACATTTGGATTTTTATGACAGTTACAAAGAAATAAGAATCTTTAAGGTGTCGGTCTTGAGGATTGCTTGCAGAAAGATTTAAACCTTTCTTCCAAGCCCTCCTCTTCCTCCTTCAAAGAATTTTTTTTTAACTCTCCTCGGAAGCGGTATCATAAGAACTGCTCCTTGAAACTACTCGGTCAAGATTACGCTTCTTATCTAAGATAGTTACGGTAAGCTTGTATAAAAGCAGCTGATATGGGCGCTTTCGAGCTTAATTTAACACTTGAACGGTTTCTATATTAAGGAGGGTACATTCAAATTCGACTTGATGGAATGACTCTCCAGTTACTAGGTGGATCGGAATTTCCACCTTATTAGATGATTTTGTCTGTATATCTTGTCAGACAATAATTCACAATCTGCATAATTTTTACTAATGATCTGACCATCTTAAAGAACACAATTTCAAATACTAAATCTATCCCTTAAGTTACCCAGCCCATATAACCCTAATGCCTATTTTGCAGCACGTCACTCAAGAAAGATGGAAAAAAAGGCGAACAAATGAGTAGCGTAGAAACTATAAACCTGCAGAATTTCAAAATGCTTTATGAAAAAAGGAAACAAGTAGACTAACAGCTTGAAGTAAATATTTCAAAACCTTCGAGCTGCCTTTGTTATCCCCGACACCCCTCCACCCGCATGTTTAATTGGGAGGAAAAGTAAAATATAGAGCCAAGCCATTCTTGTCATTAAATTCAGTCATTAAGGGTTTTTAAAAGTGGGTGTAATACAATGTCGACTAAAATAAATAAAATTATCTAATAGAATTCATGGAGAGTAGTTCTTAAGTGATGCAGTTACTAAGAAATTTACACACAAGTGTATGAGGATAATGAAGTTGTTGACCTAATTTAACAGAGATTTACTTGTTTTTAAAATTTGTGTCCTTTTTAGGTGGAAAACAACAACCGGCTATTTTTCTCCTCCATTTCGCATCACGAAAAAATACTCCTGATGAACGACGAGCTTACCCTGCTGGCACACACATCATAACATACGCGTGACGGATTGGCTTCATTGTCTTCCTCTTTGAAATCGCCTAAAACGGAGGAGATAACTCCCGAAGCGATGTCCGACCGCAAAACCTAATAGAATGTTCCCCTTTGAAGTAGACTCACTTCAAAACTAGCTGCAAGGTAGAGCATAAAGTGGCTCCTTTTAATATTTGCTTATGCATGCAGGAAAGTTAATAACAGGACGAACTTGGTGGTGACAATGGAGTGTGTCCGCATACAAAGCCTAATTGGCGCTCTTTACAAAGTCAGGTGCTCGTTTATTATCTAATGATTAAATAATTTAGTCCTTTGATCTGTTTCCTTAAATCTGATATATTAATTTAACAACTGTTAATTACACAAAACCACTGTAGTAGCAAACTCAAAAGACAGAGAGCTGACATCGTTATCATGTTGTTTTTGGCGATTTAGACTCTCTTGTTTACAAATCGACGTCACGTCAATGACGTATAACCAACCAATCATAAAGTTCTCAACAAACTAATCGCAGCGACATTTTTTTTTAGTAATTTTTTCATCCTGGTTGGGTCATCCGATTTAAACAAATTACACATCTCTCGAAAGCCTGTCATTTGTAGAATCTGTGGTAGAAATCGGCTATTTTTGAACAGTTAATTTCTTGGGTGTTATACATGGCCTCGAAAAGTGTGCTACAAAAATGTTAAAATTTACCTCTTTGCAATTTTTATAGGAGACATATTTTTAATTTTTATATTTTTGTAAATTTTTTTATTAGTTTTTATGTCATATTGTACCTTCGATTAGTACCTCTAGACGCCTTAGCCAGTTTTTCTATTAAGGCTCTAGAATGAAGGTTACAGTGGCTTTTTTCGAAAAGTGGTGTATTTTTAAAGAAAATTTTCTCAGTCGGCTGTCCTGATCATCCAGGTACCATTTTTTAGTTGTAACCTACACTTTGTAGTCAGGACTTGTATCGCCCAGGCTATATCACTGGAATGAACCCGATCGTTGATGGTATTGATTAATGTTAAAACCTCATTTATTTACTACAGCTAGTCAGATTTGGGGCTGATGATGGCTTTAAGCTGAAACCGGTCCGCCTAAAAGAATATTACATTTATGGACGAAGTGAATTTACCGAAACTTGTCAAAAAGTAGTTTGAATATGCCGCGTACAGACTTAAACTTCAAAAGCAGTTAAATAGCAAGCATACACTAAGAACATTTTACAAGTAATAGGCTTTAAAGTTACTTTTTTTTATTTTTATATTTTTGTAAATTTTTTCTTTTATAAAAAAAACGTTTTGCCCATAAGATTCGGTATTTGCCACCACTGTGGCGAACGCTCGCCATACGGCGCCACCTAGAGGCCGCCTCCTCCATTTCTTATTAGTAATGCCGACACAGTGGCTAAATATAAGATTTTTCGTGATAAAAAGTGTATTCGTTACCTGAGCACTAGTTTTTTTTCCTTTATACACTCGGGTTCATTTGAAGTGGATCGCTCTAATTGTTAATCGACTTTGAATGGTCATAACTTTTAAACCACCAGTTTGATTTTTTTATGTTTACTTATCGTTATTTTCTCTAGAGAATGAAGTATTTTTACTTATTTCTTTTACTTTTAGTTAGATGCCTGCAGTCCATTTACTTCTTCAATGTTCGATTACCTTTTTTTTAAGGCGGCTGTATAACTTTCTCGTGATGATAGAAAAACTTTTGACACCCTGTATGACACGAGAACTCTCCATGAGTTTAGAACACTTTTTAGTTTTTAATCTTAAACTGTCCTACAATTTAAGAAAACATTGTTTTTGTACTCATATGCATTCGTTTTCGTACGGTTCAATACGGTTTTATTAACATTTTGATAAGTTGGCCATGGCGAAACACTGTTGGCGCCATTATTACAGGAATAGCTGCCACATAGCTGTCACAGTTGATGCTTTTTTAAATTGTCGAAATGCCGCGATGAAATAGTGCTGAACTAAATGGTATTATAGACATGATTCAATGTGGCATTTCTCAAAGGGTGATCGCCGACCATTTTTATGTTAGTCAAATCAGTAATTAGAACTTGGGACACGATTTCAAAATAATAACGCCCCTAATTTTACGCACGGCGGTGGAAGACGAAGAGTAACAACGGCCAGAACAGACCGACTGACGAGAACAGGTGTTCGTCACAATCCTATTCAAAATATCACAACATTCAAAAATACTCTACAAAGACTAAAGACGTTTATATGCAGGTAATTTAAAACATAATATGTGTGCTTTGTGTCCTTTCTAATACGATGGAACTGCAGATAGCGGGTGTAGGACAATTAAACAGCTACTTCACAGTTGCGAATGCGCCAACGTTTCGATCTTTATTTAGATCTTCTTCAGGGCTTAATTCGGTTTGAGAAGCATGTCACCTAAGCTACATGTATGTCTTTTACCGGACATAACATAAATTCCATCGTTTATTTTGTCCCTGGCGGTTGATGTTTCGTTTTGTCCTGAACTCATGTGGTCGTTGCCTGTTTGTGGATTAATCATTGTTTTTATGTTATGTCCGGTAAAAGACATATATGTAGCTTAGGTGACATGCTTCTCAAACCGAATTAAGCCCTGAAGAAGATCTAAATAAAGATCGAAACGTTGGCGCATTCGCAACTGTGAAGTAGCTGTTTAATTATCCTACACCCGCTATCTGCAGTTCCAACGGTAATTTAAAAGCTCACAGACCTTTTAGACATCCCAGAATTTCTGCAGAAAACAGGATAAGGCGACTGAATTGGGCCAGAAATCACGCTAACTGGGGATTGGACCAATGGGCATTTTGTGTTTTTGCAGATGAGTGCAGAGTCTGTTTAGTTCCTGACGATAATGGGGTTCGTCTATGGAGAATTAGAGGTGAACGATTTTTGAAATATCTCGGAATCCCAAAAGTTGCTTTTGGCGGAGGCTCATTAATGGTTTGGGCTGCAATTTATTCAGGAGATAGACGCCCTATTTGCATAATTCCTAACACATTAAATGGTGAACGCTACTTTCAAATTCTGCAAGAATGTGTTAGACCCATTGCAAATGCTATTGGACGGGAATTCATGTTCGTTGATGATGCCAATGCCAGATGCCAATCCCATAGAGCATATTTGGGACCAATTAAAAAGGCAAATAATAAATCGCGAAGAACCACCCAATAACATTCGGGAGTTAGAAGATATTATTATAGAAGAATGGAACAGAATTCTACCAAACATTATAGACAATTGCATTAACAGCATGCCAAGACGATGCCAAGCAAATGTTCAAGTTAGAGGCGGTCCCACTCGCTATTAATATTTTCACTTGTTTGCTTTATTATAATTTGTGATGTAGATAAGAAAAAACTAAAAAGTGGTTTACACTCATGAGGAGTCCTCCTGTTATACAGGATATCACAATTAAACATCCGTAATTTGTAGAAAAAGAAACCATAAGTAAACACCAAAAAAAAAATCCTCAAATTGTATCAATTGATTTTGTGACTTTTGAGGCGGCATTTCGACAATTTCAAAAAACGTCAACTGTGAGAGCCATATAGCGCAGCTATTCCTGTAATAATGGCACATAACATTGTTTCGACATCCCCAACTTATCAAAATGTTAATAAAATCGTACTGAGAAAATGCATATCAGTACAAAAGCAATTTTTTCTTAAATTGTATGATAGATATTCAAAAACAAAAAAGTGTTCTAAACTCACGAATAGTTCTCTTGTCATACAGGGTGACGCAACTTTTTCTATCATTCCGAGCAAGTTACACAGCCGCCTTAAAAAAAAAGTAAACAAACATTGAAGTAAATGAACAGCAGGCATCTAACTAAAAATAAAAAATTAAGTGAAAATACTTCATTCTCTAGAGAAAATAATGATCAGTAAACACACAAAAATTCAATAAAATGTATCAAGTGGTTTAAAAGTTCTGGCGGTTTAAATTCGATTATCAAATAGAGCGATCCCCTTCAAATGAACCCGGATCTACTTATCTTATATTGACAAAAATTCATAAGCACAGAATATTGTTTAGCATATTTTCATCATATTATTACTTACTACCTACAAACATTTTTTTTTGTAGAGTTTTTATTAAGGCAGTATAAAAAAGTTAAAGTGGTTTAAAGGTGCAAAGGGGCAAATTTTGTGAAAATTTGCAACGACAAATATTAGCTATTTGTCGCCAGAAAGGTTTACCAATTTATACACAATCTACAATACATAAACCAAATTCCTATCTGATTTCGTTTAAAAGATATACAGGATGATATGTCAGAATATCTTTCCAAGCTTCCAAATGGAATTTCTTAATTCATTTAAATTTTGCGGTCGTTGCTCCCTTTCATACATTTTTCTTTTTAAACTTCTCCAATCTTCCCGGAATTCCCAATTCTTTACGAATTAAGACTCTTAAAGAGGTGCCAACTATGCCTGTTTATATCTGGATTGGAGATATCTGGAGATAGTGGTGGAAAATCCATCTTTGTTATCTTGTTTTCAAGTATCGGACGTCTTGCTTGTCGAATGCATTTATTGGTTTACGAATTGTTTGTGCAGAAGGAAAGTCCACAGATTGCTCTCATTTTTTGAAGCAGTAATATTCGATTTGCCATTGCCATTCTCATTAAACGCTGTTTTCCTTTTGCGTTGTTTTAACTTTGGGTGCAGGTGCTCCTCTCCGACCGCATTTCCATGGATTCTGTTTCTCTTAATAATCCTCATCATAGTCTACTTTGCAGTATTTAACAGACTGGCGATTTTTTGAAACGAATAAATTTGGCGTCTTATTCTAATAATGTTCGCCATTTCACGTTCCTTAAATTTTGTGAAGGGCATTTTGTAACGCGTAACAGGTATCACGATAAAAAAAACGTACAGAAAATGATATGAGGAGAAAAACTCAAGCAAATTGCGCAAATTGGCTAGATGCTAGGTAATAAAACAAAAAAACAATCTAGAGAGCAACACAATATTGGAACCCTGTATATTTCAAAATGTTTAAGGTAAAGGCTTGACAATTATGCATACGTTTAGAAAGATAATTATTTAAAAATAAATTATAATTTTTCGGAGAAGTTTTTTTATCGGTAAAACATGCCACCCTGTAAGTCTTTTAAATTAAATCAGATAGGAATTTATTTTATATAGGTTAGCTTGTGGACGAATTATTGGACCTCTGTGGCGAAAATGCAGTTAATAATTGGGCGAATTTCCCAAGAAATCCCCTCGCCGATTTTACAAAAGTCAGGCTTTCGAGATGTGCAAGTCGTTTAAATCGGATGACCCAACCGAGATGTACAACGTTTGAAAAATTACTAAAAAAAGTGTCGGTGTTGATGACTATGTTGACCACTTTACTTATTGAGTACACCTATAAACCATTCACTTTTTATTGATATCAAGAAGGGGTTGCAAATATGACTATCGTATACACTTATACTACATATACTTCTAAAAATGTGCTGAAATGTCCAAAACGAGATGTCCAAAATTAGTGAATGCTTTATAGTTGTTTAGGTTTAGCATTTCTTACTAAATTTGGCCGCATTTGCCGTATTTAGTTAAATCATTGTACGTTTTGAAAAAAAAAAAGCTCTCCTACCCTAAGCTTTTAGCTGTAACGCCTTGTCCAAATTTTTAGAGAATAAACGACAGAATATACGTGAGACTTTGCACACGCTTCTCTTTGGAATTCTGTTCGCAATATGCGATGTTCAACGGTAGTTAGTAGGGCGCATTTGTTCATTTTCGAAGCAGTCGTATTGTTTTTCGGGATTTGTAGTTATTATAAACATATTGTACGCTGGAACACACCCCATTGTAGCATAAATCCGACAATTTTCCTCTGGGCCAATTTATGTGTTTGCATGTCGATTCCCTATCCAGTGCGATATGGTTTATTCGGCACTTGGGACAAAAATGCAAAACGTAAAATCCCCCCGAACAAAAACAGAAACCGGTTTCCAACTTTTCCAGCGCAAACCGACATCCAATTTATGGTCAGCTTATTGCTGTTTCCATTTTGCGGTTCCGACTTTGTGTTTTTATGTCTCACATTCCTGTTAACTAGAGAGTGAACGTATTATTTTTGAGGGAAAATGGCGACCCGAAAAGGGGTTGTTACGTCGGGTGACTAATTAAACATGGTAATAAACTTCAGTACACATGATCAAACATATTCATATTCACCCCTGCAAAAACCCGAATTCTGTATACACAAGTCACGCGCGGATTTCGCCGGCATACATTAATATAGAAAAAAAAACAGCGAAAACAAGCGAAAGCGGATGGGAAAACTCAAAAGAATCGTTGGTTTCTTATAATAAAAGAGAAAAAGAACGGTCTTTTTGTTTGCGGAAAATCCCATTTTAAAGTTAAATAAGATTTTCTGGGTGATTTCCGTTTTCTTTTAGGTTTTCATAATAAAGTCTACGTAGATAATTTTTTATGTTTGACGGTTGAATAATGCGTGGTTGCGTGAATACGGCCACGTAATTAAGTGAAACGAAATCGAAAGGAAGAGAAGAAATGGGAAAACTTTTCAGGTCGTAGGGCGAAATTTATGGACATAAAACAGCATTTAACGGTAACATTCTACCTCAAAACAATAAATTAATGAAAGCAAAATCGTACTACAACAATTTTTCTGCAGTGCGTGATTCGTTGCAGAGAGCATTTCCATAATGTATACTTTCATAATTATTATAAATCTGATTTTTGGTTTTTGTCATCAATTATTAAAATGCGTAATATGTAATAAAACAAAGCTACAATTATAAATATAAATAGAAATTGAAATAAACTTTTTACTCTGGTTACATTTGATTTATTACACAATGTTAACACTAATAACAGTAGTGTGGGGAAAAATCAGAGCTTTAAACTCCGGGAATAACAATACTGAAAACCATTACAACCCGAAAATGTTGGCATTAGTGGATCACATCGTACTAAGAGATGTGCCACTTGTGTGGCCAATCTGCCACGTGCGGGCAGAATAAAGTAGGAGCTGATTCCACTGCGACTGACAAAGGCTACAAAAGGAAAAAAGTAAAATAGAAAAACAAGAGAAAATAAGAACACAGGAACACACACCCTTAGCAATGGTTTTAAACCATCAAATCTCACTTTAGTCAATGATAAAAATAAAAATAAAAAAGAATCTGGCTGTATCTATCTACGGTAAAACAAAGTGTGCCTAAAGATGACGTTCCAGCCTGCGTACAAAATGAAATACGAAATAAAAAACATTTCACAAGAAATAAACAGATAATAGTATATTATGCATCAAGGGACTAAAGTGAGTCATTTCACCCGAGAGTAGATTGTTGAGGAACAACTACTCGAGTGATGTAATGACACTTTAGTACCGTGGTGTATAGGCTATTTTAAATCACTTTTTGGAATCAATTTGTAAAGAATAATTCAAAACATCACATACCTAAACCAAAATGTTTCCAAAAATTACAAGTGCTATGAAAAAAATGAAATGCGTTGCCATAATTAAAATCTGACACTGTCAGAAAGCAAACTCGTTTCAATGAGTCTCAATTTTTCATTTTAAGACCTTTAAATGGAGTGTTCCAATGGCGGATTTAATATAGAAAAGCCAGCAGAAGATATGGTACAGAAAATCTTGCCCAAAAAGTCGAAGATGTATCAGAAACAGTATGAAGCATTCCTTCAATGATGTTCTGACCGGCGCGGCGAGTCGAAAATATCAATGAAAGTGCCTTGTTGGTATATTTTCAAGAACAGTCCAAGAAATATAGTCCTGCAGCACTTTGGACGCAGTACTCGACGTTGAAGAGCATGCTGAACGTAAAAAATAACATTGCATTGGCAAAAATCAGCTTTGTTGAAAAAGAAAAGCGAAGGTTATAAACCTAAAAAGTCAAAGTTCTTGAATATAAATCAGATCGACACTTTTTTAGTGTAGGCCCCATACAATAAATTTTTTAAATACAGGGTGTTTCATAATGACATGCTAATATTTAAAGAAATGATTCTTGGGCCCATTTAAAAAAAAAATCATATTAACATATTTTCGAAAATTTTTCATCGAAAATATTTCATCGAAAATATCAATGAAAGTGCCTTGTTGGTATATTTTCAAGAACAGTCCAAGAAATATAGTCCTGCAGCACTTTGGACGCAGTACTCGACGTTGAAGAGCATGCTGAACGTAAAAAATAACATTGCATTGGCAAAAATCAGCTTTGTTGAAAAAGAAAAGCGAAGGTTATAAACCTAAAAAGTCAAAGTTCTTGAATATAAATCAGATCGACACTTTTTTAGTGTAGGCCCCATACAATAAATTTTTTAAATACAGGGTGTTTCATAATGACATGCTAATATTTAAAGAAATGATTCTTGGGCCCATTTAAAAAAAAATCATATTAACATATTTTCTAAACGTCTTAACATTTGACATACAGGGTGCTAAATTTCAAAAAAGTATCTTTTTTATTAATATTTATGATATAGCTATTGCTAACAAAATTATTTTTTCTACAACCGTCAAAATACGACAGGGTTCGCGCATTACTCACAGTATGCAAACTGACACATATTTTCATTGTTATCTTTCTCGCACGTCGCCCATGGCAGCGTAAAAAAAAAGTTACTCGTTGCCATAGAACACGTGAAAAAAAGTATTTTGCGCGCGCCGTCAATACAGGGGTAGCAGAAAAGAACTGTGAAGCTTAATCGTTTATAAAAGCGTCAAAAGATGTCCCATATTAGTGGCAGGTGGACATTTATATGGTTGTAGAAAAAATGTTGTTCCTAATTCTTGCGCAAAGTGTCTTGAGGCCTGATGACTGAACTTGACCACTGCCCGAACTCCGCCTCGCGTCGTTCGGACAACTGCAGTCGCGTGCGCGAAAGTGTTACTTTGCGCACTTGTTAGGAAAATAACTATTATATATTATAGCGCTTTACTATAACACTTTACTCCCTATGGAGTAAAAAATTTACTTTACTCCCTTGGAACTAAATGATCCACTTTACTCCCTCCATACGGAAGTACAAAAAGGATGTATTCCAAAGAACAACACAACGAAAAATTGAATTATGATGGGAGTCGATCTAAATCTTACGGAGGCAGTATATGGTGGGGCCTTCTGGTCCGCAGGAGTGGGATGAAATAATCGTTTTGACATTTTCACGCCGAAACTTAAACTAGACCAAATATTCAACTGCAGAGATGGCACACCCTGCGGATGGACTACTTGACAAAAAATGCCGTTTGATTCACCACTTTATTGCATGAAGTAACGAGATTCCCGGTCCTAGACTAAACCGCACATATTCTACGTGGGCGGTGTTCATTTGAAAACGCCGTCTAGTTGGCTGTAAAATGTCTAAAGAAAAGGATAAAGGAACCAAAATTTCATTTACTTCCATTATGTCAACTTTGTCTGTCAAAAATGCAGAGCCTAGATGCAGAGTCTAGATGCCTTTTTCTAATGAGCACGAGGGATTTTTCAATACGTAATACTCGTTGGCATCCTTTTCCTCACAGTCTAATATAAGAGGAGGTAGTATTGCCATTTATGTTATTAGTGGGTTGCAGGCGAGTGGGGGCGGTCTTCTGAGACACCTTAAGGTGACACAAAATAAGAAGTAGCCCTGATGCTTTAAACTAATACAAAATGAAAAAGGAGGACTACAATCAAGTGGGCAATAAATGATAGCAAAACAGTCAATTCAAAAAATAAACCAAAAACTGCTCGGAATATTCCCAACTCTGAAATTAATGGACAAAAAAAAGACCAAAAAGCTTGAACAAAATCGAGCCCAAAGTTCCCTTTAAAATGATTTGTCGCGATTGTGGTTTTACCTACCTGTTCCTCAGATACTAGAGGACAAAGGAAAAGGTTTTAAGCTTATTTTTTTCAAAATCAATTATTTTTTTCTATTCTATATTTTCGTTCGTTTCGTTCTATTATTTTAAGCTTATTTTTTTCAAATTGTTTTGTCTCAGCTACAGCAGCTGCTTGTGCATTTATCCTGGTGACAACATTCAGTTTATAACCCAGTGGTATCATTTACAGCTCAAAATTAGCTTTTAAGAGATGTCGCAATCCCAGCTGTTCCTGAGATATTAAAAAAAAACAAATTTTCAATTTAATTTTTCAAAATGGCGCTATAGTATAAATTTGAAATTGTTTGTTTCTCCAACTGTCTGTAGATGAAGGAGGTCTCGGAGGTAGTTTTGGTCTCATTTGAACCCGCGGAACCGGTAAAGTTTCATACATGTTTTCAGTCTCAGGACTGGTAGACAACTTATGCAGCTGAGTACCTATAGGTTCATAACCATCATCTGTCTTGGTGCTCATGTTGCTCAGTTCCTCGTACAGTTTTTCCCCTTTTCAAATTTCCTCGCAATGCTCCACTTCCGCCCCTCCCTCAACTGTAACTCGTGCCATTTTCTTTACCATCTCGTACAACGTCTCATTCGCTGAACATTCAATCACACCAAAATCATTTATCGAATTAGTAATTTCGTCGTAACTCTTGAACTTTTCATCACTGTCTAACTCCAGCAGATTCTTCGCATCAAGAAAAATCGTCAATTTTTTATTTTCAATTCTAGTGCGGTGATGCCGTTGACGCCTAGGGGCGATATTTCGTTGTCATACAAGTGAAATCATTTAAAGCTCAACATTCCCTTTAAAATGAAGTGTGACAAACCCTGGTCTTGTTTAGCTATTTCGAAGAAATTATAGGTGAAAGTAATTTTCAACCATTGAATTTTTCCAAATTGTCGATACCTATTTAACATTATTAATAATTGATAATTAACGAACTTTATGTTTGGGGCTTAAGGCGGTGTTGTCATTTCTCCTAGTTACAATACAAGGCATCCAAGCTGCCATTATTTAGACCACAATGGTCCCTTAAAAAAGAAATGTAGCAACCTATGAGTACTCCTACTGGTTTTGAGTTACTACAGGCAAAAAATTTCATTTTTATTGGGTTTTCAAAAATGTCGCTGTCCTGAATTTTTTTAATTAATTTTTAGCCTCACTCCGCATTCTAGTAGATATTCCGAATTACAATAAAACCTGAGAAATTGCGAATTTGGGTTTTAGAACGTTGTTGTCATTTATTCTAATGGCGTTTTTTTTATCTAAGCGCTGTCATATATAGATATAAAAATTTCCTTTACAACGAGACAACCCCGGGCTAAAGTGAGCCATTTTACACTGATCCTCCAGTTACTTGATCCTCCAGTTGGAGGATCACCTCGACAAATGTTTCGTCTTACCAGACGATTTTATCGGACATTGCCTATTCAATCGACAAATCCTCCAAATGAACTGTCTTGCAATCGGTCTAGCAAGGGCTCCCTTCGACTTTGCAAGAATAACAAATAATTGGCTTGCAGGACAACTCCACAACAGCCATGAGGAGAAAGAAAATGTAGCCCTACATATGAAAGTGTTATCAAAAAACAACTTCCACTGAAAACTGTTGCTGGCAGCCACTTTTTGGAGTGGCTTGGGAATTATACATCGTATCAAAAATTATTATTACGGAAGTGTATGATAACATTGCGCGAAAAACTTACTTTAACCATACATAATAGTGAGTGTTTGTCATTTTCTAAGTTGAATTATTTAGAAAAGTAAATGATAAGGACACATTTTTGGTCCATGTCCCCACCAGTGCCAGAATAATAAATGTGGACCAAGTCCTGACAATAATCATCATCGAGCGAATTAGGCCTCAAGTTCAATAATTTCTGATTTTATGTCATTTGAGGTTTGGTGTGAAAACTGTACTACAGTAGAGTGTTTTGCATTTTGTCCCATACCCGAATAAACACTATCTACAATATGTTTTCTTAAAAACAACAAAAGAGTAAGTCTTACTTGCTCAAAGCGTTATACAAAGTTTTCAGTTTTTGATTATTCGAGTTAATAGGCAGCTACAACAAAAAATCTAGTACTACGTGTTAAACACAAAACATTTAAGTTACGTAGTAATTATTAAGCGAAAGCTTGTTTTTAATGTTTGTACTTTATAAATAGCATTTAAAATTATCATTGCATTGAAATACAAGAGAAAAAAATTGTTTTCAAACATAATTTTCTTAAAAAAAGTTCCAGTAAAAATTCTTATAATAACAAGTTTTGGGTAGTAATTTAGTTAAAGAATTTTGTGTTTGTACCAACTTGAAGCATATTATGTTTTATGTAGCGTATTATGACTGATAAGCTAGTGGTACCTATATCGTAGGTGGCAACACAGCAGCGAAAACATTAAAAAAAAACGAAAAAACTACTCACAATGAGGATCTGACGACGAGGGACGCACGATTTATTTAAAAAGAAGAAGGAGACTATTCCGTTCTAATGATTTTTGCTTTTCCTTTCGCAGCCAAGTGGATTTGATATTTTGCTTTAATCTTTTGTCGCTCTATAATTGTAAATATTAAGGCATTATTATTAGGCAAATTTAACGAAAAAATGGGTAAATCATCCAAACACCCTCTCAGTTGTTATAATTTGAAATAATGCGTAGAAGGGGCCTACTCTGTAAACATTGTTGTTTTGAGGGTAAAAAATTAAATGTTAATAACAAATCAAATTAAAAATAAAAATCTATTTTCGGCTTTACTGTCTATGACGTTTTCTTACCAGAGACACAGGTGGCAAGCAAATAATTTTCTATGCCCCTTGCCTTTCAAGAGCTATTTTGGATTTCTTTGGATTTCATGTTTCTTCTATTTATATCTCTATATTTAATTTAAAAGCGATCGTGAAAAGAAATAATTATTTAGCTATCACGCAACCGTTCTCAAAGAATCAATAATTATATCGAAGCTTAAGAATTAATATTGGCTTAAGTTGTTGTTAACACAAAAATGTAAAGATAGCTAAGGGAATGTTTACAGAAAACGGCCTAAACAAAACAAAAACAATATATAACTTAAAATTCGAAACACGCTAGATGAAAAGACTTTTTTTTATCATTATCAGCAAAAGTATCGAAGAGATAAGTTGCATAGAGAAGAGGAAGATAAATTAATAACAAAGGCAACATAACAGTATTGCATTTAAGCGCAAAAATACAAACAAAATTTAGCCACATAAAGTGAGTAATTAGTTATGCCTAGCAAAGATATAGATAACTAAACGAAGTATGTACCTAAATTAAGCAACTTCCGCGGTTCCACAGTTATGTGTGTTTATGAGCCAACTTTTAGCAATTCCAAACCCTTCACATTGTTTAAAAAAACAAAGAATTGCTGAATTATAATCGAATCGGTAATAAGTATATATTTAAAAAAATATCTCTTGCATATCTGTTCTGCCTTGTCCACACTATATAAACAAAAACCTGGCATTTTTCATCAATAAAATTGTAACGGAACCAATAAAATAAAAAAATTTTTTTTTTTAATAAAAACTCATGCAAAAATGAAATAAAAACTTCGACATTACATAATTCCACAAAAAAAAACGAATTGACTACGGTTACCTTGGTGGAAAATAAAAATAATACCTGTGGAATGAACTAAAAAAACTTGAAATAAAACCAAAAAGTCTGGGTAAATAAATAAAAAATCGAAGTATGTGTACATAATTGAATTAAATGTGTGAGATTATTACTTACTTGTGTCAATATTCCTTTGAAGATGTGTAGCGATCCGATGTCTAGCATCATTATATTCTAAATGCAGACCCAACCTTAGTATCGTTGGGTTCTTCTCAATCAGCTGCGTTATTTCCATTTCTATTTTGTTGCCCAATATTTGTGTCCTCTGAAACAAATATAATCGAATTACTAATAGTATATTGTTTAACGAGTGAGGAAAATAGCATTTTTTTTTTCAAGCGGACTAAAAGTACGTCATTTGTTTTCTCCATAGGCACACCTAAAGTGGGGTTTCTAATCCTGAGACCAAAAAGTAGCAAAAAAGTCGTAGGCAGTAAAAGTAAAGTCAAAAGTCACCGCTACTGTCATGGTGACCCATATATAAATGATTTTTAGGGCGTCGTTACATACAGCGGAATTTGGTTAAAAGCGGAATGGAGTGTAATTTGACAGTTGAATTTAAACCAATCAGATAAAAGCTAAATTAGGAATTGACTTGTGTAATGACGTTATTGACATTTCTGCTTCGTTCCGCTCCGTTTCGTTCCACTCTATGTGACGGCGGCCTCATTCACGAAAATTATTTGAACCCTAGATGACATCAGATAGACCGATCTGAGTGTATTGCCATCTTTACATTCTTATTGAAAAAACAAATGATGGGAATACTCTCGCTCGAGAGCACCACCCGAAGCCGTTATTAAGTTGAGTTCGGTAATTACATCTCGAGCGCTCGGGATATCAGTCTATCTCTCCCTAGTTTGTTAAAATTTTAGGAGATGGTCTGTGTCCGGAGGGCTCGGATGGAATTACCGAACTCGGCTTAAGTCGAAATCGCATATTATGTTCTCGAATTGTGAGCTCGTCTGTTAAATGTCATGCGCGTCATCATATTTATCTAACAATGTGATTTTTATTAATTTGGTATTAATAATAATGCTACAAATGTTTAGTTTACCATAATTTACCTAAACCATCTAAACCATTGGTTATGATTTAATACCATTAAAACCTTTGAACATTGAAAACCTCCATTCTAACACATTCTATTTATTTTACAAATAATATACACCACTATAATTGGGTAAGTACCTAGATCCGCTTAAAGAGGATGAGAGAAAATTGCATTCGCAACGTTTCGATCTTTATTTGGATCTTCTCAAGGCTTTATGTTCAACAATAGCGTATTCCATTGTAAAGTTAGTGCCGCACCAGAGCAAATATTGTACACCATTGGTGAAGTTAGTGCAAGTTTGGGTGTTCCATTGGGAAACGAGTGCCGCACTTTTTGCACTTAGTGCAGCCAGTTCCGCACCAGGTCGGGTAGGTGGTGTGGCACCGGTTTTACGAGTATTGGTGGGTGGGTTTTCAAAATCACCCATTTTTCTTTAATTGTGGAATGCTTTAGAACGTTAATACCCAACTAAAGAAAACGGACACAACTTTTAATTTTTGCACAAAATTAGGAAAATTTCCGCCAAAGATATTTCAAGGTCATAAAATCGGTCTCCATTGACTTTGCACTTTTACTGCACTGACAACGAGCGAGTGCAGCCCTCGTGCGATTCTAGTGCAGCACTAATTTTACCAATGGAATACGCTATAGACGGACAGCTTAGTCTCCAGATGTGTTCATGTCTTAAGTACTCGCAGAGTTTGTTCACCGTACGCCTGTGGATATGTCGAAAAAATCCCCTATTTTCTGACATTACATGTATGCTTTGTGTCCTTCCTAATACAATGGAACTGTAGATAGCGGGTGTAGGACAAATAAGAAGCTACTTCATAGTTGCGAATACGCCAACGTTTCTATCTTTATTTAGATCTTCTCCAGGGCTTTCTGTTTAACAAGGAGGCCAGCATTTTCACCAGCACAGTAATTTTCCCTACCGATCACATTACTGAGTTTTATTGTACGCACATCAGGAATTTAGTGCAATTTAGTGGTATTTAGTGGAATTAAATTTAGTTATATTTAGTGGAATTTAAGGTTAACTATACGGAATAATTTCACTTCGTAATGCTAAAGCGTTTCCATACACTGTTGACAGTCTAGTACATTTGTACTAAATCTAGTACACATTTGAGTACCTACATCTAGTATGGTTGTACTGTTTGGTTGCGTCCCAGTGCCTGTCTTTCACTTTCTTATAAATTTTACTGGCAAAAAGCATTAAATATTAATTGTATGAAAATAAAATTCTTAAAACTAAAATGATTATAAGAATAACCAGAATTAATCCGCTTACTTTGTTAACTCTGGCAGTACAACAAGTATTTCAATTTACTCCTTATATTTTAAACGACGTAATTGTTCAGTGTCGCCTGCAACATACTCCAATCGTGTACCTATATGCTATTGTGCCAATCCAGTACTTTTTACTCAAATTTAGTACAATTTTTGTCAAGGTCTGACATTTCATATAAAATATTCTGGCCACACTGTCGACTTACGAATATTATCGTCCCACCGTACAGTATCGTCGATAAAATCACCAAATTCACCGACAGACCCACTTCAAAATATCTTTACCATACTTGTTATATCTTGATGTAGACAAGAACAAGAAGAAGAGTGGCCGCCAACATACATCCCATTTTATTTTGAGATTTCCGTTGTTCCATCTGCGTCTAGAGCTCCCCTCTTACTTTTGCAGTATATGCCAATTGTAGTGAATTTACTTCAGCCATACACCACAAATTACGAATGAGCAGACATACGGAAATAGCCATCTAGTAAACCGGTGGAAGTCCACCTAATCCAGTGAATAATTCTAAGATGTTGGTAGACTATGTAATATTTTAAGAAGTATTTATTCGATGTAGCTTTCTGGAGAGACTCATAGATGTCGCCACAATCGGTGTTTAAACAAGATATTAAATTAAGTGAATAAAAAAAAGAAAAATATAGGAATAAGCCGGAACTCCTACTTCATCGGCCGCGATCGGTGAGCACACATCACGATACTCGCCATTTCGTAAAAAAAATAAAATATAAAAATTACTCTTCTATTTACTTCGTCATAACTTTGTCCAGGGTTATATCTTCCTCCTATTAAGATTAAAGGGTTTTAAAGCCCAGAAATGGTGTAGGAGACATACAGGGTGCCATGATATTAAATCAAAGGTATTTAAAAATAAGAAAGAAAAAGTACCATCGTCATTTTATTCACAAAATGTTTTTTTTTACTAGTGACAGAGGCGCTCGCCTAGATATGGCCCTACCCACACCATGCTCAAATCATGTCTTTAATAGTTATTGTATCATGAACCTCAACTAACCTGGTTGGTCGCCCGGAACTCCTCCACGCTCTTCTGTTTCAACAGAGACTTTATCAACCTGACAATGCCCAGCGGCGTTAGATTGTTGCTCTCCACGTTGACAACCCTCACGTGACTGTTATTCTCTAAGGCTTGAGCCAGTTTCTCTGCACACCGGTCTGTTAACCCCGTGTTCGTCAAGGATAACGTTTCCAGGTGCGTATTTTGTTCCAAACCGGCAAAGAGGTTATTGAATTTCTCGTCCGAGATATTCTAAAAAAAAAAAATGAAACATAAGTAAATCGAAATCAAAATTAATTGTTTTTGTTTTGCATGGGACCGGGAGTTCGAAATCATATCAGGGACAAATGAAAAGTTTGATTTAAGCCGTCAGTACGTATGCCAGTAGATTTCGATTTCAGAAGAAATAAGTACATTTCGACGTTTTAAAAACTAATATTGGTGGTTTGCTAATGTCAGCCAATCAGTCGTTAACAAAATAACTGTTCAGAATGGGCTATTCAGAACTCCATACTTTTTGGAGAGTAAGTCGAACAAGGTGTCAAAACGATAGAGTAAAGGTAAGTTCGTAACGTTTTTTTCATTTATAAATAAAAAAAACTACTGCTTTCTCTAACATTTGGAAGTTTTCAACTTTGCCCATCTGTATGAAAATCGAGTATCGTACTTCCAGCTGAAAACTCTTAAAAGATTAGACGTTGACAATTGACATTACTTGTTTTTTTGACCATTCCAGAACAGCTGATTTTATAAGAATAAGATACCATTAAACATAATAAGAATCACACATAGATAATAGTATATTATAAACCAAGGTTGTGAAGTACATTATTATGACCCGAACGTGAAGTTTAAATCCCGAAGCGCATAGCGCTGAGGGATCTAAGACGTGAGGGTCATAAGTAGTTCACAACCGCGGTGTATATGCGATTTTTTCCACTACTAGACTCGATAAGTCTACAACAGAAAATTGCCTAAATTAGTAAGAATAGCGCTCCGCATATTTTATTACTAAGAACAGGCGCGTCTACAATCCATATGGAGGCTTCGTTACCGTGGCAACCGATAAATAAGATCGCCGTATGACGATATCACGGCGCCTAATGCGCCTGACAACTGACAGCTTTATTTACCGGTAAATAATCGGCCATAACGTTGTCAGTATAGACCGCTTATGTTCAATTGTTTTATAAGCAAAACAAGAAAACCTACTTTACAGTCATTTTACTGGCCTTTAACGGTCCGTATTAAAGCTAGTAGTGGAAAAATTAAATTATTAAAAAAATAGTAAGAACGGCAACACCGCAGCCAGTTTAATAATTATGAAGAACCTATTTGTTTTGATGTTTAAGGATTTTTTTTTAGTACTTCAGCCACGGTTCAGTAATCTACTTCCAGTACACCGCCCAGTTCAGTAAAGATCAACCGTCGAGTGATCGAACTTGTTATAAGTTCCATCACTCGACGGTTGGCGCTAAACCTTTCTGCCCCTGTTCTCTCTATCCAAGATCTCTATTCTGGCTAGCAGTCTAGTATACAGCGATAAGTAGGATTCACCCTGCCCTTGTACGTAAAACTTTACGTTAGAATTGGAATTCGGACCCTCGTTTTTCCCCCTACAATTTTTTTGATGTTAAAAAAATTGTCGGTATTTCGCAGATATGAAGGGAGTGCTCGAACTGTTTCTATTCTTAAACTGTGTTTCAGCTACAAAACTATAAAATCTGCTAAGCGAAACATCTTGGACTTCCATTGTCTTTATTGAGTTTTTTACACCACGTTTCGAGCAGTGGAATCTCTGCTCGATTTCAAGTAATATAAATTCTGCTTTAGAGCTTTGGCCTAAAAGACAGTTTAGGAATATACTATAATATATATCAAATCAAATATGATTATCAAGATCAGGTTTTAAGTTAAGTCTGATATTTAAATAGGTTGGTCCGCCATATTGCCTTGAGGGGCACACATGTCAAATGACCAATCCAGAATTACGTTATTTGACATGTTTGGCCCCCAAGGCAATGTCAGACACTCAGAAAATCTATTCTCCGTTCTGCATCTATAGCGTTCGTGTAGAGACTTTAAAAGAATCTTGAGCTGAATGCAGATTATCACAAATTTCTTGGGTACAGTATTGAAGAGTTTTGAAATTGTTCCAGCCACTAAAAAACGCATTAAGAATTCAACTTTTAACACGCTAATAAATTATTGAACATAGCGTTTTAAGACACTAGTGTTAAAAGTAAATTACTTTTTTCTACAAACGTCAAATAATGACGCATTTTACGCTTTCATTAGACAAACGAAAACCTAACCTTTTTTGAGGATCAGAATGTGAGTTTACTCAACCAATTATTAAAAACGTCATTGTCACTTTGATTTACATTTTCAGATTGTGCCTTCAGTTATGCTCAGTTGTGATTCACATTATTTGAAATTGATCGTTTGCAGAAAAAACGCTGTATGCATTACGAGCAAAAAGTAACTTTTTTGCTCTCGAGTGATTGCCGCTCTCCGCTTCGCGTCGAGCGGCAAACTTCACTCTCCGAGCAAAAAAGTTGTACTTTTCGCTCTTAATACATAAATAACTATTAATACGGTTTTTTAAAATAAATAATACTACTTAAATTTTCATAGAATAATTTTTAATGCGTTTATAGAAAAATATGTTGTATGGTATTCGTGTTAAAGTTATGGTAAAAATTGTATGGTATTCGTGTTAAAGTTGTTTTAAGGAACTCATACGAATTGCACAATGCGCTTCGCTGGTGCTGTAAACTTTCACATGCGTGAATTAAACTTGCACTTTTCACACAGCTATTTATGATGGACAAAAGTCCATCATAAATAGCTATTTTGAAACCCCTATTTACGAATTATGGCTTTATTGTATGCATGCTCAAGCTGTATTGAAGATTGAGGGTCAAAACGTCTCTACAATTGAAGCCATAAAGGAGAAAAAGAAGTAAGGACAATTTGGTACTGAAACAAACTATTCTAGTTTGTTTCAATAGCTATTAAAGTACGGACCCATTCAGTCCGTACTTTAATAGCTAAATTGTGGGAGACTCACTGCAGTGATGTTAGAGAAGAGGAAGTCAAAGCAACTGTTTCTGAATTCTACAAAATAAGCAAGGAATGTTTGGAGAAATGGGCTTTTTTCTATGAAGAATTAGAAGTATTTCAATTGGCGAATTTAACGCCACTACTGCAACCAGGATACAGAAACATGTTACTAATATTCACTCATCTCAAGGTACATTACTCGTGAAAAAGTTACGCGACAGAATAATGAAAATATTTCAATTGAAAAACGTTGGTTTGAGCTATTCACTCATTTTCAAGCCGACAATTTCAATCACAAAAATTGTATGCCTTTCGGGTCCAACCACCAGTGGAAAGTTTTTTCTCTGATTAGTAAATTGTGAAATCATGCCAAGAATTCCATATAGTGTGATGTGCGTTTTCCTAATCAGAAACCATCAAGAGATAGCAATTCTCTGCCCAAACAGTCAACAGTCCATCTAACAACTTTTTACCAGACTACCGTCGTTGCAACACTTCAAAATTAATTAAGATGCATGACAACTGTTCATATCGGAGTCGCTATTAAACTTGTTGTAACTACCATAATAAAGACGTCCAAAATTTTTCTCGCGGCATTATAAATTAATCGGTCAATTGCACTTTTGGCTATTGTAGGGGTAGATAATTTTTGCAAAACATAAATCATTTTGAAGTCGCTTTTGACTCAGACTTGGCCTCATATGCTGAAACATACTTTGGCCTCCGATATTCGGCCAAGACAAAATAAACATTCTTAATCATCTGCATACAATAATAATTTTACGACTTCATAATTTTATAATGAAGAAATAATAAATGGCGAGTATATTGGTCGAGTGCCAGAAAAGGCACAATTTATTGCGTTACACTCTGTTTACAACTAATGTTAATAAGTATTATTGTGGAAAAACATTGGTTTATAAATGTGGCAAAATTCGAAGTAAACCAAAGAGTCTGTTAAGGCAAATCAGATTATCATATACAGATTTTGGTGAGTATTAACAATTTATAATTTATCATAGTTCTGTGGGCAAGTGCTATATCAATAAGACGATATCGTGAAAATTCTTTATGCCTGAAGCTGAACCAAACATTTTAAAAGTCCTTGATAAAACATTTGAAATGTTTCTTTAGTAAGTCCTTGATAGGATAGAAAGTGCTCACAGTGAAAATGGTTGTTTTCAAAACGGTAGCTTTTAAAATTTTATTTTAATTACTGCTCTTTTATTTTACTTAAAACAGAAAGTCTGTAATTTAAGTATTTAAGAAAAACCTTTCAGCCTTAACTGGATTTTTTGAGACTACTATGCTCCATTTGTGCCCCATACGGCTGTTTCAGACTTAGAAAATGTTTTAGCTTTTATGTTGGAAAGTCAGCTTAAAATACTATACGTTGCCTTTCTTGACTTCTAGTTTTAAATTATTTTTTTGGTACTATCATTTATAGTTATGGTGGTTAGCACGTTTAGGACAATGAAACCCCCTTGTAGGGCTATTTTCTGGTAACACGGATGGGGTCAATGTTTAATTGTACAATAAAATGACAAGCCAGTCATTGTTATATATACAAAATAATACCGTGTTTAGTGAATCTCTAAAAAATTGAATCCTTTGTTTTTGCTGTTGTGTGGAGTATGTTGTTCTCTTTGTTTGTCTTTTTTTTTAAGTCGTCATGGATGTACAATTAAACATTGACACCATCCTTGTTCCAGACGTGAATTATAAGTCGACACGTTGGCCGTTTTTCCAGTTACAAGGGTGTTTTATTGTCCTAAACCTGCTAACCACCATAACTATATATGCTTAAGGAAGCGAACCACCACCGCCGTACTACCATTTGTTTTTTCTAAGTTCTTGACAGTTTTCCAGTGCCTCAGAAATTGTACATATGGCTGTTTCCGACTCAGAAAATATTTTCCAGCCTTATTTGAACTACTAAATCTTCAATTTATTTGAAGGAGAAATTGGTCAAATAAGAAAACTTTGTGGTCGATTTTCTGAGACTACACTGCTCTATTTTTTTCCTTAAATCCTTGTAAGTGACTCAAAAATTCCTCAAATAGCTGTTTTAGACTCAGGAAATGATCTGGATTTAAAATTTTATTTGAATCATAAAGTTTTTGATGTTTTTAATAAATTAAAAATTTAAATTAAGAAAATAAAAAATGATGGGAGACATATGTGGAAGCAGTTTTTACAAGTTTTCCCACAAAGAATTGATCAAGTAGTCATTGCCACTTTTTCTTTTATAAAACGCTATAGGAAAAAATATCAGGGCAAAATCCACTGCATTAACCTGCACATCAACATAAGCATCCATGTCAAATTCTCAATTAGTGTCACGGAACTTTTTTATTTTAACAAGTTTTAAAGGCTCAGGGTGGTGAATTGAGAACTCTAGTGTATATACGACTACACTAAGACTGACAAGTCTTTAAACCACTGTGTCTATTTTATAGATTGACTTACCTTAATGTTATTCCAGTTGAGATCAATATATTTGGGATCGTCGTTCTGCACTCGTCGTATCGAGTCGTCGACGTCCGTACTGTTCGGTGGGTCCATTGGGAATATTTTTTGCTTGGACGCTTTCGTGATACCGTCCCATCCAAGACCAACGGGTTGACCTTTGTTCAGCAATGACGCATGGTATTGGTCCTGGTTCATCATCGAGTGGAAACCCAAAATGGCTAAAATATAGAATACATGTAGCAAAAACAGCACAATTTTGTTCGGCGGATTAGGATTAAGACAAAAGTCTGCTAAACTCGTATTTTTTATTAGCTCTAATACGGAAAAATATACAGAATGTCGATTAGAGACCAGTAGCCTGTACGAGGTGTTCATTATAAAACTTCATCTAGCAGGCTATGAAATTTTGACAGAAAAGGATGACATAATCAAAATAAATGGACTTTTGTTTGTTCATCCTTTTCTTTTAACATTTCACAGCCAACTAGATGCAATTTTATAATGAACACCCCGTACTCATTTTAACAAATTCAAAAAATTGATTAAAACTGCATCACTCGCCACTACAACACCGGATTCTGTGACCCTTTAATAAAATAGTATATTATAAACCAAGATTGTGAAGTACATTATGGTCATAAGTAGTTCACAACCGCGGTGTATATGCGATTTTTTTCACTACTAGACTCAATAAATCTACAACAGAAAATTGCCTAAATTAGTAAGATAGCGCTGCGCATATTTTATTACTAAGAACAGGCGCGTCTTCAATCCATATGGAGGCTTCGTTACCGTGGCAACCGATAAACAAAATCGCCGTATGATGATGTCACGGCGCCTAATGCGCCTGACAACTGACAGCTTTATTTACCAGGGAAATAATCGGCCATAACGTTATCATTATAGACCGCTTATGTTCAATTGTTTTATAAGCAAAACGAGAAAACCTACTTTACAGTCATTCTGCTGGCCTTTAACGGTCCGTATTAAAGCTAGTAGTGGAAAATAGTATATTGTTTAACGAGTGACGAATATGGCATTTTCTCTCGCAAGGGAACGATAGAAAATGCTTTTTTGACGAGTAAAACACTACACTTTTTCTTCGACCATGCTAACATTAAGTCTTCATTCACTTTATAAACAATTTCTATAGAGTATTTCTTTCAAAAATTAAGGCGCGTCATTGTCAACATGACACCTCGACTGTCAATGAGTTCAGTTTGGTCAAATTTCAACACTTTGATTCACTTTTCTGACGCCTGGGCAGACTAAATATACATGTTTTTCTATGATATTACCATTTTCCATGGGGTTTTATAAGATTAGACCAGTTAAATCGCATTTAATTGGCTGTATACCGGCGAAATTAGAACAACTTACTTTCGTCACTAGAGACAAAAGTTAACGTTATGGGATTTTCTCTCACTAGTAACGAAAGTTACGTTTTCGGCTAAGGCAAGCTATGACAAAAGTTGTTTATTAATATGGATCTTTAAAAATTAATAATAAATTTAGGTTGTATTTTGAAAAACTCAAATGCAGTGTGACCATTTTTCGAGCTTAATCATGGGGAACTAGGTTATTTAAAGGGATATGAAGAAGGTTAAATTAGCATTCTCGACATTTGTAACAAACGTTTTAATTTTTTCTAGTGAAAATTTAAAGAGATAATTAAAAATAATTGACACTTCTTCACAGACACTTTTTACTCTCTTCAACGTGGTATTTTCAAATTTAAAATCCGACGTTTCGTTTTCATGCAACCATCATGAACTTTGTTTTTTTAAATTTAAATATATAATTTTAAGTTTCTGAATCTCCTTGCAATTCTGCATTAGGTGATATGCGAAAATTAATAATTCTATTAAGACTGTCCAACGGTACCTACCACCAATCAAACTTTTAATCTTTACAGTGTGCGAAGATTCCTCCTAAACTATCGGCGAAGAAAGTTTCTGATCTACGGGGGCCAAAAACATCGTGACCCACTTTATCAACGGATTTTAATCACATCAAAAATCAGCAAAATCTAACCTAAAAGTTAATAGAATTATTATTTGTCGCATATTAACGAATGCAAACCATATTTAAAAAAATAAAGTTGATGATGGTTGCATGAAAAAGAAACGGCAGATTTTACATTTGAAAATACCACGTTGAAGAAAGGAAAAGTGGGTATGGAGAAGTGTCAATTATTTTTATTTAATTATTACTTTAAACGAAAAATAAAAACGTTTTTTCAAGATTTCGCATTTTTTGTGAATATTTCAGAAACCAGTAAAAATTTTCTAAAATTATAAACGTCATATTTATAGATTTCTACCTGCGCAGCTTTGGCGTAATTTAACCTTCCTCCTATTTCTTCAAATAACCGAGATCTCCAGTTAAACTCGAAAAATGGCCACCTTGTAGTAGAAGTTGCAATTCTTGCCAAAACTTGAAACGCAATTTTCTTGATAATTGAAAATATCGACGTAATTCGCACATACATTATTTTCCATATACAAGGTGGGCCATCGAAAACGTACCGCAACGCGCAACTGACAAGAAATTAAGTTTTACAAAAAAAGTCATAAACACGACCAGTTTGCTTTACCTACAATTTGAACCCACTGAAATAGGGCTTTAACCTGTTTAGGTTAACAGGAATTCGCCCGGTACGACATGTATCATCTCTTTATTCATATGTAAGCCATCAGACACCTAAACATCTCGCGACAATTATTGGTTTGATGGTTCTTAATAACACAATATATTCGGCCATAAAACCCTATAGTAGGCCGTTGCTTTATGCCGAATTTAACAGAAGTGTTAATTGAAGAATTTGTATATAAATAACAATCTACAAAACTTGATTAGATCATTTCTATTATTGTTGAGATGATCCAAGCTAAATATTTATCAAGAAAGTTTAATGCAGCAAAAGTAGATTTGAGATAAAAGCCTTACATAAGAACTATGTTCGCTGTACTGGAACAATTAATGGGAATTTACTATTAAAAAGTAAAATGCACGTAAACGAGACATTGTTCAAGCTCTCAATTTCGACAACTTTCACGAAAAAGAAATCTGAAGATCCTGCAACGCGTTTACAAAAAGTGAATGGTTCGAATTAAAAAACTAAATGCACTAATGTGAAACAATCATCAAGCCATTGTAACAAGGTTCTCGTAACCCACACATGAATAAAACAAGCATTCAGAGGTCAAGGCGTGCATACAAGCACGTGCATTACTTAGAATCACCTTTTACTTTTCAATAGAACGATTTTACTATTTATCTACTCATTGAATGACGATTGATGTGTGACTATCACGAATACATTTTCCCAGCAACAAAAATAACAATCTGCGTTTTGAAAATGGTTAAATGCAGGTGTAATTTCATTTCGTTATAAATATAGACAATCTTACCTGCCAAGTCAATGATTTCCTCCTGTGACGCGTTTGTCAACGCGTGTTCATACTCATCTCCTAAATCTATTTGAATCTTTTCCTGTGCATCGATTTCATTTTGTGGTGGGGGTGGTGGGATGTACTAAAAATAATAGACATTTTTGATTAAATCTCTTTCTCTGCTGATATAATTTCTGCTTGAGTCATCAGTATTAGTTTAAAATTATATACCCAAAACAATGAAAAATAACATACGCATTTTTTTCCTTTTAGTCTCTTCTCATATAATCAATTTTTATCATTCCTTATTTTAATGATATACTTTACCAAAAATGCCATAAGAAGACACTTTGTAAATGTCTGAAACTGTAAAATAGCTCCATGAAATGTTTAAACTACAATATAGCCCCTAAATTTGAACACCCAAATTTTCTTACAGAGCTTTTGGTTACCATGGCCTACATGAGGCCTACATGAGGCCATGGTATACATGAAAGCCATGTAGGGCATGGCCTACATGAGGGCTATAACCTCTCTCAACAAAAACCAGCAATTTTTGCAAAGCACCAAATAGGATAAAGTATGTGCCACTGGAGAGCCAGCTTTGTGAAATATAGAAAAGCAAAGCTGGTACTAATAATAAGAGGCAAAATAACAAAACATTAAACTATGACAGATTACTGTCCATTAACCACCGTTTATGCGACAAGAATTCATTTAGTTTCCTCAGCTCTCTACAGCGTAGTAATTACTTTAAGAGAATAATAGTAATTATCATAATTAATACTCTCTCCAAGATGAGTGCAACATTTTTATGTATGTTCGATGATGAGTTCTATTTAAATGAATGTAAGGAAATTTTAAGTGCAAGGAATGTGCAAGCTAACTTGCTAAGCATCAGGTAATCCAATTAACATACAAATATGGCAAAGGCTCCTTCAAACCACTTAATGTTGACTTATGGCTTGCTGAGAAATATCTAGATACGTCTATGTAAAAATGTTCATTATTGGGGAATTTGGGTGATCATCAATTTTTATCCTTATACTGATATTTAACAATAGTAACAATATTCTTTGTATTTTTTTATAATTCAAAATTATAACTCTTTACTTTAAGAATTGGCAAAATCCACTAAATGGCAACTAATCTTAAGCTTACTCAAATGTAGAATTCTTAGGACATACACTTAATAATTCAAACCAAAAATCAAAAGCCCGTATATTATGACCATTCCTTTTGTAATGAAAAAAGGTTACTACATCCTGAGTGTGTTATATACGGGGTGTTCATTATAAAATTTCATCTAGCAGGCTATGAAATTTTGACAGAAAAGGATGACATAATCAAAATAAATACACTTTTGTTTCTCCATCCTTTTCTTTTGACATTTCACAGCCACCTAGATGAAGTTTTATATAAAAGTAAATGAAAAAGTAATATAAAAGAAAATGATGTAAAAGTAAAGTATAACTTTGAATGAATGGATTATTACACTAACTTTACTTACTTTTTTGCCCCTCACAACACCAGCTACATAAGGCAGCGACTCCGGAATATCTGGAGTTTCTATTGCTTGCCTATTGATATGTTCAATTAATTGTTTCCTATTTAGAGGTCCCGTTGGTTCTTTATCACAATCATAACTAGTCCTTTGGGAAGGGGGTAGAAATGAATCCTGCAAAGAAAATGCAGTTTATAGCACAATTCTCGATTAAATAATGATATAATAGATGTTTATCAATGTTAAAAGTGCAATTTTAAGGCATGCATGTAAAACTCTGCAGGATGAATTCTGAGGTGGAATCTGCAATTCGCATGAGTTCCTTAGAAGCACTTTTAACTTAAATGTATTAAAAATTATTCTTTCCCTCATTTGCATGCATGTTTTCTCTTATTTGCATCAGATTTTTGCCTGCATCAGATTTAGACAAACTGTTAGATGTCTACATATAGGACCAATCAATTAGAAAACAATACTTAGCAGACTATCATTACAGCCTACTGAAATAAGGAGCATAGCTTAAGCGCAACCCAAGAGTTGAAACAAGAAACTAGCAATGTCTTGTGTTGGGCTATCCTTCACGTAATGCTTGTGCCTCAGTCTCAGCTTATGCATATATAAATATCCTTCTGTGCCGGTCTGGTACACTTGAGGGAAATCATATACTAATTTGTTTTTTGGAATTTTTTTGTTTAGAATACAATAGAATAGACAAAACTAAAAATTATGGGCCACAGAGGAGGTTGAAAACATGAATTGGTTAGAATAAACATGTATCTTATTTATGGTATGTATAAAGATGTATCACAAAATGGAATTTGAGTAATGTAATGTGTGGTTATGTGAAAACCAACTTAGCCACTGGGCACTACATATAAAAACAAAGCTGCCCTAATGGGCCACTTGGCCCCTCATACAAAGTGGACCTCACTGGCTGCTTTGGCTGGGCCTATGAAGCCGGTTTGTTCTTAAGTAACCTAACCAAAGGAAAAAATAACAGAACTAACCTAAGCTGTCCTAACCAAAGGAAAAATATCTGAACTAGGTATATATCTGAAAAAATAACTGAACTAACCTAAACAACCCCCCTTATAGGAAAACCGAGAGGTAGTAATATGAGATAACCTCAGATTTGTGTTATTTTGGCTTTCAAGTACGTATATTAGAAATATATAATTCTAAAATTTAATATTATTATACATATTTTCAAATTTTACCTAGACTGTCTATTTTCTGTCTGACTTATAAGAGCTTGTGCTTCTTCTGACTCAGATTTAATGTTTACGATGCCATGCTTATATTATTTACGCAGCTTGATTTATTAGCAAGAATTTGGACACCTAAAGCGCATTACCAATGAGCATATTGTAGTGAGTTAGATATAACTAAAGAATTACATAAAAGTTAAAATAAAAGTACTTACATCAGGATCCACTTCTTTGGCTAAAATATTAATTTCTTCTGGTGTTAACTTATCTAAGAGGGTGTCTACATCGACATCTTCGTAGTCTTTTCCATATAACTTGGCTGGGGTTGTCATTGTTGTTGTGGTAGTTGTGGACGAGGTCTGGAAGCAAAGATTTACTTAGTTTAAAAACATTCACACAAAATTATATAAATAATAACTGTCGAATTATGTTACTAAATTAAAGATTAAATGGCATTAGATTGGACTCTCAACAAGCTTCTACCTATATGTAGTACAAGTGGATGATAAGACGCCTATCAATGAGGACACCTACTTTTCAGTGATTATTATATTGAACCTATTGATCAAAGATATGTTAACTTTTAACAGAAGAGGTGATAGATTTTGTCTTTGTGGTTTACAGCACATACCAAAAGACTGGAAAAAATCACTTTATTTGAGCACTTGTAGGCTGTGTAGGGCGTTGTTCCAAATTAACCTATAAACTACACAATAGAACAATCGGTTTTTTTATTACTCTTGCGGAATAGAAGAACGTCCGGGGTTATTGTTCTTTGATGTTAAAAGCACCAATTGTAATTTTCCACACCCAAAAACTGAAAATCAACTAATAAATGCCACTTACATTCACTAGAAATCGTTTGAGCACTTAAGAACACACAGCACAAACTGTTTACAGGAGAAAATCTATAAAATAATTAAATTAATTATTATTGTCCCTGTCAAACTGGGAGATGACACATGTGCAATGAATACATCTTCTTATCCTCTTTAAATTTAAACGCTGCCATGAGAAAAAGCGAGAGAGATAATTGATTCCATGCAAGGTCATTAATTGGTGACTGGAGCGCCCGGTGACTAAACGCAGGCTATCCTTTTCGAATGGCCTCGATACGACAGAGAGAGAATGACGACTCTACGACTTGAGCAACATGTCTTATGAAAATGTGTTATGAAAGATATTGAAAGTAAAATGTATTATACTACTAAAACGAGGTGAAAAAGGGAAGACATAAGGCTATCTGAGCGCCTAATTTCATTCTTCTTGGGAGTTTAGTCCGGGATCGAAGGCCTACACCAATGCTGTTCCTGTTATAGACCGGGCGTGTTTCAAACAAAAAGAGTTTTTTTTTTTATTTCAGGCTGGACTGAAATATACAATGTTCTAAATACACAACGTTATATTCGGTTATAGACAGTGTTTCTCTTCTAAATATCGTACATGAATCTGATGATAAAGAATCTCTTCTCATCAAAAATATGTGAACATAATATATAAGATAAGCCATTCACTTATTATTGTCATCAAGCAGGCGTTGGAACTTTTGACTTTGACATTTTTATCGTATCTTATCATGTGCTAAAAGGAGATGTGTATAAAACAAATGAAGGTTTCAAGGGTAACTAGATGACAAAAATAAGTCAATGGGTAATAAGTTTAGGTTTTACCGCCGGGCACAGGGTAAAATTTGTTATCACTAAAAGACACAGTTAGAGAATGTAAGATAAACATTTACATCTACAAAGTGTTTTTTGTGATACCTCTAGTTACGAAAGTTAGACACTAAAAATTTTCACTAAAATGTGAATGTTGAAGGTCTACAATATGATTGGACCAGTCGATCTATATGATGACTGCTGCTAGTGCACCAAAAGCCATATAGGTACCTATATATTGTTTATGAAACTCTACAGAATGATACTTTTTGGAGGTCGGCCCTCCTTTTTACCATCCCAAACTTTTAGTGGTGCGCCACTGGATAACCACCAAGTCTCTGGTTCATATAATTTTTTTATACCTAACCTATTAGCTACTTTATTTGTTAATCATTTTCTGTAATAAATTATCTCGTAGATCTGGGTGTTTGTAACAATACTGTGACATTGTAATAACCTGCATTCAAGAGTGAAATAGTAACGAGAGAAAGAAAGACATACACAAAAATTATAATACATTGCATCTCTGCAAGACCAAATTGGACAACGACACTGTGAGCTTTTACTTTGTTTAGGATACGAAAAAAAAACAAAACAAACACTTGTCTGTTTTCCCGAAATGCGGTAAATTTAGAATCAAGGTCGCCACAAAACGGGAGGAGATTGGCGCGCTATCCTCAAAAATTTAATATATCTCTGATAATGTTGCCAAATGTTGTTCAGAAAATGTTTTAACATATTTGGATTATATACTATTGATAAGTTTTGAAATTATTACCTACAGGCTCATGTAAATATTTCTTATTAGTAATATTGCTGCTTTTGGACAAATTTCAAAGAAACACATGAGGGTTTAATGACCTATATATCGTTCTATAAATATTCCTTACAGAAAAACCGTCAACTTAAGAGCATTTCGCTAATTAGCATAATTATGATAACTAGAGGTGAACTGTGGAAATAGTCCAAAAATATATGTTGAAAAAAAAAGGAAAACAGTCCTCCTTTCTTCTCGTCAGATCTGGCAACCCTGATCAGATCGACGTCTGGCTCACCTCCAACGCGCTATACTTGGACATTCTCTGGCTGTACCGAATTATTTATAGAGTGGTGGGCCGGCTGGCCAATGGCCTTCCCACCATCTTTGCGATAAAATGGCGAGCGGGGCTGGAGTCGCGATGCGGCCCTGACCTAGGTTAGATACCTGGATCGGCGGCTCCATATGTTTTCCCACGATTGCGAAATGTCGTTAATT
The DNA here is from genome assembly GCA_951812265.1 of Taphrorychus bicolor. Classification (NCBI taxonomy): domain Eukaryota; kingdom Metazoa; phylum Arthropoda; class Insecta; order Coleoptera; family Curculionidae; genus Taphrorychus; species Taphrorychus bicolor. The sequence goes on along the minus strand of OX638297.1, from coordinate 45,015,173 downwards.
CTTTCATTCCGTTCTTATTTCCAGAAAATTGGAAACCTGTTGAAGACGAGCTTATTTAATGGCTTCCTTGTTATTAAACCACACATTTCGTAAAAAAACTTAGTGTCTTATACGTATTTCTAGTTTTTTTAGACAAAGATAAAACTTAAAAATTTGCTTGGTGTCAACAACTTACATTTAAAGTAACAATGACTAATAAATATAGATATATGAAAGGAGCAGGTGCAAAGAAGTTTATTTGCAGACCTTACTTTGATACAGGAGCACATGGCGTGAAGAGTAAAAGTTATTTCAAGGTTTCATAAAGAAACATTTCCAATGAGTCGTTAACCTCTCCTGCAATAACTTTAATGAAAATATATAAATAGACTGTTTTATAAACAAGACGATATAACTTATATACTCATTTGAGGATTTGGAAATATTTTTATTGTACTGACTCATTATAATCGGCATCGCTGGCCAATATATTATTCTACTTCGCTACAGATTTCCCTATAATTATTGATAGCTAGTATGGAGCCAGTATAGGTATTACATCTAGAAATACGCTCTTGTTTTATAGTTTTGGCCCCCCTTTTTGGCAGTGGCTACCTTAAAAATGGCGGCGATATCCGCTTGAAATGACGTCACTTGACGTCTTACCTCAAATCATTTGAGCTTGTAATTTGCCAATTGAGGTGCTCTGATGATGAAATTACCTCATGAGTACCCTAAAAATGGCGGACTTTCAGCCGAAAGAATGGAGCATTTTTAGGAAAATATCGGCATTTATTGCCTCTGTCCATATCTCCTAGGTCATTGGTCAACAGTTTAAATTAATATCGAAGGACATTCAAATGGTTTGTTTCTGTCATTCTATCTATCCGAGAATCTCTCGTTTAAGAAAAGTCAGACGGGAAGAAAATAATGACTTGATATGCTGCACAGTCTTGCTGGAAACGTAAAAGAAATAAATTACCTTCTGTATGAATTTGAGTTTCTAGCTCGTGATTTATAAGTTTAATACTTTTTTCAAGCATATCAAGATATAGATTGTCAGCAAATTGTTCTATACTATACAAAAGAACCTATAATGGCATTTCCAAGACTACCAGCAGAAACATTAATTTTTTGTGGGAGTTGTGTATATCTTTATCGAAGAATATGCGGATTTTCTTGTTAACGTTGTTATTTAGAAAAAATGAACCATCAACGGAGAAACAGGAATTAAACAAGTTTAGGGTTGGCGTGACAGAATTTCACAAAATTCTAATCTTCAATCAGAATCATGGTCATTGAGCGCTAAAGCATCTGCATTTCATTGAGATACCATTTATGCATTTCTTCTGCTTTTCTTACAGTGTCGAATAATGTTCTCGTCTGTTCTGCTATTGATCTAAGCAGCTGATGGTGGGCTCTGCAACAAAATTTCTCCAAACTTCAATTTAGGCTTCATCATTTAGTACTCGGTCGGTTAATTCTTTTTTAATTTTTCATCGAACCAATTGAGAAAAACCTTCTCACTAAAAAACAGTAGAAAATTCGATATTTGTTAAAATTTAGATATACAACTAAGGTTTAAATACAACATTTTGTTACTAAGTTGGACTGTAAGAGTGATTCGTTGGGCTTTCTAATTTTAAATATAAGGGGTTACTCAAAAAAGTGCAATGACGTTCAATAATGACGAACATGTCATAAACGTTTTAGCTTATGTTTGTATAAATTCTAAAGTATCTGAGAGTACGCTGGCTGTTGAAAGTCAATAATTATGGCGTTCTGGTAGCAGTCACTTATAATGTAGTTCGACTGGTCCAATCACGTTATAGACCTCGAAGATTCACATTTTAGTGAAAATTTTTAATGCCTAACTTTCGTAACTAGAGGTGTTACAAAAACACTTTGTAGATATAAATGTTTATCTTACATACTCTAACCGTGTCTTTCAGTTATAACAAATTTTACCCTGTGTAAACTTATTACTCATTGACTTATTTTTGTCATCTAGTTACCTTTGAAACCTTCATTTTTTTATACACATCTCCTTTTAGCACATGATAAGATACGATAAAAATGTCAAAGTCAAATTTCCAACGCCTACTTGATGACAATAATAAGTGAGTGGCTTATATATTATGTTCACATATTTTTGCTAAGAATGAGCAGATTCTTTATCATCAGGTTCATGTATGATATTTAAAAGAAAAACTGAATATAACGTTGTGTATTTAAGAACACTGTATCGACGTCCCAGCCGGACATAAAAAAAAAACCTAAAAAAAAACTTTTTTTGTTTCAAACACGCCCGGTCTATAACCATAATTATGGCGTGGAAGTCAATAAGAATCGCCATAATTCAATAATTATGGCCTTCTTATCAGACATAACTATACATTATTGATCAGATCAGAATCTTTATTGAACTCAGGAAACCCGCTCTCAATCCGTATAATGTAACCAATGGTAACCGTATAAGTAACCATAAGCTAACCGTTTAAGGTAACCAATGGTAACCGTATAAGTAACCATAAGCTAACCGTTTAAGGTAACCAATGGTGTTCCATGATGTGTGGACAATAATCGAGCCATTTTTATGAACAGGTCAACGTTATTTAGACTTTTTAATGAATTCTATGCCCAAATGTACTGAAAATGTTTTCTCCTTAGAGCGATTGTTAATGATATTCAAACAAGCAGATGGCTCCTTCCACAACGCTCAAATTGTCACAACATTTCTTAAATATTGTGTTTATTACAAGGTTTATAGGCACGAGATAACCTATTCTATGGTCGACTCATTTTTTGACTTAAAACCGTAAAATTTTTATTTAGAGCTATTTAGAGGACGCAGTTTATCAAGTTCACTTGGTACGTAAACTTGGAGGATTTACTTACTTCAACATGTAAAAGAAAATTATTGTTTAGACGCTTCGACACCTGTAAACCTAGTTTGAACATTTACTCTTAAGTGCATTGTTATTGTTTTGTCTATTTTATGAAGAAACCCATTTACATGGTCAAACATCGAAAACTTGAAAACAGTTGAAAATTAGACTAGGCTATGTTAAACTAAAGGGTCTCAACAAGTACTACTCAACTTTGTAATGAATCCAAAAATACAGCCATATTATAAAGAGGGTGTTTAATTTAATGTATGAAATTTGAACCTCATTCTACTTTTTTGAGCCACCCAGTATAAAATAATTCTTAAACAATAATTAAACCATACCCATATCTTTAACAGGTATAGAATTGTTTCTTAAAAACACCCTATATATATTATTTTTAAGTCTTAAACCTGTTTTCATATGATCCAACCATAGCAAAAACACTAGCGTAGATTATACAACACGTGCTTTCCTTCCTACGGCATTTCCGCCATAAAATTATGTGGGTGACATTGAAATAGTCCGAATTCAGATTCCGTGGAAAGATCACCTGAAATTATGAAAACTTGCCAACTTTTCTATTTGGATATAGAAACATATTTAATTAAAATTGGAGCTATAAAGCGGGACTTGTATTTTTAGATTGTTGATATGTTGAGCAGAAAGGCCTTTCACAGATACCTAAATCTGTAATTTTTTATGTACAATATGCTATACTATTTTCACATGTAGTTCAGACAATGTCACTTGTATTTTAGAAATATCGCTCGTAATTAGGATAACATTATTCTGAAATCCAGATGACAATCTGTGACATACAAGTGACAGTGTCTGAACTACATGTGAAAATGCTGTAATACGTATAGGAAGATATATTAAAACGTCAAGAATAGTTGAGAAATTTTAAGTGCTTGAAACGATATTTAGTGCACTGTTGTATGAATGGAGCTGTTCATTGGAAAACGTCCTCTAGTAATCTGTGAAATATAAAAAGAGAAGGAAGTCCATTTACTTTGATTATGTCATCCTTTTCTGTCAATAATTCATAGCTTTCTAGAAGACGTTTTCTAATGAACACGGGGTATATTGTACATAATATGATGTTCAATAATTTACATGGTCTCGTTTCATCTTTCTTAGGTCCACCATGGTCATAAGTCATGTATATCGCGGCAGCTATATTTTCCAACAGGAAGAATGACTCAAATGGCTCGTTTGCATGGATGCATTAATAAATCTTGGGAATACATGTACAGTAATAGATCGCCGTGTTTATTGCGTTCTTCCATACATAACACGCTCATATGCATAAACATAAACATAGAGCATAACGCGCGAGAGTCAAACTATTTTTACCTAGTGAATCTTATTTATAGTTAGCTCGTTTTAAGTTCAATTTACTTATAATGAGAGACTTTTTAATGTTACATGACTTTTTTTTTCAATATCCAAAAGGCTTTTATTTTTAATGCTACTCATGATGAAATTTGGTTTATGATTCGACTTTAAGCTATTAAACCATTAAATCCGAATGTATCTTTTGGTGTCAATTAGCCAGCTGGATTAAGTTGCAAGAAAGATTCATCCAGCTATTACATAACATTAAACTTAAGAGACTCCCGTTTTATTAATAGACCAGACTTAAGTCTATTCTTTGATCAAGTGTCACAGCCATTTGGTATTTCTATTTGGCTTGATAGGATGACAAATCTATTTTCGAGGCAGTTGATACATCAACATGTCTCGAAGTTAAAATAGAAAATATGCAAAATAATAACAAAAGACATGATGGAATCTATTTTGGAGGCAGAAACGATTTAAAAACCATTATCTTCGATGATGATAGGCATCTCCAGAAAAATCCCCAAAATAGCTTATAACCATAATATAACTCTTCAAGTTTGTTTAAAAAAATGTATAAATAAATGATATAAAGTTTGTTTATCAGATCATTGTCCTTATGAATAGAACCGGAATCAATGTTATCAATAATTAATTTATTTTCTTAAACAATATTTAGTAGGTAGGCGGCAAAGTACCTACTTTCCACACTTGTAATATAAATAGGTGTTTTGTCCAGAGTGCGTGCATACTAAAGTCGCTCTAAATCAAAACAATACAATGTAATAAACAAAACATGTACTTCAAAAACTGCGTTGCAAAGGAGACACGTATTTCATTTTAATTTCAAGAAATAAGTTTAAATCTGCAATAGTTATTTTTTCAATTTATTATGTTGTCTCTAATATTTTGTGTATCTCAGGAAACTCTTAGTTTCAGCAAAAATCAAGCCCATATCACTCCAAAAAGCTTCTTCTTTTATTGGTAATGGCATTAGAAACGCAATGAGTTGTAGTTTATATTTGTACATATATTGGAGAAACAACAATTATTGAAACTATTATAACAAAACTAGGCCATCACCAATAACGACAGCTGCTATAAAGTGTTTAGATGTTGTTGTGGAGAACTATTTCCTAAGTTTTTTGAACCATGACTTGCTCGAGTCTCTCCCAGTGTACACTTTTCCTTGCAACACTAATCGTAGAAGCTTCTATTTTGTATAATTTCTCTTCACACTATGGCCAACGTATACTCCTGTCTTATTTCTTTACAGGATTCACCTCTTCTCTCTCTTATTTATTTCTTCGTTTTCTAGTAGTTACCACTTGTATTATTTTCGTTGTTCGGTATCGACACATCTCAAATCTCGAAACCTTTCAGTCTTCTGTGTCGTTACGAGAATTCCACTCCAGAGAAACGAAACCAGAAAATCGGAGCAGAGCTTTCTGATTTTTATTTCTAGATCTATATTGTTGAATTGGAGAGTCTGGATATTCTGCCTTGTCTTTTCGCCTTTTCCACCCTAGTTCAGGTTAGTTCAAGTTAGTTCAAATAGTGTATGTTTTGTTCTGTTGGTAATTTTGACAGAGTGACAGATTTCAATAAAATTTGGCGTAGATATAGTATCTTCGAAAATATGTGAAATTGAGACCGAACCATTTGTAACATCAACGCTCCTTTATGTAAATATATCGACATGGGAATTATACCTCTCAGTCAATTTTCCTTATCACAATAAGACAAACTCTAAGGGTTATCGCAAGTTTTCTCAAACTTCCCGAATCAGATTTTTTTTCTGCATTGCTTCAGCAAAACAGCATCTGCACTTGCCAACCAAGGTGGCGATTCAATCTTCACTTCATTCAATCTCAAATTCATTCATCAGAGAGTGTCAAGCTTTATGGAAATTGAGTCCTCAAATGTTGCTGAAGGCTACATGGACGTGAGGTTTTTGAAAGTACTAACCTACATTGAAGATGCTCATCTACTCTCCCAATCTGCACATTCTTGCACCTCTAATGGTTGCATTCTAAAACATGGGGCAATATGTATATTCATTGGCAAATCCAGAGCCACCAATAATCCTATAAACTCGAACACTAACCCTCAAGAACATTGCCAGATTTGCCGATATTCAGAGTGACTTCCTATTTTTGAATGTAGGTACCTATTATTTTATTTTATTTGCAATCAGTATAGTTCTTCAGGGCTACTTTAATCTTAAATATTAGTTCTCTATATAATTTGGTTGAAATATTGAAGATATCATTTCGAGGTGTCTTCAGTAGCAGTTGCCTATTCCTTTTTTCTTTATTACCAAAAAACTTGGTTTTCTTCGGAAGCCTTCTATATCTATATATCACCTACATGGCGAAAGTCTTGTTCCCAAAGTATTAACGAGTTTTTTTAGCTTATTCTTTTCGTCCTCAGAAACCTTTATATTTCATCTTCGTCTTAGGAGCAGGACCAATCAACGACACTAACAATGACCTAAGTAAGCATTACATCAATCATCATGTATCTTTGTTTAAATGGAAAGAAAAAGTACCTACAAGACAATGAGTTGGATAGGAAAAAAAATGTTGTACCTTTTGGAAATAAACTCTATTTTGAGACGTGTGACTATGTTGATGTCTACTAATAGAAGGTCTCTGGTTTCACTTGTAATCATTTGTTGCAGTCTGTGCCATTACTACCGTTCGATAGCGTCAATCTTGTCAACTTATTAAGCTTTCTGGAAATATAGCAGTGTTATCTCCATAATATCTGTTGTTAAGTTGTTAGTAGGTCGAATTGTTTGCTGGTTTTCGTTTAGTTCAATTGGCTCTGTTGTCAGCCATTCCGGTGCCCTTTAATATACCTATCTTTTTTTCATAACAGCTTTCAAGTAGTTGATAAAACAGAGTATGGAATAGAAAGTGAAAACTGATTAATAATAAAAAAAGTACAAGAAAGTATGTTTAAATAAATAAATAATAAAGAAGACGATATTGCATGTGGAGGCCGAAAGATGCTACACCGTGAGGAAGAATTGGGGTTGCATGTAAGAGCCGTTCTTTGAAAAGGTTTTCAGTGTCTTATATTATATTACAATAATCGTAGAGATTCATCAGCTGAGAAATTTCATATGATTGGTTTATCATATTTTTTTACCATTATTGAAGGTTCAGTCTACATTAATATAGTTGGAAGACCACCTATTTCATTGAAATTTTTTTAATTTTTCTATGCATGTACTTCATCACTAGCTCACTCTCTTAGTTAATTATTATTCCTACCTTCAGTGATTTTATGTGCTCTAAAATTGATGGTTGTACCTCTAGGGTCGACCTGCTTTGTAGCATTTTCTCTCGTTTACTATATTCTGTAAAACGTCATAAAATTCCCTTGTGCTGCCTTTTCGATTATATCAGTTTTTCTAAATATCGCTTTGCTAATAAAACTAAATCAATTATTTATTACTGCCATGGAACAGTAGATGACGCAGTAGCACAAATAAAGAGCTACTTTACCCTTGTGAGTACGTCAAGGTTTCGATCTCTATTCAGATCTTCCTCAGGTCTTTTCTATTTTAGTATTACAGGAAAATCTGATCTTGTCTTTTCCTGATCTGTCGATCTTATCTTTTTTCAGGGCTTTATTATTACAGGAAGATCTGACTAAAAGATCGAAACGTTGGCGTATTCACAACCGTGAAGTACGGTTGTGAATTCCGCAGACGTCTCATGGAAGACGATTTCGGTAGGAGAACGTATTTTTATGAACAAATGTTGCCAATTTTAGATAACAATGTGATCCAATTAGATGATATTTTGTTTTCTAATGAGAGCACATTTACACTTCAAGGTCATGTTAATCGTCAAAATTGCCGCTATTGGTCTAATGAGAATCCTCACTGGATGAGACAAGAACATACGAAATATCCTGATAAAGTTAATGTTTGCGCAGGAATTATTGGAAATCATATCGTAGGTCCCTTTTTCATTGATGTCAACTTGAATGGAAATAAATACTTAGAACTGCTCCAAAATAATGGTGTGTCAACTTTGACAAACTTATATTCTGATCCAGCAAACCTACAAGTTCCTGCCAGTATAATATAGTTTCAGCAAGATGGAGCACCGCTCCATTACCAAATCAGTGTCCGACAGTACCTGAACCAAATTTTTCCAAATCGGTGGATAGGGAGGCGCGGATCTATAGAATAGCCAGCACGATCTGATCTGACGTCATTGGACTTCTTTTTGTGGGAAAGTGTGGTATACAAAACTACACCCGTCAACTTAGATTACTTAAAAAGACGAATCACGCTTGCGATTAGATCAATCTTGCATTACTTACTTAACAGTTAGAAGACATTTCTATACCAGATGAGCATGTTGCCAAGACGTTCGCGGCGAGCATTTGGAACATTCCCTACATTGACCTTAATGTCTTTTTGTTTTTTTTTACACTATTGAGAAATAATCAGTATTACTTATTAGGTTTTTAGTGTGATGTAGCGAATTTGTGAAATAAAATAATTTTATTTTTTTAAGGTTAATTTTTGTAATAAATCTGAAAACACTTAATATTTCCAAAACAGTTGAAGATAGGTGTAGGACATTGTACATGAATTATGTCAACAATTTTCTGAAGAATCCAAAAATTAAATATTATACACGGAGTTGCATTTAAAATAAGAAAGTTGATATTGGCTACTGTCGCATGGCACACCATATATTTTTTTTTTTGAAAAAATGCACATTTAAAAATAAAAATCAACGTCTAAGCGTTTTTCCCAACACGCCTTCATTTATATCTTATCGAATTTATTCCATTTGGCTTTCCACAATGTATTTATAGCGTTTTAGATGCCTTACTCTAATAAACTATTACTGAATATACCAGACTAAACGAGGATTACCTCATATTTACATTCCTGACAACAACGACGCCTCTTTAGGTTTTGCTGTTGGTAGCAATTTGGCTTGGATGTTTCTTATACTAATATACTATTCCTATACTTTTTGATCTCAACTCTTTTTCGTGTTTCTAATGTATCACAAAAAGTTGAAAATGGTCCAATCCAGATTTGATTCAGACAGAAAAATGTTCGATGTCGTTGTCCTTTGTTGCTAGTATGAGCCTTACCATTTAATTTTGATTTCTGTCTCTGTTTTAGGTTTGTATTTTTTTAATTGTACATTAATTTTATTAATTATATATTTTAATGTACATTTTTATAAACATGATGCATTTGAGTTATAATTGATATTATTCTTGAGAAGCAGTTCAGGAAATTGAGTGATATTTACCATTTTGAAGATATATGTGGACATAAAAATCTCTTTTATTTCTTTTGTCATCGGACTCGAGAAGACTGATGTTCATAATTTTTTACTCCTGATAAAGACCTAACTTAAACATAGAAATTTAGGCATTTTTCGAGCTTGAACAGAGTTTCATTTGTCCTAAACCTGAGATTTACCATCCATCAAATGTTCTCTGTGGTCTCTGCCTCTACCTACACGAAAATTTAGAGAAACTATTTCATTAACAGGGTAAGTTTTTTCGATGATTAAGATCTCAGAAACTAGCAGAGTTACGAAGTATTTCAGTTTTAGGAGATGAATAATTCACAACCACTTCGGTCATCTTTAGATAACTGGCAAATACTAAATTTTGACGATTTTTTTGAAAACCAATCTACCTAACTTATTATTAGTTCTAACATAATGATGTAAAGACGCAAGTTTTAAATAATTTTGGGAAATGAGGAAATACTACCATTTGGCCAATTTTGAAAAAAGGTTTGAAATTTTTTTCTGCTGTTTTGGAATGGAATGAAGGGACTTCAATCCCTTGTGAACGTAACAAACATAGAAAGGATGAAATTAGTCTCATAAATGGACTTATTTTCCAAATGCTTCCAAAACACGTTCTAAAAGTGCGTAGAGAATTTTAACCTGAACACTGAGCTTATCAGATTTATCTGACAGTTGTTAATTTTTTAATAACAATATAAATCAACTTTTTTTTTAATCGAAGAAAAGGTACAAAATGGAATAGCTGGTACAAAATATCTTTATACGAGTATCAAAGGCAATCCAACAGATTATATAGATTTGGTTTTCCATTGAAACGGAATCTCGTTTAAGTTAGTTTTTAATTGGATTTATATAAAAAAAAATGTCTTAGTCTGATATTTCAAACAGCAAATTCTAGCTCAAGGACAATGACAACATTCGTCGAGTTTTAACGGATGGACATTGCAAAATTATAGCATGACATAAAAACACACCAAAATAACAAATATAAAACAAGTCAAATTCAATGCCAACTGTCAGTTCTAATTTAAATCAAATGATTCATGTGTAAGAAAAAATAACGAGCAAGATAGATTGAAACTTTTGATTACTTATGGAACTTTGGTAAAAAGTATAATCCAGTGCAACTCTCGCAAATTTTTCCTGAATGCATGTACCTTGAATCTCAGGTGGATTTCGGGTTTCCAAAACAAATTTCTGCAAAAAGTTATTGTGCAATAATAAACACCGGATTTTGCGCCAAAGCAGCTATTTCGGTAATTTAGATAGACGTAATAACGGTGACGCTCAACATTCCTCGTATTTATTTATAAATCAAATATTTATCCTCTGGAAGATAGAGGTAAAGGTGAACCTCTTATAAATAGATCTTGGATATTGAATTGGCTTCATCGGATAGCAGCTTGCAACTCACATATCATGTAAAATTCCCCTATTCACTATTTATTTTCCCGTAGTTCCATATTATATACGTCTGGAGCATATGCCAAAAGATTTAACAATAATTATTCAGGTGTCGGAATTTTTAGAGATATACATACGTTTTTCGTTTTTGTAACGGAACAAGCGAATAAATTGGATGTTTTTTATGTGAATGATTGATAATTTTTGAGATCTTGATAAACGACTTGTTAATCATTCTGCAAGGAATCGTGGGTGTCATTTTGTGATACAAATAACTAAGTATTTGCTGGTTTACTACTTTTAGACGGTTCGTTTCATTAATAACCACAATGATGCATAGCTTTGGTATTATTACGTAGGAATAAAATAAGTTTTTTAAGTATTTGTTTGTACAGGTTTTCTTAGTTCTCCAAGACACGTCGAATTGGTTGAGACAGAAAGAGCAGCACCTGGAGCAGCACAGTTGGTTTTCGATTAAAGCAGTAACAGATCGTTTTTCAAACAGCAGACGAGAAAAACAAGAGAAATATATACAACTGGATCAGGTAGACATAATAATTTATGTTTTCATCATTATCAATATCAGAGCCAGAAGACGGTAAACGCGTTGCTCCTGAAAGACATTCCATGTTATCCTCGTCCTCCTACGTCCATGTTAAAACAGTAATTCTGGGATTGCTATTGTTGTTGTACACTGGCTTAGTTGTTTCTGTTCTTCCAAAACCAATTGCTCGGAAAAAAGATATTTCCAATCAAGCTTTAGTCTTTTTGGAGTAAATCACGCGACTATAAAGACGAGCGAATAAAAGCTTTTAGCTCTTGACGCTGAAGAAGGACATCTCCATCATTTGAGGCAAATTTTTCAATTTCATTTTTTTTTGAGACTACGTAGTCAACGTTGCTAATTTTTTAGCATTGTTGATAAAATCGCATTTTTTTCTTTGTACCGGTAACATACTAAGGACCCAAATGTGCTTCCAAAACGTCGAAGATACGTTGATTACTAATGAATTCTTTTTTTTGCGTTTTAATGATGACGAACCTTAATTAAGCTTGATAGAGATAAAGAAGATTACCTTTCAGGAAGTATGATTGCATATTTAGTAGGTTTGGACACTAAACTAGTGATTTCTTCGTTAAATCAAGGGTTAAACTATGTCTATATCTTCGGAAAAATTCTTAATTTAGCATCGAAACAGTTCATCCTACAAGTTTGTTTTTGATCTATGTAGAACAAACAGTTGCAACATAAGATTTTGTATCACTAAAGTAGGAGTAATGGTGGAGCAATGGTAGAAACAATTATTATTATATTATATATTTCTTGGCTATTGTCTTCTCCAATGTTTTTCTTTAATATCTTCTGGTTGTCTGCTTTTACGTTAATTTCTGACCCATTTCTCAGCTTTTCTCAACACTATCATTCTAACAATTTTTTTGAGATGGTAGCGACTTAGACACAGCTCCATGATTTATTTGTTTTTTGCTACAGTTTTTAAACCCACATTTCTAAACATCTTTTCCAAGATTGTTTCAGGCTTATTTAATAGTTAATTTTATTATTCAAACACATATTTGCTAAAATGTTTAAGTTTTTGTAACCTTGCGGTTGCTGTCTATTGCTTAAATCGAAGTGTATTTGTGTAATTTTTTGTCCTTCGGGAATTTTCAAGTAAAATCCCTGTCTATTCATAATTTCTTCTTTTCTTAGTAAACTTATTCTATAATTTCATATTCTGTTTTTTTTTTCATATTCTATTTTTTGTAGCTTTATATACTCATTTTGTCGTATTAGGAGGTGCTACCCACAGGTATGTTTAGCTTCAATGTATGAAAATTGAAAGGAATTTATTTTCGGCGAGGTATGTTAGAGATTGACATTTTTTAGCTTTTTCGCAGAAACTCTGCTCAAAAATACGCAAAAACAAAATATATATAATTTGGGAATTGAAAGATATCTAAATAACCCTTCGGTCAATTGAAAGAAAACTTAAATTTTTTATACTATCTTCCACTAAACCTGAACTACACTATTTCGATACCTTTTGCATGTAACAAACCGAAATTGAGTGACAGTTGAACAATAAGTTAGTTTTTAACATGTGGTTTCATCAGATCTGATTTCAAAAGAATCGAAAAATCGAAAGGGTCTATCTTAAAAACTACTGAACCAATGGGACTGCCGTATGCGGTTTTTTAAAACCAGAAAAGAAAAAAATTGTTAGAATTACTTAAATCGGTTTAGTATTTTTCAAGTTGTACAGAGTCAAAGTTGAAAATCGAGAAAAAAAAAGAAAGAAGCCCCCCCCCCCTCCCCCTTTCCTCAATTAAAAGAAAACTTTTTTTGGCGCTGCTTTTCATCTGAATGGGAAGATTTCGATCCCTTATGAACGTAGCAAACCGAATTTGATTGAAAGTTGAACGTTAAATTAGCTTTTTAACAATGCGCTTCCAAAAGTGATTTCAAAAAGGTCCAAAGTTCGACAATCGAAGAGGTCTATGTCTAAAACTGCTGAACCAATAGTATTGTCGTTTCCTGCATTTGAAAGAAGACAACAAGAAAAGAAACACCGTTGGTATCAAGAAAAAAAGAAGAACCACTCCCCCCCCCCCCCTTTGCTTAATTAAAGAAAAACTTTGAAATTCCTTTGCGCGGTTTTTCATCTGAATGGGAAGATTTCGATCAATTATGAACGTAGCAAGTTGAAATTTGAGTGAAAGTTGAACGATAAGTCAGTTTTTTACCCATGTGTTTCCAAAAGTGATTTCAAAAGGGTCCAAAAATCGACAACGAAGAAGGGCTATCTCTAAAACTACTGAACCAATAAGATTATCGTTTCCTGCATTTGAAAGAAGACAACAAGGAAAGGAAAAAACCCGTTGGTGTCCCTCAAATCGGTCTAGTTAGTATTTCTCAAGTTGTACAATTTCGAAGTTAGAAATCGAGAAAATAGAGGAAATAACCCCCCCCCCTTTTGCTCAATTGAAACAAAACTTAAAATTTTTTTTTTGGGGAAGTGATTTTAAAAAGGTCCAAAGTTCGACAATCGAAGAGGTCTATGTCTAAAACTGCTGAACCAATAGTATTGTCGTGTCCTGCATTTGAAAGAAACCAACAAGAAAAGAAAACACCGTTGGTATCAAGAAAGAAAGAAGAACCACTCCCCCCCCCCCCCCCCCTTTGCTCAATTAAAGGGAAACTTTGAAGTTTCTTTGCGCGGTTTTTCATCTGAATGCGAAGATTTCGATCAATTATGAACGTAACAAATTGAAATTTGAGTGAAAGTTGAACGATAAATCAGTTTTTACCAATGTGTTTCCAAAAGTGATTTCAAAAGGGTCCAAAAATCGACAATCTAAGAAGGCTATCTCTAAAACTACTGAACCAATAAGATTATCGTTTCCTGCATTTGAAAGAAGCCAACAAGAAAAGGTAAAAACCCGTTGGTGTCCCTCAAATCGGTATAGTATTTCTCAAGTTGTACAATTTCAAAGTTAGAAATCGAGAAAATAGAAGAAATAACCCCCCCCCCCCTTTTGCTCAATTGAAAGAAAACTTTGAATTTTGTTTTTTGGGCGGTTTTTCATCTGAATGGGAAGATTTCGATCCCTTATGAACGTAGCAAACCGAATTTGAGTGAAAGTTGAACGTTAAATTAGTTTTTTAACAATGCGCTTCCAAAATTGATTTCAAAAAGGTCCAAAGTTCGACAGTCGAAGAGGTCTATGTCTAAAACTGCTGAACCAATAGTATTGTCGTTTCCTGCATTTGAAAGAAACCAACAAGAAAAGAAAACACCGTTGGTATCAAGAAAGAAAAAAGAACCACTCCCCCCCCCCTTTGCTCAATTAAAGGAAAACTTTGAAGTTTCTTTGCGCGGTTTTTCATCTGAATGCGAAGATTTCGATCAATTATGAACGTAGCAAATTGAAATTTGAGTGAAAGTTGAACGATAAATCAGTTTTTACCAATGTGTTTCCAAAAGTGATTTCAAAAGGGTCCAAAAATCGACAATCGAAGAAGGCTATCTCTAAAACTACTGAACCAATAAGATTATCGTTTCCTGCATTTGAAAGAAGCCAACAAGAAAAGGTAAAAACCCGTTGGTGTCCCTCAAATCGGTATAGTATTTCTCAAGTTGTACAATTTCAAAGTTAGAAATCGAGAAAATAGAAGAAATAACCCCCCCCCCCTTTTGCTCAATTGAAAGAAAACTTTGAATTTTGTTTTTTGGGCGGTTTTTCATCTGAATGGGAAGATTTCGATCCCTTATGAACGTAGCAAATCGAATTTGAGTGAAAGTTGAACGTTAAATTAGTTTTTTAACAATGCGCTTCCAAAATTGATTTCAAAAAGGTCCAAAGTTCGACAGTCGAAGAGGTCTATGTCTAAAACTGCTGAAACAATAGTATTGTCGTTTCCCGCATTTGAAAGAAAACAACAAGAAAAGAAAACACCGTTGGTATCAAGAAAGAAAGAAGAACCACTCCCCCCCCCCTCCCTTTGCTCAATTAAAGGAAAACTTTGAAGTTTTTTTGCGCGGTTTTTCATCTGAATGGGAAGATTTCGATCAATTATGAACGTAGCAAATTGAAATTTGAGTGAAAGTTGAACGATAAATCAGTTTTTTACCAACGTGTTTCCAAAAGTGATTTCAAAAGGGTCCAAAAATCGACAATCGAAGAAGGCTATCTCTAAAACTACTGAACCAATAAGATTATCGTTTCCTGCATTTGAAAGAAGCCAACAAGAAAAGGTAAAAACCCGTTGGTGTCCCTCAAATCGGTCTAGTATTTCTCAAGTTGTACAATTTCAAAGTTAGAAATCGAGAAATTAGAAGAAATAACCCCCCCCCCCTTTTGCTCAATTAAAAAAAAACTTTGAATTTTTTTTTTGGGCGGTTCTTCATCTGAACGGCAAGATTTCGATCCCTTATGAACGTAGCAAACCGAATTTGAGTGAAAGTTGAACGTTAAATTAGTTTTTTAACAATGCGCTTCCAAAAGTGATTTCAAAAAGGTCCAAAGTTCGACAATCGAAGAGGTCTATGTCAAAAACTGCTGAACCAATAGTATTGTCGTTTCCTGCATTTGAAAAAAAAACAACAAGAAAAGAAAACACCGTTGGTATTAAGAAAGAAGAAGAACCACTCCCCCCCCCCACCCTTTGCTCAATTAAAGGAAAACTTTGAAGTTTCTTTGCGCGGTTTTTCATCTGAATGGGAAGATTTCGATCAATTATGAACGTAGCAAATTGAAATTTGAGTGAAAGTTGAACGATAAATCAGTTTTTTACCAATGTGTTTCCAAAAGTGATTTCAAAAGGGTCCAAAAATCGACAATTGAAGAAGGCTATCTCTAAAACTACTGAACCAATAAGATTATCGTTTCCTGCATTTGAAACAAGCCAACAAGAAAAGGTAAAAACCCGTTGGTGTCCCTCAAATCGGTATTGTATTTCTCAAGTTGTACAATTTCAAAGTTAGAAATCGAGAAATTAGAAGAAATAACCCCCCCCCCCTTTTGCTCAATTGAAAAAAAACTTTGAATTTTTTTTTTGGCGGTTCTTCATCTGAACGGCAAGATTTCGATCCCTTATGAACGTAGCAAACCGAATTTGAGTGAAAGTTGAACGTTAAATTAGTTTTTTAACAATGCGCTTCCAAAAGTGATTTCAAAAAGGTCCAAAGTTCGACAGTCGAAGAGGTCTATGTCTAAAACTGCTGAACCAATAGTATTGTCGTTTCCTGCATTTGAAAGAAAACAACAAGAAAAGAAAACACCGTTGGTATCAAGAAAGAAAGAAGAACCACTCCCCCCCTCCCTTTGCTCAATTAAAGGAAAACTTTGAAGTTTTTTTGCGCGGTTTTTCATCTGAATGGGAAGATTTCGATCAATTATGAACGTAGCAAATTGAAATTTGAGTGAAAGTTGAACGATAAGTCAGTTTTTTACCAATGTGTTTCCAAAAGTGATTTCAAAAGGGTCCAAAAATCGACAATCGAAGAAGGCTATCTCTAAAACTACTGAACCAATAAGATTGTCGTTTCCTGCATTTGAAAGAAGACAACAAGAAAAGGAAAAACCCGTTGGTATCCCAAATCGGTCTAGTATTTCTCAAGTTGTACAATTTCAAAGTTAGAAATCGAGAAACGAGAAGAAATAATCCCCCCCCCTTTTGCTCAATTGAAAGAAAACTTTGAATTTTTTTTTGGGCGGTTTTTCATCTGAATGGGAAGATTTCGATCCCTTATGAACGTAGCAAACCGAATTTGAGTGAAACTTGAACGATAAACTAGTTTTTTAACAATGTGTTTCCAAAAGCGTTTTCAAAAGGGTCCAAAAATTGAGAATCGAAGAGGTCTATCTCTAAAACTACTAAACCAATAAGAGTGTTGTTTCCTGCATTTGAAAGAAAACAACAAGAAAAGGAAAAAACATTGGTATCCCTCAAATCGGTCTAGTATTTCTCAAGTTGTACAAGTTCAAAATTGGAAATCAAGAAAAAAGAAGAAACACCACATTTGCTCAATTAAAAGAAAATTTTGAATTTTTTTTGCGGGATATATCATCTGAATGGGAAGATTTCGATCCCTTTTGAACACCCGAATTTGAGTGAAAGTTGAACAATAAGTCAGTTTTTTTAACAATGTGTTTCCACAAGTGATTTCAAAAGGGTCCAAAAATCGATATTCGAAGAGGTCTATCTCTAAAACTACTGAACTAATAAGATTGTCGTTTCCTGCATTTGAAGGAAAAAAAGCAAGAAAAGAAAAAACCGTTGGTATCCCTGAAATCGGTCTAGTATTTCTCAAGTTGTACAAGTTCAAAGTTGGAAATCAAGAATAAAGAAGAAACACCCCCCCCCCCCCTTTGCTCAATTGAAAGAAATTTTTGAAAAAATTTTTTTGCGTAATTTTTCATCTGAATGGGAAGATTTCGATCCCTTATGAACGAAACAACAAACCGAATTTGAGTGAAAGTTGAACGATAAATTAGTTTTTTTAACAATGTGTTTCCAAAAGGGATTTTAAAAGGATCCAAGAATCGACAAGTGAAGAGGTCTATCTCTACAACTACCGAACCAATAAGATTGTCGTCTCCTGCATTTGAAAGAAAAAAAAACCGTTCTAAATCGGTCTAGTACTTCTCAAGTTATAGATGTTGGAGTGAAGGATGTGAAGTTGGAAATCGCGAAAAGAGAAGGAATACGCCCCAGACAGAGGAAACACAATTTTCAAGTTTTGAAACAATTATTAATTAGTAGGGAAGTTAGGAATTAGTTAGTAGGTAGTTAGGAAAGAAATGACATGTGGTGCCGATTTTACTAAAACCCTTTATTAATAAAACTGTTTCGGCGCGTAGGCCATCATCAATGCCCAAAATCTGTTGTCACGGGTAACCAAAGCTTTACTAAAGGCTGCCAACTAAATCGTTCTCGTCAAAAGAAGGTAGCACAGTCCTGATAAAATGTGAAATGCACAGACACAATTTGAACTACATACCTCTTATATATTATATACTCCTAGGAGCATAGTGTAATATAGAATTGAAAAAAAAATTACTAAACTATCAAAAATTGATCACTGGTGCTAATATCAGATATTCTTCTAGATAACAGCAGATGTTATCTAGAAGAAAACACCATAGGTTATATAGAAGACGATTAAGGAACTTACAAGTCAAAACCACATTTTGATAAAATTTTAACACAAAACATGTCATAAGAGCTACGAAAGTAGGAGAACAAAGCTTCAAACTTAAAAGAAAATAATTACCTTCTGTATTTGTATCTATAGCATAACAGAGTAGAGCTTTATAATTTCTGATTTTCAATTTTAGGATTTAGTGACTTAATTTTTTAATTGATAAACAAAGAGCTATTTAAGCGGGTAGACCCTTGTGTGTAAATTAAACGTGATTTTACATAAATCAACTACAGCAACAGTCACGTTTGATACAAAATAAATTGGAATAGATTCGTATTGACAGGTTTCAATTTAAACAAGCTTGGTAGTGGGTAAATACCAAAAATGCTGTGCCAAGTAGTGCTAGACTATAAACCATAATAATTAACTAATTATCCAATATCTGGTGGAAATCAGCTCAACAAGTGTTATGTAAATTATCCAGCAAACTCCTACAATCGACTATAAAATTATAATAAACTATAATACAACACAACAATACAAGTGAATCTGTTTTCCCTAGTAAACTTCCCGCTGTTCAGCTCATCACCTTGGCTGCTGCGTTTTTAATTTACGACCGTTGCCAACATTTTTTTAAAAGATTAATCTAGGTTTTCAATAATTCTTAACGATGACATTATTTAAATAATAAATTAAAGAAAAGCTCATTTGCATATTGTATCCATACTGTGCCTACAGTGGTGAGTCATAAGTAAATAATTGGGAACGTGTCCCACACGAATTCAAAATGGAAAACACATTTTTCATTCCAGTGGGCAAAAATTTGGAAGGACGTTTTTTTGGAACGTAAATCTAAATTGAATTTTCTAATAAAGAGGTTTATCGTGAATCACACTACTCGGAAAATGACTCAGTTTTCCCAGTGAGAGGGTGTAGTGTGGACAGATGTGTAATACCAGCTTAAATTTAGTATTTGTCGGTAGAAATAAACACTTTGTGGTACTTAAAACGACATTGTATTGGTTTTAAAAATGGGTTTTTTTTTTCTTCAAATTATTTGAACAATGTTTTTTTTTCTAAATAGCTGCTCGTGGGTGCAATGCTAAACTTTACATTTGTCGTTACCTGAAAATATAAACATCGTTAGGATGTGGTTGCCAATATTGTAAAACAGGAACTTTAGCGTTAGGAACAGGGGAAACCTATTTTCAATTTCATTACAATATATTGTACGTTCCTACTTCTCAGTCCAATCAAACCAATTCCAGTCAATTATGCGATTTGAAAGAAAAAGAACCATAACCATCAGATTATTTAATAAAACAATTTTTTGCCTATGTTATGCAAGCATTGGCAAAAACTGAAATGTCGGAATGACGCGACTTTGACACCGACCTTTCTGACTTTCCTCGTCCTCTTGGTCGTGGTTTCGGTGGTTGTCTCCGTATCCTCCCATTCTTGGAAGTACTCCATTTTCCATATCACACTTTAAAAACAAAACCGCACTAAAACACTCGCGCGAAAGTCCGCACCAACAGTCAGTAAAGTCCAGTCCAATATTCAGTCTAAAATGGTTTTCAATATCACAGGATCAAGCGTGACCCTTTAAGGGAGGAATTTCTGTCCTTGGGAGGGCGCAAACCGTTCAGTTACCGAACCATAACGCCCACGAAAACCGCGCTTTAAATTCGAACGCTCGCGTCGCGACGCCCCGACTAAAGTAGCCTCGGTCTCCTTATTTCGGGAAACAGAGCACTTTTAGGATACTCACTGCAGCGAACGAGTCACGAGAGACTGAATCATTTTTGCAAATTTTGATTCGAGTGTGAACACAAAGTTATCGGGTAAAAAGCCTCTGGATTCGACCAGACTCGGTAAACACTTGGATTAAGGAGAAATAAACGAACCTTTTATTGACGCACTTATTTTTATTCAGTTTGAGACTGTAGCTGATGATTTTCATTTTGAATTAAAAGCACTTTTTGAAATACCAAGACTAAGACTGCCTAGGTGAAAACAAGAGAAAGCCCAAAAGTGGATGTAGGAACAGCACTAAAGCTACAAAACTGCAAGAAATAAGACCGAATTGCAAGAGTTTTGTCACAACTATATTTTAAAGCAAGTTCTACTTTTTCGTAGAAATTATTCCGACGTTTATTTGACGTCCTTTTCAAGGCAAGTGCGTAGTAGTTAATTTATCAGCCAACATAATTTGAAGAGTGGAAGTAATAAAGATTAATAGATAATAGAAACTTTCTCAACAAGATTTAAAGCACACTAATAGATCTCCGTCGTTGGCTAAATAATTTTACAGAACAACTCTACAAACATGGCGGTTTAATAAACTTTGACAGAACTTGACATCTTGGTTGTCAATGTTATCGAGTGCGATCCAATAGAAATTCACTTCTCGAGTTGTTTACATTTTTTTTAACCTTTTTAGAACCACTCGGCCCGTGTCCTGGTAATTTTAGCAGAAATATAATTTTTGAAAAAACTGGGAAACGATCTCCATAAATGTTTAAGCTATTTGTCATATTTTATTACCTTTAAACTAAGAATTCAAAATCTTGAAAATTTAGGTTAAAAATTATGGCAAAAAGTCGAAAGGTGAAAGATTAGAAAACGCGAAAGTTTCGATAAAAATTATCCTTTTGGTAAGTTGTCAAGAGATTAATATACTGGGTCTTAGGTTTGTTGTTGGTAATGTTGCTTTTTTGTTATAATTTTTCTATTTTTTATTAACATTTCTCAGCCATTTGTGTGATTTTTACGTCACAGCAGCTATATAACTTTATCAACGATATTTTCAGAGATACCAATGGACTTTCCTCGTTAGCTTAAGGTAGCCGGGCACTCTGTACAACAAGCCTAGGAGAACGGCAGTTTAATAAACCTTGACATGGCTTGACCGCACGGTTACCAGGGAGACCGTCTCTGTAACCATAGGAATTCACTTCTCGCCGCAAAGGCCAATAATAAGTTGTAGGCTTACCAATCTCTTTGTACAGTTAAAGCCAGGCGTCATTCGAATTATTGTTAATTGACCATTAGTGTTAGAGTATGAAAGTTTGGGGAAAAAATTTTCAGTTCTGTCTGTCCTGGACTCAAATTATTATGGATCAGACCTTTCCTGCCACATCCTGGAAGCAAATCATTATGGATTAGACTTTTTTGTTGAAGGTCTGAAAAAAGTTGTTTTGTTGCATGGTTCTTAAAGAGAGATTTAACTACTATAGAAGACATAAAAGTTATTCAATCTTTTGAAAATATTAATCAACAGATTACTAATGGTTTAATTAGTTCTTTTTGTCAACTCCTCAATCTGATTCAAACCCAGCCGCATTGCAGTTTTACCTTTCAAGCTTTGAGTTTCGATTCGCTGATGTTGTTCAGAAGGAAGAGGGTTCTTGCTGTTGAAACAACTAATGGAATATGAAGAAATCGTTACAACTTTCTTACTGAAGACTTCTACAAATCAAAGCATCAAAAGAGATATAATTGATAGGGGCGTCAAACACTTAGAATTCACTGCCGCTCAGACACTCAGAAAAAAAATCGAAAGACATAGGAATAAATAATAGGAAAAAATAATATTTTAGAGGTCATTTTTAGGAGCCCAAAAAAAGAGGAAACAAACTACTCCCCGTGTACTTCAAATGACTAAAATCAACGAGCTAGCATATAAAGAGTTAGCATCATGTTTTACAATTTTGGCCTCCCTTTTTGGCACTGGCACCCGTAAAAATGTAGAAATAACGGAAAATGAGTAGGAAGTATCACTTGTCACTTAACGTCTTAAGTCAAATAATTCAAAATCGCGAACTGTTGGGCTCTGAAGATGCCATTACGTCACGGGACAGAAGGACGGAAGACGACGTGCCAAATACCATTCAGTAGCCACTGACGTCAATGCGAGTCAGTTTGAGACGTCACTTTCGATGCGCAGTAATCAGAAGCGATTTACATGATGCCTTATGGACATAATCAATCCTAAAGATGATTACTGTTTTTAATTGTTTGCTACCCAACGAGCTATTATATTCTATCTGGAGAGACCCTCCTGTTCTACAGTTTTGATCCTTCTTTTTAGCAGTGGGTACCTACAAAATGGCGGCGATATCCGCTTGAATTGATGGCACTTGACGTCTTATGTCAAATGATTTTATGTTGTGATTGTGCGGATCTTTAAGTACTGCGATGTTTTACCTTTGTGTCGAGACAGGACCACTCAACGAGACCAACGAGCTTGGTTCTTTGTTTTGATGGAAGGAAAAAAAGGCAAAGGGGAGAGATAACCTTACCAAAGGTCGTAATGTAAAAAGAGATAGGTAGAGAAAGAATGTTACACGAGCCAGTATATTATATGTGTATGGAAACGTCCTCATGTCTTACAGTTTTGACTTCCTTTTTTTAGCAGAGGGAAAGATAGATAGGGAGTGACGTCACCTGACATCTCTTGACCATTCCAGAATTACGTCATTTGACATGAGTGCCCTCAAGGTAATATGGCCGACCAACCTCTAAATATCAGATAAAACTTTGAAATTATATTTGATTTGAGTCTACTAGGATTAAAACCTCTTAAATCCACTTTTGATAAAAAAATGCGACAAATATACCATATTACTCTTTCCTTAATTCTCCACAGTGTAACACATAAAAAGACCCTAAATCACCATTAAAATCTACTCCAACACATACCTTTAAGTTCAAACATCCCTAAATCAGACCTAGTTAGTTATCACATGGCGCTAAATGAAGTTCAGCCAATCAGAAACCGGTAAAGCAAAGTCCGGTGCCTGAGATGAATAATGTTAATATGTAATAGTATAGAATTTGACGTTGTTACAGAAATTGAGGGCGTGATCCAAAACACTAAAAAAGAAACATTCAGAAAGCAAATAAGTAAAAAGTTTTTGAAAGTAATCAAACAAATAAAGGCAATGAATGTGTAGAAAAATAAACAGGAATCATTAATGACCTATGTACATCAGTAGAAGATGTAAATGACTTAGTGGTTTAAGCAGAGATTAATAGGAAATGGCATTCGCTTTAATTTTGTTGGTTTAATGCGGTGTATTTGGTGTCAAAATACCTTATATCCTATTTGGTGAGTTTCATAATACATTAAATACATCACTTGGTTGCAAACTACACTAACCGCATTTTTATTTTCATATTTTTGAATAACTTTGAATCGCCTGATATTTTTATAGGTTGAACCACCATATTGCCTTGAGGGGCCTACATGTCAAATGGCGTAATTCTGGAACTATCAAAAAGTCTCTGACTTACTTTCTTTTTCCAATACGAGAGATGAAAAACTGACAAATGATGTACAAGTAGGGGTTTTCATACACTACGCCTCGATAACGTGAATAACCATATACTAGAATTCAAAGACAAATTTGACTTCCAAAACCGTTCTGCCTTGACACTTTGACAAGACCTTCAGTCATTTTTGCTATTGTATGATAAATTGCATTTCTTTAATTAGGAAGTCCCACTAGACATAAATCTAGTTCTGAATCTTACTTCAATGTTAAATCGAACTCAGCAAATCAAGTAGAAATACATCACGAGAATCCTTAGAAATTTTGAATACAATATAAGACATTGCGAGTTTACTTCGGACTGAGATAATCATACTGTTCAATAATAACATAATTGATTAAATTACATTGTTCAATAATAAAATAATTCAATGAATATCTCAGATATTTTAGACGTTTCAGAAATTTTTAATTTAAAAGTTTTTCTTCGTTTTAGTGCCTCAAGTTGCCTTTAAAGTAAACACTCACTTAGAAGATGAATTTTTCAAAGTGCGAAAAGAAAAAAAAAAGAAAAAGTATTTTTTGGTGCACGAAATAAGTGGGCTCTTTCTTAAGAGCTCAGAAAACTCGAATGAATATAATAGGATTATCATAAATTGGGAGAAAGGTTTAGATATAGTCTATCTTCCATTAAAAAATACATTTTTTTAGCCTAAAAATCTACTACTTTTTTTTTATTTTATTCAAAAATGAATGATTTCAAAACTTAGAAGATGCGGGGAATTATTTGCTAAAAACACACATCCACTCTATGAAAGTCACCTCTTGTGTTACAATTGTGCAACTAGTGTCGAAAATTGCACTTTCCACACGAGTGTGACGATTTGGACACGAGCCGTAGACGAGTGATACAACGTCACAAGAGTATGTTGCACATTATACTTTTTCTACGACTGCGATTTTGCTTCATTAGTGATCATTCGTATTATGAACGAAGAAGAAGTATTATAATTATGTATGAGAGAGTGCGCAATATGCACTTAGATAGTTAGTAGTGCCCAGTTGTTCATTTTCGAGGCAGTCGTAGAAAAAAAATATTATAAAAACCTTTATAAGGTTTCTGCTTTTTACGAAACGTGTTAAGGTGCATTGCTCAGAAAGCACGAGAAGTCCTAAGATAGATGTGCCTACTTTAGAAGTAGTTTCTGCACAGAACGAAAAATATTTACCCACTATGGTTCATTATAAAAGAACTTAAAAAGTCTAACATTACATTTGTTACTAATAATCCTTCAAAAATCAGTTCTTCTTAGTTAAGATCGAAAACCAAAAAAGAAGCATCTGTTGCGAAAAAGCTTTCGCAAAGATGTTTTTTTCCTCTTCCTGTATATAATCGGTTAATTGTTGCGTTGTCATAGATATGAATAATTGATAAAAAAAATTGAGACATATAAACCAAATAAAGAAATAGGGCATCAAATTAAGTAGTTTAAAGCGAAAATATTTGAAGAATATTCAGATTTGTACCAAAAAAATATAATTAATACCAAAAGAGAAATCAAATTGAAATGAATTTATTTTTGTCCTCCAATCTACAAAAAAAGCAAATATGAAATCACCTTATAGTGCTCCTGCCGCTATACAACGTAGCAAAATTTAAAGAAAAATAAAAAAATAATCTGGACTAACGTAATTTCAATTAACTAAACAAAAGAAAAAAACCAAAATTTAACCTATCCTAAAGACAGACAGAAGTAATTTAACATAAAATAATGTAACAAAAGGCAAAGTATAACTAAACTAAATGTGACAAGGTCTAGAGGCAGTGCATGGCCCGCCATAGCCTGAACTAACCAAACCAAACGAAAAACATAACTGAACTCACCTAAACAAAGGAAAAAGCAGAACTGATCTAACCTGAACTAACCAAACACAAAGCAAAACTGACTGAAAATTTGAACTAACCTAACCAAGAGAGCCCACACTTATATGTAGCAATCAACATGCTCCGTATTGGCCATAAAGAGCTGCTGAGATAAAAAGCAGAAGCGGCCCTAACGGGCAGTCCTAAAAAACAACTACAACTGGAATGATCAAACCAAAGGAAAAGCATAACTGAACAAACCTAAACTAACCAAAGAGAAAGTAAGACTGAACTAACCTAACACACTTAATGTGTAGCAAGCAAAAGGCTCTGTAGCGGCCCTAAAAGGCCACTGCAACAAGAAGCAGAGGCGGCCGTACATAACAGACAAGTAAGACTGGAGTAACCAAATCAAACGAAAACATAACTAAACTAACCTAACCAAAGAATCAACAAAACTGAACTAACCAAAAGCAAAGTAAAACTGAATTAAACCGTTCATTTTTTGTTGGTATTTTTTTTTTATTATTTTTTTAGTACAAATATGAGTATTCCGCAATTTTTTTACGCTTTAAACTACTTAATTTGATGCCCTCTTTATTGTAAATTTCAAAAAACCTCGATATTCCGTAATGCTTAATATCGACCAGCACCCACATTTGGAGCTATAAGTCGATGCATTTGGTTTTTGTCGGTCTGTGTATGTGATAGTTTTTTGACCGAAATTTAATTTATATAATTTGGTGGGCATTGACACCATTGACCCAGTTTTCAGTTTTCCTTTTTAACGCTTTGTAGTTTGTTTCTGTGGTTACCTACCCATATAGTACCTATTACCTACTCGCTTATTTTTGTCATCTCAAAATATGTGTAATTCTTCCAAATTTGACGTCTATCCTAAAATGACACCGATTAATCTAAAGCTGGTTTTCCTAGATTCTCAAAATTCTTTCTGAGAGAAAAGTGACCTTTGAAACCTTAATTTTTTTTATACTCATCTCCTTTTAGCACATGTTCAGAAGATACGATAAAAATGTCAAAGTCAAATTTCCAACGCCTACTTGACGACAATAATAAGCGAATGGCTTATAACTAGTAATATTGATTGTTGGGTTATTTCTATATACTTTACGGCTTATTTAAACATTGTCGATCTTTTGCAACTATTCAGTTGTACAGCTGTATTTTTGCTACTTGTAATATATTAGTAAAAAACTTAATATTAGAATCCCAGATCATATAGCAATAGTGTCTTGTTAAACAGTTCATTTTTTGATTACCAATAAAAGTAGTCAATATTCGGTATATAACGGATATACAGAAATACTGTGTGCCCAGAAAAGTATCTACGTCTAACATTACTTTTCTATCAGAAAGAATTTTGAGAATGTAGAAAAACCGGCTTTAGATTAATAGGTGGCATTTCAGGATGGACGTCAAATTTTCGAAGAATTACATATAATATGTTGAGTCGAGTGAATAGAAAGTAGTAAAACCTCGAAAGTACTTACTATTTACTAAATTATACCTTTCAGACAAACGAGCTGCAGTTTTTAAATAAGATAAACACGAATTATAAAAAGAAGATGAATGGATACAATGGGTAATAAGCCAATCAAATTGAAGCCGGAAAAATAATTTTTTAACTTTTAGTTAGTAGACATTTTAGTCCACTATTTTAGTCTAATTTTGCAACAAAAATATACAAACAAATGAAGTTCACAGAGCGTGGCGAAATTTTGCTCTATCTAAACCCAAAATAAAAGTATCATCATTATATATATACGTTTTAAAAGCTTTCTGGAACAAAATTCGAGCTAATTAGGGCGAACTTTCCCATTAAAAACACTAAAACAAGAGCCAAACTGTTTATATAAAATCTCATTAGTTCTGGTCCGAAATTTCAGCAAGCCGGTAATTTTCGTAAGTTAGTGGTGTGTGATGCAGCGACGGCCCATGGAAAATACCGCTGGTTCGTTTTAATTACTCACGTAGCGTAATTATTGGACAACGCGATCGAAATTTACAGCACCATTATTGCTCCGATAAATCGTTTGTTTCGTTAAATAGTATGTAAATGGTTCAGCTGCATCTCTAAAGAGCGATAATGGCTATAAAATTCAATGTTAAAATCGTTTTGTAAATTTATAATAATAGACGCTTACTACGAAATTAGTCACTGGACTAATTTTAGATGGTTTTATAGGGACCATAGAAAAAGTAGCAAAAATTGAGAAACGAAAAAAAACTGTTGACATAGTTACCTGTTTACATCTCTCCCTCTCTGCTCCCAATTCCAGGGTATTTTCGATAAGACAAGTCGCTGTCGGTATACTACTGTTGAAAATCCAGAACATGACTATGTTCGCAAGGCCTATTCATATCACATAAATATTTTTATATATTCATAAAACAATATTCCTACATTGATAAGTTCGTACCAGCCCTGAATCGATGAAATCGAATTAGCCCTGTTCACCACTACACTTATTAAAAACAAAATTATTACCCATTCACTTATTTGTGTCATCTAGTTACCTTTGAAACCTTAATTTTTTTATACCCATCTCCTTTTAGCACATGCTGAGAAGATACGATAAAAATGTCAAAGCCAATTTTCCAACGCCCTCTTGACGACAATAATAAGTGAATGTCCAATGTTCGTCCTATGTCCACCCAAAATTTAAATCGATTCCACGTTAAACCTTTCATCTCTCTTTTACCCTCCACTGACAGTTGAATTCCATGACCAACTTTAACAAGTCTCTCTTCTTGTGGTCTACTTGGAATGCTGAATATTATTTTGAAACAACAAATGTGAATTGTAGCTCCATTGTCAAGAAAAGCTTTGTTTTACCACATTTTCCGTCCATTGATTGGATTGTGCTCTTTAGAATTCTGTTTTTATCACTTTTGAAGAAACTTTTCTCAGTAATAACAGTCTGTGGGTTTTTGCCTCGTCAAAAGCATATGCTAATGTCTTGGGATCCTCGTTAACAGTTATTGTTGTTTGAGGTTTTTTACTTTTTTCTCTATAATAACAACTTTACTTTTTTCACTTTCCATTCTTTATTAATATTAATTTGTTGACAACTTTCTTAGGTACTCATTTGTCTATTACAATGTTGTTTCTCTTCTATTTGCTTTGACAGTTCTTCAACCAGAAACTCTAGCAATTTTGGTATTCCTTTCTCCATTAAGTAACCAACAAAACACCAAAACAAATGATACTGTTGTTTGGGGTTGTTTGCCTTCATCTTCTTCCGATTCCGTCTTCTCTTCATCGTCGTCTTTCTTCTTTTTTCAATTTTTGTTTTCAAATTGTTTTTTCATTTTTCATTCTTTTCTCTTGAAATCCATAGCACTTTGACATTTATGTCGTCGGGAGCAAGATAGCAAGAAAAAGTGAATGAGGTATAGTTGCTACATGTAGGTAATTTGTAATAAATTCATAGGTAGTATGGTAGAATGCACTGCGAATACTGCCTTTTGTGTGTATAGAGATCACAATGAATATTTTATTTATTTTATTTATTTACTTTTTATGTAATAATTTTTCATGTTTTGACTTCCACAAATTTCTTTCATTGAGCTAAATTGATTTTTTTTGGGTTTTCATTATTTTGCGGTTCCCACGTATAAACAATTGTAAAGTATATTGATTTGTAATTATATAATTTTAGCCCAAAACTGTGTTTTTTAACGATTAGCGATCTCTAATATTTTATATTTTATATTCGCTTTTGACCCGAAATAGAACTTATACCACAGGACTCAAAAGTTAATTTTAACTTAAATAGTTTAGATTCTAAAAAGAAACATTTTTTGCAAATTTTTATGCCATTTTGACTTAAAATTAGAAACATTTTTAATTTGCGCTTCTATACAACTATCTAAACTGCTCACAGAAGAGATCGATACAGCAAAATTTTTTATCATTTTTGGGGTCTGTATCTCGGAAATGCCTTAGCCGAAATTTAAAACATAAAGAGATTTTGAAAGGTCGTTTCTTCTAGAATCACGGCGGGAGATTGATTTTAAATAAGTTATTCTCTAAAGGATATGCGGGGTAAAGACTCTTTTTTAAAAGTCTGAATTTTCTATTCAATTTATAAACTTTCTTGCCTCTTGCATCCTTGTCTTATCTCCTACCATTTTCGAGAAATTTGCAAAATACTCTAGAAATGCCCATAATTTTTCCATAAGTGCATTACTAAACACTTTTGCAAATTTCTCGAAAACGGTGAAACATAAGGCAAGGATGCAAGAGGCAAGAAAGTTTCTAGATTAAATAGAAAATTCAGATTTTTAAGAAGAAACGATCAGTGGCATGCTACAAAAAAGTTTGTGAGGGTAAAAGGTACACAACCCGAGAAAAAATAAGACCCCGTCGATTTTGGCTAGCGGTTGGTATATCCAACGATGTAGATAATAAAAGGTTACCAATATTAAAAATTTGAGTTAAATATCACAAAAATTCTAAGAGCTATAAAGAAAAAATTGAAAAAAAATCAACACCCTGTATCTCGGAGAAGAAGCGTTTGCGGGTTACGTTTGTATGAACATTGTGCCCTATTTTTGCCTAGGGATTTCCCAGTCAATTTCAGGAGACCTTGTATTGTAAATTAGAAGAAAGTTCAAACTTTCTGTAAACGCCCTGTAACTGATTTAGTAGGCAAAAAACCAAAAAACTGCCAAAACCGTCCCGAGATATCGACTGTAGCTCTTAAATGTCATTACAAAAAGAGTCTTAAGGTTAAGGCTTGCGTCATTACATCGTAGTAAACAAAATTTTTATTAGTTTTTTATTAGATTTTTTGACATCCTTGTACAAAATGGAATAAAATTATTTTATTAAATATGAGTCTACGTCGCTGATTTTACAACCAGTTATTTTTTAGAGATTATTTATTTTATTAAAATCGGCTGCGGCATTCTCGCGATATAGGGTGACTTACAAAAGAGCGTCAACTCTTTGAAAAACCCCTGTAATTTATTTTGTAGACCAAAAAACCGAAAACTGTAAAACATGTCCCGAGATACCAACTAACGCCATTAAATGTCATAACAACGAATGTTCTGAAATTACCCTACCTACCAAATACAGTGGGTTGAAATGCAACCATTTTGCAGTGCTTTTTTCTTTACCCTGTATATCCTTTAGAGAATAACTTATTTAAGATCAATTTCCCGCCGTGATTCTAGAAGAAACGACCTTTCAAAATCTCTTTAGGTTTTAAATTTCCAGAGCCCCAAAAATAACAAAAAAATTTGCTTCATCGATCTTTTTCGTTAGCAGTTTACTTATTTTTAGCATATTTTCTAATCCAGATTTTTTTATTCGCTACTTTTCATAATTTCCTATTCTTTTCCTTTGTTAAGTTTCCTGCAAAACAAATTTGTTTTTAATTTTTTTAGTGATCTAAATAGGACTTTTTATAAAAATCTTCATTCTTTCTAGGTAATTTTGACCCAAAAAGAACTCTTAGAATAAACCAAGTAATTGTAAAGTAAATTGATTTGCAATTCAGACAAATTTTGGCATAAAAGTGTGTTTTGAAAAACAGTTTTGGCCCGAAACCAACGAGCCAAAAATCAATGTTCATTGAGAAAATGTTGGTCCGAAAAAAGAACTCTTTAAAGTCTTTAGATTCATTTCTCGCAAAATTAGAAATATTTTAAAATTTGTGCCTTTACCTACAGGTTGGGGATTATTTTCTTCTATACTTTCTTGAAAATTTCATGTTTCTTAACTCAGTACTCTGTAGGTACCGGTAGTTTTTTTTTTGAAATTTATTTTCTTCTCTCTCACTCTTCTTTTGTTCGTCATACTTTTCTATTCTTGTTATTTATCATGTTTCTTCGAACTTCTTGTTCATTAATTTTTTATCGATCTATATTACACTTTCTTTTGTGTTTTCCTTCCCTCAAGATTATTTTGATTTAAAATGCACTTTTCTAAAAAGTAAATAATAGTAGTGTAACTTACTTTTCATTAAGAGAATTTTTTTTTGCACAAAACTGTATTTTTAACAATTAATGATTCCTAATTTTTCAAGTACGGGGTGTTCATTATAAAACTTCATCTAGCAGGCTATGAAATTTTGACAGAAAAGGATGACATAATCAAAATAAATGGACTTTTGTTTCTCCATCCTTTTCTTTTGACATTTCGCAGCCAACTAGATGAAGTTTTATAAGAAATACCTCGTATTTTTCATACAGATTTGTTCATACTAATATGAACTAAATACTCTTAAATGTATATCTGACCTCACAATGTACATTTGAAAAAGTTGTTTTTAATTTAATAAGGAAAAATTTAAACATTAAAAACTGGTTTTTTGACTTCAGGAACTAAGGCCCTGACGTACTTATGCAAATGCTCTACTAAAAATAACGCAGTTGTTGTTCTTAAAAATAGTTGTTATCGAAATGGATATTTTTAGTAGCGTTTCGTACATAATAATTTAAACTAAAGAAAAAATCAAGTCCCTGCTGGGAATCGAACCCAGACTTTCCACTGGCCGGCTCAGTGGTCAGAGCACCCACCCGGCAAGAAGAAGGTCTGGGTTCGATTGCCAGCAGAACCTTGACTTTTCTTTAGTATAAATTATTATGGCCGAAATGCCACTAAAAACATAATTTTTAATTCTTATACGGACGTTAATTGAAAACTTAAAAAATTGTTTTTTGTTCCTAAAGTTCCACTATTGATTCAGGTGGCATTTCGTTATAAAGTCTTAATTTTACAACTTGGGCCTGACGTCAAAAGGTATGAAAATTACGTACGTCGCAGAGTTTAACATACCTATTATCATAACATAAGCACATTAAACGAAAGCTGCCAAATATAAGGCCGCAAACACAATCAACTATTAAACTGAGCGTAGCTTAATATCGGCTTAATCGGCGGTTAATTTATAGACGTGAATATTATACGAGTACTACCCTGAATTATGAAGTTAATGTGAGAAACTAACTCTCTATTTATATTTAAATAAAATGATTTATATTTATATTCAAACTAAACTTATAGCCATATATTTTTTACAAACTAATTCAATTAGGTCCTTAGAGGTGGAGAAGATTCAAGCAGCAAATGGGGTTCCAGTCTGCTGTGGCAACGTGTTATACAAATAGTCCCAACTGCTTTGAAACTTGGGAAAAGGCTACATTAAAAGTAATTAAAAAACGCAATATTAAATCGGACAGAATACCTAATTGGATAACAAAGCTATGAATCAAAAATTAAATAAAACCGAAATAACCGATTTTATTAAGAACAAAATTTGAGACATTATGTAAGTTATGTTTGCAATGAACATAATTTCATAAGTCGTTGACGAATTACTTATTAAATTAGAAAGTAAAAGAATTGAGAAGGGAATAATTGAGATTTTAAACCATTTTTCGAAATTGACTCTGTTCATAAAATCATTTTTTTAAAAATTAAACTGGTCCAATTAAGAAAGCTGTGCTCATTGCCGGCGTTCACCATTATATAAGGACATCCTAAATATAATTTTTTTGATATTAATAAATACAGTAAAAGAAACATTAACCACAAACTATCACAAGATTGTTAGAATTTTGCCATTTAAACCTTATAAACACTATGACACCACTGAGTAAGGGGCCGAAATAGATCAAGTGAAGAATCCACTTAGTTCTTCAAGGAGTTGTCTTCAAAGGTTAGCAATGGTTACATATTCATTTCTTGAGAAGATATGGTCAATAATGTCTCGAATTTTGTTCTTCACAAAATCGGTTATTTTGGTTTTATTTACTTTTTGCTTCATAGACTTGTTAGCCAAATAATCCTTATCCATCTGAACACCAGGTAATCTTGATTAATTTCAACGTAGTTTTCCGAATTTTTAACGCATTTGAGGCCATTTGTAACACGTTCCCACAATCGATTGGAACACCATTTGTTACTTGAATCTTCTCCATCTCCAAGAGCGCCATAACGCCATTTAGAATTAATAGCTGTGCTTGCTGGTTCTAACGTTATGGAGCCATCTTGATACTATGGTTTTTAAAGTTTTTGAGTTAAAACTTTTGACAAACATTTTTGACATATTCTATCTGTTGGCAATAATAGATCAGGTAAAAGGTACAGTACTTTATTTAAGACCTGCCTTTAATTACTTTATTTTTTCTTTCCTCCAATTTACATATGATAAACAAAGCAAGAAAAAAAAGATGAAGGGTCCAAGTTGTAAAATTAAGACTTTAGACAACTGGGTTAGATGGCCCACAGAGAATGACTTCAAATGGTGATAGACACTAGGTGGCCATTCAACAGGATGTATTCATCTAGCTCAAGGTTGCTATTCGTGTTGATCTAATCAGGGCCTAACTGGGTTTACACATGCAGAGAGTGCGTAGACTGCCGCAGTCCAAAAATATTTTGCGAATTAGTCCAAAAGCATATATAAGATTCATTTTCCAATTCATTTTTCCTTTAGATGACGTGTTTACATTACAAAAAAATATCAACGATATTGTCTTTCTCAAATAATTTCATTTGAGTCATAAAAATGTCCACTTGTCGTATTTGTTTATGAAATTAATGATTTTATTTCGCCAAGTCGACTGCGAAAGATAAAATCTAAATTAAAAAAGGATTTTTGGCAATGGCTCCCTTTAAAAATATACGTAAAGCTTTATAGCGCATCCAGAATGTTTACCGAATACCACTTTAACTTAAATTTTATGTTTGCATGACATATTATATATGCATCAATTTATTTTGTCTTTAGTTCAACTTATACAAACGCTAAGAAACGATGATAGTTTATTGCCTTTAAAGGGTACTCACTATTGTAACAAAAGACAAAAAGAAGCTTTTTTCTCATCTTTTTTAAAAGCAAAGTCGAATGTGTTTTTACTCCAAAAATACCCTGTGAAAGACGACATTGAATTCTAAAGCTGGATTTAAGTTTACCCGAAAATAGAATTCTGGATGGAAGTGTGCACAGAGCCAGTCTGAGCCCGTTTCGCTTATGGAATATTTATGTTTGAGCAATGTCATTGCCCCAAGACTATTTTTAAAAATATTGTTCTAATTACGTCCTCTAACGAACGAAGAATTGTCCAAAACCTTGAGTTTATCAAAGGCCATAAGTCGCAGCTGACTTCTTAATTAACTCTTTGCGACGTATATTCTGCTTAAAATTTCTCTTTTGCGGAGTTATGTTTCTCTTTTTTGGAATGCAGGAATTGCGAGGCTAGTAAATTTCCGCGAGTTTATAGGGATTTTAAATCAAATAAATCAAGCAAATAGAACGTTTTGAGGTTGCTTACTTTCTTGAGCATTACCAGACCGGAATAATAAATAATAATGACGTTGATTAATGCGGGATGGAGCATTATGACACTTCGTCGTCGTGGCTTTAGATAGTTTTGTATGAAAATGAAAATGCAATGTTCTTCCTTTTTAAACAAAGGGTAAAACACTAAGAAATAAGTGAATAAAAGGTATTCCAGGAATTTTGAGTTTTGAGTCTGCTGCTCAGAAATGTCAATCTATAGGCTCCTTAACGAGCGCAAGATAGAAATTTTAATATACAGGATTAGTTTCTATAATCAGACAACTTGCGCTGGGTTTATTAGTGAAATTAGAAAAAAATGTTTTTACAAAAGTTATTGACCCAAAAAACAACCTAAAGTTGCCATTTTTTAATTCAATTTTAAATTTCATTCTTAATTCAAATGCTTATAATAGACCACTGAATTTTGGCAAATGCTCCTAAAAAAATACTTCATAAAAAATATAGTTGGGCTTGTCAACGCATTCTTTTAATGTGAATTATGTCACGCGTTGAGCAACAACTCATTAAGACTTCAATTCTGACAATGGTCCAATTTTTATTTATAATTGTGACCAAAGAAAGAAGATTCTGAAACAGTAATAAACATGTATAAAGGTCGGGATGTTTCTTCCCTGTATGCTAGAGAGAGCTGGAACTTTAACCTTTTTTCCATTTGAATTGTTCCATTTCTGCTAGTTTTAAAGTTGATTTAAACGATTTTATTTTGTTTACAATATTTTTAATTCAGTTGCAGAAAGAAGCTGCCACCTTTTTTATATTGTTTTTTTTACTGAAAAACTGCATAAGAAAACTGCGCGTAGAAGAAATATTATGAATTTATATGCATGAGAAGGATTCTTCTTGTTTATTGGAAAACCGCCAAAGAACAATAATCGGAATAGCATAGAGTTTACAAAATTGTCCAGTTATTGATTACAACCGATGCGTAAAAATAGGCGCAATAAAAAAATCGTATTGTGGGGCTATTAATAACCTCTGGAACGATCAAAATAGAAAAGTTCTAGCCCAGTGTAAGTTCCGGGAATAAACGAGAGATTTGTTGCTTTTGATGTCGTCTTGAATAAATTGGCTTCTTCCATTTTTAACCCCAGGGTCATCCCCAGCAATAAATCTTCGAAATATAGAATATAAGAAGTTTGGAATTATTATTCCTCTAGGTCAAGATGTAAAGGATTTTAAAGCAGTGGAAAATTCGAATAAACTTTCTGTTCCTGGCAATCTGGCAAACAATTTGGGTTTGCGGTTTTCGTTTCCAGGCGCAAACACTCCGGACATCTATCGGTGAGTGTACTAAATTTAGGAGCCAACATTGCAGATTGCGATTTCGGACGATTCAGTTGTCTCAGTTGTTTTTATAACTATTCGCAGAGAAGTCGCTAGGTTAGAAACAGAAAAAGTAAAATCGGTGAGTTGTTGTTCAGTGCTAAATTCGCGAATGATAGCAAAAGGTGCGACATCTATAATATTGCACTGGTGTAACTAATTATAATTCTATCCTTTGTCAACCTAAAGCGAGATATAAGGATCGAAATATACTAGTTCTGTCAGTGAACATTTTTTTTAGACAGGAAAAACCGGTGATCAATAATTTGTTCGCCGATTGTTATAAAAAATTACGTTTTAGTGACTAATAACTACCAGCCATGCAATAAACTACCACTTTAAATGCCTAGGCCCCTAGGCAGTAAAGAATTTTTACTGCCGCTTACGCTAGCGCAGATAAATGTTAATTACTAATAACAGGAAATATTTTTTTTACGCCTAGAAAGTAAAAAAATGTATTGCTGCTTAGCTTGGCGCACGGAAAATGTAAATCTTTTACATAATATAAAGCTTAAAAAGTCTAATTAATAATAGTCAGCAACAAAACGTGTTTCGCTCAGCAAAAATACACATTTAGTGTCTGATTTCTTTACAGCCGAGTCGAAGACGGTAATTTTGCGGCACTAAATATGTTAGATTTCTGCCTTGTAAAACAAAAAAACTATTTTATTAGATTTTTTACCACAAAATAGTTATTTATGTATTAAGAACGAAAAGTACAACTTTTTTTGTTCGGAGAGTGAAGTTTGCCGCTCGACGCGAAGCGGAGAGCGGCAATCACTCGAGAGCAAAAAAGTTACTTTTTGCTCGTAATGCATACAACGTTTTTTCTGCAAACGATCAATTTCAAATAATGTGAATCACAACTGAGCATAACTGAAGACACAATTTGAAAATTTAAATCAAAGTGACAATGACGTTTTTAATAACTGGTTGAGTGGTGGTAGTTGCCATTGACAGCAAGCGATAAAATCTTTTTCGCTTGCTGTCCTGGGCAACGCGCGGAAAGTAAACTCACATTCTGATCCTCAAAAAAGGTTAGGTTTACGTTTGTCTAATGAAAGCGTAAAATGCGTCATTATTTGACGTTTGTAAAAAAAATAAATTTCGATTTCTTTCTTCATTTTATATTCACTCAGAGCACTTTATAATTCACGAACTCATTATAGTTTCAAAGTGACTGTCGCATCACTTTTAATCTAGATTTAAATAGAATTTTACACACAGGTAATTTCTATGACATATTTGGCAAGGAACGATATTTTTTTAATGTCTATTCGAAAAACAAATTTGAATGGAATTTTTCATTTTACTTTCACTCAAGATACTTTATAAATAAACACCTCCATTCAAAATGCTGTATTTGAAAATGCCTGTTAAATCACATTTCACCTGGATTTAAACACAATTTCCGAAAAGAGGTAATTTTTATGACTTGATTTGCCTCTCTACGAAAAACAAATTTTAATGACTTTCTTCATTTTACTTTCACTCAAGGCACTCTAGTATGCATTTAAATTTGGACGGAATTTGAGAAGAAAAGATAGTTTTTATGATAAATTTTAAAAAAGTATATGTTTTCGATTTTTCTCTTCCAAAAACAAATTTTAATGTCTTTCTTCATTTTATTTTTACTCAAGGTATTTTATAAGTGAAGAACCTGATTGTACTGTTACATCACTCTGCATCTAGATTTGAATAGATTTTCCGAAGAAAAGGTATATTTTATGTCAGATTTGACAAACATGAAAATTCTCTTCGATTTTTCTCTTCGAAAAAGAAATTTCAATTTCTTTCTATATGTCACTTTCACTCAGGATATTTTATAATTAAAGAAACTCATTGCAGTTATAAAGTGACTGTTACGTCACTTTTCGTCTATATTTAAATACAGTTTCCGAAGAAGAAGTAATATCTATGTCAAATTTGTCGAAAAAAGAACATTTTTCTTCAATTCCTCTCTTGAAAAAAGAACACATTTTAATGTCTTTCTTAAATTTACTTTCACTCGGACACTTTATATTTGAATACACTCATTGTTGTTTCAAATTAATTATCACATCACTTTTCATCTAAGTTTAAATAGAATTTCCAAAACAAAAATTATTATTTCAGAATTGTCAAAAGAAAAAGTTGTTCTACGATTTTTTTCCTTTGAAAAATAAAGGTATGGCTTTTCATTTGACTATCACTCAGGACTATTTATAATTGAAGAAACTTATTGTAGTTTCAAGTGACTGTCACATAACTTTTCATCTAGATTTAAATAGAATATCCGAAATTTTTTTCTACAATTTTTCTCTCTGAAAAATAAATTTTAATCTCTTTCTTCATTTTTCATTCAGTTAGGACACTTTATTATTGAAGAAACTTACAATGAGTTTCTTTTTAAGTTTATAAGTGAATAAAGTGATTGTAGTTTCAAAGTGACTGTCACAACACTTTTCATTTAGATTTAAATAGAATTTCCAAAGTCGAAAAAGAAATATCAAACTCTTTCTTCATTCTACTTTCGCTCGGGACACTTTATAATTGAAGAGACTCATTGTAGACTAAAAGTGACTGTCACATCAGTTTTTATCTGGGGTTAAATAGAATTGTCGCCGAACAGGTAATTTCTATGTCAAATTTATCAAAAAAGATATTCTTCTTCGATTTCTCTCTTCAAAACAAGTTTCAATGTGATTCTTCGTTTTACTTTCACTCAGGATACTTTATAAATAAATTACATAATGTTTCTTTAATTGTTTTTTTATTTACATACTATATAAATATACATACATATTTGTAAAATGTAATATTTATTTATAAAAAAAAAACTTATTGTTTGCTAGGTTTAAATAGAATTTCCAAAGATGAGGAAATTCGATCAGATTTGCCAATAAAAGAAAACTTTCTTCCATTTCCCTGTTCGAAAAACAAATATCAATAAATTTTTTAATTTTACTTTCACACAACACCGAATGACAAAATTTCAATGCCTTGGGAACATAACAAAACTATTTGGAGTGAGGTTAGTGCGGTAAGTGGCTTTTCTGAAAAAGTAAAAAGCTGTTTTCAAAAGTGCATAAAAACCAACTGCCTAAAGGGATTATCTCAAAAACTAATGACACTGCCGCTTGTGACGGGACAAGAAGGACAACAAGAAGAAGAAACAATAGTTGGGTGCACTTGATCGACAAATTAGGGACCACCTACTCTTTACTCTTCGTTCGCGCTTTAAGCCGCGAAGTCACGGTCTCCAATTTGTCGATCAGCCAAAACGGTACTGATGAGGGGTAGACCCCGAAATTAGTATGCAGATGGGTTGATCGAGACTTACTCTTAACACTTCGTTCTGGTTCCGATAAGCTGCAAGGTACAGAGCAATATGGACTGATTCTCGAACTGAGAGCCATCTATCAGGCAGTATTAGATCAAATACGCTGGTGGATGTCGCCTGCTCTGTACAACATCTCACCGGGCTTCCGTACATTTTTGACTTTAAGCCGCGAACTCACGGTCTCCGGCGACCAGCCATAACTGTACTGATGAGGGGTAAACCTCGAAACTAGTATGCCGATGGGTTGATCGACAAATTGGTGACCACTTACTCTTTACACTTCCTTCGGGTTCCGATAACCTGCGAGGTACTGAGCAATATGGACTGCTTCTCGAACTGAGAGCCATCTGACATGCAATATTATATCTAAAGCTGCACTGATGAGAGGTAGACCCCGAAACTAGTATGCAAATGACCACCTACTCTGGTTCTACAGTTATTCAGGTCTAAAATTGGAAAACGAAAAAAAAAGAGAGTGAAAATACCTACTCCACTTTTGGATATTGGACCTTTGGAACTTTTGGGTGGAAACCAAATGATTTAGCTGAGTTTATGTCGAAGATTAGTTGCCAGCAAGAAAAAATACAGTATTTGAGCAGCTGTTATTGGTGATCCAGATATATATTGTACGGTGGATAGTTTGGTAAGGATCAATAAAACAACTACGGGATGTGAACCGTTATAACCATCGACGTTTCGGCTCGAAAACAGAGCCATCCTCTTCATTCTGCTTTGGCTGTGATACGGCCTACGTCTCCTCCATTTTCCAAACCACATTAACTCACTATAGTGGCAATACTAATATATTCGCTTTATATACGATATGTCATGGAAAACCCATTTTGAGTCTGACGCACAGTGGCAAGTGTTATATTGTCCTGAGGATGGCTCTGTTTTAGAGCCGAAACGTCGACGATTATAACGGTTCACATCCCGTAGTTGTTTTATTGATCCTTACCAAACTATCCAGCGTACAAGAAAAAATACTTTTAAATTAAAAGTCTTTTTAAATTAAAAGTGAATTTAAAAGTCTTTTTAAAAACAAGAATCTTCATAGTTGTACCATTCCTTAAGCATTTCTCCTCTGTGTATATGTTTTTGACAAACTGTGATTCTTTTTCACAAAATAAATAAAATTTAGCAACAAGACTCAAGAAAGAGGATAATTGAAATAGCCCCCTTCTTGAAAATTTTGAAAAAAAAGTAAATAAAAAATAATTTAAATTAAACTTCTCTGGTGGAGAACAAGAAATAAAACCTTTTCCACCAGGGCTAATCATTATCAACGTTTAGACCGTAATTTTAATAGTAATCAAGGCTCTCCTAATCATAAACGGGGGCGAGTCACTTTTGACGTAATGCAGCAAAACTGAAAAGAACTATTGTGTTGAAATTTCCCTTAGTTGTTTAAAGTTAATGGTAAAGGTCCTTCTTCAAGAGGAGGAAAGCCTGGATAATGAATGAAACTATGGTCAAAACTTCGACAAATCTTCGGCAGAAGAAAGAATTATATTTCGATTACTCCAGCCGATGGCACAATTGAGACAAAAAAAATTAAGTGAAGAAATATTGAATTTATTGTGGGTTACAAAAAGTTAACAATTCTCAAATTTATTGAGGGTAAACAGCATTCATGATGACATACAGGTGGACGAGAGAAACGGATGTATACACTGTGTCCGAGATAAGGAGGGCCACTATAGGGATCTTGAAAACGGTAAGAGATACAGATTTGGCTAAATAGGAGGAAAGTTGAGTAATCAAAAGCCTAATAGAAACGCGTTTAGAAATCTCCGAAAAATTTATTGGTTTTTGAGATATTTTTGAAAAATTGAATTTTTCGATTTTACATATTATTTTTTTCTATTGTTAATATTGGACCTAGATTGAAACCGATAGCACTTCTCCACATCAACCTTTAATACTCTTTAAAGAGGCATTGTCAGTTTTTTAATACGACGTTTCGTCTTTGCGGAACCGTCATCAACCTATTTTTTTTAAATACGGATCTGTGGTTCAGACATCAGATTCGGAAAGGCCTTTTTATTCTGAATTCAACGATGTATAACACTTTATGGTTTAATTCTGTTTTAGTATTGTTGTTCGGCCTTAATAATGAAAAGTCCTATTGCGGATCTGTACATACTATTTAATTCCCTAAAATAAACTATTCGCTATATCACCTAATAGTTTATGTCATTTAGGTGTTAATACTAACCTAATGGTAACACTAATTTAGTAGAATAAACAAAAAACAAATCAATTAAAATTAACAGAAAACATAAAATTAAAAAAAAAACAACAAACGAATAAGAACAAGAAACTAAATTAAAGATTATGTTCGAACAAATTTCCATTGTTTTCCAAGCACATGTAGGATCTCCTAACAATTGTTGCTTCCAGATAATGGAAGCAACAGTTGTTAGTGAAACTATCGTCAGTTTCACTTGAAAACGAGCAGAGATTCCACTGCTCAAAACGTCGTGTAAAAACTCAATAAAGACAATGGAAGTCCAAGTTGTTTCACTTAATTACATCATTGTCTACCCCCTTTAAACAAACATAAGTTTATTTTAGAGAATTAAAAAGTACTTATGTACAGATCCGTAATAGGACTTTTCGTTATTGAGGTCAAACAAATATACTAAAACACAATTAAACCATAAAGTGTTATACATCGTTGAATTCGGAAAAAAGGGCTTTCCGAATCTGATGTCAGAACCACAGATCCGTGTTTAAAAAAATTAAGTTGATGATGGTTCCGCAAAGACGAAACGTCGGATTAAAAAACTGATAATACGACATTAAAGAGCATTAACGGTTGCCGTGGAGAAGTGCCATCGGTTTCGGTCTAGGTCCAATATTAACGAAAGAAAAAAACAAAATGTAAAATCGAAAAAT
Organism: Taphrorychus bicolor; assembly: GCA_951812265.1. NCBI lineage: Eukaryota > Metazoa > Arthropoda > Insecta > Coleoptera > Curculionidae > Taphrorychus > Taphrorychus bicolor. The sequence continues at coordinate 44,972,570 of OX638297.1, read as the reverse complement.
TCAATTTTTCCAAAATATCTCAAAAACCAAACAAGTTTTCAGAGATTTTTAAACGCCATTGTGTTAGGCTTTTGATTACGCAACTTTTCTCAGATTTAACCAAATCTGTATCTCTTACCGTTTTCAAGATCCCCATAGTGGCCCTCCTTATCTCGGACACAGTGTATAAATAGTGTGCAAATTTTATTAAAATTTTTCGTTGCGAAACTTTTTTTAGTTTAAAAAGCTGATTTTAAGTGTTGCCTAAAAATCGACCACTAAAAAAGTTCCTCAACAAGAAGAGGAAAAGAATCCCTCCTTTATATAGCGAGAACAAGATTCCTAACACTTGCATTTAAGAATTGACTTTCAAATCCATAATCGAGTCTACGGAGTTCAAAATTCTTGTATTTATTCAAATAGTCGGAATTAGTTTTGAAGGTAGAAGTAAACTAGCAGGCGTAAGGTCTTACCACCCTTACAAAAAGGTCTTTATAAACAGGTTTATGCAACTTTAATTCTATTATTTGCCTCATTGAAGATTAAATCAAAATTTAAATAAACAAAATTGTTTTATGACTATGAATGTTGATCGGAAAGGTTTTCAAAACAATGTTTCCACTTTTACCATTCAAAGCAACGACCTTCTGTTCTTTGCTTCGCTGGAACTGACATTATTGGTGCAACTAGTAATGGAAGATGAGAGTGAGATTTTAATAAAGTAACATTCCCTAACGTAAAAATGAACCCTCTACTCTCTAGTTAATGACAAAAATATAATATTTTGGTTAAAAATAAATTATAAATATTTGGCACCGTCTCCTTAAACTCTGCCATTGACTCGTTATAACTCCCAATATTGTAATAGCAAAGCCAATGAGAAAACAAAAATCTTCAAAAATTCAAAGGTCACAGACATAGCCTGTGCGGAGGCCAGGGGCGCTTCGCAAGCACCAGCTCGAATATTTATACGTTTAGACAATAATACGAAACAAAGGCTGGCAAAAATGCGAATAATGGGTCCTGTCGTCGGGATAAAGCACCTAACCGGATCTTTTTGAAACCAAGACAAATATTTGAATGTATAAATACCGGGCCCAAGAACCGATTTTCTATTTCGAGCAGATCGAAACCACCTTAGCGTCGCCCCATGTTCATTAGACGCCCGAACACTTCCCGACATCCTGTAATAAATGTCCTGTTTATGTAGCGGTCCTGTTGCTTAATTTGTGTTTTACGCCACAAATGTAAATGCGAATATATTTCATTAACTACAATCCGCGTGTGTGTATAAATCGAACGTAAATTACCCGAGGAACCTGCAGGAGCTTTAAGTAAGTGCTGAAGGAAGTGTTACGAGTCTCGAATACATTAAGATGGAACTGCAGGTGGGATTGTGTGGGCAACATACAGCTAAACTAGTAAACGCTAAAATATGGATGTGATTAGGTGTCTAAAAGATTACGGCTGAAAGTCCTGTAATTTCATGCAGGCAGTAACTTTCCAGCAAAATTTATACGGCTATAACTTCGCTATAGTCTGTTTCAGCTTCTGCAATTAAAGCTGACAGTGATAATTATTATTGACAAGAAAAAAAAGAGAATTTAATGATTTTGCACTTCAAAAATTTCATAGACACGAGTTAAGTTCCTCTTCTGAAACCTACCTTAACCAATCTCTAATATTCTGCAGTTGTATAGGTTTATAAGAAACTCAACATTATGTTAATACCCTGTTAAAAATATAGGATAAAAAACTATTGAAATTGATAAAACTGTTATTTGAACGGATCATTTTATATACTACAGCACGATAATTTTACTTTTTATTTCAAATTTTAATCGTATTTAATTGTTTTCTATAGGCCAGTATCCTAAATGTAGTTTTTAATTATTTAAAACTATATACATTTTTCATGTGTTTAAGTATATGAGTTTTCTATTTCTATCAGTTTCTATTAGGTAAAACCTTATAATTTCTTATATCTTTTTATGAGTTACCTATTTCTATCAGTTTATATTATATTAAATCATATACATTTTTTTTATGGTTTTATGACCAGTAATTTGTGGGTTACCGATTTCTGTCAGTTTCTATTATGTAAAACCGTATAATTTTTTTACGTTTTTAAGGGTTACCTATTAAGGCGTTTATCAGTTTCTACTGTGTAGAATCATCTACATTTTTGGTTTTTTTGTTATCCATTCTTATCAGTTTCTAATCAGAAAAACTAATGAATATTGAATATTAATATTTTGGAAAAATTGTATTCTATTGTAAACCTACAAGAGACTTTTCAAATGTTAGTCTTCGATCTACTTCTTCAAGTGTAAATAATTTTTTTTAAACTAATCGTAATATACAGGGTGTTAGTTAATAAGTGCGACAAATTTCAGGGGGTGATTCTGCTAAACATACATAGTGGCGCATTAATGCGACAAAGTATCATATTGTTGTTATTTTTCATTGTTATATAATGCTTCTTATGTGAGAGTCGTTCATGGTGATCAGGTCTACATCCCCAAAAATATACTTTCGGCTTTACGGGGTATTGCCTAATTGTGGGGCAGAACAATTTTTTTTATTTCACATAGAACCCCGGTATATTTTTCTATATTTGGATTTCCCATAAAATTCTGTATTTAGATGAATTTCTTTTTTGCAATAGATGGCGACGTTGCCAACTTGTTTAACAAAATCTTCAAAATAAAGGCAAAACATAAATTGCTATGATTTCCAAATTACTCGTAAAGAAGTAACCAAAAATGGCCTAAGGGAAGTCAAATTTGTAAATAAGAGTAGGCAAATAGGCTCAGAAGGCATTACGCCATACCCAGTATCTGAGCATTGTAACTTATTCTCCTGTCAGTCCTCTTCAGCTTTCATTAAGGTGTCATTATACTCATTTGCTTTAATTTTGGCTTAATACTCAGTTTTTTATAAATTTTCAAAAAAATACATGCTGGGTCTATTGATGGCAAAATTTAAATTTATTAATAAACTGTGACACTGTGTAATAAAGACATCTACTTAATCAAGTGTTCAAAGTTTCAAGCAAAGATCAAGACGCTTCTCGAAAGCATTTTTTAAATTTCTGCACATTTCAACAGTTATACTGCGAAAACAATTTGCTATTCGAATTTTCATGGCTTCTCTTGTTGTCAGGAGTATTTTGTAGACTTGTTCTTTAACAAAACCCCATATAGAAAAATCCATTTTTTGTCAAGTCTGGCGATCTAGGCGGCCAGGCGATAGGTCCTCCCCGTCCAATCCAACGGTCGGGGTACGTTTCATTTAAAAAATTTATGGTTGGCTTTGTATGATGCACCGGGGCTAGATCATAAAGCAAACACATTTCCTGTAAAATCTCCATTGTTTTTTCAGCAAATAGACCAGGCAGATGATTCTGCAAAAAGTCCTAATGCACTTTTCTTGTTACTCTTTGCTCAAAAATGTATGAAAAATTACGTTATCACCGATAACTCCTCTCCAAACATTTAAGGACCACCGATTTTGGGTATTGCATCTAAGAAAATGTGGATTTTCTGTTGCATATTAATGAAACTTATGCCTACTAACACTGTCATTTCGATGAAAAGTAGCTTCATCTCCAAATAACACTAAATGAGCAAAGTTTCTTTGCACCCGAATTTTGTATTGAGTCCACATACAAAACTCTAGCCTTCTCTGGTAGTCATTATCTATTATAATTCTTGAAGTAATTGTATATGGTAAGGACGCAGTTTATTGCCTTTCAGAATGCGCTGAACGGTTCGTCGATCAACATCGACCTGCTGCATCAGTCACAGCTAAGAGAACATTTAGTTCGATTTATTCGGTTCTTGATCGTTTCTGTCTCTCAACTTTGTTGTGTTTCACACTTCCAGTCCTCTCAAAACGATCCATTAGCCTTTCAAATGCCCTTTTTTCAGGTTGCCTTCTCTAGAAATAACGCTTCTGATACAATCTTTTAGCAAATAGTCCATTTTTGTCAACCATCTCGGATTGTGAAAAGTTCATAATTAAATTTTAATTTAATATTAAACACTTTTGAGGTTTCACTGGTGAAAACACGCAATGCTCAGATACAGGGTGTTCTGTTTAAAAAAATCGATTAAAAATGCTTTAAAAATTTCCAACTTGGACATTGTGTAGAAAACAACTTGTATGACGTGATGTCTTTTGAGCCTATTAGAACACTTAGGTACTTGCAGCTTTGGCTCCCTTCAGGCCGATTTTGGTTACTTTATTACAAGTAATTTGGCAACTATCGCCGGTACCAAAGATTTATGTTTTGCCTCTCAACTAAACATTTTGTTAAATAAGTTGGCAACGTCGCCATCTATTGCAAAACTAGAAATTGATCCACATGCAGAATTTTACAAGGTTTCTAATGTGAAAAAATATACAGGATGTCTTACATTAAATAACAAATAAATTATTCTGCTCCGTACTTACGCAACACCCTGTATAGCCGAAAGTATTTTTAAATTGTAGACCAAATGATCATGAACAACTTTCATATAAGAAGTTTTTTTATAACAATGAAAAAATAACAACAATATGGGACTTTGTCGCACTAATACACCACCTTATATGTCTTCAAATGCAAATGCAATTTGTGACAAAAAATCTCTCTTGCCTTTTTTTCGTATGGGGCGCCGTTTGGATGAGGTTGAATTATGCAATAAAAAACAAATTCATAAAAAAAAAATTCAAAATTTGATCATAAAAATTACATTTTTATGAATTTTTTTCAATCAGATAACTAGGATTTTTCATTTGGTTTTTATTTACTTTTTCCTTTTTTTACTTCAGAAAATAAGTTTCACAACTTTGTATTTTTTTCGATTCAAATCAAAGTTAAAAAAAAACAAATTTTTAAAAATTGTTTCTTTTAGAAAACAAATAAATGAGGAACAGGAAAGCCGCAGCAAAAATATAGCAGTCCGTTTTAAAAATTGATGTTGGAGAAGTTTATAACTGTATTCAAATAACACATCAGTATTTCAGAAATAAAAAAGGCTTTCAAAATATAATAAAACAAATTTAGGTCGGTATTTAAAAAAAAAGTAAATTGGTACCAATAACTCAGTAATACTTTAAAATAAATAATACTTTTAAATTTAAAAATTTAAAATAAAAAGAATTTAATCATTTGACATACATATTTCATATTTTTCAAATATCTCAGAAACAACTCAACATAAGAAAGCGCAATTAACGTTTGTTAAATGGCGTTCACAAATGGCACACTTTTTCCTAATTTAACCAACGGTGTAACTGATATATGATAAAAGTGGACATTTGGATTAAAAAAGTAAGAGGCAAAATTGACTACACGTGTGATTTCACATGTAAATACTTTTCAGCATGTCGGAACGAAAAGTTTCAATTCTGCTAATCCTAAGAAAAACCATTTAAATCACAATAGAGGATATGAAATTAAACTTTTTTTACTAATTAAAACGACATAAAAACTAAAGCATATTAACTAAAGACACTTTATTAACATTAGAAATAAATACATTTCACGGATGATAGAACATAGACAAAATAATTTAACATGTGATGCTTTTGGAGTCAAGAATTCGATAGAACGTTACACACCTCTACCAGATAAAAGTCATTAAATTATAGATGGGAAATAGTATATTGTGCAACTAGTGTCGAAAATTGTACTTTTCACACGAGTGTAACGGTTTGGACACGAGCCGTAGGCGAGTGATACAACGCCACAAGAGTGTGAAGAGTGATTTTGTAACATGTTGCACACTATACTGTGACTTTGGACTGACTGTAGACTGTGATTTTGCTTCATAAATGATCGTTCCTAAAATAAAATATTTGCAAAGTCCACTTTGCACACGCTTCTGTACGGGAGCGTGCGCAATGTGCACTCTGCGCACGCTGTTTGCAATATGAAATTTTCAACGGTACTTAGTAGTGCGCATTTGTTTATTTTCGAGGCAATCGTAGAAAAAACATTATTAAAAGAATGGAACGGACCACGTCATTGCTTTATAAAACCAGATAAATTAAATCTCCTTTCTATTCATTTCAACACCATAGAAGTTATACTATAAACCCAAAATTTCAACACATTAATCCGTAATTCCGATAAACGATTATTTTTTTATCGTTATCCATTGGATATTTTTAACAGGGTAATACATGGGCTTTCACACGCAAATGGCTTACTTTAGGCTCATTGATGCCAAGCGCCAGTCAGAAAATTAAAAAAATTAAGTCCCAAATTATACGCAAGATATAGTGGATGGACGACTTATTTTGACAACGGATAAATGTTGCCGGAACGCTGTGACATTCCAGGAAATATTCGAAATAATGATGCTGATGATGATGGTCATACATCTAACCACCTGTCACGGCTAGTGCCATTAGCTGAACGTATTAATTATATAACTTCTACAGGCGTCTTGAGAACATCGACACATATATCAATAGGGATTTCTACAGAAACATTAATCTCTTCCTAGTTCTGATTGGTAAACCTACTTTATCACCACATTCTAAGCCCGCAAAGTACTGATGTCACAACCCTACAAAATCGTGATAAATCCTTAACCCAGAAACATTATTAATAAATGTTCCAAGTAGGTCTCCGCGTATAAATTTATAGATTTTCCACTTCGTAATAATTGAAAATAAACAGGCGGAAAATGATCTTGATCGAAAATAGATACTCGATTACTGGAACATTGATGTTCTGTATACCTACTTGTAGTGTTAAGTAAATATTAACCAGGAAAAGCTAAAGGAAATGAATTATTTTGTTATAGGTAAATAATTAGTAACTTTTAAGAAGAAATTTATTATTTTCTTAGGTTATGAGTAAAAACACTTTATTAAATTACCTCAATCGATGCAACGTTATAGCCCCCAGAACAAAACACCAATCTTTATTTGTTAAGGAGTCATCTAAAAAGCTATGAAATTTTGACAGAAAAGGATGGCATAATCAAAGTAAATAGGTTTCTGTTCCTTCATCTTTTTCTTTCGACATTTCACAGGCAACTAGATGAACTATTTAACTATTTAATTGAACACCCTTTTTCAATATATAGATGAAAAGCTTAAACGTGCGTCGTTCTTGGACCCTCTGGTTTTAACTATTATGTGGGGGAGGTGGTTCTTGGGTTGTTTGGGTTGTGGTCCTTGGTTTTAGTGAGGAATAATTTTTTCTTCTTTCCCAAATTTCTGCTATGTTGCAACGTTTCGATGCTTTTTAGCTTCTTAACTAGTGATGACTACAACAATATTTTACTATGACAATAAGTTGACTGATAAGGAAAAGGTAAAATGCAACTTGTCGGACTTGATAGGTCTTCGAAGGTGGAATCATTAGGATAAGAAGTCGCAACAGTAAAGGTATGGTTGAAGGAGGTTAAAAGTTGTTAAAAGGGAGGTTAAAGGATTAATGAAAAAAGACGTAGTAGTTTTTGGCAAGAGAGACATGAACGTAGATTATTTAAAAAATGGAAAAAATTACGTGCCAATAATGGTGAAAGAATAACAAAACTTTGCTTTGGAGACGTATGGGAGAGCGCAAAAGATGCTGAGAATAAGAGAACAACAAGAAAAGCAAACTATTGGAAAAAACACACTAAGATAGTTGATAAAGGTGAAGGGCAAATAGGGAAAGGGTTAAAAATGGAAAAAGTTAATAGATATAGATAGTCTTCAGTATTTGTCTGCGAAACCGTTTAGGATTAAAGTGTAAAATATCTAATAGGTAGCAAATTGAGGGCAAAATGCTGTGTATTTTCTGTAGAAGAACGCCAACGTTTCGACTCTATTGAGGTATTTTTCAAGACTTCAATTTACAGAGCCTGAATTAAAAATAGTCAATGAATAATTTTAAATTGAAGGAAACGAATAGCGAGTGTAGAACATAAATAACACTTCACGTTTGTGAAATTGCCAACGTCTCGACCTTTATTGAGGTCTTCCTCAGGGACCTTTCAATAAGCGAAGTTTGTCACAGTTCTGAAAAAACACGCTCCACTCTATAAACATCCAACAGCCATATGAAACTTTACTCATGTGTGTGTCGTCTTAGTGTGGTCTTTGCCGTTTCGAATGGCTTTAGGATGATTTTTTTTAAACAGCTCTGAAGAATACCTCAATAAGGATCGAAACGTTTTCAATTTCACAAACGTGAAGTGTTGGTTATGTCCTGTACCCGCTATTCACTTCTTTCAATTTAATTATTTATTGCCTATTTTTAATTCAGACTCTGTAACCTTGAAGTGTTGAAAAATACCTCAATATAGCCGAAACGTTGGCGTTACACTTGAATTTTACTAAAAACCCCAAATAATTATGCATTTTTCTATGTTTTCTGTCCATTTTCAATTAATCCACAACTAATTTTGATGGTCACGGAGATGAATTCCTTGAGTGGTCTATTTTTAGGCACTTTTAGAATCTACTATTTTGCCGTTTTAAAAAAACTAATTTTTCTGATTAATTTCATTCGAATTAGGAATTTAGTTACATTCTAAGAGGATTGGAAACAACCCATTCTGATAAAAAACTGAAAAAAAACACCAAGATTTATCAAAATTGACCAAAAGGGGGGATTACGTTTTTCTCAATTTTCAACTTTGACCGCCTGTAACTTTAGAATGATGAGACCGATCGTAGTGAATTCAACTGTTTTTCGATACCCGCTCTCACCTCCCACTAACAAAAGTCCCGTAGGCGCAATATTCCGGAGATAGACCCCTGCGGTGGTCGATTTTTAGGCACTTTTAGAATCGACTTTTTTGCAATTTTTTTTGGCTCATTTTATTCGAATTACGTTTGTCACTTTGTTTGAGGAATGCAAACGTCCCATTCTAATTAAAACATGAAAAGAATCCAAAGATTTAAACAAATAAACCATAAGGAGAGGTATTACGTTTTTTTTTCACAATTTTCAACTTGGACTGACCGCCTGTAACTTTAGAATCAATTGGACCGATCAGAATGAATCCAACTGTTTTTGGTTCTTGTCGATGTCAGTACGTTTGTTACGTTCTTAAGGAATTGTAGACATCCCATTATAAATAAAAACTAAAAAACAATCCGAAAATGGAGTGGATGTAACTGTTTTTGTTCTTGTCGATGTCCTCTTTTAGCTTCCACCAACGGAAGTCACGTGGGTGACTTTTTGCCTTTTTTTTTAAACTCACTTCTATATAATTCCATTCAAATTACGTGTGCTACGATCTTGGGAGATCGAAAACGTCCCATTCTTATCAAAAACCGGAAAAAAGTTTTTCCAAAATTTTATTCAAAATGGCCAAAAGGGGAAACACATCTTTTTTAGCGTGAATATGTACTTTTTATCGTTTTATTTTGCCTCTTATATACCTCGTGTTTATTAGAAAAGGTCATCTAGAAGGCTATACATTTTTGACAGAAAAATATGTCTTAATGGAATTAAATGGACTTTTGTTTTTTCATATTTTCTTTTGCCAACAACAATATTTTGCAGCCAATTAGATGACGACGAACACCCCTTATATAAATAATTGGTCCCAGTTTTTTGGGTCCTGATAAACTCAAAAAGTTGTTTATATGCAGAATAAAGTGCAATAAATGGCGCAATTTCCCAAGAAAACGATACGAGATTTTGGCACCATTTCCACGCTTTAGACATTTTTATGGAAAGAATAATTAGGTCCAAGTCCAACGTGTCCATAAGGACTGCCATCAAAGGCGACGTCATTGATTGTGAATGTCAAAACAAAATTGGGACTGAGTCCAAAAGTAGGGGCTGTAAATTCTCATATTTCTTTCGTCGTTGCCGTTGACGGAGAGTCTTATGGTATAAATGTTAAGCTGGTCAGGAAATATGTATTTGCGTTTTTGGTAAGATGTTATTTTTATTGGTATATAACAAATTGATATAAGTTGACCAAATGACAGAATGTCCGGAAACAAAACTATTATGAGGCAGTCAAATGATGATGCCGAAGTTGACAGAAATGCTATTTTTGAGATCTAGGAGGCTCGGTTGATGACAATGCAAAGAAAGAATTCCGACAGCTACCTTTTTCTTCTTCTTCTCGTTCCGTGCTCGTGTTCAAGCGTTGGCGGTCATCATGTCAATCAGTTGGCGGTATGTTTCTCGATCTTCGACTATTCTAAAAAATTGTTCCACTTGGAGTCCGGTCCTCTGGCGAATATTTCGCAACCACGAAAGCTTTTACGGCCAATCCAGCGTCTTCCCTCCACTTTCCGCTGTATCAGTAATTCAAGCAGGTCGTGCTTGGGGCCACGAATCACACATCCGAAGTATGACAATTTTCTTTTTTTGATGATAGGCAGTAGTATGCGATCTGTAACCATCCTTAATACTTCCTCGTTGGTAGTACTTGATGTCCAAGTCACCCATAACATCCTACGATAGCACCATAGTGCGAACGCCGCCAGTTTATTCATAGCATTGACCCTTAAACTCCACGTTTCACTGGCGTAGAGCAAGACCGACCATACGTAGCATTTCAACACTTTCTGACGTGTACTCAACGTTAGATGTCTATTAGTTAAAACCGTTTTTCAGTTATTGAATGCGCTTCTTGCCATTGCCGATTTCCATGTCTGGGTCATTGCTGGAATTTATCCAACAGCCGAGATATTTGAAACGGTCAACCCTCTCTATGTTGTTGTTCTCGAGTGTTAGTGTGGTATTCTGCTCTATATTGATTTTGACCTCTGCCATCCATTTGGTCTTGAGAGCGTTTATGTTTAGCCCTTTGCCTTTACACGCTTGGTTTACTCGATTAAGGAGTGTTTGCGTATCTTCAATGTTCTCAGCAAGAAGGACAGTGTCATCGGCGTATTTGATGTTGTTAATAATTTCGCCACCAATTTTGACACCAGTTACAGGGCCTCCCTGAAAATGCTATGACACACACAAAAGCGATTTTTTTTACAAAATTTTGTTATTCTTATTTCAAACCCAGGGGGCACTGAACTGTAAGACAAGGGAGGTTAGGGGAAGGTAACTTTTGGAATAGACACAGTGTGTTGCAATATAATAACTGAGCAAACGAACCTTTGATAATCACACACTATAGCTCCGAATAAAAGGTATTTTTTCTCCAAATCTTTGAATTATACTGTTTTAATAGTTTTAACAGGCAGATGAAGTGCAGCAGCCAATGTAGAATCACTCAGGCGGCGGGCAAAAAAGAATTTACCTGCCGGCGACGAGTGGCAGCAATAATCTTTACCAGCCGCCAAGTACACAGTAAGATCAACCACAGTACGATCAAATAAAGTGGTAGTTTAATAACGTTTGGAAAAAAAATTCTATAGTGTACTCCCATTAAGGTTGAATGAACAGAGCTATCGAAGCAGTGATTAATGTAGCGCCAGTGTCGGGCGGCAAAGCTGAAAATCCTGTTTCTAACTAATGTATAAATAGTTTAAGAGAATAAACCTCATGATGAAAAACTGATTATTTGCAATTTATAATGTGCAATGCACTGGGCAAGGCAACACTAAACAAAACTATTTTGGACGCTAAGTGTGGATTACTCCAAGCTGTACTAAAAGGGGGCGTAAACAACACAGTTATACGCGCAATAATCGTAACCATTTACTAATACAATAATACAGCAATATCCTGAAGAAAACCGCAACATTAACGAGTTTTGGTAACGCAGGATTTTTCTCACATGTGCTTTTGCGTGGTGTAGAAGGCTAATAAATCGGGACAGTTTCATTGAAGAAGTGGCCTTTTGCTTTAATTAAATATTTCGATTTTAATGGCCTTTGAAATGTTTATATAACAGTAGGCTAAAAATAATAGAATCTGCTGCAATCGTTGCAGTATTAAACAAAAGTGTGTTTTTGCCACTGGTATGAGTCACTGTTGTGAGCATTCTTTTAAAGGGTGGAAAATTTTACCACAAAACCAAAATGTGAATCCACATCCAATTTAATGAAGGTCGCCACTTCAAAGATATAACCGAATAAACGCGAAATAAATATCAGTTTATTTTTAAACGGTACGTTCTGTTTTCTCTTGGATAGTTCAAAACAAATTAATGAGGTTTCGCGCTTTTGATTTCCCCGAGTACCACAAAATTTATTAGCACTATTGCAAACACCTAAAGCATATTCGTGCTAATTTGCTTCGTCCATTAATGCGGTGTTTGTGAACAAGAAGATTTAATATTTATGACTCTATATGCAGCATATAGGTTTTTGTTAGTTATTATTGTAGCGGTGAAGTGATGACATTACTTTGATCCTCCAGAGGAGGAACACGCGAAGAATACTATTTAAATTTTGTCATTTGCCAAGTTGAGGATCGAACAACAAAGGCAGAAATAGGGAGTGTTTATTTTAAAAAATAATCTAATTGGCTGTTTATATGTCAAATAAAAGGGTGAAAGCACAAAAATTATGACATTCTCTTCTTTCAAGAAATCATAGATTTCTAGATGATATCAATAAGTTGAGCAGAGCAGAAAACTCTATTAAGTTTCATATTCTAAACTCTACAAATTTGATTAAAAATTAACATTTAGTGTGCTTTATCGAACGATATAAACAATGGACGATTTGTCGTTGATAAAAACTTACATGAAATTTTGTATTTGGAAATCCTACAAAACACTGATAATTTACCTGCTGAAACCAGTATTTATCTAGTTCCAAGAAAACAGTCAGATCCACCAGTCAGGTACCTACTGTTTTCCAACGGTATGGATATGAACTTACTGACCAGTACCGTAGCTCCACGATCTACTAGATTATTTTTTATAGAGGACTTTAAAAGATGATATTTACATCTCCTTTTCACTGAATAGCTGACCAAAATTTTAATTTTTAAAAGAAAAATAATGGATACAATGGAGAAGTGGTTCACATGCAAAAACATGCAGTTTTTACTGGAATACGTAGTGCGTTGTACCGAAAAATATAAACCCATGAGTAAGAAGATGATAATGCTAATAAGAACAAAAAAACCGTCGGATTCACTCCGAACGATCCAGTCGTTCCATAGTTACAGGCGGTTAGAGTTGCAAATTGAGAAAGAAGACGTAATACCTCCCTCTTTGGTCAATTTTAGTAAAATTTCGTGTGTGTATGTAGATTATTTTCTTGTGGGACATTTACGAATGAAACCTTTACGATGTCATAAAAACGTAACAAACGTAATTGGAATGTGAAGGCTTTCACGGCCGGTCAAAATACAATCTAAAGTGTTTTCCGGGTCTTTGAAGCTGTGGTGCAATGAAATTTCTTTCTGAAGTTCCGTCTACAGCTGCGGCAGACATTATCAATTCCATGAAGTTCACCACTTCGCCCATTGCCTCATCGCCTTTGATATTTTGACCGGCCGTGAAAGCCTTTACAGTCTTATAAAACGCCTCGACGAGGAGGATATAGCAAGACTAATTCGACATCTGAAGAACATCCGCAAGAAAAAAAGCACAATTCCTGAGTTCACTGGCATTTCTACTCCGATGCCGTGACACCAAGAACATCCCAAACTTCCTGAGGATAAAAGGGACCTTCAGGTCTAGTCAAGCGAGCAGGATTTACAGCAGGACCGAACAATTTCTCCTCCGTGCATACAATGATAAAAAAAAAATTTATTTGTCAATTTAGAACTAGCTACAAGCTTGCATTGGAGCGACTGGGAAAAGGTGGATCGTTTCACACGTGAAAGGAGGATTGCAGCCCAAGCTGTCGCAACCAACTGGCAAAGGAAGAAATTTGACGCACAAAGTGCCACCAACAATTCGCCCGACACATTAAACCTCACATCCGAAGAGAGTCGACGCAAGGTTGTAGTCAATTTGACTGACAAAGAACTCTCAACAGACGAGCTGAGCGTTGTGAACAAGAGAGGAAATTTCGTCATAACACCACCAATGTGGAGATCGGAATCCTGCTGCAGCCATTCCAGGCAGCTGAACATATAAGGATGGAGACGTCATGAATTCTACAACGCGAAAAAGCACCAAAAAGCAATCTCACCTTTGCGGAAAAGAAAGCTGAGAAAGCCTTGAACGAATACAAAAATAATCTCATTTTACCAGCAGATAAAAGAAACGCAACGTTAGTAATGTCAACATCGGACTACGAAGGAAAAGTCAGGACACGGTAGTATCGTTTTGCCAAAGATCAACAAACCGGATGTGCCAATGAGACCCATCGTGAGCACCATAGGAAGCCCGACCTACGAAATCGAAAAACACCTCACAACACAGCTGCAACTTAAAATACGAAATACTGACAGCTTTACAAAAGACTCTACTCATTTCTTCGAAAAACTCTATGCTTTGACTCTTTCTCCGGGAGAAATACTTGTTAGATGTTATTTCACTCTTCACGACATCACGACCCATTAAGGAAGCCATGGAACATATTAACCAAGAACTTCCACACAATATTGCCAAGTTGTTCCAACATTGCCTAACCACTACATATTTTCAATGGAAGGAAGATATCTACGAACAAACTGATGATGTAGCTAAGGGCAGCCCTCTTAGTCTCGTATTAGCCAACTTTGTTATGGAAATTTTCGAGGCCAAGGCGTTGGCAAAGGCAAATAAGGGTTGAAAGTGCTGGTTCCGATATGTAGACGACACCTTTGCTAATTGGAACCATGGCGAGGGCGAATCTCAAAACTTCTTACAACCTCAACTCCATCAACCCAAAAATCCAATTCTCCATGGAGATAGGAAAGGAAAGATGCCGGCCGCTTTTAGATGTTTTGGTATCAAGGAGGCCGAATGGGAAACTTGAGCACACCGTTTATCGAAAACCAACACACACTGACCGATACCTCAATAACGGATCAAATCATCATCCCAGACAGAAAGGGGGAGTCATAAAGACTCTGTCTGTGAGAGCCAAGAGAATTTGTGAGCCAGCTAAATTGGAACGGGAAATGAAGCATCTGGAAAGAGCTTTAGGTTGGAATGTATACAGCAAGCACGAGTTCGATAGGGCCAAGGAATATAGTGCGTCAAGAAGGAAGAATGGGAGAAGATGAAGAAAAGCGCGGATGGACTTCTCTACCATACATCCCCAAAGTAACGGACAGGATCGGCACGTTACTGGAAAAGCACAATGTTCAAATATCTTTAAACCCACTCGTACAATACAACAGAGCTTGAGATCGGCCAAAGACCGCAGAGATTCTCTATCGTCACCCAGAGTTTACCGAGCTTCAGGCAGCTGTGGCTTCGGCACCATAAAACGCATTGCCAACACGAGGATTACGGAACACAAGAGGAGTTGCTGACTGGGACAAACACAAAAGTCAGCAATGGAAGGGCACGCTCTCTCCGAAGGTCACGACATCCTTTTCAACGACGTGGATATCTTATATTAACCGCAGCCTTTGTATCCGAGACTAACGAGAGTGGCCATTGAGATCCTTAAACACAACAATTTCATCAGGAAAGAATAATTACGTTTCTAAACGCAGATTGGTAGCGAGTTCTACGACATACTTCAAGTGCTCCGAAACCCCACGCCACCACTACCCCCACCTCAGTCCCTCCACTGCAGCGCGACGGCGGGAGATTATATACCATCTCACCACCAGGGTTGCCAGTTTGGGCGACTTGTCGCCAAATGAGCGACATTAAGTTCACAAATGTGACCAAAAAGAGAAAGTTGGCGGCTGGCGACTAAATGGGCGATTTTGCGACAATTGGCAATTGGCTATTATACGATATTGAGTATGAAAGAGTAATACAAATATTTGAACATGCATATTTCTTGTGTATCTATAGCTCTTAATACTCATAAAATTAAGTTTAGATTGGTTAAATAAAATGATAAAAAAATGCCTTAAATTTGTGTCCTTTTTACAATTTTTTTTTATTAACCTTAAAAAAAAATTTTAGAACTGGGCGTTGTGTTTGTTAGACTTGGCAAAGCTGGCGAAATTTGGGCGACATCTGATATTTATTTTGACGATTGCTTAACGTAAAAAAATGGCTACTCTGCTCACCACAGTCGAGTCAGTCAACGTTGGGAAGCACGGGAGATCACTTCGCCCATTGCCTCATCGCCTTTTATAATGTCGGCCGCAGCTGTAGTCGAAACGTCAGGAAGTAATTCCATTGGACCACGGCTTCAAAGCCCGGAAAACACTTTAGATTGTAATTGGAATTAATTACGTTTGTTGTTCGATCGCCACAAAGTTAAAGTGGGTAAGTAAAAAAATATTCCACATAGCAGTACGTTAAGTTGCCATTTAGGACAATTTTCAGTATGAGTTTTAGAAAAAATCATTTTTACACCTTCAGTTATATACTCCGTAACCAAACTCGAAAGTGAAATTTTGATAAATGGTAATGGAACCCTCTCTCTTAACATCCCATCTTGCTTTAGAGACTTCAAATTCTTTAAAAATTCCAATATGCTAGGGAGAATAAAAATATAGGAATAAATTATCCATGATAGTATAGATAAGTGGACAGATTAGATCTAATATCTATTTTTTCGTTAATTGAGATAAAAGGTCTGTTGAATATTAAAAACAAACGTCGAAACTACATCTCAATATGACTTTTTTTCACAATAAAGTACACTAAATGTTGATATTAATCTAATTTATAGAACTTAAATTATAAAAACTGTATTTAGATTATAAAAACCTTATAAGAAAGAGCACTAAAGGAAACAACTTTTTTCCTGTTTAACGGATGCTGATGATGACGGTTAGAACTAAAGAATTTTTAAAAGAAAACTTTATATTTTCTTATATATTCATTTAAAGTTGGTAGATTTTGAATATCAAATACTTCAAGAAAATCGAAAACAGAAACAGGCGGCTACAAAAAAAAGTGGCTTCTCTACATCCAAGCTCCATCTCTTAAGTATTTACAAAAGTTCACAATTGTTTAAGATTTATTATCAAATATTTTGAAAGCCCCTGTGGATATCTCGGATTGGAATTGTAGGCGTAAAGAGCATTAAATGGCTCAACTTTGACTCTATTTTATTTTTTTATTAACCAATATTGCAACTAATGTCGTTTAGAAGATCCCCATGATAGGTAGTTCTTAAAGTTTCGACCCTGTATAACTTTATAATGGTATGCTTTAAGTTTCTGAGGTCTTGACAATTTCCGAAATATGCAATTTTGAAGCGTTTAGGTAGTTCAGTTTGTTGTCAAATACCCTTCAATGATCAGAGGGTGCGAGGAATCTCCCGGCAAGCACTGAAAATTTGCACCTGGAATATCAGAAGTATGTTTGAAGCAGGAAAAATTCATAACACAATAAATTATTGACGTGATGGGTACCAGCGAAATGAGATGGCGAGGAAATGGAGAATGCCAGATAGGAGATGATATAGTGTATTATGCTGGAAACGAAGAGAAAAATCAACTTGTGTGTTGGATTTATCATAACGAAGGAGTTGAAACCTTTCATTATCAGCTGCCTGCCATACTCTGACAGAGGAGGTCAGAGGAAAACCTTTTAACATAAATCTTATCCAATTATATGCCCCCATGCCGGACAAAAATGAAGAGGAAGTAGAAAACTTCTATGCTCAAATAAAAGAAGAACTTAAACACGTTAAAGCAAGAGAGGTAAACATGGGCTTGGATGGAAAGGACGTAAGGATCATTGCCAATCTATACTGTAATCAGAAAGCAACTATAAATATTGAAAAATAACGAGTCAGACACCTTAGAAATCAAACGTGGAGTACGACAGGGCTGCATCTTATCACCCTTACTGTTCAATCTCTTCTCGGAGAAAATATTTAGGAAGGCACTAGAAGATACCACAGACGGCGTTAAGGTGAATGGTTAGCTAATCAACAGTATGAGATAGGCCGACGACACAGTTTTACTGGCCGATAACTTCGAGGGGCACAAGAACTTACCAACAGAGGTACACACAGACGCGAACAATACGGATTGGAACTGAATATCAAGAAAACCAAATACATGGTTATAAGTAAGTCCTCTAATCAACGCGGTGGGTTGTATTGTAGAAATGAAGCTATCGAGAGAGTGCGTAGTTTTACTTATCTCGGGTGTAACCTCAATAATTCGTGGGACCACTCCAAAGAAATAAAGTGCAGAATAGAAAAGGCTAGAACAATGTTCACAGCGTGACGCTCAAGAAGAGAATGATAAAATGCTATATTTTCTCACTATTCTTGAATGGTGACAAGGCTTGGAGATTGTACGAAGCAATAGAAAAAAGGATCAAGATCTTTGAACTATGAATCTATCGAAGACTCCTAAGAATTTCCTGGATTGATGGAGTCACCAACGAAGAGGTCCTTTGAAGAATGAACTGCCAATGAACGCTCATGAATACCATAAAACAACACAAACTTAAGTATTTGGGCCATGTCATGAGAAACCTGTCAAGTATCATCTACTGCAGCTGTTCCTGCAAGGTAAAGTGGAGGGAAGACGAGGACCAGGTAGAAGGAGAAATTCCTGGCGCGCGAACTTACGGAAGTGGTTTGGCGTGACTTCCATTGAGCTGTTCCTCGCTTCAGCCAACAAAGTGCGCATTGCCATGATGATAACCAACGTACGAAACGGATAAGGCCGACGAAGAAGAAGAAGAAGAATCTCAAGAGAGATAAATCATCTCTCTCTGAAGAGAAATAAAAATTGATCAGCCATCCGAAAATGTTTGTAACAGCTATTCAATGAAATTGAGATGTGTACCCAAACAGCACATACATGTCCAATGGATATCCAATTTTTGTCCAAATTAGGGCCGAATGTCCATGGACACATTTAGGACACATTTTGGACATCCTTTGTATATATTTTGTTGATAATCCGATGGACTATAAATTTAGGACATCCATTGGAGACACACAACTGTACAGATTTATGGCAAATCAATGTTTAATATATAGCGGACATACAAAATAACTATATTAATCGGAAAAAAATTTAGAATAAAAATATTTTTGCAATTGTACTAAATATAAATATCGTTAATATTTAAGCAGCCTTTGTCACTTTTACTTAATCCGTCACTTAAATTCGATGGCATAAACCGCAACAACAAATAAATTTCCCTGGATCATTTTAAACTTCCCGCGTCAATATGCACAACACCGATTGGAACAAAAAGAAGAAACTGCATTCATATTTGATTCCACAACAACCAACAACTATAACATTAGGCAATAACTTTACATCTTCCTGAGATTTAGTAATTAGGCAGTCCAAGGACCTGTCGAAGTCATTTGTGGAAATTTTTGTTAGGACAAACAACTCTTGTTTATCATTTCTTTTAATGAGGTTTTGTTCATTTTTGATTAATATGACTACAAAAAAGATCTAAAAATTTACACAAAGTGAAAAAAAACTGGATTGAAATCGTACAAACCCACAAAAAAAGGCAATGATAAACAAGGGTTGTTTGTTCTAACAAAAATGTCCACAGATGACTTTGACAGGTCGTTGGAGTGCCTGATGGATATTTTGACGTTATACAAAAATGATCTAGCTGAGACTTAACTGAGCTTAACAGTAGGATATCTTTTGGATACTAAATGGACCTGTCCATCAAAATGTAGAAATTTGTGCCCTCTGTATAATCCATTGGACAGCCTTTGGATTAAACTGGGCTCTTAACGGTATATCCATTGGACATGCGGATTTACAAAAATATTAGTCCATTGAGACGTCCATAGGATTAGGTTGGGCTGTTTGGGTAAATATTATCTTTTAATGTATCTTTATAAAAAAAAAATCGTAAGTTCATATCCAGGAATAGACTGTTGGAAAAATGTACCTGATTGTGGAAGTGACGTTCTTCTTGGAACCAGATAAATACTCGTCGAGTTTCTGCTGGTAAATTTTCATTGGGGTCTTTTAGTGTGTATATAAATTGATTTATTTTTTAAACGATTTTTTTAGTTTTTTCTTATAGATATTGAATATCAAATTCTTCAAGAAAATTGAAAAAGAAAACGGGCCAACCCAAAAAAAATAGACTCTCTACATCTAAGCTCTTTTATGTATTTCTAAAAGGAAAAAATACATTAATATTTATAATCATATATTTTGAAAGCTCCTATAGATATTTCAGATATGAAGGCGGTGACTTAAAGAGCATTAAATGGCCGAGATTTTACATTATTTTATTTTTTTTAACCAGTATTGTAACTATTGCCCCTTATTTTGCCCCAAAGTTTTTACCCTGTAGAGCTTTATGATGATACCTATGCATTACCTTTCTGTGGTCTTAATAATTTCCAAGATACTCAATTTGGAGGCATTTAGGAAGTCTATTTTGCTGTCAAAAATTCGTCACTGATGTTACACATTAAATGAAAAAGCAACTCACATTTAATCGTCATCTAAAAGAAATATTGTCTGTTCAGGTTTCAAGACTTTTAACCTTTTTGCTTGCCTGAATCTCGCAATAGAAATAAAAATTGGTCCTGTTGCATAACCATTGTATGTATCGAACATGAATGAGATTGATGCTACAGTCCCATAAATCAATCAAAGCTATTCGAAATTTTTTGTTTAGTCGATGTTTATTTGCAGTGTTTATAGCCGAGACTATAGAAGCCTCTGACGTTCGACGTCACTAATGTATAGAGGTATTTAGGAGTGACGAGCGGGGCCCGAAATAGAACCAGAAGTAATTACATTGCTTTACAGTTCAAAAGTTGGAATTTTTCTAGCAACGCCGCACCAATAATGATTATGTGCCAGAAAGACAATAACGGAGGTACGTATAACATACGTGCGAAGGTTACGAGATGGAGTGGATTCAATGGAGTTGCAATAATATAGTGTAAAGTACTATTTTTGAGTATGCGTTCATTGGGATTTATAGTTTTTGAGTTTTGCTTGGCCGGGATCGCGTACAACTTCGATAATGTGTTAATTGCGGCGAAGTGGGATTGTTTGTGTACAGTGTTTGAAAAACACAAACCCACAAAACGTGGCAATTCGCAAGAGATGACAAAAAATTACGCAAAAGACCTTCTTTTGGACTAAAATTTTCAGAGTAAAATGATCCAAACAACCAACAACCAACCAATAAAATGATGAAACCTTTTGGACTAAGATTTTCAGAGTAAAAGCAACCTGAATTGGCAAAGATAATGAAATGGAATATTTTAAATTAAAACCAAGATCTCAAATTGCCTAAAGAATGGCAGTACTGTTAACAGTTATGTATTTTATTACACGAAGTGAAGGTCCGTTATTTACATACATCAAATAAATCATTGTACCGTAATATAATAAGGAACTATTAAGACCTAATTAATATGGCTAGAGAGCGATTAGTAATAGGCAATTTGTTAAATCCCTTGTTTAAAGAATGTTATAGGAATTATTATAATAAGTATATGTAAAACAGGGTTATTAATAAAGTCCTCATAATTGTCTGTATAGGCACAACATTACAAAACCCTTTAGCAGAATTATAGAAAAAGAGATATACTATCATAATAGCAATTTATTATGTATTTCTACGCATAAAATAATGGATTGAGGCTGAGGGGTACCCAGTCAGAACTAAGCTGTACAAAATGGTGCTCAGAAATGGAGAATTACTTTTTTTTTAATTATTTTTCATAAAATGTTTTCTGAATTTTGAAACCCCCGAAGAGGTAGTATTGATTAAATACACTCGAATATACAAACAGAGATTTTAAACAATCCTATAGTTTACTACGATCATAATGGAGTTCTATACCAATAGTTGCATGAGAGTTATTAATAAACCTTTGCAAAGTGTTAAACACGTGGAAAACAAAACAGTGTCATTAAAACATCCTAATATCAGTCGGGTAACACCTAGGCCATTCAACAACATAGGTACCCACATAAAACTACAACAAAGTTCTATGTAATTTCTCTATTCAGATTCCCTTAGAGCAATTTCCTTTCGATTTTCTGCCAAAAAATTTTGGCAAACTACTTCCGAATTTCAACAGGTTCCTTACGATATGATTACGCAGAAATCAACGTTGCGAAAACACACCAGCAACGTGTTTATTAGTGATTAAAATCAGTTACAATATTACCTAGTCATTAGACAGGGATACAAAATAAAGAAAATATCTCATACCAGTATGTAATGATAGCAATTACCCACGAGGATGAAGTTGAATTACATAATAAACCATTACATGCATGTAGAATACTATACTTTTTCTTCATGCTTTTTTAGAGCGAGTGCAAAAGTTGTTGCAATGAAAGCAATCAATCGTCTCGGTTTTGTAACAAAACAAAACAACTTAAGAGTAATTATTGATCATGTCGATTGGTTATCAATTATTCTTGTTTTAATGGTACATGTTTAAAATATTACAACACAACAGTCGTGCAATCTGAAAAATTTATTTCTAATTTTTGAACTCTTTAAGACTGGAGTCTCTTGTTAATTTTACCAATGACATAGTTATTATAGAAACAATTGTTTTAAATAATAGTAAACATTGTTACCAATCTCTAGGTGGAGGTACAACAGACAGATGAATCCAACTTAGAATAATAAATTTGATTTTTTTTTTTACATTTTTTTTTGTTTTATTTTTATTTACTCGTCAAATTTTGCATACCCAATAAAAATTTTAATACTTTTTTTTTGGTTATAATAATGTGGTTA
The DNA here is from genome assembly GCA_951812265.1 of Taphrorychus bicolor. Taxonomy (NCBI): domain Eukaryota; kingdom Metazoa; phylum Arthropoda; class Insecta; order Coleoptera; family Curculionidae; genus Taphrorychus; species Taphrorychus bicolor. Next base: position 44,949,969 of record OX638297.1, on the reverse strand, counting down.
AGCGTTAAGCCATGTGCATTTGATTAGTTGAACCAGTGAGGAATAAATCATTACTCAGGAAGTGTCTAATTAATTGACCAGAAAAAAACCGATTGACTGGGTATTTATTCTAATCAGATTTACACCAAACTTGGTACAAATGATGCTTCTCACCCAGGAGATACACTGTTAAAATTTTAGATTTGGATTTTCATTTTAAAATGTATATGCTCCGGGTCAGGAGCATCATTTGTACCAAGTTTGGTATAAATCTGATCAGAATAAATACCCAGTCAACCGGTTTTTATCAAATTTTCTATCCTATCAATTTTTCTGGAGGGTAGTGTCCATCCGAATCTGAAATTTTAACAGTGTATCTCCTGGCTGAGAAGCATCATTTGTACCAAGTTTGGTGTAAATCTGATTAGAATAAATTCCCAGTCAATCGGTTTTTATCAAATTTTTATAGAGGGTAGTGTCCTTTCCCAGTAAAGAGTTGAACGTTGATTCAACGTGAAAAAAAACCCTGTAACCAAACGTTTTTTCAACGTAGTTATGTCCAATGAATCAACGTTTTTATCAACCTTTCTTAAAACGTTTCATCAACGTTTGCTTATGACGTTTAATCTACGTTTGGTTAAAACGTTTAATCGACGTTTTCTTAAAACGTTTAATCAACCTTGCTTAAAACGTTTATTCAACGTAATTATCAACCTTACAGAAAACGTTAAATCAGCGTTTTCATCTATTTTTTTCCATTTACATGGATATAATTTATGTCAAATGAGTTTTGCCAGGGTTTGAACTTTGAACCCAGTTAAAACTTATTCGATAAAAATGAGTGAACCTGTTTAATGAGTTTTAATTTTAGTTTTAAGACAAAAACTCTAAACCAAAAATGGTGTTAAAAATATACAGAGCGTTAATGTTTAATTAAAAAGCACATACAAAAAAGTGTTTGACCCCAGGTAGCACACTACGTCGTCACATGTCACATCCACAAGACGTCCATTTGTTGACGTCTCTACGTATTTAATATATCAAACTTTGCATTTTATCATAAAAAAATTCATAACATATTTTAAACATGTTTTATTGGAAATATAATACTTGTGCTAATTACAATCATTAGTAAAATAGTTATATTTTATAAATTAGTTTTTGATGATATATATGTTAAAACTTAAAACCAAAGGAAGGACAGCACTTAGGGGTTGACTGGGGATGACTGTAAACTAGAAATAATTTTAAACAAGAATTAAATCTTTTAGTACTTACTTTTGGGTAATGTCTACCTCATACACTTTTTTGGACGATTATGGATTGTTGGAAAAGGAATTTCCCACAATTCACAGTAAACTTACTCATAATAACAATTTACCCTGGAAGGGCTCGGACGAATCCACTTAGTTAATGTTTCGGCAACTACTCTGTTGCCTTCTTCAGAACTACCTAAATGAAAAAACTTTAGAAATGATGAAATACAAAAATTATACTTATTTGTGTGTTTGTTTATGAGTACCTATTTATATTCGAGATTCTGAAAATTACTATGCTATTTTTAAAAAAAAAAAAGACATTTTGATATCAAACATTTAGTGCAGCTCCATTCAAATTAGGTATATAGGATTTAAAAGAATTTTCTTGGAAATTGAATCTGGTAGATATACACATTTTAGGAAGTGATTTTCTCCTGGGGTGAGAGCAAGGCAAAAATCACCGCTGAATTTTGGTGTACACACATTTTGATTTAGTTGTATTTAACGGATTGGAATGCTTTCTCAATGAGACTGTAATTCTAGAGACAATAAAGCTTTGATTGTCAAGCATTAGTTTTGTTGTGATGCATAGGCAAAAAATTTATATCAGCCTTAATATGCCTATATGTACCTAATTTAGTACAGCTTAATTTAACCATATCTACTTAAATTAGTTGGCCTGCAAAATAGTATAGCCACAATCATCAAAACCAATGGTGGTGGTGAGATTCCAGCCATTTTGTCTGTAATCTTAAAAAACAGTAAAATCTCAACCCATGAGTACTCACCTTTTAAGCGGTTTGAAATTTTTCACCCCAAAAAAACGGTAAACAAACTAAACGAAACGAACAACAACAACGAACGTCGTGTCATGGCCTACAATAACATCTCAACAAAAGTCGCAATCGTGGCAATACGTCCTACCCCTCTCAGCCTCGTTATAGGAATCTGGGTCGTCCGCCGTTTACCCCAACGCCACCTAGTGCTCAGAGTATGTGACATGTAAACCTATTTTCAACGTTTAATCAACATTATAAATTCAACCAATATCTAAACATATTCAACACACGTTTTAACAACGTTGATTTAACGTCGAACAACATGGTTGTTGATTTTCGAAAAAATCAACCAAAAATCAACAGCTTAAAATCAAAGAGGCAACTATAAATCAACCGAACAAATGATGATAAGTTTTAAAAGACATTTTGCAACCGCGCGTTCGTGACGGTTTAATTACTGTCACCTATTTGCAATGTTTAATCAACAGGATAAATTCAACCAATACATCCAAAACACGGTTTAACAACGTTGATTTAACGTCGAAAATCATGATTGTGCACTATCGCTTATATCAACCTGAAATCAACACGTTAAAATCAACGTGACAACTATAAATCGACGGACCAAACGATGCTTCTACGTTGAAACAACTTCGACTGTTTACTGGGTTAGAATGCACATCCGAATTTGAAATTTTAACAGTGTATCTCCTGGGTGAGAAGCATCATTTGTACCAAGTTTGGTGTAAATCTGATTAGAATAAATACCCAGTCAATCGGTTTTTTTCTGGTCAATAAATTAGACATTTTCCATTACTCGCGGATAGGTAATAATTGTTATTATCTATTAAAAACTAATAAGTAATAGACATATTAAAAAGCAGTCGTAAAAAATATAATATTATCCCACAAGCATATAATGTAGGCCATCATTACCCAAGGTACCGCTTGAGCCCACGAGCGTATATAGGGACTAGCACAATTCATCTGAGATAATGATTATTATAGCCTATTATAATATGTAAATTAGATTCTACATTTTATCCACGACTTAATTTAGAATTTTTACCCGATAAACAATTGATAACTCTGTCGTCAACACGCGTTTTGTTTTGATTGACAAAGTCGAAGTGACGAACCATTATGGCGGCCATCAAGGCGGCCATAATAATTGGAACCTTTATTTGCTTAGTTTGTAATTTCCAAAATGGCGGTCTTGCATGCAATTCTTATGTATATAATATGCAATGCATATATTCTTATGTACAATGAAAAAAAACAAAAGACGCAGCGTGAAAAATGAATAATAATCACGCAGTTCCAGTCCAAAGGTTATAACACACCATATTATGTGCTTACAACCCTACAAATTATGGCCTATACTATAACGCAAAGCGAGCAAAAATTATGTAGTTATGGTGTATTTTTTATAAACCAGTTAAAAATCCTAATTAGTCGTTGCCTCTAGAAGCAAACATTACCACTTGTTTCAAATGAGTAAGGGTTTTAGGAAAAAAATAATCTAAAACATTGTTTTAACTTTTATTTGAACATATTTATGAAAAAATTTAGATGAAATACAGGTTGTTTTAAATATAAGGTAATATATATAAGTTGTTTTATTTAAAGCATTTGTTTGACTTTTTGCGCCTTAAAAATGGAAATACATATTTAGTCAAGATTTTTAAACACTCTGTATATTTAAAACGCAAAGCGAGCACAAATTATATATAGTTATAGAATATTTTGTTTATAAACCAGTTAAAAATCATAATTTGTCGTTGCTTTTAGAAGCAAATATTATCACTTGTTTCAATTGTAAATTGTTAGAGAAAAGAATAATCTAAAATATCTCAAAAACTATAAGAGATAGATATATGCAGGGTGATTTAAAAGTACTTTGACAAACTTCAGGAGGTGATTGCTGGCATTATTTTAAGAAAAAAAGTTCTAATAAACGAAGGTTCTTAAGAGCATTGTTACGAAGATAAAGGGTGTCAGACGCGTCATTTTCAAGTAAAACAAATAAAAATCGTTTTAATGCACGTCTTCGAGAATCGTTACCTCAACAAGATGGAACGTATTATTTCAGTTCAAACTTGAAAATAAATTTCTTTTAAATTAAATTAACTTCAATAAATTGTTCGAAATGTCCTCCCTCAACCTTTCAAGCGGTTTCGAATATATTTTTATTTTTTTTATTTTTTAATAAAACTTAACACCTTGAATCTTCGTAACGATGCTCGTAAGGACCCTCGTTTATTACCCCTTTTCTTCTTAAAACAATGCCAGCAATCACCACCTGAAGTTTGTCAAAGTACTTTTGAATCACCCTGTATAGGTAAATACAAAAGAATACTAAGGAAGTAACAAAGGAAGTATGTGGTAAATGCACAAAATTGAGACATCTGTATACAATAATAAAATAATTAAAAACTGTTTGCTGCACTATCAAAAATTTTCTAGGGAACAAAGACACATATAGCTATAGTTTATTTTTCACCACTTAACGACCTGAAGGGCCACTTGAACTGATGTTTTGTTCTTGAAAACTACTGTGAAAACCTTTCTACTCACTTAAAAAAATGTTGTTTATTTAAAAAAATATTGCAAATTATTTAATTAAACTTCAGACTTCTTGTGTAAGAAGTTGGCGAGCCTGTGAAGTTTGCGGTTTGTGCTGTAGCAACACGAACGAGCTATAAGTCACTTTAGCTCCGAAGAGAACATATTACTTCTTCTCCAAACTTTTGAATTATATTGTTTTAAGTAGTCACAGATTTGTAGATGATCTGACACGTAGCAGACAAAGTCTAAATGCCAGCATTCCATGTCAAATCATTGTAGCGGCAGGAAAAGACTTTATCTGCCGGCAACGCGCGGCAGGACAGGACTTTGCCGGCTGCGGGGACAATTAGGAAATTGTTTTTAAGGTTACAGGTTACGATGTTCTAACAAAAAATAATTTATTTGCCTCTGTATCTCTGAACAAATATCGGTGTGTTTTATTATGGACTGCACGCCAGCGCATATTCTATTTCTGCAAAAGTGTTTTTTCAAAGACAGCTCTTTAATTTGGGACCTACTGCCACTAGCAGCAATTGAACCACCCATCCCAATAATCATCATATCTGTTTGAACATACTATAGAATGAATTTCTATATATTGGTTGCGTAACTTTAAATCTTAAAAACCCAAACATGTGTCCCACCATCAGACACATCTTCTGCTCTGATCACTAAATTAATGTCGCAGTCAAACTAATGAAAACAGATTCAAAAAAATAAGCGATTTTACGCGGGATGTACACTTCAAACAAAAATACGAAACAGTTCAATTATTGTACGTGTTGTAGCACTGGCCGCGTCTTATGTAGCGTCTATTTTTAAAGCTATTTTTATAGATCCCGGCGTCATGTAATTTTCGTAAACGATCAATATGTTCATCCCGGATCAAAAACAGCTCATGCAAGCAAGCAAAATGGGTCATCAAAGATCAGAGGAACAAGCTTATCCGGACCATATATCATTTAATTTATAAAACCACTATAGTTAAAAGAAACTACAGTCTTGTCGATATATTTCATAACAACACTCATCGGGCCACTAATCGAAGCCAATAATAATATATACTTATACATTAATTTTTATTTGAATTAGGTGTATTGTAACGGTTTTGCGCAGCTTATTTGCGACGCATTGGCTCGAACTCCCCCGTCGATAACAGGTCAAAAATCAAAAACGATGTTTACATGAACTGGTATTGGCCACCATACGGATTATAACGCAGGGAAACTAGCCACCATCCAAGCATAACCGCGGTTAACTCGGTGTAGGTAGCACGTGTTAAAGGTCCAGAGTATCAGTATTACATAAAATTAACTAAATCTGGACTTACTTCTTGGATTTTCATCTTGGTCTTGACGACCTTGCGACGGACCTCGGTTTCGTAGGTCTCCTCGACCGTCTCCACCAGGCTCTCCTCGCCATTCTCGGACATTTCGCCTTCGTTTGGTTAGGCCACACGCGTTTTATCTGGACACTAACTCCGTCACTGGTTATTTCGATCTGAACGCATCGCTCACTTGCCAAAGACTGCCGAGCATGATTCTATATTTAATTTTCTTTTGCCGCAACGACGAACGGAAGTTTGTTGTAGTCTAGAAACTTTATTATTTTGTTCACTTTTTTTTAAACGCTCCTCATTAAAGACGAATGCCCTATTATAACCGCTCGGAAAAATCAGGCGGTGTTAACGCGTCCGTTTGGTTCGCACAGCTACTTTTACACCTGAAAACAATACAAACACCTGTTAAACGAGCCTATTCTATTCAAGCAATTACTTATTCGATGATGCTCTTATTTTTACATCTCGGATTTTTTCAAGCGTTTATCAACAAAGCCCCAGCCTAAACACGATTTCTACTGTAAGTGAATATAAATGATATTAAATAACAACCCGTTACTAGAGTAGTAATACTTTCTTTAAAAAAAAATACTTATTTTGTTATAAAAATAAGTATTTTGCTTAAAAAATATGTTGAAAATAATTTAATGTTTTTTGAAAATGATCTATTCTTGAATTGGGTACTATTTCATATACTTAGTTGCTTTAGATCTGCAGACCTGGGGGAAGTAAAATACTCATTGCTATTGCATAATATGCCCGTACCCATAAGTTAACCTAGAGAGAAGATTAAATGAACAACAACCCCCCGACTCTGAACAAATTTAATTTACCTATGTTGTAGTATGTGCGAGGTCAGATAGACAGACTCTGGATTCCTGAAATCTATGAGCTATTCAGTTTACTACTCAGGTACGCAAAATGGACAGCATAAGAATGGCATGGCCATCGCCCTCAAAGACAACTTGTCCAAAGCCATTAAGAATTTTGTCCCCATATAAGTGACAGAGTAATGCTGCTGCAGATAAGCACAAAACCAGTAGGATTGAATTTGATCCAAGTATACACCCCAACTACGATTGTGAAATTGTGGAATTCTATCAACAGACCACAGAAACACTGAAATACGCAAAAAAAAAACATGAAATAACACTAATTTTAGGGAACTTCAACGCCAAAGTTGGTAATGCAATGACTGATGGCATCACTGGAAAATATGGACTGGGCGAAAGGAATGAAAGAGGATCATGTCTCATCGAGTTTTGCCAGGAAAACGACCTCGTTATAATAAACACTTGCTTCCAACTGCCGAAACGTCGATTATATACATGGATATCACTAAAAGATGCCATGGAACCGTAATACGGAATCAAATTTGACTTTATGTTGCTTAATAATCGTTTCAAGAACTCGATGACATCAGTTAAACCTTACCCCGGAGCAGACACGTCACAAGTTAAGATTAAGACTAAAAAGGAGGAAGGTCGTAGGCAAGACTCATACTTTAGATACGCAACTACTAAAGCAACCGACAATTAAAGAGAACTTAGCCCAAGGAATCAATAATTCAGTACACTAGATCTCTACCATACCAGAGAATTCTAATAAGCCCTGGAATGTAATCAAAATACCACTACTAGAAGGCATTAAACCTCTTCGGCAACGAACACCACAAGCCAATCAAGAGTAGATGACGGCCGAAATTCTGGGACTCCTGGAGCAAAGACGACAGTGTAAAAACAGAGACAACCAAACCTATAGGAAAATCCACCGAACAATTCGGCGAGAAATAAGAGAGGCTAAAGAGATATGGCTACAGGGATCCTGCCAAAACATAGAACATTTATAGAAAACCCACGATGATTTAAACCTTCACAAGGAACTCAAAAACGCTACCGGCAAATACAAAAAAAGACATATAAATTCATTAAAAACTTAACGGAAATATCGCCAAACCAAAGATCTGCAGCACCTCTTCTCATACTGAAAGCAGAAGTAGAGAGAGCCATTAAGCAACTAAATCAAATAAAGCCCCTGGTCTGACTAAAATTCCTTCAGACGTAATCAAACTTCTGGATGAAAGTAGCTTACAGAAACTGAGAGTTCTTTAACATTATATATCTATCCGGGCAGATACCAAATGATTGGCTAGAGTCCACATTTGTCTCCCTCCCCAAAAAGAGCAAACCAAGCACATGCGAAGAGTATAGACTAATATCCCTAATGAGTCACTCGTTTAAAATATTTTTGAAAATTATACATAATACGATCTACTCGGCCTGTGAAAGAATAGTAGGTAGACAACAGTTCAGATTTAGGAGAGGCATGGGAAAGCGAGAAGCTTTATTCTGCATGAACATATTACTCCAAAAAAATCCTGCGAATTTCGTAAAAACATATGTGTGCTTTATTGACATTCCAAGAGCTTTTGACTCTGTGATCACCGAAAGTTATTCGGGTACCTAGATGTCATCGACATTGACCATCAGGAAGTAAAAATATTAAAACAACTATACTGTAATCAAACAGCAAGAATAAGAGTCGACCAGACAATTACAGAACCAATCGCCATTCAGCGCCGCGTTCGCCAAGGATGCGTACGCTCCCCATCATTGTTCAACATTTACTCTTAGCAGATTTTCAAGGAGGCCCTGCAGGATAGCAACACTGATGTGGCGAAATTATTAGCATCATCAAATACGCCGATGATACGACTCTTCTTGCTGAGAATATTGAAGACCTGCAAACACTTCTTAATCAAGTAAACGAAGCGTGCAAAGACAAAAGGCTAAGCATAAACGCTCTCAAAACCAAATTGATGGCAGTGGGCAAACTCAATATAGAGCCGAATACCACATGCACTAACACTCGAGAACAACAACATAGAGAAGGGGTTGACCGTTTCAAATATTTCGGCTATTGGATGAATTCCAGCAATGACCCAGACATAGAAATCGGAGTCAGAATTGAACTGGCAAGAAGCGCATTCAATAACTGGAAAATGGCTTTAACTAATAGACATCTAACGTTGAGTAAGTACATGTCAGAAAGTGTTGAAATGCTACGTATGGTCGGCCTTGCTCTACGCCAATGAAACGTGGACTTTAAGGCTCAATGCTATGAATAAGCTGGAGGCGTTCGAACTATGGTGCTATCCTACGGGTGACTTGGACGTCACATACTATACCAACGAGGAAATATTAAGAAAGATGGGCACAGATCGCATACTGCTGCCTACCATCAAAAGAAGAAAATTGTCATACTTCGGACATCTGATTCGTGGCCCTAAGTACGACCTGCTTAAATTGCTGATCCAGGGGAAAGTGGAGGGAAGACGCTGAATTGGCCGTAAAAAGCTTTCGTGGTTGCGAAATATTCGCCAGTGGACCGGACTCCAAGCGGAACAACTCTTTTGAATAGTCAAAGACCGAGAGACATACTGCCAACTGATTGACATGATTACCGCGAACGCTTGAACAGGAGCACGGCACGAAAAGAAGATGTTGTAGTAGAACTTCATCTTTCCATGCCACCAGTCCCATAAGTGGACTTTTTTTTAAATACCTGCAAAGCACATTCTAACAGTAACTAAAAATCGACTACCGAAGATGTTTATCTCTCAAACTATTAAGACGAGAGTTTTTTTGGTAAGAGGTGAGAGAGGACATTAAAAAGAAGCGAACAGTTGGATTACTCCAATCGGTCCACTGGTCCTAATGTTACAGGCGATTAAAGTAGGAAATTGAGAAGAAAGAGGGAGTACACGCTCCCCCCCCCCTCTTTACCCAATTTCGAAAAAAAGCAGTAATTTTTTTTTTTTGTTCTTTTTGATCGGAACGCGGCCATTTCAATCCCATATGAACCAAACAAACATAATAAGAGTAAAATTAGTCCCATAGGTCGACTTTTTTTCTAAATACCTCCAAAGCACTTTCTAAAAGTGCCTAAAAATCTACGACCGAAAGGGTCTAGTCCCAAACTATTGAGACTACGGGACTTTCTTCGTGAAGGCCGTGGATTAACTTCAATCAGTCCAGTCGTTCTAAAATTACCTGCAATCAAAGTCGGAAATTGAGAAAAAAAGAGGGAATATAATCCAATTTCGAAAAACGTTAGGGATTCGCCAATTGATGTGCTCTGAGGATAAAATTAAGTCATGGGGACCTTAAAAACGGGACCATTTTAAGGAAAATATTGGAATTTGTTTGCTCTGGACATATCTCCTACGTCATTGCTAAAAGTCCCCTTTTTGGCTAGGCAAAAATAAAAAAATATATAAAAGGTCACAGAACTATTGACTAAAGCAAATTTACGTCATAACATTTTTAACACCACTCTAACCTTGCACTATCAAGCTTCTCGAGGGTGTTAGCCCTCCCTGAACTTGACTATATATTGCTGTTATTGCGGATACGAACCTTGACGGTACGTCCCCATGTGCGGATATTGCGGATTTGGCGCTGTGGTCTGATTGGTTGAAATTGAAGTTTCTTGCTAAGTGTTGCCAAATTGCTGCATTCTCATTAAAGTGATATAAGTCGGCAATGTTTAATGCTGGTTTACACTAAACGTTTTGAAGGGTATACACCGGTTCTGGTTCTGGTTGACATAAAAATGACAGACCAGCTCCAACCAATCAGAATTATTGAATATCAAATGATCTTGCCATTTTTAATTATGTCAAACTGAACCAGAACCGGTGTGAAACGAAAATAACTCTGGAGTCTACAGACTCCTTCCACGCCGTGACGCTGTGTCAGTCTAAGTGCTGCTCTACACTATGCGTTTTGGCAGAACCGATTGAAGCTTACGTACATTGACGCTACCTCCAAGGCCTGTCGCTGCCGCAGTTTCAGTCGAAATATCGCATCGAATGAATTTGACAGTGTCGAGCATTTTGTATTGAAAACGGGTCAAACCAACAGCACAGTCTAGATGCTTCTATCAAACTAATTGTCATGCAGCTTTGTCCCGTTTGCGTTTCTGCCTCTACGCCGCAGCAATGTGAGACAGCATATGGACGGCATATATGTAGACGCCATCACTCAGAACCTTGACCTTCCCATGTCTCGCAAAAACGCACCGGTTAAAACGCAAAGTGTAGGCCAGCACTTACACTTACTTCGCATTCCATCATACATTTTTCAGATATTGGAGACTATGCAGAATATTGTTCTGGATGAATAAAAAGGAGTCGATTAGATGCGTGGTAAAACCATCCAAAAATAGTCAATATATTTTTAAATAAAATTCAAATGTGGCAATCGCTAAAATTATAAGGATTCGTTCACTAAAGCCTGCTTTAATTCTTCCGGCTTGAAAACGCCTCTCTCCGTTATGATGCCGGCGATCAGGCCGGAAGGTGTCACATCGAAAGCCGGGTTCCAACACTGAATCCCTGAAATTCACAAATATAAAGGATTATTGATAATCAAGGGAGGCTATAATAAGGAGACCTTTGGCAGCGATCCGGTGTTCGCCGACATGGGTCATTTCTCTGTCTGGTCTTTCTTCGATAACTATGTGCTCACCAGTTGAAACTTTGGCATCTATGGACGTAAAGGGGGCGGCCACGTAAAATGGCACTCCGTGGTACTTTGCTACGACGGCAATTTGATAGGTTCCTATTTTGTTAGCAGTGTCGCCGTTCGCGGCTACCTGCAAAATTAACGGCGATATTATCTTCTCATTAATGATAAGTATAAAATCGGCTTAAATGAAAGAAGAGCACACAGAAACGTGCCTTCCTTAAGCAGCACTGACATTATGGGAAATTCCTGCAAGTAGGAACTAGTATATCAAAAGACAAGTAACCGAAACTGAATCATCACTATTCTTTCACTTCTAGTCTGCGGCAGGTCATCCGGAGATATGTCAGTCAAAGCTCCGTTCACGCAAATGTCATCAATAGTGTGTTAGGTTACTCAACACTTGGATTGTTTACTGGAAAAGCGCTACTCTACATGATCAAAAGGGTACTGAGAGATTCTTTAAAGAAATCTTACATGCAAGGAACCTGATGCAATATAATCATTCGCGACATTTTTCCATCTAACAAATTAGTTTAAAATGATCATATTTCAACTTCTGTAAAGAAGTTTAACTCTTTTTATGCCTCGACTTTTAATACCTGACGAAAAATCTCTTATATTTTTTTAGATTTTTTCCAACACGAAAAAGAAAACTAATAAATCTTAAAAATAAAAAGTAATTTATAAGTAAGAGGTCAGAGGGGACCAGTTTTTTCCAGCTGGTTTATTTGACCAAAAGGTTAGATTTTCCACTTTGAAATTAAATGGTAACCAAACTTCAACCTCAAAAATCTTTACCTTGCTCTGCATGTTTGCTGACACAGAAACACACATAATATATTAAATTCCTATTGTGACTTGTAACCTCACTTATTTTGTAAAGTAAAATATATTTTGGCTTTTACTTTTTTGTTTGAATAATAGAATTGGATTGCGATGTTATTTTTTTTTGCCTAGTATATAGGGTGCCTTGTAAACATATGACCAAACGGGTATTCTCTGCTTCAAAAAAAAAAAGAACGATTTGATCAGTTTTATTAAAAAGAAGTGTCTGATCTCGCTGCTATTGACGGGCAGAACTGATTTTAATAAAATTTACCAGTGCTGCCAAGCTGCTGTAACAAAATTACCCATAGAAATTTTTAAATTACCCACTTTTACTCCTAATACGTGCCAGAATTGTACCCAACTTTACTCCACTCTTGTACCTATATATATTAACTCAGTAAATTTTATTTTTTTTTATATTTCAGAATAACATGATGACAATATAGAGATAAAAAATCAAATTTTCTAAAATATATATTATATATAACAGCGTTTTCGAGTGGCGGCTCAAATGCGCTATGTGAATATTATACAACAATAATGGAAGGATGGGAAAAAGGATCTCAAAGCCCTGTCAAGCTGCCACCCGAAAACGCTGTTAGTGTTTTCTTAATACAGAAATCAACTAATGACGTGACTGCTAACTAGTGTTCGTTTTGATTACTCGTTTCGCTCTAATAACTCCTAGTCCTAAAATGAATCAGTAGGACTCTCCGGAAATGGCGATTCTTGATCAGATTGATCCCTACAGGCAACCAGATTGAGGACCGATGCCAGGCCGGTCAATCCAATAAGTTGAAAATCACTAATCAGCAAATTATTAGAATTACCCCCTTTTGCTCGCCAGTACCCATTTTACCCGCGCATAAAAAAGTTACAAACGAATGGAGTACCTAATTACTCCCAGATTGGCAGCACTAAAATTTATTGCTAGGTAAGACTTATCTTCTAAGGAATAAACGGCGACTAATCGCCTTGGTCCTTCAGTCAACTTAGATGATTTTGTAAACACAGATTAAGTTACGCCACCAGGGCGACCATTTTGAACCTTCATATAGTCTATTTGTAATTAGGCCTAAAACGTGGCCAAAAAAAAGAGTAGGTGGTCACCGTTTTGTCGATCAACCCATCTGCATACTAGTTTCGAGGTCTACCCGAAAATCGGATGTCGCCTGCTCCTGCTCTGTGCAACATCTCATGAAATACAAAAGATGCAGCGTCAATAATGAATATTACTCATGTTGTAGCAACAGTTGTGGTTTAAAGTGTTTTATTAACAAAAAAATATTTATTTTATCACAAGTTTGGTGGGAAAACACATAAACCATAGAAATAAACTGCTTTAAATAATGGGAAAAATAAGATAGAAAAATAGGCTTACCCTATCAGCACCTACCACCACAGCCGAAATATTCCTTCCCTTCATTAAGGCCGCTACCATACTATCACAAATCAGAGTGGCTGGAATTTTTTCATGTATAAGCTCGTATGCGGTCAGCCTCGCTCCTTGATTATAAGGCCTAGTCTCTGTACAATAAACGTGCTCTGAAAATAGCATAAACACTTATTAATTGTAATTTCTTAAAATAAAAAAAAAATATATTTTAAATTTCACTTATCAATTCAATACTATTTCACTTAAAAAGTATTTTAAATTTCAAGTACTCAGGAAGGCCTAAAAGTCGACAACCGAAGGGGCCTATTTAAAAAATTAACTAATTTGTGAGAGGAGAAAGAAGACATCAAGAAGGGTAAAAAACACTTGGATGCACTCCAATCGCCATTAGTATCGTCTAAAGGCATAGTTCGTCCAAGTTGGAAGAAAATTGACCACTGAAGGGGTATATCTCCGAAATTATTAAACCAATGAAACTTTCGGTGGAAGGTGGAAGAGGATTCACTCCAATTGGTCCACGTGTTCTAGAGTTATAAGTTGTCAAAGTTGTAAGTTGAGAAAGAAAAATTTTTGGTGATTTTCAAAAAAAAAGTATGAAATTTTTTTATGTTGTTAATTACAATGGAAAATTTTCAGTCCCCTATGAACACAATAAACTTAATACGTGTCAGAGGTGAAGTCCCATAAGTGAGTTTTATAATAGTAAAAAAAGTCGGTTCTAAAAGTGCCCAAAAAATCGACCACCGAAGGGGTATAGCCAAAAATCAATGATACTTTCGTTTATGAGAGAAAAACAGATCAAGAAGAGAAAAAACAGTTGGATTCACTCCAACCGGTCGAGTCGTTTTAAAGTTATAAGTCGTCAAAGTTGAAAAATGACAAAACGGTCGATGACGGCTATCTCCAAAATCGAGTGTGGAAAAGAAAGTCGAGAAGAACAAAAAGCTGTTAGAATCTCTCCAATCGGTCTACGCCTTCTAAAGTTATAAGGTGGCAAAGCTGCAATTTGAAAAAAACGGCCCCAACTTTGATGATTTGCAAAAAAAAATTGTTTTTCTGCCGTTTTTGATCTAAATGGGACGATTTCAATTCCCTATGAACGCCAAAAAACTTAGTGTGAGTCAGTCTGTAGTCCCAGAAGTGAGTTTTTTAAAAGTAGTAAGTAAAAAAGTTGATTCTAAAAGTGCCCAAAAATTCGACCACTGAAAGGGTCTATCTCCGACACTATTGAACCAATATGTTGAACCATATATTGAACCAAGTTAGAATTTGAGAAAAAAATAATTTTCAAAAAAATTTCAGTTTTTTTTTTAAGCTTTTTCCGCGATTTCAGTCCCCTATGAACGTAACAAACATAATAGAAGAAATCCGACAACCGAAAGAGTCTATCTCCGGAATAATTGAAACAATGGGGCTTTCCTTGATGGGACTTCCCTTGGTGGGGTGTGGAAGAGAACATCGAAAAGAACAAAAAAAACTTCTGGATTAACTCAAAACGGTCTACTCGTTCTAAAGTTATAGGCCCTCAAATTTCTAATTTGTGATTTTTTTATGCTGTTTTGATCGAAAAGAGATGATTTTAATCCCCTATTAACGTAACACACTTATTAGGAGACAAAATAGCCCGCTGTTTTTTGTGATTTCAACCCCAGTAAGTTTTTTTAAAAGTAATAAAAAAGTCGAAATTAAATGTGCCCAAAAATCGACCACGACTTTAGTTGGTGGGAGCTGGAAGATTAAAAGTAAGTAAATTTTTGAAGAATGGCAAAAAGTCGAATCTAACAGTACTTAAAGTTGACCACCTAAAAGGTCTAACCCCGAAATTATGGAACCAAAAGGACTTTCATTTGTGATGAGACAAAGAGAATATCAAGACAAGGAAAAAACAATTCAAATTATTTTATCGATCCTTTTTTGGAAATTGAGGAAAAAGACAAAATACCCCTTTTTGGACATAAGTATGGTGGTTCTGTCTATCAAATTGTGGAGCTAACCATTTACAAAAGACCTACTACTTTATATCTTTTGTAATAAAAATAATGTACATGTTTTTTATCACAAGTCTTTAATATTTAGAAAAAAATATATAAAAATTAGGTTTTTAGGAAAGTTTGAGATGTACCTACCAAAAGTGAAAATTTGAAATGATTGAAATAATAAAACGCTAATGCTACCACAAATTAATACACAATTATAATAACGAAAATAATGATCCTAAAAATAAAGAGTTGAAAAAGTAAGAAACTAATAATAATAACAAGTTAACTCAAAAACCCAGAGTAGTCTAGAAGACATATGTACAAAGAAAAAAGCTACTTAGGTAATAAAATAAAGTAAAAAATGCTACAAATATAGACCAATGAAGAAATTAAAAGATGACCAACGAATTATGATAATTGTGTCAACAACAGTGTGTGTAATAATGAGCGAAATTGAATCGAGTCTGAAGGAGCACAAAAGTTATAAAAACAGAAGAGGAACTAAAAACAAGATACGCAAAGGTAAAAGAATTAAGGTAAAATTTCATTCGTAACATTGATATTTTCTGAGAATTAATTTTTAGTTTTCTGAGAAAAATATGAACAATTTTATATTCTTACTAACACACATCGCATTATTATTACCCAGCCGTCTCATGGCGTGTAAACTTCTAATAACCCCCAAAGCCGTGCCATAACCGGCGGTGGCGAGAGATCCAGTGTTGCAGTGCGTTATCACCCTGACTTGACTATCTCCCGACACTCGGGAGAGTATTTCTTTGGCCCCGTTATCGCCGATAGCTTTGTTATCGGCGATGTCTTTTTCCAACATTTGTTGAATCGTTGATAGGAACCTGGAAAGAGAAGTTTTCTTGTGTGCTCGCAATGCCTTTCTACACTAAGACACTATAGTTCGTACACTATTACTTTACTTGCGCAGTAGGTCCTGAAAATTTGGCATTTTGCCCGCTGACCCCGCTGTATAATATGACAGATATTGTCAATCACACCCATTCTCTTATTTTTGTCATCTAGTTACCTTTGAAACCCTAATTTTTTATATACCCATCTTCTTTTAGCACATGTTGAGAAGATACGATAAAAATGTCAAAGTCAATTTTCCAATGCCTACTTGACAACAATAATAAGTGTATGGCTTTATACTTTTTATATGGTATATACTATATACATATACATATTTATGACTTTAGAGGTTAAAATTTCTTGTGCCTTGGTTGCCAGGATGATTTAAACTAATAATATTCTTTGATTAAATGATGATTCAAAAATGCTTCAAAAATTAATAATCAATTTTTGAACCAATTTTATTAAATATTCATTATAAAGGATAAAATTAAGACGAATAAACCAAAACATACATAGTATTGGATGTTTCAAATACAGTGTTCTGCAGCAAATAAGTATTTTCACTTTTTTTTTCAGTCTACAAGACAAGACGATTTGTTGAATTTTGACAAAATTAAATTTTATAGTTGATTTTGCATCTCGTTGTTGACACGATTAGGGATTCGTCTTAAGAAATATAGAAGGGTGGCAAGCAAAAGCTGAAAATTCAGGAGCGACAGATATACATCATGGCCGCCTGCGCAAATAAAGTTATAATTTACAAACTATAAATGTCTGAGACCACATTTTATATATAAGAGTGTCCATATTTTTTTTATTTAAAGTCCTGGGTTTCGCTACTACTACTGTCTATGGCCGATCAAACGAAAAATGCAAAGCGAGTATTGTAATATTTGATATTAATTGTGATATCAAATTGTAAGTGGTAGATAGATCTTCAAGAAAATCCAGGATATGGAGTTCGAAATTTGAAAATATAGTTTATAGAATTTTAAGTCTGGTAACCCAACTAACCTTCAATTTCTGATCAAATTGTTTAGGTAATAGAAAAAGACAAAATATAAAGAACAACCTGGGAGGTACTATATATAGTTCAATAAAGAATATTTTAGCACCTATTTTCGGACAAACATAACTAGGTATAGAAACATAATTGATAGTGAATTAAAAACAGTCAATAATTATCTCAAGATTTCATTTTATACTGTTTTGAAACGCAGACCGAAATAAATTTTACCCTTTGCCAACTTTGATAAGAACACTAATTAAAATCTTAAACATATTTTCTAGAGATAAAATGAATAAATGTGAGTATCATTTTAGTTAAAATAAATACAAGGTTCAGTTTGTATGTAATCATAAATGAGGCGGGTGAAATTATGAATAAATGTTTAATGTTTAATCATTAAAATTGGATACACATGAAAAGTTTACTTGCCTAATTCACGTGCTCAGTTCAAATAGGCTGTTATATTTCGGGTTATTCTTATCGCAGTTATAGAACTGATAGCACAGTAAAAGATAACAAGGTCATGACAAAAAACGTGATCACGTTTCAAAAACAGAATAACACCATGGCCATTGAGATTAGGACTAAACCTACCCTACACTAATAAGGTAGTAAGTCCAACAAAAAAATATATATAAAAAAGTAGACTTACTTTGATTTCATACTTTCTAAACTAACCGAATCATCTTTGCTTAGCTGGTTAGCCAAGTCGATCAGCTCTTCAGCGGCGGCTTTCATATTCACAGCAGTAGGACGAGAAGACACCAAATAATTAAGTTTTCCTTCTACTTCTTGTCGAATGTGCTTTTTTGATTCAAATTTATCATTTTGCATTTCTACTGCCAAACTGAGGCAGCCCACTATGGCTATTGCTGGAGCTCCTCTAACCTGCAAAAACTGTTATAAGCAACTTTTTTGATGGTCAACAAAAAGATGGACATATTGGAGAAAATAACTTTTTGTTTTAATAATAATATCTTTATTGCCACCAAAATCGACACAGTCAACAAAGCAACGTCAAAAGCAAACAAGAGAAAAAAGAAACACTCTATAAATTGTTTCTGGAATGCAGCCACTCCCAGAATCACACAACACTGTAGTTTTGGTTTGCAAGTCCATATATTCAGCTACAAGGCTCATGTAAAGCTAAAGCTATAGTAGCACTTGTCTAGCAGGAAATCAGTGGTGGCTCTCTTAAATGATAAAAGACTGGTCTTGTCTTTGATGGTATTGGGTAATAGATTAAAGGCCATGAGCGCCTGATAATATGGACCTTTCTTGAAAAAAGTAGAGTTGTGCAGTGGCACTCTGAGAATGTCTGCACTCCTGGTTGCCATGGTCATACCTTGAGCATATACATCCGCGTTGCGTGTAAACAGATTATAGTGTCTTTTTACAAACATTACCAGCGATAGGAAATATAACGATGGGACAGTGAGTAATTTCATTTGCTTGAAGTAGGGCCTACATGATACTCTAGGGTGTAGCCCCTGGATACATCTAACAATCCGCTTCTGGGCAAAAATATTTTGTGAGCATTTCTACATGAGCCCCAGAATAGAATACTATAAGATATTATCGATTGAGTTCCGGCATAATATATTTGTATTAGTGTGGTATGTGAAAAGCAATTTCTGAGTCTGCGAATTAAAGCACAGAAACTGTTTAGTCTGTTTTCCAAAATTTTTATTTGTTTATCATATGCTAGAGTTTGATCAACCGTCACCCCCAAAAATTTCTATAATTTTACTTTACTATAATACTTTACTATAATAAATACTTACTATAAATTTTTTTTCTCTCTAATTTTATAACAAAGAGTTCCACAACAATAAAGTTTGAATCCCGACCTGGATACTCCTTCTTCAGCACTTTTTTTAAAATAAATTATATAGTTACTAACAAGCAGGCAAAAAGTATAAGAATAAAATTTTTGTTTAAATTAAAATTAGAGACAGGGTTGCTACCTGACGATTTTTCACCGGCATAGCCGGTTTTTTATCATTTTATCAACACGGCCGGGTACCGGTTGCCACTTAGAAAAGACCGCTTTTCTTATCATCTGACCATTTTACAATTTTGATTATTTAAATTACTCGAAATAGTCCATTTCGTATGTTGTATAATTAAAGTATTTATGTGTCTCTGTAAAAAACAAAGTTTGCAGGTAAAATCTCTGTTATTATCGTCCTTTTCACCACCTTTTTGCTGTTTAACTTGACTGTTGTGTGCCTGCCAAACCTAACCACCAACAAGGCCGGTTTTTTATCATTTCAAAGATGGCAACCCTGATTAGATCAAATCAAATCACTTTATTGCCTTAAAAGTGGTGAAGCAATAACAACCTCAAAATACAATGGGTACAATGAATACAAAGGTAAAATAATAGTTACTTAAAAAGGTAGCTCTTCAATAGCCCTTTAAATTTTTTTATAGAGGTAATTGACTACAGACTATTTGGTAATCTGTTATTATTTATGTTAGAGATGAATACCTTTTTAGTAACACTTCAGCTATTCTGTTTTTCTCATATCAATTTTTCTGTCATTTTTTTAGTCAACATTCAATGAATAAATATTTTTTTTTAACTTTACTAATAAACCCACAAAAAAATTAAGAAACAAAAAAGATTAAATAAAAAGGTCTGATTATGAAAACAAGATAAAAACTAAACCTGTACCTACTCCTTGTACCTACCTGCAACAATATAACAATTTGATACATATCA
Source organism: Taphrorychus bicolor (assembly GCA_951812265.1). Lineage (NCBI taxonomy): Eukaryota > Metazoa > Arthropoda > Insecta > Coleoptera > Curculionidae > Taphrorychus > Taphrorychus bicolor. Next base: position 44,929,707 of record OX638297.1, on the reverse strand, counting down.
GATGGTTATGTATTTGTACCATTGCAGTAAATAGGCTATCATCATTTTTTTTAAATGGTAGTTTGAGTGCTATAATTTTTAACAAAGTTAATTTGTGGATTGCTCAAAATAGGCAAAAATGGTTATTAAATTCAAATTTAATGGTAGGTTTTCCTTGGCGCCTCTTTGATGTACTTATTTTGTCAACAAATCATTATATTCCAATCCAAAAAGTTATGCAAGTTGAAGAGTCAAACCATTTTATGACACTTATCTCACAAACAAAACTTTTAACTCTAAATATCTCCCAAACATTTAACAATAAATTATTTAGCAAAATAGATAAAAATGTTTCACTCTGTCTATTTTCAGCCACAGATAACATGACTCACAGTTAAAATACAGTTATGTATTCATGAGTATCTATTTTTGTATCTGTCTGTAAATACTGTTGCTAGATATTTAAATAGATACGATTAGTTATACTTATGCAGTGAATATACAAGAACAAAAATTCATGAATATCTATTTTTGTATCTCTCTGTAAATACTGTTGCTAGATATTTAAATAGATACAATTAGTTACACTAATGCAGTGAATATACAAGAACAAAAATTCATGAGTATCTATTTTTGTATCTGTCTGTAAATACTGTTGCTAGATATATACACAGATACGATTAGTTATACTAATGCAGTGAATATACAAGAACAAAATTGGGTTTTCAAGCAACCATAATTTTACCAATTAATTATAACAGCCCTCATAAGAGATAGGTAATATAATAACAGGGTGCACAAAACATAAGTAGCTCTTTCAAATTATTATTGTTAATTAGGGAAAAATGAAGAAAGAAAAGATAATTATTACCTATTTATGGTAATTTGATTGAAGAAAAAAACACTTAGTTTCTGGTATAACTATGGGCAAGACGTTTCTCCTTTTTTCTTTGTAGTCTTTGTATATTTGTTTATTTTATGTATATTGTCTGTGTTAATTTTTTGTAGTCTTTATTCAGCTTTAATCTGTATATAAGAAATAATGAAAACATTGTTAGAAAGAAAATTAAACAAGAAAGTTTCTTCACAGGTGCCTAATCAAACTCAGATCAATGAAATCAGTCTTTAAGGTTAGCTGTATGTATATAAAGCCTAGCCTAGGTAGCAAAGGATTTTTTGGAGGTAACAGAGGAGCAGTCAGCAAGCAGAGTACTCTACTATGTTCAATATGCCCATAACCAGAGAACAGGAATAATTTTCTCTGCTATTTCTTGCCTGCACTCTGCTAGGCCATACTGCTCTTAAAGTCTTAATATGCATCTAGCTACATGGAATGGAGTTTTCCAAGGGATTTGCAGTTTACTTACTTGCATCTTGTTGATAACTTTCCATCCATCTTCAACTCCTTTGACTCTAACATATTTGGTAATGCCCGGCAACAGTAACTGATCTAATATTTCTAGATTGTTACTCTCCTGGTCATAGATAATAGACTTGAGGGACATTTTTACCACTCTGAAACCTGTATAAGCCTCCTGATGGAACAACAGTACTTATATAGTACTTATAGGTGAACAACAATTTACCAAAGTGGCATTATCGTTTACCACCAAGCCACTGGAAATATAAAAACAATTCTTTATCCAGATAAGGGTTACGGTATCACCGCAAACACCACTGCCGAGTGCCGGTTTTACCCAAAGAAACAGGACAAAATGCAAGAATGAACCATGTACTGCGTGAGTGCGTGTATCCAGCTGCTGCGGTTTGTTCGGAACACCCACGCCACCCAATGGTTGAATGGTAATGGACTGAGAGAAAGAAAAAACAAGGAGCTAAAAAATAAAAAAACGTTTTGGAGTTGGCACTCACTAATAATTAATAATTCTATTTTCCAGTAATTTTGACAGAAGAATGAAATATGAAATATGTGGATTGACAGTAACGACACTTTTGGCATTGACCATTCCAGAATTACGTCATTTGAGAAGAGGCCCCCAAAGCCGAATGGGTGACCAGGGACCAACCTATTTAAATATCAGACGGAACATAAAACTCGATCTTGATCATCATATTTGAGTTAAGATATATTTATAGAATATTCGTAAATTGTCTCTTTTAGGCCTACTAGGACAAACGCTTCTGACTAGGCCAAAGCTCCAAGTCAGAATTTATGATTTTGTAGCTGAAGTACTGAAGAAAATTGTAAAACATCAAAACAAATATCCTCGTCATAATTAATAAACTGGCTGCGGTGTTTCCATTTTTAGAGTTTTTTTTTATACTTTAATTTATTTAAGCGTGATTATAATAGTTATTTACGTTATAAGTCCGGTAAATATAGTTTTACAGTAGGAGTTAGATGTTTCCGGACGAGGCGCTAGCCGAGTCTGGAATTTCGAAACGACTACTGTAACACGTTACCGGGCGTATGATGTACAACATTTTACTTCATACTTATTAAAAATAAGAAAAAATTAATTTTATATATTATCTTTGACAAATCCGCCAATTTGACAAATAGTTTCATTATGGTATCTTGTACCGGTAGCGGTACGGGATACCATGGATACAATGGTTTCATTGAATACCGCCACAGGATGTGCCGGTACTCAATACTGTAAAATTTCTTTACGATATCCAATCCTGTAAAAAGTTATTTAACGGATTAAAATCAAGTACGTAAAAGTGTCCTAAATGATACAGTATGAAGTAAATTATATAAACCTAAATAAGGTAATGTTAATAAAATGCGAATAACAACAGAAAAATGTGCTTTCATTGATAAATGTCCATTGACCAACGTACCTAATTTTCTGTGTTTATAAGATAATGAAGAGTAAAAATCGACAATTCAATGTCGTTTGTTATTTTAGGAAAATATATCTTCCTTCTTATAAAACAATATTTTTCTGTAGATATTCGCATTTTGTTAACATTATATTTACCCTTATATAACTAATAAAACATAAATAAAACGAAGTATAATGAATAGTAAGAATAGCAACACCGCAGCCAGTTTATCAATTTTGAAAAGCAAATTCGTTTTGATATTTTACGATTTTCTTCAGTACTTCAGCTACAAAACTTTGAATTCTGCTTTGGAGCTTTTAGCTACAAAAGACAATTTAAGAAAATATTATAAATATACCTCAAATCAAACATGAAACACGATCATCAATATCAAGTTTTAAGTTCCGTCTGACATTTAAATAGGCTGGTCCACCATATTGCCTTGGAGGGCATTCATGCCAAATGACGCGATTCTGGAATTGTCAATTAAGTTAGGAGTGATAGATGATAGATGTCACTAGGGATGTGATTTCACCGGGTGCATTTGTTTACACCGATATTTGGAGAATATGCACCCTTATTGCACCCGGTGCATTCAATTCGCAGCGTTGCCTTTTCAACTTAAGTTACCACGTTGCCATATTCTTATATGTCATATGTCATATTATGTATTTTTTCATTTTCTACATTAACTACAACCTACAAGTCACATGCATGGTGTCGCGCAGTGTCCCCCCCGCTAACGATATTCCGTAATCGTATTCGTTTAATCGGTGGTTGCGTGGGGGGCGGCTGTGGTTGCGGCTGCTACCGTGTTGCCGCCGTGTCTGCGGAGGAGATTTGACTACGTGGATGTTCTAAGTCCAACGTATCTTCTTGCGCCAAATCTCTTTTACCACGCTGCAAGGGGGACCCAACTCTTGGAAAGGATCTATTGTCCCTTAGGTCGCTAATTTAAATAATGTAAAATGTTATTGTTTTAGAGATGCCAGCAAGGTTTTATGGTTTAAGACAAAAACCTGCAAAAAGCCAAAAAAGAAAAAAAACAATAATTGAATACTAATTAAGAAAAAAAAAAATTTAAAAAAGACAATTTTTAGTTTTCTCCAGAATCTGAAATAAAATAGCGGCGGACGTGAACTTCTTGCAAACAAGCTCAGTGGTCCCCAGAAACGTGTTTGACGGGTACACGATTTCTTACTAAATTGGAAAAACACAACAAAGAAAACTAAACTAACGACGCAGTGTAGAAGAGAACAGAATTCTGCCAGTAACTGGGATCCTCGATATTATGGTGAGCAATACACTACTATAATATACTAAAAGTTTCAACTTCTACAACTACTCTACAAATACTTAATTGCCGGTAGTCTCCTGCGTCTGCAAAGTATCCGCTAGCTGCAAGAAAATGGCCTATTCAGGAAAAGGGCAGAGGTGGGTTGACACTATGTGGCACAACCGAAAAAACACTCCACGAAACTTTTCGTAGGCGGGCAATGAGCGGTGTAATTGTTTTGGCACTAATTAAAGATAAAAATAATTAGCGCGGCGGACGAAAACGGGATTCAAAAAGGGGGAAGAAAAAAAATACGAATTGGCGATAATCAGAACGGCGGAGCCAAGGACTTTTCTCGCGGTAAAATTCGAACTTTTTTGTCTTCCCGGTTAATCGTCGCTTTTTGATCGTAACTCTATTGAGTTCAAAACGCGTCTTTTTCTTTCGAGTGTCGAAGAACGTCTTCTCTTTTCGAGTGTCGAAGATCATCTCTCTTTCGCCACCCCCTCGGTACGTCTCATCCCCGAGAAGGTACTGCCGAAAAAATCGATACCACCCTGACGAGTGGCGATTATATGGCGCTTCGGACAGCGCGGGCATAAATTTAGAAAATGAGCTTTTCTGGAAAATCTGCTAGTAGAAAAAAATTGAAAATGTGATCATTAAATAGAATAAATTAGGCTTTTTAAAATGACACCTCACATGACATAGTTTAATTGACAATTAAAGCTTTTTATTGAAATTAACCGTTAATTTCCTGGCTCAGTCAATTAAGACATTAATTGCTCGAATTTACAATCAAAGGATCAGAAATTAAAAGCTCTATCTGCTGAGAGAATAAGATTTTAATTTCAATTAACGATATTTGCAAAAACGCTTTAATTACCAAACTATTGTTTGGGTCACGTACAGGTCTGAAATTCTTTCAAGGGCCATAAACCATTAAAAGGGCGCCTTTGCAGGTCAAAAAAGAAGGGCAATTGTAGTGACCATGTTTTATGGCCGGAATTCCCAAGAAATTGTGAAAGTGCCTGTCCAACACTAACAAAAGAAATGCTCTTGACGAAAATAAAAAATATTGCAAACACATGTGCATTTAGGGCCTCATTGGTCTGGTTTATTTAGAAAACCGAAAAATAGAAAAAACTTCCATAAGATTAAAGCTTAAAAGCTTCGAAAAATGGCTTACAGAGTTGCCACGTTTCCACACATGAACTCATATGCAAATAGAGAGGTCAGTTTGCATAACAATGGGTATTTTTAATTTTTATTATATATTTTACCGCTCAGGAACTGAAGTAAACTTTTATAAAACTTTTAACCACCTGATTTTATAAAAAAAAACTCACTTTTTGAAAGAACATCATAAAAAAAAGGATATAATATTGCTTTAATTGCTGAGTTTTTCTTTCTATCTTGAGTATGTTATTAGAGCTAAGAGTTAAACAAATTTAACGAACATATTCATAACAAAAATTACTTAAACTGTTTGGACTTTGGATCAAATACCTTTATTTGGACGAGAACGGAGAAATACACTAGTACTTTACAGTTTACACCGAGTAGGAACAACAAATAACGGTTCTGCTTTTGCAGGATGCAGGATACCGTAATAGGGAATGATTTATTAACACACATTTATTTATGTAATTCGTATATTATTTAGTATTTGTTTATAAAAAATATATATATTTGTTTTATGAAATATGAAGTTGACAGATGACATTTGACAGATCGAGATTCATTTGATGATTCTGACATATTCGGAATGCACCGGGTGCAAACACAATATGCACCGTTCATAAACACCGCACCCGGTACAATCATAAGCACCGGGTACAATGAAGATCACAACCCTAGATGCCACCAAGTAGGGATGGACCAAGGAGCTAGTATATTCCATCTGGAAGAACCCTCCTGTTGTACAGTTTTGGCCCCCCTTTTTAACAGTGAGTACCTTAAAAATGGATGCAATATCCGGCGGAAGGGACGTTATCTGAGACCTTGCGTCAAATAATTCGAAATCGCGATTCGCCAATAATTGATGTACTGTGATGATAAAATTACGTCATGGGTACCTTAAAAATGGCAGACTTTCATCTAAAAAACAGGATAATTTTTAAGGAAATATCGGGATTTGCTTGCTCTGTCCATACCTCTTAGGTCATTGCGAAGAGCAGTGTATACTGTATGTATAGTATAGATGGGCGAAGGGAAAATTCCCAAAAAACCTTTAAACCCAATTTAAGGTTTTTACCCGGGTTTTTTCCCAACTTTACTTGAAAGCACCCGGCAGTTTCAAGATTTAAGGTTAGATTTTAGATTAGAATTCAATAAATCCAGATTCTGGGTTGTTTTTTGATAAACTAAACGCTGGTCAATTGATTATAATCTTCAAGCTGCACAAGCCAACTAATTATTGCTTAATTGGTAGGAGTTAAGCATATTGAAAAAGTTAAATTTAGAGGTTATAATGGAATAAACCCGGAATTTTCCCGGATGTGTGCAGGGAATAAACCCTCAAGAATGAAAAAACCGGGTGAAAACCCATCTCTAATGTATAGTATAGATGTGCGAAGGGAAAATTCCCATAAAACCTTTAAACCCAATTTAGGGTTTTTACCCGGGTTTTTTCCCATCTTTTCTTGAAAGCACCCGGCAGTTTCAAGATTTAAGGTTAGATTTTAGATTAGAATTCAATAAATCCAGATTCTGGTTTGTTTTTTGATAAACTAAACACTGGTCAATTGATTAAAAGCTTCAAGCTGCACAAACCAACTAATTATTGTTTAATTGGTAAGAGTTATGCGAATTGAAAAAGTTAAATTTAGAAGTTATAATGGAATAAACCCGGAATTTCCCCGGATGTGTGCAGGGAATAAACCCTTAAAAATGAAAAAACCGGGTGAAAACCCATCTCTAAGTATAGCCCTTTTTGAAGACTGCAAACCGGGTCGGTAGATCAGTATCAGTTGATGTTCAACCAATCGGATTGACTAGGGTGTCATAGGTCATCATCGACTTAATATCTGGAGACCCTCTCCTGTTTTACAGTTTTGGCTTGGCTCCCTCTTTTTAGCAGTGGAAACCTTTAACTTTAAACTGATGACGACTTCCGCCGGAAGTGACATCTCGGTGACGTCATGACGTCTTACGTCAAATTATTGCAATAAAGTTGTCACTGTTATTAATTTTATTAATTCTTATTTCCAATCCATTCGCATATCGAACTTACATCCATCTCCTAGCTAGAGCACTAGGGCTCCTAGCCCTTAGCTGACCTACCTTCAAGGTTTTCTAAAGCTTAAATTCTAACCTAACAACAACCAAAAACAATTGACACAATCAATATCCGGTCTGATTTTAAGTTGCTATGACGTTTGTATGACGTGTGTATAGATGACGGATTTCGGACCAAAAAGGGGGGCAATTTTTAGGAGAATATCGGCATTTGTTGGCTCTGTCCATATCAGGTTAGGTCATTGTAGGTCATTAATCCGGTTATTAGTCATTTTCGTTTCACAGCGGTTCTGTAAGAATATTGCCATCCTTTGTATTTCCGATAAGTACGTAATGATGTTAAATACTTTCAAAGCGGACTAGAGCGGCCACACCTCAGAATATGTAAACTAATGGAATCCACGCGCGCAATTCTCCCCTATATTGACAGCTGTTCCCAAAAATGATGAGACACCATGTCTAAGGCGAAAACCAAACATTTCGTTGGCTATGTGTTTTTCTGCAATAAATTGCATTTTCCAAGACTTTAATATTATAAATAATTGTGTTGTTTACAATGGTGGGATGTGCAGATTACGGTTGTAAAAGCAGCGGCTATAGAAAGGAGCCTGGAGTTACGTTTCACAGGTAAACAGATAATGGCGTTTTTCAGAAACAAATTAAATTATCTCAAATAACTCTAAAACCAATTATTTTACATCCAAATCTTCGAAATATGATTTAGTATATACCGCAGTGTCAAGTCAATAATGCTATTTTGAGAAATATTTTTCTAATTCTGTAACTTGTAGACAGCTTTTTTATTTAAATTTTTGAGCAGTTTTTCCAGTGGCGCAGGAGATATAATCCCAGGGTTATCAACGACTGTTAATTCACAATTATTTTTATTTATTTAATAGTAAGTCGATGTTTGCTAATAATATTACGTATAATATTACTAATGTTACAAATAAGAGTAATTTAGTTCCATTATTATTTTTAATAAAATATTTTCTTGTGTGCTATATTACCAATGCTACAACAAGGGGCGAATTTCAAAACTGATCAATAAATTTACCGGTTACGTCTACCGATAGATCGCTGGTAATTCCGGTTACACCGGAATTTCAGCCATTTTACGGTCAATTGAGAAACGGTTTGAGCGAATTCCAAAACTCACCGGTGCATCCACCGGTTAAACCGGTCAGCTACCATTTCGTTTCAATTTTCACCATATACCAGAGAGTGACCGTTTCTAAATTAACCGCGGTGGAATTGTCGGTTCGCTACCGGTAGCTCACGGAATGTATCGGTCTAGAGAAGTGGAATTTCGGTAAATTAAAAAAGAAAATGTCAGTATTGACAGTTCGTGCCCGTAGCCTTTCTATAAACAAACATAACTCTAAAATGTTTTTACAGTTTACAGTCTGAAATTTAATGAAAATTTCTAAATTTAAATTTTATAACTACCTAGTCGTGTTGTTTATTTTTGGAGTTGATGATAATTAATAAATTGTAATGGACGACTCGACATTGAAATCGTAGAAGCCGGTTTTTGGAGAGGATGGGTCCATTTTAAGAACTGGTTCTAGCCTAGTTCTTCAAAACATTTATAATAGGTATCTAGAAGGGCATAAGCAAGTGTGTTTAACGCTTGTTTATACAATGCATACAGTCTTATGCGTATGTTATGTGTCCCACGTTAAAAATGTCCCTAATTTCCACAAGTCATCATAATTTTTTATGTGAACTGAGGTAGGTACCTAAGGACCTAGGACTAGGACAACTAACAAAACAACTTGCTTACAAATAAAAATTTATCTTAATAATGTCGATTTCGCTATGAGAAGCACAGTAATAACAACAAAACAAGTTTACCGTTGAGATTGACAGCTATTAAAACAAATGTCATTGGTGAATCAAACCATTTCTAAATTGACCGTCAAATGGCTTAAATTCCGGTGTAACCGAAATTACCAGCGATCTACCGGTAGATGTGACCGGTAAATTTATTGATCACTTTTGAAATTCGCCCGTACATTCGGCGAGCTACTAGTAGCAAACCGACACTTCCACCGGTTAATTTAGAAACGGTCACTTTCTGGTATATAGTGAAAATTGAAACGAAATGTTAGCTAACCGGTTTAACCGGTGGATCCACCGGTGAGTTTTGGAATTCGCCCAAGTTGAATCGCCATGTTGGAATCTATTGATAGAAGGTCTCTGGGGTGGCAAATCACACCTGTCATATGAGATGAGAATATGAGGTTATATTTGTAGCAGCTAAGGTTTAAATTAGTTTGTCTCTAAAATAATTAACTTTTAATTAAATAATTTTGAACATTTCACATTAATTTTTATGATGTTACCTTGATAATCCAACAAATTTAGAAATCTTATTTGGTCCATTACGTGGGGGCCACCAAACGTTATACAACCTTTTTTTTTTGTACAATACTCTACACTAGTAGAATCGAGCTATTTTAGTACGTTATTACCAAAAATAGATTGCTAACGGTCTGCTAAAATATCCCAGGAGAAACTGCATAAAATGGTAAAGTAGAAACTTAATTTTAATTCCTTTGTCAATAACTTAGGTTTATTGTTTTCAGGCTTTACTTGGAGCTCAGCTAGTAATTACACTTGTTATGATTAGCATAATTCAGAAATTGGGAACACACTTTTCATTTGCTAAATGGCTGCTGTGCTCTACAGGCTTGGTTCGATACTTATACCCAACTAATGACGAGCTAAGGCAGTTGGCTAACATTAAGTATAAAGGCAAAAAAAATACAAAAGGTGTCTCTAATGGAAATGCAAACATAGATAAGTTTCACATAGAGAAGACTTTAGATGTGCAGTTAGAGACTGCAAAAGTAACATATTTGGATGTGGTTCATTTGAGATACTACAGTGAATTCCAATGGTTAGTGGACTTCTCTGTTTATGCCGTCATTGTGTATGTTATTACAGAGGTAATAAGATTTGTCATAGTTGGAAAAATTGTATATATAACTTCAAAACAATTGTTCTTTAGTCAGAGGATTATTATTTAACTTGGTCCATTTTTAGGTATATCAAGTATGGTTTCCATTGAAGGATGAAGTCAATTTAAGTGTTATCTGGTGTTTTCTGGTAGTTCTTTTTGCTGTGTATCCTTTTTTTACTACATTTAACTTAAATGAATTTATACTAGGTACCTTCATATTTTGTTTTGGTATACTTGATCCTGATTTAGAAGGAGGACCCAAAATTTTTTTTGGCATTGTTAATGCAAATACAGTGTCATATGAACAGCTATAAAACATGTCAATAGACTTTTAGTTCCTTAATTAAAAATTTCAGTAAATTGTTGCTATCTCTGACAGTTCAGTACTTCATAGGAGAAGAATCTGTGGGTGAAAGATCAATGTGCATTGTTATGGCCTTCATCTATTTGTTGGTGGCCATGATGGTGCTAATTGTAGATGAAAATACTTTGGAACTGGGACTGGAGAGTGCTTATGCCACTTTCAATCAGAGTGCTTCAGTATTTTTGAGCAGGCAGGGACTTAGCTCTACGTAAGTTGACATCAAGAGGCAGATGGTATTGAATGCTTTTGTGAATTTGAGGCTAATGTTACATTTTATATACTTTTGGTTTTGATGTTATTTGGGCTCTTGATTTTTCTAAATTTATCATACAAACATTTTAGAGGTCCGGCTTCCAAAATTGTGATAAAATTCTTCATAGCCATTTGGAGTTCACTACTGGGAGCCTTATTAACATTCCCCGGCATCAGAGTTGCAAAGATGCACTGGGATCTTCTAAAGTAAGTATTCCTCCCACCTTTTTAGAACTTCTATTTTTTAGTGCTGTTTTTATACAAAATATTCTTTTATTCTCAAAATTTAATTATAAGCACTTTTTTATCGTTTTTTACAACAAGCAGAATATTTTCAGAAAATTCTTTAAAATCAACTTGTTTAAAAAATCACTTTGAAATTGTCTCCTTTTCAGTGGTTTATTAATGTAAAATTAATACTTATATCTCAATCTGATGAAATTCCAGATACTTTCGAGAGAATAAAGTAAAACAGCTCATCCTTAATGTGGCTTTTGCTTTGCCATTTCTACTTGTAATCTTATGGATAAAACCAGTTACCAAAGACTATTTGACTGTTCGAGTTTTCTCTGGAAGGACTGAGCCATTGTAAGTATATAAGCACTAATTCTTCATCTTCCATTTAACAATCTGTCCATTTTCTTGTTTAAAATTTTTTCTTGTAAGTATAGCATCCCCTCAGAGTATAAATACCTGATTTTTCAGAATGTCAGAGAAATGTTTTGAAATGACAAGATTTTTACTGATAATTCTAACTGTGGCAACAAAGTTATATCTTATGCCTTGGTATTTACAAGCATACCTGGATATGGCTTATCACAGAACAGAAGATCAGAAAAAGGAATCTGGAAGAATAACAAATATTGACTTTCAAAAAAAGGTAGGGATCTATTTTGAGATAGTAACAAATAATTATTCATTAAAGGGGAAGAGAGCAACTGCTTATTTCGTCATGTAAAAACATGTATTATTACTGAGTGTTGAAGATAAAATATGTTATAAGTGAATTTATTAGAATATTGATAGTTTTTCTAAAAATATCATAAAGCTGATGTATTAACATGTTAAATATCAATCAACCATATACACATAGACGTCATTTAGGATTATTCAGTTGGGTTTTTTTTTTGCAGATAGCAGCAGTCTTTTACTACTTATGTGTTGTTGCACTGCAGTATTTAGCTCCGATTATTATGTGCCTTTTCCTCAGCTTCATGTATAAGACACTTGGCGAGTTTCAGTGGAAATGGCTCCTTTCTGACACTAATACTGACTGTTCAGGTGATAATGGACCTGCAGTAGTTTTACCCACTAATGAGCCAGTTAATAATGACGGGGCCACAGCTGAACCTGTTGAAGAACTATTCTTGACTTTAGACAGTTTAAAAGCAGTAAGTCATTTTGTTTTTTTTTGTGTAGTATTAGTCAAAAGTGTTTTTTGTCTCTGAATAATTATTGTTGTTAGTACTTTAACACAATTTAAAACAATACTTTTTATAAGTGGCAAAATCTTTCACTAAAATCCTTACAACTGTTTCCATATGTAAAAGTCACCCAGTATACATCTGCGCAGTAATTTAGTTTATTCTTTACAGGTGTTTGCAGCCAATGTCCTCAAGGGTGTCTTTGGATTTGCCACGTGGTGGTGTTGTTTTACATATTTTGCAACCACTTCTGTCGGTTTAATTTATCAGTCATATTTTTCAGCAGTTTAATGCTGACTAAAATTCAATGTACATTATCTATTTATTTTATAGAATCTGAAGAGTGAAGACTGACTTTTAGTGGATATGTATTTGATATTAATTTAAAGGTATCTCTTAACAACTGTATTTGTTATACAAAAGTGTATTACTCTATTCTACTCTTAATATTGTCCTTAAAAAATTGTTCAGATTCACGTTTTTTTTTTCTTAGTTTTTGATTTAAACGGGTGTTGACGGATTGAAATATTAAAGATGTTTCTAGTCGAAGATATGAATTTAAAATAACTAGTTTTAGAGTTATTTAAGATACTTTATTGTTAATGAAAAATATCATTCATTATTAGTTGACTTGTGAAACGTAACTGTAGACTCTTTCTATAGCTGTTGCATTTACAGTTTATTGTAATTTATATTTTGCATTTCATTTACTGTTGCTGCAGTTTGCACATCCCATCATTCAGAACCACGCAGTTATTTATAATAGTCTTTAAAAACATCATTTATTGCAAAAAAAAAACGCCAAAGAATTATTTGTTGTGACACCACAGAAATGGCTTTTTTTCTCACAAATTTCCAAACTTTCATTGGTTTTCACCCGGTTCCTTCATTTCTGAGGGAATGTATTCCGGGTTTATTCCATTATTGGCCATTTCCACCAAGCAAATTTTAAGGAAACTTCAAAGTTCAGGGCCCTTAAACCATATGTATTAGCATGAGTAAACATAGTAATAATCGAAGCCTGAACTAAGTATACTTAAAAATGTAAATGCTTATAAATATGCTTGGTGCGATCGGCCATATAACCTCTAAATTTAACTTACGTTTTGTCGCGCGGTCGCAAGGTATCCCCCCCGGTAATCAGTCGTTGCGTGGAGGCGGCTGTGTTGCCTTCGCCGCCGTGTCTGCTGAAATTCGACTACGTGGATGTGCTAAGTTCAACGTAGAAGCGTGTGCCAAATCTCTTTTATCACGCTGCAAGGGGGGGGGGGGGCAACTCTCGGAAAGGATCTATTTTGTTGTCCCTTAGTTCGCTAATTATGAGGGCAAAAGGCGTATAATTAATCCGTGGCGTTTCATCTTTGTAGCGAAAAATACTTCCATGGTATTGCCAAATGCATATAATTAATAAATGCTAATTTAAGTGAGATAAAATTTAATATTTTGGGGATGCCAGCAAGGTTCCATTGTCTAAGACAAAACCTGCAAAACGCCAAATAAAAAAAAAATTCAGTATTGTCAGGAATCTGAAATAAAACAGCGGCGGGCGTTAACTTTTCGCGATAAGCTCAGTGGTCCCCAGAAACGTGCTTGACGGGTACACAATTTCTTACTAAGATTGAAAAACAACAACAAAGGAAACTAAACTAACGACGCATTGTTAGAAGCGAAAAGAATTCTGCCAGTTCGCTGGGATTCTCGATATTATGGTTAGCAAAAATTACTATAATCTATTCATGTAAATCTTCCAACTTCTACAACTACCCTACAATTACATAATTGCCGGTAGTCTCCTGCGACTGCAATGTATCCGCTATATGCAAGGAAATGGCCTATCTAAGAACAGGGTAGAGGTGGATTGACACTATATATATGGCACAACCGAAAAAACACTCCACGATATTTTTCGTAGGCGGACAATAAGCGGTTTAATTGTTTTGGCACTAATTAAAAATACAAATAATTAGCGCGGCGGACATAAAACGGGATTCAAAAAGGGAAAAAAATGCGATTTGGCGATAATCAGAACAGTGGAGCCCAGGATTGACTTTTTTCTCGCGGTAAAATTCGAACTTTTTTGTCTTCCCGGTTAGATCGTCATTTTTTTATCGTAACTCTACCGAATTCAAAACCGTGTCCCTAGGTCATAACTCTCGCGAGTTCAAAACGCGTCTCTCTCTGTAGGTCATAACTCTCGCGAGTTCAAAACGCCTCTCCCTGTTTACGAACATCTTCTTAACCACCCTCTGGACACTTTTTATCCTCGAAAGGGTACTGCAGAATAATCGATACCACCCTGATGGCCAGGGGCCACTGTATGGCACTTCGGATGGTTCGGGCATAAATTTAGAAAATGAGCTCTCTTCTGAAAAGTCTGTTGGAAAAGGGGGATTGAAAATGCGATCACGGGACAGAATTAATTATGCTCTTTAAAATGGCACCTCACATGACATAGTTTAATTGACAGTTAAAGCTTTTTATTTAAATTGACCGTTAATTTCCTGGCCCAGTCAATTTAGTCATAAATAGCTCGAATTTACTTTCAAAGGATGAGAAATTAAAAGGTCTATCTGATGAGAGAATAAGATTTTAATTTCACTTAACGATATTCGCCAAATCGATTTAATTACCAAACTATTGTTCGGGACACGCACAGGCCTGAAATTCTTTCAAGGGCCATAAACCACTAAAAGGGCGCCTTTGCCGGTTAAAGAAGAAGGGCAATTGTAGGGTCTCATGCTTCATGGCCGTAATTCCCAAGAATTTGTTAAAGTGCCTGTTCAAAAACTAACAAAAGAAATGCTCTTCAACAAACAAAAGTCCATTTATTTTGATTATGTCATCCTTCTCTGTCAAAATTTCATAGCCTGCTAGATGAAATTTTATAATGAACACCCCGTATGTAAATAGCGGGTTTGCACAACAGTTCCTATTTTCAAAACGCCTAAGACTTACTGATTAAGCAATAATTTGTTGGTTTGTGCAGTTTGGGGCTTTTGATCAATTGACCAGTGTTTAGTTTATCATAAAACAAACCAGAATCTGGATTCAATGAATTCTAATCTAAAATCTAACCTTAAATCTTAAAACTGCCGGGTGCTTTCAAAAAAAGATAGGATTTAAAAAAAAATTGGGTTCAAAGTTTTTTAGGAATTTTCCTTCGCCCATCTATTTGGTAACGGATGGTCAACACAGCTGACAATTATTGCGTGGGGTTTTCTCTTTCTCTTTCTTTCCTTGTCAAAGTCTGAGATGGATATTGTCATCCGAACTGTCATTTATAAAAACGGGGGAATTTTAAAAAATTATTTGAATTTTAAAAAAGTCTGATTTTGGGAAATATCGGTGAAATCTTGAAAAAATCTCAACTGGTTTTTATGTATCTTGACTAGAGCATTAAAGACTGTAACACAGTAAGGTCGCCCGAGTCTCCAAATGTAATGTGCTATAGTGCTATCTCCTTGTTCGGAACATTTCCTACAAACGGTGGAAAGGAAAACCGTAAATTGTGTTCTCCCTCGCCCTTACCTTTGACGCATGACGCATCCTGCCCTGTGACGTTATTCGATTTCTCGCTACCTGATTGGTTGTCTCGACGAATTTTCTAGAAGCTACTCTCGACCTCGTATATAACCGGCCATTTGTAAAATTTGCTTCGATTCGTTCATTGCAGTTGTTAGAGGAAACGTGAAAGTATTTTTGTTAAAACAGTATTTAAAAGCTACATTCAAAACTAAATACAAATTCAGGTAAGAAACGTAATGTCTATTTTATTCGTTTATATAACGCTATCCAGGGGTTTGCTGGTGCGTGTGCCAAAAATTTTGATGTTAACTGCATGCTCCTAGCGTAGCACGTGTCAGATTTTTGTGTGAAAATCGATTTCTGGTCTGTGCATTGCGAAGAGTTTCCCCAAAAAGCCGTCTCTTATTTCAAGTCTGTTAGGTAATGCATGTTTAACTGTATTTTATTGGAAATAACCGCGTTTCCGAGGTTGGGCGTTGTTTCTGCAAATAAACTTCAAGGTTAGAAGAATGATGCCTTTGTATGGCTGTCGATTCATGCCTACGTTTTTCATTCGTTATCAAATTTATTGATAACAGTTAAAATTTGTGGAATAAAGTAGATAAAGCATAAAAAGAACCACTTCGCTACAGTAACTTCAACTTTTTCTAGCAATTTTATTGGCTTTTTTTAGTATTCAACTAATTAGCATTAGCATGGATGAGTAATAAATAGGTTGGATGTTGAACTGTTGCACACTATTTCTAATGAAGAAGGGGTAGTTAAATATGTACTTAGACTTGAAATGCTTACATGTCATCCTCCAATGCCAAAACCAAGAATGTGCAGAACAATAGATATGCACATTCCTGGTTTTGGCTTTGGAATGAGATGTCTCATATACTCCATAAAGCAAGAACTAGGTGTAGATTACACAAGGTGTCTTATCTTCACAAGTAAATTGAAACCAACAATGCAAATTTTATGTGCCACACATGCCAGTATGTACATCATTATAGTGCTAAAAAAATGTCAGAAATTTCTACTAAATATAGTAATTCTGTTTGGCTGTTAAGTTCTGTTAGATTAAAACCTGGTTTCCTATTTGAGCAGAAAGAGGCTTACTTAAATCCTTCGTCGATTTTGAATAGGTAATTAAAATACCTATATAGGGTGTTCGGAAATGTTGTGCAAATATTTCGATGAGTGATGCTAGAGTAAAAATAAAGGTCACAAGTTCCTTTAACATTTTTTCGAAAACTCGAAAGATAAAGAATCTAAAGCCCTTTAAAGTTAAGATTTTTGGAACATTTTGTGATAATATTTTTTTTGTTTCTTAACCATCAATTTGAATTTTGGCAAGCTAATTAGTCTTGTTCATGTGCATAAATGTACAAAATTTGATATTCATCCCTCAAACTGAAAGGGCTGGAACTGTACAAAATTTGATATTTATCCCTCAAACTTAAAGGGCTGGAAATGCCCTTGTCATGGTAATGTCATGTAATAATATAGACAAATTTTGGACAGATTATTAATAACTTGCTTTAAATAAATCCAGTTGGTGAATTTAATGCTAATTACTGAGTGAAATGGATAATAATACATATTCCAACAATGAATTACACGATATGTCGCATATCGCACTATGGGATATGCACTATTATTAACATGTACCTGGTGGCAATGCATCAGCGGTAAAACATTTTTATGGTGAAGCATTCCCAAATAGAACAATTCTGCAATCCCGACTATTTAGTACTATCCACACAAGGCTAAGAGAATTCGGATCTTTTAAGCGGAACCTTAATGAAGTAGGTTGACAGAGACAACCAAGAATGTCTCAAGTTGAACAACACATATTAGAATCCATCAAGAATAACTCTCCCCTTAGTGTAAAAAGAATTGGGTACTCAACTGGACAATATTCCAAAAAGTTCAGTGCCCGAGGTATTACAAGAGCAACTTCATCCCTACCATTACTGAAAAGTTCATACATTAGGACCTGAAGATACTATGGCATGAGTGAGCATGTGTAATAGGATATAATGTATGATTCCTTATACTGTGGTGCAACAAGTAAACCTTTCTTATACTGTGGTGCAAGAAGTAAACCTTTGTTGCTTGATTTTGAGTGGTCTTTTATCTTGTGTGATTGAAACTAGCAAGAAGTCAAAAGCAAAAAAGTTTCTAGTTATTAAGTACATGACAAAGGTGGTTCCAGCCCTTTAGGTTTGAGGGATGAACATCAAATATCCTGCTTTTATGCACATGAATATCAGTAATTAGCGTGCCAAATTTCAAATTGATCAAATGAGAAACAAAAAAAATATTAAAGAAAATATATTTTGAAAATCTTAACCTTAAAGTTTTGGAGAACATTTATCCTTGAGTTTTCAAAAAAATGTTATAGGAACTTGTGACCTTTATTTTTACTCTAGAATCACTCTTCAAAATATTTGCGCGACATTTCCGGACACCCTGTATATGATACTCACTGAAAATGCATGTAACAGCGCATGCATTATTGTTTCCATCAAGGTTTTCAAACAGATAAAGCTACATATGAAATACTTTGTATTCTTTTCTCTCAAAAATATTTTGGTACTTGGTAAACTTTAAAGAAATTCATCTTGTTGAATCAGGAAATGAACATAATGCCCTTCCTCATAAAACATCAAATTTAGTTTTGTCAATTTTTATACCCCCCAAGTTTTTTGTGTGGTTGGCAAATGGCACATTAATTGACTTAACTACCATGACTGATGGCAGTTAAGCCAACAACCCAGAAAAACAGGATTGCTGTCATTAACTGTAAGGAATGACATTGATTTAACTTAATTTTATTTTTATGAGATGGTTTTGGTTAACCTTATTAGCCAGTCATTGTTAACCCAGGGGGAAATCATGAAATGTGTACAACAAAATTCCATATAAATCACTTTAAATGCCAAGCTAAATTTCTTTTATTCCTCTAAATACCACTAAATTTCCGATCTACGCACAACAAAGCTCACCAATAATTTTACCTTTACGAAAAATTTCTGGTAAATTTTTAGCAAAGAAAAAAAAACTATCCAAAAATTTCATGATTGACCTTAAATTCCTGTAAATACCACTAAATTCCCAAATGTGTGTACACTAAAATTCACAAGTGATTTCTCCCTTATTGTTAACAGTGCCAATTGCAGGAGCAAGAAATTTGTCAACTTTTCTGGTCTTTCTTTCAAAGTGCATCCTATCAGAGTGTCTCTTGTTCAGATTGCAGTTTTCAGGCCACACAAATTTGGCCTTTCTGTAATAGGTACTAGCTCTTTGTTTCCACTAATATATTTCGGTTACAACTTTGTTAAACCTTGTTACAATTACAATATTTTCATCACTTTTTTTCATTATGAATTTCTGCTTATTAATACCTTTTTTTGCTTTATAACAATAATATGGATGAGTGAAGTAATTGCCACAATATAATGAATATTACTATAGTAACATTAAAATTGTTTATCAAAATTTTTTTAGCATTTTCTCAGAAAACTCTAGTTTAAAATATGCATCCTTTTTGCATATTTTAAACTAGTTTACTTACTACAAAATCAATAACATACTTTGCAGAAAATAAATTTCTTTCAACTTTCATAAAAAAATTGTTCTATAACAATGGAATACTTGGCAAATATTGATGAACAAGTATTGAATAAAATTTACAAAATTAACCTTTGGCCTTTAGGTAGTCCTATTCTTATCTGGACCCTTGACACTTGTCTTCAAACAGCATATTGTAAGTGTAATTGGTAGTGCATAACTCCATTTTGCAACATTCTATAGAAGACAGAAATTTATTTTATAAGAAACTACCTATAAAATTACTTTAAATTTTTTTTATTTGTTTGATGTTTTACATAAAAACTAACTTCCTATTCTGATAGGTAGCTTCATCTGTTAATAAATAACAAAGAAAGTAATTTTGGGATAGAATTCAAGTTGCACACTTTGGAAATTACACTGACAATATTTGTAATTTTGAAGTTTTTTTTGCTTATAGTAAACACACTATACATTGTTTACAGAAAATGGCAAAAGCACCAGCAGTTGGTATTGATCTTGGAACCACCTATTCCTGTGTTGGAGTTTTCCAACATGGGAAGGTTGAAATCATTGCTAATGATCAAGGCAACAGAACAACACCATCATATGTTGCCTTCACCGACACGGAGCGTCTCATTGGAGATGCTGCCAAGAATCAGGTTGCTATGAACCCGAACAACACAATTTTTGGTGAGTATGGAGAATAACACTGTGTCTTAGCATTATCCAAGTTACCTTTATTGTGGATTTAACACTTAAGCTTGGAGAATATCATTAATAATTTTTACAGATGCTAAGCGTCTTATTGGAAGACGTTTTGATGATGCCACAGTACAAGCTGACATGAAACATTGGCCATTTGAAGTCATCAATGACAACACAAAACCAAAGATCAAAGTTGAGTACAAGGGTGAATCGAAAACTTTCTTCCCTGAAGAAATCAGTTCAATGGTGCTTACCAAGATGAAGGAAACAGCTGAAGCTTACTTGGGAAAGGCAGTCACCAATGCAGTGATCACTGTACCAGCCTATTTCAACGATTCCCAAAGACAGGCTACCAAGGACGCTGGAACTATTTCTGGTCTGCAAGTACTCAGGATTATTAACGAACCTACAGCAGCTGCCATCGCGTATGGTCTTGACAAGAAAGGTGAGGAAATCAATCTGGCTATAAAAGTTTGTATGAAGTTTTAAGGTGTTTTCAAATTCGCAAAACTAAACTGGTTTTTTAAAATGATTCCACATACAACACATTGGCTTAATAATAACGATAAACAAGCAATTTCCAAGATCATTAATTTGCTTTTTCCCCCACATTATTCATATTTTCCGTCATAATTCAGAAACTAAAAAAAATACAAACCTTTTGCAAATATATATTTTGCTTAAAACCGAAATATGAATGTTGAATATTCTCACTCACTTTTAAGTTTACCCACGGATGTGCTTACTAGTTTAGCTCTTGTGGCCCCTAACACCTAAAGATGATTTTGTGTTAATTTCAGGGTACTTAGTTTAAATGATGATATTAGAATGTCATGCCAGACTGGAGTTTATGAACTACTTTTTGATTATTTTGTGAACTGATGTTACAAGTTTGTTTTTTTTTACAAAATGTTTTGGTCTACCTTAAATTGAAACAATTTTTTTTATTACTTAGGGCAGGGCGAACGTAACGTATTGATTTTCGATTTGGGCGGTGGTACTTTTGATGTATCCATCCTGACCATTGAAGACGGTATTTTTGAAGTAAAATCTACCGCCGGAGACACTCACTTGGGTGGTGAAGATTTCGATAACAGAATGGTCAACCACTTCGTCCAGGAATTCAAACGTAAATACAAAAAGGATCTGGCCACCAACAAGAGAGCATTGAGACGTTTGAGGACCGCTTGTGAAAGGGCGAAGAGAACCCTCTCATCTTCGACCCAGGCCAGCATCGAAATCGATTCTCTGTTTGAGGGAATCGACTTTTACACCTCCATCACTCGTGCCCGTTTCGAAGAACTGAACGCCGACTTGTTCCGTTCCACCATGGAACCCGTCGAGAAGGCCATCCGCGATGCCAAGATGGACAAAGCCCAGGTCCACGACATTGTTTTGGTCGGTGGATCAACTCGTATCCCCAAAGTACAGAAGCTCCTGCAAGATTTCTTCAATGGCAAAGAGTTGAACAAGTCCATCAATCCTGATGAGGCCGTCGCTTACGGAGCCGCTGTACAAGCTGCTATCTTGCACGGTGACAAGTCTGAAGAAGTCCAAGATCTGCTTCTTCTTGACGTCGCCCCACTGTCTTTGGGTATCGAGACCGCTGGTGGTGTGATGACCGCCCTAATCAAGAGGAACACCACCATTCCAACAAAACAAACCCAAACGTTCACGACTTATTCCGATAACCAGCCGGGAGTATTGATTCAAGTAAGATTTTTTTTTATAGTTTTTTTAAAGGTACAGAACACTCTTATCTCCTTATACAGAATGGGTGACTCAAAATCCAGTACAAAGAATTAAAATTTCGTTTTTTCTGAGAAAAGACAAGAAAAAAGCTCGTTGAGAAACGGGGAAGTACAAATTATCAAACATTTTCATGAATAAATATGGCCCAAAATTCAAAAAAAAGTCATTTTTTTTCCAACTTTGAGCTCCCATAGGGAGAGGGGGTTCATTTTAGGACCCATGCTTATAGATCAAAAACGTTTTATTTTAACCCCACAAATATGCCTAAGTTTTTGTACTGAATTTTGAATTAACCTGTATAAAGATGTTGCTCTTTAATTGTGTGACACCATAAAACAGTGTGTCTATGATTTGAGCCACCATTGACCAGAAATACAAAATGCCATATTTGCGCTGCAAATGTGGATAATCTAAATATTTAATACATATTTTTACTGGGACAGTTTCAACCGCGTTTAAGACTTCAAATACTTGATCAGTTATCTTAAAATATCAATATCTTTAATCGTGTTGAATTGTTATTTTCACAAATTTTAGCTGATGTGATGAAATTGAAATGTCATGCCAGACTGGAGTTTATGAGCTACCATTGTGATTTTTTTATACTCTGACAGATTTTTTGCTACGCATCGCCATGTAACAATTCAAAAACCAGATCTTCATCGAGTCTTTTCGTTTCTAGGTATACGAAGGTGAACGTGCCATGACCCGTGACAACAACTTGTTGGGTAAATTCGAACTGACTGGCATTCCGCCAGCACCCCGTGGCGTTCCCCAGATCGAGGTCACCTTTGACATCGACGCCAATGGTATCCTTAATGTTTCAGCCGTCGAAAAGTCTACCAATAAGGAGAACAAGATCACCATTACCAACGATAAAGGCAGGCTTAGCAAGGAAGACATCGAAAGAATGGTTAACGAGGCCGAGAAATACAAGAACGAAGACGAGAAACAGAGGAACACCATTTCTGCTAAAAACGCCTTGGAATCATACTGCTTTAACATCAAGAGCACCATCGAAGATGACAATATTAAAGACAAAATCACCGATAGCGAAAAACAAACCATTTTGGACAAATGTAATGAAGTCATCGCCTGGTTGGACGCCAATCAATTGGCTGACAAAGAAGAATACGAACACAAGCAGAAAGAATTGGAGGGCATTTGCAATCCGATCGTCACCAAGCTGTACCAGGGCGCTGGAGGTGCGCCGGGCGGTATGCCCGGAGGATTCCCAGGTGGCGCTGGCGCCGCTCCCGGAGCTGGTGCCGCCCCCGGTGCTGGTGGAGCTGGCCCAACCATCGAAGAAGTTGATTAAATTAATTGTAATTGAATGATTTAAATTTATTACTTTTTTATTAAATTTAACATCAATTACCAGTAAATAAATTAGAATTTTAATTACAATAATTAAAATTCTAATTAATTTATTTAAAAAATTCAAGCATTGCTTTGATAGTTTGGTTTGTTACAGTTCATTTTGTATTTGTCCGGTTAGCAAAACATTATTTTTAAATAAATGAAGTTCCACATTAAATAAAATTGTTTCTTTAAAGTAGATGGATTTTTTGATTCAATATAAAGAGAAAGGCTTTGACTAAGATATTAATATTATAAACTAGGCTCGTGACGACCCGCGATGTGGGTAATTCGCGATTATTGACAGGAACAAAGTATAAAACGAGGTAACGCCTCTTTTTAATCTTCCCCGAATCACCAGAACGTGAATATATAGAATTTGTTTTCAAAAGTGATGCCAATATATTAATTTCTGCTTACATAACAAAGGATAATTGATAGGCAATTAAATCAGGCAAATCATGAGAGCCAAGTCGTCCTTAACCTCATATCATATAGTTTACGTCATCGTGATCGACATTGATTACCAAATCGTCACTTTTTTCGAGAGGCTGCTTACTCTTCTGGGAGTCTGACGAATATCTTCCAAAACTGTCACCGACAGTCGAAGTGGTGACAATGACCTCGACTGCCACATCCTGCTTAAAACTTTGCTTGAGTATTCTTCAAGCTTCTCAGTATCTTTTCATTATCTTAGTTTAACTTCTCTTCTTTCGCCAGTTCTCCACGTTTGTTCAATTCCTCAGAATCCTCTGGAGGCGGAGATTGAGTGTTCATAAAATTCTCGATGACTTTCGTTTTTTTTGCAATTCTCGTTAACGTCTCGAAGACGTCATATGGTTGGCTCTGAAATGTTAAATGAAAAAGATGAAAGAACAAAAGTCCATTAACCTTGATGAAAAATGTATGGCCTTCTAAATGAGTTTTTATAATGAACAAGTGGTATCTGCTATGGTTAAGCATAATATGTGGAGATGATAACATATAATTTAAGTCATTCTCACATTGATAATATGGATATACCGCGATATCGTCTATTACACACACAAGTAGTGTGTAATACTACACAAGAACGTGGATATAGAATATTTGTTTTCGGAAATAATGCCAAGATCAAGATATTTTTAAACAAAATTTTATAATTATGGTACCTACAAGATCTCTTTCTAACCATCATAACTTAATTAAAGCACATTAATTTCTGCTAAAATATAGACGATAACGACTATTAACAGGTAATTAAATCTAGCACAAACAAACATATCTACAAGAAAATAATGAGAACTACTACATACTTTTAATCACATATCATACAGTCTATATCATCCTGATCGACATTAATTACCAAATCGTCACTTTCTTCGACAGACTGCTTACTCTTCACTGGAAGTCTGACGATAATATCTTCCAAAACCGTGACTGTCGAAGTTCCGACAGTGGTCTCGACTGCCACATCCTGCTTAAAACTTTCCAGTTTATTCTTCACGCTTCTCAATCTCTTTTCCTTATCTTGGTTTATTTTCTCTTCTTTCGCCAGCTCTTCACGTTTCTTCAATTTCTCAGAATCCTCTGGAGGCGGCGGTGGAGCGGGAGGAGCAGGTTGAGTCTTCATAAAATTCGCAACTGCCGCATCAAGCTTAGTAATGTTTTTTCTTTTGGAATGTTTCTTGCTGTTTTTGCGTTTAGAGTGATGACTTTCGTTTTTTCGCAGTTCTCGTTCTTTTATCATCTGTAATATATGTATTAGGGTTAAGCATAATATGCGGAGATGATACGGTATTGTTTACGTCAATTTCACATTGAAAATATGAATATATTATACAGGGTGAGTCATAAAGGGAGGACGAAAATGAAATCTCATATTCTTTGGTCGATTTTGGGGAAGGGGGCTTGTCATACATTTGTGTTACCTATCGAGCTTCGTTAAAAAGTTACAGGGTGATGAAGTTAGAATTTAAAAATGCATATATCTTGATTATTCCGAACAGGTTAGAGATATTTTATTGAAATTTTGGACGTTTTGACTGCTATATAAAGCGCATATTTTGCAATAAAAAATTAATTTTATTTCCGCCAGTGGCGCGCTTATCAGCACGTCGACCCATATTACTTGAAGGAAAATTGGTACGCCACTGGTTTTCGAAAAATAAAATCAATTTTTTCACTTCTCCATCCATCTCGGAATAAAAATGTCCTCTTTAGGTTTTTCAGTACGACGCACCGTTTCTGAGTAAATAAATAAAAACCGTTGTAATGTAGCCTAGTTTCGCCCAACGCATTTAAGATTGATGAAAAATCTAAAATATCAAAATTCCATTTCTTATGGCTTGAATATTAAGACCTATTGATATGCAACATAATTCAACCCATAAACTGCATGCCTCGCGAGTATTGCCATATTGCTTAAAATGGCTATATCGCAATGCTTCTTATTTATTTACTCAAACACAGTCCTACGAAAAAAAGTTAAGTGAGCTTTTTGCTTCAGAATTGTAGTGGCGGATAAGATAAGACAAACTAAGATAAGATTTTAATTCATGAGGGAAGAAATCAATCAAATACATCACAATAAAAATTAAATACAAAGATAAAAATATCAAAGAATCTGCTCAAAGTGTGCTCCCTCAACATTGATGCAAGCATGGCACCGTTTGATGAGGAAATGGTATACACTATTAAATTGAGCCATTTTTGCAACAAAAAAAGCACGATTGACTATTATTCAAAATTTTGAAAATGACAGACGTCTTGAAATGCTAACAACTTCCACCTCTTACCGTAATAATATCCACCTGCTTCCAATTTTTGACGCAACAATTTCAGAGACTTGCTTTATAATAGTTTTTAATTATTTTTCTCGAAAACGGTGCGTGGTACAAAAAAACTTGAAGAGGGCTTTTTTATTTAGAGGTAGATGGGGAATTGAAAAATTGGATATTATTTTTCTAAAGCAAGTGGCGTACCAATTTTTCTTCAGGTAATATGCGTCGAGGTGCTGGTACGCGCGCCACTTCAAACTTTAATGCTATTCTCAGACTACTTAAAATGGCGGTATAGCAATGATTTTTATTAATTTACTCATATACCGTGCGTCGTACTAAAAAATCTGAAGAGGGGTTATTTCTTCAGAGATGGATGGGGATTGAAAAATTAAATTTCATTTTTCGAAAAACCAGTGGCATACCATTTTATCTTCAAATAATATGCGTCAACGTGCTGGTACGCACGCCACTGGTGAAAACAAAAATAATTTTTTTATTGCAAAGTGTGCGCCTTTCATAGCAGTCAAAACATACCAAACTTCATTAAAATATCTCTTACCTTTTCGGATTAATCAAGACATATGCATTTCCAAATTCTAACTTCATCAACCTGTAACTTTTTAACGAAGCTCGATAGGTAACACAAATGTATGACAAGCCCCCTTTAAAATCGACCAAAGAATATGAGATTTCATTGTCGTCCTCCCATTATGACTCACCCTGTATAGTCTTGTATACAAGTTCACGTTTTTTTAGAAATGCATTTATCAACTTGTACAAAGTTGTTAGTTATTGCACGAAAGTTTGTAATTTGTACAGTCTTAAAAAAGGATTATGTAATCCAAAGATAAAAAACTACGTTGACATGGAATTTACATACTTGTCCCCAGATACCAAGACTTTTTATATATTTATGTTCTATGTATCACTGTTATGCAAATAAAGAAAATAAAAATTATCCTGACGTGACTCAACAATTATGCCTAACACATTTTTTATGCTGTTTTGGTTGGAAGTCGGTGAGGAGCTCAAAAAGATCAAAAAATCTGGATTGCCCTCGGTGCTCCAATCAGTCCACTACTATAGTAGCAAGAGTTCAAAGTTGGAAATTTGAGAAAAAAGAAGGCATATATTACTCATTCACTTATTTTTATCCTCTAGTTACCTTTGAAACCTTCTTTTTTTTTATACTCATCTTCTTTTAGCACATGTTGAGAAGGTACAATAAAAATGTCAAAGTCAATTTTCCAATGTCTGCTTGACGACAATAATAAGTGAATGGCTTATATATACTTTTTTGCATTTTCACAAAAATTATGGAATTTTTTTGTGCTGTTTTTTTTTAATCGCTATGAGATAGCTAGCCATGAACATAACAAACTTAATATGAGTCACAGTAGACTCGCAAGTGAGAATTTTTTAAAAGTAGCCAAAAGATGGTTATTAATAATAACAAAAGTGCCTGAAAACCAAAGGTGCCTATCTCTGAAATTATAGAACCAATTAGGACTTCCGTTGGTGGGAGGGGAAAGAAGACATGGAGAAAAATAATAAACTATTGGATTCACTCCAATCGGTCCACTCCTTCCAAAGTTGTAGGCCATCAAATTTGGAATTTGAAAAAAAAAGGATCTTTGGTAATTTTCAAAAAAAATAGGATTTTTTTCAACTGATTTCAATCTCCTATGAACGTAACAAACTTATTACGATTTTCATTAGTTGATTGAGGAGGTGGAAGAGGACAATGAGAAGAACAAAAAACTGTTAGGTTCACTAAAATCGGTCCACTCATTTTAAAGTTATAGGCTATCAAACTGGGAATTTGAAAAAAAAGAAGGCATGTACCCCCTTTGGTTATAATAATATTCAAAATTTCTTACTAAACAACTATCGCTTACCTGTAAATTGTCATTACTATTGCTGCTGGTGCTATTACTGTCTGACAAATGCGAGTCTCCATCATCTGTCAATTCACCCTCTTCTTTGTCCCAAATTTTTGGAACATCTTGTTGTTTATTCAAGGCTGAACTGTCATCAGCCTGGGATTGATTCTTGCCTTGAGATGATTTATCATTTGATACAACATTTATTAAGTTCTTTATCATATCACTAGTCTGCAAGGTGTCTTCTTTTTGGGCATCAGCAGATCCCTTTGGACTAGCATTGATTTGTTCATTATCCATATGAACAGTACCATTCTGGGTATCATCATCATTATTTCCTTGAGAAATAATTTTTTTTTGTGTGTCTTTATTGGGGTTATCTATTTTTTCACTAACTTCCTCAACATCTGACTCACTGGAGGTAATGACAATTTCAATATCCTTTGGGATTTCCATAATAATCTCATCATCATCTGGTTCTAGATTATTTTCCCCATTCTTTTCCCTTTCTTCTTCAAGCTTTCTCTTTTCCTCTTCTTTCCTTTTATTTTCTAATTCCAATTGGGACCTAATGGCTCTAGCTCTGGCTTGTAGCTCAAGAAGCTCCAATACACTCATTAAATTTTCTTCACCTATAGTCTTTTTCTCTTCATGATTTGGCTTTTCACCACGACCAATTTTCTCTTTGATTTTCTGTATTTCTTTAGTTCTCTCTTTGTCAGGTTTTTCCTTTTTTACTTTTTTAGGTTTTTCTCTAGGTTCAGTTTTCACTTTTCTCCTCTTACATTTTGACTTTTGTCTGCTGTTATCCTCTTCATCTAAAATGTGTTTTATGTAAAACTAAAAATTACAGTTCTTATCACAATTTAAGTCAACATTTACCAGAAATAACAACAAAATCATCATCGCTAATGTCATCAAGGGAAATTACATCAACTGATTGGTCATCATCTGTACTACTGTCTTCTTCCAAAACTTTTCCATCGAAAATATATTTCAGTCTTTTATTGGAAATTCCTAATAGTTCTTCCAGCAACATTGAGTTTACTTCTTGAAGATCCATATGCTAGAACAATTTTCTTTTTATTTCTATACAGGCTTTATAATGAATTGGTCATAGACTGCAGATTCTGCTTGTGACACTAATATGATTTAGCCAATGATAAAACAAGCCAAAATTAGCCAATGATAAATTTATTCTAAAATTTTGCAAGTTTATTAAAATTTGAAAACATTTTGAAGTTGGGGGTTTTTGGCAGGAAGTTTTAATCCAAGTTATGTAAATGTAGTTGCAATCATACCTTCATGCAATCTGGGGCCATGGCTTTTATTTTCTTTGGTTTCATAATTTTCAAAACTTCTTTCATCAGTTTTACTCGATCATTTAAGTAATGTGAAAGTTCATGTTCGCTCTCAGCATCTGTGTCACTATCTGATGCAATTAGCTTGGCAAGCCTCTTTTCTTTTTTGCTTTTATGAGATTTGTTAGATTTTTCTTTTGGATGTTTGGAATCATGACGATTCCCATACATGGTACATAGGTATGTAGTGTACTTTAAAACAAAACCAAAACTACTGATACTTTCTTTTTAGTTGATGATGCTATATCACTTTATATAGTAAATAAACATAGTGTTGGTACGTACAACCAAGGTATAACCTTTCACCTTTAGAACTATACTTGTTCCCTTAAATTTTAAGAGCTTTTGATAAATCTAAAAATGATAACTAAAATCTTTAGTAAAAAATTCAAAACCCCAACTCCAATTGCCAAACCAAGGACGGTAAACAGTAAAACAATACAAGATGGTCCTGGTCCACTGTCATTTAAACAACATGAACCCAAAATCGTGACGTCAGCTTAGTGCGGACTTGGGAGCGATAATGACGTCATTATTTCCCGAGCCCCGTGCGCTCTGAGCTCTGAGACTATTCCCGTCATTTGTTTTCTTAATAAGAATGTAAGGACGGAAATAGTATCAGGGCGCTCTTGGGCGGTCACCCGCAACACAAACCGAAAATGATATAACACAAAAATTAAATGACAAATCTTATTAGTATTTACTTTAAAACTATTTATTCAATTTTTTTTGTCTAAACCAACGAGCTAGTATTTCACGTTTAAAAAGACTCTCCTGTTTGGCCCCACTTTTTTAGCAGTGGACACCTAAAAAATGGCGGCGATATCCGCCGGGACTATAAACTTAAAATTAGTCAATTTTTTTTTCTCTCAATATACTTTTCAATGGTGTTTTTCAACTTTCAATGATGAAATTAAAATTTAGTTATTTGTATTTTTTACAAAAAGAAATGTGCAATAAAATTGTAAAAATTTAGTAAACATTTTTGAGAAAAGAAAAAATCTCTTTTAAAAATGTAGAGTTATTAGTAATGTCTAAAAAATTAACTAAAAAATAAAACAGGATTTTTTCATTTTAAACTTAAGATTAGTCAACAGTTTTTTTTTCTATATTTGACTTTTAATGGAACTTTTACCTTCCTTGTCAATATTCCATAATCCCCTCACTAAAGTATGTAGAGATGATTTTAAACAACGTTAAACAGACAATTAAATATAAATGACACTTTTTGCTCTTTTCATGTGGTATCTTCATAATTTAATTCAAACGTTACGTTTTCCATCCATCATCAAATTATTATTTTTTAAATATAGTCTAGTATTTTTTTTATTGTATTCTGAATTTCCTTGCAAGTCTGCATTTCAATTCAGCATGCATTCGAATCAGAATTCAGAATTGGTAATGGTTCCATAAAAACAAAAAATCGGATTTTAAGGTAAATACACGTTGAATAGACCAAAAAGTGGCTAAAAGTGTCATTTATTTTTAATTATCTCTTGAAAATAATTCCGGAAAAGATAAAAACTTTTTTTTCAAAATTTTATTTTTTTGCGAATATTTCCGGAATCAGTAGAGATTTTCGAAATTTGAAAACGTCATTTTTATGGACTCTTAGTTGCGCAAAGCTGTGAGAAAGATGATTTAAGAAAAAGTAACTTTGACACTACGAAATATGACGGGAAAATAAATTAAAGCAACAAAGATAAAAAGTTGTAAAATGAAACCAAATTAACTGAGCGGAGCTTAAAGAAATCGACTAAAAAAAATAATGAGAAATAAAGTAAACAAAAAATAACAGTTAAAACTTTTTTATAAATAAAAAAATAGAGTTATCGCAAGACAAATATGGAATAAAAAATGCGAAAAAGAGACAATTTGAGAAGCAAATACCTATAGGCTTATTAAGAAAACAAAAAGAATTAATAAGAACAATAAACACAAAATATTACAAAAAGATTATATTACTTCAAAAAGTGGAAATGCTACATTAAATTTGTGAAAAATCACAAAAACTCCAAGCAAAACGGTCTATAACAGAGAGAGTTTTAGAATGTTTTGCATGGAGAGTAAAAAAAAACAGGAATTAAAACAATTTGCCAAGAAAAAATTTAGGATCATTAAAAAAGAAAGAAAATAGAATTAACGAGCCCCATAAGTCAAAAAAAAAAAAATAAACGATGTTTAAAAGTGTAAAATACGAATTGGGCCCAATCAGAACGGCGTAGCCAAGATCTGGGTTCATCTTCGAGATGGGTTTTAACCCGGTTGTTTCATTTTTGAGGGTTTATTCCCTGCACACATCCGGGAAAATTCCGGGTTTATTCCATTATAACCTCTAAATTTAACTTTTTCAATACGCTTAACTCTTACCAATTAAGCAATAATTAGTTGGTTTGTGCAGCTTGAAGCTTTTAATCAATTAACCAGTGTTTAGTTTATCAAAAAACAAACCAGAATCTGGATTTATTGAATTCTAATCTAAAATCTAACCTTAAATCTTGAAACTGCCGGGTGCTTTCAAGAAAAGATGGGAAAAAACCCGGGTAAAAACCCTAAATTGGGTTTAAAGGTTTTTTGGGAATTTTCCCTTGGCCCATCTATAGTTCATCTCGACTTTTCTTTTTCTCCCGTGTCAGATAGTAATTCAATCGAGTTCAAAGTGGCACCTAAAAAATGGCTGCGATATCCGCCAGTAGTGACGTTACCTGACTTCTTACGTCAAATAATTAAAAATCGTGTTTCGTCAATTGATAAATTTACTGTGACGATAAAATTAAGTCGTGGGTACTTTAAAAATGCCGGATCTCCGGCCAAAAAAAAGGGACCATTTTTAGGGGAATATCGGTAATGGTTTGCTCTGTCCGTATCTTCTACCTCATTTGTCTACACTTTACTTCAATTTCAATCAAAGTAGTTCAATTAGTAGTAAAAAACGTCAAACGTCAAGGTTATTATTTGACATTGTTGGCCCTTCGTTCGCATTACTCTAGATACAGAAGATCCTCGAAAAATCATCGGATCGATTCAAAGCTCCCACTTCGCTCACATCAAGGATGATGGAGCGTTCTCGCTCGAATGGGCAACACTGCAAACAACAGCATTTTCGGGAATTCAGTATTGTTGTCCTTACATTTTCGGTGAGAGAACAAATGATTGGTATATATTACCCTTTGTTATGCAAACTGACCTGTCTGTTTGCATATGAGTTCATGTGTGGAAACGTGGCAACTCTGTAAGCCATTTTAGTTTAAAGCTTTTAAGCTTTAACCTTATGGAAGTTTTTTCTATTTTTCGGTTTTCTAAATAAACCAGACCCATGAGGCCTTAAATGCACATGTGTTTGCAATATTTTTTATTTTTCGTCAAGAGCATTTCTTTTGTTAGTGTTGGACAGGCACTTTCACAATTTCTTGGGAATTCCGGCCATAAAACATGGTCACTACAATTGCCCTTCTTTTTTGACCGGCAAAGGCGCCCTTTTAATGGTTTATGGCCCTTGAAAGAATTTCAGACCTGTACGTGACCCGAACAATAGTTTAGTAATTAAGGCGATTTTGTGAATATCGTTAATTGAAATTAAAATCTTATTCTCTCAGCAGATAGAGCTTTTAATTTCTGATCCTTTGATTGTAAGTTCGAGCAATTAATGTCTTAATTGACTGAGCCAGGAAATTAACGGTTAATTTCAATAAAAAGCTTTAATTGTCAATTAAACTATGTCATGTGAGGTGTCATTTTAAAGAGCATCATTTCTTCTGTCCAATGATCACATTTTCAATTTTCTTTTTCCAGCACATTTTCCAGAAAAGCTCATTTTCTGAATTTATGCCCGCACTGTCCAAGGCGCCATATAATCGCCACTGGTCAGGGTAGTATCGATTTTTTCGGCAGTACCCTTCCGGGGATGAGAAGTACCGAGGGGGTGGTAGAGGGAAGATCTTCGACACTCGAAAGAAAAAAGACGCGTTTTGAACTCGATAGAGTTACGATCAAAAAACGACGATCCAACCGGGAAGACGGAAAAGTTCGAATTTTACCGCGAGAAAAGTCCTTGGCTCCGCCGTTCTGATTATCGCCAATTCGTAATTTTTTCCCCTTTGTGAATCCCGTTTTTATGTCCTCCGCGCTAATTATTTTTATCTTTAATTAGTGCCAAAACAATTACACCGCTCATTGCCCGCCTACAAAAAGTTTCGTGGAGTGTTTTTTCGGTTGTGCCATATAGTGTCAACCCACCTCTGCCCTTTTCCTGAATAGGCCATTTTCTTGCAGCTAGCGGATACTTTGCAGACGCAGGAGACTACCGGCAATTAAGTAATTGTAGGGTAGTTGTAGAAGTTGGAAGATTTAGATGAGTAGATTATAGTAATTTTTGCTAACCATAATATCGAGAATCCTAGCGACCTGGCAGAATTCTTTTCGCTTCTAACAATGCGTCGTTAGTTTAGTTTCCTTTGTTGTTGTTTTTCAATCTTAGTAAGAAATTGTGTACCCGTCAAGCACGTTTCTGGGGACCACTGAGCTTATCGCGAAAAGTTCACGCCCGCCGCTGTTTTATTTCAGATTCCTGACAAAACTGAAATTTTTTTTTTTATTTGGCGTTTTGCAGGTTTTGTCTTAGACAATAGAACCTTGCTGGCATCCCCAAAATATTAAATTTTATCTCATTTAAATTAGCATTTATTAATTATATGCATTTGGCAATACCATGGAAGTATTTTTCGCTACAAAGATGAAACGCCACGGATTAATTATCCGCCTTTTGCCCTCATAATTAGCGAACTAAGGGACAACAAAATAGATCCTTTCCGAGAGTTGGGCCCCCCCTTGCAGCGTGATAAAAGAGATTTGGCACACGCTTCTACGTTGAACTTAGCACATCCACGTAGTCGAATTTCAGCAGACACGGCGGCGACGGCAATACAGCCGCCTCCACGCAATGACTGATTACCGGGGGGGATACCTTACCGTAGAAGTAGAAGTTGAAACTTTTAGTATATTATAGTAGTGTTGTGCTCTCCATAATATCGAGGATCCCAGCTATTGGCAGAATTCCTTTCTCTTCTACACTGCGTCGTTAGTTTAGTTTTCTTTGTTGTGTTTTTCCAATTTAGTAAGAAATCGTGTACCCGTCAAACACGTTTCTGGGGACCACTGAGCTTGTCGCGAAGAGTTCACGTCCGCCGCTATTTTATTTCAGATTCTGGAGAAAACTAAGAATTGTCTTTTTTAATTTTTTTTTCTTTCTTAATTACGATTCAATTAGTTTTTTTTGGCTTTTTGCAGGTTTTTGTCTTAAACCATAAAACCTTGCTGGCATCTCTAAAACAATAAAATTTTACATTATTTAAATTAGCGACCTAAGGGACAATAGATCCTTTCCAAGAGTTGGGTCCCCCTTGCAGCGTGGTAAAAGAGATTTGGCGCAAGAAGATACGTTGGACTTAGAACATCCACGTAGTCGAATCTCCTCCGCAGACACGGCGGCAACACGGCAGCAGCCGCGAACACAGCCGCCCCCACGCAACCACCGATTAAACGGATTATTACGGATTATTATTATTAGCGGGGGGGACACTGCGCGACAACCTATATCTTTTTGGCGCATGTTGAGAAGATACGATAAAAGTGTCAAAGTCAGATTTTCAACGCCTACTTGACGGCAATAATAAGTAAATATACTTAAATAATAATTATAGAGTCCATTTCAAATAGATATTCATCTAGTAAGCTGAGAAACTGACATATAAATGACACATTTACATGGATGGAATAGGATGAATTTGTCAATTCCTCAGCCTGCTAGACGCATATTTATTTGAAATAGACCATATTCATGTCGAAATTATAACATGAATTACCTTCATGAAATAAAATTTTTATTCAACAAACCTTTATGGAATAAACCTTTATGCAATAAAAGCCATGTTTTGTTGTGTGTAATATTAATATATTTTATATTTTACAGTTTACAGCAAAAACTGTATTATGGGAGAATTGTAGATGTGACAAAGCGGCAGAACTGCTTTCCAGCTAGATCGCACGCCAATGGGTCTTCGGTAATGATCGGCGGAAAAAGAGAACAAAATTAAATTAAAAAAAAAAAACATGAAATGAACCAACCATATGCACTTTGCTTTTCTTTCTTGCCAGTGCGACCATGCTATGCTTGCACTCTCTCGCTTGAGACGTTAGTGAGGGTGATAACCTATCCTTTCCTTGTTACTGCAATGCTGTCAAATGATTGTCAAAATTTCGAATTTTCAAAATGGCCGCTGCCGGCGTTATTTTTGTTTGCAAGTGTATTGAATTCTAATCTAAAATCTAACCTTAAATCTTGAAACTGCCGGGTGCTTTCAAGAAAAGATGGGAAAAAACCCGGGTAAAAACCCTAAATTGGGTTTAAAGGTTTTTTGGGAATTTTCCCTTGGCCCATCTATAGTTCATCTCGACTTTTCTTTTTCTCCCGTGTCAGATAGTAATTCAATCGAGTTCAAAGTGGCACCTAAAAAATGGCTGCGATATCCGCCAGTAGTGACGTTACCTGACTTCTTACGTCAAATAATTAAAAATCGTGTTTCGTCAATTGATAAATTTACTGTGACGATAAAATTAAGTCGTGGGTACTTTAAAAATGCCGGATCTCCGGCCAAAAAAAAGGGACCATTTTTAGGGGAATATCGGTAATGGTTTGCTCTGTCCGTATCTTCTACCTCATTTGTCTACACTTTACTTCAATTTCAATCAAAGTAGTTCAATTAGTAGTAAAAAACGTCAAACGTCAAGGTTATTATTTGACATTGTTGGCCCTTCGTTCGCATTACTCTAGATACAGAAGATCCTCGAAAAATCATCGGATCGATTCAAAGCTCCCACTTCGCTCACATCAAGGATGATGGAGCGTTCTCGCTCGAATGGGCAACACTGCAAACAACAGCATTTTCGGGAATTCAGTATTGTTGTCCTTACATTTTCGGTGAGAGAACAAATGATTGGTATATATTACCCTTTGTTATGCAAACTGACCTGTCTGTTTGCATATGAGTTCATGTGTGGAAACGTGGCAACTCTGTAAGCCATTTTAGTTTAAAGCTTTTAAGCTTTAACCTTATGGAAGTTTTTTCTATTTTTCGGTTTTCTAAATAAACCAGACCCATGAGGCCTTAAATGCACATGTGTTTGCAATATTTTTTATTTTTCGTCAAGAGCATTTCTTTTGTTAGTGTTGGACAGGCACTTTCACAATTTCTTGGGAATTCCGGCCATAAAACATGGTCACTACAATTGCCCTTCTTTTTTGACCGGCAAAGGCGCCCTTTTAATGGTTTATGGCCCTTGAAAGAATTTCAGACCTGTACGTGACCCGAACAATAGTTTAGTAATTAAGGCGATTTTGTGAATATCGTTAATTGAAATTAAAATCTTATTCTCTCAGCAGATAGAGCTTTTAATTTCTGATCCTTTGATTGTAAGTTCGAGCAATTAATGTCTTAATTGACTGAGCCAGGAAATTAACGGTTAATTTCAATAAAAAGCTTTAATTGTCAATTAAACTATGTCATGTGAGGTGTCATTTTAAAGAGCATCATTTCTTCTGTCCAATGATCACATTTTCAATTTTCTTTTTCCAGCACATTTTCCAGAAAAGCTCATTTTCTGAATTTATGCCCGCACTGTCCAAGGCGCCATATAATCGCCACTGGTCAGGGTAGTATCGATTTTTTCGGCAGTACCCTTCCGGGGATGAGAAGTACCGAGGGGGTGGTAGAGGGAAGATCTTCGACACTCGAAAGAAAAAAGACGCGTTTTGAACTCGATAGAGTTACGATCAAAAAACGACGATCCAACCGGGAAGACGGAAAAGTTCGAATTTTACCGCGAGAAAAGTCCTTGGCTCCGCCGTTCTGATTATCGCCAATTCGTAATTTTTTCCCCTTTGTGAATCCCGTTTTTATGTCCTCCGCGCTAATTATTTTTATCTTTAATTAGTGCCAAAACAATTACACCGCTCATTGCCCGCCTACAAAAAGTTTCGTGGAGTGTTTTTTCGGTTGTGCCATATAGTGTCAACCCACCTCTGCCCTTTTCCTGAATAGGCCATTTTCTTGCAGCTAGCGGATACTTTGCAGACGCAGGAGACTACCGGCAATTAAGTAATTGTAGGGTAGTTGTAGAAGTTGGAAGATTTAGATGAGTAGATTATAGTAATTTTTGCTAACCATAATATCGAGAATCCTAGCGACCTGGCAGAATTCTTTTCGCTTCTAACAATGCGTCGTTAGTTTAGTTTCCTTTGTTGTTGTTTTTCAATCTTAGTAAGAAATTGTGTACCCGTCAAGCACGTTTCTGGGGACCACTGAGCTTATCGCGAAAAGTTCACGCCCGCCGCTGTTTTATTTCAGATTCCTGACAAAACTGAAATTTTTTTTTTTATTTGGCGTTTTGCAGGTTTTGTCTTAGACAATAGAACCTTGCTGGCATCCCCAAAATATTAAATTTTATCTCATTTAAATTAGCATTTATTAATTATATGCATTTGGCAATACCATGGAAGTATTTTTCGCTACAAAGATGAAACGCCACGGATTAATTATCCGCCTTTTGCCCTCATAATTAGCGAACTAAGGGACAACAAAATAGATCCTTTCCGAGAGTTGGGCCCCCCCTTGCAGCGTGATAAAAGAGATTTGGCACACGCTTCTACGTTGAACTTAGCACATCCACGTAGTCGAATTTCAGCAGACACGGCGGCGACGGCAATACAGCCGCCTCCACGCAATGACTGATTACCGGGGGGGATACCTTACCGTAGAAGTAGAAGTTGAAACTTTTAGTATATTATAGTAGTGTTGTGCTCTCC
This sequence comes from Taphrorychus bicolor, assembly GCA_951812265.1. Lineage (NCBI taxonomy): Eukaryota > Metazoa > Arthropoda > Insecta > Coleoptera > Curculionidae > Taphrorychus > Taphrorychus bicolor. The sequence continues at coordinate 44,891,640 of OX638297.1, read as the reverse complement.
ATAATATCGAGGATCCCAGCTATTGGCAGAATTCCTTTCTCTTCTACACTGCGTCGTTAGTTTAGTTTTCTTTGTTGTGTTTTTCCAATTTAGTAAGAAATCGTGTACCCGTCAAACACGTTTCTGGGGACCACTGAGCTTGTCGCGAAGAGTTCACGTCCGCCGCTATTTTATTTCAGATTCTGGAGAAAACTAAGAATTGTCTTTTTTAATTTTTTTTTCTTTCTTAATTACGATTCAATTAGTTTTTTTTGGCTTTTTGCAGGTTTTTGTCTTAAACCATAAAACCTTGCTGGCATCTCTAAAACAATAAAATTTTACATTATTTAAATTAGCGACCTAAGGGACAATAGATCCTTTCCAAGAGTTGGGTCCCCCTTGCAGCGTGGTAAAAGAGATTTGGCGCAAGAAGATACGTTGGACTTAGAACATCCACGTAGTCGAATCTCCTCCGCAGACACGGCGGCAACACGGCAGCAGCCGCGAACACAGCCGCCCCCACGCAACCACCGATTAAACGGATTATTACGGATTATTATTATTAGCGGGGGGGACACTGCGCGACAACCTATATCTTTTTGGCGCATGTTGAGAAGATACGATAAAAGTGTCAAAGTCAGATTTTCAACGCCTACTTGACGGCAATAATAAGTAAATATACTTAAATAATAATTATAGAGTCCATTTCAAATAGATATTCATCTAGTAAGCTGAGAAACTGACATATAAATGACACATTTACATGGATGGAATAGGATGAATTTGTCAATTCCTCAGCCTGCTAGACGCATATTTATTTGAAATAGACCATATTCATGTCGAAATTATAACATGAATTACCTTCATGAAATAAAATTTTTATTCAACAAACCTTTATGGAATAAACCTTTATGCAATAAAAGCCATGTTTTGTTGTGTGTAATATTAATATATTTTATATTTTACAGTTTACAGCAAAAACTGTATTATGGGAGAATTGTAGATGTGACAAAGCGGCAGAACTGCTTTCCAGCTAGATCGCACGCCAATGGGTCTTCGGTAATGATCGGCGGAAAAAGAGAACAAAATTAAATTAAAAAAAAAAAACATGAAATGAACCAACCATATGCACTTTGCTTTTCTTTCTTGCCAGTGCGACCATGCTATGCTTGCACTCTCTCGCTTGAGACGTTAGTGAGGGTGATAACCTATCCTTTCCTTGTTACTGCAATGCTGTCAAATGATTGTCAAAATTTCGAATTTTCAAAATGGCCGCTGCCGGCGTTATTTTTGTTTGCAAGTTTGCAAGTTGTGCCCCCATCCCCCAATAAGTCCCCCACTCAGTAATTTTTAGGAATTTTAGTCCATACTGGGCAAAGTCGAAGCACTAAACAACCTCTTTTGCCGGACATTCCTAGAGAAGGGGTAAAATTTGAAGCGAGTACAATAGAAAATCGAATCTGAATTCGTTTTATAACCTTAAAGAAGTAGGCTGGACTGGCGCTCAAAATGATAAACACAAGCTCTATTGTTAATCACCCAGTGGAAAGTCACCTTCCAATCCAAAAAATGGAAATTGCCGCGAGAAACGTGGACAAGTCTCTAGCCCAGGATTGCAGTGCACCAAAATTAACTGAGCTAATGAATGTCAACCCACAAACTGGGTCCACGGCTAGTGGTTTGGTGGATCACGATTATCCCTCCTTGAACGGAATGCCTCTGGCGTTGAGCAATTTGCCCCAAATTAAGAATATAAGCAGCATACCTCTACCTCCGGAAATTGTAGATCATTTTAGCCGTATCCTTTTTTTAATATTTTGTGTTGCAAAAGATCTGAAACATGACTTTACTTGGACGAATTTTTCTTAATAAACAATAGATATTCAATGTCACTGTACGATGGGACTATTTCCAGAAATAAACAGAGCCTGGCTAACTGTAGACAGTGATATTTATATTTGGACTTACGAAGAAAACTCTGATTTAGCCTATTTTGATGGAATAAATGAGACCATTTTGTGTGTGGGGCTGGTAAAGCCTAAACTTGGTGTTTTCCATGCATTTATTAAATACCTATTAGTTTTAACCACGGCTGTTGATATAATTGTTTTAGGAGTAACTTTTACTGAAGGTGAGTTTAAAATATTTAAACTGCTGATTATTAACTTGTTAATCCCCCCATCATAGAATGTTTGGTCAGTGTGGTCCAAAAATGAAATTTGGTCTAAAAGGTTTTTTTGATTATCTTATTGTCATATCCAAAGTCATATCTATTTAAAATTTCTCATATAAATTGCAAAAGTTGGTAAAAATGCACTCTGAAATTGAAATCCATTATTTCGGTACTGGAGTGTAAAGTAGTTACAGGCCATAAAACCCATACATGGGTTTGGGATGAAGCACTAAGGAAAAATTCAAATCAAAGATATAAATGTCTACAAAAAAATAGAGAAAATCAAGGTTGAAAGGAGCACCAAGTGAAGATGCCAACTCAAGATATAGATGTGAACAGTGAAGACCTTATTTCTGTTTATCATGTTAATTTTAAAAGCACACAGCTCTCTAGGAAGTGTAAAATAAATGATTTTATTTCAATTAAATTGTCTTTGCAAAAAAAAGCAAAAACAAAATTCATAGGCTCATTGGGTACTTTGGTCCACCAGGCCTCTCCTGATTTCTCATAAGCATCAGTGCTTTCTGAAACTGACCTGCCTAAACTGCTGCTGTAATATGAAAGCCAGTATATGGATTTCTGAGCTGATTGAAAAAAAAAAGTGAAGCCCATGCTGTGGGCTTGGTGGCAGTTAACATGTTAATTTAGAATAACTTAGAATTATTTTATTGTAAGTAAAGTTTTAGTAGTTAACTACTACCACTAAAATGATCTCTTAGACTTATTCAAATAATTTATTTTATAAATTTAAGAAAATCATTAATTTTAAATGATGAATTTTATAATATGTATTTGATGACCTTTCTTTACTTAAGGAGGTAAGTAACTTCAATTCAATTTTGGTGTGACTAATAATTATTTTATTTGATTCAAAAGTTCAGAGTGGTCTAGACCTTCAGAATGTGTTTTTGATTCTGAAAACTCTTATGATTTGATAATTGATATTAAGTGTATCAAAACTGAGATCAAAACATATTTTTGTGATTTAACCATAATATGATAATGTTACAAAAGTTAGTTGAAACTGGATGATCTTTGCAGTATTTAATTGTTGCTATCTAATTGGTAAACTTTGCAGTGAGTAATAGGGTGCTGAAAAACATGCCATTATCATAATTTTTTTTTGTTCAAAAAACGTTTCTTTGACTTTTACTGAGACTGAGAGCCTTGTTTAACTTTACAGCTTAAGACTTTAAGGTGCAATTGTACAAGTCACCCTCAAAGTCGGGTTCAGCTAAACTCGACTGGTACTTGAACTCGCCCATAAGAAAAGCATTGCTGTCATCAAGTGTCAGAAATTAAATTAATTTGACAGCAACGCTATTCTTATGGACGGGTTCGAGTACCAGTCAAGTTTATCTGAACCCAACTTTGAGGGTGACTTGTACAATCAGGCCCAAGCTATAGAAATTGTGTTTCTGCAGTAGCAGTTAAGGTTTAATCTTGTTATCTTTTTAAAATCAAGGAAATGGAGGTGGTGAATCAGAAATTCATCTAATCCCAGACCCAGTGTTTACCCTACCAACAGATGGTAGCACTATAACCACTATAACAGCCACTCAAACTGGAAGATTATTCCTAGGTAGCAAGGAGGGTTCGTTGTTTGAAGTTTCTTATCAGGTGCTGAGGAGACCTTTAGTGAGTTTCATAAACAACTAAAAAGTAAACTTTATAGGCTGCAAGTGGGTGGTTTGGAAAACGTTGTAAGATGGTAAATCTTTCTACAAGTGCCTTATCCTTCCTTGTGCCATCATTTCTTAATGCCGCTTTAAGTGAAGAAGACAGTATAGTTCAAATAGTCATAGACAATTCTAGGAATATTTTGTACAGTTTAACTGAAAAGGGAGCTATAGAGGTGTGTGATTTAGGAGAAAAAGGCAATGGATTTTCACGAGTTACTAAAGTATCTCAAAACTCCCTGGTCAATCAAGCAATGAGTACTGTTAAGTAAGTATTCTTTATTTGCCAAGTGTTCCTTTATTGAACAATATTGTTTTAGGACTCTTGATAGCCAGAATTTTCGCCCAATAGTTAGTATTTCACCTGTTGAATCGCCTGAATCTGCTAATATAAATCTAGTTGCTGTTACTCAAACAGGTGTACGCTTTTACTTGTCTGTTGTTGGGTTATCCAATCAACTACCGAATCAAAGACCTTACACATTGACCCTCGTTCATGTAAGATTGCCACCTGGATACTCAGCAAATGTCACCATAAGGCCAAGAAATGTTCATTTGTCACATTATAGGTGAGTTAAATAATTCATTTCTAATTTATTTACTAACATAGGTTGGCGTATAGAAAAAAGCACTTACTTTAATTTTGAATGCATTTCATATTTTTATTTATTAACAATACACTACAATGAATTTGGCAACACTACACGGATTTTGGATATAGCTCTTCACAAAACTGATCTTGTATACTTCACAAAACTGATATAGGGTGGAATACAGGTAGGTGGTACATATAGGTACTTGCTGAAAATTGCATCAATTATTGTGGAAAAACCACTCATACTGAAAATATGAGAAAAAATATTCTGAAAATAATTACAATGATCCATATAAGTCAAGTAAGATGAAATAATCATTTTTATTTTTTTTTAGAGATCGCAACTTAGTGTTGATCTCAAATATCAAAGACAAAGACGTTCTATGGTGCACAAGCTCTGATTTATTTCCCTTTAGTTCAACTTTAATGGAGGCATATACTACCATTAATTTAGATGGACCAGCTTTAGCCTTATCAGAGGTATTCAATTGTAATAATGGTCACTTAATGGTAGTACAGTCTAGCACTTTGGTGTTATCAACAGGTTCGACATGATTATCATTTACACATGCAAGTTGACTATCAAGAAGAGCCTCCATTAGTGGTTCGACAGCATGCAGAACCCCCTAAGAAATACGTCGTCCTGACTTCTCACAGTGTACAAATTTTCATTAAATTTAGGCCAGTAGATTTGCTGAGACAGATTTTAAAAGACAGCCATGGTATGATATTTTTTGTTAAAAGTTGTCCAAAAAAAAATTAACAGTTGCTTGTCTTAGGTCAGGATACACCGGCCTTAAAAGCATTTTTCACTATTCAGAAAGAGGCTCAGGCATGTGCCACCGCCTTGATACTGGCCTCCTTGGAAAGTGAGGAAAATATTGAAATAGCGGAGTTGGCGACAAGGGCTTTTTTTATGTTTGGGGGGGAACCTCAAATCGCCCAACTTACCCAAACCAATATGTGTAAGTTTTATATAAGAGCTAATTTTAGCATATTAACAGTAATTGTTTTTGTATAGTTTCCGGCACATCAGTGTTTTCACCGAATATAATCTCAACACCAGCTCAGCAATATCCATTGAACACTTATACTCCTCAAAGTCCAGGTGCCTTCGCTGGTCATACTGGATATTCTAATGTTAGTTTCCAGCAGGCAGGGGGTGCTCAAGGGGGATTTCTTCAGCAAAGTGTTTTCGACCCCAGCACGCTGATAAATTTTTCTGCTAAACACAATGGGCTTTATCTCTATTTGTGCAGAATACTGAGGCCGGTGTGGAACAGAAGATGTGTGGAACGAGTTAGTGTGGATAGTAAGAATTTCTTGGTAAGTAATTTAGAAAAATATTTGATATAGTTGAACTTTGTTTAAAGTAAAATGCAGGAGTATCAAAATTAGCAGTAAGGACATAATAACCTTATAATCTTGATCATTTCTTCCTTATCTGGATTCTGTGAGGGATCAACAAACACAAACCCAGACGAATGACAGTCGCCTTGTGGGCTACCTTATATATTTAGATTGTTTAATCTTCTCTGGGACAGTAAACACAGTCACGTTACGTAACGTAATTTGGTCCTTTTAGAGTCAAAGCACAGTGTCGGCAGAAGATTGTATCCAGATCCAAAGTAACTTAAATGCTCTTCATAATTTCCTGAAGATGAATACTCAGCTGTCCTCATTCAGTGTGTCAAATCAGCGTACTGCGTTAGCCTCTACCGCTTTAAATCAAAGTTTAGCGAATCCTACAGTACACGACGCCCAAATAGAGGAGCGGCAGTCTTTAGACGCGCTAAAAACGTTCGTGTGCCACTGTTGTCAGATTATGGGTTTGTGGAGGATTTTATGCGATCACCAATTCCATGATTTAGTGGGTAAGTTTTTATACTTAAACGCATAATATTCTTATAATGAGCAGTGGCGGACCAAAATCAAACTTGCGTTTTTTTCGAAACCAAAATTTACGGAGGTTTTACCGTAACTTCGGGACTATATGGGGTATAAGGCTACCCTTGGGATGATTACGCCATACGTCCTAAAATGTAAAACAGGAGGGTCTCTCCAAATGTAATATACCAGCTTATTGGATCCCAGGACGGAAATCGCGAAACTACGAAAAATCGGCGAAGATTTGCAAGTTTCAGAGGAAAAAGTGGTACCTAGGTGCCGAAAAGAAGACATCCCAAATTATTTCTTGGGATGGAAAACCATTCGATGGTTTTCGCAAAGTGCGTCTCGGTACAAATTGACCTCAAAGTGGCAACTTTAAATTTAAAATTTAAGTTAAAAAATTCATTATAATTTCAAATTCAGAGCTAGCGCTTTGATTGTTTGGCCAGATCGAGGGTACACCTTCTGTCTACTACCTCTCTGAATTTTTTCAGATTTTTTTTCTGCAAAAAATATGGAATCTGCAGGTTAAAATACGAAAAAAGTACAACCATAACTGTAAGAAATGTAAAATATTTAAACTTTTGTAACTCGCCGGGTGTAAGAGCTAGATTTGCTTTTTTTTCTGTCCACGTAGTCTAACTATCCGACTACAACCGAATATATCCTATAGTTTTCTTAAAAATGGCAAAAGAGTACTGACACTTTTTCGTAACTTTAACTAAGATTTTTATTTACCCTTTGTATATTAAAGTGATATTTTTGTGGTGATAGGACAAAAAGTACCCAAGGGTATGCCCTTATCGCTGGTACCACCCTCTTTGGGCAAATCGTCTGGGCAGGCCCCAGAAGTGACGTCACTTGACATCTTTAACGTCAAATAATTCGACGTTTAGCGTGTGACGATAAAATCACGTCATGGGTACTTTTAAATGGCGGACTTCCGGCCAAAAAACTGGAACATTTTTAGGGAAATATTGACATTGGTTTGCTCTGTCCATATCTCCTATAGGTCATTACTGGGACCCTAGACCCCCGGGGGCGTCACGGTCGCTTTTCGTTTTCATCTGACAGCTCAACATAAACATTAAAAGATTAGACTAAGGAAAATCGGTCAAAATTTCTCAAAACGTCCGATCCTTGTGATTGTTTTACAAAGCCTGGACGACTTTAAAATTTTGTGTCGGACGAGACGCCATTTCGCAGATTCTAGTCGTTCCTCGACGATAAATTCGCGGGTCACTGCCTGAATAGATATGGTTCATTTCAAATAGATATTCATCTAGCAGGCTGAGGAATTGAAAGATTCGTCCGATTCTGTCTCTTTACCATTTTACAGGTAAATCTATGTTGTGGATCATTTATATGTCAATTTCTCAGCTTACTAGATGAATATCTATTTGAAATGGACTCTACAAACAGCGACGATAAATGTTTGGCAACGATTTTTCGATAAGAAATACATTGGGGTCGATGCAGGGGGCTGGGAAATGTTAAATGAAAGGGATGACTTTGATTATGACATCCTTTTCTGATCATATTAGCTAGACTTTTGTGTCGGACGAGACGCCATTTCGCAGATTCTAGTCGTTTCGCGACGATAAATTCGCGGGTCACTGCCTGAATAGATATGTCTCTCTACCATTTTACAGGTAAATCTATGTAAGTGGGTCATTTATATGTCAATTTCTCAGCTTACTACATGAATATCTATTTGAAGTGGACTCTACAAACAGCGACGATAAATGTTTGGCAACGATTTTCCGATAAGAAATGCATTGGGTCGATGCAGGGGGCTGGGAAATGTTAAATGAAAGGGATGACTTTGATTATGTGATCTTTTTCTGATTATATTAGCTGAAAATAACATTTAAAAAATCCAAGATGACCGCCGTGGAAATGTGGTTTTTTTCTGATATCTCGCGAACGATTTGAGCTAAAAAGCCGAAATTTGGTATACACAGGTTATTTTACGGGACGAGTTAGAGATCACAAAACATGAATCTTGGCGTTAGAACAAAGGTTCCATTTTGGAAATTTTGATTATATTTTGTTTAGGTCTTTGCTACAATTCAAAGACTTGCAATAGGATGCCGAAACTAAGTATATCCAACGCTTCGACTTTCTGCTTATTGTATAGGCCATCATCAGGGTATTCTCTCTTATTACAATTATTGGTTTATAAGTCTGCCGTGCCCAATCACTCGTATATGACCGGCAAAATAACTTTTATGAAGGCTTTGTGACTGGAGCAGACTGTTTACTTTCATCACTTTTAGTTACTTTTCTGTTGGTCCGAGAGTTTATTGCTTAAATGTCTTATTAATAGGTGTAGAGTCAGTTTTGCCGTTTTATAGCAACATTGTTTATGGCAATTGAACAACGATATGTCAACTAAATGTAAACCGTCTCAAATAGTACTAAAAGCTTGTATAACCATCTCGCGTAATTTTTCAGCACAATCTCAATGGAAGCAAAAAAAACTGATAAAAATTGCGTAATATTTTATTTTGGTTGAAAGTTATGCCAACTTAACTAACAACGTAGAATTACAAAATAGGCTCATAATTACTGGCCTTGAATGTCTATTGATTGCTGTCAAAGAAATCGTTATACCAAGTTTAGTTTCCGTGATATATGTTTTAGAATGTCCATAAAACAGTGGAAACATTACTTTTTAGTTTCCATTTTCAAAATGAACAAAAACCCTGATGTTACTTTTTTTATATATTTTCATCCCCTCTGTGATTTGACACCACTTTTAATGCAATCCGTGACAATTGATTTCGGCTTAAAATTTTGACGACTTTGAAATTTTTGAAATGTTTACTTTTTCCTGTTTGTCTTCAAAACGACAAGGTTTCAATACTCATGTCAATGCATTCTATGAAACAGGTCATTGAGGACTATCGGAGCAACTAGAACGAAACTGCCTTTCATGGTTTTTGGAGAAAATAAAAAAAAAGTGCAAAATTTGTACCTCATTTTTGGGCCACCCGTGCTCTGTTACTGTTATAGGTAGACCAATGTTCAATGATGGGCTCTTGTAGAGGTTTAATATACAATTTTTTATTTTCGTTATAGAAATCTTTACCAATTCTAATAGGCTTTTGATAAATAAGGTGTTGAAATTGGCTTTATAATATAGAGTGTCCCAAAAAATGCAGTTTAGGTTTTAGCATGTAAATCTATATCAATTAATTTATTTTCTTAATTCGAAAAGTTTTATGATAAATAAGGCGTTTTTTTTTCAAATTATCCTGATTTGTTTGTTGGAAGGTGGTAGACAATGATGTACTATTAAGCGAAACATCTTGGACTTCCATTGTCTTTATTACTTTTTTACACGACGTTTCGAGCAGTAGAATCTCTGCTCGTTTTCAAGTGAAACTGAGCATTAAGTTCGAGGCTACTTGCTTATGTACTAACACAGCTAAACACGCCCACCATTCCTATTGGCCGCATCGTCGCCAATGTCGCGCGTCAAGCGACCAGCACTTGTCCGCCGTATCAACCAACAGATGACACATCGAAGAGGCGTCGCAACTTGGTTTACTAAAGACGCCCTCATTGCTTCCAATGAAGACTGCTTCCTTAAACTGTCGTTTCTTCCAGTGCTGTTCCCTATGCACAATTTTGGCTTCCGACCACTTAATATTATGATGTTTGGACCAAGCGTGCTCTGCAATTCCCGATTTTGATATTTTTCCTCTTATCGTATGACTTCTGTGTTCCTGAATTCTTATATGCAAGGACGCTTGGTTTCTCCTATGTACGACATGCCACACTCACACGGGATCTGATACCGGGTGTCCAGCACAACCCTGGACATAGGAGATTAACACGGGAAATCGATTTTTATTCTTTTGCGCCTGTACGGTTGAATGGATTGAAAAGCTTTTATGAGTAAAGTTGTAGAGCGTAGGGTCAGTTTTGGAAAAACGCCTCGAAAAGTGCAAAAATTTGAATTTGGCGCGCCACCCCCGCCATGATTTAAAAACAATATCGTCAGGTTTTCGGGAAATTTTCACTGCATAATCACGTTAGTTACTATATGATGGTCCCTCAAAATAAATAAGAAAGGAAAATCGGCTCTGACTCTGACATAAGAAATTATTATGTTGGCGACACTGCACATGCACAGCGGGGGTGTCGTGCCAAATTCAAATTCTTGCAATTTTCGACGCGTTTTTCCAAAAAAACAGCCAAAACTGAGGTATTGAAAAAAATACAGGATGATAGCTGACCAAAAGCTCTACAACTATACTCTTAAAAATTTTTCAATCAAATCAACCGTACAGGCGCAAAAAAATAAAAACCGATTTTCCATGTTAATCTCCTATGTCCAGGGTTCTGCTGGACACCCGGTATATACAGTCTTTTTGCTGATTTGAATTTTCGGGTTTGGTTTTGGAAAGTACGCTTCTTAATGTGTTTTCAGTTTTGAAAATCGTTCGTATGTTGTACTGTTTCGCGATGCGTCGAAGTTTCTCTGAAGTTCCTTTTATGTATGGTATAATAAGAAGTTGAGGTTGGTCCTCCCTGTTTGGCCGAGGCTTTTGCTTTTTACATTCCGTAAAAGCCCTCAAGATGGTATTTTCCGAGGAACCATTTTGTTACGGATGGTCTTAAATGTTACTGCATATTGTTACGGCGCGCTTATATTAAGTTTTAATTATTCCCACTTTTGTTGATGCATGATGGTTTGAAAGGAAGTTCAGGTACTGTCCCGTGTGCGTGGGCATAGGGTAAACAGAAGTTCTTATGTGACCCTCCGATTTACTCACCAATACATCCAGAAGTGGCAGGCAGTAGTAATATTCAGTTTCCATTGTGAATTTTATAGTTGGTCTTGGAAAAATTCATGGAGAAACCCCCTTCATAGGAGAAAGCGTCCTTTGCATGTAAGAGTTCAGGAACACAGAACTCATACGATAAGAGGAGAAACATCAAAATCGGGAATTGCAGAGCACGTTTGGTCCAAACATTATATTATTAAGTGGTCGGAAGCCAAAATTGTGCATAGGGAACAGCATTGGAATAAACGAAAGTTTAAGGAAGCACTCTTCATTGGAAGCAATGAGGGCGCCTTTAGTAAACCAAGTTGTGACGTCTCTTCGGTGTGGCATCCGTTGATACGGCGGACAAGTGCTGGTCGCTTGACGCGCGACAGTGGCGACGATGCGGCAAATAGAAAAGGTGAGCGTGGTTAGCTGTGTTAGTACATAAGCCTGAGCTTAATGCTCAGTTTCACTTGAAAACGAGCAAAGACAATGGAAGTCCAAGATGTATCGCTTAATCCTGATTTGGGTTGCAGATAGTGTGTGGTGTCTGAATTTGAAGTAAACTCTTTCCGACATTTTGACATTTTAGGTACTTTTACACATCAACAGGTTTTTGTTCATAATTTCAGGGTAGTTTTGTACTTAAAAGTGCAAAGTAGTGGTACATAAAAGGAACGTTTGGGTATACCTTAATCTATGGGCGCCCGGCGCGTGTGGTCAAACAGACATAAATAAAACGCACACCATAAACAAACCAACTCAAGAATTCTACTGACCAATTTTGTTTAATTTATATTCTACCAATCTGTTCATCTATAAACTGTCCTTTAATTCAAATCATATAACACAATTTGCATAAGTGAATAGCTTAACGGCAAAAAGGTCGATTTTAATAAAATACTAAAAAATCGATTACTGAAGGGCTCTGTCTTCGAATCATTGGATGGGTGTTAAAAGAGGACATCCTAAAGAACACAAAGACACAAAACAGTTAGATTCATTCTGATCGGTACATTTGTTCAAAAGTTACAGGCTTGAGGAATTTCCTCTTTGATTGATTGCTTACTAAATACTCGTTTCTCTAACGAGAAATAAAAATGTTTTTTAATTAAGCGGTGGTTAATATTTTGGCGCCAGTCTCAATTGAAGCCAGTCTCAATTGAAATATTCTCATTACTCAAAAATGTCAATAATTTTAAAACGTTTTTGTGTCTTTCCTAGGAACGTTGCCCGAAAATCAACAGCAAATCTTACAAGGCACCACTTTCAAAGAACTCTTCCTTTATCGACAAGACATATGCTCAATATTAATTAATACTTTGGTGGACAGTTACCTAGGCGATAACGCGTCCGTTGACTCAATTAGCAGTAAACTGATGGAAGTTTGTCCTCATTTGTATAAACCCGAGGATGCTGCTTTCTCAAAGGTAAGGATTTAAGATATTCTTAATTTTATACTAAAGTAGGCTAGAACAAAATAATCCTTTTTTCAATTTTCTTACCAGGACAGTGGTTGAAAGTGGTTTTTGAAAAAAGCGTGTTGAAACTCTCTTTTAAACCATTTACTGAAATTAATTTATATTTTTTATAATAATTACTAATTTCAACTAAATAAGAAATCAAAGAATCTTAATAAAACCCTTTATAAGCACTCTAGTAGAAAAAAATTAATGAAACTTTTTTGAGGCTAATGAGCTACTAAAAACAACTCGCCTAGTACAAAACTCAGACGAGAAAGAAGGGATGTTGGTTTCGGCGTTGCAGCTCTGCAAAAACATAGCCCCAAACGTGAATCTTCCCGAGGTTTGCAAGCAGTTTACCTCCTTGAAGGCGTACAATGCTGTTTTAGAACTTTGCGCGCATTGTGCAAAAAAAATAGACCCAGACAAAATTGCCGAAAGTTACTTCAATAGCGAGGACAATCGCGGTGATCAGGATGGTCTTAATATGTATCAGAGGAGGTAGTACAGGTTGCGTCGGGTTTGAGCAAAGGAGTTTGTTGAATTCTTAACTTTTTTAGAATGGAAATATATCGGGAGATAATAGTAATGTTGGAAACTATATACAACGAGCAAGAAGTTCCACCCGCGCAACCCCGGTCGGATCCAAACTTTAGCGACAATAAAACAATTCTCTTAGAAGGATTTGAACATACAAAGTTGAATTCAACGGTAGGGCGTTTTATTGTCTCAGTTGTCAGGCAAGAAAAATATTTTGTCCACGACCACTTCATAATACACTGATATTCAGCTTGTTGACAAAAGTTAAATAGGGCTCATATAGCGTCAGAGGGATATATGAGTTGAAACAGCTCGCCATTTAAGTTATATATGTTGCCTTGGCCTGTTGCCAAGTAGGAGTAGGCAACAAAGCAATATCAAACGCCGCAGCGTAAAAAATGCACTGGTGGCACCGGTTTTGCCGTCAAACGCGAGTGTCACTTTGACATTTCAATAATTTTATTTAAACTACCTATAGATTTTATAATTTGCAATTATTATTAGACAATGGCCGTGGACAAAGTATAGTATTATATTCGCTTTTTATGGCCATTATTCCCACGGGAGACTTGCGCCCTTCGGCTGCGGCTCGTGACGCAAACGTCCCCCTAAGGGAATAATGGCTTTCATAAAAAGCTCGATTAATAATATACTATTTTTTTCAGATGCATCAAATAATAGATGAGATTCTTTATTGCGACGACGAACTCATGCACGTGGCCTTGTATGAGTGGATGGCCTCTAGAGAGATGACTAGCGATTTAATTAAAATTAGTAAACCGTCTCTGGAACACTATTTGAAGCGGTGTTCCATGCAAAATCCCGATAATATTGTCGTCATGGATTTGTTGTGGAAGTTTTACGAAAGCAATAATAATCATGCAGCGGCAGCTAAAATATTAAATAATCTGGCTTCCAGAAGCGGGTAATTATAATTTTTTTAGTCACAATCGAACGTATTGTTTACAAATTGACATTCTGTAACGAAAGTACTGGAAAAGCTTATGGGAAACGGTTTGCGGACAGTGGCAAACGATTTTATGAAAAGAAGAATATGCGCCGGGTCTGATGTTTGCGTTTTTTTTATTACAATTTAATGTGATAGTTTTGACGGGCGGAAAAGCACCACTTTCCTCACTCGTTAGGAAAATAACAATTTCTTTTTTATTATTGCAGTTCAAGTGTATCTTTGAAGGAACGACTAACTTATTTAGCAAGAGCCATAATGTGTATGAGAAGTGACAAAACGGGCTATGCTCCGTATTTGGGTGTGTATTTAAGAGATTTAGAGGATAAAATGGAAGTGGCCAGGGTCCAAGAATTAATCCTAGAGCAGGTGATGAATCTGAGAGATCAGATACCGAATGCGGACGAGGCTATTACGGCTCTAAACAGCGGTTTGTACGAAATATCCCAGGTAAGGCCGCTTTTGCTTGTTAAGTACTTTAGTTTGAAGTTTAAACTCCAGATTTGACGCATATTGTATTGTTTATCTGACAAAATCTTTCGTTTATCGTTTAACTAAAGATTAAGCTGAATTGTAGAAGAGAGTCTAGGGGCGACTTTTACATGTTTAATTTTTACTTTGAAGATAAACGATGCAATATATATCATAGAGGATTTATCAAGGTAGGGGTCTTTATTTACATTTTTCAATATTGCTGATTGTTTTCTTGGGTTCTGGTCCTTTTTTTTGATTAAATAAGGTACAGAGGGTGCTTCTAACTTCGTTGTTGATATTATAGGCTGACGTTTCGACACAAATTGGTGCCTTCATCAGAGTTTTGTACACAAAACGATGTACTGTTTTGGTTTGAAGTTTGTTGCAGTTTCTTCCTTTATGTACTGTTACGTTTGAAAGTCGAGAGTTAAATTTTTATTGAAAATTTTGAAAAAACAAAGGTTGCATTATTGCTTTGTACATGCTGCTCGCCGTGTTGAAACCCCGCGGCTCTAACACGGCACGCAGCATGTACTATGGGGAATTCTCTTTTTCAGTATTGGCGTGATAATCAAGCCCTCCATACAGTGTTGCCAGGATTACTTTGCTAGTAAATTGGCACCTCCTTCTTTTGGATGATATCTTGTGAATGTTTACACCACGAGGGTACTATAAAATGTATTGCTGTCCAAATAATTTTTGAATAGTGATTAATAGAACACTTATGACGATAAAAAAATACGTTTGAGATGGCCAACTGGTCACAATCGGCAACATTGCAGAATTCTCTGAATTTTTTCTCTGATTTTTTTTCTGGTTTTCTGAATGTTTTAATAGTTTTCCGCCGACTTTTTCGCTTTTAGCAATAGTTCCTAGGTTTTAATTTGTTAGCCATGGTGAGACAATGTTTTATTTGTAAAACTTGGGATTATAAAAATAAATCTGGAAAATTATCTTTTTACCTGTAAGCCCATTTCTGTTTTGTGGTTATGTTGTTACTCGGTCTTTGGCCGTTAGCCATTGGCATCATTTGTATATTCATTCTATTATTAATCTAAAAATATTCAATAAATAGGTATAGTAGGTATGTATCAAAAATCATTTAAATAAAAATATTTGAATGTTTTGGTCGGCATCCCATAAACGTAAAAATCGTATACTTGTTTCCTTGAACAGCAGAAAACTAAAAAAAAAAAGATACACCTGTGTGTGCTTATATCATCTGGAGATGTGTCCTTGGAGATTCAAATTGCGCCATGTTGTTTTTAGCAATATCGGCCATTTTCTGCTTCCCTTCTACCCGAGCAACCCGCAAGTCTCCAAGTATGCGGTTTGTATATGATGCCAAGTAAACAAATGCCAATTTATGATTAACTCCCGGCGTCTATTTATTTACTCCATTGTCAATGATATACATCAAATCTGGAGTTTAAACGTCAGGTGGGACGTAAAGTTCATTTGTAAAACTGACACTAAGTCATTGACAATTAAAGTAAATCTGGAAATCACGTTGTAATGTACGTTGTTTTGATTTTTTAGCTGTATGAAAATTTTGCTGAACCGTATAACTTACTCGAGTGTCAACTGGCTATCATAGACTGTGCAGGGTATGCCGATGATGGTAACAGGCTGGCGAAATCAATATGGCAGCAGATTTTAGCCAATGAAATACGGAAAAGTAGCGGAAGCGGTAACGATCGAATGAGCCAAGTTTTGTCCAAAGTTAAGCATCTATGTAGGCAGTACGGCAATTCGACGAACTGTTTTCCTTTAGGTAGGTATGCCACATCAATTTGACAATAAAAGTTATGAAGTAGTTTGTGAGTGGCTACGAGATAAAGATGGAGAAATAAAAGTACCGTCTACATTTATTACGTTAGGACACATTAAACATTTATAGTCAATGATTATGATTTTAACAAAGAGTTTGAAGTAAGCTTGAAGCAAAATAAGCACTATCAGCGTTTTCTTTGTTCTGGTACTGCAGAGCTGCAAAGTCAGGTATTTTTACATTAGGGCTGGTTAGTGTTGATATTTTCCACTGGTAATTCCTTGGACTTCCTAGTTTTCCATATGAAAAGCTTTTGATATAGCAGCTTATTTCTCATTACTATCACAACAGTCAGCAACGGCAACCTGATTATTCCCAAAAGGATCCAAAAATATGCGTCATTGGATTGAGTGGTTTCAAAATCATCGATAGCTATATTCTCGAGTTGATAGATTTCTTCAAGAGTAATTTGAGTGATGTTCGGTGTATCGAGCTTTCTTCTAAGGTCAGTTGGCACTGGCATCTGAACTTCAGGAAGATCACCATTGCACGTTGCTAATAACTGGGTAGTCGTAACTGGTAGTACAAGAATCATTTCTTGACTAATTTGCTCGTTGCTCGCTAATTTTGGCTCTTGGGTGTTAACTTTCACTGTAAGGCAATTAGGTGGTTGTTGTCCATCTAGTAGGCTGTTGAGGCAGTCATCCTGTTAGAACTTATCAGGGCAATAATAGGAATCTTCAATAACATGACAGCTGTCTGGTAGATATATTTTTCTTTTGGAATCTCCTTGTGCCATATACTAACTAATATTTTGGAACAAGTATGGATTTATTTTTGATAATCGGATATAAATGATATAGGGAGAAGTGTTCTGGCTTTTCAGGCAAAATCGAAAGTATGATAGCAAATTATCAAAGCTGGATAAGGTCTGATTATTATAAAATTTGCTTAAGCATGATTGAGTTCTGACAATCGAAGTTCAACTGTGTAATAACACCATGTATTCTTAAAGACTGCTAATTGTTTGATTCACTGAGATTTCAAGTCCTTTTAAGCCTAGTTTGAACCTATTTTGATTGACACTAAGTGTACTTATAGTTTTGTTATAATTATCAACCAGAGCTTTTGATAATGACATTTGCATTTGCATTTCATTAGCAATGCTTTTGTGTGCGTTTTCTAATCTTTATATAGTTTTATTGTACCTTTCGCCATCTTCAGAATCTAGAGTGCCAAAAAGTCATTTGTTTACTTTGCTTACAACGTTTATTAAGCCTCTACGCTTAAGTATGCGTGGGTGTAAGTTTTGAAATTTATTAATGGCTGTTTAAACCAGATGCCCTATTCTTTCTAGGATATAATCGGTTATAGCATGATATATCCTAGAAAGAATACGATTAGATATATGTCGGTTATATATTCACCTTGCTTTGCCCAATTGAATAGATAGGAGAGGGTTATCTAAATTGGTTATTTAAATTTCACTCTAGTCGAGATTTTGGCAAGATGGACCAGGAAAAAGATTTTGAGTTTTATTAAGGGTTTATCAGGGCTCTTTCTATAAGCGAATTTTGTCTTGAAACAGGTCAGGAATAACCTTCTACTCGATCCAAAAAAAAAAATTATCCAACTCGTTTCGTAGTTTCGCATAGCCTATTATTTTTTTTCTTTTGATTGAATAGAATGTTGTCTAGCTTTCTTGATGTCAAGTTAATTAGCTTGAAAATCATGTCAAGCCGTGAATCCCTACATGCCTCAAATCTACATTGAGAGTAATATAAAAGGCACCATGTAATCATCATATAAGTAATAGATAATTCCGCCACAAACCATCTAAAAGAGACAACTAATCCCGCGTAAATAAAACGGTGTGAATTTGAAGGTTTTTTGCATGATTGTAACGCGTTAATATACTTTTTTATTATATCTACAGACCTTTCAGTGTAAAATCCATATTGGGAGTACTATACAAGACTGTGACATAAGAAGGGGATAATTACAAACCATCTTAAAAACTCAAGTGATTTCGCAAGTGAATAATTTTCAAGGCACTATATGACCATGACATAAATAGTGGCAAAAGCCATAAAGCATCTGAAAGAGACAACTAATCCCGCGGAAATAAAACGGTTTGGATTTGAGGGTTTTTTGCATGACTGTAACGTGTTAAAGTATTTTTTTTATTATAACTACGGCCTTTTCAGTGTTCCAAAATTCACATTGAGAGTACTATTCATGGCACTATGTAATGATGACATAAATAGTGGCACAACCCATAAAGAATCTAAAAGAGACAACTAATCCCGCGTAAATAAAACGGTGTGAATTTGACCGATTTTTGCATGATTGTAACGTGTTAATATAGTTTTTTTTATCATATCTACGGATCTTTCGGGGTAAAAGCCACATTGTGAGTACTGTTCAAGACAGTAGGTAAGCATGACATATAAGTAGGAGATAATTACGGCACAAACCGTCTTAAAGAGGCAACTAATCCCGCGTAAATCAAACGTTTTGAATTGGAGGGTTTTTGGCATGGTTGTAGCGTGGTTAAACATTGGTCAACGCCTTGTATGCATAAAATCCACATTGAGAGTACTTATACAAGGCACTATGTAACCATGACATAAGTAGGACATAATTACGCCACAAACCACCTTAAAGAGTCAACTAATCCCGCGTAAATCAAACGTTGTGACTTGGAGGGTTCGTGGCAGCAGCAGCAACAGCAGTCGAGGGATCGAGTGTACCTTTCGCCATCTTCAGAATCTAGAGTGCCAAAAAGTCATTTGTTTACTTTGCTTACAACGTTTATTAAGCCTCTACGCTTAAGTATGCGTGGGTGTAAGTTTTGAAATTTATTAATGGCTGTTTAAACCAGATGCCCTATTCTTTCTAGGATATATTCGGTTATAGCATGATATATCCTAGAAAGAATACGATTAGATATATCTCGGTTATATATTCACCTTGCTTTGCCCAATTGAATAGATAGGAGAGGGTTATCTAAATTGGTTATTTAAATTTCACTCTAGTCGAGATTTTGGCAAGATGGACCAGGAAAAAGATTATCAGCATTTTTATTGTCAATATTCACATAAAAATATTTACTTCTATTAAATTTTGGTTTTCTGACGCTACTTTTGTGATAGTCTATGTTTTTAGTTTTTAGTTTAATTTTAGTCCCGTGACTTCTATCTTCTTGAATTTGTGATGTTCTTTTGCACGTACTTTTTTTTGTAATTAATTTCTCTTTTGTTTTTTTTTATTTATATCTTGAAGTTTCTAGTAAACTGTTGGATGTTGGATGTTTCTTTGTGACTTTGCACGTAACTGGATATTATAGCATTGTCGTTTAGCTGAAATGGATTTGAGCATTTTAATTGACCGTTAACAAGTTCGAAAGGTGTACGCTTAGTAACATTATGAATTGAATTATTATATCCTAATACTGCACTTTTGATTAGTTTGATTAACACTTAATCCACTGTTTCCTTGTATTAGGTATCGGTATGCTTCTATTATCGAAGAATTGAATCTTTGCCCAAGAGAATTGGAATTAGTATTTTTTGCAGTGTATAATGTAACTACAATTTGATAGTTAAAGCACAGTATAAGGAATAATACATTATGTCAGTAGCGTCAGTCGGTCGAAAAATCAAAACTCCTTTCCCCCTGCCCCGTCCGCGAATGGAATGAAATTGTATAAATCCGAACTAATATAACACAGAAAATAATGTATTACAAAAATGGTCTCCTTATAAACCCATTATTTATTACATTATCTATGTAGAAATATTACAATGATAAAATTATCCGTAATCAAAGAAATGAAATTACGTTTAGAAAAGACCCCGTAGCACACTCCTAGAAAGATTTCATGCAACGGCAGCTATATCGCATTTACAAGTTCCTCGTAACTATACTCGAGAAAACCGACGGATGCAGGTGTGCGCGGCACGCTTTAGTTTTGGAAACATCAAAGTGCCGATACGAACTGACGCTACTGATATAATGTATTATTCCTTATACTGTGGTTAAAGTAACTTTAAAACTAATGACTAGTAACATACAAAAAAATATTTATCTTGAATACACTTACCTTAATATTAGTTTGTCTTATTGGTCTGTCCTAAAACTAATTTCTCTCCAAGAGACTGAACTTTTGCGAAAAACCGACGGACAACCACACAATCCTACCGATTGCGCCAATTAAAGATGTCTACTACAAAAATCTCCGAACGGGTAAGACTTACAGGGTCTGTTAAGTTAGGAAAAAGTTTCACATTTTAATGCCCATTAAGTTGCTACCTTGAAACAGGATTTCGCGAATTTTTAGAAACTGCGATCTTTCGCAGTTTCTAAAATATCTTGAAAAACGTGAAAGTATGCAAAAAAACCTGCCGTGAATTAAAAATCTCGACTGCTAAAATGCCTTTTTAAAAATGTTTATTTTACAAAAGACAAACATCTAGTGGGTACAAAGCTTAGACAGAGAATGATTATGATAGTGATAGAAATTTTTAGCTTTTTCGCAGGAAACTCTAGTTTATAAAATATGCAAAAAGGCAATATTTACTAATTGGAAATTGAAAACTTATCTGCTTTCAAGTGTTGAAATTGAATATTTCAAATTTTGTTTCCTGCGAAAAAGCTAAAAATTTATATCACTAACATATTTCGCAGAAAATGAATTTCTTTCAACTTTCATAATCAATGATTATGATTTTAACAAAGAGCTTGAAGTAAGCATTTCAATGAAGCATAATAAGCATTCAATGAAGCATAATAAGCACTATCAGCGTTTCCTTGTTCTGGTAGTATAAATCTGCATCAGGTGCAACACAATAAGTGAAAAAACTACGAACTCTTCGCGATGAGTTCTTAGTTTTTTCACTTCTTTCCCAATCCGCCAATTTACTAAACATCTTGTTTAAATAATCGGTAACATTTCGTACATTGAGTAGGTGGTCACCAATTTGTCGATCAACCCATCTCCATACTAGTTTCGGGGTCTAACCCTCATCAGTACAGCTTTGGCTGGTCGACAAATTGGAGATTGTGAGTTAGCGGCTTAAAGCCGAAAATGTACGGAATACGGGTGAGATGTTGTACAGAGCAGGAGCAGGCGACATCCATCAGCGTATTTTAGATCCAATACTGCATCACAGAAAAGTTATTACACTTTAATTACACGACCTCAACCGTTTTGGAGCTAGCAATGGTGGGAATGCATAGAGGAAACACCTTATATATTATGTCATCTAATGGGGGATTATTTTTACATATCCCGCTCCATAGCTAAGTTGAGCAATCACTGAAAACCTGAACCAATCTTGAAGAAAAGTTGGTTTCTTTACCTAATAGAAAGCCTTGAGAAAAACCTCAATAAAAATCGAAACGTTGGCAATTTCACAAACGTGAAGTGTGGTTTATGGCCTACACCCGCTATCCACCTCTTTCAACTTAGGAAAAGGGCGCAAAATGTATATGATAGTATTTTATTGTTGTTGATTTTAAGTTGTTGGTTTTTGCTTAGTTTATATATATTTTTTTAATTAATGTAGTGGAGATCGCACATAGCAACAACAAAGCACTACCAATTTGCTTACTTTCAGCTTATATCGTCGGTGAGTTGGAAATGGTCAACGCCAAACTTAGAGGAGACAAGCATTTAGTGCCCACCACATTGCTTTCGGTTAATGTTCCTTTTGAAAAACTGATTCAAGTTTACAGCCAGTGAGTGTTTTTTTTTTCAGTGAGATACCAAGACGTACCTATTTTGTTTTTCTCTTTCAGCTTGTTAACGTTGTCCATTAACTTGGATTTCTGGCAATGCGAAGAACATGAGTTTCACCTGTGCGAAGCCACCGCGGCTCTAATAATGTGTTTCGTTAATAACTGCGATACGTACAACAGCATTCAGAAGTAAGTTGCGGAGTTCTAGTGAATAACATAAATGTGTGCCTATTTTATTTTTTATTATGCAGAATTGTCTTGTCTTTGATATCAATTTTTTTATTCTGAAGATTTGACTGTACATACGAGCGTTTGTGTGCTTTTAGGAGGAAAATAACGGCTATATGTCAAGACACAGTGGCCGCTTTGCTTTCTAATTTGTACAGCAAGGCCAATAGTGATGGACTTGTTACGGAGCTGAGAAACATTCAGGCCAGATTGTCAAGAATATAAAAACATCTTTATAAATGATAAGGGTTATAAAATATTTTAAGTTTTATTTCAATTAGAGAGGTATTCCAGCACTGCCACGAAAGTTTCCAGAATGTGTTTTTGTTGATTGTATTATTTGTGTAAATTTTATTTTGATTTCTCGTGTAGCTGTACACTACTTGAGACTTTTGGAAACTTTTTCAGTATCATATTGTTGTTTATATTTTTTTAGGATATTCTCGGTAAGTTTCAAAAGTTGTGTATTGGATATTATACAAAGCAATTTGCCGTATATTTGTACTTTTCTGTACCCATATTAAACGATAATAAAAGAACTTCAAGAGTAAAATTTAGCTTTAAATCGGAATAAACCGCGGATAAAAAACTTTTTCTGTTAATGCATTTTGGGATCGTTGGAGTTCGTTTATAAACTCTCAAACTCTTCTTATCTGTTCATTTGGAAAAAAAATATGTTAATGTCAACAAGATAAACCGTAAATACACGGTTCTAGTTGATATCTGGCAACACTGCTCGTTCCAAATACGTGTTTTGTGGGCCTTGGTCGGGGCCGGCCGCCTTCAATTTACGAAGTACGAGTAGGGGATTCTGTTCCGAGTTGCGAGTTTTCGTTGTGCTCGGCTTCCCTTCGCATAATTTTTGCTTAGATTGATTTCTATACGCCGGCCGGCTTTGCGTAGAGAAGTGTATTCTTGTGTAAAGTGTAAGTATTAATCTCAATTTCATTAATATTCATTTGAAATGTTATTACTATATTAATTAACTTCCTACTTCAGTAATTAAAAAATAAGTCAAGTTGTCGATAGAAAAGAAAAGACTGGAGTACCGTTGCACCACACGACCACCATTAAGCCTTTTCTATCAAAACATCGCCGTCGTTGCGAACTCGATGACTTTTTTAATTTTATTTTTTTTCAAAATGTAGCATATCTTTCACATGTAACGAATCTAGGAATGCACTATAATTTTTCAATAAGACTCCTATGCTTCCTCCGTCACGTCCAAGAGTCACTTCTCATGCAAGGAAGAATGCAAGAGGCAAATGTTCTAAAATGAATGGAGATTTCAGGTCTTTAGGAAAAAAACGATCATCCTGTCAGGTTACAATAAAGTTTTGGTTGGAAAAAATGGGCCCGAACCAACCACAGAATAAAACCCTGTAGAATTTCTCAGTTGGTACATTACTCAAATATTTAGTTACATTCAAAATTTAAAGTATACATCTCAGAAACTCTAAGAATTTACAAAGATACTAAAAAATATTTCTTATGGGTTGAATAAAGCAGATTGAGAAAATGTCATGATTTATGGTTTAATGGGTTTATTAGAGAGGTAACGGGTAGTTTTCCCAATTTTATCTAAATCGACGAAATTGAATTAACTGTATACTCGTATCGTAACCTGTATAGGCGTAAAAGTAAATGAATCATTAAAAGTCACAAACTCAAACCTAATAAAGTGGGCTTCCGATATTTTATATTCGACTTTAAGAATCAGGTTTGAACAACTTTCAGCGAACCGAATCAGGTTGATGATGCCCCAGGAAAGTTGAAACGTCGGTCTACAACTTGAATAATACTGTCTTGAAGAGCAGAAAAAGTACCCATGGGAAAGTGCATTTTGTTTTAAAATAACGCTTCAAATACATTCAGGAAAGACCAAAAACGATTTTCGTAAATTTCAGTTTTTTTTCCAATGTCTTGGAAAGCTACAATATTGTGGATATTTTAAAATGACATTACATTCTGCACCTAAATTCCCAACTTTGCTCCAAATAAACCGGAAATGTATCTGTTACGGTTTACGGGATCTCAATGATCAGTGGCGAATTCGAATTTTAGCCCGTTAGATCTCTAGGGTTTATCTTCATAAAAATGGATGGTGGTCGTCTCCAATTAACCTGTTAATCCAAAATCATCTCTTACCTACTTATTAACTTGTTTCTAATTAATAATTTTTTATTTAAATATTTATTGTAATTTGTAAATACAGTTAAAATGCCATAAGACCAAGCGAATATATAGGGCGGCGTTTTTTTAACGTGCAACAAGTCTTGAAACTTTCATCCCTTCCCATGTTTCAATTAATATATTGTTATAACTGTAGGTCTCTGTTCTTCTGAATTTTATAAAGTTAATGAATCTTGGCAAATGGTAATTTATTGATGCAAAATTTACGCTAATAAATCAATTTTTTTGAAACAACCCTTGTAATGATAACAAAAAAATGCAATTCTACAGGGTGATAAAAGTGCAATGCATAGTACAACGCAACAAAGCAAGTTGAAATAATCAAAACAAATAAGTTCGTATACACTTTTGTTGAAACTTCATTTGGCTTCAAAATACAAGATGTTGAAATTTAAAAAATTAGGTACATATTTCTTTTTTCAAGATGGCTTAAGATACTAAAACAAAATTTTGCTATTGTTTGCTATAAAAATATTGTTTTTAATTCTACCAGTGGTGCGCGCTGGACATGTCTCTATGTTTTTTTTTTAAGAAAACAAAATGCCACGCTACTGTTTTTTTTGAAAACCAGTTTTGTTTTTCCGCTCTAATAAGAAACAAATAGGTAATAAAGCCCCTTAAAAAAGTATTTATTTTGATTGAAATCTGAATTTTGAATAAATTTTGAATCGCACGTATAACGATTACAGTCGCGAAAAATAGTTCGAGAGCTTTCAGAAATTTACAGAAAATTTTTTAAATTTTAGTAAAAACTATACTTCAAAACAAACTGCGTGTTGACGACCGAGTTATCGAATTGATTATTATGTAAAAATTTTAAATTAAGCCGTGGATAAAGTATAGTATCCAACTTGCATATAATAGGGATTATTACCTCAGGTGAATTGCGCCATTTGCTCGCTACGCTCGTGGGCTCAAATGTCACCTTCGGTAATGATGGCCTGCATTATATGCTTGTTGGATAATATACGTACTATTATTTCACCCAGTGGCGCGGGTACAAGCGCGTCCACACTTATTATTTCAAGACAAAGTGACTTTGAGTGAGTTTTTCGAAAAATAATTTTTTTTTTCAATTCCGCATCAGTCTCTTACACACCGTTTTCAAGTAAAATATCAAACTTCCATTTATTATGGCTTGAATGTTAAAAACTATTTACATGCAACTTAATTCAAGACATGATAGCCACGGAATATAGACATTTTAGATTTTTTTATCAAATTATAAAACCTGAGGAGAACTTTTTTCTTTAAAGATAGATTGGGATATTAAAAAATTAGATTTTATTTTTCGAAAAACCCGTGGCATACCACTTTTTCTTTAAATAATATGCGTCGTGTTGGGACTAGCTCCACTGGCTGAAATGAAAATAATTTTTTTATTGCAAAATTTGCTCCTTCTATAGCAGTTAAAACATGCCAAATGTCATTAAAAAGCATTTTGAAATTCCAACTTCAACACCCTCTAAGTTTTTAACGAAGCTCGTTAGGTAACACAAAATGTATGACAGACCCGCTATGAATCACCCTGTGTATACTTATTTGCCTACACTTAAACTTAATTTGCCTTTAGTTAATTAATTTTTGGATTGATAAGAAGAGATGATTAATTAAGATGATGAATCTTTGAAATAATCAAATTTAACCCAACAAAGTCAGCAAAGGCGTTTGTGTTTTATAGTTTCATGCAGTTCATTACAAAGCAACTTTAAGTACGTGTTCTTGGTCATTTATATTTACGCATTCCTGGGACAAATTCTTTTGCTTTATCACGCGATAACGAGACTCGTCTAAGAACCCATTTTTGCACCATACACAAATACTTTTAAATGCAATATCCGGACGATAGCAAACAATGACAAATATGGATGGCACGATAGGCGTTAATGAAAGTAAACTACATAATGTGTCAGGCACCAAGTTAAAAATAGTCGTCGGGTTCCCTTATTAAGTACCAAGGCCGGGCACTTATGAAGGTGGAATCTAGCATCATGACTGGTGGTTTTTTCCCCAACAACATAGATTTGCTATTAGTCATGTTACATGATGTTATGCAATTATGATTTTACTAATTACCGCTAATTTTTGCACGAGAGCTCGTCTACTGGGTATACCTATTTTATAAAGGTGCATTTCTGTAGATGCAGGTTTGCTCTGCTTTTTCAATCAAAACCTACCATCAGTATAATATAAACAAAACACATAACTGTATTTGCTTTCATTTTCGATATTCGTAAATTCCGTTCACCAAGTCTTTTTAACCTTGTGGTGTCATTAAAGTGCCCACTTCTTGCACCTACCTAAGAACCGCATTACCTACACAAGGTGTCTATACCTCCTCATCATTAAATTCCATGGAAATTTCTGCTTCCAATTGGTGTTTCTTGACCGATATTGCATAATTTAGCGAATAATGTGAATAATTGTCAGACTTAACATGGTGACTTATTTAACATTTTTCAGATTTCAACAATGACCATCGACTTCTACTATTTGCCCGGATCTGCCCCGTGCAGGTCCGTACTGCTTACAGCTAAAGCTCTTGGCCTTGAGCTTAATTTGAAATTAACAGACTTAACGGCTGGAGAACATCTCACTCCGGAATTTATTAAGGTATGTAAATATATGGACAGTTGGTAGTCTAATAATAGTAGGTACTTCTTTTGACATAAAATGCAGCATTGAAATAAAAAACAACTATTTATACTGTTGGTGCGTTTTTTGTACCTAATTATTCGGTAAAATAACTGCTAATTTTTTATTTTTAAAGTGACAAGTTTTATGGTTTAAAGCATGCATCCTTAAGGATTTAAATACAATAACTATCCTTGATGTCTATTCTGGTCTTGTAATTATCACGATCAGTGATGCATGTGCTTATATCCTGACTTGTAAAGCTAAATTTAAATACACATGTCTGTATAGAACCCAAATAGGTACTTATCCATTAACGATATTTTTGTTTCAATTCAAGTTTAATAGTCATACATATTTTGTACCGTTTCTAATGTAGATGCTTCGTTTTCAGGCTCAATAAATGTAGTAGTTGTCATCGTTGCAATACAATACAAACAAGTCATAAAGTACCCTACGAGCTATATAGGCCAAGTTAACATGAATAATAGAATTCTTTTGATGGTAAATTCTAATTGCCCCGAAACTAATCAATCAAAAAGTAGGCCGCCATGCTTAAGCTGAAGCCGCCCATTCATTGTGACCTTAACTCAGTTTTCGTTAATTAGCAGAAACAAAGTAGCATTCACAAGTGGTATATTTGAACAGTAAATTATTGGCGTTAAGATAATATAATTTGTAGTACAGAGAGTCCATTGAAATCATGGAATAAAAGGAAAATAACCCTAAATAAATCTTTTTTGCGTAAAGTCAACGTAACAGATCGTTCTAGTAGGTATTACCGAGTATTTAATAATAAAAAACTCAAGAAAGGCGTAGACTTTCTCTAGTCTTCATTGGATAACTTTTTGGATATTGGATAAATTGGATAACACTACCTACTCTACGCTGCAAACTGTAGAACACCTCTGAAGGTTGAGTAAAACTGATGATCTAGTATTCACTTTACATCAGTGGCTTGAACGCATTTTGGTATCCCACTTGTAGGCAATATCCAGACCGCAGCTGTATCCCAATCGTGATGGTGATCTTGTCCCAACAAACTATCCAAATCTCAAGTTTTTTGACATTTGCGAGAAAACATGCCAGCCGCCCAACATACTCTGTATGTACGGAGTGTCCATTAGAAAACGTCATGTAGAAAACTATGGATTTTTCACAGAAAAGGATGGCATAATTAAAGTAATCAGACTTTTATTCTTTCACCCTTTTCTTTTGACATTTCACAGCCAACTAGATGACATTTTTAGGTGAACACACCTTACATCCATCGTTTGATCTTGCAACTCCTCCTAAATATACAACATAATTTGGAATTCGGTCGTGATTTGGCGCTTTTTTTTAATCTTGTAGTTTGATATTATGTGTTCCTTTATCTCCATTATATCTACCCTTCTTATCCTCCTCATGGCTCTACGCCCTTACTCTCAACCAGAACGACGAGCCAATAAGGTGTTCAGAAGATATGAATCGAGGCACAAAAATGGACAAGACAACGAGGATTTAAACTGAAATGAAGCACGTAATAGGGAACTGCAATATAGAGAATGCGAAAAGTGATGTAATAGACGAATTACTCCAAACTAATGATGTAGGTATATTTAGGAAGAGTTGAATGAGCAATGAATGGGTATCTCAGTCAAGTGGGGGTCATTTTTTTTGAGAATTCTCATGTACAACGCTATTAAGTTATTTGATAAATGAACTTGTGTACAAAATAGATTGTAATTTTATTAATCTAGAACAAAGAAATGAATAAAAAAAAATATTTAAATCACATAAGTACTCAAGGGCATCCCGTAACTCTAAAAGGAATATGTACGTTAAGGCCACCTTTTAGAGTTACCTTTTAATGTTACCTTTTGGAGTGAGTGAAGAGTGAGAAAACGTTAACTACTTCTTATTAAAACCATTTATATTCAAATTTATTAATGACCATTACATTCTAAATTATAACTTATTTTTACATATTTACCTGTTTTGATTTTTTCTCAAATTTATAGTTTTTTTCCCAATTTTTTCATGAAATAAGCACGGTTTTCTCTAGGAACCAACTTTTCCGATTTTTTTGCTCCTCTAGGTTTGAATAGAATACAATAATTTAAAATCTAAGAAGTTCAAATTTTTTATATTTTTTATCAATCGAAAAAAAACCTTCACAATCATAAAAAAAGGCAAAAACATGACCACGCTCCAATATAAAGAGTTTACTTAGCAAATAAAAGTATCTATACTTTGCAATGTATAAAATGTTGTGTCCTTTCAGTTGAATCCACAGCACACCATTCCGACCATCGACGATAACGGCTTCAGCCTATGGGAAAGTCGAGCTATTATCACCTACCTGGTGAACCAATATGGCAAAGACGATTCCTTGTATCCAAAAGACCCAAAGAAACGCGCCCTGGTGGACCAAAGATTGTACTTTGACATTGGAACTTTGTACGCTAGATTTGCCGATTATTATGTAAGTATCGAGACGACGTATAAAGGAAGGAGCATATAAAGTGTTATTTTCCCTTATCCCTGATATCGTAAACAAATAATTTATATTCAAGTTTGGATACTTGGTAATAACTATTTTTACAACTAACATTTTGCATTTTGCCCAGTACCAATTAATGTCAGGTTTTGGGCAGCTCTAATTGTAAATTATAAAATATTAACTAAAAGTGGGGCTGATACTAACCTTAGAAAAACTCTCTCTGTGGTTTCATATAACAAATCATCTTTATTATTGCAATATGCCCACGTTTGGTACATTTACTCTTCCTCAGGGTTTTTGCGCGCTCATTTACGGTGTCAAAAGTAGAGTAATTGCACCGTTACATTGAAATGCAACTGTTCTAAATGTAGGTATAGATTTTTTTTTGTTGCTGGACGATGGAGCTTTGCTATGTGGTTAACAGATTTTGCATGGGGTGGAATATAAAGTTACAAGACTATTTAATTGTAGTGGAATAGAGGTGCGAGCAGCTCACCACATAGATCAAAATTGATTAAACACTTAGTTTTTCCACTTAAACCATTAACTTTTGGACAAGGTTATATGTGTTATAGTTACGAAATTTACCAACTTTTCTGAAACGTCCTGTATTTGCACATTGACTGTTAACGAGAGGGGTAATGTTAAATAAAGATCGTAGATGTCTAACTGGTGGGGCAACTAATACTAGGGGCTTTCCGTTTCTTTACTTAGTATGATTATAATTATTGCATGATTATAATACAGGGTGTCCGCTGTATTATTATCACGGTGTCAGGTCTTGTGGATGCTCTGAGGGCCGGAAGCGGTCCTTCAAAATGATTTTTCTTCAAACGTCATTAAATTGCTATTTTATTTTACACAACAAACGAAGGTAAAACACTTAATTTACTGTCATCGTGTCATCTCGGGGGCAGGTAAAGTTTTTTTTCCTGCCGCTCGTCACCGGCAGGTTAGTCTTTTACAGCCGCTCAGTAACATTGCGATGCGATCTGCGAAATCTTATATATATATTATACCTATTTTTTATAATTTGTTTTGATATGGAGGTTTCAGTAAGTTTTTGTTATTAGAAACGAGGTTATTTGTTGTAAGTCGCAAAAAATACTACATGTTTCTGTATTATAGTTTCCATGGTAACTAAGCTAGCATTTGGTTGCTTCGTCGCTCGGCAAGCGGCAGAAAAAGTGCGACTTTGCGCTTTCTTTTGGAAGCGCAAATTTGTACTTTTCGCTCGGTTGTAGAAAAAATATTTTTTTCTGTCACCTGCAAGCGGCAGGAAAAACCTGTTTATTTGGAGCTAAAATGACTTTCGTGGTTCGCCCGTGTTGTAGCGGCAATTTAATGTCGAAACGCAATGTATGTTTCCTATATACCATGAGTTTTGGATCATTGCATGACGATTGAAAGAAGATTTGACATTGGTTGCTGTCACTTTACCTGTCGGAGACGGGCGCCAGGAAAAGTCTTTACCTGCCGCTGGTAAGATTGTCTACCTGTCTATTGGTACTAATTGCAATATAATTCAAAGGTTTAGAGAAAAATAATATGCTCTATTCGGAGCTAAAGTGACTTTCCGGCCTGCCCGTGTTGGCGGACGAACGTAGTGAGATAGAAATTTTATATCTTCATACAGGGAGGTACAACTAGGAACAATATACCAAAACTAATTTTTATTTTTTTTTTAAATCATTTGGTAGATTTTGGATCGAGTTCCGGATGAGAAGAACTATATTTTAAAATATCTGTGCTGCTAACTTGAAATCTAGATTATATATACTTACGGATTTTGTGTGTTGGTGTTTTAAATCGTTTTCAATCGTTTTAAAATTAGAGACGATCAGGGTTGAAAATTTCGAAAAAAGACGTAATACCTCCCCCTTTCATCAATTTGAAACCTTTCTTCCTGTTTTTGATCGGAATGAGATGTTTGGAATCCTCCAAGAACTTAACAAACTTTATTCGACTGAAACTAGCCCCATAAGAGAATTAAAAAAAAAAATGGCAGAAAAGTCGATTCTAAAAATGCGTAATAATCGACCACCTAAGGTGTCTATCTCTGAAAATAATGTATTATATGCCCTATGTATTCTCAAGTTTGTATTTGTATTTTAGTACCCAGTGTTCTTCACCGCAGCTTCATATGATCCTGCAAAATTGGAAAAGATCAACGATGCTATGAAATTCTTGGACATCTTCCTCGAAGGCAGTAAATACGTCGCCGGAGACGTATTGACTGTTGCTGATTTGGCCATTGTGGCCACAATTTCGACTTACGAGATTCTGGAGTATGACTTGGCTCCGTACAAAAACATTACAAGGTACTCTATTCGAAATACGATTTTTTTTTGCTTTGGTTCTAAATATTACTTTATCTGTTACTTACAGGTGGTTCGCCAACATAAAGGCCACAGCCCCTGGATACAAGGAGGCCAACGAAGATGGGTGTATTGCCTTCAAAGGCCTGGTTGATTCATTGACCAAGAAGTAATGCTTCTTGCAAAAAAAATCAAAATTGTTTAAAAAGAATAATAATTAGATTGTTTTTTTATTTAATTGCCTGTCTAGCTAAGATGTATTTAAAAGATAGCCGCAATCGCTAAAAATATGTTTTCAAATTGAATATTATTTATCACTAATAAATGAGATATTTTTAAGATTGTCTATTTTTTTTTTATACGAATTTACCTTTTAATTTTTGATAGTATGAAAATCGAGAAGGTAAAGAAATGCAAAAAAAAACGGCCCATAACTTTTGTAACTAGGCCTACACTTGATGATCTTGGCACTGAAGATGGCTTGACGGAGAAAGTGCTCCATCCCTTATAGTTTCTGCCCCAAGAATACAATTGTTTTAAAATAGGGCCAAATTGAATCAATATTTCTAATTTCTGGTAACATTTATTTTCGCCGAAAAAAAATTGATTAAAAACGCCCAAATTGAAAAAAATCTGGAGTTTTTCGAGAAAGTCGGATTAGATTAGGGCTAAAAATAGTTGAACCTGACTCAAAGCGTGTAAAAATACATATTTGGGTTTTTGGAAAAATTTAGATAATGGATTAGGGTCAAAATCGATTGAAAGATAACCCAAAGCGTCTAGAATCGTAAATTTGAAATTTTTGGAAAAAATGCACATTAAAGATATTAATATGCACATTAAGTTTATTAAAAATGCAAATTTTGCAGTTTTTAGTGAAACTTAATAATAATTTATAATTTTTAAACTTATTAAAACTTAAAATTAAAAAAAAGTTATGCTAAGATTAATGCCAAAATCGATAAAAAATGAGCAGTCATAAAATCGAGTTCTATAAAATCGATGAGAACTTGATAAAATCATTGCAAAATAAATGTATAAGGCGTGGACAAACACAATTATGAAGTGTTTGGAGAAATTGGGATTAAGAATATGGCCAAATTCAGTAAAAAAATTAGTAAATATTGCAATCTTAAAAACTCCTTGAAAAATTCAGGTTTACATTAGTGCCATACCGCTTAAAAATCACTTAAGCATCTAAAAATAATTTTTGGATTTGAAATTTTTTCCCCAGCAAAATTCTTTTCAGATTTTAATAAAACATAAGTTGCAGGAAATTACCAAGAAATAATATTTTCTGTTAAGATAAGAACTCGAGAACAAATTCATATTCTGGGTTTAAACATATATTGTTTCTATTTATATCAGCTGTAGGATTGTACTATTACAGTTGTTTAATAAAAAAAAGTTAATCTTTATAAGTAACTGCAGCAGCCACATTCAACAGGCCGTAAGCTGCTGTCAAGCACTGAAAGTGTAAAAAAAAATCATTAAATTTGTCAATTGATTGACGTGTAGACACAGAGGCTTCTGCTTTAGCTGTGATACTGTCTACACGTCTTCTCCGTCTTCCAAACTACACTAACGAACTATACTGAAAATATCAATATTTGTTTATTATATAAGATGTTCTACAATAACTATTTTGAGTCTGACGCACAGAGAGTGGCAAGTGTTGTATTATCCTGGGGATGGCTCGGTTTTAGAGCCGAAACGTCGATAATTATAACGGTTCACATCCCGTAGTCGTTTTATTGATCCAAACCAAACCATTCACCTTAAGATCTATATCTAGGATCACCAATAACCGCTGCTCATTATAAATGGTGTTTATAAAAAAAACCTCGTAGCAAGCCAGAGAATTAAAACTACTGTTCTAATTCTATAGTCTAATTGAGGTTATTTTTAAATGGCCGCATAATATATCTCTTTAGGGGACGCCAATAAAGTCTGAATATCTTCTTGTGGAATTGCGTCATAGCTTTCCGTTCTCACTAACACATGCTTACCGAATCAAATAGAAAAATTACCTCATAGACGTACATCGGGTACCACCTACCACTTAATTATGTTGCAAAAAAAGTTTTGATATTGATTGTCAGGTTTAAAGTGAAAACTGTTCGGTTGCCTGAACGGGAAGAGAACTTTATTTTAAATCTCTTTACTTTACCAGAGAGATACCTATGCAGGAATACTCCTTTTACTCCTAACTTTAGTGCACAAAATAAGTATGTAATTACTTGTTCTACAAATTTTCATTTATGTTAAAAATTACTACATTCATGGCGGAAGTCCACAAGATCCTTCTCAGACTATACCACTAATAATATCCCCAGAAAATTTTTCGTTCGCCATTATATTCACAAAATTCCCCAAAACTTTTATGTTCGCCAGTACTCTGCGGATAAAATGGTGAAAGACACTGCGAGCTGTATTCAGCGCAGATAATAGGCATAAATCTTTGACATTTTTATCGTATCTTCTCAACATGTGCCGAAAAGAGATAGGTACAAAAAAAAAGGTTTCAAAGGTAACGAGATGCCACAAATAAGTGAATGAGCTTTACTTCTTTATTTTAATGAAAAAGGAAACGAAATTAGTTATTTATGTATTAAGAGCGAAAAGTACAACTTTGACAACTTTTACTCGGAGAGTGAAGTTTACTCGAGAGCAAAAAAGTTACTTTTTGCTCGTAATGCATACAACGTTTTTTCTCCAAAATAACTATTTCGCTTGCTGTCCTGGGCAACGCGTGGAAAAGTAAACTCACATTCTGATCCTCAAAAAAGGTTAGGTTTTCGTTTGTCTAATGAAAGCGTAAAATGCGTCATTATTTGACGTTTGTAGAAAAAAAGTATTTAATTACTAATTCAATTTACGTTTTTATTCGAATGGTGGTTACCACACTTTAATATTTGTCTATTACACAATTACTTTAGTTTGAAAACGATTCTTTAAATTTGAAAGTTTGAGTATAAGTAAATAGGTAGTGTTTCTAAATTATGATTGAATAGCGACAAAAATGAAGCACTACATTTATGAATGGCTAACAAGCTTGCACTTACCTCTTTATAAAATATGTGATTAATTTGAATATACGTATTCAAATTAACCTTAATAGGCTTAGCTGAGTTAAGCAAGAATGATGTGAATAGATCCATAGTTTGTCGGTCCTCCCATTCGTACCAGTTTAAGTCATATAAAGATTCCTGAATCTCTTCCGACTGAAAATGATTAATATGATAATTTAGAAGACTCTAATCAGCTGAGTAAAGTAAAAACAGACGAAGGATTAAGAGAATTTAAACGTGACGATCTTACCAAATCTTCAAGTTCTTGACCATAGTGGGAAAAGTAGAAAAGAGTTAGGATCACCACCATATACGACAAAATGGTTAATTGGGGATCACAGCCGGGCTAAAAGCAAATAATACGTAAAAACAAGATGATTTTTTATTTAAACTACAGGTATAGTTTTGATTCGAAATAGCAGTTCTACCCCGAGGCAAAAATCGATGATTTTTGAGAAAATTATATGGTCCGACTATAGTCAGGGTCGATCCTACCTACAAGCAAAAAGGTGCAAAAAAACCCAGGCTGCCAAATTTAGAGGAAGCCAAAAATTTTGATTTTACGTCCTCGTATGAGAAATTTTATTTGAAAATAAAATGTGACGATAAAGTATTACAAATATAAGAGGTGAATAGCGGATGTATGACATAAAAAGCACTTCACATAATCAGTTACAAGTATTTAACACATCAAGGAGAGTTTTGTTTTGGTTCTGGGCTAGGCAAAAAAAGATCTATGAATCTCTCTTTTTAAGGCTCCCACTCATTACTACTTAAAAATGGTTTTCTCGCGAGATATTTCACTTCATTTTCTTTGCTCTATCAAACGTCAGAAATAAGTTTTTCTATAACTATCGACACATTAGTTATTTGTGTTAATTTAACTAATTAAATAATAAATTAATAAAATTAATTTATATATATAATTTTAAAATAATTGAAATAAAAAGTTTTTTTCCTGGGAAATGATGTAGATTCGAGTTAGAAAGTTTCGATTTGACTCCACCATCCTCGGGTTGACGGGTCCGCCTTTCGCATTCATTCAAAAAAAGACCTATGCATCTCTCTTTTAAACCCTGTATTCTCCATATGTTTTTCTCTGCCCGATTCATTATTACTTAAAAACGGTTTCGAAAACTTTTTTTTTTCTTGAGAGATACTTTACTGTAATTTTTGGCTTTATCAAAACAGCTGAAAGCAACTAAGTTAAAGTAATCAGATATAACTTGTTGTTCTAACAATTATATAAAAGCTTCCTTTCGTCTTTCTTACCCTTTCCCCTCTGTTGCTCTAAAAAATAGCAGAACTGACAATTATTTGAACTAAAATAAAACTAAACTAAAAAAAAATAGAAGATAAAGAAAGAAAAAATAAATTACTAGAACAAACACAATATAACAAATATTAAAAGTCGTGCATTTTGAATATTTTAAGTCAATATCGGATCCGTAAAAAATCACTTAGTTGTTCTTACCTCTTTCAATAAGCGAGGTTTGTCACAAGCCAGGAATAACATAATGACATTCCACTCCAAAATAAAACATCCTATAATGGCTGCTCCACAACTAACTGAATTTTCACAAATCCGATATTGACTTGAATTATTCGAGAGGCACGATTTATGACGTTTTTATATTTTATTATTTCTAGTCACGTTTTTTCTTTCTTCCTTTCTTTCTTTTTTTACTTTAATTTCTTCTTAAATGATATTGTTGTCAATTCTGGTCATTTTGGGGCAAGAGATGGGGAAGAGGTAAAGAAGGAAAAAAAAATTTATTTAAAACTTTGCTGTGTTAAGTAATTGCAATTGTTTTTAGTTTTGCTAAATGTGTGTATCTTTATATTTTAGCCCTGAAAAGACCTCAGTAAAGTTTAGCAATTAGCAATTAGCAGTAAACTTTAGCAATTTTACAAATGGTGTGTTATTTATGTGTTATTTTTGTCGGCCGAAATCGATTTGCTCACGGGCGACCCCTAGTTTAGGATCGTCCCTGACTAGTTTGTACCCAAGACATTCGGGCCTAGGGTTAGTGATGGTATTGAGACCTTTGGCATGGTCATGATATAATAAACATATTGAGTATCAATATTGATAAAACAATAAAGGTATGCGTAAAACTTACCGAAAAAATCATCAAAGTATGAAAACCCATATTAAACATCATTGTTATACCAGACAATAAAATTAGCACAAACAGTGGTTGTCTCGAAAGAGCCATGACCCTAAAAACATAGAGGTATTTAAAAGATGTTAATCAGAAGATATATTGTATTTGCTAAGAGTGTGAAAATACAAAAAGTGTGAAAAATTAAACAAAAAAGTTTTTTATTTTTAGCCTTTTTGAGATATTTACTGCAAATTTTTATTGTAAATGTTAAAGCAATTTTAGGCTATATTGTTGATATATTTAAAACTGGTAATATATAAACAATAGCACACACTGTTATTCAAAGTTTCCAATAACTTTGAATATCAGATTTTGTATAGAAAGTCCAAACAATTTTGCAGTAGGTAGGTAAGAAGAGTAGGGAAGGATTTTTGTTGTATGTTTCAGTTAAGATGTGGTTGAAGGAGAAAAATCTAAAACACGTTTTGGAACTAAAAAGTCAAGTTTTACATAATCTCAATAAATCTGAAGATATATTTGTAAATATTTAAAAAATTTTAATAAAACAATTCAAAGAATTTCAAACTTTATTATTATTACATAAAGAATATGTTTGTTGTCTTTTAACTTACTCTACGATTCGCTGGTGTCTTCGCACAAGAAGCTTCAACTTTTCCCTGACATAAAAGTTCTGCTGGTTGACACAAGTTATCGGCGGTAAGTTATCTCGAAATTGCATTACCATGGAGTGCAGTACGTTTAGCTGAACTCTCATTAATATTAGAAAATACGTAGCACTGCAAGGGACTACTATAAAGAGTGATGCCGGGCCTCCAATAAAGAAGAAAATCGATGGTATTGAGATAATTGCAAGTAAGTCTAAAAAAAAATTAAAGAATGATAATATAAGTATTTTTCATTAACTTTATAATAAACATCCTGAGATAGTTTGGTAAGGGATCACACGCTTCCTATAACCAGCTGCACTAGTTGAATTTCAAAGAGTGTTGAATGAAAAGAAGCCCCCTCAATATCTTTTAGTTGAAAATTGCCAAGATCTGCCAGCAAAGCTAGCAAAAAGGACATGTTTTCAAATAAAACTCAAAATTTTGTCATCTAACTCGAAAAAGCACCATATTCCTCCGAAATCCCAAAGGGAGCGCACTATTCTTCCTCTTTCTGCTACAAAAACTTAAAAACAAGTGCCATCTTCTTCTTTAACAAATCCAAGAGCGCGCTCCCTAATTCTTTAAAAACTAAAGCAGTAGGGCAAAGAGATCATACTTAGAGGTTTAAAAAATCCGGAAGTTGCTGGAACCGTGTTTAAAAAAAAGGAAAAAATTGAAAACCAGGTAAATACGTGAAAATTCGTTACAATTTATAGAAATGTAATTGTCATTAAAAAAACTGAAGATGTTAATATTGATCAAAACGTCGAATTAGAGAAGCCAGAAGCAGACTTTTCTTCAGAAAATTTTAATTCCGAGACTTCGGATTTGGATTCCGACTCAGATGTGCCTTTGAATACTTTTTGACTTAATTATTTTATTTTTTTTTCTGTTCCAGATTAACAGAATTACAATCTATTTTTTTTATTATTTTATTTTTTTTTTTAATAATATGTCTCTGTCTAGCCTTTTGTTAAATAAGATGTTTTATTTTTAAATCAATATTATGTAAAATAAATATGTCTTAGTTGTGTCATGTCGTCCTGCTGTCATTTTTATCCAGAAAGGAATTGTACGCTATTCATTGTTTAAAAGTTATACGTATGTGGTAGAATAATACTGAATATAATTTTTATTCACGTTTGGCATTTAAAATATGTCTAGTATTTTATTAATTTAACTCATTTATAAACGCAATTCTTTTTGTTTTTTTTTCCAATTAGCGCTTTTTTAGTTTTTTTTGGTACTGTTTCTATTTTTATGAGGCTTGAGAAAAACTTTTTTTTCCAACCCCTTGAGTCACAAACCGTGAAAAAAATACAAATTTGAAATTTTTGAAAAAATTTAGATTATGATTAGGACCAAAATCGATTATAAAATTACTTAAACTCCTCTAAATGTGCAAGTTAACAAAAAATTTTGAAAAATGCAGGTTAGAATTAATGCTAAAATTGATTACTCCACATCCTCCATAAAAACAACATTTTATAAAACGATAATTTTGATTCTTTTTAGACAAACTCAATTTTAGAACAAACTAGGGCAAAACTAATCGGAAACATCAGATCCTAAACCACATCTCCAAAAACGAAATATTTGATTTGATTCGAAGATTTGATGATCTGATTTATTGTTTTTGGTAAATTTACATTTTTTTTTGGTAAATGCAAAATTGGTATATTTTGAGAAAGTCAGTATAGCCTTCTAAAGCCAAAATCTTTTACAAACGACTCCAAAAATATAAAAATAAAAATATGAAGTGTTTGGCGAAATTAATTTTATGATTATTGCCAAAGTCGGTTAAAAATGACACAAATCATTTAAGAATGCAAATTGAATGTCATTGAAAAAATCCAGGTTACGACAAGGGCAAAAATCGGTTAAAAAATATTTAAAGCGTCTAGAAAGGCAAAATTTTTTGAAAAAATGCTGGTTAGGATTAGGAAAAG
Organism: Taphrorychus bicolor; assembly: GCA_951812265.1. Taxonomy (NCBI): domain Eukaryota; kingdom Metazoa; phylum Arthropoda; class Insecta; order Coleoptera; family Curculionidae; genus Taphrorychus; species Taphrorychus bicolor. Next base: position 44,851,932 of record OX638297.1, on the reverse strand, counting down.
ATCGACTCAAAGCTTTAAAAAACGCAAATTAAACTTTTGGAAAAATTCAGATTAGGATTAGGGCCAAAATTGGTTAAAAGTTAGATTTTAGAATAAATGCAGCCCGAAGTAAATCGAATAAATGGTAAAATCACATTGTTCGACCAAAATCAGTAAAATTTGACTCAAAATTCCTGCAAAATGCACAGTGTTTTACCATAGTCAGGTTAGTATTAGGGCCAATATCGGTGAAAAAATACTCAAATTGTGAAAAATTACAAATTTAGGCGATTGAATAAATTCGGGATAAATAAATATATGGCTAAAATCGGTTAAAAACTTACTCAAAGCGTCTAAAAATGAAAATTTGAAGTGTGTGGAAAAATTATGGATAGAAAGTCCAAAATTATTTAAAAATTCTTCTGGAGAAATTGAGGTTAGAATTAGTGCTAAAACTTTGCACAACAAATGGTCAAAAAATGCAAATTTTTATGTTTTTGGAGAAACTCAAATCTTATTTGTTGTTGTTGAAAATTAATTTTTAAATAAAAATTATGTTTTTACTAAAAATATTTAAAAAAAATAAAAAATCTGGTGTTTTTCGGGAAAGTTATGTCAGGAGTAGATAATTATTGAAAATGATTCAAAGCGTGTAAAAATAGACATTTAAAGTTCTTGGAGAAGTTTAGATCATGATTAGAGCCAAGAGTTTAATATTGTACATTTAAAATTTTGAAAAATGTATCTATATAATTAATCCACATCATCAAAAGAAAATAACCCCATAAAAGAAACACCTACTAAACAAGAACTAACAGATTATTGGACAAATATATGGTCAATACCCCTAAAACACAACGACAGCCATAACCGCATCAAAGCAGAAAAAGAAAGACATAGTCACATAAAAACACAGATGGATAGTCACATCACACAGGAAGGACTTTCAGAGACCATCAAACACACACCACTGGAAATGCCCAGGAGCAGATAACATAGATACAGAATTTTTGGTATACACAGCTCACATTGCCCTCGCCAGAATGATTTGTGACCCAAAAATATTCTCAAAATTACTGACTCAAGCATATGCTAAACCAAAAAACGCAGGCAAGAAGAATCTAGCTAACTGTAGACCAATAACAGCCTATACTATACTAAATAATAGCAGCCAACATATGTAAAAAGATAGACAAACACTTAACAAAACGTAATATACTCAGGGAAGAACAAAAAGGCTGCAAAGAATTGAGTCAAGAATTCAAGAAAAAGGTAGTAATAGATGCAATCGACCTGAAACAGACCGAAAAAGATACAGAAACTTTCATACGTGCTACATACACTATAAAAAGGCCTTCGATTTCGTACCACATAGCTGGTTAGTTAAATTCATGGGGGTTAAAATCAGAATAATAATGAAAATTGTGTCGGTTAAAAGAACCATCGTTATGATAAGTATACTCATCACTAAATAGAACTGATTCAAAAAAATCTTCTTGTTCTCCAAGTTTGTCTAACACCCCATACAAAAGTTAACTCGTTGGCCAAAATCGTTATCGGAGAGTTCTTGATGTAGTTGTATCTGATAATCGTGATATTTATGTTTCTGAAGAATCTTTGATACGCTTGCTTGGCCTAATATTTAAGTTTTGTGCAATTTCTCGTTGTCCGACATGGGGATTTTCAACTACAGAGCCAATAACGGCTAATTCAGTTTTTTCGTTTCCTGTAATTGGTGTCGTTTTGGCAGTCGTTTCATACTGAACACTACCAGTTTGCCTAAATTGAACCAACAGTCTTTCAAAAACGGCTCTATTCGGTCGAGTTCGGTTAGAAAATCTTTCAGCATAAACCCTTGATGCTAAAAGACAATTTTGCAAGCATTCTCCTAGAATGAAGATCATATCGACTCGTTCTTCTGTTGTGTAAACCAGCATTTTGATTAAATAAAAAACTCCCTGTTAACCACCAATTATAACAGTAAAAATATATTTAACTTTAAATTAATATGTGACAACTAGAAATGACAATAAATTTTGCTTTGTCAAAATCAGGTAACACCTGAACAGACCTGAACAGGTAAATTAGATTACTACATTCGTTTATGTCAGCGCAAATTCAGAAAAAATCAATTTTTCAAGAAAATGCAGCGACCAAGCAATAGGAATGTTGAATAGTTTTTGATAGGAAACTAAATTCTGCATCTAATGATACTATAAAATACAGGGTGTCTAATTTAAATTAAACGAGTTATTACTGTTTGAAGTTTGCAATAATTTAGTGTTAATTTTTTTACATTTGGTGCACAGTAGTTAATATTTATTACATACCGCAAAAAATTCAATGTACTAGTAGCCCACCAGCCAATTTTGGTGGTTGAAAAGAAACCAAGTGCTGAGATTTTAAACATTAAATTTGATGCTGCATTTTCACAAAATCACGAATTTCTGAAAAACGGTACGGTTTAGATGCCATAAACCTTAATAAAACTACCTTTACTTTTGTCCGTAGATACCGAAAATACAGTAATATACAAAGTGTTTCATTTAAAAAAATAAAACTTTAATCAATTTTATACTTTTGGGACCACCTGTATACAATGACAATAATTTTAAAATGTACTTGCAATAGAATTTTATCCATTCCATATACAAAACTTTTTTAAAATCTAAAGGTTTAGCCATAATCTTCCGTGTCCAATAACGTGAATCACCCTGTAGATCCCAGCATTACCCACAAACCAGATCCAACAACTTCGGAAATTCTTTCCTAGTAAACAAACATCCCTTCACCAAGCAGTCTGCAAGGCTAGCAAAAATTATACACTCCTTGATCCCGTATTCACAGTTAACCACCTATTGGATACTTGTACCGCAGCTCAAAACGTATAAGAAATACTTCATGCATGGACAACAAAGCAGCTGCATGGAAAGCATAGATACAAACTACAGCACGACCACGTATCACAAAGTATCTCTTATAAATGGCTCAAACATGGAAGATTGTTCCCTGAGACGGAAGGATTTCCCCTTGCAATCCAGGATCGGGGGATAACAAAGCGAAATTACCAAAAATACGTAATGAAGACTCTAGCGAGCCTTATCACTGGTAGATGCAATTTCTGAGCAGGCACCGAATATAGGGACAGACACAACATGGGAGGAAAAATTATCCGTCAGGCACTCACAAGGACCTATAGATTCACCACAGAGGAGATATCATACTACAAGTACTCTCCAACGACAATCATAGACACAAGGGTATAGAATAGTATATTGTGCAACTAGTGTTGAAAATTGCACTTTTCACACGAATGTGACGGTTGAACACGAGCCGTAGGCGAATGGTACAACGTCACAAGACACAAGAGTGTGAAAAGAAGTGAGCTAATGAGCTAGAAAATGAGCTGGCTTGTGTAAACATTCGCAATTTCTTTTAGCATAAAAAATATTTTGTAAAAATCAAGCTCTTGTTCGACAAACTATTGCTTACCAGGAATGTTTCTATCTTTAAATAATTGAATAGTGAGCGGCAATATTTGTATCGCATCTAGCAAAACGGATACAGATGAAATCGTGATAAGAAACACCATACACCACTCTGCCCTTTTGCACATTTCCTTAATATCCTTTATCGTTTTTTCTGGTAAGCCACCAACAAAGTTCCAAGAAAACTGTCTAGCGAAAAGTTTCCTTAGAGAAGTCCATGTCTCAAAGCGGGTTAAGCCAAAGACAGCCTGAATGTTTAACTAAAAACATGTCCGTTTCTTCCCATACTAAAAAAAACGTTGTTTTAACTTACTGGTATTGAAATAATTACAATAAAGCCGTAGTGAAACCAAAAGTCTTGACTACCCTCTTGGAAAATCCATATGGTCAGAGTAACGGTAGATGCTGTGATAATAATTAAACTTATAAACATGTAGTAGTATACGACTTTATACGTGAATAGAGTTAAGACTCTTAAGGTAAAAGGGAGGTGCCTGTCCATATTTCCAGCTAGAAGAATTAACATTAAAAGTAATTTCATTTTTATAGTAAAATAAGTATCACTACCCACAAATATCATTTACATCACTGTGTTTTTTACTAAGACTAGATCAAAAGATACACATTTCTTTGATCTTTTTCACATTATCATATTGCTATGGGTTCTGACAAAAAGTTCTATTACTTATTGACTAGTTAGAAAAAAAAATCATTAAGAAAGTCTTAAACCAAAAAAGTAAAATAATTGAATAGGAATAAGTATTAAGAAATTAGTAATTAGGTTTTCGGGAAACGTTTATCTATTTAAACGGCTTCTGTTGAAAGGACACGCAAAGTTCCATTAAGGTTTATTGTCTTCAAAACATGAAGTTTGCATGCGATTAGCTACTAGCTCCGACAGTAATATGTAATAAGGTTAATTACTATAATCCCGTTAATAAAGTTGCACTCAGGCGTTAGTTGTTTTCTGCCGTACCCGCTGGTCTGGTAACTAATTTGGTGGCCCTCAGAAGGATGTACGGAATGCTACTTGAAGCTATACAACATTACATCCAGGTTAGCCGAGCCTAGTGATGAGGTTTACTAGAGTATTGAAACGTTTATGCTTCATAGCTTGAATATGGCGAGGAGCTTTGGAAGGAAATCCTCAGAGTGTCAAATTGCAAACACACGGTTTTCAACACCCATCAGATATATCCAGACACCTTGGCATTAGAGCTTGGACAAGCCTGCGCTAAAGTGACCGGAGCTTCTTACGACAAGTTTTTGGCTTATTTTGGAAAATGTTTTTTCAGATTTACCTCAAAGTTTGGGTATTTCTACAGCCTATAATGATGCCTGTAATTTATCGGTACATTTTTAGTTATGATGCAACGATCAAAGCCACTGGTCGGTATTTCACAGAGTTTCTAGAGAGCGTTGATAACATTCATCATCAGTTCTCGTTCACCTATCCCAAGATGAAGAGTCCTTCGATGTATTTAACGAATATCGATGAGAATGGTTGCGTTCTGGTATACAGGAGCAGCAGACCTGGTTATACGAAATATTTAATGGGTAAGTTTGTTGTTAATCGTTTTTAGAAAAAAATTAAGCATGAACAAAAAGATGTCTGGGCAAAGTGATGGCTGTGTAAAAATTTATAACTAAAGTTAACATGAAACTTGAGCTTTAAACATGAACTTAAACAGGTCATTTATTGAATTCGTAGTTCATTTTACTATAGTACATTTCTGAAGTAGTTTTTAAAAAATTGTTTCTAATTCTCAGGGGCATGCCTTTCTTTGTTGTAAATAAATCAACTTTCAACAAATTTCGGGCCACAAACTATTCACAGTTCCCTCTACATACCTAATCTCTGATTGATTCTATTTTAAGGAGAGGGTCTCCATCATGAAGAAACTTATGAAAAATTCACAAACCATACCACCCAATAATAGTTCATTGAACATCTATTTTTTTCTAAAAGCTAAAGCCAACTGCATCCTTTTTGGTGCGTAATAATGAAAACTTGCTTCCATTGATTTTATTGAAATGTGGATTCATCCCAGATTAGTACCATCAATCCTCAAATAGCTCTAAACCAAAACAAAAATAGAAAAAAATTCATTACACATAAAAAGATGCTTTTGGTTCTTACCAAAAGTTGGTTCCATGAAATTGTGTATTTTTTACTTATTTCCCTCTAGGAAGGTACATAAGTGGAGGTGTAAATTTGAAAAACTGATCTAGGTTGCTGTGAAATGTAAAAAGTCTATTTACTTTGATTATGTCATCTTTTTTGTCAAAAATACAGAGTCTTCTAGATAACGTTTTCTAATTAATAACCCCATATGTTGTCTTAACCAACAGCCTTTTTCGGAAATCGCGATCCGGATCGGGTTATTTACTCTCAGCTGATTTTTAACCAATCGAATCGACTGTCTGACAATTGACACTTTGTTATCAAAAAAAAAATAAAAAATCCAAAATTATGCAAATCGAAAAGTACTTGCAAAATGCAAGGATGCGTGGTAGGCAAATATGGAAAAACCTATCAAAGTGGTGTAACTATTTTAAGAAGAAATGTTTCTTGAACTATGTTTAACTAACCAGTGGAAAAAAGAGGTAACAAACAGACTTTTGTCGTAGAAATTTTCATATTCAGGCCGCTGCTCTTGAATTGTCATGTGGAAAAGTGGAAAAGGCGGTCGCTAGATATAAGGCGTCGTATAGCACACGTCAGTGTGGCAACAGCAACGCCACAGTGCGGCAAACTCCGAATCTTACGGACAAACCCTGTTTTTATATATGAAAAAAATTACAAAAATAATAAAATCATAAAAAGACCTTAAAAGTAATATTACGTGTGAAATGTCCCCGCTAGGGATGTCCCAAAACTGAAAAAAAAATCGATATTCTCAATCGATCCAAAATCGCAATCAACGAGATCGATTCTAAATAAAACCGAACAAGAAAGATCGATCTTCAATAAAATCGATTTACCATTCATCCACTAACGAGTGAAGATGAGTTTGACGAGTTTACAATCTTTATAAAATAAAACCATTAAAATGATTAGTTTGTGAAACTTACAAAGAACAGTATTTTTTTATTTTTCCATGATATAAAAGGTGTTTCTGAAAATATGCCATAAATGTAACCACTTATTGTAGCCTTCAAAATAGAGAAAAATGCTTTTAATAAGCATGTCTCGAAAAATACTTTGTTTACCATATACATGGTATGAAAGGTTAGACCTTGATGAGTTTTAATTCATATTTCCGAAGCCTGGTGGAGATTAATTGATAAAGTTTGGTATGTTACAACAAGTTTTGTATGCGGTATGCCTTCTTTGTAAACAAAATAGATATGAACACATTTGTCCAGGTTAGTTCTGAGAAAGTCATAGAAACATTTGTCCAGGCTGGTGATACAAGAGGGTAATGTGTAAAAAAACACTTAAACTTTTTTGTGTGTTAATAAAAATGACAATTTATTGAAAAAAATTGGTAAACCTGAAGATTTCCACATAAAAAAGGTATTCTTTTTGAAAGCGCCATCTGCAATATTTCTCGCAAAAAATGCATTTTATTGTGAAGATTAACACCATTTTAGGAAATATGCTTTAGGATCACTACTACAAGTTCAGTTTAAATTTTCTTTTGAAGACAAACAAAGGATTTTGACAGATAAACAATGCAATGTACGTCAAATCAAAAGTTTAAACTTCAAACTAAAGTGAACTGAACTTGTAAAAGTGGCACTTAGGGAATATACCTTCATCTCCTGTAAATGGAAAATGGAAAACAAAAAACAAAGCATTTCTCATTTCATGTTTATGTATGGTATTTGTTGTATTTTGGAGCTTACAATAAGTGGTTACATTTATGAAAGTATTTTCCAAAACACCTTGTACATCTCACAAACGCATACATAAGCATACGACGTATTAATTAAGATGATGCTACTTTACACAATACATTTTTTAAGTAGAAATCTTCAGATTTTTCTAATAAATTGTCAATATCTCATCATATGGACATTGACGTATCAATATCTCAACATGTCACACATAAAAAGATAAAGTATTTTTTTACACGTTACTCTCTTGTATCACCCACCCCTGGACACAACGCAGAAAAGACATATGTTTCGGAAATATTAATCAAAAACCATCCTCAAGATCTAACCTTTTCATATTCTGTATATGGTAAACAAAGCATTTTTCAATATATATGTTAAAAAAAAGTTTTTTCGTTATTTCTTTCTTTCTTTATATAAAGTTTTCGGAGCCTTGAATAAGTGGTTACATTTATGGTACTATTTTCGGAAACACCTTGTATATATACATAGTTAAGGCTTTTCGTTAAATTTTTCGGTATAGGTGGCCATGGAAATCTGACAGATTACTCCCTGTATAAAATTTAAACGTTGTCAATGTTTTTGGCTAAATTTTAAAAATTTAAAAGTTAGAAAATACTGTCGTTATCAAAAATGTTGGTGCCAGAGCTTACTAAAAATAAAAGTTGCAAGGAGCATAAATAAAACTATACAAAACCCAATATGTTAAAAGAAAGTTGGTTAATCCTCAAAATTAAGGAAGAATTCATATTCTGTGGTTTATAAATTGAGGTACGCCGATGACGTACACGACTGAGTCCTGACTCTAAATGATTAGTAATGATTTTTTTTTTATTTATTTTGATTGGTTGCATATTAAACTGTTGCAATTAGTTTCCCGCGATTCTGCAGCTAATGGCGGCAATCTCTGTCAGTTGGAAGTTGGAAACGTCATTTTGGATGCTTAGCAGCTTTGGATTCTTAGCAATAATTGCTCTCTAGTAAAAATTATAAAAAAAACGACCTTCGAAATTGGAAAGAAAATTTGATTTTCGTTTCACATTCAAATTAATCTATTTTTTTGGTAAAAATAATCGTACATGCCTAGTATGTACGCCCTTAATTGCCATTTAACTTTACGGCATATTCAAACATCTTTTTGACAGGTTTTTGTAATGTTACTGACCAAAAACCCTGGAATTAATCATAGCATGCTAGAGACCTGCACAAACAATTACTTATTTATATTAGCTTTCAATCGTGGAAAGCTGGCATCGTCTAAATCAAGGCAATTAGTTTTTGTAAATGGGCAAAAAAAAACCTTACATATAACCTACATGTTTAGCATCAAATGTTTTCAAAAACAAAAACAGATATAAAACCGTATTTTTTGCCAGCTTTCATTGGTACTTAAAGCCATAAAATATAAACAGTGGAACCCACTTTCCGCTAATTTGTTATTATTTTATCGAAAATAATTTGCCACATATTTTGATGCATTAATTGTAATTACATTAGTACGGGTGCTAATTCTCTAACTGGACAGTAAAAATTCCATCTTTATCACTTGATCAGCGTCTTTAAACTTAGGCACATATCTCTTTCAAGCAATTTTTGATTAACCTTTATTTAAATACTTTAGTGTTCGAATATATTATTTAACTAAACTCAATAAATGTTTGGAAACGTAATGTAAAAGAAAACATCTATGAATGTGTTTTGAAGGTCATCATTGTTAATAATCCAAACCATGCTGGAATAAGATAAGAAAAACAGAGGAAGATAGATATGAAAAGAGGTTAATAGTTCTCGTTATACTTATTTAGTTGCATTGTGGTTCAACTCATGATCGATCGTTTTAAAATAGTTAACAAAAAAACCATCATGCCTTATTCCTTATCATTAGATCGATTTGTTGGTAAAGTGGCCGTTGTAACTGGAGCATCAGCCGGTATAGGGAAAGCGATTGTTGAGGCACTAGTGAAGCAAGGAATAATAGTGGCAGCCATTGCCAGAAGACTAGAACGACTTCAAGATCACGCAAAGCAGCTGAGCAAGGAAAAAGGTAAATTGCATCCTTACCAATGTGACGTCTCAAACCAGGAGCAAATTCTGGCCACTTTCAACAAGATAACCTCAGACTTAGGTCCCATCCATATTTTGGTTAATAATGCTGGTTTATCGCGAGCCACTAACATAATAGAAGGAGTCATTGACAAGTGGAAACTGACCATAGATACCAACCTGCTGGGAGCTGCTATTTGCATAAGAGAGGCTGTTGCAAGTATGAAAGAAAATAATATTAAAGGACATGTCATAACCATTAATAGTGTAGCTGGTCACGTCGTTCAGGATTATGCATTTTTTAACGTTTATCCAGCTACTAAGCATGGGCTCAAGGCTCTCACTGAAACTGTCAGGTTGGAAATCAACAGAGAAAAGCTACCAATCAAGATTACTAGCATTAGCCCGGGTTATGTCAAGACTGAATTTGTTCGAGAATTTTTGGAAGCCGACGAAGCACCAAAGGATTGGAAGGTGGACTCCAGGCCTGGTCTGGAAAGTAACGATTTGGCAGATGCAGCTTTGTATGTTTTGTCTACACCTGAACACGTTAATGTAAAGGAGCTTATTGTAACCGCTCAAGGTACTGGAGTTTAGTGCACAGATCGTAATATTTCATGAATTTGAACAGTTTATTAAATATTTAATAAATAGAAGACATTTTGAAAATTACTCGCTTTTAATAGCTGTACATATATTTTGAATATATCTTTGTTTTATTATGTATATTGAAGATATATTTTGAATGCCATATTATATTGCATAAATCCGTGGCATACCCAACTTGTTTTTTTTTTATGAAAACTCCTGTGTAATATTTGATTACTAAAGAGAACTTATTTTCCTGATTTATTTTTTTTATACTTTTTCCTCGATTTTCAGTTTCGTTCGAGAAGTGCAAGCAATCACAATTTTTAAGGGGGCAAGTATACGAAATTTTTAATAATCATAAAGTTTATGTTGCAAAAATGAAGCCGTTTATGAACAAGCTCTATCTAATAGTAATAAATATACAGGGCGTTCCCTTACAAAAAAACCTAATTTGTGTCTCTCAAAGATTTCTGCCAGTCTCTGTATCGACAAAAGTGCTTACCAAATGTTTATACAAAAGTCTTAAAACTTTTGCTGACAACATTTTTCTCTAAAATGTTAAAAAAAAGAAACAAAGGAGTTATCAGTTTGAAGAATCACCCTGTACCTATTTTCAAAAATTGTCTAACAACTACTAATTTCAAACAAAATTTAAGTTGTAAATCATGAAAGTGATACAAGCTGATTAAAACTATTTTATCAAACTTACTTCTCCATTTCAGCTTTATGAAATTGCTAGCAATAAACAAAACAGATTCTTGTCAAAATCTGCTTAAAATTCGAAGCGTTATATCAGAAATCTGATCACACCATCTTGTAGAGATAAAAGTGACAAAAAATCTCAAAGGTTCTTTGTATATAAATTCAGAATATGTAATATACAGGGTGTTTCTTAATAACATGCTAATATTTAAGGGGGTGATACTTGGGTCCATTATGAAGAAAAAACTTTATATTAATATATGTCCTAAATGTCTTAACTTAACTTTTGAGATACAGGGTGCAAAATATTTTCAAAAAGTGTTCTTTTTTTATTAATATCTGTGATATTGTTCTAGAAATTTTTGTGAAATTTGGTACACCCTTTCTGCTTACTCAGGGGTATTTTCTGATGTTTAAACAATTTTATTAGTTTTATGAGAGGCGTCCGTATGGGTTCTGCCTTTAATATTATCGAATAAAAAAAATGGTACGCCAAGGCCAACTTTTGTTGTAATAAAAAATATTTTTCAAATCCTCGTTTATTTCTAAGCAAATTTGTTCTCTTGACTTTTTTCGACTGACATTTTTTCGAAAATTAATAAAATTATTTAAACATCAGAAAATTTTCCTCAATGAATAGAAAGAATGTACTAAATTTCACAGATATTAATAAAGAAGAACATTTTTTAAAAATGTTTAGTACCCTATATCTTAAAAGTTAAGACTTTTAGGACATATGTTAATACGAAGTTTTTTCTTCAAAATGGAACCAAGAATCACCACTCTTAATTATTAGCATGTTATTAAGAAACACCATGTATATAATAATAATAATAATAATAAAAGTTCAGAAAAAATCAAACTAGTTATAATAAATTTCGATTTTATTTGATTATTTCCTGAAGGATTTTTATAACAAATTTATGTAAAATCAATCTAAATATTTGGCATCTGTTACGACAACCGATATTCTAACGATGAGAGACCAATTTTAGCAAACTGCATACCCTGTGTAAAAGTAAGTAAATCGTTAAAAAAAAACAAAAATTCTAACGAATAAGTGAAGTGCTACACATCGTTAAATCTGTAATAAAAACGTCTTTAAATTTTTGATATTCAACTGTAAGAGTCACATTTTAAAAATTGAACTTAATGATGCCTAAGAAAAGTCGAAACGTCAGATGAAAAATTAAACAACACCGTAATGCAGATTGCAGAAAGATTGTCAGCAAGAATATGCAATTTAAAATAAAACAACGCTTCGATTACGTTCAGGAAAAAAAACGATTTTCGTAGAATTCGATTTTTTCGAATATTTGAAAAAATATAACCTCGAACGCGGTCCAGAGTGTTTCTATTAAAAGACCCAACTTGTATATGCTGTATATTCAAACAGTTTTGTTAGTTTTATCCCTCCTCTGTTTTTTCTTTTGTTTCTAATTTTTTTTTGATTTCCTGTAACTTATATATTAATGGTTGGCACGTTGAACGTCTGAAATATTGGACCCTTGTTGTTATGTATATGGATGGTTGCTTTCCTGGGATGTGGTCCTTTGTTAAATAAGTTACTGCAGGTGGTTGCACTTGCGGTACTTATTTAACAAAGGACCACATCCCAAGAAAATAAGCATCCTTATATAGTAATTGCTTTTTCATGCTTTATAAGTGGATATTGGATATTGGTTTCCATTGTTTGCTAAACTGTTCCTCATTCTGAAGGATACGCTTTTAATAATTTTACCGCTAGTAATTAAAGTTGGTTTTTTAATAATTATAATAATTATTACTTTAGTCCAGGTGCTAGATTCTCTAACTAACTGGAAACAAGAGAAGATTTTATCTTTGCCATTTGGCCACCACCTTTTAGACCAATTTTTTTAAAGTATTTTCTTGTTAACTTTAGTTTTAGTTAAATTTGCAAATATATTCTTTAACTAAACGCAATGAATTTTTAAGGAATGGATAAAAAACAGATTTTTCTAATCCAATCAGAAATAAAACAAGAATTCAAAAGTACACCCTATCTAGTCTTACGTCTTAAAATTAGACACATTATATTTTCTTCAGAGAATTTTCTGTTAATGTTAATTTTTTTTAATACGTATTCATATACATAATTTAACTGCACGCAATAATCTTTTAAGGAAAATACGTACGTCCCATTACTGCATTTGAAAGTCATGAATATTAATGCACTTGAACATAAGATAAGTGAGTTAGCATAAATAATAATAAAAGGGTCTTGCTATATTTATCTAGTTGCATTGCGATTCTACTCATCACATCGATTCGTGCGTTAGTTCGAAATAAATAACAAAACCACTATGTCTTATTCCTTGTCATTAGATCGATTTGTTGGTAAAGTGGCTGTTGTAACTGGAGCATCTGCCGGTATAGGAAAAGCGATTGTTGAGGCATTAGTGAACCAATGATTGATAGTAGTAGCCGTTGCCAGAAGACTGGAACGACTTCAAGAACACGCAAACCAGTTGCGAGGCAAAAAAGGTAGATTGCATCCTTATCAATGTGACATCACGAATCAAGAGCAAATACTGGCCACGTTCAAGAAGATAACGTCAGACTTAGGTCCCATCCATATTTTGGTTAATAATGCTGGTTTGTCACGAGCCACAGACATAATCGGCGGAGACATTGACAAATGGAAACTGGCCATAGATACGAACCTGTTGGGAGCTGCCATTTGCATAAGAGAAGCTATTGCAAGTATGAAAGACAATAATATCAAAGGGCATGTCATAAACATTAATAGTGTAGCTGGTCATACCGTTCCAGACTTCAAATTTCTAAACATTTATGCAGCCACTAAGCATGCTCTCACGGCTCTCACTGAAACTGTCAGGTTGGAAATTAACAGAGAAAAGTTACCAATCAAAATTACTAGCATCAGTCCGGGTTATGTCAAGACTGAATTTGTTTTGGCATTTATGGAAGGTGACGCAGCCCCAAAGGAATGGAATCTGGATGCCAGGCCGGGTCTGGAAAGTAACGATGTGGCAGATGCAGCTTTGTATGTGCTGTCTACACCTGAACACGTTAATGTGAAAGAGCTTATTGTAAGCGTCCAAGGTGTTGAATCGTAGAGCACAGATGATCATATATTTATGGTTTGATATTTGGTTTAAAAATTGCTTGTTTTTAATAAAAAGCTGCAGTGGGTGCACCTATATAATATGTGTGATTATTGTTTATTTCTCTTTTGGTTATATTATTCCGGGTGGTCCGGTAAATTTTTATTTTAATCCGGTCTGGTAAATTTTTAGCGCAAATGACGATAAAAGTCATGATTTTTTGCGGCTTTAACAAAACAATTTTAGGTGTAAACTTACGAACGTTGGTATTAAATTTGCTTTTTTTTTATATAAGCGCACGGGTTTTGGCCTACAACCTATAAAATATTGCCTGGATCAAGCACAATATGCTTATGGTAAAGTACAATAATTATTTTGCCCAAATGTTCGTAAAAACATTAATAATTTCTTCATGAGGTTAGATCACGCAAAAAATACAATTTTACAAAAATGACAATAATAATGATGAATTTTTGACGTGTACAAAAAAAAACAATTTTTGTCCAAAACCCCCAAACCTTTCGAACCAAATATTGTTATTTTTAAAGAAACAACAACTAAAAGTATCTTTGTATAGGCAGGTATAAATATTTTTGTACAATATTTACAATAAAGTCACGGAAAAATTACATTTCTAAACCAATGATGGTAAAAAATCATATTTTTTTTGAGAATTGGGTTTTTCTTTTTCAAAGTTTTTAAAGATATTGGTCACTTGGGTCATACTGAATGTGATCTAATATTATTTTAGATTTATTATAATGTCACATTCAGTTCATTGATTTAATCATCAATATACAGGGCTATTCGAAATCGCCGCTCATCTTTGTGATATCGTAAACGGTAAGAGATACGAATTCAATTAAACTGGGGCAAAGTTCTAGATTTTAGTGAAGATGGTGAAGAAATCTACGAAGATGGTTTTTGTTTTTTGCCCAATTTATTTGAAGAGTTATTTTGAAATAAATTGCAAAATTATCATGGGTAATTTTTCTGCTTATAAGATGGTATTATTCAACTTGTCGTCCGACGTTTCGCCTTTACTGTGGCATCTTTAACTTTACTTTTTCAATTAAACTCTAAAATTCGAACGTCAAAAATTGGAAGCGTTCTCTATTATAAATTCAATGATATGTAATACTTTTTATTTTTGTTAGAGTTTATGTCATTTATAACGAATTATTTACTGTTACGCAAAGTGTAGGGTTGTTCCTATTAGATATGCCCCTTTTAATTTTCAACAAGATGTTTTAAATTTACAAAAATCAACTGAACTAAGAAGCAGTTGAAACGATGCAGTTCGAATTTTGAATGAAACTTTGAACTGTCTATCTATAAAGCCACTCAACCGATCGTCATTAGCGATATCATTTTGTAAATGTCCATGTATAGACCGCTTTAGGAGGTTATGTAATGGGTTATATGCATTGACAATGCAGTAAATCAATAGACGCCGGGAGATAATCATAAATTGATATTTGCTTACTTGGCATGATATACAAACCGCATACTTGGAGGCTTGCGGGTTGTTCGGGTAGAGGGGAAGCAGAAGTGCTAAAAACAATATGATAAACATAAGCACACATAGGCGTATTATTTTTCAAGGAAACAAGTATACGATTTCTACGCAGCATGCGTCTGCATTTTTTTGCGGGCCAGAACATGATTTTTGATACATACCTACTATTCCCATTTATTGAGTTTTTTTAGATTAAATGTTAATAATAGAATACACCTACAAACGACGCTAATGTCTAACGTCTAAGAGCCGAATAACAACATAACCACAAAACAAAAATGAACTTACCGGTGAAAACATAATTTCCTAGATTTATTTTTATAATCCCAAGTTCTACACACAAAACATTGTCTTACCATGGCTAACAAACAAATTAAAACACAGAAACGATTGCTAAAAGCGAAAAAGTCGGCGGAAAACTCTTAAAACATTCAGGAAACCAGAAAAAAATCCATGAAATAATTGTCATAAACTGACATAAACCACGTGTCACAGGATTCTGCAATGTTGCCGATTGTGATCAGTTGGCCATTTTACACGTATTTTTTTTCTTTTATCGTCATAAGTGTTCTATTAATCACCATTCAAACACTATTTGGACAGAGTAGATATTATGGAGGACAGCAATAGATATTATAGTAATCTCATGGTGTAACGATTCGCAAGATATCATCCAAAAAAAGGATGTGCCAATTTACTAGCAAAGTAATCCTGGCAACACTGTATGGAGCGTTTTTTTTATCACGCCAATATTGAAAAATGTAAATAAAGACCTCTACCTTGTTAATCCTCTATGGTTATATGTTTCGCAGGTTTGATAATACAGGGTTCAACAAAACTTGATGTATTTTTCTTAAAACATTTCAATTATATATATTTTTGTAGGAGAAAAATTAGAACATCTTTTGATATAGGAGTATGTAGACCTATATCGAGCCTATAGGAGGATGTAGACCTATGTCCCAAGCTAGGACGTTTCTAGCTCGGGACATGTTTGGTGCTTTTTGACTATTTTGCCTGGTTCATTAGATATTTAGTTTTTTCTGTAAAAGTTGCATCTTTTAACACTAAGGCCCCAATTTGCCCCATGTTACAAATATTGATAACATTTTTACATGGCTATCAAATCAGGTAGATCTACAATGGTGAACAAAAATAGTATTTTCTCAAGTATCGAAGAGTTTATTAGGATTCCAAAGATTAAGTTATGTGGAAAAAAAAATTTGAAAGATTTTTGAGTTCCACTGCTTAATTATTACATCTGTTAATTATACCTCGAAAAGTTTTTCTGTTCCTCTTAATATATACAATAATTAAAAAAAAAAATTGGTTTTTCTTAAAGTGTAACATTTCTATACCACACAGAGAAACAAATGTTCTACTCAATGAGCATTACAACATTTTGTATTTGGACATACTCATCTGTGAACTAGTTATGTGTACTTAGTTAAATATACAGGGTGGGCCACCAAACTGGCAATAATGACTTTTTTCTTTAAACTTTATTTTCTGAATTCGGACTAAACAAAACTGAATTTTAAGAGTTATTTTATTGACAGAAATAGAGATAACTAACCAATAGTTGCAACTTTTTATTTCCGATATGTTAAGGAAGTACTGCTGATCTGAAGAATTAGGTATTGGCTACAAGGTGTCTCACGTAAAAATGAAGAACATGAGTGTCTTGAAAACACTATAAGATATTAAGTTGATCAAACAAGAAAAAATAGAACATTCTAAACTTTAACAAATATATCTTAAAATTTGCGATTGCGTTTGAGAAACCAGGAGTAGTTTAAAAATTTCTTAAACAAACTTTTACTTTTTCGTTAATCTGTGAGAACCTTAAAAAATATTATTCAAATTTTAAATGCATCCAACTTTGCTGACAAAGCGTACACCTGGTCAGGTTTAAAGTTTATTCAATGCATTCAAACTGTTTGATTATACTACTAAAGGTTAAATAGCTTTTTAATATATATTTTGTTCAAATTTCTATTTCTAGTAAGAAGGGTAAGCATATAGCAGATTTAGACATACCCAAGCTTGAATAAAAAAAGCCAATAACTCTAGTCTAAAATATTTGTGGACTCCAGAGAAGGCCTAGCTTTGATTGTCACATGAATCGTTTACAAAAATTTGGAATCATTCTCAGATTATCGAACGCAGTCAGAAGTTCGTGTCCTTAAAAACAATTGTCTTTTATTGTTTTCAGGACCCTCATGTTTTTCATTTTTACGTGGGACACATTGTAGTAATTCGTAATTCATCAGATTAGACGTACTATTTGAACATTTCCAAAAAAAATTGCAAGAATCGATTAGTTATCTCTGCTTCTGTCAATACAAATAACTTTCGAAGTTTCGCTTTATTTGGTCAAAATTCAGAAAATAAAGTTCAACAAATTTTAGAATTAAAGACAGTTTGGGGCTCACCCTGTACATCTAAACCAGTGAACTTAGCTGTGGTTACCAAATGAGTACGCTCTTTGCTAAATTGTTCCTCAATCTGAAGGATACGCTTTTAATAATTTTATCGCTATTAATTAAAGTTGGTTCTTTTAATAATTATTACATTAGTCCAGGTGCTAGATTTTCTAACTAACTGGAAACAAGAGAAGATTTTATCTTTGCCATTTGGCCACCGTCTTTTAGACCAATTCTTCTAAAGTATATATATATACTGTTACGATCGCAGCAACGCCGCATGGGAGGCGGGGCAACGCATGGGAGCGTGTTGGTTGGTGGAGCTTCGCGACCTATCCGCGCTGCGTCATGGCTGACAGGAGTGATTTATTGCTCGTCTGGCTTAATCTAGAAGGCAGTTGTTTACAACCGTTTTTTTTTTTATATGAGACTATTCAAGAATTCTTATAAAGAACTTTCTAGGTTTTTCTGTAATTTTAGGATTGTATATAAAAGGCGCACAGAGCGCCCGAGTAGAATAGTCGTATTTTAAGCGAGCTATAAGTAAGCTAAAGTTACGAAGCGATAATAGAAGGCTATAAAGTGTTAAGTAATGAGTTATTTAGTAGTCGTGTGTAATTGTGGAAATAAATAAATAGTGTTTTCGTGTTAAATCGTTACACTGGAATTATCGAACCCCGAGTTCGCAACAATTGGTGTCAGAAGTGCGATTCCAGTGGGAATTTGAGGACCAATATTACTGAACTGTAAGTGAGTGCTTCATTGCCGGACATTACCTGTTTATGCCAGTGACTAGAAGCCAGCATCAAGCGATGGAGGATCAACTTGCCGCCCTGCTGTCCCTTATGCAACAACAGAGGGAAGAACAGGAAAAACGCGATCAAGTACAGGAGCGACGTTATCAAGAACAGGAAAAACGTGATCAAGTACAGGAGCGACGTTATCAAGAACAGGAAAAACGTGATCAAGAACAGGAGCGACGTTATCTAGAACAGGAGAAACGTTATAACGAACAGAAGGAAGAGCAAGAAAGACGTTATAAGGAGCAAAAAGAGGAACAAGAAAGACGTGATCAAGTACAGGAGCGACGTTATCAACAACAAAAGGAAGAGCAGGAAAAACGTGATCAAGTACAGGAGCGACGTCATCAACAATTCAAAGAAGAATTAATGAACCATCTCGCAGCTAGGGAGCAACAATTGGAAGAAAGAATAATGCAATCCGTCAACGAATCCGTTAACGGCGTTCACGAATCCATTAACGGCGTTAACGAAGGACTCGAAGCTGTCAACCAGAGGGTTCTCGAGCTAGAAAAGAAATTCCGGGAACAACTTGAGGACGACAACGTGTCTACAGAGAGTTTTAGCACAGCCAACGCTAAAATTAAGCCTCCCGATTATGACGGTACTACTGCATGGGAAATTTATAAAACTCAGTTTGAGGCAGCTGCAAAAGCTAATGGTTGGTCCGAGCCCCAGAAAGCTACATCATTAGTGGTAGCACTTCGTGGAAAAGCGGCTGAATTACTACAATCCCTGTCGGCAGCGGATCAAAGTAATTATGCGGCTTTAGTACACACTCTGCAACTACGATTTGGAAATGAGCACAAAGAAACCGTGTTCCAGGCCCAGCTGAGGATGAGACAGCAAAAGTCAGGTGAATCCTTACAAGAATTTGAGGCGGACATAGACAGACTCATTCACTTGGCATATCCATCGGCCCCTGAATCTTTTCAAATGCAATTTGCCGCCGAAAGGTTCATTGAGGGAGTTCGCGATAGTGACATGAGATACCACTTACGTCTTGTAAGGCCCAAGAATATCAGCGAGGCACTAGTTCGGGCCCTGGAATTCGAGGCGTCACGGGTGTCATCTAGTTCTTCTGCAAGTGTAAGAGTGGCAACTTGCGGTGACAAGAAGAATACGTCTATGGCTGAATCCATGGCCAGTTTACATAAAGCGATGAAGGATATGGCAGTCAATTTGCAAGCCCTGTTAGAAAGAACTCCCCGATCAACAGGCAGTCGGGGCATAAAATGTTTTAACTGCGGTAAACTGGGTCACGTCAAGAGTAACTGCCGTAATAGGGCAAGAAGTCCGTCGCCGTTGTTTAGAAGATCGAGCGGCAAACAAGACCGCCCTAGAATTCAGGAAAGTCCAATTCCTGTTAATGTAAGGGGGCAATTGACCGAGGCCGTTAAGACCCCCAGGATCAGTCAAGTCAACCAATCAAGTCAAGGCAATAATTTGGGTGGTAAAAGTGTTACAGAGGCCGGACGCATTAAGGAACAGAAGATCCAAATTGAACATCGACCAGGAAGGTCTCACGAAAATGCCGATGCGTTGTCCAGACGGCCATGTAAAGAAGATAGTCAGCATCGTCGAAGAACTGAGCAGCGTGAGGGACTTCCTTCTGTAAGAAGAACGTCGGTGGAAATAAACGATGGCTGGACCGCACAGACGTTTCGAGAAGAACAATTGAATGATCCAGATATTGGACCCATACTCTTGGCTAAGACTGACGACAAGAGACCAGAATGGCAAGAAATTGCTGGTAAAAGTCCAAACCTGAAAGCGCTATGGGCCCAGTGGCACTCTCTTAAAATAGAAAATGGATTACTGAAGAGAGCGTGGGAGAGTCCGGATGGCAAGTCCATAGTCAGTCAGTTGGTTGTTCCTGGTAGCAGAAAATCGGACGTACTACAGGAAATGCACAACGGAACAAGCGGAGGCCATTTTGGGGTCAATAAAACATTGGCCAAAATTAAAGAGCGGTATTATTGGGTGAACTATCATGAAGACGTCGAATCTTGGTGCCGCAAGTGCGAAGTTTGTTGTGCCACAAAAGGACCTCGAACAAGATCACGGGGCCGAATGGTGCAGTACACTGTAGGTGCTCCATTCGAGAGGGTAGCAATTGATGTCGCGGGACCGTTTCCTCAGACTGAGTCGGGCAATAAATACATCTTGGTCGCCATGGATTACTTCACTAAATGGCCTGAAGCATACGCCCTGCCTAATCAAGAAGCAACGACTGTGGCAACGGTGCTAGTAAATGAAATGTTCTGCAGATTTGGAGTCCCTCTCGAACTTCATTCTGATCAGGGCCGAAATTTTGAATCGGCTGTTTTCCAGAAGGTCATGGAACTTCTCGGAATTCGCAAGACCAGGACAACTCCTTTGCATCCACAGTCGGATGGGATGGTAGAGAGATTTAATCGGACCATGGAACATTACCTGTCTAAAATGGTGGCAGATCATCAGCGTGATTGGGACCAACATCTACCTCTCATGTTGATGGCATATCGAGGCTCTACGCATGAAGCCACTGGTTATACTCCGGCGAAAGTGATGTTCGGGAGGGAAATGAGGCTTCCTGCGGATTTGATGTATGGAACACCAGAAAAAGAGTCGCTCAGCTCTGAGAATTTTGTGGAGGAACTTAAGGAGAGGCTGGACAATGTTCATGAACAAGTCAGGAATAAACTGCGGATATCCAGTGATCGAGCCAAAGCAAGATATGACTTACTAGCTAACTCCCGCGGCTTCCAGGATGGTGATTTGTTGTGGTTATACAATCCGAGGCGAAAGGTGGGGAAGTCGCCCAAACTTAGCCAAAATTGGGAAGGACCTTATACAATTATAAAGAAGATTAATGATGTGGTGTATAGGATCCAGCGGACCCCTAGGTCAAAGATGAAGGTCGTTCATTTGGATCGATTAGCACGATACCATGGAACTCTATCTGTTCGGGACGAACAGACTTAGGAGGAGGGCAATGTTACGATCGCAGCAACGCCGCATGGGAGGCGGGGCAACGCATGGGAGCGTGTTGGTTGGTGGAGCTTCGCGACCTATCCGCGCTGCGTCATGGCTGACAGGAGTGATTTATTGCTCGTCTGGCTTAATCTAGAAGGCAGTTGTTTACAACCGTTTTTTTTTTTATATGAGACTATTCAAGAATTCTTATAAAGAACTTTCTAGGTTTTTCTGTAATTTTAGGATTGTATATAAAAGGCGCACAGAGCGCCCGAGTAGAATAGTCGTATTTTAAGCGAGCTATAAGTAAGCTAAAGTTACGAAGCGATAATAGAAGGCTATAAAGTGTTAAGTAATGAGTTATTTAGTAGTCGTGTGTAATTGTGGAAATAAATAAATAGTGTTTTCGTGTTAAATCGTTACACTGGAATTATCGAACCCCGAGTTCGCAACAATACCATCTTTATTTCCAGGGAAATAGGCTATCGACCATTTGGTCTTTCTGCCCATGTTATAATATTACACAAATGAATTCCATATACAAATATTACAAACTTAGGGAAAGGAAGAAAAGCGACTCATTTCTGAGTTTGGCCTCTCTACGTTTGGAAATGTTCCATTAGGGTGGTTGTAGGGAAAACGAAGCGGGACTATCTATTTTGTCTTGTTAAGCAAAGTGGGTTCAGGAGAGTCATATTGTGTGGGTTGTTTTTCCATTTAGTCTGAAGTTGTATCAGTCTTTCACTTATTTTTGTCATGTGTGTGCGTTCGTAGAGTAGTTGGTTGGAAGGATTGTGCAGCGGGTTTTCGGGGTGTCTTATCTTGGTTATCATTCTTAATGCGATTTGTTCTGTTGTTTGTGTGTATTGTTTAGTTTTTTTCTGACGCATTTGCTCTTAGCACGTGTCCATAGTCTAACAGTGGTCTGCAAATGGATTTGTATATTTTTATAGCCGTTTTTGTGCTAATTCCTTTGTTTTTGTATGTCAGGGATCGAAAGTGTTTTGTCCTTTTAATAATTTCCACTCTAGTATTTCGTACGTGTTTAGTAAATTTTAATTTTTTGTCGATTGTTACTCCCAAGTATTTTATGTCGTTTTTTGGTTCGGTTGTGTGATCGTCTGCTGTTATTGTTGGGGAGTCTGCCTTAATTTGGTGGTTTGAAAGAAGGAGTTGGTTTTTTGTGGCATTTGGTGTTAGTCTCCATTTGTAGAACCAGGCCATTGTGTCGTTCGTTAGTGTCTGCAGTCTTTCAACTGCCTTTTTAGTGGTCTTGTCGTGTACAATGAGGGCTGTGTTGTCTGCGTATTGTAGTATATAAGCTGTTTTGTCTAGGTGGTCTCTATCGGGAAGATGATAGTTGTATATATCATGGCAATACACGTTATAAAGCAAGGGTGAAAGCGGCGAACCCTGAGGGAGTCCTTGTTCAGGAGAAAAAGGGAAAGAAAGAGTGTTATCAATTCGCACTTCTAGTTGTCTGTTTTCAAGTAGGTTTTTAATAGTATAAAGTAAGTATTTTGGTGTTTGAAGTTGGTGAAGTTTGTACAGGAGACCCCTGTGCCAGACGCTGTCAAAGGCCTTGTTAATATCCATAAATAGACTTGCTGTTTTTCCACCGTTTAGGTGTGTTGTTTGTATGTTGTTAGTCAGAACAAAAAGTGGGTGGATAGTCGAGTGTTTCGTCTTAAATCCAAATTGGTATATTAGAATATATTTGCCGATCAGTTCTTGAATTATTTTTTTAATTATGTGTTCAAATAATTTACTTAACACTGGGAGTAATGTAATAGGTCTATAGTTTTGTGTTAGTGTGTTATCTAAACCATTTTTTGGAATGGGTATTATTATTCCATTTTTCCATGTCCTTGGAATATTGTTATTTATAATACAGTCGTTCAGTTGGTTAAGTATGTACGCGTGGGTTTCTGGGGTTAGGTTTCTAAGTATTTTACCCTTTATTTTATCTTTTCCCGGCGCTGTATCTTTGATTTTAGTCAGTGCCTCGTCATATTCCGTGTCTGTAATTAGTGTGTATGGGTGGTCAGATTGTTGTGTAAAGTAGTTGTCGTACCAGTTATTTACAAGATTCCAGTTGTCTGCATCAAATTTAGGATTTGTTGACGCACTGAAAGCCCCCTGGAAATGTCTGGAAAAGGCGTCCGCTTTGTCTTTATCTGTACATCGTTCTGTTCCGTTTTCGTTAATCATACCAGTGGCGTTGTTTTTTTTGTAGCGTGACAGTTTCTTTATTTTTTGCCAATACGTTTTTCCTTGGTCTTTTTCGATTTCTTGGCATGCCTTCAGCCATTTATCTTGTCGATATTGGTCGATCATCGTCTTTATGTTTCTGTTCAGTTGGTTGATTTTTCTTTTTAGTTCATTGTCTTGTATGTGTATGTAGAGTCTGTAGAGTTCCCTTTTGTGTTTAATCAATCTCAGGATGAATTTCGGTAAGGTGTGTTGGTAAAAGGATCCGCTTGTCCATGGTGAAGATTTTTCTATTGCCAGTGTCAGTTGCTGTTGGGTTTTTTCAATTGAGATGGGATGTGTCTGTGTTTGGATGTAGTTATGAATTTGGTCCCTCACTCTATCCGCGTCAGTTTTGTTCAGGTTTAGTTTTTCAACGTTTTGGTTTGTAGAGGTCATAGGTTGCATCCGCTGAAGGTCTAGATCAAATGTCACCGCCAAATGATCTGACCCCAGTTCGTTGGTCAGAGTCACGTTATTTATGTTGTTAGTAAGATTTCTTGTGTAAAGTAAGACATCTGGTGTTGAGTCTCAATTCTCTGGCATTAGAAATGTCGGAGGCGTATGTTGCTTTATAAAGTCTGAGTTTTCTATAAAGGTGTTTAGCTGTCTTGTTTTCTGTCTGTTGAGGTTGAGATCTCCGATAATTATTGCGTATTTGTAGAGGCATGCTTTAGTCAGTATGTTTTGTTCTATGTTGGAGAATGGATGTATGTATACTAGGAAAACATGAATGTTGTCATTTCTGTATGGAATGGTAAAATGAAGGCAGTCGTTTAAAGGGTTGTTAAGAGCAGGTGGATTTGCTTTGCCTAGTTTTGCTTTTGGTTTGAGTGTAAAGTATTTTCTTGTTAACTTTAGTTTTAGTTAAATTTGCAAATACATTCTTTAACTAAACGCAATGAATTCTTAAGGAATAAATTTAAGGAATGGATAGAAAACATGGATTAGAAGAACAATGGTTTTTCTAATCCAATTATAAATAAAACAAGACTTATTCAAAAGTACGCCCTATCTATTCTCACGTCTTAAAATTAGACACATTACATTTACCTCAAAGAATTTTCTGTTAATGCTAATTTTTTTGAATACGTGTTCATATACATAATTTTACTGCATGCAATAATCTTTAAAAAAAGGGTAAAAAACCAGATGTTTCAGCTATAATTTAAAAAGATTTATTCTAAAATACGTACGTCCCATTATAACATTTGAAAGTCATGAATGTCAATACCCTTGAACATAAGATAAGATAAGTGAGTCAGCAAAAAACAATAATAAAGTGTCTCGCTATATTTATCTAGTTTTATTGCGATTATATTCATCACATCGATTCCTGCGTTAGTTCGAAACAAATAACAAAACCATCATGTCTTATTCTTTGTCATTAGATCGATTTGTTGGTAAAGTGGCTGTTGTAACTGGAGCATCTGCCGGTATAGGAAAAGCGATTGTTGAGGCACTAGTGAACCAAGGAGTAATAGTAGCAGCCGTTGCCAGAAGACTGGAACGACTTCAAGAACACGCAAAGCAGTTGAGTGGCAAAAAAGGTAGATTGCATCCTTATCAATGTGACATCACGAATCAAGAGCAAATACTGGCCACTTTCAAGAAGATAACCTCAGACTTAGGTCCCATCCATATTTTGGTTAATAATGCTGGTTTGTCACGAGCCACAGACATAATCGGTGGAGACATTGACAAGTGGAAACTAGCCATAGATACGAACGTGTTGGGAGCTGCCATTTGCATAAGAGAAGCGATTGCAAGTATGAAAGACAATAATATCAAAGGGCATGTCATAAACATTAATAGTGTAGCTGGTCATATCGTTCCAGACGTCAAATTTCTAAACATTTATGCAGCCACTAAACATGCTCTCACGGCTCTCTCTGAAACTGTCAGGTTGGAAATTAACAGAGAAAAGTTACCAATCAAAATTACTAGCATCAGTCCGGGTTATGTCAAGACTGAATTTGTTTTGGCATTTATGGAAGGTTCCGCAGCACCAAAGGAATGGAATCTGGATGCCAGGCCGGGTCTGGAAAGTAACGATTTGGCAGATGCAGCTTTGTATGTGCTGTCTACACCTGAACACGTTAATGTGAAAGAGCTTATTGTAAGCGTCCAAGGTGTTGAATCGTAGAGCACAGATGATCATATATTTATGGTTTGATATTTGGTATCATATTTGGTTTGAATATTACTTGTTTTTAATAAAAAGCTGCAGTTGCTGCACCTATATAATATGTGTGATTATTGTTTATTTCTCTTTTGGTTATATTATTCCGGGTGGTCCGCTTAACTTGAGAAAGTGATATGTCCCGAAAACGACGCCTTTTTTTCAAAAAATGTGTGTCTGTTTCTGACGTTGCCATTGGTTAGGTTTTCAATATCATAGAAAGCCGAAACCAAAAACTATATATTGTTTCAGTATTTTCTGCATCTCGTTAGCCTTGGAAATTTGACATATTGCACCCTGTATAATATAACTGACCCTGATATTGATTTCTAATTAATTTCAAGTTATGATTATTGTTTACTGTTATGTCTAACAGTTGCCAGATTGCTTAAATTTTGCTAGATATTACAAAAACTAATTTAAAATATGTTTTCCGAGATGTCTTCAGCATTTGAAGTTATGATGCTGTGAATTGCCCAAAGAGTTGCCTGCAATTTGCAACAGTATCTATACAGCCCTTGATTTTAATTTATGGCTAGACTGACTTCAGGCGCTATAAGTCTATCAAGCATTATTTAAAATGTTATCATTTACTTCTATTTACCAAGGTTACGAAACTAGAATTACCTTGAAGTAAACTCTTCAGAATGTTTAACTCTTCTTCATAAAGTAAAAGTGAACTCGCACACCAAATTTAAATAATTTTATATTTGATTTGCGGATAATATCTGCTCCATGATAATATAGGTTATACAAAAGGGAAACTTCGAGTGGAAGTTTTATTATAGCTGGTGAATGGTTAAATAATGTTCCTCTCTACAAGGATTAAAATATTAATACTTGAACTAGTTTCAAGTTGCGCAAAGTTGTATTTTCAATAAATATAATTTAATAATTCTTTACAATGACTACTTAAGTACATACATATTTTAATACTTCATGCAAAACTTTACGAAATTTGTGAATAATACTGAGTTACGGCGAAAAAACGACACTAGATGCATAAATGCACGATTTCATATATTTATTTTTCATAAGAATTTTAGCTCTGTTGAAGGACTCTATGCAGATCAAAACGTTAGGCAGCTATTGTTACATAGTGTAAAGTGCCTCTTTTTGCCTTTCACTCTCTAGATATCAATACATTTTCAGCTTTTCATTACTAAAACAAAAAAGAAATATGAAACTTGTTGACGTTTTTTTTGCAGGGGTATGCTAATTTGCTTTTATTGTTATTTTTCTGTGTGGTTTTTCATTTATCAATACTGCTTTGTCGGTTCCCAAAAAAATGTATATTCCAAAAATTCTGATATAGATATTCTGATATAGAAAAAAAACTAACAGCAAAAATTAATTATTTCTAAATAATCACCAACTTATAATGAAAAATTCACTCGAGATTCAAGTTGCACCCCTTTCCACAGCAATTCCTAGTTATCTCGCTTAACACAGTGGTTGCTGACTGGAATAACACAATTTTTGTATTAATTCGTTTTGTATATAAGCTGTTTCTTATAACATCCTATGGGATCTAATGGTATATTATTAAACGAGCTTTTTATGATAGCCATTATTCCCTTAGGGGGACGTTGGGAATAATGACCATAAAAAGCGAGTATAATACTATACTGTTACGATCGCAGCAACGCCGCATGGGAGGCGGGGCAACGCATGGGAGCGTGTTGGTTGGTGGAGCTTCGCGACCTATCCGCGCTGCGTCATGGCTGACACGAGTGATTTATTGCTCGTCTGGCTTAATCTAGAAGGCAGTTGTTTACAACCGTTTTTTTTTATATGAGATTATTCAAGAATTCTTATAAAGAACTTTCTAGGTTTTTCTGTAATTTTAGGATTGTATATAAAAGGCGCATAGAGCGCCCGAGTAGGATAGTCTTATTTTAAGCGAGCTATAAGTAAGATAAAATACGAGGCGATAATAGAAAGCTATAAAGTGTTAAGTAGTGAGTTATTTAGTAGTCGTGTGTAATTGTGGAATAAATAAATAGTGTTTTGGTGTTAAATCGTTACACTGGAATTATTGAACCCCGAGTTCGCAACAATTGGTGTCAGAAGTGCGATTCCAGTGGGAATTTGAGGACTAATATTGCTGAACTGTAAGTGAGTGCTTTATTACCGGACATTACGTGTTTATGCCAGTGACCAGAAGGCAGCATCAAGCGATGGAGGATCAACTTGCCGCCCTGCTGTCCCTTATGCAACAACAAAAGGAAGAGCAAGAAAGACGTTATGTAGAACAAAAAGAAGAGCAGGAAAGACGTTATGTGGAACAAAAAGAAGAACAGGAAAGACGTGATCAAGTACAGGAGCAACGTTATCAACACCAGAAGGAAGAGCAGGAGCGCCGTTATCTAGAACAAAAAGAAGAGCAGGAAAAACGTTATAAGGAACAAAAAGAAGAACAAGAAAGGCGTGATCAAGTACAGGAGCGACGTTATCAACAACAGAAGGAAGAGCTGGAAAAACGTGATCAAATACAGGAACGACGTTATCTAGAACAGAAAGAAGAGCAGGAAAAACGTTATTTAGAACAAAAAGAAGAACAGAAACGGTTTAAAGAAGAATTAGTGAGCCATTTCGCAGCTAGGGAGCAACAATTGGAAGAAAGAATAATGCAATCCGTTAACGAAGGACTCGAAGCTGTCAACCAGAAGGTTCTCGAGCTAGAAAAGAAATTCCGGGAACAACTTGAGGACGACAACGTGTCTACAGAGAGTTTTAGCACAGCCAACGCTAAAATTAAGCCTCCCGATTACGACGGTACTACTGCATGGGAAATTTATAAAACTCAGTTTGAGGCAGCTGCAAAAGCTAATGGTTGGTCCGAGCCCCAGAAAGCTACATCATTAGTGGTAGCACTTCGTGGAAAAGCGGCTGAGTTACTCCAATCTCTGTCTGCAGCGGATCAAAGTAAATATGCGGTTTTAGTACACACTCTGCAACTACGATTTGGAAATGAACACAAAGAAACCGTGTTCCAGGCCCAGCTGAGGATGAGACAGCAAAAGTCAGGTGAATCCTTACAAGAATTTGAGGCGGACATAGACAGACTCATTCACCTGGCATATCCATCGGCTCCTGAATCTTTTCAAATGCAATTTGCCGCCGAAAGGTTCATCGAGGGAGTTAGAGATAGTGACATGAGATACCACTTACGTCTAGTAAGGCCCAAGGATATCAGCGAGGCACTAGTTCGGGCCCTGGAATTCGAGGCGTCACGAGTGTCATCTAGTTCATCTCCACGTGTACGAATGGCAACTTGCGGTGAAGAGGAGAATACGTCTATGGCTGAATCCATGGCCAGTTTACATAAAGCGATGAAAGATATGGCAGTCAGTATGCAAGCCCTGTTAGAAAGAACTCCTCGATCAACAGACAATCGGGGCATAAAATGTTTTAACTGCGGCAGACTGGGTCACATCAAGAGTAACTGCCGTAATAGGGCAAGAAGTCCGTCGCCGTCGTTTAGAAGACCAAGCGGCGACCAAGACCGCCCTAGGTCCCAGGAAAACTAATTCCGGTCAATGCAAGGGGGCAATTGACCGGGCCCGTTAAGACCCCCAGGATCTTTAAAGTCAATAATTTGGGTGGAAAAAGTCTCACAGTGGCCGGACGCATTAAAGGACAGAAGATCCAGATTACCATCGATACAGGAGCAGATGTGACCATTGTAAGGCCAGATAAACTTTTCGGATATACCATACAACCATTGCCCAACCCTATTATGTTAAAATCAGTCACTGGAGAATCTTGCCCTATAGAGGGAGAAGCCGATGTCACCATCATTATTGGAGAAAGACTTGAAGTTCGGCATAAAGTGTTGGTTGCCAGGATCAAAGACGAGTTTATTTTGGGAATGGATCTCATCAGGAAACATGGATTTTCCTATGATCACAAACAGAATATTCTCACGTTTGGAGATGAGGAGTTTGCATTAACCAATGGAAATGTGGAAACTAGTGTCCGTCTACTGGTGGTGGAAGATGTGAAAATTCCTCCAAATTCAGAACAAATTATCACAGTGACTTCTGAAAATGATCCTGGGTGGTCCATAGGACTTATAGAACCTAACCTGGATTTGACGACTGAAATCATGGTAGCCCGAACTTTGACCGACACGAAGAAGACTATGCCAGTACGAGTTGCCAATATTGGAGAAAGGACCATCAAGCTAAAAGAAGGAACAGTTCTTGCCAATTATGAGCCTGTACAATGGGTATGCAATTGTGTCGAAGCAGAGACATCCAAAATTATATCTTCTAACCAAGCTTCCCCAGAAGTTATTGATGCTTTTAAGCGACAGTGGAGTCACCTGTCAAAGGAACAACTTCAGTCTGCTATAAAATTTGCCATGGATGAATCTGATATGTTTAACTTCAAGAGCAACGACAGTCAAACCGATTTAGTTGTCCATAAGATCAACACAGGAGATGCCCAGCCAATACGACAACATCCACGAAGGGTCCCTCTGGCTAAACAACAGGAAGTTAACAGTTTGCTGAATGAAATGTTAAAGGAGGGCGTCATAGAAGAATCATCTAGTCCATGGTCGTCGCCTGTGGTTCTTGTTAAGAAGAAAGATGGTTCAACGCGGTTCTGTGTTGACTACAGGAAACTTAATGATGTAACCAAGAAAGACAGCTACCCATTGCCACGTATAGACGACACCTTAGCAACTTTATCGGGATCAAAGTGGTTTTCCACTCTAGATTTAAAAAGTGGGTACTGGCAAGTAAAGATTGCTCCCGAAGACAAAGAAAAGACTCCATTTTCTACTGGTTCTGGACTATACCAATTCACTGTTATGCCTTTTGGATTGTGCAATGCTCCATCAACTTTCGAGCGACTAATGGAACTTGTCTTGAGGGGGCTGACTTGGAAAACTTGCCTGGTATACTTAGATGACATAATTGTCATGGGACGAGATTTCGACGAGCACTTGAAGAATTTAAGAGAAATCTTCAACAAGTTACGGAATGCTCACCTGAAGTTAAACTACAAGAAATGCAGCCTGTTCCAGAAGCAAGTCGAGTACTTGGGGCATACTATCTCAGAACAAGGCATTAAAACTAGCCATAGTAAAATATCTGCCATTAAAGATTGGCCAGTTCCCCGAGACAAACACGAAGTAAGGAGCTATTTGGGACTATGTACTTACTACAGGAGATTTGTAGAGGGATTTGCCGACATCGCAAAACCGCTGCACAAATTAACGGAAAAGAAAACACCGTTCTTGTGGAACCACGAATGCAGTCAGGCGTTTGCAAGGCTTAAAGCTGCCCTCTGTTCTAGTCCGATCTTGGCTTACCCTATAAAGGACGGACTCTTTATTTTGGACACGGATGCAAGTAACTGTGGTCTAGGTGCAGTACTCTCTCAAAGACAAAACGGGCAAGAGAAGGTCATTGAATACTACAGTAAGACTTTAAATAAGCCAGAAAGAAACTATTGCGTCACTAGAAAGGAGCTGTTGGCCATCGTTAAAGCAGTCGAACATTACCATCGCTACTTATATGGAAAAAGGTTCCTGATTAGGACTGACCATGGAGCCTTGAAATGGTTATTACAGATGAAGAACTCTGAAGGTCAAATAGCCAGATGGATAGAGCGCCTGCAGCAGTACGATTTCCAAATTGAACATCGACCAGGAAGGTCTCACGGAAATGCCGATGCATTGTCTAGACGGCCTTGTAAAGAAGATTGTCGGCATTGTCAAAGAACTGAGCAGCGTGAGGAACTTCCTTTGGTAAGGAGAACGTCGGTAGAAATAAACGATGGCTGGACCACACAGACCCTTCGAGAAGAACAAATGAATGATCCAGATATTGGACTCATCCTCTCTGCAAAGACTGACGACAAGAGACCAGAATGGCAAGAAATTGCTGGTAAAAGTCCAAACCTGAAGGCGCTATGGGCCCAGTGGCACTCTCTTAAAATAGAAAATGGATTACTGAAGAGAGCGTGGGAGAGTCCGGATGGCAAGACCGTAGTCAGTCAGTTGGTTGTTCCTGGAAGCAGAAAATCGGACGTACTACAGGAAATGCACGACGGAACCAGTGGAGGTCATTTTGGGGTCAATAAAACCTTGGCCAAAATTAAAGAGCGGTTCTACTGGGTGAATTATCATGAAGACGTCGAATCTTGGTGCCGCAAGTGCGAAGTTTGTTGTGCCACAAAAGGACCTCGAACAAGATCACGGGGCCGAATGGTGCAGTACACTGTAGGTGCTCCATTCGAGAGGGTAGCAATTGATGTCGCGGGACCGTTTCCTCAGACTGAGTCGGGCAATAAATACATCTTGGTCGCCATGGATTACTTCACTAAATGGCCTGAAGCATACGCCCTGCCTAATCAAGAAGCAACGACTGTGGCAACGGTGCTAGTAAATGAAATGTTCTGCAGATTTGGAGTCCCTCTCGAACTTCATTCTGATCAGGGCCGAAATTTTGAATCGGCTGTTTTCCAGAAGGTCATGGAACTTCTCGGAATTCGCAAGACCAGGACAACTCCTTTGCATCCACAGTCGGATGGGATGGTAGAGAGATTTAATCGGACCATGGAACATTACCTGTCTAAAATGGTGGCAGATCATCAGCGTGATTGGGACCAACATCTACCTCTCATGTTGATGGCATATCGAGGCTCTACGCATGAAGCCACTGGTTATACTCCGGCGAAAGTGATGTTCGGGAGGGAAATGAGGCTTCCTGCGGATTTGATGTATGGAACACCAGAAAAAGAGTCGCTCAGCTCTGAGAATTTTGTGGAGGACCTTAAGGAGAGGCTGAACAATGTTCATGAGCAAGTCAGGAATAAACTGCGGATATCCAGTGATCGAGCCAAAGCAAGATATGACTTACTAGCTAACTCCCGCGGCTTCCAGGATGGTGATTTGGTGTGGCTATACAATCCGAGGCGAAAGGTGGGGAAGTCGCCCAAACTTAGCCAAAATTGGGAAGGACCTTATACAATTATAAAGTAGATTAATGATGTGGTGTATAGGATCCAGCGGACCCCTAGGTCAAAGATGAAGGTCGTTCATTTGGATCGATTAGCACGATACCATGGAACTCTATCTGTTCGGGACGAACAGACTTAGGAGGAGGGCAATGTTACGATCGCAGCAACGCCGCATGGGAGGCGGGGCAACGCATGGGAGCGTGTTGGTTGGTGGAGCTTCGCGACCTATCCGCGCTGCGTCATGGCTGACACGAGTGATTTATTGCTCGTCTGGCTTAATCTAGAAGGCAGTTGTTTACAACCGTTTTTTTTTTATATGAGATTATTCAAGAATTCTTATAAAGAACTTTCTAGGTTTTTCTGTAATTTTAGGATTGTATATAAAAGGCGCATAGAGCGCCCGAGTAGGATAGTCTTATTTTAAGCGAGCTATAAGTAAGATAAAATACGAAGCGATAATAGAAAGCTATAAAGTGTTAAGTAGTGAGTTATTTAGTAGTCGTGTGTAATTGTGGAATAAATAAATAGTGTTTTGGTGTTAAATCGTTACACTGGAATTATTGAACCCCGAGTTCGCAACAATACATTGTCCACGGCCATTGTCTAATAATAATTGCAAATTATAAAATCTATAGGTAGTGTAAACAAAATTATTGAAATGTCAAAGTGACTCTCGCGTTTGACGGCAAAACCGATGCCACCATGCATGTGCATTGCATGTGCATTTTTTATGCT
Organism: Taphrorychus bicolor; assembly: GCA_951812265.1. NCBI lineage: Eukaryota > Metazoa > Arthropoda > Insecta > Coleoptera > Curculionidae > Taphrorychus > Taphrorychus bicolor. Next base: position 44,818,349 of record OX638297.1, on the reverse strand, counting down.
GCGGCGTTTGATATTGCGTTGTTGCCTACTACTTGTCAAGGCAACATATATAACTTAAATGGCGAGCGGGAATAATATCATTATTCCCGCTGTTTCAACTCATATATCCCTCTGACGCTATATGAGCCCTATTTAACTTTTGTCAACAAGCTGAATATCAGTATATTATGAAGTGGTCGTGGACAAAAACGTTTTATTCTAGTGTTAGAGGGTAATAAAAAGTTGCTTCATAAGCTGGTTAACAAGTTTTATGGACTATATATTTTCACAATGTAGTTCACACTTGAACTTTGAAAGATAAGCTAAGATGTGAAATTTATTAAGTAATAAGTAAAATCTTAATAATTTCTTGTCGAATTCATCATACCCTTTCCATTCTCACTCTCACACAACAACACTAACAACGCATGTTTACCCTAACAACACTAATAACGCAATTAACTCAACTCATGTTTACTGAATGAAATAGAAAAATTTCGTCATATACGTACGTCACGTAACATGTGCCACTAACAATGCCGAAAAAAAAATTACATTGATTGATTCATTGTCAGTTTGACACCTTATTTCATTATCGTTTTAAATGAAAACTCCTATGGTTTCTGAACGGGTTAAGAAGTTTATTTTAAATCTAATTTACTTGACTACTGAACTTACTACTACTGAACCACTTTTACCTCTAACTTCAGGGCACAAAGTAAATACGTAATTACTTGTTCTACGTATTTTCCAAGTTTAGGTTTAAAATTACTACTTTTAATACGAATGCCTATATAAATAAAAAACTGTTGTATTTGAAGAAGATTTTTCATGCTATTGCAACAATTCCAGTACCTATTATTAGAAGTCGAAATCATTTTCAGAAATTCGTTAATTCAGCTCCAGTCCGGCCAAGTCGAAGACGTCATTAAACTTCTCTTAGCTTCTTATTACACTTAGTATGTATACTTTTTTTCAAACTTTAAACTTCTTTTATAGTTTAATTATAGTTCTTATTAACTGAAGCAGACAAAACAATCAGGAAAGGTCTAATCAGTGCAACAAGTGCATAGACTGGTGGAGAATCTCGACTACAGACACATATAGTCAATCGCTAAGAAAATGACGCTAGCCAAACAGTAAAACGCAAAAGAAATGAATGCTGCTGATAGCTCTACCGAAGATTTAAACATGAGAAAATGCAAAAACTCGCTTAAAGAAGTAAACGCGAACAAATAAAAAGTTTCTTTTTCTGAATGTGGGATTTGAACGTTAAACATATTTGGAAAAACGCGATCTAATTTAGGTTCTTCTTAGGTTTTCTTCTAACGTTAGACAACCAATGCTGAGTCGTGTATTTATATTTCTTTCCTTAAAGATAATACTAAAAAGATGTCGTTCACCTCGTATACGCCTGGCCAATTGTACGTCTTTGGGCATGATGGTAACTCGTTTGGCGCGAGTGGCACGCGTATCTTCGACGAGACCCACTAGATAGGCTTCGCCAGCTTTTTGAAGTGCCATTACTGCCGAACTTTGGAAACGCAAATCGATTTTAAAATCTTGAGCGATCTCTCGAACCAACCGTCGAAATGGTAACTTCTCCGGTTGCTGGGGCGCTCTTATAGCTTAGTTTTTAATAACTCATAATTTTGATTGTAGCAGTTAACACTTCTTGTTCTCAAGATATTTGTAGTTGAAGTAACGGGCTTCTTAACAATTGTTCTATCACGCAATGCTCAGATATCAATAGTGTGATTTGAATAGTATATTGTTTAACGACTGACGAAATAAGCATTTTCTCTCGCAAGAAAACAGTTTCGGACCAAGTTGGGAAGAGTACTAACCGAGGAGAAGCCGAGTTTGGTAATGTTTTCGAGCGATAGAAAATGCTTTTTTTGATGAGTAAAACACTATACTTTTTCTTCGACCATGCTAACATTAAGTCTTCCTTAATAAAAACGTTCTCTATAGAGTATTTCTTTCAAAAATTAAGGCGCGTCATTGTCAAAATGACACCTCGATTGTCAATAAGTTTAGTTTGGTCAAATTTCGTACTTTGATTTGCTTTTGTGAGGTGAGGACAGGCAAAATATACATGTTTTTGTATGATATCTTCATTTTCCATGGTGTTTTACAAGATTAGACTAGTTGAATCGCATTTATTTGGCGATATACAGGCGAAGTTAGAACAACTTACTTTTTTTACAAAGTACGTCTTTCATGTAAAAATAGACAGCTTTCGTCATATTTTGCCCTAGCTGAAAACATAATTTTCGCCTCTAGTGAGAAAAAATCCCATAGCCTTAACGTTCGTCTCTAGTGACGAAAGTAAGTTGTTCTAATTTCGCCTGTATATCGCCAGTTAAATGCGATTCAACTGATCTAATCTTGTTAAACACCATGGAAAATGGTAATATCACACAAAACCATGCATGTTTTGCCTTACAGGACCTCAGAAAACAAATTAAAGTGTTGAATTTGACCAACGGAACTCAGTGACAATTGCGGTGGCTTTGGTTATTATTTGTTCCGCTGTTCAGAGACGCATGGCACCCGGTTCGATGCAACATCAAGTTTTCAAATACCGAATTTGACATGCTCAATTTAAAATTGTAAATTGAAATAAAATTTCGTAAATTTACTATTATATTGCGTAATATAATTAAATAAACCAGTTAATCAAAAATAATTGCCAGAATAGTTGGCGAATGGCGAATGCGCGACATTGGCGAAATTATTTTTGAAGTTAGTGAAGACCTAATGTTAGCATGGTCGTAGAAAAAGTGTAGTGTTCTACTCGTCAAAAGGCAATTTATATCGCTCGAGAATATTACCAAACTCGGCTTCTCCTCGATTTAACTGTTCTCTTCCAAGAGAAATTACTATTGTCACTCGTTGAACTATACTATATATAGTATACTATTGGATCAAAGTTTTTTCAGAGTATGTATTTTTTTCTCACTTTTCTCTGACTGAAATTACTAGGTCAGGAAGTTAGTGCAACACAGAATTTAAATTTTTAGCGCAAATGACGATAAAAGTCATGATTTTTTGCGGCTTTAACAAAACAATTTTAGGTGTAAAATTACGAACGTTGGTATTAAATTTGCTTTTTTTTTATATAAGCGCACGGGTTTTGGTCTACAACCTATAAAATTTTGCCTGGATCAAGCACATGTAAAGTACAATAATTATTTTGCCCAAATGTTCGTAAAAACATTAAAAATTTCTTCATGAGGTTAGATCACGCAAAAAATACAATTTTACAAAAATGACAATAATAATGATGAATTTTTGACGTGTACAAAAAAACGATTTTTGTCCAAAACCTCCCAAACCTTTCGAACGAAATATTGTTATTTTTAAAGAAACAACAACTAAAAGTATCTTTGTATAGGCAGATATAGTAGATTATGTCACTAGGAGTAAAAGTGGGTCTTTTCGTGCTGAGTCCAGAGATTGACGGCCGAAGCGAAGCTGACTGCAACTGGGCGAAGCACACAAAGACGTTTTACTCCGAGTAACATATACTATTTTTTTTTCAAGTATGCAGGAAATTCTATATCAGAGTAATTCAGTGTTGCAATTTTCTCTCATCCTCTTTAAGCGGGTGGTTAGAACGGTGGTTTTCAATATTCAATGGTTTTAATGGTATTAAATCATAACCAATGGTTTAGGTGGTTTACTTGAATTATGGTAAACTAAAAATTTATAGAATTATTATTAATACTAAATTAATAAAAATGACATTGACAGATAAATAAGATGATACGCGTGACAACCAACGACATTTAACAGAATTCGAGAACCCGATTTCGACTAAAAACGGTTTCGGGTGGTGCTCTCGAGCGCTCTGAGAGTATTCCTATCCTTTGTTTTTTTAACAAACATGTAAAGATGGCATTAAGATGGTTTATATATGCGCCACCATGACAGTAGAGGTGACATTTGACTTTACGTTTACTGCCTAGGACTTTTTTGCTACTTTTTTGCTCTCAGGATTAGAACGCCCACTTTAGGTGTGCGTATGGATAGAACCAATGACGTACTTTTAGTCCGCTTGATAAAAATAAATATTTTTGTACAATATTTACAATAAAGTAACGGAAAAATTACATTTCTAAACCAATGATGATAAAAAAATCATATTTTTTTGAGAATTGAGTTTTTCTTTTCAAAGTTTTTAAAGATATTGGCCACTTGGCAAAGTGACCTAATATTATTTTAGACTTATTATAATGTCACATTCAGTTCAATGATTTAATCATCAATATACAGGGCTATTCGAAATCGCCGCTCATCATTGTGATCTCGTAAACGGTAAGAGATACGAATTCAATTAAACTGAGGCAAAGTTTTAGATTTGAGTGAAGACGGTGAAGAAATCTACGAAGATGGTTTTTGTTTTTTGCCCAATTTATTTGAAGAGTTATTTTGAAATAAATTGCAAAATTATCATGGGTAATTTTTCTGCTTGGAAGATGGTATTATTCAACTTGTCGTCCGACGTTTCGCCTTTACTGTGGCATCATTAACTTTACTTTTTCAAATAAACTCTTAAATTCGAACGTCAAAAATTGGAAGCGTTCTTTATTATAAATTCAATGATATGTGATATTTACGGTTGCGCAGAGTGTAGGGTCACTAAAATATGCCCCTTTTAATTTTCAACAAGATGTTGTTTTTAAATTTACAAAAAATCAACTGAACTAAGAAGCAGTTGAAACGATACAGTTCGAATTTTGAATGAAATTTTGAACTCTCTATCTCTGAAGCCAATCAACCGATCGTCGTTAGCGATATCATTTTGGAAATGTCCATGTATAGACCGCTTTAGGAGGTTATGTACTGGGTTATATGTTTCGCAGGTTTGATAATACAAGGTTCAGGGTTCAACAAAACTTGAAGTATTTTTGTTAAAACTTTTCAATCATATATTTTTGTAGAAAAAAAATTAGAACAGCTTTTGATATAGGAGTATATTGACCTATACCGAGCCAATAGGAGTATGTAGACCTATATCTCGAGCTAGGACGTTTCTAGCTAGGGACATGTTTTAAGTATTTTGCCTGGTTCATTAGATATTTAGTTTTTTTCTACAAAAGTTGCATCTTTTAACACTAAGGCGCCAATTTGCCCCATGTTACAAATATTGATAACATTTTCAAATGGCTATCAAATCAGATAGATCTACAATGGCGAACAAAAATAGTATTTTCTCAAATATCGAAGAGTTTATTAGGTTTCCACAGATTAAGTGATGTGGAAAAAAATTTATGCAAGATTTTTGAGGTCCGCTGCTTAATTATTACATCTGTTAATGATACCTCGAAACCTTTTTCTGTTCTTCTTAATATATCCAATAATTTATAAAAGAAATAAGTTTTTCTTAAAGTGTAACATTTCAAGACCACACAGAGAAACAAATTTTCTACTCACTGAGCATTACAACATTTTGTATTTGGACATACTCATTTGTGAACTAGTTATGTGTTCTTAGTTAAATATACAGGGAGGGCCACCAAACTGACAATAATCACTTTTTTTTAACTTTATTTTGTGAATTCTGATTAAACAAAACTGAATTTTATTGAAGAGTTATTTTATTAACAGAAATAGAGATAACTAACCAATAGTTGCAACTTTTTATGTTTGATATGTTAAGGAAGTACTGATGATCTGAAGAATTACGTATAGGTACACTACAAGGTGTCTCACGTAAAAATGAAGAACATGAGTGTCTTGAAAACACTATAAGATGTTAAGTGGATCAAACAAGAAACTATAGAGCATTCTAACAAATATATCTCAAAATTTCCGATTGGGTTTGAGAAACCAGGATTAGTTTAAAAAATTTCTTAAACAAACTTTTACTTTTTCGTTAATCTGTGCGAACCTTAAAAAATATTATTCAAATTTTAAATGCATGCAACTTTGCTGACAAAGTTTAGTTAGGTTAAGTTTATTCAATGCATTCAATCAAACTATTTGATTATACTACTAATAGGTTAAACAGCTTTTTAATATATATTTTGTTAAAATTTCTATTTCTAGTAAGAAGAGTAAGCATATAGCAGATTTAGACATACCCAAGCTCGAATAAAAAAAGCCAATAACTCTAGTCTAAAATATTCGTGGACTCCAGGGAAGCAGGGGCCTAGCTTTGATTGTCACATAAATCGTTTACAAAAATTTGGAATTATTCTCAGATTATCGAACGCAGTCGGAAGTTCTTGTTCTTTTTTGAAACAATTTTGTTAAGTTTTAAAAAGCCCACCTTTTTCCTTTTTGATCAATTCAGTGTCTTTTATTGTATTCAGAACCCTCATGTTTTTCATTTTTACGTGGGACACCTTGTAGTAATTCGTATTTCATCAAATTAGTCGTACTCTTTGAACATTTCCAAAAAAAATTGCAAGTATCGATTAGTTATCTCTGCTTCTGTCAATACAAATAACTTTCGAAGTTCCGCTTTATTTGGTCAGAATTCAGAAAATAAAGTTCCACAAATTTTAGAATCAAAGACAGTTTGGGGCGCACCCTGTACATCTAAACAAGTGAACTTAGCTGTAGTTACCAAATGAGTACGCTCTTTGCTAAATTGTTTCTCAATCTGAAGGATACGCTTTTAATAATTTTATCGCTATTAATTAAAGTTGGTTCTTTTAATAATTATCACATTAGTCCAGGTGCTAGATTCTCTAACTGGAAACAAGCGAAGATTTTATCTTTGCCATTTAGCCACCGTCTTTTAGACCCATTTTTTAAAAGTATTTTCTTGTTAACTTTAGTTTTAGTTAAATTTGCAAATACATTCTTTAACTAAACGCAATGAATTTTTAAGGAATAAATTTAAGGAATGGATAAAAAACATGGATTAGAAGAACAATGGTTTTTCTAATCCAACTATAAATAAAACATAACTTATTCAAAAGTACGCCCTATCTATTCTCACGTCTTAAAATTAGACACATTATATTTACCTCAAAGAATTTTCTGTTAATGCTAATTTTTTTGAATACGTATATTCATATACATAATTTAACTGCATGCAATAATCTCTAAAAAAAGGGTAAACAACCAGATGTTCCAACTATAATTTAAAAAGATTTATTCTAAAATACGTACGTCCCATTATAACATTTGAAAGTCATGAATGTCAATACCCTTGAACATAAGATAAGTGAGTCAGCAAAAAACAATAATAAAAGTGTCTCGCTATATTTATTTAGTTTCATTGCGATTATATTCATCACATCGATTCCTGCGTTAGTTCGAAACAAATAACAAAACCATCATGTCTTATTCCTTGTCATTAGATCGATTTGTTGGTAAAGTGGCTGTTGTAACTGGAGCATCTGCCGGTATAGGAAAAGCGATTGTTGAGGCACTAGTGAACCAAGGAGTAATAGTAGCAGCCATTGCCAGAAGACTGGAACGACTTCAAGAACACGCAAAGCAGTTGAGTGGCAAAAAAGGTAGATTGCATCCTTATCAATGTGACATCACGAATCAAGAGCAAATACTGGCCACTTTCAAGAAGATAACCTCAGACTTAGGTCCCATCCATATTTTGGTTAATAATGCTGGTTTGTCACGAGCCACAAACATAATCGGCGGAGACATTGACAAATGGAAACTGACCATAGATACCAACCTGCTGGGAGCTGCTATTTGTATAAGAGAGGCTATTGCAAGTATGAAAGACAAAAACATCAAAGGGCATGTCATAAACATTAACAGTATAGCTGGCCATGCCGTTCCAGACATGGCCTTTCTAAACATTTACGCAGCCACTAAGCATGCTCTCACGGCTCTCACTGAAACTGTCAGGTTGGAAATTAACAGAGAAAAGTTACCAATCAAAATTACTAGCATCAGTCCGGGTTATGTCAAGACTGAATTCGCTCTGGCACTTATGGAAGGTGACGCAGCACCAAAGGAATGGAATCTGGATGCCAGGCCGGGTCTGGAAAGTAACGATTTGGCAGATGCAGCTTTGTATGTGCTCTCTACACCCGAACACGTTAATGTGAAGGAGCTTACTGTAATCGTTCAAGGTGCTAAAACGTAGAGCACAGATGATCAATTATTAATAGAATATGTCACATAGAGAATAGATTTATAGAACATCGTATTAAATAATTTACTTATGGCTTAAAAATTACGTGGTTTTAATAAAAAGCTTCAGTGGCTGCACCTATACAATATGTATGGCTTTCTATGACCATGTGAAAATACACAACTTTTGTCATATCTTGCCGAAAACGTAACTTTCGCCTCTTGCGAGAGAAAATCTCATAGCTTTAACTTTCGCCTCTAGTGACGAAAGTAAGTTGTTCGAATTTCGCCTGTATATCGCCTATTAAATGCGATTCAACTAGTTTAATCTTGTAAAACATCATGGAAAATGGTAATATCACACAAAAACATGTATATTTTGCCCCACGGGACCTTCAAAATTTCGCCAAACTGAACTCAGTGAAATTTTGATTTTGACAATGACGTGCCTTAGTTTCTGGAAGAACACTCGGTAGAGATTATTTATTATTTTTAAAGTTAATGAGGACCTAATGTTAGCATAGTCGAAGAAAAAGTGTACTGTTTTACTCGTCAATAAAGTATTTTCTTTTGCAAGAGAACAGTTTACCATCCGAGGGGAAGTTTACCATCCGATGCTTGGTAATGTTCTTTATTTTTGTCACTCATTAAACAATACACTATATTGTTTCTTTCTCATTTGGTTACATCATTCTGGGTGATCCGCTTAACTTGAGAAAGTGATATGTTTCAAAAACGTCGCATTTTGTGAAAAGATATGTGCCGGTTTTTGATATTTACTAGGTTTCAACATCATAAAAAGCTGAGATCAAAAACTAAACGGCGGATATTCCAATTAATCTGAACTAAACCGCTAGATTGGCCTTGGAATCGAAAATATAGCTTATAGTATCTTTTCTAACTTAAATTCCGCCAAAGTCGCCATCAAATTTTTGAAAGTTTAAAGACGTCGATCAAAAACTACGATTTAAAAGAATTTCAAATTAAATATTTTTAAATGAGAAAGGTTTCAATGCCTGTATTCACCCACATTTCCATACTATTGAATAGCATAGTCTGTAACGAGTGTGGAATGAATTCTTACGAGTTTTGGACTATAATTTCTCTAAAACTATCTATTTTTTAATTTTTTCTTTTCACAAAAGTTTCCACCAAATCACCCATCAGTATCATAAATTTCCAGATCTAGCAAAATTTCAGCAGACCTGGCAACACTGCCCAGTGATAACAGAAGGCTGTGAGCAGTTTTCATTTGAAGATTATCTTCATCTATTACGAATTAATATTCTGTAATAAGGGATAAAATGAATACATTTTGCAATCATATTTAGATTCGGAATTGTTAGAGAAAAAAAAATTTTGGCACTTCCGGAGACATGGATATGCATCACTCGCGAATTATTTGTTCCAGCTTTTGCAGACTGTACAAGAGTTGTAAGCATTTTTTTTTCTCAAAATCTCACCAATCTACATTTTTTTCTCAATATGAAAGAAGTACATTTAATCAGGTACCGCAACTTTTTTTAAGAAAGAAACGGTTATTTTGTGTCATGTTTCGTTTAACATTTATTCCTTTATTATTTTTTTTTATAATTTTTATTATAAACTGTTTTATATAATTTATATATATTTTTTTATAATTAGTGACTATTCCAGATTTTTTCTTTTGGTATGTTTCGTACTTTTTTATTTTTAGTGCTCTTTTTTTTATATTTTTCTTTTTTATATATATTTATATATTTTTTTTTATAATTTTCTTTTTTCATTTCTTATTTTGTGTCATTACTTTTTTTCAATGTATCTTAATTGTACTTTTTATTAGCTTGTTATTCTTTCTAGGTATTATTACTAAAAATATTACCATTAATAAATCCCGATTGTTGATTTTTTTTTTTGGCTAGATATTTGCTCGAAATAGAGCATTTTCAACTTGTGAAAAATTTTATTTTTAATAAAAAAATCTGTGGTTAGAAAAGGGTTATCTTTTAGCAAACGTTTGAAAAGTTTTAAATTATTTTGGCCTAAAACTAAAAATATTTCAAATTTATGTCCTCCGGACATATTTTTTCTATAATGTCGAGTATATAAAACGTACTCAAAGAGCACAGGAATCATACTCCTTCACGAGACCTACCAAACTTGACGCACTTTCGGCCAAAAACAGAACTTTCTTTAGGGGAATATACAGCAATTTTTCTGTACCTTCATTCTGGTCATTTAAATTATTATTTATTTATCCATTTAAATTATTATTATTACGTCATATTATTCAATTGCCATTATGGTTTAATTCACACCCAAGTCGAAATTAAAAAAATTGTCTTATTTCTTGTATCTAGATCGTTTTGAGTTCATCACATCATACTAAATCGATTTCAGCATGGTCTCAAGGCTCTTACCATTGTATTTGAATCTAATAGTAAGTCAGTGGCACTTATGATGGTGTTCACTAGATGTCACTGAAGCCTAGTGACATCATCATTTTAGACAAATATTTCAAGGCCGTTTAATTTCCGGCGTTGTTGCAATTGTAATTTATGCAATACTGACTTCACGTCAGCTAGACAAAGATCTCCGAAATGCTCCTTGCTCTCTTTGCCTGCAGTCATATTTTTCATGGTATGTCACAGTTTATTTTTTATTTACAATTCATAATTGCTACATTTTTATGGATATTGTAGCAAAAAAAGCTCGATATTTGGGCTAATTAATGAAGCAGCCGGGAAAGGTAAACTTTATGTCCGATCAAAAAAACTGGTTTTCTTTGAAAAAAATTACTGCAGGTGATAGATTAAGCTTACCTCTTTCATATTAATTGCGGATAAATGCACTTTTTTTAGATTATTTAAGAAAATTTTACTTATTTTGGCAACTTCGATTACATTCAAAATAACATTGATTACGTTCGAAATAGCTGGTTTTTCTTTAATTACCGCATGCAATTGGCCAACCTTACCTCTATCGTATTAAGTGGTGGTAAATATGTGTTTTTGTTTTAATAATTAAAGAAAATTGTAATTTTTTTGGCATCAATAAATTACTAATATTGGGAGCTTGGTTTTGAGGTTTTCACACTAGTCTTGCGGCTGTCACCTATTAGACCAGCTAGGTTGCCAGTTCCTCTCTCAATGTCCAGAACTAGGCCTTTTCGGAAGCAGTTAGTAAGTATGCATCGGATCCCACAATGGTCCCTAAGTTCTTTGCTTTTGGTTAAGTTGATTCAGATCAGTTTAGTTATGTTTTTCCTTTGGTTCAGTTAGCTCAGTTAAACCTGTCTTTTACGGAGGCCTGTGCGGGGCGCCTTTCGACCTGTTAGTTAGGTTAATTCAGTTTTACTTTGTATTTGGTTACTTCAGGTTAGTTCAGTTTTGTTGTTTCTTTGGTTAGGTTAGCTTTAGCCCTTTAGGCCCGCTACAGAGCCTGTCGATTGCTACACATTAAGTGTGGGCTCTGTTGGTTAGGTTAGTTCAGTTTTGCTTTGCCTGTGGTTAGTTCAATTCTGTTCTTCCTTTGGTTAGGTTAGTTTAGTTATGTTTTCCTTTTATTTGGTTTCTCCAGCCTTACATGTTCTTTATGGCGGCCCGTCAGGGCCGCCTCTGCTCCTTGTTGCAGCGGCCCTTAAAGAGCCGCTACAAAGCCTTTGCTTGCTACACATTAAGTGTGTTAGGTTAGTTCAGTTTTACTTTCCTTTTGGTTAGTTCAGGTTAGTTCAGTTATGCTTTTCCTTTGGTTTGATCATTTCAGTTGTAGTTGTCTTTTAGGCCCGCGTCTGCTTTTTGTTTCAGCAGCTCTTTAGGGCCATTACGGAGCATGTTGATTGCTGCATACAAATGTGGGCTCTGTTGGTTATGTTAGTTCAGTTTTGCTTTGCCTTTGGTTAGTTCAGTTATTTTTTTCCTTTGTTTAGGTGAGTTTAGTTGTTTTTCCTTTGGTTTGGTTACAACCAAAACTTTTTTGTCCTTTCAGGTAAATGTAAGGTTTTGATTTATTTAAAGATAGTTTTGGTTGGTTCAGGTAAGCTCAGTCTGGTTGAACTAATAACCTAATGGGCCGCTATGAGCTATAATTTCATTGGTTTGTTAAGATAGGGCAGTTAAGATTAGTTGAGATATTTCTTTTTTTTTCTTCATTTACGTAACATTTGGCAACGTTGCGTATTCGTCTTGTCGACAATTGACAAGAAATGTTTTGACATTTATCGTAGTTTGGAATACAGTTGTAACTTTTTTCCTTCAGTCAGTTTTTTTTTCATTTTTTTTTTAGATTTTGCAAAAGAATATTCACTCGCACTTAATATGAAAGAGGTAAGTTTAATCTACTACCTGCAGTAACCTTTTTCAAGAAAAAAACGTTTTTCCTAACGTAATCAAAGTTATTTTCAACGTAATTGAACTTACCAAAATGAGTAAAATTTTATTAAATTATAAAAAAAAGTGTATTTATCCGCACTTAATATGAAAGAGGTAAGTATAATCTATCACCTACTGTAATTTTGTTTAAGAAAAAACGGTCTTTTTGAGCGGACATAATATTTATCATCCCCGAAGTAGCCGATAAATAACTCAATAAGTACCAAAATGTCTTCGCCTGCTCCCGTTACTTAAAACAGTGGTGAACAGAGAAGTGAGTGAATCTAATGGCGCAAAAACTCTGGGAATCTTATAGATATTGGAGCAAAAAAGCTGGATATTTCGGCTAGTTAATGAGGCAGCCGATAAATAACTAAAAAAGCTGCTGCCCGGCTGCCGTTACTTAGAACAATTGTGAACAGTGAACTAAGTGAACCTAATGTCGCGGAAACCAAATTAATCATATGTGACAAGTTTCAGGATGTCCCTTACTTCTTACAAAGCAGGGAGTTTTTTTACGAGCAAATCAACACAAAATTAAGATATTATAATGTTAAAGACTAGTAAGACAAATCCTTGTAATTTCAGTTATTATATAGGCTAAATGGATGATAGTATGAAACAAAAGCAATGACTGGTTTTCCAGATGGTTTCACCTGTACCTATATGATACTAGGGAACTAGACCTATAGAGGTTTGGAGGATCAATGGACAACCATTGTTTATGTTAGCGTTAGGGAGATAGGTACCCTTAAGAATGACCTTACAACTACAGTGTCACACATACTTTCAAGCTAAACACCAATAACTTTCTGTTATTTATTAAAACCCAGAACAGTTAAAAATGTAGCTCAAGGGGTGGCCACTCTTGAGTTCTTCGCGTTTGCACTCACAGTACCAATTTGAGCTATATGCCCAATAAATATACACTGGATTAGTACAACAGGTAGAGGACAAAAAAAACTCTATCTTATAATGAAAAATGCCGACGTTTCGACTAAATTTAGTCTTCCTCAAGTCTATCTTCTATGAAGGGAGATAGTCAAGCCAATATATCTATCACCAGCAGTGATGGGCGCGTAGACAATAACATTTATCTACATGCTAAATGTCACGTAGAAAATGTATATGTATATCCCAACATTACACACAAACCAGATCCAACAACTTCGGAAATTCTTTCCTAGTAAACAAACATCTCTTCACCAAGCAGTCTGCAAGGCTAACAAAGATTATACACTCCTTGATCCAGTATTCACAGTTAACCACCTATTGGATACTTGTGCCGCAGCTCAAAACGTACAAGAAATACTTCATGCATGGACAACAAAGCAGCTGCATGAAAAGCATAGATACAAACTACAGCACGACCACGTATCACAAAGTATCTCTTATAAATGGCTCAAGGATGGAAGATTGTTCCCTGAGACGAAAGGATTTCCCCTTGCAATCCAGGATCAGGGGATAACAAAGCGAAATTACCAAAAATACATAATGAAGACTCTAGCGAGCCTTATCACTGGTAGATGCAATTTCTTAGCAGGCACCGAATATAGGGACAGACACAACATGGGAGGAAAAATTATCCGTCAGGCACTCACAAGGACCTATACATTCACCACAGAGGAGATATCATACTACAAGTACTCTCCAACGACAATCATAGACACAAGGGAATAGAATTGTGCAACTAGTGTTGAAAATTGCACTTTTCACACGAGGGTGACGGTTGAACACGAGCCGTAGGCGAATGATATAACGTCGCAAGAGTATGAAAAGAAGTGAGCTAATGAGCTAGAAAATGAGCTGGATTGTGTAAACATTCGTAATTTCTTTCAGCATAAAAAATATTTTGTAAAAATCAAGCTCTTCTTCGACAAACTATTGCTTACCAGGAATGTTTCTATATTTAAATAATTGAATAGTGAGCGGCAATATTTGTATCGCATCTAGCAAAACGGATGCAGATGAAATTGTGATAAGAAACACCATACACCACTCTGCCCTTTTGCACATTTCCTTAATATCCATTATCGTTTTTTCTGCCAAGCCAACAAAGTTCCAAGAAAACTGTCTAGCGAAAACTGTCCTTAGAGAAGTCCATGTCTCAAAGCGGGTTAAACCAAAGACAGCCTGAATGTTTAACTAAAAACATGTACGTTTCTTCCCATACTAAAAAAAAAGGTTGTTTTAACTTACTGGTATTGAAACAATTACAATAAAGCCGTAGTGAAACCAAAAGTTTTGACTACCTTCTTGGAAAATCCATATGGTCAGAGTAACGGTAGATGCTGTGATAATAATTAAACTTATAAACATGTAGTAGTATACGACATTATACATGAATAGAGTTAAGACTCTTAAGGTAAAAGGGAGGTGCCTGTCCATATTTCCAGCTAGAAGAATTAACATTAAAAGTAATTTAATTTTTATAGTAAAATAAGTATCAGGACCCACAAATATCATTTACATCGCTGTGTTTTTTACTAAGACTAGATCAAAAGATACACATTTCTTTGATCTTTTTCACATTTAATGCTATGGGTTCTGACAAAAAGTTCTATTACTTATTGACTAGTTAGAAAAAAAAATCATTAAGAGTCTTAAACCAAAAAAGCAAAACAATTGAATAAGAATAAATGTTAAGAAGTTAGTAATTAGGTTTTCGGGAAACGTTTATCTACTTAAGCGGCTTTTGTTGGAAGGACACGCAAAGTTCCATTAAGGTTTATTGTCTTCAAAACATGAAGTTTGCATGCGATTATCTACTAAATCCGAAATAATATGTAATAAGGTTAATTACTATATACCCATTAATAAAGTTGCACTCAGGCGTTAGTTGTTTTCTGCAGTACCCGCTGGTCTGGTAACTAATTTGGTGGCCCTCAGAAGGATGTACGGAATGCTACTTGAAGCTATACAACATTACATCCAGGTTAGCCGAGGCTAGTGATGAGGTTTACTAGAGTATTGAAACGTTTATGCTTCATAGCTTGAATATGGCGAGGAGCTTTGGAAGGAAATCCTCAGAGTGTCCGATTGCAAACACACGGTTTTCAACACCCATCAGATATATCCAGACAGCTTGGCATTAGAGCTTGGACAAGCCTGCGCTAAAGTGACCGGAGCTTCTTACGACAAGTTTTTGGCTTATTTTGGAAAATGTTTTTTCAGATTTACCTCAAAGTTTGGGTATTTCTACAGCCTATAACGATGCCTGTAATTTAGCGGTACATTTTTAGTTATGATGCAACGATCAAAGCCACTGGTCGGTATTTCACAGAGTTTCTAGAGAGCGTTGATAACATTCATCATCAGTTCTCGTTCACCTATCCCAAGATGAAGAGTCCTTCGATGTATTTAACGAATATCGATGAGAATGGTTGCGTTCTGGTATACAGGAGCAGCAGACCTGGTTATACGAAATATTTAATGGGTAAGTTTGTTGTTAATCGTATTACGTGTGAAATATCCCTGGTATACGCTAGGGATGTCCCAAGCTGAGAAAAGATCGATATTCTCAATCGATCCAAAATCGCAATCAACGAGATCGATTCTAAAAAAAATCGAACAAGAAACATCGATCTTCAATCAAATCGATTTACCATTCATCCACTAACGAGTGAAGATGAGTTTGAGGAGTTTATAATTTTTATAAAATAAAACCATTAAATGATTAGTTTGTTAAACTTACAAAGAACAGTATTTTTTTATTTTTCGATGGTATAAAAGGTGTTGTTTATAAAATACTACCGAAAAATACTTTGTTTACCATGTACATGGTATGAAAGGTTAGAACTTGATGAGTTTTAATTCATATTTCCGAAGCCTGGTGGAGATTAATTAATAAAGTTTGGTATGTTACAATAAGTTTTGCATGCGGTATGCCTTCTGTGCAAACAAAATAGATATGAACACATTTGTACAGGTTAGTTCTGAGAAAGTCATAGAAACATTTGTCCAGGCTGGTGATACAAGAGGGTAATGTGTAAAAAAACACCTAAACTTTTTTGTGTGTAAATATAATGACAATTTATTGAAAAAATTGGTAAATCTGAAGATTTTCACATAAAAAAGGTATTCTTGTTGAAAGCGCCATCTGCAATATTTCTCGCGAAAAATGCATTTTATTGTGAAGGTTAACACCATTTTAGGAAATATGCTTTAGGATCACTACTGCAAGTTCAGTATAAATTTTCGTTTCAAGATAAAACAAGAAAGTTTTTGACAGATAAACAATGCAATCTACGTCAAATCAAAAGTTTAAACTTCAAACTAAAGTGAACTGAACTTGTAAAAGTGGCACTTAGGGAATATACCTTCATCTCCTGTAAATGGAAAATGGAAAACAAAAAGCAAAGGATTTCTTATTTCATGTTTCTGTACGGATTTTGGAGATTAGTCAGCATCTGGAGAAAGGTACTACCCTTGAATAAAAACTGATTAAAAACTAGCTGAAATATCCAGGTTTTTTGCTCCAATATCTAGAAGATTTAAAGATTCCCTGGTTTCCGCGCCATTAGATTCACTCACTTCTCTGTTTACCACTGTTTTAAGTAACGGCAGCAGGCGAAGGCATTTTGGTGCTTATTGAGTTATTTAGCGGCTGCTTCATTAATTAGCCCAAATATCGAACTTTTTTTGCTCCAATATCCATAAAAATGTAGAAATTATGAATTGTAAATAAAAAAAACTATGACATACCATGACAAATACGACTGCAGGCAAAGAGAGCAAGGAGCATTTCGGAGATCTTTGTCTAGCTGACGTGAAGTCAGTATTACGTAAATTACAATTGCAACAACGCCGGAAATTAAACGGCCTTGAAATATATGTCTAAAATGATGATGTCACTAGGCTATAGTGACATCTAGTGAACACCATCATAAGTGCCATTGACTTACTATTAGATTAAAATAAGATGGTGTTACTTTACACAATACATTTTTTAAGTAGAAATCTTCAGATTTTTCTAATAAATTGTCAATATGTCATCATATGGACATTGACGTATCAATCAAGCATTTTTTCTCAACATGTCACACATAAATATTTAACTTATTTTTTCTACAAACGTCAAATAATGACGCATTTTACGCTTTCATTTGACAAACGAAAACCTAGCCTTTTTTGAGGATCAGAATGTGAGTTTATTTTCCGCGCGTTGCCCAGGACAGCAAGCGAAAAAGATTTTTTCGCTTGCTGTCAATAGCAACTACCACCACTCAACCAATTATTAAAGACGTCATTGCCACTTTGATTTAAATTTTCAGATTGTGTCTTCAGTTATGCTCAGTTGTGATTCACATTATTTGAAAT
Source organism: Taphrorychus bicolor (assembly GCA_951812265.1). Classification (NCBI taxonomy): domain Eukaryota; kingdom Metazoa; phylum Arthropoda; class Insecta; order Coleoptera; family Curculionidae; genus Taphrorychus; species Taphrorychus bicolor. The sequence goes on along the minus strand of OX638297.1, from coordinate 44,800,638 downwards.
TGATCGTTTGCAGAAAAAACGTTGTATGCATTACGAGCAAAAAGTAACTTTTTTGCTCTCGAGTGATTGCCGTTCTCCGCGTCGCGTTGGCTTCTCGTCGTAAAAAAGTTGTACTTTTCGCTCTTAATACATAAATAACTATTTTTATACGTTACTACCTTGTATCACCCACTCCTGGACAAATCGCAGAAAAGACATATGTTTCGGAAATATTAATCAAAAACCATCCTCAAGATCTAACCTTTACTTAATCTGTATATGGTTAACAAAGCATTTTTCAATATATATGTTAAAATAGTTATTTATGTATTAAGAGCGAAAAGTACAACTTTTTTGCTCGGAGAGTGAAGTTTGCCGCTCGACGCGAAGCGGAGAGCGGCAATCACTCGAGAGCAAAAAAGTTACCTTTTGCTCGTAATGCATACAACGTTTTTTCTGCAAACGATCAATTTCAAATAATGTGAATAGCAACTGTGCATAACTGAAGTCACAATCTGAAAATTTAAATCAAACTGACAATGACGTTTTAAATATTTGGTTGAGTGGTGGTAGTTGCTATTGACAGCAAGCGATAAAATCTTTTTCGCTTGCTGTCCTGGGCAACGCGCGGAAAAGTAAACTCACATTCTGATCCTCAAAAATGGTTAGGTTTTCGTTTGTCTAATGAAAGCGTAAAATGCGTCATTATTTGATGTTTGTAGAAAAAAAAAATTTTCGTCACTTCTTTCTTTATATAAAGTTTTCGGAGCCTTGAATAAGTGGTTACATTTATGGTACTATTTTCCGAAACACCTTGTATATATACATAGTTAAGGCTTTTCATTAAGTCTTTCGGTATAGGTGGCCATGGAAATCTGACAGATTACTCCCTGTATAAAATTTAAACGTTGTCAGTGTTTTTGGTTAAATTTTTAAAATTTAAAAGTTAGAAAATACTGTCGTTATCAAAAATGTTGGTGTCAGAGCTTAATAAAAATAAAAGCTGCAAGGAACATAAATAAAACTATACAAAACCCAATATGTTAAAAGAAAGTTGGTTAATCCTCAAAATTAAGGAAGAATTTATATTCTGGGGTTTATAAATTGTGGTACGCCGATGACGTACACGACTGAGTCATGACTCTAAATGATTAGTAATGAAAATGTTTTTCATTTACTTTGATTGGTTGCATATTAAACTGTTGCAAATAGTTTCCAGCGATTCTGCAGCTAATGGCGGCAATCTCTGTCAGTTGGAAGTTGGAAACGTCATTTTGGATGCTCAGTAATTAAAAGCAATTTACATAAATACGTATAATACACCCATAAGACACCAACTACTATTCTTAGCAATAAGTGCTCTCTAGTAAAAATTATAAAAAAAACGACGTTCGATATTGGAAATAAAATTTGATTTTCGTTTCACATTCAAATTAATCTATTTTTTGGTAAAAATAATCGATCGAATAAAGCATGTACGATTCGAATCGATAAATATCGAGTCGAATCGTACGTGCATAGTATGTACGCCCTTAATTGCCGTTTAACTTTTTTTTAACTTTACGGCATATTCAAACAACTTTTTCACAAGTTTTTATAATGTTACTGACCAAAAACCCTGAAATTATTCATAGCATGCTAGAGACCTACACATACATTTACTTATTTATAAAAGTTTTCAATCGTGTAAAGCTGGCATCGTCTGGCAATTAGTTTTTGTAAATGGGCAATGAAAAAAAAGACCTTACATGTAACCTTCATGTTTATCATCAAATGTTTTCAAAAACAAAAATAGATATAAAACAGTATTTTTTCCCAGCTTTCATTTGTACTTAAACCCATAAAATATAAACAGTGGAACCCACTTTCTGCTAATGGACTGTGAGCCAGTGACCGTTTAGTTTTAGTCATTTTAGAAAAACAGAAAATGTTCTCCTCCGCTTAATTTGTTATCACAAATAAGGGAATGGATCTCCAGCTGGCGCACTTCCGGGGTGTGTACCTGCGGCAGCCTCTTCGACACGTAAAAAAATAATAAAAAAAAACTTATTTTAGAAAAGGTTAAACTTTGTTGACATGTTTATTATGTTGTAAACAAATAGAAAAACGTATCCAGCTGACTTGAGAGTGGTAGATTATGCCCCAGCTGGTCATTTTAACTAGTGAAAAATATGCATTCTGTGAACTGATAACAGAAAAGCTGAAATTTGGTAAACTACTAGTTAACTTAACAAATGAAACAAAAAATATCTAGCTTTATATTAGTGTGGGAAAAGTGTCCAGTTGCTGCCATCAAAGAGACAACGCTGTCCGCGTGGTCAACATGCGCTGCATCTTTGATTTTATCAGCTAGATACTTGGATTCACTCTTATCGGTCTAGGCGTTCTTAAGTTCTACGGGGTCAAAGTTGAAAAATGTGAAAAAAGTTGTAACTCCCCCCCTTGGATATTTTCAAAAAAAATCGGTTTTTTTTTTGCATTTGCATCTACGGAACTTTCGATGGTGGGAGGTGAAAGAAGACATCAAGAAGAGGACAAAACAGTTGAATTCACTCCAATCGGTCCAGGCGTTCTCAAGTTACAGGGGGTCAAAGTTGAGAACTGTGAAAAAAGTCGTATTACCCGCTTGGGACATTTTCAAAAAAGAAATCGGATTTTTTTTGCTGTTTTTGATCGGAATGGCTCGTTTACAGTAACAAACTCAATTCGAATAAATTTGCCCTATAAAGAGGTTTTTAAAAATAGTCCAAAAACGCCACTCTAAATGTGCCTAAAAATCAATCTCCGAAGGGTCTATCGCCGAAAATATTGCACCTACGGAACTTCCGATGGTGACAGGTGAAAGATGGCATCAAGAAAAGAACAAGACAGTAGGATTCACTCTAATCGGTCCAGGCGTTCTTAAGTTACAGGCCGTCAAAATTGAGATATGTGAAATAAGTCGTAACACCTTCCCCCCTTTGAACATTTTTAAAAAAAATTCGGAAATTTGTTATTGCTGTTTTTTGATCGGAAGGGCATGCTTGCAATCCCCTAAGAACGTAACAAACTCAATTCGAATGGAATTTCACCAAATGCATATTTTTGACATATTCACGTGACCAGCTGGGGCGTAATCCCCCACTCTCAAGTTAGTTGGATACGTTTTTCTATTTGTTTACAACATAATAAACATGTCAACAAGTTTTTTTTTATTATTTTTTTATGTGTCGAAGAGGCTGCCGCAGCTACACCCCTCGGCAGTGCGCCAGCTGGAGATCCATTCCCTTATTTGTGATAACAAATTAAGCGTAGGAGAACATTTTCAGTTTTTTTAAAATGACTAACACTAAACGGTCGCTGGCTCCCAGTGTATAATCTGTTTAGATTTTATCGAAAGTAATTTGCCACATATTTTGATGCATTAATAGTAATTACATTAGTGCGGGTGCTAATTCTCTAACTGGACAGTAAAAAAGATTCCATCTTTGTCACTTGATCAGCGTCTTTAAACTTAGGCACATATCTCTTTCAAGAAATTTTTGATTAACCCTTTTTTAAATACTTTAGTGTTCGAATATATTATTTAACTAAACTCAATAAATGTTTGGAAATGTATTATAAAAAAACATCTATGAATGTGTTTTGAAGGCCATCATTGTTAGTAATGCAAACCATGCTGGAATAAGATAAGAAAACCAGAGGAAGATAGATAAGAAAAGAAGTTAATAGGTCTCGTTATACTTATTTAATTGCATTGTGGTTCAACTCATGACCGATCGTTTTAAAATAGTTAACAAAAAACCATCATGTCTTATTCCTTATCATTAGATCGATTTGTTTGTAAAGTGGCCGTTGTAACTGGAGCATCAGCCGGTATAGGAAAAGTGATTGTTGAGGCACTAGTGAAGCAAGGAATAATAGTGGCAGCCATTGCCAGAGGACTAGAACGACTTCAAGATCACGCAAAGCAGCTGAGCAAAGAAAAAGGTAAATTACATCTTTACCAAGGTGACGTCACAAGCCAGGAGCAAATTCTGGCCACTTTCAAGAAGATAACCTCAGACTTAGGTCCCATCTATATTTTGGTTAATAATGCTGGTTTATCGCGAGCCACTAACATAAAAGACGGAGACATTGACAAGTGGAAGCTGACCATAGATATCAACCTGCTGAGAGCTGCTATGTGCATAAGAGAGGCTGTTGCAAGTATGAAAGAAAATAATATTAAAGGACATGTCATAACCAATAATAGTGTAGCTGGTCACGTCGTTCAGGATTATGCATTTTTTAACGTTTATTCAGCTACTAAGCATGGGCTCACGGCTCTCACTGAAACTGTCAGGTTGGAAATTAACAGAGAAAAATTACCAATCAATATTACTAGCATCAGTTCGGGTTATGTCAAGACAAAAATAAAACTACTTATAATAAATCTCGATTTTATTTGATTATTTCCTGAAGGATTTTTATAACAAATTTATGTAAAATCAGTCTAAATATTTGGCATCTGTTACAACCGATATTACAACGAGGAGCGACCAATTCTAGCCAACTGCATACCCTGTGTAAAAGTAAGTAAATCGTTAAAAAAAACAAAAATTTTAACGAATAAGTGAAGTGCTACACATCGTTAAATCTGTAATAAAAACGTCTTTAAATTTTTAATATTCAACTGTAAGAGCCATATTTTAAAAATTGAACTTAATGATGCCTAAGAAAAGTCGAAACGTCGGATTAAAAATTAAACATCACCGTAATGCAGATTGCAGAAAAATTGCCAGCAAGAATATGCAATTTAAAATAAACCAACGCTTCGATTACGTTAAGGAAGAAACAAAAAACGATTTTCGTAGAATTCGGTTTTTTCGAATATTTAAAAAAATTAAACCTCGAATGCAGTCCAGGGTGTTTCAATTACAAGACCCAACTTATCGAAATACGCTGCATATTAAAATAGTTTTGTTAGTTTTTTCCCTTTTCTGTTTTCCCTTTTGTTTCTAATTTCTTTTTGATTTGCTGTAACTTATATATTAATGGTTGCCACGTTGACCGTCTGAATTCTTGGGCCCTTATAGTAATATTGATGGTTGTTTTCCCGGGATGTAGTCCAAGTGCAAGCACCTGCGGCAACTTATTTAACAAAGGACCACATCCCAAGAAAACAGCCATCCTTATATATTAATTGCTTTTTCATGCTTTATAAGTGGATATTGGATATTGGTTTCTATTTTCATAACTTTTTAAGTGGCTTAGTTTTGAATCTTACACGAGGAGTGGAAGACAACTAACTCTAATTATAAACAACGCAATGCAATTTTTGCTAAATTGTTCCTCATTCTGAAGGATACGCTTTTAATGATTTTATCGCTAGTAATTAAAGTTTGTTCTTTTAATAATTATTACATTAGTCCAGGTGTTAGGTTCTCTAACTAATTGGAAACAAGAGAATATTTTATCTTTGCCATTTGGCCACCGTCTTCTAGACCCACTTTTTTAAAGTATTTTCTTGTTAACTTTAGTTTTAGTTAAATTTGCAAATACATTCTTTAACTAAACGCAATTAATTTTTAAGGAATGGATAAAAGACATGGATTATAAATACAACAAGACTTATTCAAAATTACGCAGTATCTATTCTCACGTCTTAAAATTAGACACATTACATTTACCTCAAAGATATCTGTTAATGCTAATTTTTTTTTAAAACGTATTCATATACATAATTTAACTGCATGCAATAATATTTTTAAAAAATGGTAAAAAAACCAGATGTTAGAACTATAATTTAAAAAGATTTATTCTAAAATACGTACGTCCCATTATTACATTTGAAAGTCATGAATGTCAATACACTTGAACATAAGATAAGTGATTCAGCAAAAAACAATAATAAAAGGGTCTCCCTATATTTATCTAGTTGCATTGCGATTATATTCATCACATCGATTCCTGCGTTAGTTCAAAACAAATAACAAAACCATCATGTCTTATTCCTTGTCATTAGATCGATTTGTTGGTAAAGTGGCTGTTGTAACTGGAGCATCTGCCGGTATAGGAAAAGCGATTGTTGAGGCACTAGTGAACCAAGGAGTAATAGTAGCAGCCATTGCCAGAAGACTGGAACGACTTCAAGAACACGCAAAGCAGTTGAGTGACAAAAAAGGTAGATTGCATCCTTATCAATGTGACATCTCGAATCAAGAGCAAATACTGGCCACTTTCAAGAAGATAACCTCAGACTTAGGTCCCATCCATATTTTGGTTAACAATGCTGGTTTGTCACGAGCCACAAACATAATCGGTGGAGACATTAACAAGTGGAAACTGACCATAGATACCAATCTGCTGGGAGCTGCTATTTGCATAAGAGAGGCTGTTGCAAGTATGAAAGAAAATAATATTAAAGGACATGTCATAAACATTAACAGTGTATCTGGTCACGCCGTTCAGGATTTGGAATTTTTTAACGTTTATTCAGCTACTAAGCATGGGCTCACGGCTCTCACTGAAACTGTCAGGTTGGAAATTAACAGAGAAAAATTACCAATCAAAATTACTAGCATCAGTCCGGGTTATGTCAAGACTGAATTCGCTCTGGAACTTATGGAAGGTGACGCAGCACCAAAGGAATGGAATCTGGATGCCTGGCTGGGTCTGGAAAGTAACGATTTAGCAGATGCAGCTTTGTATGTGCTCTCTACACCCGAACACGTTAATGTGAAAGAGCTTATTGTAAGCGTTCAAGGTGCTACATTCTAGAGCACAGATGATCAAATATTGAAGAATACTGAGAATAGATTTATAGAGCATCGTATTAAATAATTTACTTATGGCTTAAAAATTACTTGGTTTTAATAAAAAGCTTCAGTGGCTGCACCTATACAATATGTATGTCTTCCTATGACCGTGTGAAAATACACAACTTTTGTCATATTTTGCCCTAGCCGAATACGTAACTTTCGCCTCTTGTGAGACAAAATCTCATAGCGTTAACTTTCGCCTCTAGTGACGAAAGTAAGTTGTTCTAATTTCGCCTGTATATCGCCTATTAAATGCGATTCAACTAGTTTAATCTTGTAAAACATCATGGAAAATGGTAATATCACACAAAAACATGTATACTCCCCACCGGACCTCGGAAGAGCAAATAAACATTTTCAAAATTTCAACAAACTGAACTTAGTGTAATTTTAATTTTGACAATGACGTCCCTTATTTTCTGGGAGAACACTCGGTAGAGATTATTTCTAAAGTTAATGAGGACCTAATGTTAGCATAGTCGAAGACAAAGTGTACTGTTTTACTCGTAAATAAATCATTTTCTTTTGCAAGAGAACAGTTTACCATCCGAGGGGAAGCCATGCTTGATAATGTTCTCTATTTTTGTCACTCATTAAACAATACACTATTATTGTTTCTTTCTCATTTGGTTACATCATTCTGGACGGTTCGCTTAACTTGAGAAAGTGATATGTCCGGAAAACGACGCGTTTTGTCAAGAAATTTGTCTGTTTTTGACGTTGCCGTGGTTAGATTTTCAATATCATAGTAAGCTGAAACCAAAAACTATATGCTGTTTCAGTATTTTCTGCATCTCGTTAGCCTTGGAAATTTGACATATTGCACCCTGTATAAAATAGCTGACGCTGATATTGATTTCTAATTAATTTGAAGTTACTATTGCTTGAATCTTACTAAATATTACAAAAACTAATTTAAAATATGTTTTTCCCACGACCCCTTACGAAAGCAAACATAACATTCGGAGATGCACACGGCGCACGAAAAATTCCTAACACACAGCGGTGCGTTAGGAATTTTTCGAGTTGCCTGCAATTTGCAACCGAATCTATACAGCCCTTGATTTTAGTTTATGGCTAGACTGACTTCAGGCGCCATAAGGCCATCAAGCATTATTTCAAATGTAACTATTTACATCTATTTAACAAGGTTACGAAACTAGAATTACCCTGAAGTAAACTCTTCAGAATGTTTATTTCTTCTTCATAAATTAAAAGTGGACTCGCACATCAAACTTAAATAATGTTATATTTGATTTGAGGGTAATATCTACTCCATGATAATATAGGTCCTACAAAAGAGAAATTTCGAGTGGAAGTTTTATTATAACTGGTGAATGGTTAAAGAATGTTTGATTATCTCCATAACGGCAAAAATAGAGGTAAGAATATTGTCTACAAGGATTAAAATAATAATACTTAAACTAGTTTCAAGTTGCACAAAGTTGTATTTTCAATCAATGTAATTTAACAATTCTTTACAATGACTACTTAAGTACATACGTATTTTAATACTTCATGCAAAACTTTACGAAATTTGTGAATAATACAGAGTTACGGCGAAAAAACGACACTAGATACCAATAGCTATCGTTTCAATCAAATGCAGGATGCATAACAAAATGCACGATTTCATGTTTTTATTTTTCATAAGAATTTTAGCTCTGTTGAAGAACTCTATGCAGATCAAAGCGTTAGGTAGCTATTGTTATATAGTGTGAAGTGCCTCTTTTTGCCTTTCACTCTCTAGAAATCAATACATTTTCATCATTTCATTACTAAAACAAAAAAAAATATGAAACTTGTTGACGTTTTATTTGCAGGGGTATGCTAGTTTGTTTTATTGTTATTTTTCTGTGTGGTTTTTCATTTATCAATATTGCTTTGTCGGTTCTCAAAAAATATATATATTCCCAAAATTCTGATATAGAAAAACAACTAACAGCAAAAATTCATTATTTCTAAATCATCACCAACTTACAATGAAAAATTCCTAGTTTTCTCGCCTAACACCGTGGTTGCTGACTGGAATAACACAATTTTTGTTTTAATTCGTTTTGTATATAAGCTGTTTCTTCCTCTAACCTCCAACATCCTATGGGATCTAATAGTAAATTATGTCACTAGGAGTAAAAGTGGGTCTTTTTGTGCTGAGCCCAGAGATTGACGGCCGAAGCGAAGCTGAGGCCTGCAACTGGGCGAAGCACAAAAAGACCTTTTACTCCGCGTAACATATACTATTTTTTTTCCAAGCATGCAGGAAAGTCTATTTCAGAGTGATTCAGTGTTGCAATTTTCTTTCATCGTCTTTAAGCAGGTCTAGGTACTTACCCAATTAGTGGTGTATATAAATAGAATGTGTTAGAACGGTGGTGTTCAATGTTCAATGGTTTTAATGGTATTAAATCATAACCAATGGTTTAGATGGTTGAGGTAAATTATGGTAAACTAAAAATGTATAGCATTATTATTAATACTAAATTAATAAAAATGACATTGACAGATACATATGATGACAACTAACGACATTTAACAGAATTCGAGAACCTATGCGATTTCGACTAAAAACGGTTTCGGGTGGTGCTCTCGAGCGCTCTGAGAGTATTCCTATCTTTTGTTTTTTCAACAAGAATGTAAAGATGGCAATAAGATGGTTTATATATGCGCCACCATGACAATAGCGGTGACATTTGACTTTACTTTTACTGCCTAGGACTTTTTTGCTACTTTTTTTGGTCTCAGGATTAGAAAGCCCACTTTAGGTGTGCGTATGTAGATAACAAATGACGTACTTTTAGTCCGTTTGATAAAAAAAACGTTTTATTCTAGTGTTAAAGGGTAACTTGCTAGTGTTAAAGGGTAAATTTATTAGGTAATAAGTAAAGTCTTAATAATAATCTTGTGGAATTCATCATACCCTTTCCATTCTCACTCTCACACAACAACACTAATAACGCAACTAATACAACTCATGTTTACTGAATGAAATAGAAAAATTACGTCATAAACGTACGTCGCGTAACATGTGCCACTAACAATGCCGCAAAATAAAATTGACATAAATTGATTGATTCATTGTCAGTTTGACACATTCTTTCATTATCGTTTTAAATGAAAACTCCTATGGTTTCTGAACGGGATGAGAAGTTTATTTTAAATCTGATATACTTTACCAGAGAGAAAAATACAGGAACCACTTTTACCCCTAACTTCAGGGCACAAAGTAAGTATGTAATAACTTGTTCTACGTATTTTCCAAGTTTAGGTTTAAAATTACTACTTTTAATACGAATGCTTATATAAATAAAAAACTGTTGTATTTGAAGAAGATTTTTCATGCTACTACAACAATTCCAGTACCTATTATTAGTCGTAATCATTTTCAGAAATTCGTTAATTCAGCTCCAGTCCGGCCAAGTCGAAGACGTCATTAAACTTCTCTTAGTTTCTTATTACACTTGGTATGTATACTTTTTTTCAAACTTTAAACTTCTTTTATAGTTTAATTATAATTCTTATTAACTAAAGCAGAAATTGCACAAAATGATTCTGATTTTTTTTATTATTGGTAGAGATATCTACAAGACAAAGCAATCAGGAGAGGGTCTAATCAGTGCAACAAGTGCATAGTCTGGTGGAGAATCTCGACTACAGACACATATAGTCAATCGCTAAGAAAATGACGCTAGCCAAACAGTAGAAAGCAAAAGAAATTAATGCTGGTGATAGCTCTACCAAAATTTAAACATGAGAAAATACAAAGACTTGCTTAAAGAAGTAAACGCGAACAAATAAAAAGTTTCTTTTTCTGCATGTGGGATTTGAACGTTAAACATATTTGGAAAAACGCGATCTAATTTAGGTTCTTCTTAGGTTTTCTTCTAACGTTAGACAACCAATGCTGAGTCGTGTATTTATATTTTTTTCCTTAAAGATAATACTAAAAAGATGTCGTTCACCTCGTATACGCCTGGCCAATTGTATGTCTTTGGGCATGATGGTAACTCGTTTGGCGCGAGTGGCACACAAGTTTGTATCTTCGAAGAGACCCACTAGATAGGCTTCGCTAGCTTCTTGAAGTGTCATTACGGCCGAACTTTGGAAACGCAAATCGGATTTAAAATCTTGACCGGTCTCTCGAACCAACCGTCGAAATGGTAATTTCCTAATAAACAGCTCGGTGCTCTTTTTGTAACGACGAATTTCCCAAAGGGAACTTACTACCCTACCGGGTCTGTAACGATGGGGTTTTTTACTCCTCCGGTTGCTGGGGCGCTCTTATGGCTTAATTTTTAATAACTCATAATTTTGATTGTAGTAGTTAACACTTCTTGTTCTCAAGATATTTGGAGTTGAAGTAATGGGCTTCTTAACAATTGTTCTATCACGCAATGCTCAGATATCAATAGTGCGATTTGAATAGTATATTGTTTAACGACTGACGAAATAAGCATTTTCTCTCGCAAGAAAACAGTTTCGGACCAAGTTGGCAAGAGTACTAACCGAGGAGAAGCCGAGTTTGGTAATGTTTTTGAGTGATAGAAAATGCTTTTTTTGATGACTAAAACACTATACTTTTTCTTCGACTCTGCTAACATTAAGTCTTCATTAATAAAAACGTTCTCTATAGATTATTTCTTTCAAAAATTAAGGCGCGTCATTGTCAAAGTGACACCTCGATTGTCAATGAGTTTAGTTTGGTCAAATTTCGAACTTTGATTTGCTTTTGTGAGGTCCGGACAGGCAAAATATACATGGTTTTGTATGATATCTTCATTTTCCATGGTGTTTTACAAGATTAGACTAGTTAATTGCATTTATTTGGCGATATACAGGCGAAATTAGAACAACTTACTTTTTTTACAAATTACCTTTTTTTTTGCGATCATGTAAAAATAGACAACTTTCGTCATATTTTGCCCTACCTGAAAACGAAATTTTCGCCTCTAGTGAGAGAAAATCCCATAGCCTTTACTTTCGTCGCTAGTGACGAAAGTAAGTTGTTCTAATTTCGCCTGTATATAGCCACTTAAATTCGATTCAACTGTTCTAATCTTATTAAACACCATGGAAAATGGTAATATCACACAAAACCATGCATGTTTTGCCTTACAGGGCCTCAGAAAACAAATTAAAGTGTTGAAAATTTGACCAACGGAACTCAGTGATAATTGAGGTGGCCTTGGTTATTATTTGTTCCGCTGTTCAGAGATGCATGGCACCCGGTTCGATGCAACATCAAGTTTTCAAATACCGAGTTTGACATGATCAATTTAAAAATGTAATTTGAAATAAAATTTCGTAAATTTACTATTATATTGCGTAATATAATTAAATAAACTAGTTAATATAAAATAATTGCCAGAATAGTGGGCGAATGGCGAATGCGCGACGTTGGCGAAATTATTTTTGAAGTTAGTGAGGACCTAATGTTAGCATGGTCGTAGAAAAAAAGTGTAGTGTTCTACTCGTCAAAAGGCATTTTCTATCGCTCGAGAATATTACCAAACTCGGTCTAAAATTAAAATATCTTATTATAATATTTCTAGAACTTTCTAGAAAGCGATTGAATTAATAGAGCTAGATGTCAATTTTCTAAAAATTAAAAGTTGAGAAACCATCTCCAACGAGAAAGGCGTTTCATGCAAACTGGCCCTGAAGATGGTTTGTCAGCCGAAACCAGCCACCAGAAAGCTAAAAATTTGCGAAATAGACATGAGTTTTTCGTTTTCAAAGTTGCTAGAGATACTTGTTTAGAATTATTATTATGTCACATTCAATTCATTGATTCAATCAACAACAAGGATTATTCGAATTGGCCGCTCATCATTGGCATCTCGTAAACGGTAAGAGATACGAATTCGATTAAATTGGGAAACGTTGCTCATTTGGGTGCAGATCGTAATAATATGTAAAGATGTAAAGATCGTAAAAAAATTTAAAATATCCAGAATTTTGACTACTTCCGAAGATATGATAACAAAAAGCGAAATTTACGAAAATCGTTTTTGTTATTTCCTGAATGTATCTGAAGAGTTATTTTAAAATAAATTGCACATTTCATGGGTAAGGGTCGTCCGACGTTTCAACTTTTCTCTGAATTTTTCTGATTTTTTTTCTCACTTTTCACTGACTGAAAATACTACTTCAGAACGTTAGTGCCACACAGAATTTAAATTTTTAGGGGCAATGACGATAAAAGTCATGATTTTTTTATGCTTTAACAAAACAATTTTAGGTGTAAAATTATGAACGTTGGTATTAAATTTGCTTTTTTTTATAAGCGCACTGGTTTTGGCCTACAACCTAAAGTGCAATAATTATTTTCCCAAAATTTCGTTTAAACATTAAAAATTTATTCATAAGGTTGGATCGCGCAAAAAATACATTTTTAGAAAAATTACCTTAATAATGAAGATTTTTTGACGTGTACAACAAAGCGATTTTTTTCCAAAACCTACCAAACCATTTTTCGAACAAAATTTTATTATTTTTAAAGAAACAACAACTAAAAGTACCTTTGTATAAGCAGGAATAAACATTTCTGTACAATATTTACAATAAAGTCACGGAAAAATTACATTTCTATACCAATGATGACAAAAAAATCATATTTTCTTGAGACTTGTTTTTTTTTCGAAGTTTATCTTTAAAAACTTTTATTATAATGTCACACTCAATTCATTGAGTTAAACAACAATATATAGGGTTATTCGAACTGGCCGCTCATCATTGTGATCTCGTAAACGGTAAGAGATACGAATTCAATTAAATTGGGGCAAAGCTGTAGAATTGAGTGCATATCGTAGTGGCATTTTAAAACATTTAAGACTTTGACTGCTTCGGAAGAATATCGAAAAAAAAAGAGTTTACGAAGATAGTTTTTGTTTGTTCCCAAATTTATTTGAAGGGCTATATTAAAATAAATTGCAAATTGTCATGGGTACTTTTTCTGCTTAGAAGACGGTATTATTCAATTTGTCGCTCGACGTTTCGACTTTACTGGGGTACCATCAACTTTAGTTTTTCAAATAAACTCTTAAATTCGAATGACAAAAATTGGACGCGTTCTTTGTATAAAGTCAATGATATGTAATACTTTATATTTTTGTTAGTGTTGTCATTTTTAACGATTTATTTACTTTTACGCAGATCGTAAGGGTTATTAAAATATGCCCATTTTAATTTTCAACAAAATGTTGTCTTTAAATTTACAAAAATTCAACAAGTTTCAGAAATATTTAAATAGAATCGAATTTATCAGACTGTGAAGGCTTTCACGGCCGGTCATAATAGTATCTAAAGTGTTTTCCGGGCTATAAAGCCGTGGCCCAATGGAATTGCTTCCTGTAGGAAGTGTAGGAAGCAATTAAATTGGACCACGGCTTTATAGCCCGGAAAAAACTTTAGATAGTAGAATCGAATTTGATATAATTGGTTTTTATTATTATTTTGAACTTATTTGAGGATACTTTAAAAAATGAAATTCACTTCCTCGTTTGTACATTTTATTTTCTACAAGATTTTATTTTCTACAAGACTATGTAAGAAAAATAGAAAGTTCTAAAAATATGAAAAAAAAATATGTCCTCATTTTTAATAGTTGATGAAGTTTTCTAAAATTCGAAACGTTATATCAGAAACATGATCACATCGTCTTGTAGAGATAAAAGTGCCAATCAGAAAAAAACATTTTCAAAACTTCTTACATATAAGTTGAGAATATATAATATTATAATATAATAATAAGTTCTGAAAAAATAAAACTAGTTATAATAAATTTCGATTTTATCTGATTAATTCCTAAAGAAGTCGGTCTTTTTATAACAAATTTATTTGAAATTAATCTAAATATTTCGAATATATCTTTTACTACTTCCGAGATTTCAACAATGAGCGACGAATTTTAGCAACATGCATACTCTGTGTAAAAGACAGTAAATCGTAAAAAAATTACATGCATTCCAACGAATAAGTAAAGTGCTATACATCGTTAAATCTGTAGTAAAAAGGTCTTTAAATTTTCGATATTCAACTGTAAAAGCCATATTTAAAACATTGAACTTAATGATGCTTAAGAAAAGTTTAAACGTAGGATTACAAATTAATTAACACTGTAGGATTGCAGAAAAATTGCCTGCAAGAATATTCAATTTATATTAAAACATCGCTTCGAATAAGTTCAGGAAGAAACAAAAACCATTTTCGTAGAATTCGGTTGTTTCGAATATTTGAAAAAATAAAAGTAGGGGCGCGGTCCAGGGTGTTTCTATTACAAGACCCAACTTATCGAAATACGCTCTATATTAAAATAGTTTTGTCAGTTTTTCCCTTTTCTGTTTTCTATTTTCTTTCTTTTTAATTTCTTGTAACTTATATGTTAATTGCTTTTTCATGCTTTATAAGTGGATATTGGTTTCCTTTTCATAACTTTTTAAGTGGCTTAGATTTGTGTTTTACACGAAGAGGGCAAGATAACTAACTCGAACTATAAGCAATGAAATGCAGTTTTTGCTGAATTGGCCACCGTTTTTAGACCGATTTTTTTAAAGTATTTTTTTGTTAACTTTAAATTCTTCAACTACATTCTTTAAATAAACGCAATGAATTTTTAAGGAATGGATAAAAACAGTCTCACGTCTTAAAATTATACACATTATATCTACTTCAAGGAATTTTCTATTACTGTTCATTTTTTTAATAAGTATTCAAATACATAATTTAGCTGAACGAAACACATTTTTATGAAATGGGTAAAAAACCAGATGTCCCAACTATAATTTAAAAAGATTTATTCTAAAATACGTACGTCCCATCACGGCATTTGAAGGCCATGAATATTAATGCACGTGAACATAAGCAAGTCAGCAAAAATAAGAATAAAAGGGTCTCGCTATATTTATATAGTTGCATTGCGATTCCGCTCATCACATCGTGCTTTAGTTCGAAATAGATAGCAAAACCATAATGTCTTACTCCTTGTCATTAGACCGATTTGTTGGTAAAGTGGCTGTTGTAACTGGAGCATCTGCCGGTATAGGCAAAGCGATTGTTGAGGCACTAGTGAAGCAAGGAATAATAGTAGCAGCCATTGCCAGAAGACTGGAACGACTCCAAGAACACGCAAGACAGTTGCGAGGCAAAAAAGGTAGATTGCATCCTTATCAATGTGACATCACGAATCAAGAGCAAATACTGGCCACTTTCAAGAAGATAACTTCAGACTTAGGTCCCATCCATATTTTGGTTAATAATGCTGGCTTGTCACGAGCCACAAACATAATCGGCGGAGACATTGACAAATGGAAACTGACCATAGATACCAACCTGCTGGGAGCTGCTATTTGTATAAGAGAGGCTATTGCAAATATGAAAGACAAAAACATCAAAGGGCATGTTATAAACATTAACAGTACAGCGGGCCATGCCGTTCCAGACATGGCCTTTCTAAACATTTACGCAGCCACTAAGCATGCTCTCACGGCTCTCACTGAAACTGTCAGGTTGGAAATTAACAGAGAAAAATTACCAATCAAAATTACTAGCATCAGTCCGGGTTATGTCAAGACTGAATTTGTTCTGGCATTTATGGAAGCTGACGCAGCACCAAAGGAATGGAATCTGGATGCCAGGCCGGGTCTGGAAAGTAACGATTTGGCAGATGCAGCTTTGTATGTGCTCTCTACACCCGAACACGTCAATGTGAAGGAGCTTATTATAAGCGTTCAAGGTGCTGAATCGTAGAGCACAGATGATCAAATATTAATAGAATATGTCACATAGAGAATAGATTTATAGAACATCCTATTAAATAATTTACTTATGGCTTAAAAATTGCTTGGTTTTAATAAAAAGCTTCAGTGGCTGCACCTATACAATATGTATGTCTTTCTATGACCATGTAAAAATACACAACTTTTCTCATATCTTGCCCTAGCCAAAAACGTAACTTTCGCCTCTTGTGAGAGAAAATCTCATAGCGTTAACTTTCGCCTCTAGTGACGAAAGTAAGTTGTTCTAAGTTCGCCTGTATATCGCCTATTAAATGCGATTTAACTAGTTTAATTTTGTAAAACTTCATTGAAAATTTTAATATCACACAAAAACATGTATATTTTGCCCCACCGGACCTCGGAAGAGCAAATAAACATTTTTCTAATTTTGACATATAAAGTGGCACTTTTCAATACTGATGACAGTGACGTAACGTCCTACTTTTCGTAACTAGTTACGAAAAGTAAAATCTTTTGTAACTGGTGATGAAAAGTTAGTGTCACCACCAGTTGCAGGTTTAGGTTGTGGCACACCGTTGCTACAGTTTTACGGTATTAAGTAGATACAAAGTGGTTTAAAAGTAAATATTGAAGTTTAATAATAATAATTCTCTCTCTAAGTAGGTATTTGTAGTCAAAATTAGAAAAAATCTTGTATGAAACACGTGACGAAAAGCCTTTTTTGTGTATCTCATTGAAATTGCGGGAACTCGCTGCGTTCGTCCCGCAAACATTCATTCGTTACACAAAATCGGACTTTTCGTAACTGGTTACATAAATAGGTATTTCAAAATTTCACCAAACTGAACTCAATGAAATTTTGATTTTGCAAGAGAACAGTTTACCAACCGAGGGGAAGCCATGCTTGGTACTCTATTTTTGTCACTCGTTAAACAATACACTATTATTGTTTCTTTCTCATTTGGTTACATCATTCTGGGTGATCCGCTTAACTGGAGAAAATGATACGTCTAGTTTCAAAAACGCCGCATTTTGTGAAAAGATATGTGCCGGTTTTTGGTATTGGCTAGGTTTCAACACCATAGAAAGCTGACATCAAAAACTAAACGCCCATATTCCAATTAATCTGAACTAAACCGCTAGATTGGCCATGGAATCGAAAACATAGTTTATAGTATCTTTTCTAACTTAAATTCCGTCAAAGTCGCCATCAAATATTTGAAAGTTTAAAGACGTCGATCAAAAACTACGATTTAAAAGAATTTCAAATTAAATATTTTTAAATTAGAAAGGTTTCAATGCCTGTATTCACCCACATTTCCATACTATTGAATAACATAGTCTGTAACGAGTATGGAATGAATTCTTACGCGTTTTGGACTATAATTTCTCTAAAACTATCTATTTTTTAATTTTTTCTTTTCACAAAAGTTTCCACCAAATCACCCATCAGTATCATAAATTACCAGATCTAGCAAAATTTCACCAGACCTGGCAACACTGCCCAGTGATAACAGAAGGCTGTGAGCAGTTTTCAGTTGAAGATTATCTTCATCTATTACGGATTAATATTCTGTAATAAGGGATAAAATGAATACATTTTGCAATCATATTTAGACTCGGTAGTGTTAAAGAAAAAAAAAATTTTGACACTTCCGGAGACATGGATGTGCATCACTCGCGAATTATTTGTTCCAGTTTTTGCAGACTGTACATGAGTTGTAAGCATTTTTTTTTCTCAAAATCTCACAAAACTACATTTTTTCTCAATATGAAAGAAGTACATTTAATCAGGTACCGCAACTTTTTTTTAAGAAAAAAACGGTTATTTTGTGTCATGTTTCGTTTAACATTTATTCCTTTATTAATTTTTTTTATAATTTTTATTATAATTTTTATTATAAATTGTTTTATATAATTTATATATATTTTTTTATAATTAGTGACTATTCCAGATTTTTTCTTTTGGTATGTTTCGTACTTTTTTATTTTTACTGCTCTTTTATTGTTTATAATTTTCTTTTCTTATTTTGTGTCATTATTTTTTTTTCAATGTATCTTAATTGTACTTTTTATTAGCTTGTTATTCTTTCTAGGTATTATTACTAAAAGTATTACCATTAATAAATCCCGATTGTTTTTTTTTGGCTAGATATTTGCCCGAAATAGAGCATTTTCAATTTGTGAAAAATTTTATTTTTAATAAAAAAATCTGTGGCTAGAAAAGGGTTACTGCTAAACTAAACCTGTACTTATCTTATAGCAAATGTTTGAAAACTTTTAAATTATTTTGGCCTAAAACTAAAA
Source organism: Taphrorychus bicolor (assembly GCA_951812265.1). NCBI lineage: Eukaryota > Metazoa > Arthropoda > Insecta > Coleoptera > Curculionidae > Taphrorychus > Taphrorychus bicolor. The sequence goes on along the minus strand of OX638297.1, from coordinate 44,781,836 downwards.
ATATATATCCTTCGGACATATTTTTTCTATAATTTCCAGTATATAAAACGTACTCAAAGAGCACAGGAATTATACTTCTTCACGAGACCTACCAAACTTCGGCCATAAACAGAACCTTTTTTAGGGAAATGTCGGCAATGTTTCTGTACCTTCATTCTGGTCATTTAAATTATTATTTATTTATCCATTTAAATTATTATTATTACGTCATATTATTCAATTGCCATTATGGCTTAATTCACACCCAAGTCGAAATTATAAAAATTGTCTTATTTCTTGTATCTGGATCGTTTTGAGTGCGTCACATCACATTAAATCGATTTCAGCATGGTCTCAAGGCTCTTACCATTGTATTTAAATCTAATAGTAAGTCAGTGGCACTTATGATGGTGTTCACTAGAGCTTAGTGACATCATCATTTTAGACAAATATTTCAAGGCCGTTTAATTTCCGGCGTTGTTGCAATTGTAATTTACGTAATACTGACTTCACGTTAGCTAGACAAGGATCTCCGAAATGCTCCTTGCTCTCTTTGCCTGCAGTCATATTTTTCATATGGTATGTCATAGTTTATATTTTTATTTACAATTCATAATTTCTACATTTTTATGGATATTGTAGCAAAAAAAGCTCGATATTTGGGCTAATTAATAAAGCAGCCGGGAAAGGTAAACTTTATGTCCGTTCAAAAAAACTGGTTTTCTTTGAAAAAAATTACTGCAGGTGATAGATTAAGCTTACCTCTTTCATATTAATTGCGGATAAATGCACTTTTTTTAAATAACTTAAGAAATGTTTACTTATTTTGGCAACTTCGATTACATTCAAAATAACATTGATTACGTTCGAAATAGCTGGTTTTTCTTTAATTACCGCATGCAATTGGCCAACCTTACCTCTATCATATTAAGTGGTGGTAAATATGTGTTTTTGTTTTAATAATTAAAGAAAATTGTAATTTTTTTGGCATCAATAAATTACTAATATTGGGAGCTTGGTTTTGAGGGTTTCACACTAGTCTTGCGGCTGTCACCTATTAGACCAGCTAGGTTGCCAGTTCCTCTCTCAATGTCCAGAACTAGGCCTTTTCGGAAGCAGTTAGTAAGTATGCATCGGATCCCACAATGGTCCCTAAGTTCTTTGCTTTTGGTTAAGTTGGTTCAGATCAGTTTAGTTATGTTTTTCCTTTGGTTCAGTTAGTTCAGTTAAACCTGTCCTTTACGGAGGCCTGTGCGGGGCGCCTTTCGACCTGTTAGTTAGGTTAATTCAGTTTTACTTTGCTTTTGGTTACTTCAGATTAGTTCAGTTTTGTTGTTTCTTTGGTTAGGTTAGCTTTAGCCCTTTAGGCCCCCTTTACAGAGCCTGTCGCATGCTACACATTAAGTGTGGGCTCTGTTGGTTAGGTTAGTTCAGTTTTGCTTTGCCTGTGGTTAGTTCAGTTCTGTTCTTCCTTTGGTTAGATTAGTTTAGTTATGTTTTCCTTTTATTTGGTTTCTCCAGTCTTACAAGTCCTTTATGGCGCCCCGTCAGGGCCGCCTCTGGTCCTTGTTGCAGCGGCCCTTAAAGGGCCGCGACAGAGCCTTTGCTTGCTACACAGTAAGTGTGTTAGGTTAGTTCAGTTTTACTTTCCTTTTGGTTAGTTCAGGTTAGTTCAGTTATGCTTTTCCTTTGGTTTGGTCATTTCAGTTGTAGTTGTCTTTTAGGCCCGCGTCTGCTTTTTGTCTCAGCAGCTCTTTAGGGCCATTACGGAGCATGTTGATTGCTACATATAAATGTGGGCTCTGTTGGTTATGTTAGTTCAGTTTTGCTTTGCCTTTGGTTAATTCAGTTATTTTTTTCCTTTGTTTAGGTGAGTTTAGTTGTTTTTCCTTTGGTTTGGTTACAACCAAAACTTTTTTTGTCCTTTCAGGTAAATGTAAGGTTTTGATTTAGTTAAAGATAGTTTTGGTTGGTTCAGGTAAGCTCAGTCTGGTTGAACTAATACCTAACCATTGGTTTGTTGAGATAGGGCAGTTTAGATTAGTTGAGATATTTTCTTCATTTACGTAACATTTGGCAACGTTGCATATTCGTCTTGTTGACAATTGACTAGAAATGTTTTGGCATTTATCGCAGTTTGGAATACAGTTGTAACTTTTTTCTTTCAGTCAGTTTTTTTTTTCATTTCTTGTTTTCAGATCTTGCAAAACAATATTTACTCGCCCTTAATACGAAAGAGGTAAGTTTAATCTACTACCTGCAGTAACCTTTTTTAAGAAAAGAGCGTTTTTTCTAACGTAATCAAAGTTATTTTCAACGTAATTGAACTTACCAAAATGAGTAAAATTTTATTAAAGTCTAAAAATGTGTATATATCAGCACTTAATATGAAAGAGGTAAGTATAATCAATCACCTACTGTAATTTTTTTTAAGAAAAAACGGTTTTTTTGAGCGGGCATAATATTTACCATCCACGAAGCAGCCGATAAATAACTCAATAAGTACCAAAATGCCTTCGCCTGCTCCCGTTACTTAAAAAACAGTGGTGAACAGAGAAGTGAGTGAATCTAATGGCGCGAAAACCCAGGGAATCTTATGGATATTGGAGCAAAAAAAGCTGGATATTTCGGCTAGTTAATGAGGCAGCCGATAAACAACTAAAATAGCTGCTGCCCGGCTGCCGTTACTTAGAACAATGGTGAACAGTGAACTACTACACAGAACAGTTAAAAAAGTAGCTCCAGGGGTGGCCACTCTTTAGTTCTTCGCGTTTGCACTCACAGTACCAGTTTGAGCTATATGCCCAATAAATATACACTGGATTAGTACAACAGGTAGAGGACAAAAAAACTTTATCTTATAAAGAAGAATGCCGACGTTTCGACTAAATTTAGTCTTCCTCACGTCTATCTTCTAAGAAGGGAGATAGTCAAGCCATTATATCTATCACCAGCAGTGATGGGCGCGTAGACAATAACATTTATCTACATGCTAAAAGTCACGTAGAAAATGTATATGTATATGCCAGCATTACAAACAAACCAGATCCAACAACTTCGGAAATTCTTTCCTAGTAAACAAACATCCCTTCACCAAGCAGTCTGCAAGGCTAACAAAATTATACACTCCTTGATCTAGTATTCACAGTTAACCACCTATTGGATACTTGTACCGCAGCTCAAAACGTACAAGAAATACTTCATGCATGGACACCAAAGCAGCTGCATGAAAAGCATAGATACACACTACAGCACGACCACGTATCACAAAGTACCTCTTATAAATGCCTCAAGGATGGAAGATTGTTCCCTGAGACGGAAGGATTTCCCCTTGCAATCCAGGTTCAGGGGATAACAAAGCGAAATTACCAAAAATACATAATGAAGACTCTAGCGAGCCTTATCACTGGTAGATGCAATTTCTGGATCTCAAATTCAAAGCAGGCACCGAATATAGGGACAGACACAACATGGGAGGAAAAATTATCCGTCAGGCACTCACAAGGACCTATACATTCACCACAGAGGAAATATCATACTACAAGTACTCTCCAACGACAATCATAGACACAAGGGAATAGAATAGTATATTGTGCAACTAGTGTTGAAAATTACACTTTTCACACGAGTGTGACGGTTGAACACGAGCCGTAGGCGAATGGTACAACGTCGCAAGAGTATGAAAAGAAGTGAGCTAATGAGCTAGAAAGTGAGCTCGATTGTGTAGACATTCGTAGTTTCTTTTAAAATAAAATAAAAAACATTTTGTAAAAATCAAGCTCCTTCGACAAACTATTGCTTACCAGGAATGTTTCTATCTTTGAATAATTGAATAGTGAGCGGCAATATTTGTATCGCATCTAGCAAAACGGATGCAAATAAAATCGTGATAAGAAACACCATACACCACTCTGCCCTTTTGCACATTTCCTTAATATCCTTTATCGTTTTTTCTGGTAAGCCAACAAAGTTCCAAGAAAAGTGTCTAGCGAAAACTGTCCTTGTCTCAAAGCGGGTTAAGCCAAAGACAGCCTGAATGTTTAACTAAAAACATGTACGTTTCTTCCCATACTAAAAAAAAAAGTTGTTTTAACTTACTGGTATTGAAACAATTACAATAAAGCCGTAGTGAAACCAAAAGTCTTGACTACCCTCTTGGAAAATCCATATGGTCAGAGTAACGGTAGATGCTGTGATAATAATTAAACTTATAAACATGTAGTAGTATACGACTTTATACGTGAATAGAGTTAAGACTCTTAAAGTAAAAGGGAGGTGCCTGTCCATATTTCCAGCTAGAAGAATTAACATTAAAAGTAATTTCATTTTTATAGTAAAATAAGTATTACTACCCACAAATATCATTTACATCACTATGTTTTTTACTAAGACTAGATCAAAAGATACACATTTCTTTGATCTTTTTCACATTTAATGCTATGGGTTCTGACAAAAAGTTCTATTACTTATTGACTAGTTAGAAAAAAAAATCATTAAGAAAGTCTTAAACCAAAAAAGCAAAATAATTGAATAGGAATAAATATTAAGAAGTTAGTAATTAGGTTTTCGGGAAACGTTTATCTATTTAAGCGGCTTTTGTTGGAAGGACACGCAAAGTTCCATTAAGGTTTATTGTCTTCAAAACATGAAGTTTGCATGCAATTATCTACTAACTCCGACAGTAATATGTAATAAGGTTAATTACTATAATCCCATTAATAAAGTTGCACTCAGGCGTTAGTTGTTTTCTGCCGTACCCGCTGGTCTGGTAACTAATTTGGTGGCCCTCAGAAGGATGTACGGAATGCTACTTGAAGCTATACAACATTACATCCAGGTTAGCCGAGGCTAGTGATGAGGTTTACTAGAGTATTGAAACGTTTATGCTTCATAGCTCGAATATGGTGAGGAGCTTTGGAAGGAAATCCTCAGAGTGTCCGATTGCAAACACACGGTTTTCAACACCCATCAGATATATCCAGACAGCTTGGCATTAGAGCTTGGACAAGCCTGCGCTAAAGTGACCGGAGCTTCTTACGACAAGTTTTTGGCTTATTTTGGAAAATGTTTTTTCAGATTTACCTCAAAGTTTGGGTATTTCTACAGCCTATAACAATGCCTGTAATTTAGCGGTACATTTTTAGTTATGATGCAACGATCAAAGCCACTGGTCGGTATTTCACAGAGTTTCTAGAGAGCGTTGATAACATTCATCATCAGTTCTCGTTCACCTATCCCAAGATGAAGAGTCCTTCGATGTATTTAACGAATATCGATGAGAATGGTTGCGTTCTGGTATACAGGAGCAGCAGACCTGGTTATACGAAATATTTAATGGGTAAGTTTGTTGTTAATCGTTTTTAGAAAAAAATTCAAGCATGAACAAAAAGATGTCTGGGCAAAGTGAGGGCAAATGTGTACAAATTTATAACTAAAGTTAACCTGAAACTTGAGTTTTAAATATGAACTTAAACAGGTCATTTATTGAATTCGTAGTTCATTTTACTATAGTACATTTCTGGAGTAGTTTTTAAAAAATTGTTTCTAATTTTCAGGGGCATGCCTTTCTTTGTTGTAGGAGATATCTTGTCAAGTCAATCTGATTGAACTGTTCACATCACATATCTTCACGTACTAAATAAAATCAACTTTCAACAAATTTCGGGCCACAAAACTATTCACATTTTCTAGTTCCCTCTACATAACTAATCTCTGATTGATTCTATTTTAAGGCGAGGGTCTCCATCATGAAGAAACTTATGAAAAATTCACAAATCCTACCACCCAATAATAGTTCATTGAACATCTATTTTTTTCTAAAAGCTAAAGCCAATTGCATCCTTTTTGGTGCGTAATAATGAAAACTTGCGTCCATTGATTTTATTGAAATGTGGATTCATCCCAGAATAGTACCATCAATCCTCAAATAGCTCTAAACTAAAACAAAAATAAAAAAAATTAATTACACATAAAAAGATGCTTTTGGTTTTTACCAAATTTGGTTCCACGAAATTTTTTTATTTTTTACTTATTTCCCTCTAGGAAGCAGTACATAAGTGGAGGTGTAAATTTAAAAAAGTGATTTAGTTAGCTGTGAAATGACAGCTAACGATCTAAGGGTAATGACAGCTAAGGTCTATTTACTTTGATTATGTCATCTTTTTTGTCAAAAATACAGAGTCTTCTAGATAACGTTTTCTAATTAATAACCCCATATGTACCGCGATCCGGATCGGGTTATTTACTATCAGCTGATTTTTAACCAATCGAATCGACTGTCTGACAATTGAAACTTTGTTATCAAAAAAAAAAAAAAAAAAAAAAAAAAAAAAAAAAAAAAAAAAAAAAAAAAAAAAAAAAAAAAAAAAAATACAAAATTATGCAATTCGAAAAGTACTGGCAAAATGCAAGTGCGTGGTAAGCAAATATGGAAAAACCTATCAAATTATTTTAAGAAGAAATGTTTCCTGAACTATGTTTAACTAACCAGTGGAAAAAAGAACTCTCATAGGAAATTCTCGTATTAAAAAGAAATTAATGCTGAGGTAACAAACAGACTTTTGTCGTAGAAATTTTCATATTCTGGCCGCTGCTCTTGAATTGGTATGTGGAAAAGTAGAAAAGGCGGTCGCTAGATACAAGGCGTCGTATAGCACACGTTGGTCACAGTGTGGCAAACTCCGAATCTTACTGACAAACCCTGTTTTTATATATGAAAAAAATTACAAAAATAATAAAATTATAAAAAAATCTTAAAAGTAATATTACGTGTCCCTGGTATACGCTAAGGATGTCCCAAGCTGAGAAAAAATCGATATTCTCAATCGATCCAAAATCGCAATCAACGAGATCAATTCTAAAAAAAATCGAACAAGAAAGATCGATCTTCAATAAAATCGATTTAACATTCATCCACTAACGAGTGAAGATGAGTTTGACGAGTTTATAATTTTTATAAAATAAAACCATTAAAATGATCAGTTTGTTAAACTTACAAAGAACAGTATTTTTTATTTTTCGATGGTATAAAAGGTGTTTCTTGAAATAATGCCATTAATGTAACCACTTATTGTCGACTTCAAAATAGAGAAAAATGCTTTAAATAAACGTGTATCGAAAAATACTTTGTTTACCATGTACATGGTATGAAAGGTTAGATCTTGATGAGTTTTAATTAATATTTCCGAAGCCTGGTGGAGATTCATTAATAAAGTTTGGTATGTTACAATAAGTTTTGCATGCGGTATGCCTTCTTTGCAAACAAAATAGATATGAACACATTTGTACAGGTTAGTTCTGAGAAAGTCATAGAAACATTTATACAGGCTGGTGATACAAGAGGCTAATGTGTAAAAAAACACCTAAACTTTTTTGTGTGTAAATATAATGACAATTTATTGAAAAAATAAAATTGGTAAATCTGAAGATTTCCAGATAAAAAAGGTATTCTTGTTGAAAGCGCCATCTGCAATATTTCTCGCGAAAAATGCATTTTGTTGTGAAGATTAACACCATTTTAGGAAATATGCTTTAGGATCACTACTACAAGTTCAGTATAAATTTTCGTTTGAAGATAAAACAAGAAAGTTTTTGACAGATAAACAATGCAATGTACGTCAAATCAAAAGTTTAAACTTCAAACTAAAGTGAACTGAACTTGTAAAAGTGGCACTTAGGGAATATACCTTCATTTCCTGTACATGGAAAATGGAAAACAAAAAACAAAGCATTTCTCATTTCATGTTTCTGTATGGGTTTTGTTGTATTTTGGAGCTTAGAATAAGCGGTTACAGTTATGAAAGTATTTTCCAAAACACCTTGTATATCTCACAAACGCATACATAAGCATACGACGTATTAATTAAGATGGTGTTACCATTGTATATGAATCACAAGTAAATCAATGAATGGATAGTTCGGTTCCTCTCTGCCAGAGGGCCATGGGGGACGCTGTCAATCCTGTCAACATCAACGGTGGAAATGTCACGGCAAAAGTAAAAATAACCTCAGCTCTATACTCTATACAAATAAAAAAAAAATCTACTTCTCTACTGCAATGGGTGTAGAAGGATGGATATATTCTATAAATATAAAGTCATTATAAAAACTAGTAATTTTGCAGACGTAGAGAAAAAGATATGCCATTTCGTTTGTCATTATTATTTATTAAAGTTTGGTTATGTAGTGTAGCTATAAGTATTTGTGATATTATGTTATTTTACTTTCTTTTTTTGGCACATGCCGGCCACAAAGAACAATGAGAAAGGATGACCTCTATTACGTACTGTCGCCCCATCCATTTAAGTTATCCTATACCCAGAGCCCAGAGCCGTAGTTACAATAGGGCAGCCAGGGAACCCAGGCTTCAGAGCCCAGCATGAAGGACCTCAATGGATAGTGAATATTGTGATTATATAGTAGTACGAATGCGATACACTCCTTGGTACCGGAGCTATCAGTATATATCTCAGCACTACGTGTGCAATATGGGATGCTGGATATGCCCGTTATTGCTCAGCTCACAGGGCATGCAAGTCCAAGTGCGAACCATCTGGAGAAAGGTACTACCCTTGATTAAAAACTGATTAAAAACTAGCTGAAATATCCAGCATTTTTGCTGCAATATCCATAAGATTTAAAGATTCCCTGGTTTCCGCGCCATTAGATTCACTCACTTCACTTTTAACCACTGTTTTAAGTAACGGCAGCAGGCGAAGGCATTTTGGTACTTATTGAGTTATTTATCGGCTGCTTCGTTAATTAGCCCAAAATCGAGCTTTTTTTGCTCTAATATCCATAAAAATGTAGAAATTATGAATTGTAAATAAAAATATAAACTATGACATACCATATGAAAAATATGACTGCAGGCAAAGAGAGCAAGGAGCATTTCGGAGATCTTTTCTAGCTGACGTGAAGTCAGTATTACGTAAATTACAATTGCAACAACGCCGGAAATTAAACGGCCTTGAAATATTTGTCTAAAATGATGATGTCACTAGGCTCCAGTGACATCTAGTGAACACCATCATAAGTGCCATTGACTTACTATTAGATTTAAATACAATGGTGTTACTTTGCACAATACATTTTTTAAGTAGAAATATTCAGATTTTTCTAATACATTTTCAATATGTCATCATATGGACATTGACGTCATATGACTATGTGACTAAATGACATATCAATATCTCAACATGTCACACATAAAAATTTAAAGTATTTTTTTACACGTTACTCCCTTGTATTACCCACCCCTGGACAAATCGCAGAAAAGACATATGTTTCGGAAATATTAATCAAAAACCATCCTCAAGATCTAACATTTTCTTAATCTGTATATGGTAAACAAAGCATTTTTCAATATATATGATAAAAAAAAAGTGTTTTCGTTATTTCTTTCTTTCTTTATATAAAGTTTTCGGAGCCTTGAATAAGTGGTTACATTTATGGTACTATTTTCGGAAACACCTTCTATATATACATAGTTAAGGCTTCTCATTAAGTCTTTCGGTATAGGTGGCCATGGAAATCTGACAGATTACTCCCTGTATAAAATTTAAACGTTGTCAGTGTTTTTGGTTAAATTTTAAAAATTTAAAAATTAGAAAATACTGTCGTTATCAAAAGTGTTGGTGCCAGAGCTTACTAAAAATAAAAGATGCAAGGAACATAAATAAAACTATACAAAACCCAATATGTTAAAAGAAAGTTGGATAATCCTCAAAATTAAAGAAGAATTTATATTCAGGGGTTTATAAATTGTGGTACGCCGATGACGTACACGACTGAGTCCTGACTCTAAATGATTAGTAATGAAATTTTTTTTATTTACTTTGATTGGTTACATATTAAACTGTTGCAAATAGTTTCCAGCGATTCTGCAGCTAATGGCGGCAATCTCTGTCAGTTGGAAGTTGGAAACGTCATTTTGGATGCTCAGTAATTAAAAGCAATTTACATAAATACGTATAATACACCCATAAGAGACCAACTACTATTCTTAGCAATAAGTGGTCTCTAGTAAAAATTATAAAAAAAAAACGACCTTCGATATTGGAAATAAAATTTGATTTTCGTTTCACATTCAAATTAATCTATTTCTTGGTAAAAATCATCGATCGAATAAAGCATGTACGATTCGAATCGATAAATATCGAGTCGAATCGTACATGCCTAGTATGTACGCCCTTAATTGCCATTTAACTTTTTTTTAACTTTACGGCATATTCAAACAACTTTTTGACAAGTTTTTATAATGTTACTGACCAAAAGCCCGGAAATTATTCATAGCATGCTAGAGACCTACACATACATTTACTTATTTATATTAGTTTTCAATCGTGGAAAGCTGGCATCGTCTAAATCAATGGCAATTAGTTTTTGTAAATGGGCAATGAAAAAAAAAACCTTATATGTAACCTTCATGTTTATCATCAAATGTTTTCAAAAACAAAAATAGATATAAAACAGTACTTTTTCCCAGCTTTCATTTGAACTTAAACCCATAAAATATAAACAGTGGAACCCACTTTCTGCTAATTTGTTTAGATTTTATCGAAAGTAATTTGCCACATATTTTGATGCATTAATAGTAATTACATTAGTGCGGGTGCTAATTCTCTAACTGGACAGTAAAAAAGATTCCATCTTTGTCTCTTGCTCAGCGTCTTTAAACTTAGGCACATATTGCTCTTTCAAGCAATTTTTGATTAACCCTTTTTTAAATACTTTTATGTTCGAATATATTATTTAACTAAACTCAATAAATGTTTGGAAATGTATTATAAAAAAAAAACATCTATGAATGTGTTTTGAAGGCCATCATTGTTAATAATGCAAACCATGCTGGAATAAGATAAGAAAACCAGAGGAAGATAGATAAGAAAAGAGGTTAATAGGTCTCGTTATACTTATTTAGTTGCATTGTGGTTCAACTCATGACCGATCGTTTTAAAATAGTTAACAAAAAACCATCATGTCTTATTTCCTATCATTAGATCGATTTGTTGGTAAAGTGGCCGTTGTAACTAGAGCATCAGCCGGTATAGGGAAAAGCGATTGTTGAGGCACTATTGAAGCAAGGAATAATAGTGGCAGCCATTGCCAGAAGACTAGAACGACTTCAAGATCACGCAAAGCAGCTGAGCAAGGAAAAAGGTAAATTGCATCTTTACCAATGTGACGTCACAAGCCAGGAGCAAATTCTGGCCACTTTCAAGAAGATAACCTCAGACTTAGGTCCCATCTATATTTTGGTTAATAATGCTGGTTTATCGCGAGCCACTAACCTAAAAGACGGAGACATTGACAAGTGGAAGCTGACCATAGATATCAACCTGCTGAAGGCTGCTATGTGCATAAGAGAGGCTGTTGCAAGTATGAAAGAAAATAATATTAAAGGACATGTCATAACCAATAATAGTGTAGCTGGTCACGTCGTTCAGGATTATGCATTTTTTAGCGTTTATTCAGCTATTAAGCATGGGCTCACGGCTCTCACTGAAACTGTGAGGTTGGAAATTAACAGAGAAAAATTACCAATCAATATTACTAGCATCAGTTCGGGTTATGTCAAGACAAAAATAAAACTACTTATAATAAATCTCGATTTTATTTGATTATTTCCTGAAGGATTTTTATAACAAATTTATGTAAAATCAGTCTAAATATTTGGCATCTGTTACGACAACCGATATTATAACGAGGAGCGACCAATTCTAGCAAACTGCATACCCTGTGTAAAAGTAAGTAAATCGTTAAAAAAAAACAAAAATTCTAACGAATAAGTGAAGTGCTACACATCGTTAAATCTGTAATAAAAACGTCTTTTAATTTTTGATATTCAACTGTAAGAGCCACATTTTAAAAATTGAACTTAATGATGCCTAAGAAAAGTCGAAACGTCGGACTAAAAATTAAACAACACCGTAATGCAGATTGCAGAAAAATTGCCAGCAAGAATATGCAATTTAAAATAAACCAACGCTTCGATTACGTTCAGGAAGAAACAAAAAACGATTTTCGTAGAATTCGGTTTTTTCGAATATTTAAAAAAATTAAACCTCGAATGCGGTCCAGGGTGTTTCAATTACAAGACCCAACTTATCGAAATACGCTGTATATTAAAATAGTTTTGTTAGTTTTTCCTCTTTTCTGTTATCTCTTTTGTTTCTAATTTCTTTTTGATTTCCTGTAACTTATATATTAATGGTTGGCACGTTGAACGTCTGAATTCTGGGGCCCTTATAGTTATATGGATGGTTGATTTCCTGGGATGTAGTCCAAGTGCAAGCACCTGCGGCAACTTATTTAACAAAGGACCACATCCCAAGAAAACAATCATCCTTATATATTAATTGCTTTTTCGTGCTTTATAAGTGGATATTGGATATTGGTTTCCATTTTCATAACTTTTTAAGTGGCTTAGTTTTGAATCTTACACGAGGAGTGGAAGATAACTAACTCTAACTATAAACAACGAAATGCAATTTTTGCTAAATTGTTCCTCATTCTGAAGGATACGCTTTTAATGATTTTATCGCTAGTAATTAAAGTTTGTTCTTTTAATAATTATTACATTAGTCCAGGTGCTAGATTCTCTAACTAACTGGAAACAAGAGAAGATTTTATCTTTGCCATTTGGCCACCGTCTTTTAGACCCACTTTTTTAAAGTATTTTCTTGTTAACTTTAGTTTTAGTTAAATTTGCAAATACATTCTTTAACTAAACGCAATTAATTTTTAAGGATTAAATTTAAGGAATGGATAAAAGACATGGATTATAAATAAAACAAGACTTATTCAAAAGTACGCAGTGTCTATTCTCACGTCTTAAAATTAGACACATTACATTTACCTCAAAGAATTCTGTTAATGCTAATTTTTTTTGAATACGTATTCATATACATAATTTAACTGCATGCAATAATATTTTTAAAAAATGGTAAAAAAACCAGATGTTAGAACTATAATTTAAAAAGATTTATTCTAAAATACGTACGTCCCATTATTACATTTGAAAGTCGTGAATGCCAATACACTTGAACATAAGATAAGTGATTCAGCAAAAAACAATAATAAAAGGGTCTCGCTATATTTATCTAGTTACATTGCGATTATATTCATCACATCGATTCCTGCGTTAGTTCGAAACAACTAACAAAACCATCATGTCTTATTCCTTGTCATTAGATCGATTTGTTGGTAAAGTGGCTGTTGTAACTGGAGCATCTGCCGGTATAGGAAAAGCGATTGTTGAGGCACTAGTGAACCAAGGAGTAATAGTAGCAGCCATTGCCAGAAGACTGGAACGACTTCAAGAACACGCAAAGCAGTTGAGTGGCAAAAAAGGTAGATTGCATCCTTATCAATGTGACATCACGAATCAAGAGCAAATACTGGCCACTTTCAAGAAGATAACCTCAGACTTAGGTCCCATCCATATTTTGGTTAATAATGCTGGTTTGTCACGAGCCACAAACATAATCGGCGGAGACATTGACAAGTGGAAACTGGCCATAGATACCAACCTGCTGGGAGCTGCTATTTGCATAAGAGAGGCTGTTGCAAGTATGAAAGAAAATAATATTAAAGGACATGTCATAAACATTAATAGTGTAGCTGGTCACGTCGTTCAGGATTATGTATTTTTTAACGTTTATTCAGCTACTAAGCATGGGCTCACGGCTCTCACTGAAACTGTCAGGTTGGAAATTAACAGAGAAAAATTACCAATCAAAATTACTAGCATCAGCCCGGGTTCTGTCAAGACTGAATTTGCTCTGGCACTTATGGAAGGTGACGCACCACCAAAGGAATTGAATCTGGATGCCTGGCCGGGTCTGGAAAGTAACGATGTGGCAGATGCAGCTTTGTATGTGCTCTCTACACCCGAACACGTTAATGTGAAGGAGCTTATTGTAAGCGTTCAAGGTGCTGAATCGTAGAGCACAGATGATCAAATATTAATAGAATATGTCACATAGAGAATAGATTTATAGAACATCGTATTAATTAATTTACTTATGGCTTAAAAACTGCTTGGTTTTAATAAAAAGCCTCAATGGCTGCACCTATACAATATGTATGCCTTTCTATGAACATGTGAAAATACACAACTTTTGTCATATCTTGCCCTAGCCAAAAACGTAACTCTCGCCTCTTGTGAGAGAAAATCTCATAGCGTTATCTTTCGCCTCTAGTGACGAAATTAAGTTGTTCTAATTTCTCCTGTATATCGCCTATTAAATGCGATTCAACTAGTTTAATCTTGTAAAACTTCCTGGAAAATGGTAATATTACACAAAAACATGTATATTTTGCCCCACCGAACCTCGGAAGAGCAAATAAACATTTTTCTAATTTTGACATATAAAGTGGCACTTTTCAATACTGATGACAGTGACGTAACGTCCTACTTTTCGTAACTAGTTAAGAAAAGTAAAATCTTTTGTAACTGGTGATGAAAAGTTAGTGTCACCACCAGTTGCAGGTTTCGGTTGTGGCACACCGTTCCTACAGTTCTACGGTATTAAGTAGATACAAAGTGGTTTAAAAGTAAATATTGAAATTTAGTAATAATAATTCTCTCTCTAAGTAGGTATTTGTAGTCAAAATTAGAAAAAATCTTGTATAAAACACGTGACGAAAAGCCATTTTTGTGTATCTCATTCAAATTACGGGAACTCGCTGCGCTCGTCCCGCAAACATTCATTCGTTACACAAAATCGAACTCCTTGGTTTCTGGGAGAACACTCGGTAGAAATTATTTTGAAAGTTAATGAGGACCTAATGTTAGCATAGTCGAAGAAAAAGTGTACTGTTTTACTCGTCAATAAAGCATCTTCTTTTGCAAGAGAACAGTTTACCAACCGAGGGGAGCCATGCTTGGTACTCTATTTTTGTCACTCGTTAAACAATACACTATTATTGTTTCTTTCTCATTTGGTTACATCATTCTGGGTGATCCGCTTAACTAGAGAAAGTAATATGTCTAGTCTCAAAAACGCCGCATTTTGTGAAAAGATATGTGCCGGTTTTTGATATTGACTAGGTTTCAACATCATAGAAAGCTGACATCAAAAACTAAACGGCCATATTCCAATTAATCTGAACTAAACCGCTAGATTGGCCATGGAATCGAAAACATAGCTTATTGTATCTTTTCTAACTTAAATTCCGTCAAAGTCGCCATCAAATTCTTGAAAGTTTAAAGACGTCGATCAAAAACTACTATTTAATAGAATTTCAAATTAAATATTTTTAAATGAGAAAGGTTTCAATGCCTGTATTCGCCCACATTTCCATACTATTGAAGAGCATAGTCTGTAACGAGTAAGGAATGAATTCTTACGAGTTTTGGACTATAATTTCTCTAAAACTATCTATTTTTTAATTTTTTCTTTTCACAAAAGTTTCCACCAGATAACCCATCAGTATCATAAATTACCAGATCTAGCAAAATTTCACCAGACCTGGCAACACTGCCTAGTGATAACAGAAGGCTGTGAGCAGTTTTCAGTTGAAGATTATCTTTATCTATTACGGATTAATATTCTGTAATAAGGGATAAAATGAATACATTTTGCAATCATATTTAGATTCGGTAGTGTTAGAGAAAAAAAATTTCGGCACTTCCGGAGACATGGATGTGCATCACCCGCGAATTATTTGTTCCAGTTTTTGCAGACTGTACAAGAGTTGTGAGCATTTTTTTCTTAAAATCTCACATAACTACATTTTTTCCCAATATGAAAGAAGTACATTTAGTCAGGTACCGTAACTCTTTCAAGAAAAAAACGGTTATTTTTAGTCACGTCTCGTTTATCATTTATTCCCTTTTTTTACAATTTTTATTATAAACTGTTTTATATAATTTACTATATTTTATTATTTATATATATATATTATACATTTATAATTATTTATATATAATTTATTGCGCAAACGCAACAAAAACATGAAACCATTATACGATATAACAATATGGATGATTACAGGGAAGCCCTAAACAAATTACGTAAAGATATTGGTGATTTAGATATAAGAAATGGATTTAAAAACATACGCCATACAAGAACTGGGGCAATTGTAGTTGAAAGCGTTAATACCTAACAACAAACTAAACTAAAATCGGCTCTGGCAGAAAAAAATCATTTAACTACAAAAGAGACACAAAGATCCAATCCTATGTTTATGCTTACCGGTGTTGATGACTGTGGCTTCAGAGACGACCAGTTTCTAGAAGAGCTGGAAAGACTCAATGATGACAGAATTAGGATACACGATCATAGAAAAAATACGAGTCGTGGCAAAACGAATGTGCCGGAACCCAATGAAGGAAAATTGGATTCGAAGAAGCAGAACCAAATATTGCAAAATGGTTCCTCAAAAAAGAAAAATATTATTCAATCTCGTAACTGTGTGACATGTAGCATAATATTGCAACCAGGAAGAATGTTTTTACAAGTGTGGTGGAAAACATGGTGGTAGTGAATGTAACGAAGAATTGAACTGTCCCAACTCTACCACAATGAAACTTCGAGACCGAAACCACTCAGCAAGAGATCAACACAAATGTCCAATCTTCCAACGGAAACTTACATCCTATCGCAATAATGTAAATTATAAGGATTTTTATGGTTTCCGGCAAAAGAAAACCTGCTGAACAAACTGACAAATCTTGTTTCGTCACCAATCCCACAGAAAAGATCATAGTTAGTGCGATACATCAAAACGTAAGATCAATCGGATACTCCACTGATCTACTAAAACTCATGCTTGAAGAACACAAAACGTGTCGGATAATATGCATTACCGAACATTGGAAGACCTCGACAACACTTAAAAGTCATCAAATAGATGGTTTCCATTTGGCAACTAACTACTGCAGGCAAGAAGAAAATGCTCATGCCGTCTCAGCTATTTTTCTTGAAGAATCTGTATCCTATACCATAAGAAAAACGATATTAATCGTGTGAGCGTAGAAAGACAATGGGAGTGTTGTGCATGTGAAGCCGAATTTGGTGACCAAAAAATTATAGTGGTGTGTGTCTACAGAACTCCAGATGGAGAGCATGCTGTGTTCACTGAGAAATTAGAAGCTATTTTAGGTATATGCTTTCAAGAAAATAAAATATGTTTAATTGCGGGTGACTTCAATATTGACTTCCTCTCCAGCGATAATAAAACATTCGACGTTATGTCTGTGATGACTTCTTATAATTTTAGATTGGCAGTAAATCAAGCAACTAGAGTCACAAGTAATTCAAATAAGTTTATTGATAACATAATGACTAATATACATAGCGATTTCATAATTGATATCTTAGAATATCACATATCGGATCACACGGCGCAGAAATTATCTTTGGTGCTACCAAGAAAATTGAATAAATGTCATGTGGATAAGAGATTATTCAATGGTGAGAGTGTGAGTAGTTTTAAGGACTTGCAATCAGGACAAAGCTTTGAAAGAGTGTACAGTTTGGACAAACAATTAGTAGACAAATAGTGGGATGTAGTTTCCTTGGTAGTATCAAATATCTTTAATGCCTCTTTTCCATATAGGAAGATACCAATTAGGAGCTCTAACAAAGCTACATATCTACTAGTGAAGAGGTCTCTAGTTTTAAAAAGATACTGGATGCTTTGCACGTCTTGAAGGACCATGATGCCGTATGTAGGGTGAGATATATTGAACAGAAAAGGCACTACGATAGTCTACTGAGTTCAAAAGAGTCAACATATTATGCTAATAAAATTAAAAGGTGAGACAACAAATCAAAAACATGCTGGAATATTGTTAATGGGATATTGGGCAAACGCCGCAAGCAAGAATTAATAGCGGATAGCGATACAAATAAGAACTTATCGGATGAATTCAATAAATTTATATTAGACGCCCCGATTAACTTGCTGAAGGGTTCGAGTAGTGTCCCGTTCGCTGCTGTCCATAGCGCTAGTCCAGAATCATTTCATTAGATCTGGTTGATGGCAATGAAATCTTAAATATTGTTAAAAATCTTAAAAATAAATACAGCAGTGGGTATGAAGAGATATCCAATACTTTATTAAAAGCCATAATCGCACCGGTTCTAAAACCAATTGTATACATATTGAATAACTCAGTGAAGTTTGGAGTGTTCCCAACGCGACTGAAGTTTGCAGTAATCGTACCAATATACAAGAAGGAAAACATAGAGGATTTAAAAAACTATAGACCCATAAGCCTGCTGTCAAGTTTTTCAAAAATTTTTGAGAAAGTAATGTGTAATAGAGTCACTGATTTTCTGTTAAAAAATAACCGGTTGAACGAATTCCAACACGGTTACATCAGAGGTAGATCAACGCAAACAGCTATTTTCCGCTTTGTAGAGTCAGTGCTAAGCTGTATTGAGAAGAAAACAATACCAATGGGAATACTCTTGGATTTGTCTACAGCCTACGACACACTGGATCAGGATATTTTAATGACTAAGTTATCAAACTATGGAATAAGAGGCAATGCACATGATTGGTTAAGATCGTATTTAACTGGTAGGCAACAATAAGTAGTTATTGGTCAAAATAATAAGAAATCGTTCTCGGATAAGCTAGAGGTGACATTGGGTGTGCCACAGGGAAGCATAATTGGCCCATTGCTGTTCTTAATATATATAAATGACATAAGTGAATTGCTGGGTACTAAGGTTAAACTTGAAATAATAAACTATGCAGATGACACAAGCCTTCTTGTTATGGGATCAACTATATCGACTCTGTTCAGGGATAACAAAGAAGTTATTCAAAAAGCTAATTTATGGTTCTCAACACACAAGCTTGTACTTAACAACAGCAAAACAAGTGTGCTTATCTTTCAGACAAAAAGGACCGCCTTAGACATACCCTTAGCAATAAACTTAAACAACGTTTAAATATATATTAGTGAAACGACCAGGCTTTTGGGGATGATATTGGACAGTGCTCTCACGTGGCAGCAGCTTGTTGATTTTCTTGCAGCACAACTGCCTAAGGTGTGCTATACATTTAGAGTGTTATACAAATACCTGGACAGGCGAACAAGAAAGATGATTTATTATGCCAATTTTGAATCACACCTTAGATACGGCATTATGTCTTAGGGACAATGTAAAATAATAAACAAAATTATTGTTTGTCAAAAGCGTGCATTAAGGATCATGTTAGGACTAAAGTTTAGAGAAACATGTAAAGGTAAACTTAGGGAACTTGGTATACTTACAGTACACGCGATATATATCCAAGAAACACAGGTTAAAACTTTACGAAACTGGATCCTATTATAACTGCATAAAATTTTTCAATCATCTACCAGTAAGTATAAAAAGTATCCTCATCTGAACTAATTCAAAACCCGCCTTTTTAAATTCTTGTTGAATATTGAGCCATATATCATAGATGATTATATTAATTTAGTCACTTAAGCGCACTCGTATTATTTTGTTGTTTTTTTTTTCTCTTTTGTATTGACGTTATTTCGCTTTATGTACATGTGCATAATTTTGAAATAAAGATGATTTATTATTATTATTATTATTATTATATATCTTTTTATGGTTATATCGACGGGGTTCTGGGACACTTTGACCTTGAAGCCTACGTGAGCCCTAGTGTAAAAGGGGGCCCCCTGTCAAATGGGCCCCAAAAAGCAGTCATTTTTGTCAAATGTGACAGATTTGACAGTTGACATATGACGTGTGACGTATGACAGTTCACACAACTATCACAGACGTAGTACAGATGGGGTGTGACATATGACAGACTTGATACTAGTGACAGCTAGGTGAGGCTAGACAGGCTAGACAGGGTAGACAGGGCAGACAGTGCAGATGGAGTAACTCCAAGTGCCCCTCAGTGGAAAATGAAACAAATAGTTTAGGAAAAAAAAAATTTATTTGGGTTAGGAAAAAAGTTTTAGACAACGGTGCTGTTATTTTTGGTTTTTTTATTTTTCCTACAAGAAGCCAAACGTTTTACAATGTGATCCGTGCTATAGTAAATAAAAAAAAATAATCACATTTTCACATTTATTTATTTGAAAGCCCAAAAATCGAGGAGATCGAGCTTGGCCAGTTCTTCTAGCAGCAGTTTCTCCTCGATTTTGTTGTCGAGCAGGAACCCCTGCAACAGCCGGATTCCCTTCCGCAGGCGATCCTGCCAACGAGTTTCTAGTTTGATAACACTAGAAAAAAAAACAGAAAAAAAAAAAAAAAAAATGAAAAGTTATTGAGCAAGAATATGCACATTCAACTAGCACAAGAGATTTCGCAAATCGCATTAATTAATCTGAAAATCACACTGCGCAGAAGCAAATTTTTGGCCGTCGACATCCAAAATGGCCTAGGTAAAACGATAAAAGCTATGCACATTCAACTAGAACAAGAGATTTCGCAAATCGCATTAATTAATCTGAAAATCACACTGCGCAGAAGCAAATTTTTGGCCGTCGACATCCAAAATGGTCTAGGTAAAACGATAAAAGCTATGCACATTCAACTAGAACAGAAAATTTCGCAAATCGCATTAATTAAATGCATTCCGATCATTTTTTAAGAAAAAATAAATAAAAGCATAACTTCAGAGTAGTACCAAAACAAAACCAAACCCGAAAAAGAAAAAAAACTTACTTGGGGACCCAAATCCTTCTCATACTGCGAGAATACATCAGATCTACGGATGTCTTGAGTTCTCGCTTATAGGAGTCCAAAAGAACTCCATAAAAATCCATTGTAAAGTCACTGTTAAAAAATGTTAAACATAATACCTCATAATAGTAAAAACTAAAAAATGTACTTACGTAAAGGATGAGTTGGAACTGCTAATCGATAGACTGTTTGAGCGTCTATTTAATACTAATAAATTGACGAAGAACCACAAAGGAAGTAGTAGTTATCGTGGAAGTAATTATCAGAAAAACATGTCAGTGAGTGCACATGCAGTATAATTAAATGTCCGCGTGTTACATTAGATACATTGTTGCTATCGTTAAATTTTTATAATTAGGAAACTACCTATTTATGCTAAAAAATGTACGAAGAATCACAAAGTATGCAGTAGTTATCGTGGAAGTAATTATTGGAAAAACATATCAGTGAGTGCACATGCAGTATAATTAAATGTGCGTGTGCTTCATTAGATACATTATATTGCAAACTACTCGACCCGTGTGCCTCATTAGATACATTGTTGCTATCGTTAAATATTTATCTGTAGGAAAAACACATTTACAATGGAGTATTGCATAAATTATCGCTAATGAGTTGACGTTATTTGTTGAGTAATGTTAAAAGGCTAATTTAAGTCGATTGACTGACTACTTTAGATTTTTTTCTTTCGGTGCGTTTTGTAGTTTTTCCATTTTTAGTTTTCTTTTATTGTTTACAAATTTCTTTTCGTATTTTGTGACCTTATTTTCTTCGAATTATCTTAATTTGATTTTTTATTAGCTTGTTACTCTTTCGAGGAATTTTGAATTAAAAAAAAACCTTTTTTACGATTAATAAATCTTGATGTTTGAATTTTTTTGGCTAGGTATTTGCCCGACATAGGGCATCTTCAATTTGTGAAAAAAATCCATTTTTAATGAAAAAATTATGGTTAGAAAAGGGCTATCTTTTAGCAAATGTTTGAAAACTTTTAAATGATTTTGGCCTAAAACTAAAAATATTTTAAATTTATGTCCTTTGGACATATCTATTTTTTCTAAAATTTCGAGTATAAAACGTACTCAAAGTGCACAAGAACCATATTACTTCACGAGCCCCACCAAGCTTGACGGACTTTCGGCCAAAAACAGAACCAATTTGAGGGAAATGTCGGCAATTTTTCTGTACCTTCATACTTCTGTAACCAACTCTGGTCATTTAAATTCTGATCTTACCGTATAATTTTCTCGAAGGGGAGGTATATGTTACGTTTTTATTTTTCCCAAAGTATAACCTTGTTTAGTCCGGCCCTGGCGAGGTTTCCGATGGCCAAGGTCGATAATATTGAATATTGGAAGATCTCAAACCCTTCACCTTGATTGGCCCTAAAGGTTAACTGAAGGTCGTGACATCACCATTTGCCACCAATGGGAATTTTTGTAGAATTTGCATACCATTTTTGGTACTTTTGTACTTTGGTGCGGCCCTAGTTTTTTTTGGGTTGAGGATTCTAGAAGGCAACTTTATGATTCTTCTTTTTTTTCTTCTGTGAGCTTCTTGGCTGGCTGCTGAACCACGGATTTCGCCTAGCGGATTTAAGAAATAAATCAGAACTACCCTCAATTTTGTCTTGGCTATAAAAGTGCCTTACCTAGTCTAGTGACTGATTTGCAATTATTGAATGGTTTAGTGAACTGATTAACTTAACCCGAAGACCATAGTTGATACCAGCACATGGTTTTCTCTTTAGGCCACCCGTCACCCTAAGGTATGTAAATTTCTATTACTTTTCTTACTGCAAAATTATTCTGATTAGCTATAGCCTTGATCTTTTGTTACTTTGAGAGTTTATTCTTTAACACTTACCCACTTTCACTTTTTGCACATTCCATATTGCGACCTAGCATCGACTAGACGAGTACCTTTGTTTCAGGCCTTCTTTTAAGAGTTTGGGTTTTCTTTCCTGACTCATTATTTTTTTTTGATACTTCCTTAATGCTCTAATCAACTTGGAAGAGTGGACCCCCTTTTTCGAAACATCCTACAACTGCAAATTCATCGAGACAACTCCTGGACACTCTGGCCTTAGCTTCCTCTCGGGGTATCTGCCTGGCACCATATTAGGATACTGCTTGTGACTGGTAGGAGGCCTGGAGAAGTCAGGTGGGTCCATTCCATTTTTTTTTTGTTTTAACCACCATCATAACCACATTTTGTGGACCGTACCTATTGAAGCCAAGTTTCTTTATTTGGAACATGAGAAGTAGTACCTATAAGTTAAACATAACCTGTTAGGTACACCTTATAACTTTTAAGTGCATCCTTTTTACCTTAAGTTTTAAGTATACAACAAGCACCACAACACATATTAGCACTACAACACATTTCATCGTCTCACGAACATGTAAACCAGACGTATACGTATATGGCCGGTATGGGTACTATTCCCTAAATGTTGTCTGATTTTTAATAATTTAATAGCCTCTACAAGGTTAGTTCAGGTACACAGACTTTGGACATAGGAGATTATTTACTTTTATTAATATTATATCTATTATTTAACAATCCTCAATATAAGTATCCAAATTCATAGCCTAAACAAACCATAGCACAGCTGATTATTGATTTTTCACCTATTATCGTATTCGTTATTGTTATTCGTCATGTAGGGCTGTTGGTTTGGTATTATCGAACCAATGTACAGTTGTATTTATATATAAATATTGCATGTAGGTATGTATTGTTACGATCGCAGCAACGCCGCATGGGAGGCGGGGCAACGCATGGGAGCGTGTTGGTTGGTGGAGCTTCGCGACCTATCCGCGCTGCGTCATGGCTGACACGAGGGATTTATTGCTCGTCTGGCTTAATCTAGAAGGCAGTTGTTTACAACCGTTTTTTTTTTTATATGAGATTATTCAAGAATTCTTATAAAGAACTTTCTAGGTTTTTCTGTAATTTTAGGATTGTATATAAAAGGCGCATAGAGCGCCCGAGTAGAGTAGTCGTATTTTAATCGAGCTATAAGGAAGCTAAAGTTACGAAGCGATAATAGAAGGCTATAAAGTGTTAAGTACTGAGTTATTTAGTAGTCGAGTGTATTTGTGGAATAAATAAATAGTGTTTTCGTATTAAACCGTTACACTGGAATTATTGAACCCCGAGTTCGCAACAATTGGTGTCAGAAGTGCGATTCCAGTGGGAATTTGAAGACTAATATTACTGAACTGTAAGTGAGTGCTTCATTGCCGGACATTACGTGTTTATGCCAGTGACCAGAAGCCAGCATCAAGCGATGGAAGATCAACTTGCCGCCCTGCTGTCCCTTATGCAACAACAGAGGGAAGAACAGGAAAAACGTGATCAAGTACAGGAGCGACGTTATCTAGAGCAGAAGGAAGAGCTGGAAAAACGTGATCAAATTCAGGAGCGCCGTTATAAAGAACAAAAAGAAGAGCAGGAAAAACGTTATAAAGAACAAAAAGAAGAGCAGGAAAAACGTTATAAAGAGCAGAAGGAAGAGCTGGAAAAACGTGATCAAATTCAGGAGCGCCGTTATAAAGAACAAAAAGAAGAGCAGAAAAAACGTGATCAAGTGCAAGAGCGACGTCATCAACAATTCAAAGAAGAATTAATGAGCCATCTCGCAGTCAGGGAGCAACAGTTGGAAGAAAGAATAATGCAATCCGTTAATGAATCCGTTAACGAAGGACTCGAAGCTGTCAACCAGAAGGTTCTCGAGCTAGAAAAGAAATTCCGGGAACAACTTGAGGACGACAACGTGTCTACAGAGAGTTTTAGCACAGCCAACGCTAAAATTAAGCCTCCCGATTACGACGGTACTACTGCATGGGAAATTTATAAAACTCAGTTTGAGGCAGCTGCAAAAGCTAATGGTTGGTCCGAGCCCCAGAAAGCTACATCATTAGTGGTAGCACTTCGTGGAAAAGCGGCTGAGTTACTCCAATCTCTGTCGGCAGCGGATCAAAGTAATTATGCGGCTTTAGTACACTCTCTACAACTACGATTTGGAAATGAACACAAAGAAACCGTGTTCCAGGCCCAGCTAAGGATGAGACAGCAAAAGTCAGGTGAATCCTTACAAGAATTTGAGGCGGACATAGACAGACTAATTCACCTGGCATACCCATCAGCCCCTGAATCTTTTCAAATGCAATTTGCCGCCGAAAGGTTCATTGAGGGAGTTCGCGATAGTGACATGAGATACCACTTACGTCTAGTAAGGCCCAAGGATATCAGCGAGGCACTAGTTCGGGCCCTGGAATTCGAGGCGTCACGAGTGACATCTAGTTCTTCTGCAAGTGTAAGAGTGGCAACCTGCGGTGATAAGAAGTCTACATCTATGGCTGAATCCATGGCAAGTTTACATAAAGCGTTGAAGGATATCGCAGTCAATATGCAAGCCCTGTTGGGAAGAACTCCTCGATCGACAGGCAATCGGGGCATAAAATGTTTTAACTGTGGTAAACTGGGTCACGTCAAGAGTAACTGCCGTAATAGGACAAGAAGTCCGTCGCCGTTGATTAGAAGACCGAGCGGCAACCAAGACCATCCCAGAGTTCAGGAAAGACCAATTCCGGTCAATGTAAGGGGACAATTGACCGAGCCCGTTAAGACCCCCAGGATCAGTCAAGTCAACCAATCAAGTCAAGGCAATAATTTGGTTGGCAAAAGTGTTACAGAGGCCGGACGCATTAAAGGACAGAAGATCCAAACTGAATATCGACCAGGAAGGTCTCACGGAAATACCGATGCATTGTCTAGAGGTAAAGAAGATAGTCAGCATTGTCGAAGAACTGAGCAACGTGAGGGACATCCTTCTGTAAGGAGAACGTCGGTGGAAATAAACGATGGCTGGACCACACAGACCCTTCGAGAAGAACAAATGAATGATCCAGATATTGGACCCATCCTCTCTGCAAAGACTGACGACAAGAGATCAGAATGGCAAGAAATTGCTGATAGAAGTCCAAACCTGAAGGCGCTATGGGCCCAGTGGCACTCTCTTAAAATAGAAAATGGACTACTGAAGAGAGCGTGGGAGAGTCCGGATGGCAAGTCCGTAGTCAGTCAGTTGGTTGTTCCTGATAGCAGAAAATCAGATGTACTACTGGAAATGCACAACGGAACAAGTGGAGGTCATTTTGGGGTCAATAAAACCTTGGCCAAAATTAAAGAGCGGTTCTACTGGGTGAATTATCATGAAGACGTCGAGTCTTGGTGCCGCAAGTGCGAAGTATGTTGTGCCACAAAAGGACCTCGAACAAGATCACGGGGCCGAATGGTGCAGTACACTGTAGGTGCTCCATTCGAGAGGGTAGCAATTGATGTCGCGGGACCATTTCCTCAGACTGAGTCGGGCAACAAATACATCTTGGTCGCCATGGATTACTTCACTAAATGGCCTGAAGCATACGCCCTACCTAATCAAGAAGCAACGACTGTGGCAACGGTGCTAGTAAATGAAATGTTCTGCAGGTTTGGAGTTCCTCTCGAACTTCATTCTGATCAGGGCCGAAATTTTGAATTGGCTGTTTTCCAGAAGGTCATGGAACTTCTCGGAATTCGCAAGACCAGGACAACTCCTTTGCATCCACAGTCGGATGGGATGGTAGAGAGGTTTAATCGGACCATGGAACATTACCTGTCTAAAATGGTGGCAGATCATCAGCGTGATTGGGACCAACATCTACCTCTCATGTTGATGGCATACCGAGGCTCTACGCATGAAGCCACTGGTTATACTCCGGCGAAAGTGATGTCCGGAAGGGAAATGAGGCTTCCTGCAGATTTGATGTATGGAACACCAGAAAAAGACTCACTCAACTCTGAGAATTTTGTGGAGGAGCTTAAGGAGAGGCTGAACAATGTTCATGAGCAAGTCAGGAATAAACTGCGGATATCCAGTGATCGAGCCAAAGCAAGATATGACTTACTAGCTAACTCCCGCGGCTTCCAGGATGGTGATTTGGTGTGGCTGTACAATCCGAGGCGAAAGGTGGGGAAGTCGCCCAAACTTAGCCAAAATTGGGAAGGACCTTATACAATTATTATAAAGAAGATTAATGATGTGGTGTATAGGATCCAGCGGACCCCTAGGTCAAAGATGAAGGTCGTTCATTTGGATCGATTGGCACGATACCATGGAACTCTACCTGTTCGGGACGAACAGACTTAGGAGGAGGGCAATGTTACGATCGCATCAACGCCGCATGGGAGGCGGGGCAACGCATGGGAGCGTGTTGGTTGGTGGAGCTTCGCGACCTATCCGCGCTGCGTCATGGCTGACACGAGTGATTTATTGCTCGTCTGGCTTAATCTAGAAGGCAGTTGTTTACAACCGTTTTTTTTTATATGAGATTATTCAAGAATTCTTATAAAGAACTTTCTAGGTTTTTCTGTAATTTTAGGATTGTATATAAAAGGCGCATAGAGCGCCCGAGTAGAGTAGTCGTATTTTAATCGAGCTATAAGGAAGCTAAAGTTACGAAGCGATAATAGAAGGCTATAAAGTGTTAAGTACTGAGTTATTTAGTAGTCGAGTGTATTTGTGGAATAAATAAATAGTGTTTTCGTATTAAATCGTTACACTGGAATTATTGAACCCCGAGTTCGCAACAGTATATTACATTGTACATTGTACTGAAGTATACAGGTTGCGGTTAATTTAATTGAATTGATTTTGTTTAATTACGTTGCGTTTCTTTCCATAATATATCGTTCTTTCCCGCTTTGTTTGTACGGTATTAACAACTGATTTCAATAGAACTGAGTTTCAAAAGGGGCCTTAAAAGTGGGTGGCGCCTTTGTTTCAGACTATCAAGCTATCTAGCACATCTACTCCACGACCACTCTCCGGCTCGAGGGTAGCTAGCTGTCGGGTTTTGCCCCACAACTCAGTTGGACCAACGATTAACTTTTATTTCAGATCACCCACCTTTTTGTGTTTGGTAACCTCCTATTCATATTTTCTTCATAAGTTCTAGCAGCGACAAAATTGAATGCAGGCTAGGCGGCTCTGCATATAAGGAAGTAGATTTCGTCTAATGATCTGCAGTTGTACTCCTTCAGAGGAAACCTCTGAGAGCCTTCGAAACATGTTCTGCATAACAGCAACGTATCGCAATACTTTTTCTTGAGCGCCCTGAGTTCGTCTACGAATCTCATCCCATAGCGAGTACTCGTAATCATATGGTTGAAAATCTATTTTCAAATTAGCCACCAAGTCGTCCAAAGTCTGGAATGAATTAGTCCGATACCACAATAACGCATCTTGCGAAAGTAACTCAGGAGCTGCACGAAGCAAAAACTCCTTCGACACTCCTCGTGAACAACGAAGTTCTTCTACTCGTTCCAAAAAGTCGTTTACACTTGAAGAACCATCAAATTTCAGATTCCATCGGCTAACATCAGTAAACTTAGAACAACCCTGAATGGCTCCATACGAGTTACTTCCAATTGGCTCCGAACCAGGTGGCAGTCTGACTGGAGAAAAGGCAAAATTATCCAGACGGTCCGCAAGATCTACATATTGATTAGAATAATCCAAACCATGCTGTGGAGGAATAGAGTCAATATTCGCACGGGTCGAGGAATCTGGAAGATGAAATCGGACTTGCGAAGAATGCATTGCGGATGCATGAGGGTACCTGTCGCTAACCGAAGAGTGACAAGGTCCCTCTTTCCTTCAAAGTTCCTCTCGAATACTAGATTGACCTTCACGATCAGGGAGAGACGATTTCCGAACATAATTACCCGAAACGTACTGATCATCAGACGGACGATTTCCGGAATTTGCAACATGTGTTTTATGACACAGCGCTGAATTACCTTGCCACTGGCATTGAGAGGATTCTGCCCTCCAATATGGAACATCACTGGGCGGTAACCTTGGTTTCTCGGCTGAATCAGAAAATTCAACTGCCCGAGAACTCGGTGCTCCTGAAAACGGTACATACGATGCAGAACCAAACGTTCCAACAGTTGGCCTTGTTTGTTCCTGTGACAAAATAGGTGGATTCCCGACGTTCAGATGCACAAGCCAAAACTTCTGGGACTCGAAGTATATTTCCCGAACCTTCACATCGAGAACTTGAAGTTCGAAATGCTGTACTTGGTTCTGGATTCACTACATCACTTATTCCATGATACCTTTGTCCATTCAATAAAACAGGGTTCGAGTTATAGACAGAAGACTCATCATTTAGTAAACTATTAACCGCTATACGTGGTGCTTTCAACACTCGTCTCTCTCCTCCCGCTGTATCAACAGATGTCCCTGGTACTACTGGCTCGTCATGAAATGATATCAGATCCGGCTCGTCCGCTTGATAAGGATCTGATGTAAGATGGTGCATCTCAGAATTATTTGGGGACACAGTCGAAGCAGTACATGTGTCTTTATCCAATTCTGCCACTCGTGTAAGTGTGGTCATTAATCTCTGACCCAATCTTTCTAATTTCTGCTTAAATTCGAGGTTATTCTCCAATACTGGCACAATTCGAGAAATTCTCCCATCAAGGTGCAATAGTAAAGACTATATGCGCTTATACTCATTATCTGCATTTCCCCTATCAAAATGCTCAATGTCTCTCTCGACAACCAACAGTTTGCCCTGACAAACCTGCAGCTCAGAAACCGTATCAAACTGAGTAACCTTGGGCGGAGAAGCGTGTCCTTCCCTTTCCAATTTAAGTGCTTCCCTTAAGCATGCTCGCTTTTGTGCAAACGTGCTTGCAATAGGTAAGCCTCGAATAAGTAATTCGTATTTTAATTCCTCAGTTCCTAATAGATTAATTTCCATTTTATCAATAAAAAAAAACTAATTTAATAAAAAAAAAATCTCTACCGAAGTTAAAAGATCTAAGCCGATATCAAACAAAACAAAAAAAAATAATATTTAAATACCAAAATAAAAAAATGAATAATCCGCTTAAAAAAAGGGTGAATTATCAAAGTTCAAATTCTTTCTCCTTGCTAATAATTCAAAAAAATAAATGGCGAATGCAACAAGCGCACCCCACTCCCACCAAAAAATTAACAATAAAAAAAAAAAACAACTGCCGCAAGTAATATACGAAAGAATAGAACAAAAGAAGTTCCGTAAACGACTTCTGTTCAGTAAGTCACAGTAAAACACATCAGTATATTTTATTAAACTCTCCTGCATAAGACAAAACAATGCGCAGAACACCTACAAAGCAGTAACGAACAATATCGTATACGTATTGCCAAAAGCAACAATCCATACGGTGCCCCAGCCCTACCGCTTCGAAAAGACAAAGACAAAAGACGCGAAAGAAAGAAGGAATGAATGCACACAAACGCAACGTGAGCTTCGTACGTTCGCTACGTCATCAATATGTACTACTCGCAAGCAAATGTACTAAATCTAGTACAACTAGTCCTACCAATTTTAAAGGCTTTTCGAATGACAGAAGATAGTG
Organism: Taphrorychus bicolor; assembly: GCA_951812265.1. Classification (NCBI taxonomy): domain Eukaryota; kingdom Metazoa; phylum Arthropoda; class Insecta; order Coleoptera; family Curculionidae; genus Taphrorychus; species Taphrorychus bicolor. The sequence goes on along the minus strand of OX638297.1, from coordinate 44,751,723 downwards.
TCAATTGCCACTAAAAATTAAGGAGGGGGAAATTGCCAAAATAACCATCAAAATAAAGTCCGTTACGCGAATACACGGTGTACCAAATAAATACCCAAATCAGCAAAAACCCAAAAAAAAAAAACACGTTGGGCGCCAAATTTGTTACCCCTTCTTCCTTTTTTTTTTTCTTTATTCTATTAAAAAAAAAAGAAAATATGAATAGGAGGTTACCAAACACAAAAAGGTGGGTGATCTGAAATAAAAGTTAATCGTTGGTCCAACTGAGTTGTGGGGCAAAACCCGACAGCTAGCTACCCTCGAGCCGGAGAGTGGTCGTGGAGTAGATGTGCTAGATAGCTTGATAGTCTGAAACAAAGGCGCCACCCACTTTTAAGGCCCCTTTTGAAACTCAGTTCTATTGAAATCAGTTGTTAATACCGTACAAACAAAGCGGGAAAGAACGATATATTATGGAAAGAAACGCAACGTAATTAAACAAAATCAATTCAATTAAATTAACCGCAACCTGTATACTTCAGTACAATGTACAATGTAATATACATACCTACATGCAATATTTATATATAAATACAACTGTACATTGGTTCGATAATACCAAACCAACAGCCCTACATGACGAATAACAATAACGAATACGATAATAGGTGAAAAATCAATAATCAGCTGTGCTATGGTTTGTTTAGGCTATGAATTTGGATATTTATATTGAGGATTGTTAAATAATAGATATAATATTAATAAAAGTAAATAATCTTCTATGTCCAAAGTCTGTGTACCTGAACTAACCTTGTAGAGGCTTTTAAATTATTAAAAATCAGACAACATTTAGGGAATAGTACCCATACCGGCCATATACGTATACGTATACGAGTGCTAATATGTGTTGTGGTGCTTGTTGTATACTTAAAACTTAAGGTAAAAAGGATGCACTTAAAAGTTATAAGGTGTACCTAACAGGTTATGTTTAACTTATAGGTACTACTTCTCATGTTCCAAATAAAGAAACTTGGCTTCAATAGGTACGGTCCACAAAATGTGGTTATGATGGTGGTTAAAACAAAAAAAAAAATGGAATGGACCCACCTGACTTCTCCAGGCCTCCTACCAGTCACAAGCAGTATCCTAATATGGTGCCAGGCAGATACCCCGAGAGGAAGCTAAGGCCAGAGTGTCCAGGAGTTGTCTCGATGAATTTGCAGTTGTAGGATGTTTCGAAAAAGGGGGTCCACTCTTCCAAGTTGATTAGAGCATTAAGGAAGTATCAAAAAAAATAATGAGTCAGGAAAGAAAACCCAAACTCTTAAAAGAAGGCCTGAAACAAAGGTACTCGTCTAGTCGATGCTAGGTCGCAATATGGAATGTGCAAAAAGTGAAAGTGGGTAAGTGTTAAAGAATAAACTCTCAAAGTAACAAAAGATCAAGGCTATAGCTAATCAGAATAATTTTGCAGTAAGAAAAGTAATAGAAATTTACATACCTTAGGGTGACGGGTGGCCTAAAGAGAAAACCATGTGCTGGTATCAACTATGGTCTTCGGGTTAAGTTAATCAGTTCACTAAACCATTCAATAATTGCAAATCAGTCACTAGACTAGGTAAGGCACTTTTATAGCCAAGACAAAATTGAGGGTAGTTCTGATTTATTTCTTAAATCCGCTAGGCGAAATCCGTGAGAAGACGAAATCCCAAGAATCATAAAGTTGCCTTCTAGAATCCTCAACCCAAAAAAAACTAGGGCCGCACAAAAGTACAAAAGTACCAAAAATGGTATGCAAATTCTACAAAAATTCCCATTGGTGGCAAATGGTGATGTCACGACCTTCAGTTAACCTTTAGGGCCAATCAAGGTGAAGGGTTTGAGATCTTCCAATATTCAATATTATCGACCTGGCCATCGGAAACCTCGCCAGGGCCGGACTAAACAAGGTTAATACTTTGGGAAAAATAAAAACGTAACAAAACGGCCCACGTTAATATTATTCAATTGTCATTTTGGCTTAATTCACACTCAAGTCGAAATTATAAAAAATGTCTCTTATTTCTTGTAATTAGATCGTTTTGAGTGTGATCGCAGTCATTAGTGAAAGAAAAAATGGCATTGATAAAACACTAAATCGATTTCAGCATGGTCTCAAGGCTCTCACTGAGTAGGGGCCGAAAAGTGGGGCTGAAAGCAGAGACACTGTGATAACTAGACATAATGATGCAATTTGTTGCCAAAATATAAGACACCGATAAATATAAAAGAAACTGTATGGTCAGATGGTAGTGGGTAAAGGTGTGGAATAAAACCCTTTCTTCTATGGAAGAATTGCCGACGTTTCGACCGTGTTTCGATCTTTATCAAGGCTGGAACAAACATCGGCGGCACTTTAATTACTCTTCTTCACTAATTTCCCTCTTTGTTTCCCTTTGTTGCTTTTCTATTAACTTAAATAAACTACTCGACTTAAAGTTAGGCACAAACAATTTTTCGTGTCATTTTCAATCAGCTGTAACTTTTTAAGCAATTAATTTTTTTAAATGCAAATTGCACGGTCTGAAACCTCATTTCCTCTAGATTAAGAAAGCGTATAATTAAAAAAAAAAACCAACACTATTTTTATTATATAGGGTGTGAAACAAAGTGATGAAAAAATTCCAAAATTTTGATGTTTCACCATTTCCCAATAAGATAATTTTTCCTTATCGTTTTTAGGTCAGGAGTAAGCCAACATCCATATCTCGGGACCTTTTCGCCAGATTTTTTATTAAACCTGTGAGTTTTTATACAAACTACTTACTATGAATTTTTATACAGAGCGAAACGGAAAATGTGTGAAATTCTTGTTGCTGATTTTTTTTTAAATCGTCATTGTTCGGAAAAGCGGTAAATAATCTTACTGCGTTTCCCTCATTTGTTAACATCGTGTCTGCGGATTGTTACTCATTCAAAAAATTTAAAAATAAGTGCCACTTTTTCTAGTATACTAGCATTCAAAAAATATGATACCATTATTGTTGATACTCGTGACTTATAATAGCAATATTAAATAAAATAACCTTTCTAGAGGTAAGGGCAAATTGAGTGATACCGTTGCAGATAGCCAACATCAATATCTCTAGATGTTTTTGTCATTTTTTGTTTTTGAGGTATTAGAACTTATACAGAGGGAATCAAAATATTCTTAAAAATATCGTTAGTATTTTTTTTTAAATCGTCGTAATTCGCAGACAAGTTGATGGATTATTATTCTTATTATTTGGATCGACAGCATTGTCTACAAGTTGTTTCTCAACAAGGTAATTTTCCAAAAGTGATTACTTAATTACAGGTACGGACTTGACAAAATTAGTATACGGGGTGAATTATAATGGGTATTGATTATTCCGAAAGCGTAAGAGATATTTTATTGAAATTTTGAAAGTTTTGACTGCTACATGAAACGAACTTTTTGCAATAAGTAATTATTTTTATTTTCACCAGTGGCGCGATTAACCGCACGTCGACATATATTATTTGAAAAAAAGTGAGACGTCACTGGTATTTCGAAAAATTAAATTTAGTTTTTGAATGCCCACTTAAATACTATTGGTTTGCAACTTAATTAAAGCCATAAATAATCGAATATTTTAGGTTTTTCATCAAAATGAAATTAGTCGCAGCTTACTTACATACATTACAATGGTTTTTATTTATTTACTCGAAAACGGTGAGTCCTACTAAAAAAACCGAAAAGGGCTCTTTTCTTTACAGTAGAATGGGCATTAAAAAGACTACGCATGATGCAAACTACGCAAGAAAAACTACGCATCTAAGTTTCGTTTTGTAAAAAATCTGTGCCGTGCTACTTTTTTTTCAAATAATGTAAATTGACGTGCTGGTTGGCGCGCCACTGACGGAAAAAAATTTTTTATTGCAAAATGTGCCCCTTTCATAGCAGTCAAAACGTACAAAATTTCAATCAAATATCTCATACGTTTTCGGAATAATCAATATATATGCATTTTAAAATTATAATTTCAACACCCTGTAACTTTTTAACGAAGCTCGATAGGTAACACAATTATATGACAGAACACCCTTAAAATCGACCAAAAAATATGAGATTTCATTTTCGACCACCCATTATGATTCACCCCGTATACTAATTTTGTCAAATCCTTACCTGCAATTAAGTAATCACTTTTCAAAAACTGTCTTGTTGAGAAACAACTTGTAGATAATGATGTCGATCCAAAGAATAAGAATAATAATCCGTCAACTTGTCTGCGAATTACGACGAATTAAAAAAAAACATTAACGAAATTTTTAAAAATATTTTGATTCCGTCTGTATAAGTTCTAATACCTCAAAAACAAAAAATGGGAAAAATGTCTATAGATATTGATGTTGGCTATCTGTAACGGCATAACTCAATTTCCCTTTACCTCTAGAAAGGTTATTTTATTTGGCAGTTGGCAAGTTAACGGCATAACTCAATTTCCCTTTACCTCTAGAAAGGTTATTTTATTTAATATTGCTATTATAAGTCACGAGTATCAACAATAATGGTATCATATTTTTTGAATGCTAGTATACTAGAAAAAGCGGCACTTATTTTTAAATTTTTTGAATGAGTAACAATCCGCAGACACTATGTCAACAAATGAGGAAAACGCAGTAAGATTTTTTACCGCTTTTCAGAACTACGACGATTTAAAAAAATCAGCAACAAGAATTTGACACATTTTATGTTTCGCTCTGTATAAAAATTCAGAGTGCTTTAATAAAAAGTCTGGCAAAACGGTCCCGAAACATGGATGTTGGCTTACTCCTGACCTGAAAACGACAAGGAAAAAATATCTTATTGCGAAATGGTGGAACATCAAAATTTTGGAATTTTTGCATCACTTTGTTTCACACCCTATATAATAAAGATGGTGTTGCTTTTTTTTTAATTATCCGCTTTCTTAATCCAGAGGAAATGAGGTTTCAGAACGTGCAAATTGCATTTAAAACAATTAATTGCTTAAAAAGTTACAGCTGATTGAAAATGACACGAAAAATTGTTTGTGCCGAACATTAAGTTGAGCAGTTTACTTAAGTTAATAGAAAAGCAACAAAGGGAAACAAAGAGGGAAATTAGTTAAGGAGAGTAATTAAAGTGTCGTCGATATTTGTTCCAGCCTTGATAAAGATCGAAACATGGTCGAAACGTCGGCAATTCTTCCATAGAAGAAAGGGGTTTATTCCAGTCCTTCACCCACTACCACCTGACCATATATTATTCAAAAAGGACGTTACATATCCACATCATAAAAGAAACTCTCATATTTTATTTTTGTCTTGGCATCGGGCCACAAGCTGGAGGGTGCCACAGGAAAGACAACCTCATTACAGTTGGTAATGCAGAAAGAGATGGAAGAAAAATAAAGTTGAACACTTAGGCAATAGAGCCTAGTTGGCCACGTATGGCCATGTGGTCATCTAGTAATACAAGTTTTCTGGTTAGAAAGCAGAGAAAAATTACTAATCAAGAGTAGATACTAGCATTGGTCCGGGTTATAAAAGACTATTTGCTCAATCACCGGAGTTCGAAGCGCCACCAAAAGGAAAGCCTTTACTGGAATGTGAAGATTTGGCATTTGCAACTTTTTTATCTCTAGTATGGTAGAAAGGAAACAGTAGTGGCAACTCCGCTTTCAAGAGGAAAGAAGAAAAAAGTAATGCTTGGTAACCCGGCGATACGTGTTTTGTATGTTACGTTTGTTACGTGCAAAGTATGAGCTCCAACCATAGTAGGCGGGTCTAAGGGTGGGGAGACAAAAAATGGGAATGTTAATATAATAAATAAATATGTGTAACTTCGAGTTAGGGGGAGAGAAATATCCCAAGAGGTCTGTTCTGGTTCCGGTACGTTCCCTTATAGATATGAATGATCGTCCTTTGGTGGACAGGACATATCGGTGCACTCTGTTGGCCGATGACACCACTATCCCGGCCATGCCACGGCTGAGATCGTTCTTGGTTTCTCTGGCCAAGCCAAATAATGGTTTGCAATTGAATTTGGCTGAATGGAGTTGCTTGCTTCTACGGAGACTGAAAATCTGGCCAAAAAAAGGACTCCTGCTAAAAGGAGGTAAGATAAAGACGATGGGGTTTGCTTAAAAAGAGTTTGGAAAATTGAACCATTTTTCAAAAACGAGCCAAAACTTGCACTTCAATTACATCTGAGGCAAGATAATCAGGCATTGTACTGCTGTTCCTTGTAATTGATGGTCAATCGTTTTTTTTTACCTATTTAAATACGACTTGAATCTTTTTTCTCTAATGCTTCAATCCGGTTCTTCCGGAGTTTTTCGACTTCGTTTTATTCAGTCTTCTTGCTGGTAGAACTTACTACGTGAGGGTGAAGCAATTTATTGGTTTCGTTGTCGGTTTTCCTGAAGATTTGGCCGGTCTTTCCGGAGTCCTTCCGGAGCTTTTCAACTTCTTTTCATTCTAAATAGGTAGGTGTGGAAAGGTGTATACTTCGTGCATTTGCTTCAAAAATCCTTTATTGGTGGACCGCTTTCTGCGCAAGGACTATCATCAGCGCTCAAAAATTCGTCAAAAGAGGGGAAGTGAAGGGTGAGGAGTCATCGCGGCAAGGCACCCCAAAACGCAGTCAGTTTAAAACTTATGCTAATAAAAACGTGTAATTGACAGCAACAGACCACACGTAACAGGCACCCACGACAATTTGAAAATTATTAAAATGCTTTAAAATACTTTTAAAAACTATCAGGTCCAAGAAGGATATGTAAGTATTTGTGTATTTCTTTATTTTTTGAATATTTCTTAGAAGTGACCTCCTTGTTGGAGTGTGACCTTTTGATTTTGATCTTTTCATCCTGTTTTTTTTCTGATTTCCTAGTCTATGGCAGCTTCTGCTGCCTTTTTGTCTTGTTGGTTCCTGCTTCCTGATTGGTTTAATTTTTTCGGCAAGCATTTTTGCCACTTCTTCAATCGACAACGAAAAAGACATAATTTTCTCCAAAGTAGTCACAGTCACGGCCTAACCGCACAGCTTAGACCTTATTGTTGGTTCCAGTAGTAAACTAATCAATTAAATTATCTTTTTTGCCCTTATGTGCAATCTCCTGGCTAGTGACCTTTTCTACTAATTAAACCCTGCTTGTTTAAATATAAATAGTAAGCCACGATTTTTAAGGTTTTTCAAACTGGCTGGTTGAGGGTTTTATACACATCTTTTAATATACAAGTTTTTACATAAAAAATTAGTGTCGAATGAGGATGTCCCGGTTTAGCCTAACAAGACATTTATGAGTCGAAATATTATCAGAATCAAGAAACCATGTCACAGCACTTCTGTAAACTTAAGTTTAAAATGTGTGACTGCTTAACCCTTAAGAGTCGATGCCAAAAATTTTGGTCTAGAGTTATATACCGGATTAACATGGGAATGTGGTTTTATTTTTTTATGTTTTCGCCTGTACGGTTGATTTAGCAAGGTTGATTTTGAAAAGCATGTTCTAGTGTGCATAGCTGGCTATCATTCTACATTTTATCAATACTCTAGTTTTTGGTGTTGTCAAGCAGCGATAACATTTTAAAAGCAAAAACGAAATCAGCAACCATTTTGATAATACAGTGGCAACGTTTTTTCTCATTTCAGTGTATCCACGAATTTTGTCGAGAAAAAAAAACTAGTTTTAAAACAATTCTGTGCCGGTGGCCTTTGCTCAGATTCAAGACACATGTGCTGGATTGTTTTGTATTAACACACAGTTAATTTCATGCTTCTTTTGCCTTAAATATAAAAAATTATCAACAGTCAAATCAATTCTATACAACCACCCAACTCTGCTTTAAAGCAAAGGTTTTCAAACTTATTTACCCTACCGTCCGCATTGAAAGTCAATTATTTTTTGGCGCAAAAAAAAACTTTTCTGCATTTTAAATATCACAAGTACTTTTTAATTTTTAATTAATACAATAAGAACAATAAAATGTTTAATTTTGTTTTGTAGCGTCACATTTCTGTACCATTTTATTTCTGGTTTTAAACTTATTGAGAGTAATAAAAACATAACTAGGAATTGTCGTAAAGTGTATTCTGCTCCAAGGAGGCGTTATCGCCCACTTTAGGAAACACTGCATTGAAGGTTAATAATACTATAAAAGTTGCTTCATCATTATAACTATAAGTGATTCGACTGATACTGAGAATCAAATATGCTTAAAAGGTTCACCTTCGCATTGTATTATTCAGTTGCTCTTTGCAAGTCATAAAAATCGATTGTACCAATTTGCATTAATTACGTGTTTTGTCTTATGCTTGAACTATGTCTTATACTTTATCGCTGGATCGATTTGATGGTAAAGTGGCCGTTGTAACAGGAGCTTCTGCTGGTATAGGAAAAGCGATTGTTGAGTCATTATTAAAACAAGGAATAATAGTGGCAGCTATTGCCAGAAGACTAGATCGACTTCAAGATCACGTAAAAAAGTCGAGCAGTGAAAAAGGTAAATTGCATCCTTACCAATGTGACGTCACAGACAAAGAGCAAATACTGGCCACTTTTAAGAAGATAACCTCAGGTTTAGGTCCTATTCATATCTTGGTTAATAATGCTGGTTTGTCGCGGATAACTAACATAATCGATGGTGACATTATCAAGTGGAAACTGGCCGTAGATACAAACTTGCTGGGAGCTGCCATATGCACCAGAGAGGCGATAGCAAGTATGCAAGAAAATAACATTAAAGGACATATCATAAATATTAATAGTATAGCAGGCCATACCGTTCCAGATCTTCAAAACCTAAACATTTATTCAGCCACTAAGCATGGTCTCAAAGCTCTCACTGAAACCGTTAGGTTGGAAATAAACAGAGAAAAGTTACAAATCAAGATTACTAGCATTAGTCCGGGTTATGTCAAGACTGAGTTTCTTCGAGCAGCATCAATGGACGCTGACATACCACCAAAAGAATGGAATCTGAAAGGGGGACTGGAAAGTGAGGATTTGGCAGATGCAACATTATATGCACTGTCGACACCTGAGAACGTTAATGTGAAGGAACTTGTTCTAAGCACCCAAGGATACGGAATACCTTCAACATAATTTATTATTGGATGCGTTAGATATTTTAGCTTGTAAAATAAAACAAAAAAAAATACTTTGCAGTAAACTTAATGTGCTTTGTTGCTTATTATTTAATTTAACCTTCCATTCCCTGAATCTTCAACGTAAGCTCTTTTACGTTCACGTGTTCGGGCGTAGCCAAGATGTACAAAGCTGCGTCGGCCAAATCCTGAGGAACTAGCCCAGGTCTCCTTTGGAAAAGCAAATGATTTTCCGTATCGGCAAAAGCCTCAGCCACGAAATCAGTTTTCACGTATCCTGGGCTTAAACTGGTAATTTTTATTGGTAACTTGTTTCTATTTATTTCTAATCGCACAGTCTCAGTTAACGCCGTAAGTCCGAATTTGGTTGCGGGGTAGAAACTGAGGTTAGAAGATTGAGGCACTCTGTGACCTGCTGTACTGTTGATATTGATAATATGGCCTTTAATATCGTTTGCTTTCATAATTGCTACAGCCTCGCGAATGCATATTGCGACAGCCAAAAGGTTAGTATCCAAAATTGGCTTCCACTTCTCTATGTCTCCGTCTATAATGTTTGTCCCTAGGAGAATGGCTGCGTTGTTAACCAATATGTGAATCGGGCCCAACTCTGTGGCGATCTTCTTGAATGTTGATAGTATTTCTTCTTGCTTTGTTAAGTCACACTCAAAGGGAACTAGTTTACCTTTCTCTGCAGCTAGATCTTTAGAGTGTTGCTGTAGCTGTTTCAACCTTCTAGCTATTCCCGCCACTATCAGTCCATGTTTCACAAGCGCTTCTGCTATGGCCTTTCCTATACCAGCTGATGCTCCAGTTACCACGGCAACTTTACCAACAAATCGTTCTAATGAGAGAGAATACGACATTTTGGAACTAAAAAACGTTGACAAATGATGGTTTGTGAATGTGACACGACAATTTATAATCGTTAAGTAATTCTTTTGCGACCAGTTATCTTTATAGATGTCAGCTCATTAACATGTGTGGCTAATTAGATACACATATTAATGAGCGTGACGTTTATCATTCTGTTTAATTTAAAAGGGCGATATTGCTGTTACCGTACACCCTGTAACCATATCAGTGATGGTTAATGAAAAATTATTTTACTTTTCCTTTCATATAAAAATGCAACTGAAGGGCGCGAGTGAACAATTTATAGATCAATGGATGACTTATAGAAGTATTTTTGTTATTTAGCCAATACCTTAATAAAACTTTATTGGGTTTACACTTAATTTGTTTTCGTATAGATATCTGCTAAGCTTCAAATTGTCTTAAAAACATATTCTTTTTTACATCTACTAACCAAATTTCCTCTTCGCTCTCTTTAGTAATCATTAAAATTTCACTACAAAGTATCAGGTAGACAAGTGAAAGCTACTGCATTAAAAATGGTTGAAGGTAAAAAGTGCCCTTTGCAAGTCATTTCCAGAAAACTCCCTTTTCTCGTTCAGATTAGACTCCCTTTCCTAGTTTAGATGTTTAGGTAAGTTTTTGATGATGTGTGTGTCCTTCAATGTATGGGCTTTGCTCCAGAAAACGTAAGCAAGATGCTGCAAGGAAAATATGCCTTCTCATTGACACTTTTTTTTATCAGACTTCCAGGCCTAGGTATTCGTGCATTTAAAAATTGCTTTTTCTCATATTTTACCACGTATTAGGAGTTTTTTTTTATTAAATATCAAACTTCTGAATCGCACTAAATTTTGTTAATTGTTAGCCCATTCATAAACTTTTCCAGAGGATTCAAAGGTTGTACATTTTCAGCAAAGCTGCTGACAGCACATACGTAATTGCAACATTGTAATTTAAAAAACAGCTAAATCATAATTGAGAGATAAGTACATTTCATATAAACTAGTATTACACTGCACTTTCTCCAAGCACTCCTCGAGTTTCCTCTAATTGTTAATATGCCAAATAAATTAATAAATATCTTGTCCTTAGAAACGTGTTCTGCTTGCAACTTAATCATTATATAGCTCATGATAATATTGCGCAATAATGTTATATTAAAATAATAAATGGTCCATGTCTCTAGAATAGTCGATAGAAATTTGACCGTATCGAATGCTTGAGAGCAAAATAAAAGGCGAAAAAATAAAGATGAAGAAATTTGAAGTTGACAATCGTAAAAGTAAAAAACCTATAAGAAAAGAGAAAAATTTAACGTGTAGACAACAACCAGAATAAAAATTATGGGAAACTAAACCAAGAACAAACATGAGAACAGAAAGGCGAAACGTTTAGACTGAAAAGCGAAACATCTTGGACTTCCATTGTCTTTATTGAGTTTTTTACACGACGTTTCGAGCAGTGGAATCTCTGAAACGGAATCACTCTCTGGAATCACTAGAAAACGAGCTGAGCGTTAAGCGTTAAGACTGACAATACATTACCAAAATAGATAAAAAAATCATGCATCACATTCTCGAAAAACCGTGTACTGAAAAATCTAAGTGTCATGAAAGGATAAAAAATAATGAAGGAGAAAACGATTTAGAAAATCGAAAAAAAAATAGAGGGAGGTGTAACAATTCCAAGCAAGTAGCAAAGATTTGGAGGGTATAAAAACGAAGTTTAAAAAATAAAACGTTTGACAAAAAAGAAAAAAAACTAGCTGGTAAATAATATATGGAGAAAAAAGGAAATTAAAAATTGAAAATTGTGAAAAAAATACATTAAAAATTGGTAAATGTTGGCTTTTGAACATAGGCAAGAAGAATAAAGGGTGATTGTAAAGAAAATGTAATCTCGACTTTAGCGTTAATTTTGGTACCATTAGAAAATTTATGTTAAGATTAGGTAACCGATTTAAGCAAAACAACTTTTGGATGGTTGAATTTTGTGGTAAAAAAAGGAAAAATTAATACATCCAAATATATTTGCTAATACTTTGATGTTGTCCTCATTTCTTTTGTAGCCACAACACACGTAACCCTTATAAAATTCGTGGTTTTCAATTTTTGTAATATACAGGAGACATAAACTTTACAAGCACTAAGTAAAGTTTTGAAGATTTTAACAGATTAAAAATTTTGGGAAGCTAGACCCAGATCAAACATGAGAACAGGAATGCGAATAAACGCAAAATGGAAAAAAACATTATCACAGTAGCACAAAGAATTAAGTAGTTCAAGTAAAATAAGGAACACAGAATATCTGCAAGAAACTAAAATTTCTCTAAAAAATCTTTGGAAAATTATCAAGTACTAAAAAAAGAGTTACCAGGCAAAATACCGAAGAAAACATTTTGTAAAAATAATAAATAACTAAAAAGACTAGCAAATATTTTAAGAAGCAAAAACTTTTCCGGTTTAAGTACGAAGTTTAAAAAATGAAACAAAATGTTTACAAAAAAAGAAAAAATGTGTTGAAAATTGTTAAAAAGAAAAATTATTAACGAAGGATAAATGTTGCTTTAAGGTATAGACCAAAAATGCAAGGTTATGAAGATTTTATCAGAACAAAATATATGGGAAGCCAAATCAAGCCTAAGAACAGAAGTGTGAAATAAGACTGTGAAAATTTTTCTTCACAGTCTTATTTCGAAAAATTTTCGAAACCATTTTTAAGTAATAATGAGTGGGATAAAACCTTATGGAGAAGACAGCGTTTAAAAAAGATATGTCTAAATCTATTTTTGCATTAGTGCAAAAGGCATGCCCTTACGGGCTGTTCAAAAACGGGCCTTACGGGCTGTTCAAAAAATTATATCTAATTAATTTAGGTTAGTTTTTGGTTAGTTGCTTTAAGCTTTTTTTGATGGAGGCAAAAGCTGCACTGAAATATCTCGCAAGAAAAAAAGTTTTTTAAATAATTTTTAAATAATAATGAGTTAGATAGAGAAAGACTTACGGAGAAGTCAACGTTTAAAAGAGAGATGCATAGATCTTTTTTTGCATTAGTGTAAAAGGCTTGCACGTAAAAGACCGCCTTTATATAATTAAAATTAAAATAAGTTTAACAAATATTATATCTAGTTAATTTAGGCTGGTTCAGGTTAATTGTTTTCATTTCTTTTGAAAAAGTCAAAAATCATACTGAAATATCTCGAAAGAAATAAAAGTTTTCAAAATTGTTTTTAAATAATCATGATTGGGATAGAGAAAGACTTATGGAGAAGACAGAGTTTAGGAAGAGATGCGTAGATCTTTTTTTGCATTGGTGCAAAAAGCGGGCTCGTAAAAGTTCACCTTTATATAATTGTTAGAACAAATGTAACAAAGTTCAATTCTAGTTAGTTGAGGTAAGCCGCTTTCAGATCTTTTGAAAAAGTCAAAATTTTCGAAACCCTTTTTTAAATAATGACGATTTGGATAAAGGAAGACTTATAGAGAAAAGAGCGTTTAAAAGAGAGATACATAGATAATTTTTTGCATAAGGGCGTCAGGCGGGACCTTAATAACCGAGGATGATGGAGTTAATCGAAACTTTGCATCTCTATTTTACTTATGTTATTTCCCAGGAAAAAGTAACTTTTTTTTTAGTGGCGATTTTTATTATGAATTCGGAAGAACTAAACACAATTAACGACTATGCCGATTGTTATATAGAAAAACTTATTTCTGATGTTTGAAATAGCCAAAAAAAAAAATTAAACTGAATTATCTTATCTCGCCAGAAAACAAAGTTTTTGAAACCATTTTTAAGTAGTAATGAGTGGGACAGAAAAAACTTATGGAGTAGAAAGCCTTAAAAAGAAAGATGCATAGATCTTTTTTCGCATATCCCAGAACCAAAACAAAATCCATCTTATGTTAAGATCTTGCAACTGATTATAGTTTTGCTATATGTAAACCTACTTATATTTTGGCCCTAAGGAAGAATTTTAATAAAGGTTGAAACGTTGGCGTTTTTAATTTCGCCAACGTGGACTGGTTATGTCCTACATCCGCTATTCACCTCTTATATTTGTAATACTTTATCATCACATATTTGCCAGTAAAATTTCTCATACCGGGTGTCCAGCAGAACCCTGGGCATAGGAGATTAACATGGGAAATCGGTTTTTATTTTTTTGCGCCCGTACGGTTGATTTGATTGAAAAACTTTTAAGAATAAAGTTGTAGAGCTTATGGTCAGCTATCATCCTGTAACTTTTTTAATACCTCAGTTTTGGCTGTTTTTTGAAAAAACGCCTCGAAAAGTGCAAAAATTGGAATTTGGCGCGTCACCCCCGCCATGCATGTGCAGTGTCGCCAACATAATAATTTCTTATGTCAGAGTCAGAGCCGATTTTCATTTCTTATTTATTTTGAGGATTTTGATCATGTAGTTACTAACGTGATTATGCAGTGAAAATATGTTGGCGACACTGCACATGCATGGCGGGGGTGAAATTTTGAGGCGCTTTTCCAAAAAACGGTCAAAACTGGGGTACTGAAAAAATTACAGGATGACCATTGGCTCTACAACTTTACTTTTAAAAGTTTTTTCATCAATTCAACCGTACAGTAAAATTAAAATATTTGGCCGTCCTTAAATTTGGCCGCCCGGATTTTTTACACCCCTTTGCCTATAGGTAGGATCGCCCCTGGTTATAAACCAAAATTAAGAATACGATGGCGAATAAGGTAGTACATATACGAATAGGTAGTAGTAGGTACGATCTAATGTGTCACGTAGTGAGACCTCAGTGAGACAGGTTGAAGGTGGTGTATCAGTATTCCTGATAGGTTTGAGGTGAGATAAAGTATGGCCCAGTCACAGAATCTGAAATAATAGTTATTTACTTCATACTGTACCATTTAGGACACTTTTACGTATTTGATTTTAATCCGGTAAATAGCTTTTTACAGGAGTGGATATGGAAAAGAAATTTTACAGTATTGAGTACCGGCATATCTTTAATGAATCCATTGTATTCATAGTAACCTGGAAACCGGTACCGGTACAGGATACCGTAATGAAACTATTTGTCAAATTGGCGGATTTATCAAAAACTTATTCGTCGCGCATAAAATTATTTTTTTCCTGTTTTTAATAAGTACGAAGTAAAATGTTGTACATCATACGTCCGGTAACGTGCTACAGGAGTCGTTTCGAAATTACAGACTCGGTTAGCGCCTCGTCCGGAAACATCTTACTCCTACTGTAAAACTATATTTACCGGACTTATAACGTAAATAACTATTACGTTAAATATAGTTTTACAGTGGGAGTAAGATGTTTCCGGACGAGCGCTAGCCGAGTCTGGAATTTCGAAACGACTATTGTAACACGTTACCGGAGGTATGATATACAACATTTTACTTCATACTTATTAAAAACAGGGAAAAATTATTTTTATGCGCGGCGAATATATTTTTGAGAAATCCGGTATAGTTTCATTATGCTGCCCTGTTCAGGATACCGTGGATAGAATGGATTTATTGAATATCGGCACAGGATGTGCCGGTTCTCAATACTATAAAATTTTTATATGTGGTTAACGTCCTTGTTGCCAATGAATAGGAACAGGTTTACGGGTATAGGACTGAATAAAACCAGCTCTCGATAAAAAATTGCCGACGTTTCGATTGTATGTTACAATTTCTTCAGGGCTTTTTTTTAAGTTGAGAACATAGTTGTGTCAATGGAGTTTAGTGCACCAGTACACATAATGGACGAATTGGAATGGACCAAACCAGGCACTGCCGTCCCGAAATAATTGTAAGCGGCGTCTTTCTTGACAGAATGCTCGACCAGAAAAACAATCGAAACGTCGGCAATTTTTTTGACGAGAGTGGGTTTTATTCAGTCCTATACCCGTAAACTATAAAATTTCTTTACGATGTCCAGTCCTGTAAAAAGCTATTTACGCAAAACTGGTACGTAATAGGGTTAAAAATGTGGGCGGAAAGTTCTACTTTACCGCGCGCCAAGAAAAAGCCTGCCTGTCAAACAGATAAAGAGATATAATTGTATTAAAAAAAATACCTTTTTTCAAAATTTTCTTTTCATACCGCTCCCTTGATGTTTTTGGGCACAACCCGGTTAATGCTTCCTCGGAAGCTTCAGATATATTCGCTGGAAGATTTATGATTACCGAGGATGCGTCATCGATGGAACACATTTTCGAATAGAACAATTACAATTTTTAAGGTAGGTTTATACACCAAATAAAATAAAATAACAAATAAGATAAAATTAGAAATAAAAGTTGGTTTCGTGTGTACCCCTATTAGCGTTCATTCACCAAATAAGATATGAATAAAATAAAATAAGAAATAAGTTAACCAACTTTTAACTTCTTATCTTATTTTTTATTTGGAAACGTAAGAGCGCATGCGCATGTCTCTCTAAAATGTCAATGTCACCACCAAAATAACAATGTAGAGGGTGTCGTCTGTCGAATATAGATAAAACGAATTACAAGAAATTGTTATTTTGAATATTTTGTGATGCCATGGGCGCTTATTCTTAAGGACGGAGTGAAAGTGAAAGTGAGAATCGCTGGCCAATGGAATTCGTCAAGAGAGTTTTTTGACCAATTAAGCTTGTCAAAATTCTTACTTTCACTTTCACTCCTTCCTTAAAAATAAGCGTCCTGGTAATTAAACATTTTCTAATTGGCATTTGCCGGTTTTTGTCAAAGAATGTACAATAAAAGTATTAATCCTCGTTGGTTTTTGCAAAGAAAACTGTTGTCGAGTGCTGTGTTTCGTTGCGTTGTGTAATCTTTTGTGAAATTAGTCAAGTTTGCGGAGCTGCATGCTGAACTTTGACGTAGGAAGTGTCATCTCATTGGTCAAATATTTATTCCTTATTTTATTTTATTCACTGTATAAACGACACACATTCTATTATATTTTATTTTATTTCTTATTTTATTTGGTGTTTAGTTGACTTGTTTGACAATCAAATAAAGACTTTTTTCTAATTTTGACATATAAAGTGGCACTTTTCAATACTGATGACAGTGACGTAACGTCCTACTTTTCGTAACTAGTTACGAAAAGTAAAATCTTTCGTAACTAGTGATGAAAAGTTGGTGTCACCACCAGTTGCAGGTTTCGGCTGTGGCACACTGTTGCTATAGTTTTACGGTATTAAGTAGATACAAAGTGGTTTAAAAGTAAATATTGAAGTTTATTAATAATAATTCTCTCTCTAAGTAGGTATTTGTAGTCAAAATTAGAAAAAATCTTGTATGAAACACGTGACGAAAAACCTTTTTTGTGTATCTCATTCAAATTGCGGAAACTCGCTGCGCTCGTCCCGCAAACATTCATTCGTTACACAAAATCGGACTTTTCGTAACTGGTTACATAAATAGCTATTATCTGGTAACGGTTTTTTAACAATCGTCTTGTCGCAATCCGCTTGCTGGTGTCGTAATGGTTAATCATACCATATTAAAAAACGTTTGTAAAAACCGAGATAAAACTTAGCATAACGCAATAATAGTATAACAGTTTTGCATAAAACGTTGTACGCACCTCAGGCCGAAAGTATGATTGCGGCCCTTGTCCTCATTAAAGACTTCAAAAGGCATCAAATTTTATACGTAAATAACTATTATCGGATTAAAATCAAGTACGTAAAAGTGTCCTAAATGATACAGTATGAAGTAAAAACATTTGCACGACCAGTAACTATACCCTACCAATTGACTAAAGGCTAAAAAAACAAGCATGTCACAGATTTTGGCAACATAATCTATTATACAATAGTATAAAATTAATATTATGTGACCTCATTAGTAGTAAGCATGGCCAAGCACGACTATGATATAAGAATGGTGACAAATAAGCTGGAATTTTGATATTTTCCTTTTAAACAGATTTTCTGGCTTGAACTAAATCATAAAAAAATAGGGATTAGCTATAAAAATACAAAGTCTTATATCAAGCTTTTATTTATTAAAGTTTAGGTTACGCTATATGACCGACGACACTCACAGTAAGTTCTTTTACGTTAACATGATCCGGCGTCGACAGAACATACAAAACAGCATCGGCAATATCAACGCTTTCTAACCCATAATCTTCCGGTATACTTGCAGCAGCTTCTTTGCCAAAGGCTGTTTCTATAAACTCAGTTTTCACATATCCAGGACTGAGATTTGTGATTTTAATCGGCAGTTTTTCTCTGTTGATCTCCAGTCTTACAGTTTCCGATAAAGCTCTAAGAGCAAACTTACTAGCCGCGTATAATCCGGAGTTCGGGTAATCAATGACCACGTGACCTACTACACTGTTTATGTTGATGATATGGCCCTTGATATGATGGGCTTTCATGCTCGAAACGCTTTCCTTTATACAGATTGCTGCTGCCAAAACATTTGTATCTAAAACTGCTTTATATTTTTCTACATCTCCGTCTATGATATTAGTTCCTTGCGCCAATCCTGCATTATTCACTAAAATGTAGATCGGTCCGAGGTCTTTGGTAATTTTGTTAAAAGTTGACAATATTTGGTGCTGGTCGGTAAGGTCACACTGAAAGGGGTGTAGTTTACCTTTCTCTCCCCTTAACTTGTTGGAACACTCTTGAAGACGTTCCAGTCGTCTGGCAATTGCTGCAACTATAACTCCTTGCTTCACCAATGTTTCAGCCACAGCTTTGCCAATGCCGGAAGATGCTCCAGTCACTACGGCCACTTTACCCACAAACTTATCTAAGGATAGCGAATAGGACATATTGTTAAAGTCGAAATGTTAATAGTGCACACGTACAAGCGATAAGACCGAATAAGTTGAATGAACTAATACCACGTATCGTCAGTTACGAGGCTTCTTTATAAATGACGTGGTGAGATGGTAACGGAAATGGTGAGCGCACCGGTTACAATACCGTAATCGAAGCAGAAATTGACCCGAGAGTAGTCGTTACGGGTCGGTTAGTTTATATACTGTTATGCAAACTGACCTCTCTGTTTGCATATGAGTTTATGTGTGGAAGCATGGCAACTCTGTAAGCCACTTTTCGGAGCTTTTAAGCTTTAGCCTTATGGAAGTTTTTTCCATTTTTCGGTTTTCTAAATAAATCAGCCCCACAATGCCCTAAACGCACATATGTTTGCAATAATTTTTATTTTTATCAAGAGCATTTCTTTTGTTAGTGTTGGACAGGCACTTTCACAATTTCTTGGGAATTCCGGCCATAAAACATGATACCCTACAATTGCCCTGTTTCTGTAACCGGCAAAGGTACCTTGAAAGAATTTCAGACATGTACGTGACCCGAACAATAGTTTAGTAATTAAAGCGATTTTGCGAATATCGTTAATTGAAATTAAAATCTTATTATCTCACCAGATCGAGCTTTTAATTTCTTATCTTTTGAATCTAGATTCGAGCAATTTATGTCTTAATTGACTGGGCCAGGAAATTAACGGTCAATTTAAATAAAAAGCTTTAATTGTCAATTAAACTATGTCATGTGAGGTGTCATTTTAAAGAGCATAATTTATTCTATTTAATGATCACGTTTTTAATTTTCTTCTACTAGTAGATTTTTCAGGAATGCTCATTTACTAAATTTATGCCCGCGCTGTCCGAAGCGCCATATAATCGCCACTGGTCAGGGTGGTATCGATTTTTTCGGTAGTACCCTTTCGGGGATGCGAGGTACCGAGGGGGTGGCGAAAGAGGGAAGGTCTTCGACACTCGGAAGAAAAAGGACGGTTTTTGAACTCTATAGAGTTACGATCTCGAATTTTCGAATTTTACCGCGAGAAAAGTCAGTCCTTGGCTCCGCCGTTCTGATTATCGCCAATTCGTAATTTTTTTTCTCTTTTTGAATCCCGTTTCAAGTCCGCGGCGCTAATTATTTTTATTTTTAATTAGTGCCAAAACAATTAATCCGCTTATTGCCCGCCTACGAAAAGTTTCGAGGAGTGTTCTTTCGGTTGTGCCATCTAGTCTAGTGTCAACCCACCTCTGCTCTTTTCCTGAATAGGCCATTTTCTTGCAGGTAGCAGGTTTCGAAGGTAAACATTTTATATACGAAATAAGATAAGGAATGTCTCAAATATTTGAAAACGTTAAAACTAAATGGAGATTTTTTTTAACATTTATAGAAAAATCAATTATTTTTATTATTGAATATTTGTTATTTTGGTACAAAAGAAAAGTTCTTACAAAATACCAAGATAGAGAAACTTCAATTGAACCGAATGCTAACGATAAATTACGGTAATTAAGCTAGATAATTAACGCTGTAATTAGCAGCATAGCAGCATATTAATATATGCTGCTAAATGTAGCGAAAATTATACGTTCATAGAAAGGGGTGTTCATTTCAGAGATAACAGGAGTTTAATATACATTACAGTGCTCAACAATATGTAAATCTTGTGTATGTATTTTAACTTTTTAAAAATTATTTACATGTGTATTGGTGGCGGCCTGATGCTGCCTTTTTAGGCAAAACATGTAGGTAGCCCTTGAACAACTAAATTAAATTATTTAAGGCTGTTAACTTAGTGTTCTATTGTTTTCGACCTTGGGTATTCCCCTTATTTTCATAATCTCCAACTTTGATATAACTGGAAAATTAATAGACCAATCCGAGGAAATCAAACTGTTTTTTTCTTATTTTTCTTGGGTCTCCTTTTTTCTCTCAAATGAGTAACTCCTCCTGGATTTAAACGGTTCAACGGTTTGGGAGATGAACCTTTATTTATCCATTTTCAAAAACATATTTATGGGATTACCTTTACTTAAATTAGGTTTGTTACGTTCATGAAGATAGGAGATCGTGTCATTACTATCAAAAATAACATAAAAACGTCAAAATGTTTTTTTTTGCCTAAAGGAGGGTATGGTAATTCCTCTTTTTCTTCTCAAGTTCCAACTTTGACCCTTTATAACTTGCATTCTTCTCCCACATTTCTTTCTTCTTCCACATTAGTAAGTCCTCCTGGGTTCAAAGAGTTGATTAGTTTTGGAGATAAACCCCTTTTTATAAAAACAAATTTATGGGATTAACTTGTCTCTAATACTAAATTACCTTCGTAAGGGATTGAAGTCGTCTCATTACTATCCAAAATCGAATAATAAAGTCATTTTTTTTTAAATTGCTTATTGAAGGTGATACCAACTCCTCTTTTTCTTCTCGTTCTAGCTTTGAGCCGCTATAACTAGCAAATTAATGGGCCTACCGGAACAAATCAAACTGTTTTTTCTTTTTGTTAAAGTTTTCTTTCATCTCTCACATGACTATGGGCTCAAAGCGTTGAAAAGTTTGAGAAATAAAACCCTTTTTATCCATTTTCAAAAACACACATTTATGGGACTAACTTTACTCTAATTAGGTTTGTTACGTCCATGAGGGTAAGGGATAGATATCACGTAATAGCATAAAAACGTCAACATGTTTTTTGAAATTGTCTAAACAAAGGGGTATCACTTCCTCTTTTTCTTCTCAAGTATCAATATAACCACATTAATGAGCCGATCGAAGCGGTAAGGAGTAGGGAGGAGCGCCAGGAGTAAGCGATCGAAGCGGTAAAGGAGAAAGACCTCCTGGGTTCAAAGGGTTCAATAGTTTGAGAGATAAAGCATCTTTTTATCCATTATCAAAAACACATTACCTTTTTATGGGATTAACTTTTTTTTTAAATTGTGGATTTTTAATTTGGAGCCTCCATAACTAGCAAATTAATAAACCGATCGGAACAAATCAAACTGTTTTTTTTCTTTTTTTTAAAGACTTCATTCTTCTCCCGCAGAGTCCTTTTGGGTTCAAAAACTTTAATAGTGTGCGAGATAAACCCATTTTTACCCATTTTCAAAAACACCGGCAAATACTATTTATGATGTAAGTGATAAAGGTGCAACATTAAGACACGCATGAGAAAGTTTGCCGAAAGAGCAAAGCGAGGTCTGAAATTCGCAAGAGTTCCTTAAAAGCACTTTTAGCAAGAATACCACACAACAATCTTTCTACAAACGCATTAAAAATGATTCTTTGAAAATCTAAGTAGTTTTATTTACTTTTAATAGCCGTGTCAAATATGTAATTTAATTTTAACACTAGTCTTAAAACTAGTATACTTTTAACACCAGTGTCTTAAAGTACCTTATTTTTAACACTTGTGTTAAAAGTGACTTGCTTTTGTGCCATAAAACGCTATTTTTAATAATTCATTAGCGTGTTAAAAGTGAAATTTTTAATTCGTTGGTAGAAAAATGAAATTTTTGAAAATGAGTAAAAAAAAGGTCTTTTTCCTTCTCTTACATGAATAAGTCCACGTGGTTTCAAAAAGTTGAATAGTTTGGAAGATAAACTTCTTTTTATATATCTTCAAAATAGTATATTATTAAACGAGCTTTTTATGATAACCATTATTCTCTTAGGGGGACGTTTGCGTCACGGGCCGCTGGCGAGGGGCGCAAGTCTCCCGTGGGAATAATGGCCATAAAAAGCGAGTATAATACTATATTTTGTCGACGGCCATTGTCTATTAATTACAAATTATAAAATCTTATAGGTAGTGTAAAGAAAATAATTGAAATGTCAAAGTGACAATCGCGTTTGACGGCAAAACCAGTGCCACCAGTGCTTTTTGTACACTGCGGCATTTGATATTGCGTTGTTGCCTACTCCTACTGGTTGCCATATATCCCTCTGACGCTATATGAACCCTATTTAACTTTTGTCAACAAGCTGAATAACAATATATTATTAGGTGGTAGTCGACAAACACATTTAAGGGATTAACTTTACTCTAATTAGGTTCTATCATGTGTTTTATTACTATCGAAAACAGCACAAAAAATGTCGAAGCCTTTTATGAAATTGTGTAAAGGAGGGATTAGGACAAATAAAACTGTTTTTTTGTAAGTCTTCTTCCTTTTATTACATGAGGAACTGCTATTGGGTTCAGTGGGTTCATTAATAATTTCTGGTTGATTAATAATAACAATTCATTAATAAATTGGAAGGAATAGTGTATACACATCGGGATTAAGTGGTTCCCGTGGTATCCCTTAGCGATATTCTGCCCTCCCTTCGATCGAGCTGTGAATTTGCTGCGGGGTAGAAAGACCTACTTTAGTCCGTTGATATACAAATAACTAATTGTATTTTTGTATCTTTCAGAATAATTAGGTTTATGTCTGCATTAAAAAATGACAGCTGTCAGAAAAAGCTTGACAAGCCCAGCATTATTTAGAGCAATATTATCTAAAATGTTTTTACAGCATTTTCCTGGAGTCACTAATCACTGAGGTAGACTGATTTAAACAAATGGTTTATTTATGTATTAAGAGCGAAAAGTACAACTTTTTTGCTCGGAGAGTGAAGTTTGCCGCTCGGCGCGAAGCGGAGAGCGGCAATCACTCGAGAGCAAAAAAGTTACTTTTTGCTCGTAATGCATACAACGTTTTTTCTGAAAACGATCAATTTCAAATAATGTGAATCACAAATTTCCGAACGCATTTGAGTGCGGGAAGTTGTCCGTTTCCGCACTAGTGCGGGAAATTATACTTTTCCGCACTAGTGCGGAAAAGTAAAAAACCTGTTTGTTTACAGTGTGTTGACTGAGTATAGGACGACTTCTACAACAATCAGTAAAGCTTCACTTTGAAGTTAAAAGTTTTACTGATAATTTTAAAAGTCGTCCTTACTGGTAGAAAAAATATTGTTCCTAACACTTGCGGAAAGTATCTTTTCCGCATTCCACTTCATGGCCGAACTCCGCTACGCGTCGTTCGGCCAACTGCAGTCGCGTGCGGAAAAGCATCACTTTCCGCACTTGTTAGGAAAATAACTATTTCGCTTGCTGTCCTGGGCAACCACATTCTGATCCTCAAAAAAGGTTAGGTTCTCGTTTGTCTAATGAAAGCGTAAAATGCGTCATTATTTGACGTTTGTAGAAAAAAGTTTTTTTTGCCAATTATTTATAATGTGCACAGAGGAAGAATTAACTAGAGTCCTTTATTTACAACATTTTGTCTGGCATCATTTCTAAAGGTTTGGTGGCTCAGGGTCTAACTACACAACCCATATGTTTATATGGTGTGTAGCCAAATGTAGCTGTACAGCAAGATCAAAACATAGGTAGAAAATCTTCTTAATTGACGAATTGGCGACAGTGCTGTCAATTCAATGTGTGTGTTAACCTCATTGAACTGATGTCAACCACAAAACGTTAAAACGTGTTTCCTACGGTGAGTTTATTAAAGATTTTATCATTATGGTGAGATATTGTGGCTTATGTAAGACTTCTAGTTATGAAAGTGGGACACACATCTTTCATATCATAAGTAAGTGCAAGAATCATGTTTTCAGTGATTACCCGACTCGGCGGCCATTTTTTCATTCTCCTCGCGACGCGCACCCGTTGTGGTCCATATGCATGTTGAAATTAAACAAACCTGACAATTAATGATTGACTCACTGAGTCTATCTAGTTTGAAGCGGTGATAACAAGTCATTTTAAATAAAATCACCAATCATTCAACGACGACAAGCTGTTATATTAAACTGGTAAACTGACGTGACTTGACATCTTACGTTAAATTCGTACAGCGGACTCTCAAAAAACACCATTTTTACTCAAATATCGGCATTTGTTTGTTCTGTTCATATTTTCTAGATCATTGTTCAACGAAGTTAAAGGCTGACACTATCAAGAGTAATAATGAGAAGAGGGCAAGACAACTGACTGAAAAAAAAAAGGGAAAAAGGAGGTTTTATTGACAAATTGACAATATCGACAATCACGGCAAATTGTAATTATTATCATATATTGTTAATTACGTGTCAAATCTGAATTACTGGACTAACTCTTAGCAGATAATTACTAGTGGCAGTTTTCCCAGTAATTACTGGCAATTTGGCAACTCTGGTGGTTACTGCTATTAGGTAGGTGCCACAGGGATAAAGCCGCACTGTCATCCTGTGTGTGCAATGTTGCCAATACTGTCGATAGAAATTCCTTGTGCGTGTCTCTACGTAGCAATCCAATCCATATCAAATATGGCAGAAAGTGGCAACAGGATTTTCCTGGAAAATCGCTTGGCCAAAAAGTGCCCTTTTTTCGGTGAAATTGCAGTAAAGGCGAACTTTGCACATAATCTCATATTTTGAATAATTTTGATTTTTTTCCGGGAAAACTGAAACTCCTCTTGATTATTCTTACACAAGCTCAAAGTTCTCTCTCTCAAGTAGGAAACGCACAAGAAAACAAGATTATCCGCAAGAAAATTGGTTTGGAGGAATGTGCTCTTTTTGTGCTTGAAATTGCGGATTTTTTCTAAACTAAAACTCCTGTGAAAATTGTTATTACGCCAGCTAAAAGTAGATGAAACTTAGAGGAAACAGGATTATCCGAAAAAAATATTTGTTGGCAGGAAAGTGCTCTTTTTGCGGTGAAATTGTCGAAATGGCAGAACTGGCAAATAACCCCACATTTATGATCCAAAATATCTGATTTCCGTACTTTTTTTCATATTTTCTACAGTAAAAAACTGTAGAGTTCCTAGAGTAAAAGTTACCTACAGTACCTACAGAAATTTCTACAGTAAAAATCTGTATTTATGTTTATAAGAAACAAGAATATCCTGAGGAAAATCAGTTACCAGAAAGTTTTTGCTTTTGCTAAAAACTAAAACTTCTGTCAAAATTATTTTTACGCTGGCTGAAAATAGATTAAACCTACGATTAAACAGGATTATTCGCAAGAAAATCGCTTAGCAGGAAAGTGCCCTTTTGCAGTAAAATTGTTGAAACGTACGATGAAACAGGATTTTCCTCAGGAAAATCGCTTGGCAGAAAAGTGCCCCTTTTCAAGCACAAAAAGTGCTCTTTTTGTGTTTGAAATTGCGAATTTTGCTTATAGCTCAATACTTTGAATATTTTTGATTTTTTCGAAACTAAAACTCCTGTCAAAATTGTTATTACGCCAGCTAAAAGTAGATGAAACTTAGAGAAAACAGGATTATTCAAAAAAAAAAATTGTTGGCAGGAAAGTGCTCTTTTTGCGGTGAAATTGTCGAAATGGCAGAACTGGCAAATAACCCCACATTTATGATCCAAAATATCTGATTTCCGTACTTTTTTTCATATTTTCTACAGTAAAAAACTGTAGAATTCCTAGAGTAAAAGTTACCTACAGTACCAACAGAAATTTCTACAGTAAAAATATGTATTTATGTTTATAAGAAACAAGAATATCCTGATGAAAATCAGTTACCAGAAAGTTTTTGCTTTTGCTAAAAACTAAAACTTCTGTCAAAATTATTATTACGCCGGCTGAAATAGATGAAACCTACGATGAAACAGGATTATTCGCAAGAAAATCGCTTAGCAGGAAAGTGCCCTTTTTGCAGTAAAATTGTTGAAATGTACGATGAAACAGGATTTTCCTCGGAAAATCGCTTTTCAGAAAAGTGCCTTTTTCCAAGCACAAAAAGTACCCTTTTTGTACTTGAAATTGCGGATTTTGCTTACAGCTCCATACTTTGAATATTTTTGATTTTTTTAAAACAAAAATTCCTGACAAAACGGTTATTACGGCAGCTAAAAGTAGATGAAACGTTAAACAGGATTATCCGAAAAAAAATTTTTTTGGCAAAAAGGTGCTCTTTTTGCGGTGAAATTGTCGAAATGGCAGAACTGGCAGATAACCCCACATTTATGATCCAAAATATCTGATTTCCGTACTTTTTTTCATATTTTCTACAGTAAAAAACTGTAGAATTCCTAGAGTAAAAGTTACCTACAGTACCTACAGAAATGTCTACAGTAAAAAACTGTATTTATGTATATAAGAAACAAGAATATCCTGAGGAAAATCAGTACACCAGAAAGTTTTTTGCTTTTGCTAAAAACTAAAACTTTGGTCAAAATTATTATTACACCGGCTGAAAATAGATGAAACGTACGATTAAACAGGATTATTCGCAAGAAAATCGCTTATCAGGAAAGTTCCCTTTTTGCAGTAAAATTGTTGAAACGTACGATGAAACAGGATTTTCCTCAGGAAAATCGCTTGGCAGAAAAGTGCCCTTTTTCAAGCACAAAAAGTGCTATTTTTGTGTTTGAAATTGCGGATTTTGCTTTTAGCTCCATACTTTAAATATTTTTGATTTTTTTAAAACTAAAATTCCTGTCAAAACTATTATTACTGCAGCTAAAACTAGATGAAACGCAGAGGAAACAGGATTATCCGAAAAAAAAATTTTGTTGGCAGAAAGGTGCCTTTTTTGCGGTGAAATTGTCGAAATGGCGGAACTGGCAAATAACCCCACATTTATGACCCAAAATATCTGATTTCCGTACTTTTCTTCACATTTTCTACAGTAAAAAACTGTAGAATTCCTAGAGTAAAAGTTACCTACAGTACCTACAGAAACTTCTACAGTAAAAAACTGTATTTATGTTTATGAGAAACAAGAATATCCTGATGAAAATCAGTTACCAGAAAGTTTTTGCTTTTGCTAAAAACTAAAACTTCTGTCAAAATTATTATTACGCCGGCTGAAAATAGATGAAACGTACGATGAAACAGGATTATTCGCAAGAAAATCGCTTAGCAGGAAAGTGCCCTTTTTGCAGTAAAGTTGTTGAACTTTACGATGAAACAGGATTTTCCTCAGGAAAATCGCTTGGCAGAAAAGTGCCCTTTTTCAAGCCAAAAAGGGCTCTTTCTGTGCTTGAAATTGCGGATTTTGCTTATAGCTGCATACTTGAAAATAGATGAAACGTACGATGAAACAGGATTATTCGCAAGAAAATCGCTTAGCAGGAAAGTGCCCTTCTTGCAGTAAAATTGTTGAAATGTACGATGAAACAGGATTTTCCTCAGGAAAATCGCTTAGCAGGAAAGTGCCCTTTTTGCAGTAAAATTGTTGAAATGTACGATGAAACAGGATTTGCCTCAGGAAAATTGCTTGGCAGAAAAGTGCCCTTTTTCAAGCACAAAAAGTGCTCTTTTTGTGCTTGAAATTGCGGATTTTACTTATAGCTGCATACTTTGAATATTATTGATTTTTTTAAAACTAAAACTCCTGTCAAAACTATTATTACGGCAGCTAAAAGTAGATGAAAAGTTGAGGAAACAGGATTTTCCGAAAAAAAAAATTTGTTGGCAAAAAAGTGCTCTTTTTGCGGTGAAATTGTCGAAATGGCAGAACTGGCAAATAACCCCACATTTATGACCCAAAATATCTGATTTCCGTACTTTTCTTCACATTTTCTACAGTAAAAAACTGTAGAATTCCTAGAGTAAAAGTTACCTACAGGAACCTACGATGAAACAGGATTTCCCTCAGGCCCCTTGATTGGCAGAAAAGTGCCCTTTTTGCGGTGAAATTGCCGAATTGGGGGATTTTGCATATAATCTCATACCTACTTTGAATAATTTTGTGTTTTCTTTAGGAAAAACTAAGACTCTTGTCAAAATTATTATTACGCCAGCTAAAAGTAGATGAAACGTAGAGGAAACAGGATTATCAGGAAAGAATTAGTGGGCAGGAAAGTGCTTTTTTGCGGTAAAATTGTCGAAATGGCAAAATTGGCATATAACTCCATTGAATATTTTTATTTTTTTTTAAAACTGAAATTTTTGGCAAAAATATTCTTAAGCCATCTGAAGGTATATGAAATGCATTAAGAAAGACTAATACTCCTGTCAAAAATTATTATTACACTAGCTGAAAGTAGATGAAATGTACGAGGAAACTGGATTACTTGCAAGAAAATCGCTGAACAGGAAAGTGCCTTTTTTTGGGGTAAAATTGTTGAAATGGCGGATTTTGTATATAACCCCATAATAATTTAATTTTTTTTTTGGAAAAATTGAAGTTTTTGTCAAAACTGTTCCTAAACCATCTGAAAGTATATGAAACGCATCGAGGAAAAAGATTATCCATAGGAAAATCGGTTAGAGAAAACTGCCCTTTTTCTCGTTGAAATTGTTGAAATTACGGATTCTGCTTGTACCCCCATACTGGAATATGATTGTGTTTTTTAACAAAAAACTAAAACTTCTCTCAATTATTCTTAAACAAGCTAAAAGTAGATGAAACGCACAAGAAAAGAGGATTATCCGCCAGAAAATTGGTTAGCAGAAAAGTGCCCTTTTTGTGGTTGAAATTGTTGAAATGACTGATTTTCATGTAAATCTATACGTCGGCACTTTTGATTTTTTTGAAGAAAAATTGAAAATTCTCTCATGATTAATCTTAAGCCGGCTGTAAGTAGATGAAATGCGCGAGGAAATAGGATTATCCGGAAAAGAAATTGAGTTGGCAGGAAAGTATCCCTTTGAAATGGCGGATTTTCATATAAACCCTTACATTCGGCACTTCTTATTTTGTTGAGAAAAAAATTGAGAATTCTCTTAAAGTTATTCTTAGGTCGGCCGAGAGTAGATGAAACGTATGAGAAAACATAGTTATCCATAGGAAGTTCGGTACTAAGAGTAAATTTGTGTGCTAATTTTCGAAACTAATTTATATATATAAAAAGTTATTAAGGTTTTGTAGCCGTTAATCTTCCTTGTTTTTTTCGCACAGATAAATAAGCGTTTCCCCCGAACTTCGACATATTGTAGAATAAAACCAACCAAAATATTAACTTATTATCTATACTTTATTATAAATTATAACTGTTATCTAAATATCATAACCTACAACGCTTACAATAAGTTCTTTAACATTGACATGATCTGGGGTGGCTAAAACATATAGAGCTGCATCTGCAATATCCACACCCTGCAAACCATCTCTCTCCTCGAATGCAGGTAGTTCAGATCCAAAGGCAACTTTAACAAACTCAGTTTTTACGTATCCAGGGCTAATGCTGGTGATTTTAATCGGTAGTTTTTCCCTATTAATTTCCAACCTTACAGTCTCAGTCAGGGCTTTCAGTGCATACTTGCTTGCTGGGTAAACACTCGAGTTTGGGTGGTCTCTCACCTGGTGCCCTGCCACGCTGTTTATATTGATGATGTGTCCTTTGATGTTATGGGCTTTCATGCTTGCCACGGCTTCCCTAATACAAATGGCAGCAGCCAGAAAATTGGTGTCTAGGACTGGTTTCCACTTTTCTATATCCCCGTCAATGATGTTTGTAGCCAGGAGTAATCCGGCGTTGTTTACAAGAATGTGGATCGGTCCAACTTGTGTGGTGATCTTTTTGAACGTTGACAATATCTCGTCCTGTTTGGTTAGATCACATTGGAATGGATGAAGTTTGCCTTTCTTGCCGCTTAGTTTTTTTGAGTATTCTTGAAGACGCTCAAGTCGCCTGGCCACTCCAGCAACTATCACTCCGTGTTTAACTAGGGCCTCTGTTATAGCTTTACCAATACCGGAAGAAGCTCCAGTTACTACGGCCACTTTACCCGCGTATTTGTCCAGGGACAAGGAATAAGACATTTTGTTGATACGAAATTATAAATGAATTGGTAGCAAATCGTCAGACTAATAACAACGTAATAAACAAAAATTGTCCGTATTTATATGGCATAAATAAACAATTTAGTTATCTGCTAGTCACTATCGCTATTGCTATTAGGTAAGTATATTTACGGTATAAAATCGCACTGTCATCATGTGTGTGCAGGGTTGCCAATATTCACATAAAAATTTCATGTGCGTATATGGTACAATAGTACCTATATACCAATCCAATGCAAATCAAAATATCTGTATTATGCTCTTTTGGTTTGACACACATATCCAATTATTTCAATACTTGCATCTAATAATTCAACGGTTTTTACTATTTTTATATAGTAAACCAACTAAAGATGCCATTATAAGGATAAATAGGTACATTTATGTCTTAGGCGGCCTCTGGTTGGTCAGTAATATTGCACAATACTTTTTCTGCCACTGCCTCGAAAATGAAGAAATGCGCCTTACTAACTACCGTTGAAAATCGCTATATTGCAACTAGCGTGCGCAACGTGCACATTGCGCACCCCCTATTCTGATCCCTGTTGGCCGATTTCGGCGATTTCTACGCGGAAACAGCCGAAATGCCGAACTCGATTCGATTTGTTTGTATCGCAAAAATGGCGTAGTTTTTGTATTTATGATCTTATATAGAATAATCTTTTAGTTTATTTCTGGTTTTAAATATAGATTTAATACAAAATTTTCGGGTGTATCACGTTAATAAGTGGTTTGGTGTGATATGTGGGTAATGGTGATGTTCCTACCTAGAAAATAAGAGGCAGAGGCAGTGGCTTATCAACCATACCGCCGCCGTCCGAGTCCGCTATACAGCCTATAGGGGCCCTAAGCGAAGCCATTACTTGGTTGATTGAAACATTGATTTTAACAAGGCACAAAAATCAAATTTGGCGGGGGATCCCGCCACAGTAACCCAGATCCTCCTTAAGAATTAAAAAAACGTCAAAGCAATGTCCAGTGTAGCAATGTAAGTAGGTTTGAAGCAGTAACCACTAAAGCTAATCTCATGCATAATATTATGCATAATTGTAATTTGAAAAAACAGTTTTGTTTTGTGTAGGTATTGGTGATTGAGATTCAAAGAACTACTTCTATGCAAGCAAGAAGGGACTGCAAAGCTATAATTAACATGTATTGATAAGTCAATAGCAAACAAAATAGTCCACTTTAAAATTTGTATGTCTCTGCCCTGCTGTTTCTCAAAAGGTTGGACTGTTCAGAAAAATCCAGAGGCAAGATTAAAGTAAGTACAATAGATGATTTTTTGTTTTGTTTTAGTAACTGCAACTTTATCACTTAATAATAGAAATTTCTACTTACTTTCCATGCAATTTGTCGGAGAATTTGGTTACTTTCCTAGTAGTACACATTATACATGCATAGAGAACCAATTAAAAAAAAAACATGGAATGCTTTTTTGTGGTAGGCTGAGTCTATAGTCTATAAAGTTATTAAAAAGATGCATGAAAAAAGGTCCACAGTTTGAATGCAAATGTGGAGATTTAAATTTGTATAACTTTGTCCCTGACTCTGTCTCTAAAATAAGTTGTGGCTTTTTCATTAGGCTTTTCATGTTGTAACGAAGTTACTAAAATTTATTTTTAATAGGAGACCGAGGAATGGTTTTTAATAAGGAAATGTAACTAGTTCAGTTTACATGTAACCTATATGGTGTCAAATTTAGATTAGAAGGTTAATAGTTTTTGGTTATTTAGTATTTCAATGTTGTTAGTTTTAAATTTCAGTCATTTGTCAAATGCGAAACGTGTCTAGTTGGATTAAAATAGTTTGACAATCTTACCCGATAATACAGGACCAGTTTCTAGCAATTAGGCAGTAGGCTTGTTAGGATTG
This sequence comes from Taphrorychus bicolor, assembly GCA_951812265.1. Classification (NCBI taxonomy): domain Eukaryota; kingdom Metazoa; phylum Arthropoda; class Insecta; order Coleoptera; family Curculionidae; genus Taphrorychus; species Taphrorychus bicolor. The sequence goes on along the minus strand of OX638297.1, from coordinate 44,719,407 downwards.
TTGAACGGATATAAAAGATGAGAGCATGACAGCCGAAACAGATTCCATTGCTAGCAGTTGAAGAATAAAGAGCTCCCTAAAGAGTTAAAAGTAAGGAAAACCGTTTAACCGAAATTCAAACACACAATCACTACACGGGGGTCTGGCATTAGTAGGACTCCTCAAACATTTACTACACGCGTGCCTGGCAGAAGTAGGGCCCCACACACACACAATCACTACACGGGAGTCTGGCATTAGTAGGACTCCTCAAACATTCACTACATGGGTGTCTGGCAGTAGTAGGTCCCCACATACAAACATTACACAGGTGCCTGGCATTAGTAGGGCTCCTAAAACATTCACTATATGGGTGTCTGGCAGTAGTAGGACCCCATATACACATTCAATCATTACACGGGTGTCTGGCAGTAGTAGGGCTCCTCAAACTCTCACCATCAGAACTAAAAGTAGCGAATCATTAACGGGTTACTCAAGTATTACAAATTAGTAGTTTAGTCATTTGATAGTAGGGCCCCATGCCGTACCGTTATCATTTATATTCTCCTCCGATTTCCTCACCCATACCCTTCTCTTTCCGAATTAGACTTTCTGTAGATTTATTATAAAGTTCAAGAGTTTCTTATCTGTCTAGTTGGAAATACTGTGATAATAAATTATCGATCTTGATTAGTAAATATTTGAATCTGTTGGTGGACTGAATGCGTGTTGTGTGACTTTCACCTCTAAGAATAAAACAACATATCCTGGGAGTCATTCTCCACTGTTTAAAGGCTTACCCGTTAGGCATTTCTTCTGTGGCCCCTCTACCACATAAACCCATAGAGGGTGGCGCCCGAGACACTTCTTTTTTAGGTAATTAAAATAACTCAAAATCCTCATAGTAATCTTTCAAAGAAAGAACCCCCTTTTTCCTTACAATGTATAAGGAAAAGTATATTACTCCAATGTCCTGTTTAATAAATGTGTTACATCTGCCCCAAGAGTGTTACTAGGAGGCAGCTGTATTTTCTCCCTATATTTTTTTAAGACTTTATTGACATTTAAAGCTGGGGCAGAGTCACTTCTAAATAATTATAATTATAGAACATAAAGATGATATTTTAGCTTTAAGGTTTTTCAATTATTAGAGACCCTATTGCAAAACTAGAGCAATTTTTATGTCTGATGATTGGTAAGATTTGTGCAGTTTGGTATGTTTTATTGGAAAAGTGATGCAGTGAGTTTTGCACAGTGCCACATTTTCAGCCTGAACTCCAGTAGCTATTTTTTTTTAGTTTGATCCTAGTGCAATCTCATGTTTTAATGAGAATGTACTGGGGCTATTATTTGAAGAGACTGGAAGTGCACTGTTGTTGTCTCAGTGCAACACTCATTTTTCTAATCAAAATTGCTATTAAAAATCATGTCATAATTGCATATAGCTAGTGAAATATGAAAGTAGGTAATCCTATTATACATGACTTCAAATACTATAAAATTTGCAAAAAAATCAGTTTGTTTTAATTAAAAATAACAAAGGTTAAATATGTTTAGGTACATAAGTAGGAAATTTTTTTGTGTCTCAACCTCAAGTACAGGGGCAAATTTTAAACAAAAAACAAAAAAAATTCCTACTCTTTAAAATTGTTCCCACATGTATGGGGTGTTCAATATAAAACTTCATTTAGCAAGCTTTGAAATTTTTACAGAAAATGATGACGTACCTAATCAAAACAGGTGTACCATTTGCAACCTCAGTTATAATTAGCTGTTCTGTTATTTATGGTAATGCTGTGAATCCTGAAAACCAGTTATATATGGAATGGTGCTTCTGAAAAAGGTAGTTCAAGAGTGTCTCTGAAGCTACCAAGCATCAGTCTTCGGTTTTCTCAGTTAATCTGTCAACATTGTGTGTTTTTTTAACAGTTTATGAAAATTGGATTATTTTTCATGGTTTATTAGGTATCAGGTCTCAAATATAAAAATAGTAAACTCAAGTGTAAACCATTTGTTGCTGAAAAGAGAACCCTGTATCCCGTTTTCTTTCTTTTTCTTTAAGATTGTATGACAGCTGGTCACTGATGGTAGTGGTGATAATTAATTTTTCGAAAATAACCAGGTTTTCAGGAACCTTCGTATATCAAATGTCAAATCAGTTATTTACCAGGTGGTTAACCAGGTCTGGAAACAGTACAAACATGCCCAAAGTAAATGGACTTCTGTTAGATGTCTAATTTCTGGTTCTCCTTTGTTAAATTTTTAAAAGGCCACATTCAATGTCAAGTTCGAAAATATTACATCGTTTCTTCCTCAATTTACTTTATTACTTTATTACCTAAGTTATTACAGCAGTAGTAAGCAGTCATCATATGGCCCAACAGCTATACAATGCCTATTTTTCTGTTCATTCATACAATATGTCCATGGGACTTTCTGCAAGGAAGGACTTGATATAATTTTGTTTATCCCCAGCAGTTTGACGCTGAATGTGCAGAGTTTTCAAAGTGGAGCTTCTGACTGATGAAGATTTCAATCCCCCTAAAGAGTTTTGGGTCTCGCTACCCTGTTTGAGTCTGTACCCTTGTACAGCTCTGGAGGTGCAGAATATGGTTAAACCATATCTCACCATGGGCTATAAGTGACTCGCGTGTGTTGTTGACTCGTGTAATACTTAAATTTTCTTTCGTTTAACTTTACTTTACTTTAAGTTTGCCCTTGAGATGTAAAAGTGATTCTTAAAATGGCTGTAGAACACTCTACTTCTACATTAACTTAAGGACCAACATATCTTTATTTGCTATTATTTAAACTTTTAAAAAATGGACCGACTACTTGTAATCTGGATAGACAAATTATTTCAAATCATTTTATCTTTTCTTGATGAATCCATCATAACAAAAAGTCACGATTTTTTGACACAACTTTTTGTTAACTAAGAGCATAGACAGAATTAAAAACTTAAGTAATAAGTTTTATGCATTTTTCCTCATTCAGTTGGTCAAGAGCAATATTTTGGCCAATCAGTTTAAGAAAACCCTTAAAACATAAAACCTATGCTTTTAATTGTGTCTGTGTCCTTTATGTTACTTAAGAATAATGCTTTATGGGCCATTTGCACCCAGCAATTTTTAAGTGCATATAGTTAAGGCTTCCTTTATTGGCCCCCTTAAAGGCCCTACCATGGTTACTCATGCTTATAACGATGGTTTAGGGGTCCTTAACTTTAGGTTAACCTAAATTTGCTTGGTATAAACATAGTTAAGGGCCATTTGCACACCTTTTCTTAAAAAATTTGGTAAGTGACAGGTCGAGAGACATCAATGCATTTTATATGGGAAATTTGCAGTTCCATCTTAGATCAACATTTCGGGAAGGTGTGCAGATGGCTCTAAATGGAACATTTTACTGTAAAGTTTAAGCATTTTGATAATAAAAATCATTCCTCAAAATTTGAATCTGACGCACTCAATAGATTTTTCGATATGTCCGCAGCATCTTGGGGGAAAGCAAAGCCCTCCCCAATATTCTCCAATAAATGGCTGAACTTTCATTACAGAAAATTGATAAACATTTCTTGACTTTGCCCGTTACAGTAGATAATTTTGAACTAAAAGTCAAACAACATCTACTCATTTTATTTTTTGCAATATGGAAACACATGGTGTAACTACCAAGTCAAGTGTTAGGGACGTAAAACTATTAGTATCACAAAATCACAATATTTTGTATTTATTTCTTCTTAATGTGTATGTTTCTTTTTTTTAGAAAAACCCAAAAAGAAAACACTTTGTTCCTGATAATTCAGTCGGACACAGAATAATTTTAGAAGGTGTTATTTTTAGATGTTTATGTGTGTATTTGCTGATAATACAATTTAAATAGATCTTCTTTCCCTTTTAAGTTATATAAAAACGTAAGTTGTATATAATAAGGCCTCAATGTTCGTGTATTTTAATGTTTTAATAAAGGGTTGTCGTACATAACAGTTTATCCTTTTAATAGAGCAGGTAAGTAAGTGGTTTTTGAAATTAAGGCCATTTCAAATTGATACTCATCTAGCTGGCTGGAAAGTTATGTAATATTCATACAGTCTACTAGAAAAAGATAGAAAAAACCTATATATGGACAATTGTTACGATTCAGGTGGGTAAATGATTAAGTTGATCGCTAATGGAAATGCAATGCGAATGCGCTGTGTCACTTGTCAGCTGTGGCAGTTTTGGTTTGGGAGCAAAATTGGCCTGTCATAATCGTCACTTCAGTTGATTGACTTTGACACTTACATCTATTTGGATAATCTATGGCTATCTTACTAATTTAGGCAATTTTTTGTTGTAGATTTATCGAGTCTAGTGGTGGAAAAAATCGTATATACACCGCGGTTGTGAACTACTTATGACCCTCACGTCTTAGATCGGGTCATAATAATGTACTTCACAACCTTGGTTTATAATATACTATTATTTTTGTATCTTTAACAATAATTAGGTTTATGTCTGCAAAAATGCCAGCTGTCAGAAAAAGCTTGACAAGCCCAGCATTATTTAAGGCAATATTATCTAAAATGTTTTTACAGCATTTTCCTGGAATCACTAATCACTAAGGTAGACTGATTTAAACAAATGGTAATAGGTATTTATGTATTAAGAGCGAAAAGTACAACTTTCTTGCTCGGAGAGCTCGGAACGCTATGCGGAGAGCGGCAATCACTCTGGAGACATACAACGTTTTTTCTGCAAATGATCAATTTTAAATAATGTGAATCACAACTGAGCATAACTGAAGACACAATCTGAAAATTTAAGTCAAAGTGACAATGACGTTTTAAATATTTGGTTGAGTGGTGGTAGTTGCTATTGACAGCAAGCGAAAAAATCTTTTTTTTCAAGCGGACTAAAAGTACGTCATTTGTTTTCTCCATACGCACACCTAAAGTAGGCTTTCTAATCCTGAGATAAAAAAAGTAGCAAAAAAGTCCTAGGCAGTAAAAGTAAAGTCAAAAGTCACCGCTACTGTCATGGTGGCGCATAGATAAACGATTTTCATTCACCAAAGTTATTTGAGTACTAGATAGACCGATCTGAGTGTATTGTCATCTTTACATTCTTGATGAAAAAGCAAAGGATAGGAAGACTCTCAGAGCGCTTGAGAGCACCATTCGAAATCGTTATTAGTCGAAATCGCATAGGTTCTCGAATTCTGAGTTCGTCTGTTAAATGCGCGTCATCCTGTCAATTTAATTTTTATTAATTTAGTATTGATAATAATGCTACAAATTTTTAGTTTACCACAATTTACCTAAACCATCTAAACCATTAGTTATGATTTAATACCATTAAAACCATTGAACATTGAAAACCACCGTTCAAACACATTCTATTTATTTTACAAATATTATACAACACTAATGGGGTAAGACGAATTGGTGACAGTGCTGTCAATTCAAAAGGTTTCGTGCAGCACGGGACCTGCCATCGAGCTTGGTGGTAAAACAACCTCAAAAAATTACATTGTCGTAAATGGAAAAAATCTGCCTTCATGCATATAAATCCGTTATTCTATAATATTTGTTAAGATATTTACCCTGAAACAAAAGTGAGTTGTTCGAAGCAGTACATTTCCCATATCCAGGTCGGAGCTACAGTAAAAAACTGTAGAATTCCTAGAGTAAAAGTTACCTACAGTACCTACAGAATTTTCTACAGTAAAAACTGTATTTTTGTTTATAAGAAACAAGAATATCCTGAGAAAATCAGTTACCAGAAAGTTTTTGCTTTTGCTAAAAACTAAAACTTCTGTCAAAATTATTATTACGCCGGCTGAAAATAGATGAAACGTGCGATTAAACAGGATTATTCGCAAGAAAATCGCTTAGCAGGAAAGTGCCCTTTTTGCAGTAAAATTGTTGAAACGTACGATGAAACAGGATTTTCCTCAGGAAAATCGCATGGCAGAAAAGTGCCCTTTTTCAAATTGCGGATTTTGCTTATAGCTGCATTCTTTGAATATTTTTGATGTTTTCTAAACTAAAATTCCTGTCAACATTGTTATTACGCCAGCTAAAAGTAGATGAAACTTAGAGGAAACAGAATTATCCAAAAAAAAAATAATTTGTTGGCAGGAAAGTGCTCTTTTTGCGGTGAAATTGTCGAAATGGCAGAACTAAACCCTAAAATAACCCCACATTGATGACCCAAAATATCTGATTTCCGTTCTTTTTTTCATATTTTCTACAGTAAAAAACTGTAGAATTCTTAGAGTAAAAGTTACCTACAGTACCTACAGAAATTTCTACAGTAAAAAACTGTATTTATGTTTATAAGAAACAAGAATATCCTGAGGAAAATCAGTTACCAGAAAGTTTTTTGCTTTTGCTAAAAACTAAAACTTCTGTCAAAATTATTATTACGCCGGCTGAAAATAGATGAAACGTACGATTAAACAGGATTATTCGCAAGAAACTCGCTTAGCAGGAAAGTGCCCTTTTTGCAGTAAAATTGTTGGAACGTACGATGAAACAGGATTTTCCTCAGGAAAATCGCTTGGCAGAAAAGTGCCCTTTTTCAAGCACAAAAAGTGCTATTTTTGTGTTTGAAATTGCGAATTTTGCTTATAGCTCCATACTTTGAATATTTTTGATTTTTTCAAAACTAAAACTCCTGTCAAAATTGTTATTACGCCAGCTAAAAGTAGGTGAAACTTAGAGCAAACTGGATTATCCAGAAAAAAAAAAATTGTTGGCAGGAAAGTGCTCTATTTTTGCGGTGAAATCGTCGAAATGGCCGAACTGGCAAATAACCCCACATTTATGACCTAAAATATCTGATTTCCGTACTTTTTTTCACATTTTCTACAGTAAAAAACTGTAGAATTCCTAGAGTAAAAGTTACCTACAGGATGAAACAGGATTTCCCTCAGGAAAATCGATTGGCAGAAAAGTGCCCTTTTTGGGGTGAAATTGCTGAATTGGCGGATTTTGCATATAATCTCATACCTACTTTGAATAATTTTGTTTTTTGTTTCGGAAAAACTGGAACTCCTCTCGGTTATTCTTACACAAGCTAAAAGCTAGCAGGACAGTGCACTAGGAAAGAGGATTATCAGGAAAAAATTAGTTGGCGGGAAAGTGCTTTTGTTGCGGTAAAATTGTCGAAATGGCAAAATTGGCATATCACCCCATATTTTGAATATTTTTATTTTTTTTTTGAAAACTGAAATTTTTGGCAAAAATATTCTTAAGCCATCTGAAGGTATATGAAATACATTAAGAAAACAAGATTATCCGGAGAACAATCGGTTAACGGAAAGTGCCCTTTTTATGGTTGAAATTGAGGAAAGACTAAAACTCCTGTCAAAAATTATTATTACACTAACTGAAATTAGATGAAAGGTACGAGGAAATTGGATTATTTGCAAGAAAATCGCTGAACAGGGAAGTGCCCTTTTTTGGGGTGAAATTGTTGAAATGGCGGATTTTGTATATAACCTTATAATAATTTTAATTTTTGTCGGAAAAATTGTAATTTTTGTCAAAACAGTTCCTAAACCATCTGAAAGTATATGAAACGCATCGAGGAAAGAAGATTATCCGGAGGAAAATCGGTTAGAGGAAAGTGCCCTTTTTATCGTTAAAATTGTTGAAATTACGGATTCTGCTTATAGCCCCATACTTGAATATGTTTGTTTTTTTTTTTTTGAAAAACTAAAGCTTCTCTCAATTATTCTTAAACAAGCTAAAAGTAGATGAAACGCACAAGAAAAGAGGATTATCCGCCAGAAAATTGGTTAGCAGAAAAGTGCCCTTTTTGTGGTTGAAATTGTTGAAATGACTGATTTTCATGTAAAATTATACCTCGGCACTTTTGATTTTTTTGAAGAAAAATTGAAAATTCTGTCATGATTAATCTTAAGCTGGCTGTAAGTAGATGAAATGCGCGAGGAAATAGGATTATCCGGAAAAGAAATGGAGTTGGCAGGAAAGTATCCCTTTGAAATGGCGGATTTTCATATAAACCCTTACATTCGGCACTTCTTTTATTTTGTTGAGAAAAAAATTGAGAATTCTCTTAAAATTATTCTTAGGTCGGCCGAGAGTAGATGAAACGTATGAGAAAACATAGTTATCCATAGGAAGTTCGGTACTAAGAGTAAATTTGTGTGCTAATTTTCGAAACTATTTATATATATAAAAAGTTATTAAGGTTTTGTAGCCGTTAATCTTCCTTGTTTTTTTCACACAGATAAATAAGCGTTTCCCCCCGAACTTCGACATATTGTAGAATAAAACCAACCAAAATATTAACTTATTATCTATACTTTATTATAAATTATAACTGTTATCTAAATATCATAACCCACAACGCTTACAATAAGTTCTTTAACATTGACATGATCTGGGGTGGCTAAAACATATAGAGCTGCATCTGCAATATCCACACCCTGCAAACCATCTCTCTCATCGAATGCAGATGGTTCAGATCCAAAGGCAACTTTTGCAAACTCAGTTTTTACGTATCCAGGGCTAATGCTGGTGATTTTAATCGGTAGTTTTTCCCTATTAATTTCCAACCTTACAGTCTCAGTTAGGGCTTTCAGTGCATACTTGCTTGCTGGGTAAACACTCGTGTTTGGGTAGTCTATCACCCGGTGTCCTGCCACGCTGTTTATATTGATGATGTGTCCTTTGATGTTATGGGTTTTCATGCTTGCCACGGCTTCCCTAATGCAAATGGCAGCAGCCAGAACATTGGTGTCTAGGACTGGTTGCCACTTTTCTATATCCCCGTCAATGATGTTTGTAGCCAGGAGTAATCCGGCGTTGTTTACTAGAATGTGGATCGGTCCAACTTGTGTGGTGATCTTTTTGAACGTTGACAATATCTCGTCCTGTTTGGTTAGATCACACTGGAATGGATGAAGTTTGCCTTTCTCGCCGCTTAGTTTTTTTGAGTATTCCTGAAGACGCTCAAGTCGCCTGGCCACTCCAGCAACTATCACTCCGTGTTTAACTAGGGCCTCTGTTATAGCTTTACCAATACCGGAAGAAGCTCCAGTTACTACGGCCACTTTACCCGCATATTTGTCCAAGGACAAGGAATAAGACATTTTGTTGTTACGAAATTATAAATGAATGGGTATCAAATTGTCAGACTAATTGCAACTTAATAAACAAAAAGTGTCTGTATTTATATGGGATAAATAAACAGAGTCATCATTCAATCTATTCAATTAGTTATCTGCTAGTCACTATCGCTATTGCTATTAGGTAACCATACTTACGGTATAAAATCGCACTGTCATCATGTGTGTGCAGCGTTGCCAATATTCACATAAAAATTTCATGTGCGTATATGGTACAGGGTCATCCAACGAGGACTGAACAGGGCAGTTTTTTTCGGAATGGGTTAAATGATATGAAAAAACAAAATAGCTATTTGTTATGTTCTTTACCGGTGAATCCAAAAATGATACATGAGAAACAATTGAACGTCAAATAAAAGCGCTACAGAACATTTGGACATTTCTTTAAATGGAATGTCGTATTTTTTATTTCATATTTCAATTCCTGATATAATTGTTGATATAAACTGATATTTTTTTTTCTAATAACGTTGAACTTATGCACTTATTAAATTACGAAAACATTCAACCACCGTGAGATGACTTCCTATTAACACGTGGAGTTGCCACTAGTCAGGTACCACTTACGATACTGCTTTATATTACTTTATATATTACCTTTTAACTGTGTTTTATTTCTTGTCAGATGCGCTTATGCCGAACAGGTGCAGTATTATAAGTAGTACCTGACTTGTGGCAACTCAACGTGTAAATAGGAAGTGATGTCACGGTGGTTTAATGTTTTTGTAATTTAATAAGTGCATAAGTTCAACGTTATTAGAAAAAAAATATCAGTTTATATCAACAATTATATCAGGAATTGAAATATGAAATAAAAAATACGACATTCCATTAAAAAAAATGTCAAAATGTGCCGTAGCGCTTTTATTTGATGTTCAATTGTTTCTCATGTATCATTTTTGGATTCACCGGTAAAAAGCATAACAAATAGCTATTTTGGTTTTCAAATCATTTAACCCATTCTAAAAAAAAACTGTCCTGTTCAGTCCTCGTTGGATAACCCTGTACAATAGTACCTATATACCAATCCAATGCAAATCAAAATATCTTTATTCTGCTCGTTTGGTTTGACATAAATATCCAATTACTTCAATACTTGCATCTAATAATTCAACGGTTTTTACTATTTTTATAAAACTGGTCTGCTAAGCGACTTTTAATAAAATATGCACGTAGTAAACATTCCTGTCTTTCCTCTATAAGCCAGTTCATCACATGTACATGACTATAACAAACAGTGTAAAAAAATAGGAAAACAATTATCAATATTCGTTGTTGATTATTTGTGCAAAACTGCCACAAAAATTATAATAAAATATGCACGTATATAGAACACATTTACTTTTTCCTCTTCCAGACTGTTCACCACGTGCACACACCGTCATTCTAGAGAAATTAAATAAATGTTATCATTGTTTATTGTAATTGGCCTCAATTTGGGGGTAACCATCAATATGGGTCGAATCTTCCCGCATCTTGTTCAAGCGGATTTGCAAGTTAAAGCAACCTTCCCTAAACCCATTTGAAAACTAGTTATATTTTGTTGCTATATTAATCATATTAATATATTGATATAAACATAATATTTTGCAGGTATCTTGGAGCAATGTGCTCAGGACTTTTTCCACCTAAACCTGAAGATAAAAGTTCTCGAAGAATCAAATTCAGCCAACGGTTCTAAGAAACAAATTTTGGTGAACTTTAGATTGGACTTTGACAACAAAGCATACGTAAGCTTATAGGAGCACAATGAACAGATTTTACTTGTTTAAACGAAATTTTTCTTCAGATGCTCCAGAAGCAAAAGAAGGATATGGAAAAGCGTAGTTTCGCGAAATTAGCTCCATTTTCTGTGGATTTGATAATCACCCTTTTCCCATTCGTTTTGTTAATAGATTGGAATTTGCTCATAATTGCAGTTGGTGAGAGCTACTCCACCATCTGGAATCCAAACGAAATATGCATCAATAAGCACGTAACTTCCTATTTTCGGCTTCGGCGGCCGAAAGGAATAGCCTTTACCTGGAAAAATGTACTTTGGTTTTTTTTTAGACACGCATAAAGACAACTTTATAATTATTTATAGGTTAAAAACTTACAAGCAGTAGTTTTTGAGATGGAATGTAATCGAGGCTATGAGGTGTTTGATGCCAATCGAGGAGAAGATTCCAAAGAAAGCGATGGACATGAGGGAAATTACTTACTGCTAAAAGGGCAAATGAAGTATATTCAAGAAATAAATTGCATAGTTTTCCTTTGCAGTCCAATGTAAGTATTTTGTGTGTAAACGTCATATTATACATTCAATAATATTTGATTTAGAATCAACGACGTTGGGGAACTAACTTCGCAATCTTTATTCCTCAATGACCTCAACTCACATGGACTGAGCAGGGAAATGGTTTTAGTCGGGTGGCAACATAACTCCAAGTAGGTTTATGGGCAAAGCTAAAATTATTATTTGACCATTAATCGTTCATAAACAAAAAATATTGGATTAACCATCCCTAGTGTGGGAAAGTACTTTTCTGCACCTTCTCGTAGAAGTACTTTTGAAGTAATACCACAATGAAAGTTGTTAAGTATCTGACCTGGTGGGAAAAGCTTTCACTCCCTCCAAGAACCAGATCCTTAAAACAGGGGAGTTGAGTTTTCTCAGAGAGTTCACCTCCAAAAGGCTTTAGTTTTCTAGTCAAGAATTGGGAGAACTAAAATTTTTATTTTCGGTAGTAGAAAAAAAACTAAGAATGTATAATAGATTACAGACAATGTTTGACAAGGCGGAACAAAACGCAGAAGAACTTGAACATAGCCACGAACTTCTAGATCAATGGAAGAAGAGGGGGGACGAGTTGTTATACTCTATGATTCCCAAAGCTATAGCAGATAGACTTAGATCCGGAGTTTCACCGTTAGATACCTGCGAAGTATGTTTTTTTATTCATATTTTTAAAGAAGATTGATAAAGTATCTTTTTGCAGTCTTTTAACTCAGTAAGTATCTTATTTTGCGAGTTGGTGGGCCTTCAATCTGAAACTGTAAAAGAAATGATGGAAATGGTCTCGATAATGAACGATGCCTTTTCGGCCTTTGATAAACTCATGGATCGCTACAAAGTTTACAAGGTAATATCCAGGTGACCAGAATTTTTCATTCATAATTTGTTAATTATGACTTTCTAACTAACACTACAAGTTTTCTCTGATAAAGCGAGTGAGTGAAGGACAAAATGAAGCTTCTAAATTAGAACAAAACTGCTGATTTTTCTAACTTTAATTTTAGTTTTTTATCTCCTTTGTGGATCTTTAGAGATCCTTCTGAACCACTTAGGTTTTGGAAGCTTGAAAATTTGATGATGTAAAATACGTTGACAATTTTGGAGCTACCGTAGAGTTTCGTAAATACCTAAATACATCTGAAAAGAACGATTTAAGTTCTATGTTTTTTTTTTACTCAAAGACAATAAAATTTTTAGCTATAGCTGACGTAGATTTGGAGTTTTTGTTTCAGATTATTCAGAAGTTCTATTGGGAATTTTAGTTTCCGACATTTGAAATTATCCAGAAAAGAGCTTGTGAATTGCTTTAACGACACTCTTTGGGATTTGTTATTCTTCTATTATTGCAACAATGATCTGTGGTTTCGCGACGTCCTTTCAGTGTGATGATGTCTGCTTTGCTACTTTTCCTCTCCTATAAAAGTCAAGCCTTAAATTTTTGCTTCTTATTTTTTTCTTTTAGCAATCTCTCTCTCGTCCTTCCCTAATTCGGATTCGATTTCTTTATGAATTGGTTGGTAACTAACCGACCGAAATTGTGCCTATTACTGTAATAAGAATAGTTTCGGACGCTGACGATCTGTATTTTTTGGTGACATTCTTTACTGATTGAAAATACTCTAATGAAAACCACAATAAAGACTATTTTGAGCAAATAAAGTCTGTATTGGTCCTACAACTGTTACTAAACCCCTTCTTATTACACTTTTCATAAATCTGTTACCTGAAGTTTCTTAATCTTGATCATCTCCTTTTTATTTCTTTTTTTTCATTATCCCTTAAGCTTTCTCTCTTCCTTAATTCGGTAATTTCTTTAGAACTTCTTTAGAATTAGAAATTATTTGGTAACAAAATGAGTAAAATTCTCCTTATTGCTGCAACAAGACAAGTCTCTGGTTGCTTAAAAAAAATCAGTGCAGTTTACTGATCTATAGAATTAATTATTACAGGATTTGTTCTTGAGACTCAGCCGGTAGCATTATTTACATTGTATACAAACTTTGATAATATAAGAACACATTTGCTACGTAAGTCTATTATTTTCTTTTCTCCAGGTGGAAACAGTAGGCCAAATCTATATGGCAGCTGGAGGAGCACCAGAACGGACCAAAAATCATGCTGAAGTCATGGCAAAAGTAGCTTTTTCCATGCTACACTCGGCCAGACAAATTAGCACTCCATCAGGAGCACCTGTCGAAATTAAGATAGGTACGAGTTTACAGGTTCCATAATAATTGTTATCTATAACAAAAAGTACGGTGAACTTAAAGGTTGCTGTCTGGAGTCAGGAAGCTACTTATTTTTGCAATAATAAGTAGGGTTAGATAAGGAAGAATAATACGGGGTTTTCATTATAAAACTTCATCTAGTTGGCTGTGAAATGTCAAAAGAAAAGAATGGAGAAACAAAAGTCCATTTACTTTGATTATATCTCATCCTTTTCTGTCAAAATTTGATAGCCTGCTAGATGAAGTTTTATAGTGAACACCCCGTATATGTATTGCAAATATTGTTTTGGGGACCCTGTGTGGTCTCTAGGCCACCATTGGAGACGTTCAAATTTAGGCGCTGATAATGGTCTAGAGCCAAAACAGGTCCTCATAATGATACCAAACCATTAAGAAAAATATACACTCTCCTTCCCTACCTGCTTCCAATTACATTTACTTTAGTATGCAAACTTTCTCAGTCCTATAAAATTAATAATATGATCCAGGTATCCATTCTGGACAAGCTGTGGCAGGAGTGGTAGGAATCAAAGTTCCCAGATACTGCTTCTTTGGAGATACCGTCAACACTGCGTCGCGAATGCAATCAAGTGCAGAGGTAAGTGGCTATGGTAATATTGCCGTAGCTTGATAAATAGATATGATTAAAATTCCAGGCCGGCAGGATCCAGATATCGTCTTATACAAAGAAATTGCTCCCGGAGAGTAAATTTAAAGTACTAAGCAGAGGGGAGGTACAAATTAAAGGAAAAGGCAATATGTTAACTTACTGGTTGCTGGAGAAATAATAGTGAACTCTGTGCAAATAAAAGTAGACATTTCATAACCTCCCATCCACGTTTAGTATTATTATACAGGATTTAGATTACTATCAGTGTTTCCATAGAAGACCCCAGTCACATTTGTCCCATTGTTACTCTGTCCCATAGTGATGGTTAGGTTATTTGCGCAATCAGTAGATGCCCCTCCGAACAGAACGAAAGGACATGCTACTGCTATGTAACTGTAGCTTGGGATTGTCTTGGTGAAGAAGGATAAAGCAAACTGATGACTGCAAGAAACTGAAACACAATTAAGATTAGAAAACTGATACACACGAGATTTTAATAAATATTGACGTACTGGCAGTAAAAATTAAAATGTTGTAACATCCAGGTTGGATCGGTCCCCCATCGTTCACGTAAAAGTCTTGCTGGGCTACGGGATTTAAATACCCAAGCAGGCCCTTGTCGGTGTGATAGGCTTCCACGTGATCCCCGTCATCTTTGTCAAACCTTTCATGTGGTGGTTTTTCAAGTGGAGATTCAAACAGAGGTCCAGCTACTTCTAGCCCTAAATTTATACAAGAATATCATTTAGAGCCGCCAACTCGATTAGCGATATTTAGAATGTAGCAAGCACAGGAAAAATAGTCACTTCATTTTCTAAAAATCGCCAATGATTTGACCTTTACTGTGGCCTTCCCCAGGGCTTGTTCAGCCAGTGAAGAACGCCACTAAAGCACACAAACCTTCATGGTATGAAATAAATTCGAGAAAAAAACATCCAGAAAAGGCACGTACAATTTTTGTCTGTCTTGACTGTATTTTTGGTGACGTTCTTCACGGACTGAAAAAGATCTGAGGAAGATCACAATAAAGGTTAAAACGTTGGCGATTTAGAGTACATAAAGTCGTTATTGGTCTTACGTTTGTATATCAAACGCTTTCCTATTACATTTCTTAACAATGTGCTGCTTAAAGTTTTAAAAGGATGTCCCGCAAACCTTGGACAATATTCCTCCTGATAGAAGCCCCATAGATGACAAGTCAAAATGAAAAATTAGTATTAATGAACGATGTCAGTTTTTGTCAATTTTGAATAAAGTCCAAATATCTTGGAAACCATGATATTTTCATTAATAATAATTTTTTATTTTTTGATTCGTCAAAGACGAGGCTTCTACCAGGCGGAGTATTGTCGAAGGTTTATGGGACACCCTGTATGTTTTCTGAGGCCGAGCTCGGTTTCAGGTCTAGCAATTTTATTGGTTACCCTGTTTGACGAATAAAACGAGATCTTGATTTTTTTCTAAAAAGATACCCACAATATTTTGTGTCACTTTAATAAAGGCAAAGGAGTTATATTCAAAACTAATAAACCGTATATTTGTAAAAACACAGCTCGTTCAGCTACTTGAATGTTGCAAATCATATGTGGCTTTCCATATAGAAAAAATCAAGGTGGCGTCCTTAGCTATCGTTATCCTGCAATTCGTAGAAGGTCTTAGTTTCTACATGAATGGATTAGCGTTTTCTGTTGGCCGCTTTCTACCGTCCTGAGAGTATTCCCATCTTTACATTATTATTCACAAAACAAAGGATGGGAATACTCTCAGAGCGCTCTAAAGCTTCACCCGGAAACGCCGTATGATACGAAATTTTCAAGAAGTGTTCTAGAAAAACTCCATATTGAGTGAGCGGCTGAAAATGAATTCGACTGAACACGAATTTCATGGCTAATGAATAAGAAATGTTTTTTGAAGCCGTACCAGTTATCCTTCCAATTTTCGTTCCATTGGTGAGCTCGATAATCTGCTTTCCCACAAATCCTACTACATGAGCTCCCAAAGAGTGTCCGATCAAATGAACACTTTTGAAGTTGGAGCTGTTTTCTCCTAGCAAATGATAGAGCCAAACGCCGGCCACTTCTCCAACGTTCTTTGTTGCCTGGGCCGAGGCGAAGTAATTCCTCCATGCAATGTCTTTCCAATCAAGTGCTAAAGTATTGTTTAATCCAACACTGTGAAAGGCTGAAGCCATTGCCTGAACCCAAGGGGATGTGCCTAGAATTATTAGACAAATGAGGCTGTGAAAGCTTTGACGGTCTGTCGAAATCCATTCTTAAACGGGTAAGTCGTGGTCTAGCTGATTTTATTCTTGACGCTTTGGTCATATAACTTCTGTTTGTGAAAGCCAAGAAATATGTAGACGAAAAATCATGGAGAAATTCTATTGAACTACGGCTTCGAAGCCTGAAAAGCACTATAGAATGTATTATTGGTAGCAGGCGAAAAAGATCATCAAAAGGAACAAGAATCCGTTGGATGGTTAGAACGAGTCTAAAGTTATAGGCGGTCAAATTTAGAAAAGCATTACAATTGCGGTGTATATTTTGGCCAAAAGGAAAAATTGGTTTGGAAATCTTAGTCATCGATTTTATGAATATCCGCAGCCATCAAACTCTTTCTACTTCGAACTGTTTACTTTAGTATTTGACCTTATATCAAACAGCTTTCTACAACACTATGTCGGAATATGCCAATTCTCAATTCATCAATTCCTAAATGCTCACAGCCTACCATTAACACTGAGCAGGGTAGCCAGATGTTGTTTGGTGAAAATTGAAGCACAGTCGGAATCTTCAAAAAAATTACTTAACTTGCTCCATTAGAAAATTCGATCTAACCCGTGACATAGTTTACGAAATTTGCAGTGTGTACAACTAACAAGTCACAACATCATACAGACATGTAATGTGTTCAGCTGATTTTTAGAAGGCTTTTGACAACACGCCAACCAAAAATCCGTTATAAGTGATATAATACAATGTAAGTTTGAATAAAGGAAAACTGGAGAAATACCAAAGCCACTGAAGTTAAAAGTCTTGAAACCGGTCCTACTTCAGTTGTATGTACCGGATGGACTATTTAACATAACAATGGGTTATATATTGAAAACGGTGTATTCTGTGAAAATATGTGTTAAATAAAAGTGGGTATGCAACGCTCTACGCTCCAAGAGTTTCAGTGTAACCATCATTACGGATGGCTTGACTTAAAATTTGAGTTGTCAGTTCGAAGTGATTAGTTTGTTTACTAATTACAAGTTCATTAATTACAGGTTCGCCATGCGGCAACAAGAAGTACAGACACATATTGAGTGTCATAGAAATATTTCAGGTTCGAATACCTTTAATAGTTTTGATGCAAAAGTAGGTAGCCAGTAATTAGCAAAATATTTCGGGATTTTTAAGAATTTTATTGAAGAACACTTCAGTAAATATTTGATAGAAGTGAAGTAGTTTCAGAGATGTTAAAAAGATAAATTTCTGAATTGTAAAGTCATTTGGCAAGTCATGTAGTATTTTAATCGATTTAGAAACCCTTTTACAAGACAATTTTTAACCTTACATGATGTTTAAACTCCAGATTTTAAATGTCTAGTATAATGTAAAGTATATTACTTTGCTTATCTGTCAAAATCTTTCTTTCATTCTCAAACTAAAGATTAAACTGAACTTATAAAAGTCACCCTTAAATGGTACATATATGCAGTTAAGGATTAGTGATAAGTCTCATGGAATATTATCTAGTAATGAACACAAAGGGTTGTTTACCTACAGTTAGTTTAACCTATGGGCCCAGTTCGGCAACAAATCATGGATTTTTTTAATACCCTGCTTAATAGGCACTTTTGTGGATGCCTGTGTAAACTAGGCTTACTTACTTATAGTTCGGCAGCTACTTCCACTTATAGTATAAAACACCAGGTTTCGAATTTTCCTTTTTGTAAGCTGAGAGAGCTATCAGTAAATATGCACGGTCAATATGGATACACAGAGGATTAAAGTATTATTTGGATAATGGTCTGCAAATACTATTTAGCATCAAGACTGGTTTGTCAATTCAGTGTTTTTAAGTTCATTGATAAATCCAATAAGTATACTATTAAATACGCTTTTGAAGAAGAAAGCTTACCTTGATCTAGCCAACCATGAGTAATTATAATAACTTCGTTGTCTAAATCCAAATCAAAGTTTCCAATTCCTTCGGTATCAGACAGTAAAATAGACAAATTCGTTCCATCAGGTTTATATTGAATCATTGCTAAGTCATCTGCAGTTACATCGGTGGTGAATGCAAACCTACTGATCATATCTTCGATTTCTTCTATTGTTTCTATGGTGATATTTAATAACTGGGACCAAAGGTTAGTTTGAGCTGAGTCTGAGGTCGATCTAATAAGAGAAGGTTGTGCTAAAATTTTATGTTCTATTAAAAATATGATTTTCTTTTAGAAGGGTGAAATACCTTACCTGGTGCTAAATGCAAAGCTGCTACGAGTGTGTAGAGACAAAAGCACATCCGAGACATTTTCTAGATTTTACTAACAACCGAACCTTTCTCAAATTTTATATAAAACAGACTTAATTGTCGAATTGTGAATTCATTATTATTTAAATACACTTGTCTTATCGACGTATTGTTAGCATGCTGCAACTACAGAGTTGAGTCAGCAAAAGGTTTAAATAACACAATATAAATGTACATAGTTGAAAAAATTGATATCATGATTATATGTCTGAAATCACAAAAACGTACCGGGTTACCCAGTAAGAATGTTCCTCGGCCATATCGCGGGAACCGTTCGTCGTATGACTTTGGGGTAAAACAAATTATTGGGTAAATTGGCCATGAAGAATCGCTGGAAAATATTTTCAAGTTCTAAAAATGACCACCAGAGAATGCATTGTCTATAAATTTTGCACAGTAAACTAAAAATTTTGTCCACGACCACTTAATAAGTGGACAAAAGTTAAATAGGGCTCATATAGCTTCAGAGGGATATATGAGTTGAAATAGCGGGAATAATATCATTATTCCCGCTCGCTCTTTGAGTTATATATGTTGCCTTGGCAACCAATAGGAGTAGGCAACAACTCAATATTAAATGCCGCAGCGTAAAAAATGCACTGGTGGCACCGGTTTTGCCGTCAAACGCGAGTGTCACGTTGACATTTCAATAATTTTATTTACACTGCCTATAGATTTTATAATTCGTAATTGTTAGACAATGGCCGTGGACAAAGTATAGTATTATACTCGCTTTTTATGGCCATTATTCCCACGAAAGACTTGCGTCCCCCAAGGGAATAATGGCTTTCATAAAAAGCTCGATTAATAATATACTATTATTCTACATTTTTAAAGAGAACCAATTTATCTATCATTTTCGTAAAAAAGGGGTTAATTAAAAAACAAAGATGGTGGGGGTGTTCAATTGTTTTTGCAATAACCTGCTTTAACTTCTTAACGGTTCGACCGATTTTAACAAATTTGGTATCGTCGAAAATAGCATTTCTTGGGCAATAAGAGACAACCAAGGCTTACGTTTTAAGCTGATGTTAAGAATTGCAAGAGGGTAATATTAAAGTGACTTAGGGATGCACTTAGTCCCTTGGAGCAACATGAATGTCGTGATGATATATATTTTTTTAAATGATGCACAAATAAATTTTATTTAGACTCACAATTGCCCCTTTAACATCATATTCATTTTGTAGCAAAATTTTTAATAGTTTTAGGAAATTTACCGCGCGATTCTTGGGTTTCAAAGATCCATTAATCTCAGTTTCCCAACATTTGAGGTTAGGAACGACAGTTTTGAAAAACGGTTTCCACTGGCCCATTTGGATATTATTTGGCTACTTTTTCATATGGAAAAAGTCATATCATTCCGTTTGATTTTCTTGATATTTTTTTGAATTTGAGTCATGTTGTCAAATCTAGGCCCCTGGCGGAGAAGGTTCAACTAAATTAACTATATTATTCTTTAATTCTTATTCTTATCCTTTATTTCTTCTATATTCTTATTCTTATTATTCCTATTCTTCTTTAATGCGGTTAATTATTATTGCCCAAGGAATGCCCTTTTCAACGATACCAAATTTGTTAAAATCGGTTGAACCGTTAAGAAGTTAAAACAGGTTATTGAAAAAAAACCATTGAGCACACCCCACCATCTTTGGGGGGATGTGGTTTGTAGGTTTCTGGTGGTCATTTGTAGAACTTAAAAATATTTTACAGCGGTTCTTCGTGGCGATTTACCCCAATTTTTTTTACCCCAAAGTCATACGAGGAACGAAGTCTTATTGGGTCACCCGGTACATACTATTTTGAGACGTTAAGAAATGGAAAATAGAGAGTAATTATTACTAAGTATTTAATGACACATAATCATTTCTGCGAAGTTATTTAGTTCGTAAAAATATCTCAACTAAATATTTGTCGAATCAAATCTATGTGGAAGATTTACCAAAACAGTCATTGTCCTCATAATCACATTATAAAGAATAATACATTATTACATTATATAATGTATTATTCTTTATACTGTGTCATAATGCTCTAAATGCGATCTTCTACAATGGGGTTTTATAATTCGTATCCGATTCGGGTTTAAATGTCTGGACCTCATCAGGGACCAAATTTTGATTCCGGAGGGCAAGATTCTCTTGGAGAATGGCGCCAAACTAATGGTGCCTCAAAATACGATACTTACTGACCACTCGATAGAGGTTTAGTTTCCCGTTGCAAATGAACAAAATATATTTTATATATTTAAATATCGGTTCTGATTTATTAGAATATGTTTTGGTCTTTTAGTCTTTGTGCCATGTTGCACTATTCTACCTATAAAGGGTAATCACATTGCATACCTGCAGGAAAGGGAAAGAGCTGCTCATATCTGAGCTTAGCCAGTCTAGGTTTGGAAATGTTCCATTCGAGCAGTTGCAGGGAAAACGAAACCAGATTATCTTGTTTGTCTTGTTAAACCAAGTGGGTTTAGCATGGTCTTGTTGTGTAGGTTGTTTTTCAATTTAGTCTGAATTTGTAGCAATCTTTCTGTTATTCTCGTCATGAGTGTGCGTTCTTAGATTAGCTGGTTGGATGGATTGTGTAGCAGGTTTCCGAGCTATCTTATCTTTGTTATCATTCGTAGTGCGATCTGTTCTGTTGTTTATACTGCTTAGTTTTCTTTGACGCATTTGCTCTCAACACGTGTTCAAACAAAAGTTTTTGAAACGAATCCTAACCGTTTAAAAGTAATTAAATTTAAGACTAACAAAATTAAATTAAGTACTCAAACTGCCATCTATTGGTTTCCTGACAATACCCAAGCCTATGTAAAAACTCATCTTGAACAATATTGATATTAATTTCCTGTCTAATTTTGGCTTTTAAGTATTCGATGTTCCTTGATCGATTTGCATAAACTTTGGATTTTAAATAACCCCTAAGAAGTAATCTAAGGGTGTGAGATCAGGTGACCTAGGAGGCCATAGAGTGGGGAAGAGGAGAAAAAATCCAAGTAATCCCGGACTTGTCGAGAAAAATGAGGCGGCGCGCCATATTGTTGAAAATATAAGGTTTCGCTTGGAATTTCTGGGTTATTTTCATTTGAAAAAAGTTGAATGAGAGCAGGAATTGGGTCAAATTTAGAGCTTCACGAGACCGAGACTTACATACTCTCGGTCTCTTATTTATAATTAAGTCTCGGTCTCGGTCTCGGTCTTGTGCATCGACATCGACACCGAGAGTGGCGTAATCTCGGTCTTGGTCTCGTAGTGGCAACACGAGTCTCGATCTCGGTCTTGATCTCAGTTTCGAAAAAAACGGTAGTATCTCGAAAATCTTATTGTTTGAATTGCATATTCAATTTTCTTCTGAATTATTGAGTTATTATGCACAGTTTTCAGGAAAATTTCCGTTTTTGTGCATGAACGTTTATTTAAAATCAAAATTTGAAATTATTGAGGGTTCCAATTTCTATTGTAGAATCAGGTTATAATATTGAACATATTTTTTATAAAAAAAATATGCGCCCTGTATACTTAGCTGTCGAAACATCTACAAAATTTAAATGTAAATATGGAAATAATCAAAATCAGGTTTTTTATTATGAATATGAATACATTACGAAAAAGTGCCAATACTGCCCATGAAAAAATTCCTATTTTTTAGCTTTACTTCGTGGTAGAACGAACTAAGTTACAATAGTCATCAATTTAAAAATTAGCCTGTATAGAAACATACAATCTTGTATAAATACATACAATCTTTGGTAAAAGGTGATGAATAAAACTCAGAGTTTTATTAAAAATGGTTATTATAAGATATTCACCTTTTTTAGTAACCTGAACTACTTAATGAATTGACAAAAATCCTAATGTTTTGCATTTGCTTAGGTACCTAATGTTTTGCATATCTAACCTCGGTATATCGTGCTTGTTGAATTCCACATATTTCATCCGAAGCTTGTGAGAAGGCTTGTGGGTCGAGCTCAAGTAGTGGAGGAGTCAAGAGTCAAAGCATAGTCAAGCAAATCAACCAACATGAT
This sequence comes from Taphrorychus bicolor, assembly GCA_951812265.1. NCBI lineage: Eukaryota > Metazoa > Arthropoda > Insecta > Coleoptera > Curculionidae > Taphrorychus > Taphrorychus bicolor. The sequence goes on along the minus strand of OX638297.1, from coordinate 44,696,617 downwards.
TCAAATTTGGTGTTTAATCATTGTAGCCATCGATAAAATTAGGACCTATTCCAGTGTTCCAGGTCTGGTAAAATTCTGCCAGATTTGGTATTTTTTGAAAGCTTTGGTGATTTGGTGACAACTTTCAAGAAAAAAATAATTTCTAGTAATTTTTTAAAATATTCATAATTTCTTCGGGTCCTTTTTCAATTTCTTTTACAGTGACAATAGTTTCTGGTAACTTACCTTCCTCCTCGACAGTAATAATTTCAGTTTTTTTCCTTTCTATACTTTTTTCATAGCGACTGTTTCTTTCAGGTTTTTTTCGAATACCTTCCTCTAGGCCGTGGCCTCCTTTACCACTCCTAGTAGTATTCAGCACTATAATTTGGACTCTTTCACATGACCGTGGTTTGAGCTTTTTTGCCTTCGTCTTTTACAGTCACAATTTCAGGTTTCTCCTCTTGGTCGCTCTTATTCTTTTTTATAATTACGTAAGTCTTTACAACCAGCTTCTTCGTTGCCTCCTACATGTTCAAAAACTGTAATTTCTTGAATATCTTCAGGTAGTTTTAAAAGTTGATATACCGATTCTTCAGGTTTTTCTTCAAAAACAACTGTAGGAGTGGCTCTCTTCCTGCTTCCTTCTGTACTGTAACAACTTACTAACCTTCCTCAATAATAACAACCCTATTTTATTTGCTCAGGATTTTCCTCAAGAGCATATTCAATTGTCTTAGGAACTTCTTCAACTGGAACCGTCGTTTGGGGCGTCTGTCTCTACAGTAACGGTTTTAGTTTTTTCGTCTTTATTGTCTATTTCTTTATTACTAGTTTCTTCAACAAGTTTTTCGTTCTTCAATGAGAATCTTTAGCAAATTTGGTATTTTTTTCACCTCTAACTAACCAAAAAAATTTATCAAAACCAATTTTACTTTTTTTGTAGCTCTCATGGTTTTTTACTTACTTTTCATTGTAAAACACAGATACATTACAGTCAGAATTTGAGAAGAAAAATCATGCCAACCTCTTTGTCATTTTTCTATTATTCTTTGTTATGTTTTGTTCAACTTTTTGTTGTTTTTTATTTTTTATTTTTATCGATATAAACTGGACTTTATAACAGGTTTCATTCTTTTGAAGTAATTTTGATCCAAAATTTAACTTTTCAGCAATTGTAATATAAATCGATGTTTATTGAGAGTATTGGGACAATTTTGACCAAAAACAATATTTTATAAATTAATGGGACATATTTTTTTATATTATATACAGTTTATTAAGAAAATGTTGGTCTGAAACAGAAACTTCTTTTAGCAAATTTTCGAAAAGCATTTAAAAGATTTTGACCAAAAACTAGAACTATTTTAAAGTTGTACATCTTCTGGACTTCTTTTTTTTATATACTTCCCTGATTCTCGAGATGTTTTACTCGATGCTTTGGCAGTTTTAAATACACTTTTTCTTATTTTTCTTTATTCTTACCCTTCTTCATGTTTCGTTGAAATTTTTTGTTCTTTTATTTTTTATGGTTCTAAATTGGGCTTATCATTTTTTTTCATTCTTATAAAAGGTTTTTGATCTAAAACTGATTTTTCCAACGCGTAAACAATTCTAAAGTAAGTTGATTTCCTTTTGTTTTGTTGGTGTCTGTTGTGTGGACACGGTGTTTTTTAATGATTGATGATTTTTGATTCTCAAATTGTTTCTCCATACAGTTTTTGCCCAAAGTAGTAATTATACAATAAGGGAAAAAACAAGCAAATTGAATGAACAGTTTGAGTGTTCCAAGATGAGGGAAGACCAATAAAGTGATCGTTCTCAAATCACTCAAAAAAAGTGAAAGTCAAAAAAATTAAGTGTTTCGAGTTTTTTCTTCTCAAAGAGTTTTCTTTCAGAAAGTCTCTATTCTACTGTTCCTTTAGATGATCGAAATGCTCATCGGTATACAACTATTTGCTTTTATTTTCATGAATTATATTTTTAACTTGAAAAAATGCATGTTTTTGATATGTCCATTTCTGAGTGGAATATGTGCCGAAGAATTGGTTCGAACGAATGCAGAAAGGTAGAGACTTTAAATACCAAGATTTCGGAAAGCAATAAATCAATTTCTTCTATCTTCGTATTTAGCTATAAGGTAAATATTATCCGTTACAATATTTTCTTGCCTCTTATTAGCCCTGAACGCACACGCATAATATTGGCATGTTGTTACATTTGAAGTCGTCATTTTTTTATACTTTCATTTTTTTATATCTTCTTTCAGCACATTTTCAGAAAATACGATAAAAAAGTCAGATTTCTAACGTGAACTGGATGGCATTAATAAATGAAGGAGATATAGTGCTTTTATAGAATTTTATGAGCTTATATTTCTTTATCAATTAGTTTTGATACGTCAAAGAGAACAAAAACTATCGACAGGGAGAATTTCATGACCACCTACGATGCAGAAGAAAATGGAATAAGGTATATAAAACTCATTTTAAATAATGATGATAACGTCTAACTTTTAATAATAAGTTGTAACAAGATAATTAACTGATTTGAGCAGGATTTCCTTCTGAATCTGTGTTCCCGTAAAACGTCCCGTTAATGCTTGTTCCATTGTTGTCTTGCCCCATGGTGACAACTAAATTATGCGAACAGCTTCTCAGGTATCCTGAAGGAAAATATGGACATTCCTTTGCGATGTAGTCATCGTTTCCAATAGATTTTGCAAAAAACTCGTGAGAAAACGAGTGGCTGCATGAAACTGAAATTCAAAAGTTACTGCATTCCTACTATAAAGAGACTGGTTTCGACACGTACTTGCAGTGAATATGTTAAGATTTCCACAACCTGGTTGAATTGGCCCTCCGTTGTTTACGTAAAAATCGTTTTTGCCAATAGGGCTTAGGAATCCCAACAACCCTTTGTCAGTATGGTAAGCTTCCACTAATACAGCGTCAGTACTACTGAGTCTTTTATCGGTGCTGCTTTCGATTGGATATTCAAAGAGGGGCGCAGCCACATCTAAGCCTGTAATAATTAATTAGTTATGTTGAACATGTTTATTGTTCAACATATATATTATAGTTATGTTGAACATATTACCTCTTCACCGATGTTTCGTTTATTATGCATAAATTTCCTCAGCGCTCGAAAACTTAAATCATATGCGGGTTTTCTCTGCCAATTCAACTATACAATTTAAGTTCTCTGGGACGCTATTTCTTATAGCTATTGTTACTATATTATTTCAGATTTTAAGCCTTGAATTTGTTTTTTTTTTTATGAAAATCAGCTTTTGTTGTCAAATGCTTACCAGTTATTCGTTGAATCTTTGCAGTTTTATTACTAGCAGTAACAGTTTTCCCTATAAATCCTGATACATGACCTCCTAGTGAATGGCCTACTAATTGGATATCAGTAAAAGAAAATTTGCCTTTGCTCTGAAGTGCCACCAACCATTTTCCAACTAACTGTCCAACATTTTGGGTGGCATTGGACGCGGCTATATAGCCTTTATCTGCGATTGTCGTCCAACTAACGGCTAATGTGTTATTTTTTCCAATTTTGTGGAAATCTTTAGCCATAGTACCTATCCAAGAGTCATTTCCTGAAAATTTAGGATTTATTTAAAAATGTCAGTAGTCTCAAGGTAGAGGTGATTTGAGCTCAACACACTGTACACAATATGGCAATTTTTTTAAAATTTTTTAAGAAAAAGTTGTTAAAATTTCTAATTTTTAAATAATGGAATCCTTTAAGATGTACCTTGCAAAACAATTATTTTATTTAATACTTGAAATAAAAGGCCTTACTGGGTCTAATCTCTAAACATTTTCTCGCAAACTATGAGTCTAAACAACCTTTTTTTTTTAGTTTTATGAGAAAGCAAATTGCGATTTGTGTGAAAACTAAAATAGTGATTTTTTTTTAATATGTACTAATTTAACAGAAAACATAAATAAAATATTAATTAGCTAATACTAGGTGGCCCATTTTCACCGCAGAATTCGATTTATCTAAATTATTATACTTAGCTTTTTTTTTAAAGCTAAGTGTAATAATTTAGATATTAAAAAAAAAGATATTTTAGGAGACACTGGTGGATTCTCCTAAAGAGATTAAAAATAAACGGCGAAAACATGAACAACATCAGATACGCAGATGATACTGTTATCCTCGCAAATAGCCTGGAGGATCTTCAAACTCTTCTGGAGAAAATCATCACATTAAGTCAGATACTGAGAGTTCTTGTTCCAGAGGTAGGTGAAAGGTTTTCTGACCAACCCAACTTAGTACATCTGTACCCCCCCGCCCCCGCTTGTATTCATGCCATAACCGCAAATCAAGAGTTGCTCATGTTGTGCTATTTATGGTTAATTATTTCTCAATTACTATAGAGTATTTTGATGATGATGAAGCATAGAAAATGCTTCTAATAACTTACCAAACGCAAAAAGGTATTTTTTGAGTCTCATCCCGTAGTGCTGTTCTATTCAGCGATTACTAAACTTACATTTTTAAAAGTAATATACAAAGTTTACTGACCTGAACCTTTCCAACCATGAGTAATCAAAACGATTGGGATATTAGCATATAAGTCCAACGTTTTGCTTCCTGCAATAAGGTCTGACAGGAGGTACGAAGCGTTTGTTCCATTATTAAATACTTGAATTATCGATATTTCACTTGACGAAACGTCGGTTCGAAACTGGAATTCTTTTGCGATGGTTTTAACTTCTTCAACTGTGGCATTGAAAAGCTCACATAGGAAATCACTTTGACTGGGGATAGTAAGTGCTGAAGCTAAAACATAATTAAGTATTAAAAGTGAAAGTACACTTAGTATATACAGCGAAAGAACTATTTTTCATAGTCAATATTGTAAAATCGAGTCAAAATATGTGGAATAAATGACAACATTATTTTGTTACTGCGTCAAATTTATTTTCTATTTTTGCCACCAAAAGGGTGTAATAAAAGCTATAAAATAATTATCAAACTTATATTTTAAAAATGTTATAAACATTTTTTCATAATTTTATACTATGATAGTACAGTTTTGTGTAGCTGTTGAAAGGAAGTTAAGAACCTATATTAGGACAACCGTGGCAATGCTGTGGTTTTACATTCAAAACGCTTATATTAGAAACTCCCATAAAAAATTATTATATTATAACTGAGTGTATAAGTAAGTTTCAAGACCAGTAAAATGCGGAGATAAACAAAAATAGATATCGAATATAAGTAAAATAGTTGCTTAAAAGGTTTTTGTTGTCTAGTCAATTAATTTCAAGCACTTCTATCAAAACGTTTATTTTGAAGTAAAACACATAATGGTTGCGGGAAATGGCAAAATAAATAAAACACTTATTGTGAATATTAGCTGAGCAATTTTGACTAATTTTGCTAGGTACTCAATCTTTTTCTCGCAAAAATTCTTGCCAACGTGCTGACATTTAGTATTGAACGACACTTTTTTTTATTTTTATTTTCTGTGCCATAATAGAAATGTGTTAAAATTAAGAAACACACCTAATAGAATTGGTATAACCTAAAAGATTCCAATACTCTTGAAAGCTTTGATCAATCGGGAAAGAAAAGAAACCATAAATGTTGAAAATTATAAAATTAAATTGTTAAAATCCTACCATAGAAAGCAGAAAGTAGAAAACTCCTAGAAGTTGCACCATCAGTTTTTAGGAACAAAAACCACAGAGTTGATCTAGTATGATCAGAAAAGCTGAAAAGTAAGTGTTGAAAATAAATTTTCCTTATCTTATTTTTGAATTCTTGATCTTGCACCCATATACTCAACAGACCGCGCACACGACCGCACCTGCAGTCGTGTGCGCGAAAGTGTTACTTTGCGCACTTCTTAGGAAAATAACTATTCCCTACGACTGCCTCAAAAATCAACAAATGCGCACTACTAACGACCGTTGTAAATCTCATATTGCAAACAGCGTGCGCATAGTGCTCATTGCGCACGCTCTCATACAGAAGCGTGTGCAAAGTACACTTTGCACATCCTTTGCATATATTTTATAATGCGAATGATAATTTATGAAGCAAAATCGCAATCGTTGAAGAAGTATCGTGTGCAACACGTTTGACAAAAATCACTATTCACACCATTGTAAAGTTGTATCACTCGCCTACTCGCCGGCTCATGTAAAAACCGTCACACTCGTGTGAAAAGTGCTTTTTTCGACACTAGTGGCAGAATATACTATTGTCCACGACTGTACGGTCGTAATATGGTCATAATTTGTCAGGTTGTCAGTACATAATGGAGTGTGTAATCTTTGGACTGGAATAGCGTGAACAATATCCATTATACATTATTCGCGCTACGTCTTTTGTTTTTTCATTATACACTTCACAAGAATTGTATGCAGACACCGCCTTGTCGAAAATTACAAACAAACAAATGAAGGTTCCAACTATAATGGTCGCACTGATAGCCGCGAAAATGGTTTTAACGTCACATCGACTTTGACAACTAAAAGGACGCGTGTTGACGACCGGGTTAACTAATCGACTATTAGGTAAAAGTTGTAAATATGTATCCAACTTGCATATAATAGGTATCACTACGTCAGGTGAATTGCGCTCCTTGCTACGCTCATGGGCTCAATCGACACCTTCGGTAATGATGGCCTACATTATATGTTTGCTGGATAATATACTATTATTGGTTTCAGACACAAATTAATAAAAAGATGCGGTATAGATGACACTTATTATTTTCTCTTAGCAATTCATATTGAAATCTTGATTTGATGTGAAAGAAAAAAGAAGTATAAAAATAAAAATTAGATAACCAAGCCATTAGAATCTGAGTCAAAACATATAATGCTGAAAAATTGTCAAAGTCGATTTTGGAATTTAAAAAAAAAATAAAAACAAATTAAATGGACTAATTGAAATAAATGGAACCATAAAAAAGATAAAAGAAATATTTGTGACTACTTTCATTTTAGCAAAAAGCAACGAAAAGATGACATCTATAAATAAAATCTTAATAAAAATTGATGATATTTTGTAATACAAAATCATTATTCTATCTTCATAAATATTTTTATGAAAACGTTGAAATAAAAACTATAAAAACTATTTTAATATCTAATAGTATATAAGAACCATGAGAACCAGAACTGCTTTAAGTCACTCTCTAATAGTGCCGTTGAGCTGTTTGATTAGAAGGAAAAAAAATAAATTAGAGCCTAAAAATCTTAGTATCTAAGAGAAAATAATAAAACACCGATAAAAATAGTTAAACGATGAGAAACCTGAAATAGTTCAAACAATAAGTACTTTTTAGTATGTTGAAAGCTCTTAGATAATAAGGAGAAAAAGAGAATAAAACCTTACAATTTACAATAACCCTGTGCATAGGTACTAACATTCTGGAAATTCTTTGAGCTGTCACAAATAGAAACAAAATAAGAGTTAAAAATTTAAGACATCGCAAAATTTGAAGGGATATGAAAACCCTTTAACATTTTCTTGCCAATAAATAACTAACAATTACTTCACTGTTAAACCAGCAATTACTTAATTTTTGTAAATTTATATCAATTTACATAAAATGTATTTTTTATAGAAGTTTCTTATATGTTGGCGTAAACTCCCCAATTGTTATTTTATGGGCTTAAAAAGAGTTATTTTCTTTAAGTCAACAAATGTAGTAAACTGAACAAAAACAGTAAAAAGGGAAAAAAAAGCAAACTTAAGTAAGAAAACTGAAAATTAAACAAAAGGGTAGGTGATTTATTTGTAAAAAATATTTTATTTTCTGGGTAGAAAACAAAAAGCGATCACTAAAGCAGTAGAAAATTACTCTCTTTAGTAAAAGCCTATCAGTGACAAATGAGCAAACAAAAATAAAAAATAAAAAAGAAAATTCTCTTCTTTTAACTTACCACATACAACGCAGGAGGCAATAAATAGATATATCACTAACGCTTCTCGTCCTGTCATTGTTCCTTTGCGATAATTCAGGAATTACATTGTTTATATAAGCACTTAGCTCACTCATTAATATTAATTTCTTTTGGAAAAAATTATCAGTTTTAACAGCGGGCCCCCAACGGTTCTTTTTAATAATTTTGAATACACAGTTTTTTTTTCGAACCGTCGCCTTGGCTCATACCTGGAAATTTGTTAGCGGTTTAATTATCTATAAGTGTTTTGCGTCATAAAGTTTACAATGTTTTGAAGTTTTTTTTTTAAATTGTTTTGTAAAAGTGACCTCAAAACTTTGATAATTCTTCTCCCCTCTAAAAGCGTAACTATGAAGCGTACACAGCATTTGGACATTATGTATATTCTCCTAATGGATATTCAAACAGAAAGCTTTTTTTTATTTGTTAACTAATTCCCATCTCGCATGCTTTTAAGTGTCACGGTGTTCAAAATTGGATACGTCTTGGTAGTTGATAGCTAATAGATTTTTGCATTTTTTTGGTAGATTCCACGAAAGTAGTATTTAGCTTATCACTCGTGTATTAGTACAAAAAAGAAAACATTACTTCGTACATAGATTTAACATTTTTGTAGGCGGACCGGTTTCGGCTTAAAGCCATCATCAGCGCCAAACTTGTCAAAAAAGGGCTAACAAAAAAGAGGGTGTATACAGTGAATAAAAACACATTTAGCGGACAATAAAATTTGCACAAATTTGTTAATTTCTATTGACTACTTTTCTTTCAATGATTTAGGGAGGTTGGTGTAGGTTCAAGATATCTTTAAAATAGCTTTCCTCTTAATTGCAAGACATGCAGTTTTATTTGGATTTGCCAATTTCGTAACAACCACACTTTTCCTTTTCCTAGATGCAGCTTTCCCACTTGTCACGCACGTTCCCATTTGAAGGTCATTGCCGAAACATCACTTCCCAACCAAGGCGTCGCGCCGCTTTTATTTGCGTCGAGACGCTACGGTAAAACAGTTGACTCTTTCCGTTGGTTCGGTTGCCCGCTAGGTAAAAGGTGCGAAGAGCCACTTCTTGAAGATAAAAAGAATTATGGCAACGATATAAGAAACGGTGAGTCTTTAGTATAAAAATATTAAATTAAAAATTTTACCTATTGTGAAATAGTAATTTTATCTATAACATTTAGTTATCTATGGATAAATTATTAAAAACAAAAAAAACATGAGCATTTTCTGTTTCAGGAAGAACAAAGTTTTTTTGTATAATTTACAAGTAACTAGCTACAGCAATACTCACTTAGATCGTCATTCAGCCTGCTTTGACTGAAATAAAAAAAAATTATTTTAAAAGTTATTTAAATGTAGAAAACATTTTTTGATGTTGCAGAAAAGTTTGAATAGAGCTCATATAGAGGAAACTGAACTTTTTATTTTTTTAAGTAGTTTAGAGGTTGCCCTAAAAAGAAATTGATCGTTGTCCTTATTTCACATGTGTGTCGAGTCTATATTTCTTAAAATTTGCTGTTGACCTATTTTTTTTTTAATATTGCAGAACAGGGCTGTTAGAATTCCTTTTCAAGATGTACGGAATGCTATTGGAAAGTGTTCAATACTTCGTGCAAGTAAGTTGTTATAGTTAACCTCGTCAAAAGGAATAATTAATTATTACCCTCTATAGGAGATGATTTGTGTCCAAAATAACATGAGAAATGTATGTAACACACCCTAGAAAGAAAATGCTTTATGGAAGCTTTCGATGAGTTCTGAGAGTAACTTCAGTGTATGCAAAAACAGACTGCTCTAGAAAGTTTTGCTAGAAGTACGTTTTCATAAAAAATTAGTCACTCTGTTATAATATTGTTGACTCTCAAAATATTGAAATACAAAGAAATTAGTTCTAGACATATTTCAAATTCAAGCAACACTATTTTGCGGGCACTCAAAAACGAGCACTGAGTTGAGAAAAATTGGGTTCTTTTTTTGGTACCTTTCTCTATTTTATGAAATTAAATGTAAAAAAATCTGACGTTTTGGCTTTTTGTAATCATCATCTACTTCTTTTATTTGCATTATGTAGCTGATTTAGATTATATAGCTCTCTAATAAAAGGTATCGATCGATTATGAAAAAACACTAAAAATCTGAAAAATAAAAATAGGTTTCATGCTGAGGTCGGTGGGGACAAATCATCCAAAAATTATTTTAAAATGGCATGATATACCTGAAGCTCGAACACATGCATATACATACTGAAATGGAGTATATTGGACCGCAGAAAAGGATCCACCTCGTTTTTCTTCCAACTGAGTACATGCAAGTTTAATCGGCCGCCATTTTGGATTGGTTACAGCAAATGACAAGAAATTTGGCAAATTTACAAAATTTGTTTTATTTGACTTGACCCCTATTTCCTTTAAAAATTTCAAGGTCAATTCCCCTCTTGTCGGCTTAGTTTAGGGGGTTGAATTCAAAAATTTGTTTTCTCTAAAAACTAAAATTGATGTGTCCAAGCGATTTTCAATATTCTCAATTGGAAAAAATACGGGGAAAAAGCCTAATACGCCTGTAAAAATTTTTCTCGCTTAAAAGTACGAGACTTTGATTTAGAGTTGGTAATCTTTTTTGGGTTACAACGTGAACCGTTTTTTTGATCTTGAGTATCTGTAGTTTTTATATTAAAGGTGCTAGAAATAGAGAAACCCTACTTCAACCCTCTAAAATTGAAATTTTTTAAGGCAAAAATAAATTTGAATAAGACGAAGTTGAAATTTATTTGTCGGATAACGAAATACTTGGTACAATGGCTCGGAAATTCCAAGGTTAAAAATTGATTTTGATGAACTTTGATGGGTTTTGTGAATGAGAAAACCCTTAAAACTAATTTATATGGTAAAAAGCGACCTAAATCTAAAAACTTGCTCAGAAGTGTCACTAGAAGAGAAAAAGATTGCTTCTATCTCAGAACCCATTTTGACACTTTTAAATTCCAAGTACACTTCAAATATCTGAGCACGAAAACCTATATTAATGCTTGTGAACTTTGGTTCAGAAATTGCGATAAAAAGTGTTTACTAGGAAATGCTTGTTTTCCACACAGAAAATAGTTTTGTTCTGATCTATTGATTTCAAACACCACAACATTTTGACCAAGGCTTTGACCGTGAAACTCGTTACGTGCTTACTTTGGAAGTAAAACGAATTAAGACACCAAACTTTAGATTGTAACCTCATCTAAAAAATAGTTCAGAAACTGAGCCAAATAGGAACAAAAACATTTTTTATTTCTAGCTCAGAAACCTTCTGAAGAAGAATATTTATAACTCTCAATGTTTAGCTGAAAAAGTAAATAGAGTACCAAATCTAGATATCCCACAGGAAAAATAAAAATATAGCGGATGCATTTTGGCTCTGCCTACGTTTGAAAAACCTAATGAATATGAAGCAGAGTTCTAAGGCATATTGCGACTTAAATAAGGCTTTCGACTCTGTTGCAATCTTACTACATAAGCTTCGCTACTACAAATTTAAGGCCATTAGTATTCATTCTATCAAATATTACTTAGAATCTAGATAACCAGGTGGTCTCACACAGATATCAGGTCTCAATGGGACACATACTGCTATACATATTTTCAGGGCGTTTGATTAGGCATGTGTTTGGGGTTTCGTAAATAATAGTATATTATAAACCAAGGTTGTAAACCAAGGTTGTAAAGTACATTATTATGACCCGAACGTCAAGTTTAAAAGATCTAAGACGTGAGGTTCATAAGTAGTTCACAACCGCGGTGTATATACGATTTTGTCTACTACTCGATAAATCTACAACAGAAAAAGTTGCCTAAATTAGTAAGATAGTGCTCCGCATATTTTATTACTAAGAACAGGCGCGTCTTCAATCCATATGGAGGCTTCGTTACCGTGGCAACCGATAAACAAAATCGCCGTATGACGATATCACGGTGCCTGACCAGTAACAGCTTTATTTACCAGGTAAATAATCAGCCATAACGTTGTCATTATAGACCGCTTATTTTCAAATGTTTTATAAGCAAAACGAGAAAATTCACTTTACATTCATTCTGCTGGCCTTTAACGGTCCGTATTAAAGCTAGTAGTGGAAAAATATATATGTCGTTCATTTCTTAATAAGAAATTACATTAAGCCTTGAAACAAAATTGCAATAATTAATAGAACAGTTGAGTAAATAGAGCAGTTTGAGGTTAAAGGCTTAATTTGTAGCATTTATGCACATTGTACGCACTTGTGTAAAAGGAAGTAGAAAAACTTTCAAGTCTCAAAATATGTACGTGTAATGAACAATGACTGCGTGGCCCTGTGAGGTATTGTATTGAAATTGTGACTGTAGAGAAACAAGGCAAAAAAACTCAATTTACAGTCAGTGTGGAAGAGAGCTCAACTTATACTATTGAACAGTTATCAGAAGATCATCTCAGTTCTAGAGAAAGGTATTCTAAAGAAAAAAAACTGTTAAGAAAACTATTGTTAAGAAAAGAAAGAATTGAAAATAAGAAAAACAAATTGTTGCGGTTGAGGAGTTGTGGTAAGTTACCAGAAATTTCTGTGAGTGTAAGAAAAAAATGAAAAAAAAACTTGAAGAAATTATGATTATCAAAAATCACCAAAACCTGAAATTTCAACATGTAGCACTGGTCATTAAATCTAATATTTTCTTAATTAAAACAATTGGGCTCTCAAGAGTTCGGGCCTCAATAATAAACTGAAATATTCACTACTACACTTCAATGAGTGTTGTAATAAATGAAGAGTGGAAGTAACAATGAGGGTGAGTGCCAAAATTCGTCATTTTGAAATAAACCCATGTGTATTTGATACCATCGGACTCATAAATATATATAGATACATGTGAACGGCTTCTTTGGAGTCCTTACCTTGGGTGGACCCTTTGAGGTGTTTGTCCTTGTAGAAAACAGAAACCTAACCAAAATATCCAAAATGCATTGAGAAACGCCTTGAATTATCTTCACGTCTTCAAAAAGAAAGAGAAAGATAAGTCAACTTTGAAAGGCTGAAACTAGTCTTCATTTTCCATATAAATTTTTTTCAGCTTTCTGTTCTTCTAGTTCATTCTAAGCTTCAATCTGTCTATCACTATCGGTTTTGCTACTATATTCCTTCCTCTCCTCATGCGGCGATAATTTTCACCAATTTTTCGGAGAATGCACGAATTTCGATATTTTCTTTAAATGATAAGGATGATAGTATTCTTGACGTAACACTCTTGCTAATTTTTACATACTACTTTTTTATTTCACTGAACCACACATTTCAATTTTTAAACTCGTTTTATTGTGTTCAAAATAGCGATTATTTCTTCTTTACCAACTACCCACTATTTCACTAAGATCTTATTCTCATTGAGTAGCAGAACTACCAACTTCCATCAATTCGAACTTAAACAACAACCTATTCCTACATTAAGAAAGTAGTAAAACTTGGGATTATAACCCCAAGGAAACGATGCGGACGGTCTTGTAACGCTGTCTCATATTTTCTGCTCACTTTTCAACCTCTAACTTCCTGAAAATGAATTCCCGACGGGATTTATAGTCCGTTTTCCACTTTGACTTGCCATCAGAATAAACAAGGAAAAGTACTTTCTCACATAATATAATTTCATATATGTTGATACAGCTTGGTTATAAATTATTTTCGCTTTGCCACCAGGAAGTTTGTCAGAACTTTATCGTTTCTCTTTTTTCGACATGCCCCAGGGCTCAGTTTTGGGCTCCGTACTGTTCCTTGTACAAGGTGTTTCTTGATAACATGCTAATATTTAAGGGGGTGATTCTTGGGACAATTTTTAAGAAAAAACTTCACATTAACATTACAACGCCGCACAGTGGGTAAAAATCGATGCTTTTCGGAAAAAACTGTTTTTCTTTAAGACTGTTCCAAATCCTGTGTTATAGTTTTGATTATATATAATATGTAAATTGTAACGTTAGTGGCTTTGTTTCATATCTAAGTTTTCAATTTTTTTTTCAAATAAAGTAATAAAATAGGTACAGGATATTTCATCAAATTGGTAACCCCCTTTATTTTTTTTTCATTTATTATTTTAGAGAAACATGTTATATATGAAAACTTTAGGGTTTTATATAAATATTTCGCGAAAAAAATTCTTGTTTATACAGAGTGTTGCATAAATCCGTGGCATACCCAATCTTAGTTTTTTGTAATGGAAAACCCTGTATATTGTTTGTTTATTAATAGAACTCGTTTTGCAGATTTCAACAATTTATAACACAAAGTGTAACAATGATAATTTACCTCCATATTACAAAATTAAAGAAGAAATTTTAAAATGTTATCCGGATAGCATTACCATGACACCAACCTCTGCCAAAGTGGAATTGTAGAGCTTGGTCGATCATACAGCAACGAGAATATTATCTAGCGATGGTTTTTTAAATGAAAACTTTCCTGAAATGCTCACTTTAATTTCAAAATGGGAATGTGATGGTTCTTCCAACCAAAGCCAATATCAACAAATTTTGTCTGATAAGTTTTGGATACAACCTGACATTTCAGAGTTGGGCTACAAATACAGAAACCAAGCCCCAAAGGGAAGCAAATAAGATAAGAATTCATAGAGAACTACGTGACAGATTGGGCATTAGAGTTGATTAAGTCTAACAAGGGTTTGGAACCACAAATACAGTAGTAATAACCGGAGTAAACCAGCAATTAATCTTGAGATTAGCTACAATGCTGGAAGTAATCACGTGCGGTGAAAGTGTAGACTCAGCCAAATTTGGGGAATATGCGTTAGCTACAGTTAAACATTTTGTTAAACTTTAGAACTGATATTACATGTCAATAACAATTCCCAAAATTTTAATCCATGGGGAACAAATTTTCAATGCTTTTTTTCTTCTTGTTGGCCACTTGTCAAACGCATTTCTGCTTCTCTTTTTAAAGGGGCAAGAGTGTTGGTGTATAATACGATTAATTGGCCTCATTTTGATTACTGTTCATCTTTGTTAACTGCATGTACTCAGGGAGATGTTATGAGGCTGAAACTGCAGCGGAATAAGGCGATGCGGATCATTCTTGGCTGTAATATTTATACTCCTATTCAAAATATGTTAACAACATTAAAATGGCTTAACGTACGGCAATGTATTGAATGAGCTGATCTTATGACTATTTTCAGAATGGAGTGAGGACTTGTGCCTCAGTATTTAGAAAGCTTTTTGGGAAATAGAGCGGAATTTTGTAACTACAGTATAAGATCTAGGACAAATTATAATATTCAGTCTGTTCGAACAACTTTGCTGCAAAAGTCATTATTTTATGAGGGCTTACAGATGTACAACTCACTTAGGCTTCAGATAATTTAAGACAATTTAAATCTGGAATTTATGATTATTTAATTGGTACAGTAGACAATTTAAGAGATAATTTAGCTACATTTTAGGTAACTGTACTATTGTTTTGTTGGTAATAGCCAGGTGCTAAATAAACTATTACTTACTTACTTACTTGTCGGAAGAGGCTCAGGAAGCCAGGAATAAGAACTACCGAAGTTATCGACTTCGGTATGCACGAAAATGTAGTCAAACTGCAACCAAAGAAGACATTTTAAAAAGTCTTCGTTGGTTTTAATCACTTCTGACCCATTCTTATCTAATTTGCAAAATTTTTATTTGTAAATTATTTTAAGATAGTTTCTTTTTTATTAAAAAATGGTTTTTCTTTGGTGGTTAAGATGTAACTATAACGTTAAATTAAATTTATAGACGTTGTTCTGTCGAGGAAAGCAAGCACGATTTTCAATCATTATACTTTTGGGGTGCTATCAAAAAACAGAAAGTTTTGTAGTTTTGGATATTTTTTTGAGGTTTATATTATGTTCTATTTCGATTTCGGTTAATAAGATTTTGGATAGGTAGGCATAGAAAATGTGGTTGATAGATCAATTCCAGTTGGAAAAACTAAGCCATTATAATAATCATTACAAATTGTTATTGTGTTATTTGAGATATAATTTTCCGCAGGAATCTGCAGTTTAATTTTACCCTGTCACTTTGGTAGAGGAACAAGGCAAATGATGAGACTAGTTAGAAACTGTAGGTGCAGGTAGCTAAATATCTGAAAGTTGTTAAATTCAGTTCCATATTTGGTTAATGTAAAAATGGTTGCCGGAAAAAAACAAGGATGTTATATCAAACTGAAATAAATTAAATTTTACATATGCCAACGACCCCGCTTTCACGCAAAAGTATCTTGATTCAAAAAGATAATATTTTCTTCAAAACAATTATATCTAAAGTTTGCGATATTTCTAAAAATTTTTATCATAACATACTTCACTCTCTTTTGAAGAAGAAATACTGCTGTCTAGATGAGCGAATTTGACTGCAACTATAAAAATATATAATTTCCACTATTTTAAAGTACTGACACATAAAAATTTCGTTTCAAAACACTACCTTAAAAATTTTATTTTTCCTCGTATTTCACCCTGTGCGTCGTAACTTTTGAGATACAGAGTGCTAAATATTTTAATTTTTTTTTATTTTTTATTAATATCTGTGATATTGCTTCAGATATTCTTGTGAAATTTGGTGCACACGTTCTATTCCTGAAGGGGCAAATTTCTGATGTTTAAACAATTTTGTTAATTTTGTCAGTGGCGTCCGCATGGATTTTGCCTTGAATATTATTGAATACAAAATGGTACGCCAATGGTTTTTGTCCTAATAACAATTATTTGAAGCTTGAAATCAACAAATGCGAAACGCGTCTTGGTAGGTAACGTTCTGATGATTTCAAACAACCTTTCGGTGAATTGTTTCAGTGGGTTGTGGAAGATTATTCTTCCGTAACAGATAGGCCTATATGCACCAGACACAGCTTGATGTGCTGTGTTATTCTTACATATATATTAGGGTCAAGAACAGGAAACCAATTTTCGATTTCAAGCTTCATAGCATTCGGTTATGGTGTTAAGTGTGACCTAGTGATCTAGTGACCTAGACTTGGGTCTTAGAATCCGAACGCTACGCTGCTACGTGTTCTCTATACTCCTGTAGGGCTGTGAAAGCTGGACCCTCAACCCCTCGCTAGAAAAACGCGTTGAAGCTTTCGAAATGTGTCTTTATAGGAGAATATTACGCATATCCTGGATCGAAAGGGTAATAGACACCGAGGTTCTTAATAGAATGCCAGAAAAACAAGGAACTGATGCCAACAATCAAAGAGCGCAAACTAAGGTATATTGAACATATAATGAGGGGAGATAAATATGAAGTAATTCGATTGATCGAGGGAAAGATTCAGGGGAAGAGGTCAATAGGGAGAAGACAAAATTCCTCGCTCAAGGACCTACACCGATTGCTCAGTAAAAAATCATTCGAAATCTTCAAATCAGCTGTGTCACGTGGATTTATTGCCAGTTGGATCGCCAATCTTCGAACGGAGGCGACGCAATAAGAAAAAGAAGTCACCAAAGATAGTTGTGTTGTTTCAAAAGCATATCGATAAACATAGTTTTTGATGTAGCCCCAAAGAAAAAAATCTAACGGGGTGATATCAGGAGAACGGGCTGGCCAAGGATGTGTCGAATGAGTGCCTATCCATCTTCCAGGAAATCTATGCGATAGATAATCCCGCACAACTCTTGCATTATATGCGGGTGCGCCATCCTGTTGAAACCAACAGTTATGCGTTAAAGCCAAGAGAATATTATCTAAGGCTTCCTCCAAATCCCGTTGCAGTAAGATGAGATAGCGTTCACTGTTAAGGGATTGATTATAAAAGAAAGGACCAATTATCCGGGTGCCAAATATTCCAACCCACATGTTAAATCCAAAGCGATGTTGGTGACGCGTAGACTTGTTGACACGGGGGTTCTCGCTAGACCGGTAATGCGTATTTTTTTTTATTGAAAATTTCTAGGAGTTATCCAGAAATCACTCACATGGACCCCCACATGTGACCGGTACCGTTAGGAGGGCACAGCTCTCCTAACGCCGGCAGAACCCCATCGAAGCTAAACTGTCCTCTCTGCAAAAACAAATATGTCTCTGTATCACGGGGGCAATAAGAACGACGCCCACGGCAGCCCACGGCGCCCACGGCGTAGAACGCATGCTTGACCTTCTTCCACTTCCAATACTCTTGGAGCGAGAGGCAATGAAGGCGACATACCGGCAGCAACAAGTGACACACCTAGCACCGCAGCCATTCGATGGTGGGACCAACAAGAGAGAGCCTGGCCTGATTCACCACAGTGTTTCAGGCAGAGATACATGCCATTGAATTGTGTGCCCGGCACCTATTATAGGAGGGGGGACACAATAGATCAATAAGCGCTTCTAGCGGTTATGTACGCTGCAATTCCAAAACTGTTTGGAACTGCCACAAGACGATGAAGATCCTATCGCAGGAGAACAGCGTCACACTGGTAGGGATCCCGGGCCGTCGTGGTCACGAAGGCAATGACAGAGCAAACTCTCTAGCTTGGAGGGCGGCGGGCTTTGCATTTGTAGGCCCAGATCCGGCACTGGTGGTCCCATACTCTCTGGTCAAGGCTGAACTCCAGAAATAGAGCAGTGCCAAGTCCCAGGACTGGATAGAGAACCGACCCGGACTATCACACATTTTATATTGCACAGACTCGGACTGTCCGAAGAGACCCAGTATCGGCTGTGCTTGGAGAACGACGATTCAGTTGGACACGTCCTACGTGACTGCCCGCCTGTTGCCAGATCGAGATGCTCACTGTTCGGAAATACGATCACTGAACCTCAAGAGGCAAACGCAGTGTCGCCCGAGGGACTAATCAGATTCGTTGAGGGTCAGGGCATAAGGGGTGACAACTTGTAGAGTTAGTAGGGGCAAACCTTGCGGCAACACTTCGAGTGATCCACAATAGACCGCAAGTCGCGATGAAGGACTGTACAAGTCCACTCACATTGACTACTGAAGTACTGCATGTGAGCATGTGACTCAGCGAAACAGATGGGGCAAGTAGGACTGTCCTGCCATCGCTGGGTGGACATTTGGCTTTAAACTTAATTTTTTAATATTTTGAGATGTGAGCGTGTCAGAGTGAACCCAATTGGGAGCTCTAGTGGGAGTGAAACGCGTCTTAGGAGGTTACGCTTTGCTGATCTCACACAATCTTGTATGTGTGTGTGTATCGGGTACAGGCTAGATGTGCCGCGTCACTCTTAAGGTGTGATTTCGTTGCGACGTCCAGCGTTCGCGTCCGCCGCGGCGTCCGGCCGTTAGGCACTGCTATACATGTTCTTTAATGGCAGTGATTTCGTTGAAGCGGCGCGTTTTAAAAACGCAACGACCGACAGTCGACGGCCGACCGACGTAAATGTAATTTCGTTAAGACGTCTAGACTTCGCGGTCCATCGTGACAACCGGCCGTCGAACATTGCAATACATGCTTTTCAATGGGAATGATTTTGTTGAGGCGGCGCGTTTCGTAACCGCAGCGGGCGGCTTTGAACCGCTACGCCTCGACTGCTCAAAAACAAGTCGAAACGCAAATACCGCCCAGCTCCTAGTAGATTTCAATTATAACTAATAAAAAAATATAGAGGAAAAGCCAAAAAAAAATGTTGATAAATTCTTCGTAATCTGTAATATACTTCGAGCGGTCCTCGATTTGAATAATTGTGGGTTTTGTCTCGAATTGACTTTTATTTTTGAGCGAAGGTGATATGGTTGATATCGTCAGGGCAACTACCACTTAATTACACTCACCATGCCATCTCAAAAATTGATAAAAGAGAGTGTTTAGAACTCTCACATGGATTCTTCAAGAATCTTCTTTTTTGAAAGAATACGGTGAAGAAGTACCTCTTTTTTGCATCTCATAATTATCTTTCCTTAAATTGGAATGTCGGTCTACAAACCTACAGTAAACCGCTACTGCATAAACATATTTATTTTGTAGAAAAGAAGAATAAGAAAGAGACTTATAAATGAGATACTTGAAGTGAAAGAATAGGATCCACTTGTCATTTTCTCGGTCTACTTGATGAATATTGTTCTGAAATAGATTTTATCTCGGGTCAGAAGCATCTATTTTATGGTGAGATGTTGTACACAGCAGGAGCAGGCGACATCCACCAGCGTATTTTAGATCCAATACTGCATGGCAGATGGCTCTCAGTTTGAGAAGAAGCCCATATTGCTCTATACCTCGCTGGTTATCGGAACCAGAATGAAGTAAAACGAGTGTAGGTGGTCACCAATTTTTCGATCAATCTATCTGCACTAGTTTCAGGGTCTACCGCTCAT
Organism: Taphrorychus bicolor; assembly: GCA_951812265.1. Lineage (NCBI taxonomy): Eukaryota > Metazoa > Arthropoda > Insecta > Coleoptera > Curculionidae > Taphrorychus > Taphrorychus bicolor. The sequence continues at coordinate 44,676,390 of OX638297.1, read as the reverse complement.
CAATACAGCTTTGGCTGGTCGACAAATTGGGGACCGTGATTCAGAGGCTTAAAGCCGGAAATGTACGGAGACCGGTGAGATGTTGTACAGAGCAGGAGCAGGCGACATCCACCCGCGTATTTTAGATCCAATACTGCGTGGCCGATGGCTCTCAGTTCGAAAAGCAGCCCATATTGCTCTGTACTACTAGCGACACTAGTATGCAGATGGGTTGATCGACAAATTGTTGACCACCTACACTTGTTTCACTTCGTTCTGGTTCCGATAACCAGCGGGGCACAGAGCAATATGGGCTGCTTCTCGAACTGAGAGCCATCTGAGAACTGAGAGTCGTCATGCAGTATTGGATCTAAAATACGCTGGTGGATGTCGCCTGCTCCTGCTCTGTACAACATCTCACCGGTACTCCGTACATTTCCGGCTTTAAGCCTCTAAATCACGGTTCCCAATTTGTCGACCAGCCAAAGCTGTACTGATGAGGGATAGACCCCGAAACTAGCATGTAGATGGGTTGATCGACAAATTGGTGACCACCTACACCCATATATTTTATGTTAAGTGTAGTAGCGTCCTATGTAAATTAGACTGGATTGGTAGCAGGTAGTGGAAAAAAAACTCTATCTTCTATTGAAGAATGTCGACGTTTCGACTAATTCTAGTCTTCTTCAAAGGTATCTTTTATGAAGAAATGAATAGTCATTCATTATATACGAACAGTCCCTCTAGACTCGGGACCGATACTTTACTCAGCCGAGTAAACACCGTACCGCTTCAGTAGTATAATATCAATGATACATCATCATGAAAATATAGATTGACCTTTAACCTACTTTTGACTGAACTCGTAGTTTTTATATATGTGGCTAATTTTATCTAGATTATTTTTTAGCTTTAAACGCTTTTCTTTATGAACATCATGTTGTTACATGTCAGGTAAAAAATAAACTAAACTAAACTCAAGGTGGGTTTATACACCAAATAAAATAAAATAACGAATAAGATAAAATTAGAAATAAGAGTTGGTTTCATGTATATCCCTATTAGTGTTCATGCACCAAATAAAATAAAACTTATTTGGTGCATGAACGCTAATAGGGGTATACATGAAACCAACTCTTATGTCTAATTTTATTTTATTTGTTATTTTATTTTATTTGGTGTATAAACCCCCCTTCATTTGCATATGTTTTTGATTTTAAAGGACGTTAAATAAGCGCTATCGTAGGGTACCTTACACCACAAAATGAATGGACCTAAATTTTTTACACGCTCTTTAAGGTCTAGCCACTATACTGATGCCTTGCACCTCTAACTCTCCCTGAAAGTTAAATTAGTATCTTGAGTATCCTGCTTCGATTCTTGACTGAAATAATTGGAAGGTTTCTTCACCCATTGCTGGCTAATTTAAGGACATCCTCTTCTTCGTTTTCTTCCAACATACCTACCGCTAATGCTTCTTGATTCATTTATTAAAATTTGCTTCACCAATCAAAGTTTTGAAATTGAGGGACGGCGACTGACAGCGGTTCCAAACGTTTCAAGCAAATCACGAGAACGCAACGGCTGACCGTCACTGCCGGACGCCCCGGTGGACCGCGAACGCTGGACGTCGCAACGAAATCGCACCTTTACAGATATATTAGGACCAAGAACCGGAAATCAATTTTTAATTTCAAGTTTCAAATAATGGTTAGCAGAACAAAAAGCATTGGCGTACCATTTTTTTATTCAATAATATTCAAGGCAAAATCCATACGGACGCTACTGATAAAATTAATAAAATTGTTAAAACATCAAGAAATGCCCCTTAAGGAATAGAAATTTCGCATAAGGAATAGAAAATTGTGTACCAAATTTCACAAGAATATCTAGAGCAATATCAAATTTTTTGAAAATATTTAGTACCCTTTACTTCAAAAGTTACGACGTTTAGGATATATGTTAATATGAAGTTTTTTTTTCTAAATGAGCCCAAGAATCACCGTCTTACATATTAGCATGTTATAAAGAAACACCCTGTGTGCAAGTGTGCCAGAAAAAAATTTCAAATAGAGATTGTTTATTTCTGCAAAATGTGCCCAAATAACAAATTTCGATTACATGTTTAAATTATTATTTTTTAAAGTTTTTACCCCATTACATCTTCTACAAAATGAGCCTTATATCCACCAAAAGTAAAATTAGAACATTTTCCTTATATAATAATGAACTACTACTACTTAGTCACGCAGTAATACCTACTTGGAAGCTTCTAAACATATTTGTTTTGTCTAAATTTAATTAAATTAGTCCTTTTGCCTTTAGCTGTTCCACTGAAGTTTATTTTATTGCTGCGGTTGCCCCTATAAAACTAATTAGCTTCATTTGTAAGCAGGAAACTTACTTCAATCTGAAGCTTAATTAAGCAAACTACTTCCATCAAAGGAAGTAATGAGCCATAAATTAAGTTTGGATATTTTTATGGCCTACTTTCCTTGTGCCTCCATGTATTACGTTTGCAGGCCTAATGCGGATATAACGATGATGGGCTTCGTATTTTGGGTGGCACCAGGTTCACTTGGTGAGGGATAAAAAGTCGCTTTATTTTTAATTTAGATCATTTCGTGCCTGGGTAAACAAGCAGAAGTAATAGGACAATCTTGACACTCAGATTGGAAGCACACTGACATTTTTATGAGTTTACTTAAGTTATTTATTAACCTCAAGTGATAAGAACTGTCACACTGCACGTAGAATGTAGGGAAAGTAATAATAGACCAATTATTCACTACTTTTGCTTAATGCCCTGATACATAAATAACTGTTATAAGTTTTTGTTGTTTTTATGAAAACTATTTTTTAAATTCTCGACATTTCTCTTTAATTTTAAGAATGCCAAATTCGATTTTTTTTTTGCTAGCAAGAATATGGAGACGAAATATGGAGGAAGGCTCTTTTATTGGCCGAGTGCAAACACACCGTTTTCAGCACCCACCAAGTGTATCCAGATTACATAATGAGCAATATAGCTTCGGCCCTAGCGAAGCTCACATCCAAATCGTACGACAGCTTCATGAACTTTTTCGGGCATTGCTTTGTTAGGTTTTTTAGCAATTACGGGTGAGTTTTTTTGCTTTTAAATCTTGCTGTTACCTTCAAGCAGAGGCTCATATGAAATTTTGTGGCAGTGCTTAGCTAAAAGCCTATATAGGGTAACCTTGAAGTTGATTTTTTGCTTTATGCTCAAAGCCGAATCGACCCTACTTATCTCGGGGGATTTGCAACTAAATGGAAAAGGTCAGTTTAAGAGGCGGTATTAGGGAAATCAACCGTTGCTGCATATGGTCCGTTAAGGAGTTTAGCTCTTCGGATTTTATTTGAACCGTGCGATGAAGCAAATATATTTCCAAGTAAATTAAAATCCCCCACAGAGGTAACATTTTCAGAACTAAATCCTTTCTGTCTCATTTCCTTTGTCTTTTTTTGTTTGCATTGCCAAGTTATTTAAGGAATCGTGCAAATTAACTTTCCTGGGGCTAAGTTACAAGTGAAACCATTTTTCAGGGGATTTTTTTATAATTAAAAAGTTAACAAATCTTTTTACTTCAAAACTGTAGCAACTTAATATTAATGATTTTTTCCTTAATGCTTCGATGAAAACGCAAAGTTGGTACGTACAGCTTATAGTAGGCAAACCCCGATTTCTAGATCCAATGTAAATAACACCATGCTTCAATGACTAGGCGTAAATTACTCAGAGTTCATATCCTTGAGCCAAATTCCTGGATTTAATTTCTCGTGATGCCTATAACGTATAATCTGTTTGATCACATTGGCTAAAGTTGACATAAGAACGTATCCAGATGGAATGTAAAAGCGTCCAGTAGAAAGTAAACAATATTTGGAAAGGCAAATTTGGAAGACGTGCGTTCGAAAACGATTTTAGTTAAAAGAGCTGATAGATATGGACGGCCTATTTGAATTTTTGTTCAGCTAGGCACATATGTTTTTTATTGGTGAAACTTTAGATAGTTATTGCTTGAAGTACACTGGCAGGAGAATAAAGAATTTAGCTATGGTCCGGGTTATAATGAACCCTGTATGATGAAAACCTTTGTATATTTTCCCAAACTATCATTTCATAAGCAAAACTGCCATACTTTTTTGCAGTATTAACTTTTGCTGCCAGAAGAACTCAATAAGTTAGTAACATGTAATATAGGTACGATGCTACGATAAAAGCAACAGGAAGAAATTTCACCGACTTCTTGGAGAGCGTCGACAACATCCACTCGCAATTCAGGATGTCATATCCCAAAATGAAGAGTCCCTCAATGTACTTAACTAAAGTGGATAGACACGGCTGCGTGTTAGTTTACAGAAGCAAGCGGCAAGGGTTTACACATTACCTAATGGGTAAGTTATTACTTCTTCTTAATTAGCAATGAGAATATTGCGGTCACGTGGGAAACTTTTGCCAACTTCCACCCAACTTTCGCAATAAAGAGTTTTTCTTTGTTTCAGGTCAGCTGGATCAGATCGCTACTGAAACATACAATTTGAAGTTAGAGTGTCAAGTTTTATCGACTGAGACGGGGGAAGTAGACGGAAAGACAATTGTAATTGTCACCTTGAGATTAAATTTCGACAATACTCATTATGTGCGTACTTTATGCCTTTTCTTATTCATTAAATAGTCTGCCAAATTGGATTTTTCTATCTGTTAGGTTTTGGCGAAACAAGTGAAAGAAGAGGCTCACTTGAAAACCATCAGCAAGCTACCACCGTTTAATTGCGATTTGCTCCTGGTTCTGTTTCCGTTTGCCATTATTTTTGATCCAGCAATGACAATCGTGGCCATTGGTGAGAAACTTACCCAAGTGAGTAATCCTTAGAAATAACAAGCACAAGTTATTGCTTAAAAAATGGAGCAATCCAAATTATTATTACTAGTAAATTTACAAATTTTAATGGTTCTTCCACACACATTCTTTACTTAACCCTAAAAATGCAGAGTTGGAAGGACTAAGAGCAATATTTATGTGCTAGAGTAGGCATAATATTACTAAAATACGTACCTATTCTAAAAGCAACGGTGCTTCTTTAAAAAGTTTACTGATTAAGTCTGGACCAATTCCTGACACCTTCCAAGAAATAACAAAACAGCATTTACAAGCACCTACAAAGTTTTCAAAAATGTTATTAATAAGTTTATTAAATTACTGAAAAATTGTTACAAAAGGGTTTGAGTAAAGCAGTTACTATACAATAAAGCCTGAAGGTGCTCCCTTAAGTACTGTAATCTAATATATCAAAAAACTTACAATGGTTTATACAATAATCATACTTAGATTTTGTATTCGACAATTATTATCTGACAATTTAATACTGAACCTTTTTATTAACCACGATGTAGGGGAAATCGGCAGAAATTGGGACAAAGCAGCAAACATACAATTATACCATATTCACTTATTTTTGGCATCTCGTTACCTTTAAAATCTTCATTTTTTTATACGTATCTCTCTTCCGCACATGATGAGAAGATACGATAAAAATGTCAAAGTCAGATTTTCAACGCTTACTTGACGGCAACAATAAGTGAATGGTTTATACCTCTTCGTCAACGTTTTGTCTAATTATGCATTAAACTTCATCAGGACTATGGGTAAAATTAAAAGTAACATGAACAATAGAAATGTTGTCCTGACCCAATTTCCGCCGATTTCCCCTACATCGTGTTTTGATTCTGGAACACAATCTTCATTCAATTGTACTTTTTGTTGATGTTTGACTTGTTCGTGTTGCTTATTTGTCTTGAAGTAAATCTGATAAATAAGTACTATAAACAATATTCAGATTCCACATACTTACCGGACAAATATTAACTTTGAGTTCAATGTTCCAAAAATCTCATTTAAATAAAAGAAAATAAATCTATTACTTTTCTCCTATTTAAAATTATCAAATTATCCGATTTGTATAAAAGTAGGATTTAATATCAATCATTTTGTACCAAATAATCAAATCACTCAGCAAATTAATTGTAGGGCCATCGAATTCAAAATTATCTTATTAAATTTGTTAACAAGAATTATCATATAACTTGTATTTGCGAAAAAAATTCTCAAAAAAAATTGAACAATCCTATTTAATTTGAACGAAATAATCTGATAATTTCGTAGTGAATAAATAAGAGTGTTCTATTTGAATTAAAACTATTTGGTTTAGTTGTTAACAAGAATTCTATTATAAATTCAAATCTATTATAAATTCAAGTTCAGTTAAAACCTGGACATTTTTTAAATGGTCCTGCTCCTTCTGATAATCACTAAATTATCAAATTTGCCTCAAAATAAGAATCGACGTTGATCATCTGATGATGTATTTCAATTGATACATCGTATTAAAAATTATCTGATATTGAAATATTTTAACAATAACTTTTGTGTTTATTAAACATTTAAATTCAGTCAAAATCTGATAATTTCCCAATTGATTTATGTCCACCTGGGAATTAATAAGTTATCTATTTGCATAAAACTGGAATTCATGTTATTTTCCAGAAAGATTTTTATTGAAATTTTATTAAATATGTTAGGTAACAAGAATTTTCAATTTTATAACAAATTAAAATTCAGTTAAAACAGGATAAAATTATACATAGTCCATGTCCATTTGATAATTGTTAAATTCGCAGCTTTGCATAGAACTAGGATCCCACAATTATCACAAGGTGTTTTTTGGTTGAAATAATATGATCAATTCTTTGCTTGTCAACACTCGACTTATTAATTATTTGTTTAAATATTGTAACAAAAATTATCTAGTTTTTAACCAATAGAAAATAAGTTAAAGACCAATTATTTTATTTAAGGTCTATCTGATAATTATAAACTTATATCAGATTTACTTAAAAATAGCATTTGATAATAATTATCATCTGACAAAGTATTTTTCAACCTAAATTCTTCGAAACCTTCAAAATCTAATAATTCTAGAGATCTTGGATTAAATAATCTGATAAAGCGGTAACTTGCCTAATACTCGATTTAAAAATTATCGGGGGTAATACCACAAGAGCTTTAAAATTACCGATAATTTTTCACGATTGCATGTTTTCCATAATTTCACGAGTCCTTTAGGACGAGTGAAATTTGCAAGGAAAACATGCCAGAGTGAAAAATTATCTGGTTCATTTTAAAGCTCGAGCGGTATTTAGTGAGATTATTTCTCGAATCAAAAATCCTATTCAGAAATAAATAAATGGTGTTAGAATATTCGGACGTCACCTTAAATAAGTAAATCAGACAACGACATTGATTAAGGTTTTGTGGTTGTTTCCATGACAACGTGAAATTACCGCTGTAATTTTTTAGAAAATTATCGAATTACCGCTTATTAATATCTGCTTTGCTGCATAGCAATAATATGGATGAGTGAAATAATCTGATTAAATATTTGTTATTGTCAAATTCATTAAAGTCAAAAATTATCAATTCATAATAATAAACTCAAATTCAATGATATCCTGACAATTTGTAAATTGTCTGTATCCATCTGAAAGCTGTTAAAATATCAGATTTGTCTTCAAACCGTCAAACCGTCTTCAAACCTGATAATTTTATAAATTTTCTGAATTCATCTGATCATTACTAACTTTTTAAATTTGGAAAAAAGTAGATTTGTATAAAAATGAGATTCTGCGACACGTATTATCTGAGAAACTATCTATTGATGTGTTGTTATCACCTCAAATTTTACAAAACCTAATAATTCCATAGCTTGTAAAACACTGGGATTAAAATGTATCTATTAAGTATGTTAATACGAAATATTTAATTCATATTTAATTTATGACAAACAAATCAAACCAAAACTTAATAATTTTCTGTGATCATCTAATAATTGTTAATTTACTAGATTTGCTTCAAATACGGGTTTTAAGATAATAATAATAATCTTATTCGATAAATCAAATCTTAAAAAATAAATTCGAAATAAATATTGAATTTATTTTCTGAGAATAGTATTAGTTAAAATGCGTCGAAAAAAACTGATCTATAGAATAGATCAGTCAGATCTATAGTCAGATTCATAATTACCTGTTTGAATGTAATAACCAGAATCATCAAATTACATCATTCCTTAAGAGGTTTAAATCGAATTTAAATAAAAAAAGTTCAGAAGTTACAATTCTGATGATAATATGATAAATCAGTTTCTTGAAGAATATTCAGATTATGCAATAATTATCGGACAATTTCTCTAAATAGAATATTCTAGTTAACCTATTGTGTATAGGAAAATCTGATAACTTTATAAATAGTGCCGGCTTATCTGATAATTTTCAGATTATCAAATTCGCATAAAAATAGTATTTCATGTTGGTTGATGATTCAATAGACATCATAAAAATTATAGAAAAATTTAGATATAATAATCTAATAATTCAGTGTCAGCTTACAGAATAATCAGACTCAACGATGATTTGACTTCAGAATGTCTTAACTAGACTTAATTAACCGTAATATTTTTGGAAACAGTCTTAAATTGCTAATATCAAAGATGCTCTGCCTATTCGGAAAAGTTTAATACCAGCGTTTCTCGTCCATTCTTGAGTCGCATGTCCCTAAGCAGCGCGTCAGTGAGGCAACGAGACATGGTAACCATGGTCCACCCTCGCTCTTGGATCCATTAATTGGTTATGATGAAAGGCAAAACTTGATGATTGAAAGTCTTATTATTAGCCCATATGTGGGTTTGTTCCATTAGAGTATCCGAAGGCTTTTGACAGGCTGAACAACTGCACGCTGCTGGTCTTGCTGGGGCACCTAGGATTTTGTCGTGCGGCCCTCGAATGGTGTAAAGATAAACTTGACCGATTCTGGAAAGAACTTGGGACTTTGCTTTCTGATAATATCAGTAATTGCATAAAAAGGGCTTTTATTACTGCTTTAAAACTAATGTACAGCCAGAGAATGTTCTTTTCGAGCCTTTAAAAGTTATGCTATGTGATTCTGTCTGTGATCTGATGACTCTGTTTGTTAGCTAGACAAATATCGTATTCAGTTAATTCAATATCATTGTGTTCGACTGATTGGCCAAATAAGAGTTAGGGACCGGGGAGTGTCCGCGAGGTAGCGTGACATTGGATGATTGGGAATGGACGAGAGACGAGTCCTGCATGCTGCGGTGTTCTTTCATAAAGTAATTATTTCTAAAACTCCCGAGTATCTCTTTGAAAAGTTAAAGTTTAAGAACGGAAGTCCATAACTTGAATCTATGTCATAAATTCATAATTTCCACACCTGCCCATATTAGTGTTGGTTTTGAGCGGTTATTCACTTGTTATCTTTTTAAGATTGTATAACAGAATCCCTTGTATATCAGATTGGGTAGTCTTGCATCTTTTAAGTGTAAAGTAAGGAAAATAATCGGTACTATAATGTGATGTTATATTTTACGTAATATTTATTATTATTTAATAATATATTGCAGCTATCTGCACTATGTCCCCATTTTCTGAATATCTAGCTATATAAACAATACACATTATTTAAATGTATCTTGTCATCTTTTATGTTAAGCTGGAAAGTTTCGACTTCGCCTCTTTACTCTTTCTACAGGAAAATGTGCTGTCAAAAAGCTTTTCGTACTAATTTACTTACAACCACGACTTACATACCTAGGAAATTATGAAATTATTTTTTGGTTTTCAGGTAGCAGAGGGAGTAGACAAAATTCTGGGCCAACCTGTCTCGAAGTATTTTCGATTAAGACGTCCTAAAGGGATTACTTTTACATGGAAGAATGTAAGATCAAAGTCAAAACTATATTTTATATATAAAAAAAACTGGCTTTTACAACAAGAAGTGTTTGCAATTAAAATGGAAATTGTTTGCAACAATTTGCATTTTATTTCCACAGAAACTGATGTTTTATTCACACTATTAACGAATAAAGGTTTTCAACTTATTTCAGTGTTTCTACTTGAAATCAGTGATGTTTGAAATAGAAGTGATTAGAACCGAGTTGGTGAACCGACACCGAGACAATAAAGAGCTTTTGGTGGAAAAAGCGGAAAACCTGAAGGATTCGATTGAGATTGATGGAAAGAATATTTCCCCATATGCCATAAGAAGAGATAGCCAGCCAGGCGTGAAAAACATTCTGCTCAAAGGGCAAATGCAGTATTTGGCCGATGTAATTGGAATTATTTTCTTGTGCTGTCCAGTGTAAGTAAACGCACAAAAATATAAATGTTTATTAGGTTAGCTACGAAACAAGAAAATACTCCTTTTTTCTCCGATCGTGTTATTAAACGTGTCTTATCAAATAAAGGCTTTATGTTTCCCATAACCAGTTATCGATTTTCCCGCAAGCCGTTTTCCTGGATTTTCCCGTTTACTGAGATAATGCTTAATTTAATTGCAAATTTCACGCGGTCTCCTCCTTGTCTTGTTTTGGCATTGTTATGATTTATCTGACTCCACAAAGCCTTTGTATGGATCGTAACGACGTGGAGTGCAAAGCAGCTTTAGAGTGACTCTCAAACACTTACCTATTTTTCAGGGTTAACGATATAGGAGAGCTTCCGGAACAAGGGCTTTACCTAAACGACATGAATCCTCATGGTTTGGGTAAAGAGATGGTCTTGGCTGGATGGCAGAATAATTCTAAGTAAGGAATTTTACACATGCATTCCTTTTTTTATTATTAACCACACTTCTTGCACATTTCCATGCAGAAAGTTATATTTTTTTCTGCGAATGGCACATATAAAAGCGTGCAAACTGGTGCCAAGTTTGATGTAAATCTGATGACTTTAAATACTCGGTAAATCTATTTTCATAAAATTTTCCAAAGGTGTCCTTTAGAATGGACATACCGTGTCAAAGTTTCACTGTATGTGTGTGTCCTGTATTTTTTTGTATTTTATTGAAATCAGGTTTTTAAAATACTAGGTGTCCCAGAAATTCCATTTTATTGTTTTTTGTTTTAATCATTCTTTATAAAGCACTCAGATTTAAAATTATTGATTAAATATGTTAACAAGAATTTTCGATTTTTTATAACAAATTCATATTAAGTCAAAATTTGATAATTTAAAAAGTGCTCCATATCTGGGAATTAATAAATTATCTATTTACAAAAAAATCAGATTCGATTTAACATCTGAAAATATTTTTGAATGAATCTGTTAGGAAACAAAGATTTTCAAATTCGAATCCAGTCAAAACTTGATAAATATATTTATGGTCCACGCCCATCTGATAATTATTAACTTGTCAGGTTTGCATAAAAGTAACACCCTTTACGCCTCAATGTCACATCAAATTTAAAAAAATGATAATCCTCTAGATTTAGTGAAACATCTTGGACTTCCATTGAGCTTTATTGAGCTTTTTTACACGACTTTACTTGAAAACGAACAGAGATTCCTCAATAAAGACAATGGAAGTCCAAGATGTTTCGCTTAATAGTACATCATTGTCTACTACGTTTAAACAATCTTTTAGATGTTAGCGGAAACAATATGATAATTTCTTCGCTTTTGTAACACTAGGATTATCAATTATATGTTTAAATATGTTAATAAAAATTATCTGATTTTATACAAGTTCAGAAAGTCAGTCAGAGCTTTAATATTACCGGTAATTTTTCACGATTGCATATTTTCCATAATTTGTCTTTTAGGACGAGTGAAATTTGAAAGGAAAACATGCCAGAGTGAAAAATTATCTGTTTCGTTTTAAAGCTCGACCGGTATTCAGTGAGATTGTTTCTCGAATCAAATTAATATAGACAACGACATTGATTAAGGTTTAACGTCGAATTTCCGCTGTAATTTTTTGATAAACAAACCCTCCTTATGGCAAAATTTATACATGAGTGAAATAATCTGATTAATAAATATGTATTATCAAATTAATAATAATTACAAATTCACTCAAAACCTTTAAACACTTGGACTTGTGGAACACTCGAATTATAAATTATCTGTTTAATAATGTTAACAAATATTATCTAATGTACAACAATTAGTTCAGTTAGTCAGTCAGTCAGACAGTAAAGCAAACTAATTTTATTTAAGGTCTTCGTCTATCTGATAATTATTAACTTATCAGATTTGCATAAAAATAGGATTTGAAAATTACCATCTGACAAGGTATTTTTGTTGATGTCACCTCAGATCCTACAAAATCTGATAATTCCAGAAATCCTGAAAGAAACGGTGTGATAAGTCCGTAGCTTGTAGAATACCAGGATTAATACTAAAACTAGAAATCGAAGACGTTTATTAACTGAGAAAATAATTCCGTTGATATCTCATTGTCACCGAAAATTTTACAAAATCTAATAATCTAGCTTATAAAACCACAATATCGCATATATACAGGATGCATACCATGATAGGTCTTCATTTCAAGACCACATTAATGAACAGCTAACCAAGTAAAAAAAGTTCAATAAACATGTGTCCTAGAAAGTCTGGTTTTTAAGATACAGGGTGTCCAAGAAGTTTAATATCAGTTTTTATTGTTCTACTTTCTATTTACGAAGTGTCCAATGGAGAGAGAAATTACCAAATAGTCGAGGCATGTGCAACACTTAAAGCTAACTTTATCATCCAATCTTCAATGTTAATATTATTTTTCTAGAAACGTCAAATAATGACGCATTTTACGCTTTCATTAGACAAACGAAAACCTAACCATTTTTGAGGATCAGAATGTGAGTTTACTTTTCCGCGCGTTGCCCAGGACAGCAAGCGAAAAAGATTTTATCGCTTGCTGTCAACAGCAACTACCACCACTCAACCAATTATTTAAAACGTCATTGTCACTTTGATTTAAATTTTCAGATTGTGACTTCAGTTATGCTCGGTTGTGATTCACATTATTTGAAATTGATCGTTTGCAGAAAAAACGTTGTATGCATTACGAGCAAAAAGTAACTTTTTTGCTCTCGAGTGATTGCCGCTCTCCGCTTCGCGTCGAGCGGCAAACTTCACTCTCCGAGCAAAAAAGTTGTACTTTTCGCTCTTAATACATAAATAACTATTTTCCTCTAGGTTGGAACTTATGTTTGATAAAGCAGAGCAACGTGCCTCTGAGCTAGAAACCAATCTTAGTTTACTAGAAGTGTGGAAACAACGTGGAGACGATCTCCTATACTCCATGATACCCAAACCTGTCGCTGAAAAGCTAAGAGCAGGAGACAGTTCTTTGAGCACATGTCAAGTAAGTAATACTCGATGCAGTAAAAATTGTATAAATGAAATTGCATATCAAAACCTCAGCTTTCAAAATTAGAGACTAATTACAATATTTTAAATTTTGATGTTTTTGATCAAAACAATATTGTAAATATGGAGCATACAGAAAAGTTGTATGTTGCAAAATCACGAGTTTTGCTAAATTGTTAAAGTGCTTTGTATGTGGTTAAGTTGCGTTTAGGAATGTTTCTTTTACAGCCAAGGGACTAACAATAAGTATGGGTACATTTAAAAATCGCTGCTATAATAACATAAATAGCAGACTTTCTCCTAAACAATCTTTTGTGATTTTTTCACCTTATAGTCTTTATTTGTGTCAAACTAATAGACTTTAAAAAATTGGTTTTCGACACAAAACGACACTAACCCTTCTCAAAACCAAAAATCACCTAACAATCCTGGCTAATATACAGTATGATTCACGTTACTCGACACGGAAGATTATGGCTAAACTTTTAGATTTTAAAAAAGTTTTGTATATGGATTGGATGGGGGTCTATTGGAAGTACATTTTAAAATTATTTTCATTCTATACAGGTGGTCCCAAAAGTATAAAATTGATTAAAGTTGTATTTTTTTAAATGAGACACCTAGTATATTAATGTATTTTCGGTACCTACGGACAAAAGTAACGTTAGTTTTATTAAGGTTTATGGCATCTAAACCGTACCGTTCTTCAGATATTCGTGATTTTGTGAAAATGCAGCATCAAATTAGATGTTTTAATAAAATCTCAGCACTTGGTTTCGTTTCAACCACCAAAATTGGCTGGTGGGCTAATAGTACATTGAATTTGTTGCGGTATGTATTAAATATTAACTACTGTGTACCAAATGTAAAAAAAATTAACACCAAATTATTGCCAAATTCAAATTCCATGTACTAGTAGCCAATTTCGGTGGTTGAAAAGAAACTAAGTGCTGAGATTTTAAACATATCATTTGATGCTGCATTTTCACAAAATCACGAATATCCGAAGAACGGTACGGTTTAGATGCCATAAACCTTAATAAAACTACCTTTACTTTTATCCGTAGATACCGAAAATACATTAATATACTAGGTGTTTCATTAAGAAAAATAAAACTTTAATCAATTTTATACTTTTGGGACCACCTGTATACAATGACAATAATTTTAAAATGTACTTTCAGTAGACCCTCATCCACTCCATATACAAAGCTTTTTTAAAATCTAAAAGTTTAGCCATAATCTTCCGTGTCGAATAACGTGAATAACCCTGTATTTTCGCCAGAACAAAAACCGTTTGATGAAGGATTAGGCCTTGAGACCTAGATTGATATTTTCGGGGATACATTTAGAAAGATAAATGGTGCAGTATTAAATCTTCATTCCATTCAGAATTAGGACAAGAGTTCGAACCCAGCGGTTTCTAATTTAAGCAGTTTAATTGAAATCCCGATTGCGTCTAGATTTTGTAATTTACTGTTAATGAATGAACTGAAAACTGAAACAGATTGCAATAATAATTAAACAGGCTTTTTATAGTTTTTAGCGATGTTTTAACAGACTTTTAAGGGTCGGTGATGTTTCATAGCAAGACAAAGATTCTTAATACCTTTTATGCCAGGGAAGTTTCATAAAACGTCCTTGACATAATAGGTTTTTGGTATGAAAAAACTCTACTAAAACTGCTCATCCTTTATTTTTAGTCATTCGATGCAGTGTCTGTTATGTTCTGCGAACTGGTTGGCTTTAATTCCTCCACAGTAGAAGACGCAATGGAGCTAGTCAGTACCATGAATGCTGTATTCTCTTGCTTCGATGCTCTAATGGATACGTTTAACGTTTACAAAGTAAACATTATATCTCCTTTTTACAAGTAAACATTTTTAGAATATCTATTATAGGTGGAGACAGTAGGTCAGATTTATATGGCAGTGTGCGGTGCGCCTGAAGAGACCCCCCTACACGCTCAAAACGTATGTGATGCCTCTCTCTGTATGACTCGTCACGTGAAACAGCTGCAAATACCTTCAGGCACAAAAGTAGACGTTAGAATTGGTAGGTTATTTAAACTAGTTATTATATGATGCCCCATTGACATAATCGGTGGTTAGGTGTTCATTCTGGGCCAGTTGTGGCGGGAGTTGTTGGGATAAAAGTTCCCAGATATTGCTTCTTCGGCGACACTGTTAATACGGCATCTAGAATGCAGTCCACGAGTTCTGTAAGAAATTTCCACGAATGGTAATCAATCACGACAATGATCTCTCTTTTTCGTTTCTAGCCTGGTATGGTTCACATATCCCATTCCACGAAGACGCTTCTGCCAAAAGACAAATATATAATTCGAAATAGGGGGGTTGTCAAGTTGAAAGTATGATTTTTTTATAATTAGATTTTACGTTAACAAAACTTTTTTCTTATATTGAAATTGTGTTTTAGGGTAAAGGAGACGTGGAAACTTATTGGATCTTCGAGAATGATCTCACAGAGTGCACTGATTAAACCTGAAGGAAAAGCTTGAAGTATTTGTTATAATACTGTACCAATTATTAGCTATAATGTGTACTCATTAATATTAAAAATTTGGAAATCTTATTAAAGTTTAAAAACTGCTTTTAAAACTTGTTGCAGGTAGTTATTGATTCATATCCCTTATTTTGGCATATTTGCATATAAAGAACTAATAGCTACATAAATGACCATAAACGACAATAAACAATTTAAGTTGATATAAAGAAAAATCACAGGAAGAGAAAACTCTCAGAGAGCAGATTTCTATATTTCAGTTGTAGTTAGTGTAATTTAAAAAAAAACTGGTAGTAATTTTAACTACCTTCCAGTCTCTTAATGAAACTTTCAACAGAAATAAAAATGGCATTCCTCAGTCGATTTGCTAAATACTTGGGACTCGAAGGTAAAAAAATACAGGAAGTGACTTTGTGTTTGTCGATCGGGACTCAAAACATCAAGCCTATCCAAGGCATCTTGCATATTTTCCATGTTTCTACAGTTTAAGGAAAAAGTTCTTCAGTAGCACCTACTATTATGACCTCTATCTTTATAATATGGTCTTTATTTTACTCCTTTTTTTTCTATCGGCTAAAGACACAAACCACCAAAACAAATATTGTAGACACTGCAAAAAATTTAGAAGGGACCAGTTTTTTCTTTAGTTTCTCTTTAAGACAATAATAAATCTCACTGTGGGAGAACCAATGGTTCTACTTTAAATATACAGAACCCTCAGGCAAACAATTAAACATACATATAAATCAAAAAGACAGACTCTCTGACTCAGAGAACAATAGCTTCAATGTGATTGTTCATTTTTTCATAAATCTGCGCTTCACGCTTCACGTGATTCTAATTACCATGGATCCCATAGACTACCATCCCCACACAATTCATCTCTATATTTATTGTTACACTGAAGTTCAAAATCTTCACAACCTTCCTTCATAATATGGAGGAACTATAATGGAGAAATTATAGTTCCTCCATATTATGAAAGAAGTAGGAGAGCCTACTAGGCTTTTTGGAGCTACCAAAGAAACAAAATCAAATTACCAACTCAAGCCTAAAAAGTTATAAAATAAAATTGGAAATTTGCAATTAAAAGCTGACATCGAATAAACAGTGTGATCCAAAATATGTAAATTTGAAAATAATTTTAGAAAAACATAGCTTTTCTATGAACAAAGTGGTGCTCCAAATAGAGAATTGAAAATAAATTGAAAAACACAAAGTAAAAGTTTTGTAACATTAATGACTAAAGAACATGGACCAAAAAGCAAAATGAACATTGCAGAAGAGAAAGAAGAACTAAAGAAAAATTAAATCATAAAGTCCCGCACTAACTAAAATATGTTGCAAAACCGAGAACAAATCACCGATCTAATACAAGATACGAAACGTCAAAGTAAACAACCTAAAATTAGAATTAGAATATTAAAAAATAAACAAAATATAAAGAAAACGAAAAAACGTAAACAAAAACAACTGAATATAGCTACAAGTAGGTAAGCTTTAAAAGTAATCATTAAAAAGACGACAAGAAAAAAAAGCAGTTCACAAATCTTTAGGCCAGAAAGCAGCAAAAAGCTTAAAAAATCAAAGAAAATTGAACAAACCCATGTTGGAAGTAAATGACTACACTATCAACCAACAATAATTTTGAACACATATAACCACAATGACTGAGATCTAGAAAATAATTTACAGTGACAACTTATTCGTGCTGGCGAAAATGGTGAAAAATCAGCTTAAAAATTGAAAAAGAAGTTACAAAGAGAAGAAGCAAGTCAGCTCAAACAACTGAGAAAGAGTAACACACATTTAAACGAAAGTAATACGAATTAAATTTAAAAAAAACTGTTTACATTGAAACAAATATGTGATGACACAATATGTTTGGGTAATTAAATTTTTAGGAGAAAAAACAAATTTAGGAGAAAAACAAATGAAGTGCCACAACAATACAACGTGAATCAATGTAAACAAGAAAAACCTGACAAAAAAAAATAGAAAGCTTTCTATTAAAAATAATAAATTTAATATTAAACAGAATGATCTTAATATATCATCAACTACTTCTAACTTCTCGTTTCAGGTGTCATGAAAGTAGGATCATAGTTGTTATCATCGTAGCGAGTCAGCTTGATTACAACTTCTCTAGATCTCATAATGCTAATAACTTCTTCGAAGATTTCGTTCTCTAGTTCGTAGTTTTTCATATCTCTGGCCACACATATTTCCATACATTTCTACAAAAGTTTTGAGTTGTTTTAATAGTGACACGTCATTTGTGAGGAGCAGTTACCCGGAACAACTTGTTAGCATTTGGTAGATCTTTGATCCATATGTCTGCTACGTTGACCCTGCAGGATCTAATCACTTGAATCACCATCATAAAATAAATCAGATATAGCCCTAGTATACTAAAAAATAACGCTAAAATGATTAATTATAAATGAGAATAATTCTAGTTACCCCTGTCTAGTGATGACGTTAAGGGCACCCGAAAACACTTTTTCATTGAACATGTATAAAACCAGATAATTGCAATCGTTGTAAACTAAACTAGATAGATAGTAGATGTAGTTGTCGTCTTCAATAGTACATTTTTCCTTGACTTCCCACCTGATGGCATAAAACAAAACTAAGAGCGAGAAGAAGAAAACGTTTGTTTAGTTTAATTGCAAACGAACCAAGTATTTTTTCCTTTTTTAGAATACAGTCTGATTCTCATGTCCCTCAACCTTCGACTGTCTTGTGCCACATCTTCGTCATCATCTCCTTCGGTGAGGCTACCTTGAGGATCATGATAGTGAGTCTGAACGTCCTCTGTAAGTAATCCAACGAATTCTGCACTTTAGGTAACTTTACTTCATACTGTATCGTTTAGGACACTTTTACGTATTTGATTTTAGTCCGGTAAATAGCTTTTACTTCATAATGTATCATTTAGAACACTTTTACGTACTTGATTTTAATCCGGTAAATAGCTTTTTACAGGACTGGATATCGTAAAGAAATTTTACAGTATTGAGTACCGGCACATCTTCTATAAATCCATTCTATCCATGGTAACCTGTACCGGTACCGGTACAGGATACCGTAATGAAACTATTTGTCAAATTGGCAGATTTGTCAAAAATATATTCGCAGCGCATAAAATTATTTTTTTCCTGTTTTTAATAAGTATGAACTAAAATGTTGTACATCATACGTCCGGTAACGTGTTACAGTAGTCATTTCGAAATTCCAGACTCGGCTAGCGCCTCGTCCGGAAACATCTTACTCCTACTGTAAAACTATATTTACCGGACTTATAACGTAAATAACTATTACAGGACTGGATACCGAAATAGTTATTTACCTTATAATTCCTGTAAAAGATTAATTTTATGCGCGGCGAATATATTTTTGAGAAATCCGGTTAAACTTCATTACGGTATCCTGTCCTGTAAAAAGCTATTTACCGGACTAAAATAGTACGTAAAAGTGTCCTAAATGATAAAGTATGAAGTAAAATGTTATACGTCATATGTCCGGTAACGTTTTATAGTTTCGAAATTCCAGACTTGGCCATCGCTTCGTCCAGAAACAACTTACTCCTACTGTAAAAATAGATTTACCGGACTTATAACGTAAATAACTATTACGTAAATAACTACTACTAAAGTTAAACTAGACAAAGCAAAAAAAAATTGACAAAACGTATATACAAGTTAACAAAATTGCAACCACGAGTTTTTCGAAAATCGTCTTTATTTTTTTTCTGACTGTTTGAACCGATATTTAAAAGTAAATTGCACATTTGTGCTCCACAAGAAAATGTTTTGCTCTACAAGTCCCACGTTTCGACTTTTCTGGGAAATCATCAACTACACTTTTTTAAATATGACCTTTACATTTGAATGTCAAAATAAAAGCCTTTTTTATTATAAATTTTATTACAAAACCCTTTACTTATGTTTACGCAGGATATTTAGGTTTTAGAAATTCGTCGGTTAGCATTGAAGTCTCGAAAAACATACAGATAACAAAGAGATGCGAATTAGATTAAGTTCAGATAAATTTTTAATAAAAATTCCAACTACTTTCGAAAGTATACAAAAAGTAACGAAGTTTGTTATGTCATGATAGTTGATTTTACTTTTTTCTGAACTTATTTTAGGAGATTTTGAAAAATAAAGTTAATTTTTTTATTGCCACTTTTTTCTACAAGATAGCAGGGTTTTAGCATAACGTTTTTCGAATTTTGGTAATTATCATTAACTTTTTTTCAATACTCTTTCAATAAATCTGATCTAATTACTCCATCTTGTAGAAAATCAGAAGTGCTAATGCATAATTGAAATTTATTTTTCAAAATGTCTTCAAGTAAGTTCAGAAAAAATAAAACCTTTTTTTTAGCAAAATTCGATTTTTTTTAATTATTTCCAGAACTAGTTGTATTTTCATATATTTTAAAGCAGCACTTTGCTGAGTATCAAAATAGCCATATTTGTCACAATTTAATCTAATTTGCGTCTTTTAGTAGTCAGTTTTCGAGTACCAGTATATTCTGTGTAAAAGTAAATAAATGGTTAAAAAGGACATAAACAAAAATATAAAGATTCAATAAATATCCTTGCAATTACATTAAAACAGTCTTTCGAACTTCTACACTCAATTATAAGGCTTTTTGTAAAATGTCGAGGTTGATGATGCCCCAGACAAGTCGAATCGTCGGACTAAAAATTGAGCAATACCCTCTTCTAGACCAAAAAATTTAGGGCTCATGATTATGTGGTGGACATTGGAATATCGTCGTCTCAAGCAAGCTCAGGGAAAAAAACAATTTGATTTCAATAACCCTGTATAGATAATTTTTGTTCACAAATAATGGATAATGGATACGTATTATACAGCCCAACTAGTAATGAATCTCCAAGACTTTAGAGACACAATTTTTAACAGATCACCTAAAGGCGGAACTACTGTTGAAAAAAAATTGAAAAAATGTTAGAAATAGAACATTTGGTATTCTCCATGGCCAACTAGAAGACGTTATATGGATTTAAATACTCCCGGTGGAAACATAAACTGAATTTTAAGAAAAGTAATATACCCGCCCCGCCTATTCATTCTAAAATTAGGTACATTAATTTTAAAAAAGAAAACAGCCTTTGAAAAGACAGAAACCTGCAAATTTTCATATTTGATTCATAACTACAGTCACAAATTGATATAATGGATTTTTCTTGCCCAAATTACGTTGGCTATAGCTTGGAAAAGATTAATTTTAGGAGTTAGGCCCTAAAAATATTTGTATCGAACTTTGAATGTATTCGAGACTTACACATTTGCCAAATATGGTATCAGTAATTACAATCTTTTAGATAAAAAAAACTACTATTTTTAAATCACTTTTGTACCTGGTTTCAACTATTATTAGTGCGCAAAACGCCCTCCTGTCCGATCTACGTCATCGACGCTGGGTGACGTAGGATCGTGAGCCTGATGACGTCAGAAAGGTTATCTCCCTGTTTTTCGTTTTCTAGCCTCATTAATTATATCTTTTTTAATAACATTTTTAGACGTTTTTTTCATTATAATATGATCCGTAAACTACCATTTGATACAATTACTAAAACAATACCCATCCTCCTTCATTTATAATATTTGATGTCTATGAGCAGAAGAATGCTACACTGATATAGTAAAAAACATACCTCGTAATAATTCCTCCATAAGCGCCAACGCCTTCGGTATCCCCTCTTTATTAATTCTCATAAACTTGGGGAAAATCAAAGGGAGAGTGACATGAGTGTCTAAATCATCTTTCGATTGAACCATTTCAATTAGCTTCTGTCTTTGCTTGTTTGGCAGAGGAGGTACATAAGTGTTTTGTCCAAAAGTCCTATCCGTTTGTTCACCTCCATTACCTATGTGAACGTAATGGATTTCTAGTCGAATTGTGAATTGTTCCTCTGATAAATAAGCTTTTTCAATATAGGCAGATAATTGTTGTATTTTAAACAAACGGTTGTGCAGCTCTTCCAGGAGCTCCATTTTGCTCCCAGGGGAGATGTCCCAGGTGGATAAACTATTTCCTGACCATTTTACCACTATAACATCTTGGGGCTTGAAACTATCGAAAACGTCATTTGAATTTTCGATGTTATTAAAAGCCGAAGATAAGTTTTTATAATCATTTTCGGTCATTCTGCAAAAATATTTTCGAATAAATTACATACGATTATTGTTTAGCTTTTACTGAATTATATCTTTATCCTGAACGAAAGAAGTAAAGATGGGCTGAGCCCTTCCCATAAACAGTTCCATTTTGATCCGTTGAGGCCTGGTGGTCACTCCCACCGCAGTGCTTAATGAGAACAACAGTAAAGGAAAGATTACAGTCAACACCAAAAAGGCATATAAGGAGACTCCAACAAACAACTTCGAGGCGAGGCTTTTGCGTTGGCCACTAGGCTGGCTCCATTTTGATTCATACTCTTGCTGACACTAAAACACACTTCTCATTTAGAAAATTATTTTCAAATGTGCCTTAAAATCTGCCTTCTGATCAAATAGGCTTTGTGTCACATCTTCCATTTTAAACCAAGCAGGAATCCCGAGGCAACTGTCGCTGCAAATCCAATCCAATAAGCAGCGAATTTCCAGAAAGTATGGGATAAGACGATATAACTTGTAACCAAACCTATGAATGGGTGGGTTTTCATTTAGATATTTTCAAATTTTAAATAAAAGGTTTATTACTTATGAAACATGCTGTAACCATGCCATAGGTAGTGATACGAAATTATTGTAGGGTAGCCATTTCGAATTTGATAGGCTGAAAATAGAAAATACAACGCTTTGAAGAGGTAGAAAGCCTGCAGTATTGTAGTGTCCCGAAGCTTCCTGCAAATTTAAATAACAGCAACTAAAAAATTTTTCCTTTATAGAAAACTACCTTTTCATTATTAGAGGATCAATAATGAATAGCCACAAGTGATAGAACATGACTTGCACTATATGATAAACTAGTTTTCCAAATCTGTTTTTCCTCAAATACAGAGCTCTATCGATTATCATACTCAACATATAGGCGAGAACCACGACGAGATAGGAAAAGGGCACTCTGTTGCTCTGAGTGAATTGGATAATGCCTTGAGGCTCTGCGGAGTTCTAGAATTATGTTTAGTAAAGAAATCGCCTAAGAAAAATTGATGAAAAACTTACCTGAAAGGCATCAAAGAAGAACACTATAAGTAGCAGGTTTATGAGGTCACATATAAACATCTGCATATAAACATCTTTTGGGATTTGAGTGGATGCAGGGGAGATTAATTGCTGGATGTAGAGCCTGAAGCCTCCTGCATATTTTGAAGCACTAGAATAACAAACTAGTTTAATGTTATCTAAAGTGTTTTCCGGGCTTTGAAGCGGTGGTCTAATTGAATTTCTTCCTGACGTTTTGTCTGCAGCTGTGGCAGGCTTTATCAAAGGCGATGAGGCAATGAGCGAAGTGATCTCCCGTGCTTCCCGACATTGACTGATTCCACTATGGTGAGCTTCGTGGTATTTATTCCCCCGTCGTCATGCTGCAGTTGAGGGACTGAGGTGGGGGTAGTGGTGGGGTTTCGGTAGAATTCGCTGTCAGTCTGCATTTAGAAACATAATTTTCTCTTTTCCGTTGAAATTATTGTCGTGTTTAAAGCGTTCCAACCCAAAGCTCTTTCCAGATGATTCATTTCCAATTCAGCCGGTTCACAAATTCTCTTGGTTTTCACAGAGTCTTTCTGATTCCTCTTTTCTGTCTGGGGTGATGATTTGATCCGTTATTGAGGTATCGCGTCAGTGTGTGTTGGTTTTCTATAACCGGTGTGCGCAAGATTCCCATTCATCCTCCATGATACCAAAACATCCAAAAACGGTAGGCGTACTTCCTTTTCTATCTCTATGGTGAATAGAATTTTTGGGTTGAAGGAGTTGAGGTGTAATAAGAAGTTTTGAAGTTGGCTGGGACAAACAAAAAAGTCAGCAGTATTAGGGCACTCTCTTTCCAAAGATCACGACATCCTTTTCAACGCGATGAATATCTTATGTCAATCGCAGCGTTTCTATCCGAGACTAACGAGAGAGGCCATAATGATTTCAATAGGAAGGAGGAAATTACGCATGCTATATATCTAAATGCAGACTGGAAGCGAGTTCTTCGACATACTTCAAGTGCGCCGAAATCCTTCGCCCCCACTACCCCCACCCCTGTCCCTCCACTGCAGCGCGACAGCGCGGCGGGGGTATAAATACCACAGAGCTCATCACAGTCGAATCAGTTAACTTCGGGAATCACGAGAGATCACTTCCTGAGGCCCATTGCCTCATCGCCGTTGATAATATCTGCCGCAGCTGTAAACGAAACGACACGAAAAACTTCCATTGGAGCACGGCTTCACGACCCGGAAAACGCTTTAGATTGTATTTTGACCGGCCGTGAAAGCCTTCACAGTCTTTTAAGATTTATTTTGGTTACCCGTGAGCTACAGATCTAGGAAAGTAGTCGCCTATGGATACCTCTGACGTCGTTATTTCTAGAATTTCGTCTTCAGTTCTGCCACCTCTAAACAATCAATTGAACAAATTTAGACAGAGTCAAATGAAAAGCCTTGAGACGTACGAAGATGTTGGAACAAACTTTCCATCTTTGATCTGATAGGTGCCATCGGTCAACAAAGAGGTCATACGGTACGTGTATGGTTTCCACAGTCCAAGTTTAAGGAGCACAGCCCTAAGGATACCACATGTTATTTTATTGTGTGTGTGACCTTAAGAGGAAATACTTTATAATAATAAACGGGGTTGAATACAACGAGGATGTAATGAAAGCTATTACTCAACAGGATGAAGTAATTTATCACAGTTATTTATCAGAGTGAGTAATGGCCATTAGAAATTTGAGGTTACCGTTGGTGGAAAGTCAAAGATGACATCGAGAAGAAAAAAAATATTGAGTTTACTTACTAAATTGCTCCATTAGTTCTAAAGTTATAAGACGTAAAAGTTGAAAAATGAGGCAAAAGGAGAAATTTATCCTCCCTTTGTTTTTTTATTGCTATTTTTGATCGAAATGAGGCGATTTCAATCCCCTGTGGACCTAAAAACATAATGATAATGTATTGCGTCCTCTCAGTTTACAGATGTAAAGTTTACAAAACCTTACATCTAACAAACACAATAAGAGTGAAATAAGTCCCATATGTGTACTTTTTTTAAATGGCTCCAAATTATAGGCACATTCTAAAAGTGGTTAAAAGTCGACCACTGCAGGGGTTTATCTGTCAAACTGTTAAACCAACGAAAATTTTTTTGGTGGAAGGTGAAAGAGGACCTCAACATGTGGTCCAAGTTACAGGCGGTCAAGCTGGAAATTGAGAAAAAAAGAGATGGAATACCTCCCCCCTCTTTGATCAGTTTTGAAAAAATGTTGGTAATTTTTCTTTGGCTGTTTTTTTCATCGGAATGAGGCTATTTCAATCCCCTATGAACGTAACAAACTCATAAGTAGACTTTTTCTAAATGCCTTTAAAGCACACTCAAAATATGCCTAAAAATCGACCACCGAAGGGGCCCAGATCCCAAACCATTTTATTGACCTAGGGGACATTCTTTGATAGGAGGTGAAAAGGGACATCAATCACAACAAAAAAACGTCCGATTGGCTCCAATCGGTCTAAAGCTACAAGGGGTCAAAGTTGGAAATTGAGAAAAAAGAGGGAATTTCCCACTTTTGGTCAATTTCGCAACAATTTTGGTAAATTCTGTTTGCCGTTTTTGATCTGAAGAGAACGTGAATCCCCTGTGACTGTAACAAACTTACCTCGAGTGAAATTTGGCCAATAACATTTTTTTTTTATATCTCGAAACCGTATTTTAAAAGTGTCTCAAAATGGCCCCATCGAAGATGGCCCCCCTCCGAAACTTTTACACTAATGAGATTTCCGTTGGTGGAGGTCAACAGGGACCTCGAGTAGAAAAAAAACTATTGGATTCACTGAAATCGGTCCGCTCGCTCTAAGGTTATAGGCCGTCAAAGTTGGAAACTAAGAAAAGAAAGAAGAAATACCCCTTCTCCCTCTTTTGGTCATTTCTGAAAAATCTCTAATATGTAAATTTGAAAATTGCACAATTTGAACATTTTATTTTACTTTTTGTACTAGTTGAAGTTGGATCTCTTGTTACCATTGTTGTTAAGTGTGTTTTTCTCGTGTGTTGTTGGTATTTTAAACCACCTTAAATTTTTATATTTAAAATAAAATTAAGAATATATTCACTATTTTACTTTTATCAAATATGTAAATTAAATATGTTAAGTGATCTTGAAGGAGCTTATCATGTGCCCTTGAACACCCTTATATAGGGCCATCTCACGCTGAAATATTTTTGCCAATATTGAGTTTTTTCAGTATTGCAGGACGACAGTAAAACTAAAATTCGAGATTCATGCATCCCTCAGCCCTATGAAAAAAGTCTGATACCTCCAAGTTTGACTAAATGGTTAAAACATAGAAACAATATATAAGGTTATTTTCAATCCCTTTCTCACTCATTTTTGTTGACCATCACGCCTCTCTTTGAATATTTCGTTTATATTTCTTTTGTCATTCCCACGGGCTTTTGAAACTTCTTATAGTACCTTATCTACTTAGCTGTCCACCTTTGGCTGTCCTACCGGAACGTAATCTTAGGACCATATTGTTTGCCTTATCATTTGCTTTATCTTCCATCTTCGTTAAATCAAACTCTCACCTCTCACCATCTTTCCTGTGTTTAAGGAGGCCAGGCGCCGAGCGATTTGCCTATTTTAGCAGATTTTATCGGTCTTTCGTAAGGGGTTTCTTAAAATAGAACAATGCAATGTTGCCAAATTGTACTACCTTGGTCTTTATTATATTTCGTAACCGGGAAATGTAAAGAAGTATTTACACATTTTTTGCAACCTGTCTCTGGCTGCCGCTAAAGGGGCAGGAAACAGGATATTCGATAAGAGAATAGATGAGAGTGATGAGACTTCGGGACTGTGGGAATCGGTTCTTATAAGCGATTCAGTTATTACTGCCAAGTCGGCGTTAAAAATTTGACTTTGACATTTTTATCCTATCTTCTCAACATGTTCTTAAAGGAAATTAAAAAAAAAATTTAAGTTTCAAAGGTAACTAGATGACAAAAATAGGTGAATGGGTAATAGTTATGGGTTATGGATGTCAAGCATCCTGATGATTTAGGCGGGACATTCCGATTTTGGCTAAGTCTGACCCGCGTCCCGAAACTGATCAAAATGTTAAAACAGTTGCACAAGAAAAAGGAGTGAGGAAAATGTCAAAATCAAACAAAAAATATTTAGGGTAAGTTAAAGTTGGTTACTTCAAGGTAGTATATATACCTTTATTACTTAATTTGTGAAGTTCTTAACAATGTTTTTTTGCTAAAAAGTCCCGATTTTTTGTTCCGACAGCCCTGTTATAGTGTGAGACCAATTTATTATGTCGGCAGTGCTTAAATGAATGTTACTCTGTAGTTTTGTTTAGTCTAGGATCTAGGGCCGATATTATGTTAATATAAACAACTGACTGAAAGGCATTGGAAAACGGGAAGGGTCGGGAATCGAGTACGAACACACATAGAGATTGGTCGATCGGTTCTTGATTTTCTGACCTAAAAAAAATTTTTTTTTTAAAGACATAATTTTTTGTCCTGTGCAAAGTGTTATTTTTGAAAAACATTATCTTTTATAAGTATTTTTGTTGGTAAGTACCTGTGTATAAAAACATACATATATGTTTAAATAATACTGATCTTAGGGTTATGTCTGGTTGATACCTCTAAATTAACAAATAAATTAAAACTTTGTTGTATTTTTTCACAAAATTTAATGTACTAAATTCAAAGTGGACCCTTACTTCTTGTAAATTGGAAGCACCAATAAACAGGTTTAGCTAACAGTTTACTTTGAATCTTAATAAATTAAATTTAGTACATGTAAAAAAAAGTTAATTTTGAATTTAGGTATAACCCAGTTATAACTATCAATATATAATAAATAAGATTTCTGTTAGAGTGCACTGTAAAGTATAAAGTGAGGTAATGAGAACAAAAAACTTTGTAATTGTAATGTAAAAAATATTCATTGTTTTCAAAAAACATGGACTAATCAAGCTATTACCTTTTAGTTTCACACTTTTTTTAATTAATAATTAATTTAAATTAAAACACTGTAGTACTAATTAGTTCCAATCAAGATATAATAACTAACTCAATGTTTTAAAATGAAAAAACATGCTGCTTATTTTATCTTGAGACTCCATAAAACCCTATACGTATATACAGTGAAATTAGGTTGCATAATTTTAACAGCATTCTCTACGACCAGAAATAATTTTATATAAACATAGGCCCGCAAACACTTCGTCTCAGACCGAGAGTGTTAAAGTTTCAATATTTTTCCACCTTTTTCTTTATAGCTATCGCAGTTTCTTATACGGAAATGTTGCCTTAAGAAATTTGAACGCTTTGAACCCTAATGCCATCTGTCTGCACAGGGTGTCCAGGTTCAAAGTACAAATATTTCAATCATACATTATGATATTGAAATTAACAAACACGTAATTTTCTCGTTATGTCCAAAAGCCCGTCCTTTATGCTCTAGAGCTCTTCGAATCATGGGTCCCTATTTGAATAAATTGATTTATTTTTGAACAACCATTCAACGATTAAATTAAGCATCCTCAAAATTAGCTCAACGAGCAAAAATATCAATTCAACCTCCCGGCAAAGAAAAACTGTAGAATTTGAAGTCACTACTACGATAAAACGATGCATTCCACTAAAAATTTACCTAAAAGGTAAAACCAGGTAATGTAACCGCGTGATTAAAATCTTTAACGGTTAAATAAATTATAATAAACGTCCTTATTTACGTAAAGGGAATACACTGAATTTCTGTGATAAAAAATACCGGTACGCCAACTTAAAAAAAAATCCGTAAAGGTATTCCAAAAATATGTATCAATTTCTAGACTCTACAGCTTGAACGACTGACGTTTGAACAAAAAGAAATAATAGGTGTTAATTAATTTCGATAGTAGCATCTAATATATGGTTAAAAAAATGTACTTTGATCTAGGACACCCTGTATAAGAAAAAAAATCTTTAAAGAAAACAAGAATACCACCAGCAAAGTAGGCCAGGAAAGCTTTTTAACTTAAAACCTGGATTGTCAGGTTGCATTTTCTGGAAAACTATTAAATTTAGCACGGTCCATTTGACAAAAATGACTTAGAACTGATTAATGGATCAATATTTGCAACAAAAAATTGGGTAGCTTTATTTGAAAAACAAAGGTTTCGCTGGCTTTTCCTAGAATCCTCTAGTAAAACCAGAAGTACTAGAATCTTGAATATATTTTACCTAAATTCGGCATAACAAGTTAAGGAAAAATCTACATTTTTTTACATTTTCTACCACAAATTGTCTGTCCATACATAGAGGACGTTCGTGTTGGTACACCCTGTAAGCAATGATTGTACCCTTGTATTCACATTTTCATGCATTTCAGCACATAAAAAATTTAAAAGTCCGAATGCGACAAGAAAGTTGATCGATGATTTTTTGTAAATAGAAGTTGACGCATATATAGCGCTTTCTAGCTTTGATATAGCTTTGTATATAGCTTTGATTTTAACAATTATCTCGGGTATCGCCAGTCTTCTCTAGTTTTAACTTTTTTTTTCTTTTATAAATATACTCACTTTAGTTACAGTAGCAGCTCTGATGCTATATGTAGTTAATTTAATAGTACTACTTCTACATATGTGAAAATAATCATGCATACAAAAATGGAAAAGCAACTCAAGAACGAAACTCACTTAAGTACCATTTCTGTCTTATTCTAGTAAGCCCTATCGGCAATGTCCAAGAAATAGAGGGAAAGTTGTTGCGTGCAAACGTATGTGCTTACTATAATTGTGGCAAGTCCAAAAGAAAGAATTCTTCGCTTCAGCATTACCGCTTTCCTAAAGATCCAAGTTTGTCAAGGCAATGGGTAGTTAGATCAGGTAAATATGATATTATACTTTATATAAAATTTGGTGCTTATATTTGGCACAATGATAACCGTTATTTAATTCTTTGAAATTCAAAAAACATTCACTACTACTCTGCGCAGACAGTGAAAAGGTTATAAAAGAATCTAAGAAATAAGAAATAATATCTTCAGAAACGTAAAAATGATTTAACTCAGGGCCAATAAAAGTGTATTAAAAAAGTATTAGCAATTGACAGTGTATCAATAAACTATCATTAAGTAATAAGTATTTATTTGTTTTTGTTGCAGGCAATATAAAACTTCTGACAATGTCTCCTGACAAATTAACAAAAAAATGTGTGGTGTGTTCAAATCATTTTGGACCTAACGACTTTGTCAACCCAATTTTAAAATTGAGGCTAAAAAAAGGGATTATACCCCGGTCATACAAAGATGATCAGTCTTCTATTGATAGTCCAGAAACTAATGTTTGGTCAATAGAAGAGAGTCAGCCATCAACATCTGGTGTGCAGCATGCGAAACGTTCACCGCAGTGTGCTGCTTCAAAAAAATCATCACCTCTACAGGACGCACCAGGGGAGCTTGTTGTGTTAAAACCAAGCAAGACATATGAACGCTCAGCATCCGGAGTACGAACTTTGAAGCCTAGCCTGTCTTCAGAGTGTCCATCAAAATATGCGGTTTTATTTCCATCGTCTTCGGAACTACCTCAGGATACATCAAAGGAGTTTGTTATATTAACACCCAGCAAGCCATTCCAACACTCAGAACCAATACATTCTTTACAATTCAGCCCACTTCAAATTGAACCAAGTGAACCTGCTCTTTCACCCGCTTCTAGTAAATGGCTTATGGATGCGACAAACATTCCTGAAGAACTACCTAAAAGAGCTAAAAGACGATTGATACTTGCTGATAATCTTGATGACACTCCCCGAAAAAACAGTCTGAAAGAAACAGTGAAAAATCAAAGACGTCTTTTAAAAAACAAGCGGTCAACCATTGTAAAGATGAAAGCAGCAATTAGAGAGAAAACTGTAAACGCCTCTCTATCTGCAGTTATAGGGAACATAAAATTTATTTCCAAGCCGTCACAAACACTCAGGAGGATGCAGGTTTTGCACAAGAGAAATAGGCATTGGACTGTAGATAAAAAAGAATTTTCCCTGCAATTGTTTTACCGATCACCTTCGGCTTATAAATTTGTAAGATCCAAGCAGCAGATTGTGCTTCCTAGTTTGTCAACTGTGCGAAAATGGATTGGCGATTCTAAATTTAAACCCGGATTCAGCCCAAATCTTCTTAATAATATTAGGAGAAAAACTGAGTCAATGGTTAATCAATCAAAAGAATGTATTTTAATGTTCGATGAAATGAAGATAAAAAAATGTCTCGAATATTCGAAACTTCTCGACTTGATTGAAGGATAGGAAGATTTAGGACCACTTGGTCGAAAGCCAATAATAGCGACACAAGTAATGGTTTTTCAAGTAATGTTGCGGGGTTTGTATTCATCATGGAAATTGCCTCTAGCATATTTTGTTTGTGGCAGTACGATGCGTCATGCTATTTTGAAGACTTTGCTTTTGGAAGCAATAAAAGTCATTGCAAATGCTGGATTGCATATTCGACTAGTAGTATGTGATCAGGGTACAAACAATCAAGCCACATTAACTAATCTAAATGTATCTGCTGAAAAACCTTATTTTTTTTGCTAATGAACATCCAATAATATCTATATTTGACGTGCCGCATCTTTACAAGAACTGGAGGAACCATTGGCTGCATAATGATTTTCAGTTTTGTGGCAAAACTGTATCATTTAATGATATAAGAGAGGTTTATGAAATAGACCTTCTCAGCTCGACATCTAGATCATTAATGAAAATAACCGCTAGCCATTTAGACCTGGGCCCTTTTGAAAAAATGAATTGTGCATTGGCCCTGCAGATTTTCAGCAGATCCGTGGCTGCTGTTATTAGAACTACAGTGGCAACAGGACAGCTGCGTAGTACGACAGCTAAGGGTACAGCAGATTTTATTGAATTCATGAATCATCTGTTCGATACACTCAACAGCAAGAGCTTGTATTCAAGTAATCCCTACAGCTGTGCCATTTCAGATGAGAGACCACTTGTCGAGGAAACTCTTATGGAAGCCAAAAAAAAGTTAAAAAATACATTTAAGATCTCAAAAAAAGGATTGCAATCCCCACCATATTTTCTGGGTCTTTTAAGATCCATTGAGGGAATTTTGATGTTGTACCACCAGCAAAAATTAAAGGGATATAAATATTTGTTAACCAATAGATTAACTCAAGATGTACTCGAGAACACCTTTGCCTCCTACAGACAAAGAGGTGGGTACAATCCTAATCCTACGGTTCGATCATTCCGTACCACATTTAGGTTAAGCGCAAAAATTAATCTTATGAAGTCATCCGATATTTTAAATTGCGAACCGGATTCAGATGTCAATTTTTTTCCTTTGGCGCGTACTTCAGAGTCATCCACGTTACCTGGAACATCCACTGCAAGGGAAGATGAAAATGAGACTTCAGACACAGGATCAGAGATCACGACTTCGTCTTCCTCATCAAATTTACCTTCGATACGTGCGCCTACTACGCCTGTTCGGCCTTCTTTAGAAGATTGTTCTAATGCTTATTTTGCTGGTTATTTAGTGAAAACAGTAGTAGATAAATTTAAATGTACCACTTGTGAAAATCATTTAACCAAGCCTAAAAACATGAATGACCAAAAGCAATTATTAATATTGAACAAGATGTATACATCCAAATTAACAGGAGGTCTTAAGACTCCAGATAAAAATGTAATCTCGTTAGTAGAAAAATCTCTACTAATTATTAAGAACTTTTTAAATAGATTTCCACACTCAAAATTCTTATTAAGAAAAATTACCAATAGGATAATACGAAAGGTAAACGTGAATAATTTGGTTTCAGGGGAAAATTGCGAAGAGCATATCAAATTTTTAATAAAAAAAATGATATTTGCTAAATTTTTTAAGGAATGTAAATGTAATAATGGTAATAATGGTAATTTTTGGGTTGGAAATCGGTGGTTAAAATTAACCTTTTGTATTGTAAAATAACATATTTATTGAGTTTAGTAATTATTTTTAAGATATAAATTTTGTACACAATCAAATCTGTGTTACAAATGAATATTTCGTGAATACAGTTGTCGGTATACAAAAGGGCATTTAGGTACCTACTAAAAACGATATCCGAAGGACCTCTATTCAAAGTATGAAAAGAAAAGGATTATAGTAGTAGTAGTAACAAAAGCGAAGTAACAAAATTTTGCTATCAAAATTTCATAGCCTGCTAGATGACGGTTTATAATAAACACCCTCTATTACCCATTCACTTATTTTTGTCATTTAGTTATCTTTGAAACCTTCATTATTTTTATACCCATCTCCTTTGAATACATGTTGAGAATCTACGATAGAAATGTCAAAGTCAAGTTTCCAACGCCTACTTGACGACAATAATAAGTGAATGCCTTATATAGCCATATCACATCGTCGTTCCTCTGGACAAGTATTCTTTGATTCTTGATATACGCATACCAACGAAAATGCTATATAATCTACAAGTGAATCACGCTCTTCCGCATTTTTATACTGTATTCAAAGTATTTCTTAATATGATTTAAGATGTTGAGATAAATGAACATTTTTCAAGATATTCACTTATCTAAGACTTTCTTTTGCCAACAATTAATTATTTGCGTTATATTAAAAGCGTTTGATTTTAATGGAAACCATTTCAAATATGCAAATGCATGTAAGAGTATCTCTTAATTCTCAGTATTCTTAGAGTTGCAGAAGGTTTAGTTTTTTATCGTTATTTATGTATTTAGAGCGAAAAGTTACTTTTTTGTTTGGAAATTTTGGAAAGGAGTGTGATCACTCAAGAGCAAAACACTTTTTGATCGTAATGCATGCAACTTTTTTTTTACAAACCTCCAAACAGCTCAATATATTTCATTACTTTGTAATGCCTAGTTCACAGCCGAATATTCAAAACAAACTGACAACGTCGTTTTAGAATCTTTGTGTGTGTGGTGGTGGTGTTAGATAATGACCCTAGATATTTCAAAACTTGACGCTAGAACAGTTTTGAAATCACTTCTTTTTTGTTACTTTTTTGTATTTTGCATTGTTTGTACTATGAAAAACATGTTTTAATTTGCTTAACTTAACTATATAACGGTTTATTAATGCTAATTTGAAGTTACTTAATGTATTTACTGCAAAAAACAATTCACACGTTTTCAGATGTTTTTTTAATTGCAATATAAAATTTCTTCCTTCATAAAAAAACCGATATCAATTACACGATTCATAAGGTCATGTCGCACATATCCATTGAAAAATTTGTCGCTGCGCTCCAGGTGTGAAAACTCAGACTGGTGCGACAATGAGTGTCTTATAAAACTCGTATGTATTGTTGCGAACTCGGGTTCGATAATTCCAGTGTAACGATTTAACACGAAAACACTATTTATTTATTTCCACAATTACACACTACTACTAAATAACTCATTACTTAACACTTTATAGCCTTCTATTATCGCTTCGTAACTTTAGCTTACTTATAGCTCGATTAAAATACGACTACTCCTACTCGGGCGCTCTATGCGCCTTTTATATACAATCCTAAAATTACAGAGAAAGTTCTTTATAAGAATTCTTGAATAATCTCATATAAAAAAAACGGTTGTAAACAACTGCCTTCTAGATTAAGCCAGACGAGCAATAAATCACTCGTGTCAGCCATGACGCAGCGCGGATAGGTCGCGAAGCTCTACCAACCAACACGCTCCCATGCGTTGCCCCGCCTCCCATGCGGCGTTGCTGCGATCGTAACATTGCCCTCCTCCTTCGTCCCGAACAGATAGAGTTCCATGGTATCGTGCTAATCGATCCAAATGAACGACCTTCATCTTTGACCTAGGGGTCCGCTGGATCCTATACACCACATCATTAATCTTCTTTATAATTGTATAAGGTCCTTCTCAATTTTGGCTAAGTTTGGGCGACTTCCCCACCTTTCGCCTCGGATTGTATAACCACACCAAATCACCATCCTGGCAGCCGCGGGAGTTAGCTAGTAAGTCATATCTTGCTTTGGCTCGATCACTGGATATCCGCAGTGTATTCCTGACTTGCTCATGAACATTGTTCAGCCTCTCCTTAAGCTCCTCCACAAAATTCTCAGAGCTGAGCGACTCTTTTTCTGGTGTTCCATACATCAAATCCGCAGGAAGCCTCATTTCCCTCCCGAACATCACTTTCGCCGGAGTATAACCAGTGGCTTCATGCGTAGAGCCTCGATATGCCATCAACATGAGAGGTAGATGTTGGTCCCAATCACGCTGATGATCTGCCACCATTTTAGACAGGTAATGTTCCATGGTCCGATTAAATCTCTCTACCATCCCATCCGACTGTGGATGCAAAGGAGTTGTCCTGGTCTTGCGAATTTCGAGAAGTTCCATGACCTTCTGGAAAACAGCCGATTCAAAATTTCGGCCCTGATCAGAATGAAGTTCGAGAGGGACTCCAAATCTGCAGAACATTTCATTTACTAGCACCGTTGCCACAGTCGTTGCTTCTTGATTAGGCAGGGCGTATGCTTCAGGCCATTTAGTGAAGTAATCCATGGCGACCAAGATGTATTTATTGCCCGACTAAGTCTGAGGAAACGGTCCCGCGACATCAATTGCTACCCTCTCGAATGGAGCACCTACAGTGTACTGCACCATTCGGCCGCGTGATCTTGTTCGAGGTCCTTTTGTGGCACAACAAACTTCGCACTTGCGGCACCAAGATTCGACGTCTTCATGATAATTCACCCAGTAGAACCGCTCTTTAATTTTGGCCAAGGTTTTATTGACCCCAAAATGACCTCCACTGGTTCCGTCGTGCATTTCCTGTAGTACGTCCGATTTTCTGCCTCCAGGAACAACCAACTGACTGACTACGGTCTTGCCATCCGGACTCTCCCACGCTCTCTTCAGTAATCCATTTTCTATTTTAAGAGAGTGCCACTGGGCCCATAACGCCTTCAGGTTTGGACTTTTACCAGCAATTTCTTGCCATTCTGGTCTCTTGTCGTCAGTCTTTGCAGAGAGGATGAGTCCAATATCTGGATCATTCATTTGTTCTTCTCGAAGGGTCTGTGTGGTCCAGCCATCGTTTATTTCTACCGACGTTCTCCTTACCAAAGGAAGTCCCTCACGCTGCTCAGTTCTTTGACAATGCCGACAATCTTCTTTACAAGGCCGTCTAGACAATGCATCGGCATTTCCGTGAGACCTTCCTGGTCGATGTTCAATTTGGAAATCGTACTGCTGCAGGCGCTCTATCCATCTGGCTATTTGACCTTCAGAGTTCTTCATCTGTAATAACCATTTCAAGGCTCCATGGTCAGTCCTAATCAGGAACCTTTTTCCATATAAGTAGCGGTGGTAATGTTCGACTGCTTTAACGATGGCCAACAGTTCCTTACTAGTGACGCAATAGTTTCTTTCTGGCTTATTTAAAGTCTTACTGTAGTATTCAATGACCTTCTCTTGCCCGTTTTGTCTTTGAGAGAGTACTGCACCTAGACCACAGTTACTTGCATCCGTGTCCAAAATAAAGAGTCCGTCCTTTATAGGGTAAGCCAAGATCGGACTAGAACAGAGGGCAGCTTTAAGCCTTGCAAACGCCTGACTGCATTCGTGGTTCCACAAGAACGGTGTTTTCTTTTCCGTTAATTTGTGCAGCGGTTTTGCGATGTCGGCAAATCCCTCTACAAATCTCCTGTAGTAAGTACATAGTCCCAAAAAGCTCCTTACTTCGTGTTTGTCTCGGGGAACTGGCCAATCTTTAATGGCAGATATTTTACTATGGCTAGTTTTAATGCCTTGTTCTGAGATAGTATGCCCCAAGTACTCGACTTGCTTCTGGAACAGGCTGCATTTCTTGTAGTTTAACTTCAGGTGAGCATTCCGTAACTTGTTGAAGATTTCTCTTAAATTCTTCAAGTGCTCGTCGAAATCACGTCCCATGACAATTATGTCATCTAAGTATACCAGGCAAGTTTTCCAAGTCAGCACCCTCAAGACAAGTTCCATTAGTCGCTCGAAAGTTGATGGAGCATTGCACAATCCAAAAGGCATAACAGTGAATTGGTATAGTCCAGAACCAGTAGAAAATGCAGTCTTTTCTTTGTCTTCGGGAGCAATATTTACTTGCCAGTACCCACTTTTTAAATCGAGAGTGGAAAACCACTTTGATCCCGATAAAATTGCTAAGGTGTCGTCTATACGTGGCAATGGGTAGCTGTCTTTCTTGGTTACATCATTAAGTTTCCTGTAGTCAACACAGAACCGCGTTGAACCATCTTTCTTCTTAACAAGAACCACAGGCGACGACCATGGACTAGATGATTCTTCTATGACGCCCTCTAACATTTCATTCAGCAAACTGTTAACTTCCTGTTGTTTAGCCAGAAGGACCCTTCGTGGATGTTGTCGTATTGGCTGGGCATCTCCTGTGTTGATCTTATGGACAACTAAATCGGTTTGACTGTCGTTGCTCTTGAAGTTAAACATATCAGATTCATCCATGGCAAATTTTATAGCAGACTGAAGTTGTTCCTTTGACAGGTGACTCCACTGTCGCTTAAAAGCATCAACAACTTCTGGGGGAGCTTGGTTAGAAGATATAATTTTGGATGTCTCTGCTTCGACACAATTGCATACCCATTGCACGGGCTCATAATTGGCAAGAACTGTTCCTTCTTTTAGCTTGATGGTCCTTTCTCCAATATTGGCAACTCGTACTGGCATAGTCTTCTTCGTGTCGGTCAAAGTTCGGGCTACCATGATTTCAGTCGTCAAATCCAGGTTAGGTTCTATAAGTCCTATGGACCACCCAGAATCATTTTCAGAAGTCACTGTGATAATTTGTTCTGAATTTGGAGGAATTTTTACATCTTCCACCACCAGTAGACGGATACTAGTTTCCACATTTCCATTGCTTAATGCAAACTCCTCATCTCCAAACGTGAGAATATTCTGTTTGTGATCATAGGAGAATCCATGTTTCCTGATGAGATCCATTCCCAAAATTAACTCGTCTTTGATCCTGGCAACAAACACTTTATGCCGAACTTCAAGTCTTTCTCCAATAATGATGGTGACATCGGCTTCTCCGTCTATAGGGCAAGATTCTCCAGTGACTGATTTTAACATAATAGGGTTGGGCAATGGTTGTATGGTATATCCGAAAAGTTTATCTGGCCTTACAATGGTCACATCTGCTCCTGTATCGATGGTAATCTGGATCTTCTGTCCTTTAATGCGTCCGGCCACTGTGAGACTTTTGCCACCCAAATTATTGACTTTAAAGATCCTGGGGGTCTTAGCGGCCCCGGTCAATTGCCCCCTTGCATTGACCGGAATTAGTTTTCCTGGGACCTAGGGCGGTCTTGGTCGCCGCTTGGTCTTCTAAACGACGGCGACGGACTTCTTGCCCTATTACGGCAGTTACTCTTGATGTGACCCAGTCTGCCGCAGTTAAAACATTTTATGCCCCGATTGTCTGTTGATCGAGGAGTTCTCTCTAACAGGGCTTGCATATTGACTGCCATATCCTTCATCGCTTTATGTAAACTGGCCATGGATTCAGCCATAGACGTATTCGGCTCT
Organism: Taphrorychus bicolor; assembly: GCA_951812265.1. NCBI lineage: Eukaryota > Metazoa > Arthropoda > Insecta > Coleoptera > Curculionidae > Taphrorychus > Taphrorychus bicolor. Next base: position 44,637,833 of record OX638297.1, on the reverse strand, counting down.
TCATTGCAAGTTGCCATTCTTACACGTGGAGATGAACTAGATGACACTCGTGACGCCTCGAATTCCAGGGCCCGAACTAGTGCCTCGCTGATATCCTTGGGCCTTACTAGACGTAAGTGGTATCTCATGTCACTATCGCGAACTCCCTCAATGAACCTTTCGACGGCAAATTGCATTTGAAAAGATTCAGGGGCCGATGGATATGCCAGGTGAATAAGTCTGTCTATGTCTGCCTCAAATTCTTGTAAGGATTCACCTGACTTTTGCTGCCTTATCCTCAGCTGGGCCTGGAACACGGTCTCTTTGTGCTCATTCCCAAATCGTAGTTGCAGAGTGTGTACTAAAGCCGCATAATTACTTTGATCCGCTGCCGACAGAGATTGGAGTAACTCAGCCGCTTTTCCACGAAGTGCTACCACTAATGATGTAGCTTTCTGGGGCTCGGACCAACCATTAGCTTTTGCAGCTGCCTCAAACTGAGTTTTATAAATTTCCCAGGCCGTAGTACCGTCATAATCAGGAGGCTTAATTTTAGCGTTGGCTGTGCTAAAACTCTCTGTAGACACGGTGTCGTCCTCAAGTTGTTCCCGGAATTTCTTTTCTAGCTCGAGAACCCTCTGGTTGACGTCGTTGACGGATTGCATTATTCTTTCTTCTAATTGTTGCTCCCTAGCTGCGAGATGGTTCACTAATTCTTCTTTGAACCGTTTCTGTTCTTCTTTCTCTTGTTGATACCGTCTTTCCTGCTCTTCCTTCTGTTCTTGATAACGTCTTTCCTGCTCGTCTTTCTGTTGTTGATAACGTCGCTCCTGTACTCGATCACGTCTTTCTTGTTCTTCTTTTTGTTCGTTATAACGTCGCTCCTGTAATTGATCACGTTTTTCCAGCTCTTCCTTCTGCTCTTTATAACGTTTTTTCTGCTCTTCTTTTTGTTCTTTATAACGGCGCTCCTGAATTTGATCACGTTTTTCCAGCTCTTCCTTCTGCTCTTGCATAAGGGACAGCAGGGCGGCAAGTTGATCCTCCACTGCTTGATGCTGGCTTCTGGTCACTGGCATAAACACGTAATGTCCGGCAATGAAGCACTCACAGTTCAGCAATATTAGTCCTCAAATTCCCACTGGAATCGCACTTCTGACACCAATTGTTGCGAACTCGGGTTCGATAATTCCAGTGTAACGATTTAACACGAAAACACTATTTATTTATTTCCACAATTACACACTACTACTAAATAACTCATTACTTAACACTTTATAGCCTTCTATTATCGCTTCGTAACTGTAGCTTACTTATAGCTCGATTAAAATACGACTACTCCTACTCGGGCGCTCTATGCGCCTTTTATATACAATCCTAAAATTACAGAAAAACCTAGAAAGTTCTTTATAAGAATTCTTGAATAATCTCATATAAAAAAAAAAAACGGTTGTAAACAACTGCCTTCTAGATTAAGCCAGACGAGCAATAAATCACTCGTGTCAGCCATGACGCAGCGCGGATAGGTCGCGAAGCTCCACCAACCAACACGCTCCCATGCGTTGCCCCGCCTCCCATGCGGCGTTGCTGCGATCGTAACAGTATCTTAAAAATCTATTATGACGTCATTATGTCAAAATGTTGCCATTTTGAAAGCAAACAATGTGTCGTAATTAAAAGTTTGCTTTATTTTTTTTTATTTGTTAATATTCTAAAGGTAAATATTTTAAGGCAGTCTATTCTTCTTGTGTACCATCAAATTATATTACCAAGTTCAATAAAAGTGGGCACGTCCCCAGAATGTATGTAATTGAATATCAAAATTTGCGTAATAATAATAATATTCAAAGTTTACATATTTTTCAAAATCGATATTTAGATATCCTTTTTACCTCGTAAAACTGGTTTACTATTTTTTATCATAAATACATATCGTATAGGTATTCAAAAGATGGGATTGTTTAAAAAAAATATTGTTTTTCCACAATCAAGGGTAAAACAGCATTTTTCGCTTCCCAATTGAAGCACAAAAAGGTGCTTTGCCGAGTAATTAGTGAGGTATTATTTTGTCGCGCGTTTGTTGTTTGACTGTTCAAATATTTGACATTGTCAATTAAAATATTTAAAATTATTAATTTGAGTGTAATTTGAGCGTCAAGTGTTTTTGTCGCTTTCGACTAACTATCAGCAACATAATATCACTTTTTGCTTTTACTACACAAATAACTATCGTTTTTTTTTTTTAATAAAATGTGTTTTATGTTAGAAGATTGTTATTTATAACCGCAATTGCCTGTTACCCTTATACCTACAAATTACAAGACCAAAACTAAGGAAAATATTAAATTGGCCCAATAGTTATTATACCAAGTTTTTATCCTGCAGCGAAGTTTACAAAGCAAATTTAGGAATAAAAATACTCCTTAGTCCCGAGGTGTACACATCGCTCATTGAATGCAATACTGGCACAACTCAAAAAACGTAGTTTAGGGAAAATTAATAATTAAGATTTGGGGATAAAATAAATAGGACATTGTTTCGACTTGAAAATGAATTTTGTATAATACGATCATAGGAGGAAATTATTTTGTGCCAGTTTTCTTCTAAGGTATTTCTAGTTCGGACATTTTGTTATCTACAATTTCAACTTTTTTGAGTTGTTCCACTGTTGCACTCAGTGAGCGATATTATTTTTTGTAAAGGTGGTTTTTTGCATTTCATGTAGGTTTTAAACGTTAAATTATAAAAAAGCTGGTCTATTCAGTTTACTGTTTACACCTGGTAGTACTTTTAAGTTTTAACTTCACGAAATAGCTAGGAACTATTATAATATTATGATTTTAATCAATAGTACTATTTTTTATCCTTCCGGGAAAAACAAGAGTCACTTTAGTTCCAGAAAAAAAAGCCAAAGTGACTTCATTCCATAAAGTTCAGTAAGATTTTTATATGAACTATGTTCCATTATTTGGAGTTGCACTTTTTTATTTTAGAGATAAGTGAGCTTTTATTTATTTTTTTTTAGCAAACATTATTTTGATAGACATTTCATCAAGAAATTAGATATTTCTGTAAATTGTTTACTGGGTTCAGTTATCAAATTATTCCATAACTTTTAGGTTTGTTCAGGTCAGTTTGAAAAATAATTTTCAACTGCTAAAAAGAGGGAACAGGGTTATTAACGTACACACCTGTGAAAAAACATCGAAATGAGCAGGCAGAGACTCAGTCCCTGCATGGTGTTAAACAATCCTATAAGTCTTGGAGGAAAGAAAGGTTGGTATTGTTGTGACTCATCTTCCCATGGGGCCAGTCCCAAGGCAAAAAAGTTTTTAATCAGCACCATTATCTGAAATATTTGTGCTACACACAAAACGTAGTAAGTCTTTTGCCACTGCTTACCAATGAATAGGCGATATTGATGATCCAGTAGGTTTTCGTGGGATTAGGTACCGTCAGGGCCCCCCAACAGAAGGTCATTAGTAATATAGGAAGACTGATGAAATTGCTTCTAAGTGATTGATAAAGCAAAATCATCAGGTAGCAGGCCCATTCGGAGTAGGACATGAGAAGGAACCAGTGGGCACTTAAGAGTTTAAAGTAAATCGAGTACTGCATTGGCTCTCTTTTCTTCGTATCTAATTGTCTCCTAAAATGCAAGTCTTGCGTACACTACAGAGCATTTGCAAGCAATTCTCTTTGAACGTGCAATCTCATTACTTGAAATGTCTGTTTATCATTTCACTGGACCAAATGGAATGTATAAGGTATTCGTTTAAAAACGTGATTTAGTTGGCTGTAAAATGCCAAAAAAAAAGATGAAAAAACAAAAGTCCATTTACATTGAATATGTCATAATTTTCTGTCAAAATTCCAAAGCCTTCTAAATGATGTTTTCTAATGAACAGTCCGTACTTACGCCTGAATCAGTATTTCCTTGTAGGTTTCAGTAGGATTCCAAATTTTATTTGCTCCCAGCCTAACTCCTTGAGCATAATTTGTTTTCTCCTAATTATATATTAATTAGTCCAATTGACACTTACAGTATAGTAACTTCATGTACCTTTAGGGTCAACATGTCAATATCCATTTTCGATAATATTGCCCTGAAGTCCTTTGTTCTTCTGTCTAAGAGCCCAGTAATGCTTACAATCAAGCTTTCATATATTCCCCACATAAATCGTATTACTTTAATCCAAGTTTGGTTGCGAAAAGCATCTAAAATCCAAAAAAACATTGCCCTACTTGCTGCAGAGAAAAACAGTTTACCCACTTGGGTCATTGCTGGGTCCCAGCTGACGTTTCATGGGTTTTCCTTGAGCCTAAATATGTCCTCAGGTTACGATTTAAAAGAAACAAACGTATAAACTAAACCTTTCTTATCTGAGCTTGCTTCCTCTTGCTACGTATATCCGTGATTTCCAAAACAGTATCCATGTTTGTTGTGTGATAAAGGCCAAAGTACTAGAATGGCAAAGGTTTTGTGAGCGTTCCGAAAATATTTGGCTTTACAGACCTCTGTAAGGGGCATTGGATCATAAGACTCGTACTCCTCTTCATCACTCTCTTCAGGAGGTGGTAGCAAGGGAATGTCGGTGTCTCGTTCAACTTGGTCAAAATGCGTGTAAATACCACTTCTTATTTCTGTAAAATTGTTGCTTGTGAAGTGAAATAACCACAAACTGAGACGCAGACCTTCAATATTCGACTCATTCTCTTTGATTCTCTGCATTTTCTTCTTAATGTTCTTCTCAATTGCGATGCGTTCATTATCAAGTCTCTCCCTCTTTTTGCGCCTCGATTCTTCGATTAGCTCAGCTCCTAAAATCACCGACTAAGCATATTGGTAAAATTCAGCTAATTATATAGTACCTCTATCAGCCAAAATAGTGTGAGCTTTTGTATCATTCACAATATGTATAAAATAATAGGATTTAAAAATTCGTTGCTGAAACAGTAAGAAAAAGAGACTTATGCAGTTCCAACCCAATCCTAGGGGGACATAGGTCTTAGGGCAAGATGTAACTGTTTGGAGGTTGGAAATACCAGCGGTCACATGGTACGTGTCGACGCAACCAACGGAGAAAAACCTGTTTAAAATGCGAAACAATAATTTCCGCATCAGTATTAATTTGTTCTTGAATACTCACTTTAACACCGGACAGTAGAAATAAATATTACTTTCATAAACAAGAATGCAACCAAATATTTGAGATATTGTTCCGGCTAACATCACCAAGATGTTGTATGTTATTAGAATGTTCCATCTAGAAGCCACGTGTTGAAATGTCAAGGACTTTTTAGAAATGGTGATCCTAGATCAGGTTAACTTTCAGGCAACTGAATGCTTGATGACTGTGCAGTGAATCCGATTGGCTCAAAATCATCCTGATCAGGTTTGCAGTTTTCAAAAAGGGCTATTATACTAACCTCAATAAAATTTTCTGAGGAGGTCTCAGAAACATATCAGAGCCTTCCCACAAAAACACTGAGGCTCCTAATATAAATCCGTAAGAGTAAATCGATGGCCTCATGGTACCGGCTAAGAAAGTGGCGAATAAGGCCACGTAATACCAACTGTTGAATAGAAGGTTGTTGAATGAGTCCAGATAGTTCCTGGCAGAGGTAAAAAACTACAGCTATTATTTATTAGAATCCTCATCTAAGGCATACCTGGTATAAGTGGTAAAATCTGGTATGGGGTTTTTTAGTTTCGGGTCATCGACAAGTGGCATGACACTTTCGTTGCTTCCTGCTGGCGAGTCACCGCGACCAGCCAGTCTCTTCTCCCTCTTGAAGGCCAGCCACTGCCTCGACATTATCAACAGCAGCATGTAATCTTGGCTAATTTTTTCTTTTATGGGCGGATGAGCCATGTTAGGCAAATAGCAAAACTGTTGCAGGCGAATACGAAAGTTGTTTACGTTCCAGAACCTAGTTAACGATCCTGTAGAAATCAGAAGAGTGAAATATATTATCTACGGGATGTACTGGTAACCTTTAAGTTAACTCTAGTTAGATGTTGTACAGACCACAACCAGGCGACATCCACCAGCGTATTTTAGATCCAATACTGCATGGCAGATGGCTCTCAGTTCGAGAAGCAGCCCATATTTGCTCTGTACTTCGCTGGTTATCGGAACCACAACGAAGTGAAAAGAGTGCAGGTGGTAACCAATTTGTCGACTAACCGATCTGCATACTATTTTCGGGGTCTACCCCTCATCAGTACAGCTTTGGCTAGTCGACAAATTGGGGACCGTGATTTGGCTACTTATAGCCGAAAACGTACAGAGTACCGGTGAGATGTTGTACAGAGCAGAAGCAGGCGACATCCTGGTCCACAGTTCCCAATTTGTCGACCAGAAAAAGCTGTACTGATGAGGGGTAGACCCCGAAACTAGTATGCAGATGGGTTGATCGACAAATTGGTGACCACCTAGACTCTTTTCGTTTCGTTCCGGTTCAGATAACCAGCGAGGTACAGAGCAATACGGGCTACTTCTCGAACTGAGAGCCATCTGCCATGAAGTATCGGATCTAAAATACGCTGGAGGATGTCGCCTGCTTCTGCTCTGTACAACATCTCACCGGTACGCTGTACGTTTCCGGTTAAGTAGACAAATCACGGTCCCCAATTTGTCGACCAGCCAAAGCTGTACCGATGAGTAGTAGACCCCGAAACTACACCATTTTCACATGTAGTTTAGAAAGTATCATTTGTATTTTAGAACAGTCACTTGGATTTCAGAATATATCACTTGTATTTCAGAAAACTACACTTGAATTTCAGAACAATCATTTAGATTTTAGAATATATAACCTGTATTTCAGAAGGCGTCATTTGTAGTTTAGAAGATATCAATTGAATTTCCGAAAATTGTTTTGGAAACAAAGTTTGTTATTTGCATTTGTGTGGAGTTCTTCAAAAAGGTAAGTACAGTGTTAAAGTGAAGGACTCAAAAACCACTTCAACACAATATTGTTCTAAAAAAATAGGACTTTTATTCGCACAACTTAGCTCTTAATGCTGCCGTCTTAGTAATGGAAGATATACCAGTTGGACTAAATTTTATATTTGCCAAGAGTAAATTATTGTCATTGTTATATTTTATGTGTATATCAAGTATAATTTATACAATATAAAATCATCGCATGCTTTTTCAATCCGATTCTGAATATAGTATGTATTTCATTCATTTTCTGAAATGTAAATGACGGATTCTGAAATACATCTGAACTTTTCTGAAATACAAATGACTAATCTAAATTCCATGGTTTCTAAAATACATGTGACGCTTCTAAATTTTAAATAATACTTTCTAAAATTCAATTGACTATTCTGAAATACAAGTGATGATTTCTGAAATACAAGTGATATATCTGAAATCCAAACGACGTTTTCTAAAATACAAATGATACTTTCTAAACTACATGTGAAAATAGTGTAGTATGCAGATGGGTTGATCGACAAATTGGTGATCACCTACACTCTTTTAACTCAGGTTAGTTCAGTTATTGGTCCAGGTTGGGTCAGGTTGTTTCACGTCAGGTGAAGCCAAGCCGGATCAGGTTGTTCTTTATTGTCTTAATTTGTGTGTCATTTGACAATGTGGCATGTTGGCCTCTCGGAAAAGAAGACTTTTTGCATATTGCATTTTGGAATGACTTCCACCATTTTATAACCTAATAAGGGGCCAAAGTGAGAAATAGAAGGGGAGAAAGAAAGTAAACTGAGAGAGAACAAGAATATTTGTTAGTAGTATTCTCTTATAAAACTTAATAAATTTTAGTTGATTTTCCTATTTTCCAAAAAAGGCAGGGCACTTTCGAGGTAGCTGGTCTTATACAGAATTTCAGCTTTTTAAGTTGAACCTTCACTTTTCATTTGGCCATCGATGAGGGCGCATTGCCTGGTTTGACTGGAAACAGGATGGTCGCTAACCTTACTTGGCCATGTAGCAAATTTCGGGGTTAATCGTCAGGTCAAACCACCGGAACAAGAGTTTAGGGACTCTGCGTTAGCGTGTGGGAATTCCTGCAAGGCCAGGAATAAGTCCGTGTTGGATGTTATAAGAGCGACCAAGACTAGAAATTTGCAACACCACGGCCATGAAAGCAGTCAGTCGTCCATAGTCTTGAAGAGCTCCAGATCCAAGTGTCCACGATGTGCCCACGTAAGTTTCCTACTTTTTTAATATATTTAACTATTTATTGAAATATCATGGAGTATAATCATGGCTCTGCGGCCAGACTTGTCTCAAACTCCATATCATATTGAGCTGACAAATTTCTTCATGTAAATCAACAAAGCAGAGTTCATTTATCTTTTCCCATAGACACAGAAAGAAAAACGTATCTACCTATAAGTCCTGACGAATACGATAAAAGAAAATCAATAAAGAAAAAGAGGAAAACAAAGTCAGAAAAACTAAAAAACCGATACTTGAAACCGAGAAATTAACTAACGAAAATTGTATACTAAAAGGTAGAGAAAGAAAAATAAATTTAAAAGAAAGCTCCTCGAAAACACAAACCCGAAGAAGAAGTGGAGAAATTGAAGCTTAGACCGGTAAAACTACCTCAGAAAGAAGAAGAGAATAATGTGATGACTCGAAGAAGAGAAGAAAAAAAGACCAAACCAAAAATAGAAGATCCACAGGACGCTGCGCTTACCGGAATGGTGGAGTTTGTTTAAAAGGAAACTGCACAAGAAGAATAATATCTACAGGCGGTTTTGAGAACTAAATCTAGTAAGAAGGCATAAGAAGAAAAACATAAAATTGTAAAAGTTGTATTAAAGAAAGAGCAATCAGTGGATCCTGAAGAACTAGAAGCCGAAACTGTTTTATTGAAGAAAGCACTCATATATGGGAAAGCGAAATTTGCAGAAGTAAAAGTTACCGTAGAACCCAAAGAAGAAGAAGCGGAGATTACTGAGAAAAAATTATTCATACTTACGAATTAGAAAATCAAAATTCCGGAAGTAACCACTGCCGAAGAGCCAACCGAAGAAAAGTTGCACTAAAAAAATTGTCTTTGCGAGGTACCCGTTTTGGAAGCAATAAAATATATTAAAAGATAATTTCCAGAAAATATTGTTCTAACTACGTCTGCTAATTACTAGAAATTTCCAATGTAAAAGAGAACTTTACGAACAAACTGATGGCGTAGCTAGGGGCAGCCCCTTTTAGCCAACTACTTTATGGGAATTTTTGTTAACAAGGCGTGGGTTACGGCAAAAAAAGGCCAAGGTACTGGTTTCGATCTGTAACGAAAGCGAAAGTGAACTTCAAAAAATGTCTCTTATTTTTATTATACAGGGTGATTCACGTTACTCGACACTGAAGATTATGGCTAAACTTTTAGATTTTAAAAAAGTTTTGTATAAGGAATGGATGGGGGTCTATTGTAAGTACATTTTATAATTATTGTCATTGTATACAGGTGGTCCCAAAAGTATAAAATTTATTAAAGTTTAATTTTTTTAAATGAGACACCTTGTATATTAATGTATTTTCGGTACCTACAAACAAGAGTAAAGGTAGTTTTTTTTCAAGCGGACTAAAAGTACGTCATTTGTTTTCTCCATACGCACACCTAAAGTGGGCTTTCAAATCCTGAGACCAAAAAAGTAGCAAAAAAGTCCTAGGCAGTAAAAGTAAAGTCAAAAGTCACCGCTAGTGTCATGACGGCGCATATATAAACGATTTTCATTCACCAAAATTATTTTAATAATAGATGACACCAGATAAACCGATCTGAGTGTATTGCCATCTTTACATTCTTGTTGAAAAAACAAAGGACAGAAATACTCTCAGAGCACTCAAGACCGACCAGTCACCATCCGAAACCGTTATTATCGTCCATCATATTTATCTGTCAATGTGACATTTATTAATTTAGTATTGAAAATAATGCTACAAATTCTTAGTTTACCATAATCATTGGTTATTATTTAATACATTAAAACCATTGAACATTGAAAACCACCATTCTAACATATTCTATGTATTTTACTTATAATATTCACAATTGGGTAAGTACCTAGGCCCGCTTAAAGAGGATGAGAGAAATTTGCAAAACTGAACCACTTTTAAATAGATTTCTTATTTCTTGCGTGGTTGAAAAAAAAATAGTATATGTTACTCGGAGTAAAAGGTCTTTTTGTTCTTCGCCCAGTTGCTGGCCTCAGCTTCGCTTCGGCCGTCAATCTCTGGGCTCAGCACGAAAAGACCCACTTTTACTCCTAGTGACATAATCTACTATTTATTAAGGTTTATGGCATTTAAACCGTACCGTTCTTCAGATATTCGTGATTTTGTGAAAATGCAGCATCAAATTAAATGTTTAAAATCTCAGCACTTGGTTTCATTTCAACAACCAAAATTGGCTGGTGGGCTAATAGTACATTGGATGTTTTGCGGTGTATATTAAATATTAACTACTGTGCACCGAATATCAATAAATGAACACCAAATTATTGCAAACTTCAAACAGTAATAACTCGTTTAATTTAAATTAGACACCCTGTATTTTATAGTATCATTAGATGCAAAATCTAGTTTCCTATCAAAACTATTAAACATTCCTATTGCTTGTTCTTTGCATTTTTTGGAAAATTGATTTTTTTCTGAATTTGAGCTGACATAAACGAATTAAGTAGGTAATCTACTTTACCTGTTACAATACCTGATTTTGAGAAAGCAAAATTTATTATCATTAGTAGGTGGGTGTTCACTAGAACACTTCATTTAGGAGGCTACAAAATTTTGACAGAAAAGGATGGCATAATGAAAGTAAATGGACTTTTGTTTTTCCATTCTTTTCCTTTGACATTTCACAACCAACTAGACGAAGTTTTCTAATGAACACCCCGTGCTTGTCAGATGTTAATTTATAAGTTACAAAATTATGATCATGAAGATTATTTAGCAGTCATCTGAATGTTAAAGTGTCTTTATTTAACATAAAATATTAAATAAAACAATAAAACATTATATTACAAGAGTTCTTATAAGATTTAGCATCTCTATTACAAAAAAATTAAGTGCAATAATAGTGGCAATTTGAAATACAATAAATAACAAGTCAACATAAAAGTAAAACAAACAAAAACAAACAGTTATAAAATTTGTTCAGAATGATAACCGTCTGATTCTAAACACAAACGTATTTTGTTTTTAAATCCTTCACTCACATTGCGTAACATATAGGGAGTTATGCTTCTGAAGGCCTCTCTGATTCGTTTCTTCATATTTTCTTTTGTGGTTGGTGGCGTATTATACACGATTCCTTTCACATATCCCCATAAAAAGAAATCGGGAGGCGTTATGTTAGGGGACCTTGGTGGCCAATGTTGTGCTTCATGTTCGTCAAAAAAATAAGGTCCAATCACATACTGTCCCATTATCCCCCACCATACATTTACTGACCACCTATGTTGGTTATTAATAACTCTAAATTCATGGGGGTCAAAATCAGAATAATAATGAAAATTGTGTCGGTTAAAAGAACCATCATTATGATAAGTACACTCATCACTAAGTAGAACTGATTCAAACAAATTTTCTTGTTTTTCACCTTTTTTTAACACCACATACAAAAGTTCACTCGTTGGCCAAAATCGTTATCGGAGAGTTCTTGATGTAGTTGTATCTTATAATCGTGATATTTATGTTTTTGAAGAATCCTTGATACGCTTGCGTGGCTAATATTTAAGTTTTGTGCAATTTCTCGTTGTCCGACATGGGGATTTTCAACTAAAAAGCGAATAACGGCTAATTCAGTTTTTTGGTTTTCTGTAACTGGTCTCGTTTTGGCAGTCGTTTCATACTAAACACCACCAGTTTGCCTAAATTGAACCAACAGTCCTTCAAAAACGGCTCTATTCGGTCGAGTTCGGTTAGAAACCTTTGATGTTAACTGTTGATGCTAAAAGACAATTTTGCAACATTCTCCTAGAATGAAGATCATATCGACTCATTCTTCTGTTGCGTAAACCAGCATTTTGATTAAAAGAAAACTCCCTGTTAACCACCAATTATAACGGTAAAAAAATATTTAACTTTAAATTAATACGTGACAACTAGAAATAACAATAAATGTGTCTTTGTCAAAACCAGGTAACACCTGAACAGACCTGAACAGGTAAACTAGATTACTACATTCGTTTATGTCAGCGCAAATTCAGAAAAAATCAATTTTCCAAGAAAATGCAACGACCAAGCTATAGGAACGTTTAGTAGTTCTTGATAGGAAACTAAATTCTGCATCTAATGATACTATAAAATACAGGGTGCCTAATTTACATTAAACGAGTTATTACTGTTTGAAGTTTGCAATAATTTAGTGTTCATTTTCTTACATTTGGTACACAGTAGTTAATATTTAATACATTCCGCAAAAAATTCAATGTACTAGTAGCCCACCAGCCAATTTCGGTGGTTGAAAAGAAACCAAGTGCTGAGATTTTAAACATTAAATTTGATGCTGCATTTTCACAAAATCACGAATATCTGAAGAACGGTACGGTTTAGATGCCATAAACCTTAATAAAACTACCTTTACTTTTGTCCGTAGATACCGAAAATACATTAATATACTAAGTGTTTCATTTAAAAAAATTAAACTTTAATCAATTTTATACTTTTGGTATACAATGACAATAATTTTAAAATGTACTTCCAATAGACCCTCATCCATTCCATATACAAAACTTTTTTAAAATCTGAAAGTTTAGCCATAATCTTCCGTGTTGAATAACGTGAACCACCCTGTAGATTTAAACTCCATATAATCAAAAACTCAACTTACCATGGAGATGGGAAAAGAAGAATACCTACTCTTTTAGTATCTTCTGATAGCAAGGAAACCGAATGGAAAACTGGTACATACAGAGTGACACATTGAGCGATATTACTTCAACAATAAATCAAACCATCATCCGAACCGACAAAAGTTGAATCATAAAACTCTGTCTGCAAGATCCAAAAGAATTTGTAAAAAGGAAAGGAAAAGAAGCATAAGGTTGGAAATAATATAGCAAGCTGAAATTCGGTTGGGGAGTTCATCCAAAAAATGTTGATAGCCAAGAAAGAATAACGGGAAGTGACAAAGGAGAAGGTGGCTGGACTAGTCTACCATACATCCGCCAAGTCACGCATATATTCGATAGGCTATTGGAAAAATCTAAATAAATTTAGACCGGTTGCACCGTCCAACAGCGCCTGAGATCGGCCACGAACTGGAATTTACCGAATTCAATCCGACTGTTGTTCGGAATACTTTGATACTTCACAACGCAGTATGAATACAAGAATTGACTGAACACAAAATGGGTTGCAAACTGGGGCAGACACAAAAGTCACCGGTAGTAAATCATGTTCTCTCTGAAAGTAACGATATTATTTTTTAGATACGTCTCGAAAGTCAGTAAGATCTTTAAGCATGATAACAGCTCCAACAGAAAAAAGAAATTCAAGTCCCTAAGTTGAGACTGTAAGCCAGTTTGACTTCAAACGTCATGCATAACAAAAACGCGCCCCACCTCCACCTCTACTCGAGCGTGGTAGTAAGAGTTTAAATAGGATGGATTGTTCAGTGGTTAAATTAGTTAACATCAAGAAGGAAGAGAGTTCACCTTCAGTATTCTCTGTCACAGTTGTAGACCAAACGTCAAGAAAAAAAATTATGAAAACACTTTATACTTTATACACCCTATGCAGAACTCGTTTTCAAATTTAATTCGGTACTGTTTGTACAGTTTCTTCACATATGAATAACCAATGTGTACTGAAATAATTAAACTTAAGTTTAACAACTGATAGGTACTTACTCTCAAAAAAGCTGGGCCACCATCCCAAAGTAACTAAATATTGGAGAGGAATAAAGACCACTAATATCAAAAGAGTGGGCAACCAAAGCCTCCTTTTATTCGCTCGTTTCAGTGAAAACATGACCAAGAGCCAAAATGATAAGAGTATAGCTATAGCGTCCATCCTCAGCATTACCACCACCGCTGCGTATAACAGTGTAATCTAAAAAGGTAATAAAAGTGGTCTCAATTTATCTCTCATTTTCTCTCAGCTCATTACCTCGCAGCCTAATTTGTAAAACCCATAATTTACCAGGAACTTCAGCATATTCCCAAAGCTATCGTGTGAATATTCGTAAGTAACTTCAGGGAACAAAACAGCTTGTTGAGGTTTTTTCAACATTCTTGCTTTTCTGTAGTGATCCATTCTTATATTTACAATCCTATCGAGGGTCACCACGAAAACGAACGCAAAGCACCAAATCAATTGGCCAAAATCTGCGTAAGTTTTTCCATAACTAGATTCGTGAAATCCAAGCCAATCTGCACTGTTCAATGTCACATTGTATGCTATTCCATTCGTCGTCTAAATTCAGCATCATTAGCGCTTTACGTCAAATAAATTAGAGAAAACGTAGACTTACGTAGTGACCTACGTGGTTCCATTGATGATGGAAATCAGACTGGTTCATATAAATGAGGCGCAAAACAATAAAAACTTGAACAACGCAAGAAATTGCGTAAATAATGGTTTTGGAAAACTTTCTCCCCATAATACATGCCACAGAGAATAAAAACACACAGGGGGCGAATATGGCACATAAATCAAACACGCACATCAGCCAGCCAATAAAGAGGATTACGTTTGATAAATGGACCTCAAGAATAGCAAATAGGACATCTGTGACACCGTTGAAAGCTCCTATCATCCATTTCCATTTGGGTCCTATTTAGGTGTTTTTAGAATTAAGCAATATTTTTTTTGTAATTACACAACCGTAAAACTGAATCAGCCTTTGACTCGCACTTAGCTCCTGAGGGGTTTTAACTCTGGTTAGTTCATTGAAGGCAGATTGGAAATAATTTTGTTGAACAGCTACAGCAATTTGAAAAAATATTGGGTTTGCCAGCGCGACGAACCTATGGACGCTGTTGGTCCATATCGAACAACCGAATTCCTCGTACCTGTAATAAATTTAACAAACATGATTCATTTACTATTATTGTATTTATCCAAAACTACCTATTCATGGAGAAAATTGTAAGCATAACAGTACGTATGCCATCGATCTGAAACATGTATAAAACCAAGAGGTTTAGCATGGCGTAAATCATGACGATCCACCAGTAAAAAGTCAAGAACCTTTTCCAAGCTTCAAAGTGGCATAGCTAGAATATTCAATTCAGTATGGTAACTATCGACATAATTGATGAATACCGGGAGAAACTAACAATGCACTGAAAGGACTAACCCAAAAATTTTACTATTACCTGAAAAGTCATCACAAAAACAACCGCCAGCCCAACAAAAGCAATTCGGAATAAACTGCTTATAGACCAAAATTCCATCCAAATCATGGTAACAATAACCACCCAGATCCACCATAATGCCAAAAACTTCAGACAAGTGGCGAAAATAACGTCCATCAATGACGGATTTCTTTGTTTGGTACCTTAAAGAGGTTGATAAGAATTTTGTTATCGACGTCCTTGGTGGAAAAGAGATACTGGTGACCGCCCTTGAGGTACTTGGTCCAGGACTTGATCTGTCAAGCTCGGCTTCCTTTTTTCTCATGGACTTCTCCTGAATCAATTGTCTAACTGCGACGAATACTATAATCCCAATCATGGATTTTGTTAACAAGTCTAACCACTGTCGATTATCATACGATTCGATTCCTGCAATAATAATAATAATTAAACATTTGCTAGATGTTTAGTGATATTATTGTCTTACCTGATCTAAAGTCTACTGCTCCCATTTTGGATGGAAGTTCATTCTCTGTTAGTTTCAGTGAATACAAATATGCACCGAATAGCATAATGTGCATTATAAGTGCCATAATGGGGCTCATGAGTAGCATGGCCTGTCTTCTGGAAGGCATCAACCATACAAGGTCAGCGAGGATAAGAAGACCTAAACTTTTCCAGCATACGTATGCTATTGCCCATATCTACAAACAATTTGCCACCGCTGATGAAAAAATGGACTTAGTTCTAATAACGCTGCAATTGAAAAATTCGCGAAAATATCTTTTTCTACGAGCGCTCTTAAAATATCACTTTCCCGCACGCATTTTGTTTTTGAAGGCTTCACTTTCCGGCACGGCGTGCGTAAAAGTAAACTTGGCGTGCGGGAAAGTAAATATTTAAAGAATGACTGATTTATAATATCATTTAGACTTTATAGTCTGTCTATCTAGATAGGTGCATCTGCCTTACAGCCTTGCCAAACATTTTTATCTGTTTTAAGGAACTATTGCTATGCTTGCTTTTATTGATTGATACAAAATATACCCATAATAAATGTACTTTTTATTCCAATGTCACCAGTTCATGCGTGAAACATTACGTCACACCAACAATCACACCAAGTTTTTGTCATAACAACCAATTGATTGTTGTTTAATTCAGCTGTCATACTGTTGTCAAAAATAACCTTCTATCATAAGGCTGATTTTTTTTCCTTTACTTGGGCTCGTAGATAAAATAGTGTTCCTAACTCGTGCGGAAAGTGTCTTTCCCGCACTCGTCTGCTGCTCGAACTTCGCGTAGCGTCGTTCGGGCATCTGCAGACAGCGTGCGGGAAAGTATCACTTTCCGCACTACTTAGGAAAATAACTATTTTCGCTTGCTGTCCTGGGCAACGCGTGGAAAAGTAAACTCACATTCTGATCCTCAAAAAAGGTTAGGTTTTCGTTTGTCTAATGCAAGCGTAAAATGCGTCATTATTTGACGTTTGTAGAAAAAAGATATGTTCAATATGATATTTTAGGGAAAGTGACAAAGTACTCGAAATCATTCTGCATCTGACTATCTTAATAAAAGAGGTTGAATTACAGAACAAGGTGGCCAACCAGAAGCTTCGATTGAGTGGTATTAAACATATGCATTTAAAAATCAGTTGCCTTACCTAGAACGGTTATGCTAACTCAACAGCTACTACAAAAGTAATCAGATCTAAAGTTTATACAAGGAGGGGCAGTAACCGACCGAATATAGCTCGATTCAAAAATTATCACACTAATTAAGATGTGAACGTTTGGGTAGCAGGTGTGGGACAATATAATTGTCCTACAGCTGCTCCCCAAACGTTCACATTAGTAAATAAAGGACGCTACGCACAGATGAAACTAATTAAGATACTTAAGTTTATTTTCAATAGATTCTGGCTGCTACAGAACTCAGGAATCACAAAATGTGGTAGGTGGTTTCCATCAAAAGACTTTTGAGGCTTCAAACATAAATGAAGAAGAAAGAGTCACTATAGCCGTTATATCCTGCCGGGGCAGTTTAAGTGAGACGTTGAAGCAAATTACTTCTAGTTCCAAATACACCAAACCAAAGGGCGTTATAAGGGCCTCGTTCAGCTTTCTTGTTAAATTTAAACTTCAAGGCAAAAAGAGAGAATAATGAAGCATTTCAGACTTCAGTACCAAGGCTCTAAAATTCAAAGATCTAAACTAAATGAATTAACACTAACCCAAATTATTCGAAACTAACCTGAATTAATGTTTCTAACACATAAAGACGGAGGAAAACAAGTAAAACTTTAATATATTTATTAGTTACTTATTATTTAAAATTATATTTATTATTTATATGGCAATGAAGATTTGCGTCCTCAAACACTTAAAGTTATGGTGCTTAGCAGGTTTAGGACAATGAAACACCCACTTTAAGTCGTCATGGATGTACAATTAAACATTGCCACCATCCTCGTTATAAGATAATAACCCTGAAGAAGACGTGAATTATACGTCGAAACGTAGGCGGTTCTTTGAGTTACAAGGGTATTTCGTTGTCCCAAACCTGCTAACCACCATAACTTTGTTATTTATTATATAAAAAAATGTTTGCTTAATGCCAGTGATGTTGCTCTATTGTAAAAGATTTCCATTTCACAGGTATTTGAAAAGTCAAAATTTTCATTTTCTAACATTGTTTTTTTTGAAATTAGGTAATTTTAGGTCAAATGTAATATGACAAAAATTGCGTTGTAACAACTATTGCATCGGGTAATGGCGTTGACACTGGACGAGTGCAATCTCGTTTGTTCAACAAACTGGCGCCTCCGGGGTTCAACAAAATGGCGCCTCCGGGAGACTTTTCTCGGTGCTGCTATGAAACGTGTCTTGAATACCGAAAGTTCCGCAAGTTCTGATTGTGTCAAAGGCTCACTGAAGAGCCGTTAACGGCGAAACTAGTCTGGGGATGGGCACAACTAGAGCTTGCGAAATGATGGTTCATTAGTCGTTTAAAAGGTCGAAAACAGCGTTTTCATAGTACCGACGGCTAAACATTGATTTCTGTATTTCAGAGTAATCTGCAACTATTGCATCCTTAGAGTTGTCATTAAAAATGAATGGATGGATGCATCAAGGAAAATGGAATAAAACCAACAAAAAGGCTTTAAAAAATATGTTTAAGCGTCGTTAGTTTCATTTCTTCATGAGTTGTTTGTTTCAAACTTTTATCATTTATAATTTTCAATAAACAGAAATAGCATTGAAAGAAGTAGTAACAAAAAAAGAAAAAAGGCAACAGTCGCTTTTCAGATTACTTTTATTACTAGTAAGTAATAACGCTTTTCCTTCATAGCTCTTTATCATTTGTTCGCAGACACGAATGAGATAGACAGATCCTCGTTACCTTTATCGTTTCAAAACAAAATTGTCAAAAAACTGCCATTGACTTTGAGTGATGAAGACAAAAAATAAAGTTAAAGAACAATAAGGAAGAAAAAAAACTACGAAAGCGCAGAGTAAAATAAACCTGGAAAGTCAAGAAAATATAGACAAAAAAAGTCCAATACAGGTAGTTAGAGGCACAAATTAAAAATTTTTCTAATGTTTATATCAATAAAAATCGATTTTTCTCGTTCGAGAAGTTTTATTTCAGGCCAAAACTCTACAAAACTTTAATCATTTATAAGTAGGTGTGTTCTTGGGTTATGGTCCTACAGGTGTCTAAAGGAGAAATAAAAACCAAACAACGCTTTGATGTTGAGGACAGCAGAAGAAGAAGGCAAATTTGGTTTTGATGTTTTGTTAGTAACTTAGAGGTAGATGAAATACTTAAATCGCCGGAATTTCTTGTTGAAGAATTACCAAAGTACATAGAAAAAACATAATTTTAATAGAAAATAGCTACTTATGATATAAGTGTTAAAAATTGTTCCTTAAATGCACTTTCAACGCGAATGCCATACAATATTTTACCTACAAACGCATTAAAAATGAATCTCCCTTTTAAAATATATATAGATTTACTTTTAACACGAGTGTTAAAAATGGCTTACTTTTTAAACTAGTGCCTTAAAACGCTATTTTAAGTAGTTTATGAGCATGTTAAAAGTAGAATTTTTAACGTGTTTGTAGAAAAATGAGTATTTAGCTAATTTCTTAATAAAAGATAATCTTGACCGTGGAAAGTGACGTGTATACAATAGCAGAATAGTTTTTGTTTACTAGTATGACATCGAAATAAGATATTTATGGGCTTTTAGACGATATGGAGAATTGTAATTGACATAATATGCATCTTCCTACGGTACTCAGTACTAAATACCAATTATCTTAGAATAAGATAATAGACCCACGATAAAAAGACTTTCATCTTATGTAGTTTGTATTATCTTAACTTAAGAAAACAGTCAAGAAATTTACTATTTTTGCTAGTAATGAGTGAGTAATGACTGACTATTATTAGCACTGGAAAGTTGAGATTATCTCGAGATGCCATTCTGGTACTAGATGTAATTCATCTAGTTCCAGAATTTCTCTAGTTCTGAGTTAGAAAATTAAGAACTGATTGGTATGAATTTTAATTAACAACTTTAAGGGTTTGTTAATGACGTGGACAATTGCGTGCAAGTAATAATAAGGGTAATTTATATTTCAATATAAAATCTTCTCTCTGTCTTGTTAAACTAGTTCATAGTAACCACGGAACATTCTCAACAAGATTTAAAGCATACTAAAGGATTTTCTTCTTTGGCAATATAATTCTAAAGGACAACACCCTACAAATATCCCCGTTTAATAAATTTTGACTGGGTTTAATCGGTCGGTTACTAGGTCAGTGTCCTGGTGATTTTAGTGGGGATATAATATTCGTGGAAACGAGAAAATTGGCCAATGGTCTGCAGGCATATAAAAATCATCTGTCATATTGCGTTACCATCAAACCGATAATTGAAAGACTTGAAAATTCAGGTCAAAAATTATGAAACAATCGAAAATACGAAATACAAATAATAAATACAAAATTAACCTTTTAGTAATTTGTCACTAGATTATTATTTATTGTTGCTCTCCTATTATTATAATGATTATAATTTTTCTAGACTTCAATGCTACGGTCTTTGGAATTTTTGTCATATCAATCTGCACCAGAGCAGCCACGGAACTTTATCAACAACATTTGGTGTATATTAATGGATTTTCCTCGTTCGCTTAAGATAATCGTGCACATTATAGAACAAGCCTAGAAGCGCGGCAGTTTAATAAACCTGGCCCCGGCTTGACAGAACGGTTACCAAGGAGACCGTCTCTGTAACCAACAGCAATTTACGTTTCGCCGCAAAGGCTAACAATAAATTATAGGCTTACCGAGACTTAAAGTCTCGGCGTTTAGAGTTAGAGTAGTCGTGTCTGTCCTGGACTAGAAAATACCCCGTGTTTATGAGAAAAAGTCAAATAGAAGGCTCTGAATTGACAGTATGACAGAATCTAAGTAATTGGACTTTTTTTCTTTGATCCTTTCCTTTTGACACTACACATCCAACTAGACGATGTCTTAAAATGAACACTCCTTATTTCACTAGGGCACAAAATTATTATGGATCGGACCTTTTTGTGTATCCAATGAAAAAATTGAAAAAAAAAATGTATATTTAGTGCGGATGTATATGAATATGAATGAGTCTCAAAGTACACAAAATTTTCATGAAATGCAACAGAACTACTTTTAACACGTGCATCTATTCCTAGTTCTTTCCTGATAATTGAAGAATAGAAGTACTAAGTGCCAAATATTATATTTCGAAATAATTAGCAAAAAGTTAATAAAACAATATAATATAGACATAGGTATAAAGATTTAACATCTTTCTATGGATCCATCTCAAAATGACAAGCTTTGGAACTTATCTCCATTATTACTTCCGCTCTTGAATTGTAAATAATAACTAATTTGATGCTGTTTCAATTATCACGTTATTCGGGTTTTAAAGTAGTAAGAATTTTTTTTCTACTTTTATCACTTTTCCTTTATATTACACTATAGCTATACGTACCATCATCAAGAAATTGGCCAACACTGGAGAATTATTGAAAACGAATTTCAATGCAAAATCCATTATCCCTTTATACTTATCTGTTGGTGTAACTTCTTCAGTTTCCGTTGCCTTATCTAAGTCTTCGTTCTGCAAAAAAAAATCATCAACAGATGCTAGGGAGGAACAATTATTTGAGATATACATGTTCTTACTTGCATTTTCCGGAGGATCGTTTTTACCCATTTCTTTCGATGCGATTTTTCTTTCGTCCAGCGACAACTTGCCACTACTAGTCCAATTACCCCATCCTAGAGACAAACACACGTTGAATAACACAAGAAGAGCCAAACTATTGCTTTTTGGAATGAATATATTCTGAGATTTTAAAAGTTTCGACTTTAATTTGAGCACTCTTCAGGACCACATTTTAGTGGCTAAGGTCTATTTGTATTATTTGCAAAAACTTATATCAAAGCGAGTTTTGTTCTAGCAAAAAGTCTTAAGCAGATAATAAGTTGTACCAATTTGTCTGTCTGAAAGAGTTGTCATGTAACATTATAGTTGCATTTTAAACAAAAAATATACTGTGTACTGTGAACCAAACAGTCTACACGCAGATGCCCCAGCATGACCCAGAACCAAACACAACCAAACTCAACTTTTGTCAGATTTATAGTACACCATGTTAATAACGCTGAAACAGCTGCGAAATCTGTCTATGTCTTTTTCTTTCTGCCAGGCAGTGAATGTAGAAAATGATATTTATATTAGAAAACGGTTGGTTCATTGCACGCAAGGTTTCGCTTGCACTTTGCGGAAAAACCAATTCCTCCAAAGCTCCACATATATAAATTATCCTTTGCTCTTTATTGATTGTAAGACATTGAGTAATAAAAATGCAGACACACCTTTGCTTGAAGAATTTGCCTGGCAACAGAAACACTGATATGATGTAAAAAGTACAAAAAATATGGCAATGCATATGTAGAATTGCGTTGAGAATGTACGATGAATATTCTGGGGTCATAGCAGCTTTTATAAGTCTTTATGGATGCAAGCCCCAACAACCTAAAAAAATCATATTAATGTTAGATCTTTTCATAATCATTTGTACATGAATAAAACCTGGCCCAAATGGTTTCCTCTTTGAATGTGTCAAGGTCCTGAAAGTACTGGAACTGATAAATATACAGGAATGTGATATGAAAGAAAAAGAATGGCACTAAGTAGGCAAGCATGGTTCCCAGAAATTTATTTAACGGCTTATTGCATGCCCAGTAGGTTAGCACAACTAGGAAAGCCATGTAGTATACTGCTCCTATGACACTAGGGCTTAACACAGCTGTTAGACATAGTAAAAGGCAAGAGAAATATTTTCCTAAAACATAAAATAATTTTAAGCACACATGTAAAGAATTATAAATTTTCTATTACCAATACTTAGCAGCAAATTAATAATCGCCTTGCGTTTCATCTCTTCAATCACTAAAAGACCACTCACAGTTTCACTTTCTTCGAGCTCAAGGGAAGTGGTAGTAAGTCTCTTGAATAGGAAATATAAGAGAACAGTGGTAAGAAGCATTACAGCATCTGTAGTAATGATCATAGAATAACTACTTATTTATTCTATATAAAAAAACTGCTTACCTGGTAGTAACCAGTTTATAATCTGCCTCATGGGTAAATCATTGAAACCTACAATCCCTACTGTGCGTAAGAATGTTTCTATGGGGCCGCAGAACTATTAAAAGAAATATGTGATACTTTAGCGGAGGTGGGAGAAGAATGGAGTTCCAAGTAACTTATGTCGTGAAAGGTCTACTTACTTCCATGTCATATTCCTGGTCGCTTGGAAAGTACAGCAGGAAATAAAAGCTTACAACCGAAGAGCAGACCAGTATACAGGCAATGATTAGAGTTTTCATATAAAATTTGGTCCCTCCGTTCATGTTTTCCTTTGAAGGGACTGAGTAGAAAGGCATGTAGAGGCCAAATAAGAGATAAATGTATGACGACACACTCGGGCGGTAGAAACTAACTAAAAATCATATTTAATATAAGACATTTTAAGTTGAAAAAAGTGCATTGTTTATTGACTTTGCGGTAAAAGTATCATAAAGGTGGGTCACGAAAAAGTGTGTTGCAACAACGTAGTATTTATCTGGCGCTCTATTTAATTTGACCTAAAAATTGTATATTTAGGTTGAAAAAAATTAAGGACTCTTAAGGAACTTTCCTCTAAATATTCTATATATAAATCTATATATAATATATATAAAAGTCCGTCAGTGAAATTTGTAATTGTGTCGAGTTATGACTCACATATATTTATATAATTGTTAGTTTAGGTTAGTTCAGGTTAGCCTAGTAGTTAATAAAAGAAATGGAAAAGGAAACAAATGTCTTGTGGTAAACTGAAAAAATAAACGGTAATTTTCTTCAAATCTGTTTCCAAAACTCATTTAAAACTTTATCCGTTACGGATCTATTAAGCCGGTTAGTATTAAGCATTACGGCATTTCGAGATTTTTTGAAATTTAAAATAAAGAGGGCATCAAATTAAGTAGTTTAAAGCAAAAAAAATAGCGGAATATTCATATTTGTACTAAAAAAATAATAAAAAAATAACAAAAACATTCATAATTTATTTACTTCATTTATATCAATAATTCAATTTATTTAGTTCGTGTTAGCTATCTCTGCCACCTATTAGATCAGCTAGGTTGCCAGTTCCTCTCTCAATATCCAGAAATTAGGCCTTTTCGGAAGCCGTTAGGTATATATCGGAGCCGCCCCTAAGTTCAGGCTGCCCAAAGGCAAAGTAAAACTTTAGTTCTGTTTTACTTTGCTTTTGGATAAGTTGGTTCAGGTTAGTTCAGTTCCGTTTTTCCTTTGGTTTAGTTAGCTCAGTTAAACCTGTCCTTTACGGCGGCCCGTGAGGGGCGTCTTTGGATGTGTTGATTAGGTTAATTTAGTTTTACTTTGCCTTTGGTTAGGACAGGTTAGATCAGTTCTGTTTTTCCTTTAGTTTAGTTAGTTAGTTAAACTTGTCCTTTACTTTTCCTTTGGTTAGATCAGGTTAGTTCAGTTCTGTTTTTGTTTTGGTTAGGTTAGTTTAGTTACGTTTTTCCTTTAGTTTGGTCAGTCCAGTTGTACTTGTCTTTTAAGGCGGACCGTCGAGGCCGCACCCGCACGAGCTTATTGATTGCTGCACATAAGTGAGGGCTCTGTTGGGTAGATTAGTTCAGTTTTACTTTGCCTTTGGTTTGGTTCGATCAGGTTAGTTTAGTACTGTTGTTCCTTTGGTTAGGTTAGTTTAGTTATGTTTTCTTTTGATTTGGTTAGTTCAGGTTAGATCATGTCAGGTTTAGGTTCAGGTTAGTTCAGGTTTAGTCATATTTGTCTTTTATAATGCTGCAAAGCATTTTACCTTCTGTGATAAAAATTTGGATGCTTTTATTCTAGTGTTAAATAACTTCCCAGTTATAAAGAGCCTCTGTAGAGTGGGCTATGTTTGCGTGGATTTGAATGCTTATGTCTTGGTGTCATGCTATTTCTCTCCTAATGGAGAGCTGCAGAAATTTCAGGATCTTCTGATGGATATTCAAAGATATATTATCCAGGGTAATAAAAATGTTATTGTGGCGGGAGATCTCAATGCTAAGACCCCACAAATAGGATCGGGAACCACAAATGATAGGAGGGCTGTACTGGAAGAATGGCTGTCCTCAAATGATCTGATTGTGATAAACAAGGCCGAAAGCCCAACCTTCAGGAATATTAAGTAACTGATTTCATTATTAATATAATTGATTTTTAATATAAGTAATTGATTTTACTGCAGCAACCATAGATGCGGGCTCCAAAATCTCCAAGTGGCGCGTGGAGGAATCAGAGGAAAACCTAAGTGATCATAATAACATCCATTTTACTCTAAATGCAGAGGCACATGTTAACTCAATAGTGCACAATAAAAATGGATGGAGGATAAAGGCGGACGCCTTTAAAAGATTACAAGAAGACCTCAAAATTCGAAAGTTAACCGCAAAGACATCTTAAGAAGAACTCGCCAGAGGCATGGCTGCTATATGCGACAGACATTTTAGAAAAATCTCCAATAGCAAGTCTTATCGAAAACCTGCTTACTGGTGGAATGAGCGCATCTCAAACAAAAGGCGGATCTGCATCGAAAAGAGAAGAAAACTGACACAGCTTCGATCAAGGACAAATTGCCCACAGCTAAACAGTGCTGCAGAGGATTACAAAACCGCCAGGAAGGAGCTAAGAAAGGAGATAAACGCTATTAAGATCAAACACTGGAGGACCCTGTGCAATGAATTGGATGGGAACATTTGGAGGAAAGGCTATCAAGTACTTACCAACAAAATAGGGCGCGTGCGACAGATTCCGACGGACAAAATTAAGGAACAAATAGAACTGCTTTTCCCTGAAAGAGACACCAACGACCGGGAAGTGGACACGGAAGCGCTATTCTTGATATCATTCGAATTTTTGCGTGTACGTGTTGGTGCGAATAGTTTATTTGCGAAGATTTTTGAAAAATAGTATTCTTATTCCATCTTCGCATATGCAATCGCACGCTTTCCATTCGCATGCAAAATACATTTGGCAACTCATCCATTTTGTAAGAGACGCTATATTTTGTGGGGTTATTATATGTTTTGTCAGAGCTTTTGTCAGAGCCGGGTTATTTTTCGTTGAAGAAAACTTTTTGGTTAAGAATTTTTTGGGGTTCTTTTTGCTTATACTTTTTAAACATCCTAAACTTTAAAGTGGCAAGTTTTCGCAGGATTTTTCCCAAAAGCAAGCACAAGGTCTTTGGAAGCAACTCACTTTATTATTAAATAGTTACCCAGGAGCGAAGAAAAAGTGGACAAGCTGGAGGAAAGTAATAAATAATCATATAAATTTGACTTTAGTTTTTTAGTATTACTTCATTCTTGGATTGGATTTCGTTTCATGGCTCTTCTCATATCGGTAACAACAGTAGGTACCTAATTCATAATATTTCTAAAATTTTAGATATGGCAAGATCTAAAGTCACGAACAAAAAGAAAAAGTGGAAAATATATAAGGGAACGTGGAGGCACTGGAGGAGGGCCATACCAAGAAAACCCGATCGCAACCTTTGATGATGATGAAGTTTTAGATATAATCCAAGCTGTTTCTGTGGAAGGACACACAAATTTAGAAGAATCTATGACAGAATTTACTTTTGATGATACTAATCAAATAGAAGAACATGAAGACACACAAGAATTGTCTGAGAATCTTTTAACATTTTCACCAACAAACAATACGAAGATCACTCTTGAGGTCCCTGAAGACGTGGATAATGTACCAAGTAGCAAGGTGAGTTTCTATATGTGTTTTTTAACAAATAATGTACTTAATGTCAACACAATTTTAGAGTAAGCCCTCCAATACTAATCCTAGACGACAAACTATTGCAACATCGTCTCTGTTAAACAAGGTGACAATACCCCGTGAAGAAGCATCTACATCAATCAACAATTAGCCTCTTGAAGAAGTGTCCACTTCAAACTGCTTCAAACTGCTGCTGCACAAAAAAACTGCTGCAGCGGCAGAAAATTACAGAAACTCTCCAGATCAGAAAAATGAAATTAAAAGAATGTATTGTGAAAAGAAGTTGGAAATTTTAGAAAGAATTGTTGTAACAAAGGAGAAAAGTGCTGCAGCGAAAGAAAAAATTGCCGAACACATTGCAGATATTAGTCGAGCACTGGAAGGAATACAAGACGGAATGAATTAGTTACATAAAAAAGTTTATTTAATTTGATATTTATTTAGTAGATAAGTTGTTTTACTACCGTTGAAGGGTAATGTATATAATATGTTTTCCTTTTTCCTTTATTACATGTTTCACCCTGAATAATGCGTTCTTGTTCTATGAAGTATAAATTGCAATTTGGGAATAAAATCAAAAACAAGTGAGACATTCATTTTCATTTGCAATAATTGAAAAAAAATACTTCTGTGATATAGTATTTCATTGAAAATTTGAAAAGAAATTATTTATTAAACGGTTTCTTGTTCATCTTCCTGCAGTAAGTTGAGGATTTAGACGTCTCATTGCATCATTATTGCCTTCATGTTCTTCACCTAAATTCATCTTTCCAAAATCAAAGTTGAAAAGTCTTTCTTCATCTTCCGATAAAGGGATATTGTACTCTATACACATATTGTGCAATACTACACAAGAGTTTATAATTCGGCAGGCTACTTGAGGTCAATAATGCAGTACTCTATGCCTGAGAAGGCACCGAAATCTCATTTTGTGCACTCCATTACATCTTTCAATCACATTTCGAGTTGTTTTGTGAGCCATAATGTAATGATACTCTGGTGTATTCTCCGGTGGTTCACCTTGACGGGGTGTCAACACCCATGTTCTTAGAAGATACCCTGAATCTCCTTTAAATCACAAATAAATTAAACACACTAATTCACATGAAGTTGAGAAAAAACATACCTAATAAATAATAGTCTGTGTGGCCCCTGGCATGGAGAGCTTTTAGGACGTCCAAAATGTTGGAATTGTCCCAAATAGAAGCATCATTGGTACTCTCTGGATACCGAGCATTGACATTTAGAATTTTCAGGTTGCTGTCGCATATCTAAGTTGGTAGATAACAAATGTTTATTAAAAAGTACAAATAAGATTAACTTCTAATCTACTTGCCAGTTGCACATTTATAGAGTGGTAACCCTTTCTGTTAACATATGGATTTTGGAACACAAGGAAATTGGAGATCATCAATTTTCGGTGTGAAAATTGCTAAATGGGTGCAGTCTACGCAGCCAACCAATCCAGGAAAATTAAATTTTTCGTAAAACCTCCGACATGGTCCATTTAAATTTGATGTTTATAACTTATAAAACATTCCAAACTAAACAAATTCCTTGGAAAATGCACCCATGCATTAAAAATAGCTGGTTCATTTAAAATATACCTAATTTCCTCTATGCATCGACTAACTGTTGGCTGCGAAACAGCTAGAAATAAATTTAAGCCAATATCCATTTGATAACTTCCCGATGCAAAAAAAACGTAATGCAACAAGAACCTGAAAAACGAAAAAAAAACCAAATGTTACATAGAATTCTCGCCACTCACCAATATGTTACATAGTTCTGCAAATTCCAGAGAAACTTACTTTGGTTGTTATAGACAAATCTGTAGCTCTTCTCTGAAATGTCATAAACGGTCGTCATTTCACCCAAAAGTAAGTAGTAAAAAATGAACTTTTCGCCTCAAAGATTTAGGAGTTATAAACGGTCGTACAGTCTCAATAAGAAATCTGCATAGCTCCTTGGACAATCTAAATGTTTTCACAAATTGTTGTTCACTCTAAATTTTAAATGGATCTAAGTTATTGAATCGATGTGCCGTTCAACTGAATTTTCTGCGTTCTCTAGATTCTCGATAACCTCAATATACTGGAGGTCGACCATTTTCCGTAAAATGATTAAATTTACAGTTTGTTTTCACTTCACGAATTAAAACTAACATATAATTCTATCTAATGTGTTTTCCGGGCTCTAAAGCCGTGGTCCAATGGATTGATTCGACTGTGCACTGTTCACAGTCGAATCATCAGTCATCGTCGGGAAGCAAAGGAGATCACTTCACCCACTGCCTCATCGCCTTTGATAATGTCTGCCGCAGTAGTAGACGAAACGTCAGGAAGCAATTCCATTGAACCACGGGTTTGTAGCCCGGAGAACACTTTAGATAGTACTATGACCGGCCGTGAAAGCCTTCACAGTCTGATAACATATAATTGTCAGATGTGAGAGCACTCGGACGTGGTGCGTTTAATAAAAGCCGCTCGCTGTTTCAAACGAACAATCGATAATCGTACGAACAGTCAAGAATGCAAATTTCATGTTTCTATTCCCACTACCCCACGATGCGAGCAACATGGAAAAATACGAATGGACAAGAATAGCGCTGCAGATAGTATGTTTCAACGATGCTGATTTGCAAGGCGCTCTGAAACGAATAAAGTTAAAAAAAGCTTCTTGTCCAGATGGTATTACACCAGAAATAATGGTAGCATGTGCTAGAAAAAACAATGATATTTTCCTAGAAGTCTTTAATGGGTGCCTGAAGCACGAATTTTCCCCGAAATCTGGAAATAGGCAACAGTTGTGCTAATCGAGGAACCAAAAAAAGTGCTGACTAGTGATATATTGTTACGGTAGGCAGCGACGAAGCGCCGGAGGCGGGGCAACGCGTGTGGTTGGTGGAGCTTCGCGACCTCTCCGCGCTGCGTTATGGCTGACACGAGTGATTTATTGCTCTGTTTATCTAGAAGGCAGTTGTTTACAACCTTTTTTATGTGAGATTATTCAAGAATTCTTATCAAGAACGTTCTAGGTTTTTCTGTAATTTTAGGATTGTGTATAAAAGGCGAATGGCGCCGCGGTTAGGAAGTAGTCTTATTTTAAGCGAGGTATAAGTAAGCTAAAGTACGAAGCGATAATAGAAGGCTATAAAGTGTTAAGTAGTGAGTTATTTACTGGTCGAATTGTACCTGTGTGTATTTGAGGAATAAATAAATAGTGTTTTTCTACAAACGTCAAATAATGACGCATTTTACGCTTTCATTAGACAAACGAAAACCTAACCATTTTTGAGCATCAGAATGTGAGTTTACTTTTCCGCGCGTTGCCCAGGACAGCAAGCGAAAAAGATTTTATCGCTTGCTGTCAACAGCAACTACCACCACTTAACCAATTATTTAAAACGTCATTGTCACTTTGATTTAAATTATCAGATTGTGACTTCAGTTATGCTCAGTTGTGATTTACATTATTTGAAATTGATCGTTTGCAGAAAAAACGTTGTATGCATTACGAGCAAAAAGTAACTTTTTTGCTCTCGAGTGATTGCCGCTCTCCGCTTCGCGTCGAGCGGCAAACTTCACTCTGCGAGCAAAAAAGTTGTACTTTTCGCTCTTAATACATAAATAACTATTACTGACTGTCAAATCGTTACACTGGAATTTTTGAATCCTGAGTTCGCAACAATATCATACAGACCAATCTGCCTCATTGACACGTTGGGAAAGCTATTGGAAATTCTGATAAATGAACGAATGATGAAATAAATAGACGAGAAAGAGCTGCTGCATGAAAATCAGTACGGATTTAGGAGTAGGAGAGGCGCCTCAACGTTGCACGCCATTGATAAGGTGAAGGCTATATCAGAAAATATAAAGACAAAGGCTGTAAAAAATCAAGAGTTTTGCGCGATGGTACTGCTCGATGTTGAAAAATGCTTTCAACATTGCTGGCTGGGACTTGATCTTATAGACACTGATGCAAAAACATATGAGTGGTTACCTAATAAGGATGATAAAATCTTATTTATCACGGAGAAGTATCCTTATGTCAAACGGAGTAAAATTTGACATTTCTGGCGGTGTACCGCAGAGGTCCATTCTCGGTCCGACACTGTGGAATCTTTTCTACGACCAGGTGCTGAGATTGGATGTCGAGGTCGGAGTTACACTGCTGGCGTATGCCGTTGACCTCGCGGTAGTGGTTCGTGTTGGGACACCTGACATGTTGGAGGAAATACCACATATGCTGTAACGAAGACTATTTATAAACTGAAGGAGATGAGACTAAAAGTGGCAACGGCAAAGACTAAGATGGTGTTAGTAGCCGGTAGAAGAAGGGTTTAGGGACTACAGATAAAGATTGACGGCGCAATGGTGATGAGTGGGGCGTCGGTAAGGTACCTGTGGATCTTCCTGGACAAGGACCTACGTATGTATGACTCATGTCATTAAAATTGCGGAAAAAGCAACTCAGCAGGCAAATGCACTGGTCAGATTGATGCCAAAAACATACGGTCTCAGAGCAAGAAGCAGATGACTGCTAGAAAACGCGGTTCACTCAACCTTACTTTACGGTGTCTCGATATGGAAAGAAGCATTAAAACACAACAAATACCGAGACATCTTGATTAGAGTGAACAGAACACTTGCCCTTAGCGTGAGCGCATCATGCAGGACGGTATCGACGACTGCACTCGAGCTGATTTCCGACATGGTCACGATCGATCTGTTGATCGAGGAGCGGTGAGCTACTATTGAAAAAAATGGGGAACAATAGACACTAGACAGAATACTGTAGACAATTGGCAGGATAGATGGACTGAGGCAAAGGACGAATCATGGACTAAAACATTAATTCCAAATATACGATTGTGGCTAAATAGGAAGCAGGGAGACTGTGATTTCTTCATGGCTCACTTTTTAACAGGACATGGGTGCTTTCAATCTTATCTGAAGAGAATCCAGAAAACTGAGAACGAAAACTGTCTTTACTGCATTGCAGAGAAGGACGACGTAAAGCACACTTTCTTTGAGTGTGGTAGATGGATGACCGAAAGGAAAAAATTGCGATGTGAGATCAGAGTGGAAACAAACATCATTGAACTCATGGTGGGAAAGGAAATAATGTGAAATATTATTTAAAATAACATCAATATTTTCATGTAAATTGTTATTTGGGGGTATTTTGAGAAGGAAATTTCGAATTTGATCTTAGTTTGGCTGTAACTCGTAGAGGGCTCCACCTTAACTTATTTTTTTTGTAATATACAGCCATAATTTTTTACATGTACATTGTATTATATTTTTAGGAGAAAAAAACATTTCCGTGTCATTTTTATGCCGAAAAAGTATACTTGGCATAGGTCGTTACGGCCAGCCATTCACGAGATATTTGGATTTGAAATAATCGATGCATGTAATTTTAAAATTAGGGAATTAAAAATGTACGTTAAATTTTGATATCACACTTTGAAACACACATTTCCGGACATGTGTTCATAGGAACTTTTTTTCTTATTTTTAAGCAAAGAAGCTTCTACTGAGTTTTCTCGCACATATTATGAAACACCCTGGATACATTACATTTTTTAATATTTTTTGGTATACATATGAATATTCCGCAATTTTTTTTCGTTTTAAACCACTTAATTTGATGCTTTCTTGTAAATGTAAAAAAAAACCACAAAATTCCGTAATGCTTAAAACTTACCAGACCCCGGATAGGGAACATTTACAAGGAGGGTAAAAGTCCTTCACTTTTTTCAGAATAAATCTAAAATGTTTAGATGAAATTAAAGAGAGCGCTAGATGGTTTTTTCATAACATTATGTCTTGAGACCTAATATATTCACAAAATCGATAAAGTTGCAAAACTCAATGACGTTCCTTTATGAAACTGTTACATGGGTCTGAATTTAACAGATTTTGAAAAAACTTTCATTGGACCAAAAAATCTGATACTGTTAACTAAGTGCCT
Organism: Taphrorychus bicolor; assembly: GCA_951812265.1. NCBI lineage: Eukaryota > Metazoa > Arthropoda > Insecta > Coleoptera > Curculionidae > Taphrorychus > Taphrorychus bicolor. Next base: position 44,605,167 of record OX638297.1, on the reverse strand, counting down.
ACTCAACACTTACCCACTATTATAATGGTTGGCAAAACAATGCGAAACATGAGAGCACACCAAAAGAAATGACTCATTGTGAGGCAAATCTAAAGTCTTTTCTAACGCAAGTGATTGACATCAGTAAGTCGAGGTTAGAATCTATAACCTGGAGATGGTATTTTTTTAATATTTACCTAATGAATACCTCCCCCACATGGCAAGAATTACATAAGTTCCACAACACAATAGAGATAAAATTCTACTTGTGCTTTCACTTAATTGAGTAGCTACAACACTTTTCACTTTAAAGTACATGTCTTTCTCTTGATAAGCTTAACATTGAAGCAGTAAACTTCTCAGCGAAGCGGTTGAATGTTATATTGTTCTTGCATTTTGTGGGTGATGTGTCAACTGCACCAGAATGGTGAGATTTTGCGTTTTACATATTTTTCTTATTACACAGTGATATCTAGAAGTTACAGGTAGTTTTAGCGCTTCTTTTCACTCCTGCAACCAAAACGGATAATTTGAGACCACATGAAGGATACGATTATCCTCTTCCCAAAGACATGCCAAAGGAGTTTACTTTTACCAACCAAAAGAGCCGAGGTTAAGTTACTAGTTGAATAGATAAGGCCAATTAATCAAAAATGGAATAATTCTAGCCTACCTCCCTGTTGGAGTATCTCCCTTAAACTTTGAAAATCCTCTGATAACTGCCCTTCTTTTGAGTACATCTTTGGGGATTCCCACGGTAATAAATGGGGTAAGTCGCAGATGGAATACGTCATCGTTGGGTATCTCGCTATTGTTAAAAAAATACGAGGGTTAAATTTAAAAAAAATTATAAGAATACGTTTTCACACCAATAGTGGTGTCTAAAGGCAAAACCCTTTTACGTATGAAGGACAAGTTTTATACCTTAAATTATTAAATTATGGATTTAATATTATTCACAAGTCTTTGATTCAGCATTAAGTGAACTTTTAACTAAAGGTAAAAACTGCTCCTAAAACTAGTATATTTCAGATGGGAAATCATCCTGATCTGGTACCAGTGAACCCTTACATCACGTTGCTTCTATCCCAATATGGCCGCTACCTACCTATACACACTTTGGGAACCAAAGGTATCTATTACTATGCTGCCTCCAATAACTATCACAACAACAAACCATTCGGATCCTATAAAGTGTACGAAAATATGAAGTAAATAAAATTAAGTGCAATACAATTTTATTAATATGTATCACTTACTTTTGTTGTAAAAATTTAAATCAAATAAATACTACTAATTAAATTAAGGACAAAACTGTTTTAAATAATACGTCCTGTTGGTATATATATTCAAAATCTAGTTTCCTTCGGGATTATCAAGCCAAGGATAGTTGTTGGGACATGGCACACACGAAACCATAATTCTGAGCTCTCCACTGCTGTTCTTCAAATTACAAGTACTTTTGACGCACCCACTTGTAATGGCAGGTGGATTAGTTGTAAATTGCGAAACATTGACTGGATTTTTCATCCACTCAAGTACCTATATAATACGCAGAACATATTAGAAAGACGCATGATAGTTATTATTAGTAGTATACGCACTCTTGACTGAGAGACAAAGAACACCTCTTTGTCTTCTTGCAATTTGTCTAATGCATTCACTAAGCCATCCCAAGAGTTATTTACTGAGGTAAATAAATTTTCTTCCACAATCAAAGTCAAAGGAGCTCTGTTTGTATTTTTCACCCTTTGCACGTTACCTACTAGCCAGTCAGAGAACCCTTCAGCGGTTAAGCTGCAAAATCATACAGGGTGTTTTTTTTTAAGATGGACCATAACAATTTCCATGCAATGAAGTTCGATGATTTCTTTTAAATGAGCCATAGCGAATACTACAGCAAAATAACCTGAAAGGTAGACCATTATTGAGAATGGTGGGTAGTGTTTTTAAATTGACGCTGCTGTCTGATATGAATTTTGCAGAATGAAGAGCCTTGGTATTCTTTTATTATCTTTTTTAGGCCTGCTACTCGACCCAGAGCAGTATAGCGAAAACATAAATTTCTTTTCTTCTAATGTGAACATTTTTGCTGTAGTTTAATAACAACTCATCATGTCAAACAATAAATGTTAATAGAAAAATACCAGCGTACTCAATAATGGTCTACCTTACACACTACTTAGAAAAATATTAACTCTAGTTTAGGTTAGTTCATAAAGGTAGTAAGTTAGGTCATAAAGTTTTAACTTACTTAGACTTTTTACGGAAGCAGGCAGCAATACCATTGCAGATGTCTCCATCTGGAGCAATAAGATCGACAATGGGAGCCTCCCAAAATCCAGGATAGGAGTCCTTAGGGCAAACAGCTCCAAGGTTACATTCTTCGTCAGAAGCATAGTCAAAGGTGTATGGAAAGAGCTGTCTGGGTGAAGGCCAAGTGTTGTCATATACAAACCCTTCAGCAGTGAAAGCAGTGGTCGAATTGTCTCCTGCGAACTGAAGTTGAGGAGTCATAACCCCAATAATGTTTTCCATGGGAATATTGGCAAATTTCGAAATAATTTTACGTTGTGATCCAAACTCTTGTCTCAGCAATTCTACAGGTGCTTCCCTCCAGTAATCCTGATCGTAGTTATTGCTGTAAAAGTATTGCAAATAAATAAATTTATAAATAAAATGCTAACAGGAAGAGCTTACGTGACCGAGTGGACAGCAATTTCAAATCCAATAGAAGCAAGATCATGGACAATTTGGTAGTTACTGAATTCGTGGTTAATATAGAAAGTAGCAGAAATGTAAGCACCATCAGGATTTATACGTGGTTCAACTAAAGGGGCCCATATTTTAGTGTAAAGTTCATCCTTGGCTGCATCCACAAAGGCTAAGACTATTAGCTAAAACGTTATGAGAGGTGAAAGTAGTTGCTAATGTTTATGGCTTTATACTCAAATAGAGAAATGACATTATTGCCTCAACTGAAATATTTAACCAGCACTTTATAAAATTCTTATATTACTTGTGGTGTTTCACTGGCATCCAGAGGTCCTTCCTGACTGGAGCATCTACAGTTTTCTTTAATCGTACATTTAGAAACGTCACATGGCTTGGCAAGATCTGCACGAGATATCTCAAAAATCGTCCCCAGTAAAAACAAAATGGCAACTGGGAATTTCATGCTTTTCAATATTTACACAATCGATAGAAAAGGCAAATGAAAATAAAACACAGACTGAGTTGCAATACAAAATGTGTTTGTTTTATAAGAAACCTTATCAATATGATCAAGTTACACAACTGTGAATTTAGCAGAAATATGGATCAGTTGAAACAGTCAACATACTTGATTTCAAGTGATTCTCCACTTAAAAATATACCTTTGTTGCTTGTTTCTTGAACTAATCTACTTGAGATCAAGGGGTATTTATCATTGAAATGACCGTTATCATTGTGTAAGTTTTGGTTTAGTTTTTTACAAATTTTGTCAAAAACAGTATTAGATTTTTAATATTTCTTAGCCCTATCTCTTGTCATACTTGGTTTCTAAAGTATTATTTTATACTCCATAGCTCCTACTTGTTATCCCAATCTAATTTCGGCTTCAAAATCACGTTCTGATGACACTCCACACCCTTGCTTTGGTCAGGTTTTAGTCCATCGTGGAACGATCTGTAAGTTTGCTGTTCCAGTTCTTTCAGTGTGAATTTAGGAGGTGATCATTTAAGAACTTTATGTGGTTGGCTGTAAATGACTTAATAAAAAGGATGAAGGAACAAAAACACAGGTTTGCCTGTTGAAAAGAATCCACACACGTTTTTCTTCCAACTGACTATATAGATCGAAAATCGCTCAAATACGTCAGCTTTAGTTTTTAGAGAAATTAAAGAAATTTTGAGCTCTTTCAACCCCCTAATTTTATAGGAGAATGAAAACCAAATCAAATTACTTGAATGGACATTTTACCAAATTTATAAATTGGCAAAGTTTAGCCGGTCGCCATTTTGGATTGGCTTGATCAAATGACGTGAATTATGGCAAATAAAAAACGTTGAGGAGACCTGGTATCACTCGATCCCTTTTTGCAATTTAAAATTTCAAGGGAAATGCTTACCGCCACTTGGATGTCCAGGGTAGAGGGTTGAAACTGCTCTGAAATTTGTTTTCCCACTAAAAACTAAAGTTGACGTCTCCGAGCGATTTTCGATATATATACTCAATTAGAAGAAAAACGGAGTGGATGTTTTTCGATGGGCTACCTTGTATATTTGATAATGTCCTCATTTTCTGACAAAAATTCATAGCCTTCTGGATGACATTTTCTAATAAGCACCCTATATTTCCCGTAACGAATAATCCGCATCAAAGTTTTATAGAAATATTTGACATCTAAATATTGGTAATTAATTTTTGCAGATTTTGATTCAGCGGAATTAGTCGATTTCAATCTCCTATATAGGTAACAAAGAAAGGAAGATCATGAAAAAAAAAACTCGTAGTAAGCCTTCTCATACAAGAGCTTTAATTCCAATTACAAATCTTGGGTGAGATAAGTTCATAAAGAAATGACCATCGAAACATTTTATGACATTTTCGACTTTCATTTTCTTTTATGAAGTTATTCTGAAAGTACTTAAAAATCGACAACCGAAGGGCTTTATCTCTCGAACTATTGAATCTACGGAAGATTCGTTCTTTGGTGGGAGGTGAAAAAGGACATCAGAAAGAACAAAAAACATTGGGTTTGCTCCAGCTGATCCACTCGTTCTTAAATTACATACGGTCAAAGTTGTAAACTGAGGAAAAAGGATAGCTGAATTTCGAAAAAATTAAATTTTATTATATATAGCAAAAACACACTTTTCCTGGGGGGGGGGGGGGAGCGGGGAGCACTAATCGATAAAGAGTAAAACCGTTTTTCTACTGACTGAAGAGTTTCAGTTTGTCCTGATTGAAACAGATTTTTTTTGGTTTTTCGACACAATCCTGACGGTATTCAGTTTATGTCCAGCACAATCACGCTTATAACACTTTTAAGAAGTGGCATGAAGATTTTTTCCTGATCTACAATGTGTTTATAAAGTACTGTCGACCATTTCTAAGTTGACAAGGTCTGTCAAGTAGACACGAGGGGGGGGGGGGTCTAGGAGACTCTTAGGAAGTGGTATATACACCCTCTCTTGCCCTATAATGTGTGCATAGCGGACTGTCCACCATTTCTATGTCAACAAGGTCTCCCAAGCTCTAGGCTCTACCAATTATCCATTTATCCTTAATTCGGTCTCGATTAGAACATATTTTCTTAGATTTCTTAGACAACGACTCCCAAGATCTTCCGAGTTGTCACGAGGCCTTGATTCTATCCGGATTAAAAGAGATTTTGTTGGTTTCCCTAGATAATCCCAACTGCATCCTTTCTAATGCCAAATTATTACTAGGTCTTCTAGACTCTGAGAAGGTGGTATAAAGACATTCTTCTGCCCTATAAAAATGTATGCATAATGGACTGTCGAACACTCACTGTCGGACACAAAAAAGCGTTCTCTCAGGAAGTAACAAAAAATGCATTTTAATTGTTGTTAACTCTATTCTCGAATATAAGATTAATTTCCTTCAGGGTTGTCCAACCATGGGTAGTTCTTTGGACATGGAACACAAGAAATCATAGTCCTGGCTTCTCCCTCTTCGTTTGTTAAACTGCAGGTAGCTTTGGAACAGCCAGTGGTAAGGGATGGGGCGTTGGTTTTAAACTCTGAGATTGGAACTGGGTTTTTCATCCATTCAATCACCTGCAAAAAGAGATTATTTCCGTATGTTATTAAACTGAATTTATCCTTCTGAATAAAAATATAATAATATATTTACCCTAGCTTGGGACACGAAGAACACTTCCTGGTCTTCTTGAATCCTGTCCAGAGCATCAACTAAACCTTCCCAGGAATTTTTAACGGATTTAAATAAGTTTTCTTCAATAATAAGGGTCAAAGGGGCTCTATTTGTGTCTTTCACATTTTGTACCTGCTCCACAAGCCAGTCTGAGAAGTTACCAGCAGTTAGGCTGGGAAAGTTATTAAAATGTTTAGAATTAGCCAACTTTGGTATAAGTTATACTTACTTAGAGTTCTGACGGAAGCAACCAGCAATGGTGCTACATACGTCACCATCTTCACCAATCAAATCAATAATGGGGGCTTCCCAAAAACCAGCGTAAGTCTGTGTAGGACAGTTAGCACCAATATTACATTCTTGGTCTGAGATATAATCTAGCGTGTACGGAAAGTACTTATCTTTGCTAGGCCATGAGTTGTCGTAAGTGAAGCCTTTAACAGTGAAAGCCTTGAGAGAGTTGTCACCAGCCAATTGCAGTTGGGGAGTCAGGACTCCGATTAAGTTTTCTTCGGGAATGTTGGCAAATTTAGAGATTATTGTACGTTGGCCACCGAACTCTTTTTCTAACAATTCTTCAGTGGCTTCTCTCCAGTAATCTTGGTCATGATAATTACTGTAATACGTAATACGGGGTGTTCATTATAAAACTTCATCTAGTTGGCTGTGAAACGTCAAAAGAAAAGGATGGAGAAACAAAAGTCCATTTACTTTGATTATGTCATCCTTTTCCGTCAAAATTTCACAGCCCTAGATGAAGTTTTATAATGAACATCCCGTATATACATACACTGTTGGCGTAAAGTTGTGAATACTTACGTCACAGAGTGAACACCGATTTCAAATCCGATAGCAGCCAGGTCGTGAACGATCTGATAATTGCTGTATTCGTGGTTAATGTAGAAGGTGGCAGAAATATAATCACCATCAGGATTAATACGTGGCTCAACTAAAGGAGACCATCTCTCGGTGTAAACTTCATCTTTAGCTGCGTCGACGAATGCCAACACTATTAGCTTGAAAACAAAATGTTTTGAAAGCCATGGAACTCAATAAGTTTGTGGCGTTTACCTGAGGGGTCTCATTAATATCCAAAGGTCCTTGGGTACTAGAGCATCGACAGTTATTTTCGATAGTGCATTTTTCCTTGTTACATGGCTCTGCATCTTCTGCATGCGTTTTTTTCAAAATTATTGCCAACACAAGCACAACAACTACTGACAACTTCATCTTGACTAAGGAATGTATAGGCTCTGGCGACGAGAACTACCTACGCACTGATTTTGACTAAGAAAAACCGTTGGTTTTATATCATGAACAAAGAAATAGTTTGATAATCTTCGATCTGTTTACTGGAATTTCCGTAATCTGCAACACAATAGCAACTGATTAGGGGGTTTGAGTGGCCACTTGAGACTATCAAGAGATTACATGCAGAGTTTTGACAAAAAAATATTAATTTAAACCAGCAAGAAACTTGGATTTTTTACTTTTTAGTGCGATGACGACACCTCTTTTAGAAGAATAAGTTAAGATTGTATAAATAAACTTTTGTGGATCAGCTTCTTTTGTTTTTCACTAATGGTAGCAAAATAAAGTTTATCTTAGTTTCAATTTCTGAATTCTATGGAATTTTATTTTATATAATTTTATTTTAATTTTTGACCATTATTTCACATATTTTTAACTCTTTTAGTTTTTTAGAAATCAAGTAAATACCATGGTATGATCAGTCTTTACTTTCTAAATTTATGTTCAATAGTTGTTAAGTACCATATTTAGAAAAGGTTTCTATATTTTTAATGACATTAACAATATTTTAACCTTTAGAAATCACTAAACCTTGATTGGCACGATTTTGGATAATCGGGCATTTAGTGAGTTTAGTGAGACCTATCTATTATTTATCCAACCAGATTATGAAATGGTCAATAAGAGTTTTTGCTTAGTGTGTCGGTGCATTGGCACTATCATATTCCGGAATAAATACCTACTCTTGATTCCATATTGATATTGTGAAATGTTTGAATATCAAAATAGTTTGAAGGATATATCAACAATTACAATTGATTTCTCATATCCGCCGATCAATCTCTATTGAGTTTGAAAGTAAATAATTGAAATAAAGAACAGATTATTGATTATTCACGTTTTTTTATAATAGGCTTTATTTTTATTAAATTAACGATTTCGATGATGATAGGAATGGGAAATTTCCAAATATTTATGTACACTTCAAACCTGTTTCAACAGTTTCGTAATCTCTTACAAAATTTGATCATTTTCGTTTCTAGTGCTCAATTTAAAAAGCTTATCACATAACATGAATGGAAACAACAACCCAATTATTATCCTTCACTCCTATTTTCAGATGGTTCCAAAGGGTACCTACTACAGGTACTTCTCAATGGCAAAACCTCTACCTTGGACTTTTAGGGTGAGTTTTACAAGTTAAAGTAAAACTTCAGATTGAAGATAAAATCCAGATATAACCTACATTGAATTGTTTATCTGTCAGGTAAACAATGCAATGTACATCAAGTCTGGTGTTTTATCTTCATTCTGAAGTTTTACTTGAACGTGTAAAAGTCGCCCTTAAGGTGTTAATGGCAGAAAGCGATTAATATACAAAATCTTCCAAAAGAAGAAAGAGCATTAAACCGAAGTTGTACTCTGATATAAAGAACTGACAAATCGTGTTATCTGCAGAAAAATAAAGATATCAAGTGAATTGGATAGAGAAATATACAACTAACGCGAGAAAGAGATAGACAATTAGGTGAAGTTTGGTAACAAGCAGGTGCAATTCAAATTTAGACTAAAATTCGCTTATTTGTGTTGAACAAGTTTCTAACTTAAAAAAACTCTATAAGCATTTTTTAAATCAGCCGGTTTGAGCACGAGCCGTGGGCGAGTGATACAACGTCACAAGAGAGTGAAAGAGTGCCCCCTCCAAATTTAATTTTTATAAGAACATAGGAAGATGGAAAATTATTGGATTCTATTAGTTGGATCTTAAATTTGGCAAATTTGGCTATTGATAACTTGAGATATTGAAGACCGTAATCACAAACACATTTGTTTTGGTATAATTTACGGAATTTCTTTGTATTTAAATGTAAAATGAACAACATTCTCAAATTTAAAAACGTCATTAACAAAACAATCCTGATTTTGTTTACGGTTTCAATTTTTTTTTGAACTTGTACAAATATTATTTGTTACTTAAAATTATTTCTAATACAAATTTTTTCGTACAATTTGTATCTGCCACCGTTTCATATAAAATGATGAAAGATACGAGAAAACATCGATAGACCAAAAAGTTTTTAAATTGAAGAAAGAGTTCAGATTTTTTTTGTTCAGATTTGTAAATCGTGCTTGTGGATATTATATTTAATGTTGCTATGTCAAAATCTGAGGCACTGAAATAAAACCAGTAAAAAATCTGAAAATTTATTATCTATGTTGGTAACAAAGCATTTCCAGAGAAAACTTTACTACAACTTTCCGCTTAAAATTAATTTTTTTAACTCGTATCATCGTTTAATATTGACTCACCCTGTAGGGTCCACGACTAAAAGCAACATTTTAAACAAGCTCGAAGGAGAAAATACCAGATCAAAAATGATCGTTTTTCAGAATATTTATCAATATCGGTTATTATTTGCTTACAAAATATATAATTAAATAATTTAGTATTAAACATTAAATTAATTTGAGAAATTCTTTGAAATACAACGTGGGAATCTCTAGAATCAAGAAAGTTGGTGTTCAAACATGTGTATGTACTGCATTACTCGTCTTCATTGCCACGTGACGAATTTTGCATGAAAGATGGTCTCAAAACCGAAAATGGTTTGCCTTTAAAGGTAACTTTTGTTCCTTTGCACACACATACAAAATGTACTTATTCTAAATATTTTCTTGCATATAATTTTATCTCTACTTCACTTCACTTTAAATCTGAATCAGTCTACAAGGTACTTTTATATTGCCCTTTGTTTCCAGTAAGTTAACTCAGTGAGGTACCCTCTAAAACTATAGTAAGTCTGCTTCTGTAGGGTTAGACAGGCAACCGGGCTAATGACCATTGACAGGCCAGACAATCTGTTTGGCTGAAGTTCAGCTTATAGTGATCAACACGTCCGAAAAGGGCTAGAGATAAAAAAAAACATTAGCCTTTTTCGGAAACAGAAACTCGGATTGGGTTGCTCACTAACAGCTGATTCTCAACCAATCAGATTGACTGGTCTGTCATCGGTCATCAATCCGGTTGCCTGAAAATCAGCTGGAGAGATCAATCTGAGCCAGGTCTATCATTTTTACAAAATTCCTACTGACGTTTCTAAGCGAAAGCTGAAATTTATCCAGCAACTGACATATTCAGAAGTAACTAATATAAACATCGGCTCTTAGGTGTTAAAACTGATTATCCAATAATCCAAACATGTCGAAGTTTTCCTCGGCGGGCATGGCCGACGCGGGCGACACTTTTCAATTACCAGGAGCCAGAAGAACCGTAGCTTCGACTCCCGGAAAACCGAAAACAATACTCAGGTCGAAATCTTTGGCTCTAAATGTTTATTTTGACGGCAAAAATCTCACTCCCAAGCCGCTGAATCCCGACCTTTATCAGCTGGCCAAGGAACGACAATTGGGCGTGTACGAGGATGTTTCTTCGATGTCTTGGAGAGAGACTAGAGAAAGTACTTCTGCTGCGTCCACTCCTCAATACGAACCTACCAGATCAACACTTAAATTTAGGACAGATCTTGCAGGGGAAACTGTGATTGGAAGTATTTTTCATGGTGGTATGTATTTCGGATTAGCCCTTCTATTATGTAGCTAAGGAAATATCGATTAAACTTTCAAGGGGGCTCTATAGACGTGTTAGAACCTATTGAGTCGGCAGCTCGTGATTTAGTATCTGAAAGAGGGTCTGATACAGAATCTTCGCAGTTTCCCAGCTCTTCTGAAGCCGAGGTTGCCACATCAGCAGGCTCTTTAGCAAGACTGAAAATGAGGCCTCCTGCACACATTAGCTTGGTCTTAAGTGAAACTAACACCTTTTTTATTCTTGATATACCCAGCTGCACCGCACTGAAAGATACTGAACAAGGTGTGCGTTCTTCTTCTTCAGTTATATAGTATTCAATTAACGTTAAACCATTTTCACAAGGGGATGTTGCTGACCAGAAAAACCAGGATTACCTGTACCTGACAGAAGGCAAAGGTAGAAATAGAAAAGTGGTCAATGCAGAGGCACAAACTGTGCAAATACTAAAAAAATCTCGCAATACCGAAGCAGAAGCCATACATACCCATCACACCACCACTTTTGCGTCAAATTGGGAGATGTTTGATACTTATGATGCCACGAGACAAGAAGCTGAAGAGGCCACGTCATCCGAAGCTAGGTGAGATGTTAATAAATAAATCGATCATGTGGCACCAAAAAGTGTCGTTATGAGTGGGAAGCGCCCACTTAAGAATTGGCGTTGTGTTGAGTAGATAACAAAAGTTTTATTTACTAAGCAAACAGCTTAAAAATGTGTACTGTCTCGGAGCTCTGCACTGAACTATTCCAGCTTACTCTGTAACATATTATATTGAACATCACACTTAGCTCTAGAAACCAGATATCTACTACCACAATGATTTGTTTTTTTGTTATGAAACTAGTTATCTAATTGTATGCATATTCCAAATTATTGTACATAAATATAGATGTTGATGGGGTACAGAGGCTCAAACGCAATTTTCGCTTCGCCATCGAGTCAGGAAACTACAGTATATAATGAAACTAATAAAAGGATTAAAGATTAGGATAGATTTAGACGATTTTATAACTTAGGGAAGAAAAGTAGTCATATTGTTCGTTTAGAAAATATGTTACTATCCTTTTAAGGGCGAAACCATTTTGAGGTTCAAGAGTGCTCTTCTCTTAAGTACATGACTTGACGAATTTTGAGCTGTGATTGAACAGCCAATCAAAACAGTCCATTTTTACTATCACCAATCAGCTACCGATGCTAAAGTCAAGTTTTTAAGTCAAGAACCGATCGCCTGGTTACAGTGGTTATCTGTATGTTATCTAACAGATGACGGTATTTAATTTTATGCACAATCTAATTTTTTGTGCACAAATATTGATAGTAAAGCGGGAATTAAATTTCCTTTTCCCTCGGGTCAATGTGAATGGTAGTACTCGCCTCGACTACTAGATTGGGACACCTACATCTAAAGCCAAAAAGTTCCTAGTTTTCCCACTTCCTTAAGTGGGCCACGTATTATACATTTTCAATTTTCATTCTTGCATGGCTACGCGCGCGTGTGTGTGCCCAAACGTGCCAAGTCTGAAGATTCTATGGATTCTTTGGAAGAGGAAAATATATATTAAGGTCTATTGAACAATTGAAGCACCGTTTAAAAACAGTAAAAAATGGTGCTGATGCACCCCGGCCATCTGGCGAAAATAGGAGGATAACAAACATTCATCTGCCCATTATTATGGGATGCATTCCTCCTCCGCCACCACTCTCAACAAGCCCCCACCGTCGCCGCCTCCCCAAAACCCCCTACTTTGTACCTTTCTTCAAGCTACTAATCGATATATGCCCATATAGTATATATCTAGTATAAATTAGATGGATTAATGGAAAGAGGGTCTTTAGTCCCGGGAGGGGGGGGGGGCGAGCTAGACGGTGGCAAAAACATGGCAATAAATAATAATAAAGTTGAGTACCTACCTGTATCATACTTTTATGAGGTACTGAGAATCCTCAAAAAATAAAATAAAAATACATTCTTAGTCTAGGGCGCTAGGGGTCAAACTTAACAGGAACAGTAAATATAAATAATGGTATTTATATTTAATATTCTCTACTAGAATAGTATATACTGCACTCACATTGTGTAATACACAACTGAGTTGGCGGCTTCTCGAGACAGACTTAAAAAGGTTGCAGGGTTTGTCGGTGCCGCCATTGAGGAAAAACATCACCGGTTTGTCCAACTATTGTATTTATATTTGTTATAGTAGTTCAACCGAGCTTCATATAAATTGTCATAGATGGCGCGACCGTTTAGACAAAAGCTTAAACGTGAGCATGTTCAATTTTGGCTCCTCATCCAGTCAAGAAAAAGAAATTAGTGATTGGGCCATATTTGTAAAAATAAACATTTTGTAAGTTTAGGTAATATATGGTGATTAGTAAAGATCCAATTCAACCAGGTAACTTGTGTATAGACAATAAACCAATTGAAAAGAAGTCAAAGTTCACCTATCTCGGCTGCACATTGAACGAAAACTGGGATCATTCACAGGAGATAAAACATAGAATTGAAATAGCGAGAAATACGTTTATACAAATGAAACCGCTTCTGTCATGTCGAGACCTGAGTCTGGCCCTTAAAAAGAGAATGGTCGTGTGTTATGTATACTCCACTCTTCTGTACGGTGTGGAGGCTTGGACGCTGTCAGACGCTATGGAGGGAAGGTTGCTGGCTTTTGAAATGTGGATTTTCAGAAGAATTCTTAGGATCTCTTGGATGGAAAGAATTACCAACGAAGAAGTACTCCGAAGAATTGGATGTGGGCCTGAAATCGTGCTTACTGTGAAATGTAGAAAGTTAGAGTATTTTGGCCATATCATGAGACATAGCAAGTACAGAATTCTCCAAAACATAGTTCAAGGCAAGGTTGATGGCCGACGAGGGCCTGGGAGAAGAAGAATTTCTTGGCTGGCTAACTTGCGAAAATGGTTTGGAGCAACATCTACTGAACTGTTTCGATGCGCAGCCAACAAGATCCGCATAGCTATGATGATAGCCAACGTCCGTAATCGGACAGGGCAATAGAAGAAGAAGAAGTTTAAGGAACAAATCTATCCTTTTAAGGGCAAACCAGTTTTCGAAAGTCATCGTCAAAACCAATTTCCTTAAGACAAAAATAATTTAAGAGAGAGAAGTGCCTTGATTCTTTATAGGTTGTTTTCTTCGGGCTAGAAACATGCCGATATATATCCGGAATATGCCTGGCATCTTAGTTTGGCTAAAAAGTTTATGTTCCTGGAATATACCGTAGGTCTTAGGAAGAGAACATTCAATATGCTTTTAGGTTGCTGTGATAAATTAGAAACTCGAAATATATACGCGGAAGATACTAGGATTATGATTTATAAAATTTTAGTCGCAGATTCCTATCACTTCCTTGATGAGTGAGAGTGGGTGGGTTTAGGAAATCAAAAACTCTTCATTAGCAAAGTGCTATTCTTTAATGAGTCTTTCTCAAGGCTATCCCCTGGTGGGAAAGTTCGTTCTATCATCGACAACAAACTTCTACATATAGGGACTAGCCTTGAGAAAGACTCAATTAGAAGTTAAGAAGTTAAAACCTAGCAGTTGTATTAAAACAAATTTTAGATATTTAAAGTTGCATGACTTACCTATATACAATTAGCAATAAATGAAAATCAGAATTGTAAATACATAATGTGCATTTTAAATGACGTAAAATATTTAAAAGAAAAACTAAGTGCACATTCTGAGCTATTTCGGTGGAATATGAAAATATGAAAAGTTGTTCATATAATAGGGGCAACAGCGGTATATTCCGAATAGTCATATACTTTTCAGGGTTGACCTAGCATATGCCATGTATATGAATATACTTTACTCTCTATGTGGGAATATACGTTTTTTTCTACCACCGACAGCTAGCGAGATTGTAGTCTATTTTTTAGCGGCAAGGGCCGATGGCTTACGTCATCTGCTTTTGAAATAGGCATTTAACTCTAAACTGTACTATCGATTCGATATTTAGTACGCAAACATTGACGCTAACGCCGGTATTATAAATGATTAAACCAGAGATAAGCAATTCTTCGTTCACGATCCAGTCAAGAAACTATTGAATAGAACGGTTAATGCTTGGGGCAGATTTACACAATTTTATAATTTTGTAAGGTTAGAGACCAAATTAGTAAAGTAAAAAGAAATAGAGAGAGAAGCATCTTCAATCTCAATGGTCGTCTTTATGTGTATTTCTCTTGTTTTTTTTCTTTTTATCATGTTTTTTTGGGGGTAACTAAGAGATTTAAGACGATCCTTTCTCCTCCCTCTTGAATTCATGACTTGACAAAGTTTGTGCTCAGCATAAAACTGCAAGCAACCCATCAAAAAAATACTTTTTTCGTATACCACCGACAGCTAACGACGCTAGAGTCATTTCTTTAGGTTAGGGGCTTATGGTTTACATCATCTCTGATGCTTAAGAAATAGGCATTTAATTCTAAATGATACTGTGTATTCTATTTTTAGTTCACAAACATTGATGCTATCCTATAATAAATGGTTGGAGGCGAGAAGAGCAAATTTTCGTTCACCATCCAATCAAGAGAGCACTGGATAAAAGGATAAATGCGTGGGGCATATTCGCAAAATTGTATAAACTTGGGTGGTTAGAAAAGAAAAGAAAAGTCGTATTCTTTGTTTAGAAAATTCAAGAAGGATTTTAAAGGCGAACTAGTGTTTATGCCATCTTCAGAACCAGATCTGTAAATAAAAAAAAGTGAAAGATGTGTTTTCAACCTTATCGTCTTCATGAGTTGGTTTCTTTTGTTTTCTTTCTTTTTGATTTATTTTTTTTTGGACCGATCATGAGATTCACGATGATCCTTGCCCCTCCCTCTTGAATTCCTGACTTGTCAAACTTGGTGCTTTATGCATAAAACTGCAAGCAACGAATCAATTAAATAGGTACATTTTTCCTACCGCCAACAGCTAGCGACGCTGGAGTAATTTTTTTACGTCATGGGTCGATGGCTTACGTCATCTGCTCGACAAATAAGCATTTATCTCTACGCTCTTCTGTGTATTCAATTATTTTGTAAGCAAACATTGATGCTAAAGCAGGTATTATAAATACTCCCGGAGAGGATATAAGTTTTCGTTCGACATCCAGTCAAGAAACTATAGGATAAAAGGGATGATGCTTGGGGCAAATTCACAAAATCTTAATTTTTGAATTAAGTGTCGTGAAGGCGAAGATTCACGATGTTTTGGCGACCGCGATTTTCGCCGCGATGGTCGTAGGCGCGGCGCACGCGTTGGCCTATCGATTTTGCTTGCCAGCTGCGCGTCATCTTCGGGAAGTAGCCCAAACGCGGTATTGATTATTTCAGAACGGGGCGTCCTCTGTGAGTGAGAGTGGAGAGGTATGCCGTGGGTCTGATGGCTTTCTTCGGTGCAGCACATGGACCTACGGCAACTCGTCGCTAGGTGGCCCTAGTAGCATCGAAAGTCGATGGTATTTCGTTGTTAGGGGCATTTTTAACCCTCCAAATGATTCTCCACAGGGGCGCCAAGTTTGATATGGATTTTGTTTAAATTCTTCTACCTCCTGGACAGGTGTTTTTGCCAATTTTCGCAGGATTTCCTGGGCACGTTTTTTTATTGGTTCGTGGTGTTCAGCGATTGGCCGAGAGGCCTTATCAGTGGCAATTTTGGGATCTTAGGTGTTAAGGAAAAGAATTTTAAAGGAGAACGAAAGAAAACGTGTGTGAGGTGGTAGCTGTGTGTAGAATGGGAATTTTGAAGTCCGTAGCAGGATAGTGGGTGTAGTGATCAGGCTTTAGGGATAGCGGAGAAATTGCGATTCTTGATTAGTATAAATATTGGTAATCGTAAAAGGTCTTTCCGTTATTATTTGGGAGAGCGAGCCGTTTGAGGAAAAGAAGAAGACCAAGATTTGAGTTCCTTTGCCTCCAGCTTCGGCTGCTGATGGCCATTTCAATTTTAGTTGGTTCTGCAATTTTTTCCTCAAAAGCCCTGCCGCCACCATTTATGGACCTTTAGTTATTGAGTGGAGTGAAGGTAAGATCGAAGCCTTTTAATAGAGTGCCGTTTATAGCCGCCGTTCAACTACCCCCCAGCGGTCCCCGCAGCTTTCACCAGCCGTTTTTGTTTTTTTTTTTCTTTTATCCTTGTTTGTATGTACCCTTGAGTAATTTTTTTTTCGGGATTAGTAATCTAGATAGGAGTTGTTGCTGGGGCCCTTGAGAATTAATTGAATATACCTTGCGGAAATCTTACTGTATTCTAGTTATATTTATTGTAGATTATTGTTACTGCGAACGGTCACGTTCAGGCCAATTTGTGGCCCAAGGTCGAAGGGTATTTAGTTTTTTTTTTTATTTTGGATTTGGCTTAGGTCAAGATTAAATTTTAACTGACGCAAGGGGGAGAGAGTTTTTGGGTTATTTCAGGTTAGCGTTCGCCTGTGTACCACTGTCGGTGTGGTCGGTTTTTTTTTTTGTGCAAAATAGATCGTTTTATTGTTAAATTTTTTTAAATTGATTAGCCGCTATTGCTGCCATCGTGTTGTGCCTCCGCTGGTTCGGTAATGCGTAGATCTCATTACATTTAACTTCACTTCGTCTCGTTCCGTGGTGCTTCCAATTGAGTATTGAGTGCTGCCGTCCTCCGTTTTACCATTTTATAGTCGCAAATAGCCTTTGCGTTTGCTTGTTACGCGGAACACAGGAACTGATTAAATTTATTAACTTTCTGATATATTTCGCTGCCAAATGACGTCGGATTGTTGTTTCTGATGCGTTTAATATCGGGTTTATTTTCAGTTTTGATATATATATATATATATATTTTTTTTCTCAGGTAATACATACTTTTACTTATTAATTTATCTTTAAGCCCTTCAGGCACGACTGCAACGGTGCTGCGATTCATGAGAAATTGCTCGCCAACCCCCAGGCTAACTGCCGTACAGCATTCGTGTTCACACTCCATACTTGGTCGCCTGCTTATACATTACAGGTTGGTCAACGTGGATTGAACAGACAAGCGCCCATACAACCCTTTATGCCATCATGTTGTATTGATACTGTACTTAATAGTTAATACATCTAATTTCAATTAATTTTTCTTCTTTAGTTACGTTGAACTGTTTTGATTTGGTCAGTTTCTGTGTGAATTAATATTGCGCGCTTGAGCGGGCAGTAATCCGTATTAAGGAGTAGTAGGAAGTCTTACATTTTTTTTCTTTTGCGGCACTGAATTTGGTTGTTCCTCTGAACGGACGAACTTCATCGTTGTCCGTAATCGATTAAACGGTCTGGCATCCCGATCAACTTTATTTATTTACTAGCGTTGCTTCCGAACCGGTGGTGGCAGATTGGTGGTAATAGTCTGAGTGGGCGTGTTGGAGTGGACACGGTCCGCGGGTTTGTAGCGAGGATTCCGTTGTTCGCTGTAGTGGCCACCGGGCTACAGCCGCCTGTCTAATTGTTCCTTGTACTTGTTGACCGCGACAACGAGATGAGCGTCCCGCGGCGTAATCCGCCACGTCAGACAACACGCGAAAATCCCACGAATCCTACAGCGGACACACCGACGCACGGCGACCGTGGGCACAGCCGGTGGAATACCGCCGGGGCGGCCGCTTTGCGCCCGATCGGTCCGCCAAATTGTCCGGAAGTTTGTTCCGACGGGTCGCGACCGATGGGCGGAAGCGACGCGCCGCCGCGACATGGCATCCCTGGCGGGGACATAAATATTTTTGTCCCTTCATATAATGATTTTCCTGATAATGGTGCTTTAGACTCTCTTGCGTCCCACCAGGTCTCGCATCATGCCTCTTCACCGTCGGCCACGCCGGCTTCGCGGCATGGTCAGCCTGGTGGGGACGGAAAAAACTACGCCATGTCTGCGTCTGCGACGTCTTCGGACCGAAGTGTTGACCCCCAGTATTCAGTCCCTCAAATTTCGGGTGTGCCCCGAGAAGCTTCTTCAGGCTGTATTCTTTCTGGCGCTGGTCACAGACTCGATGACGGAGGGATGACCCGTCGGCTGTTACGGTCGTCCTGCCGTATGGGCGGTGGAGGAGGCCAAGACCATTTTGAATGTCAGGCCATGGAGGCCACTAATGGTGCACTTTCAGCCTCACTTTCGAGTTTGCATATTGTGTCTGACCCAGTTTCAAGTACTGGTGGTCATTTGGGACTGTTTGCGAAGTCCACATGTCGTCCTAGCTTGGCGGAGCAACTGAATCTTAACCTAAACATTCTAGACGAGCCTATGGAGCGAGCACTTGATAAACCTCCGGGTGTCGACTTGGGTTGGGACAGCTCGGGTCATCAGTTTGTTCCTTATCCTCGCACCTTGCCGCCGTCGACGAGTCGACGCGAGGACGGGCTACAGTCTGAACCAGCGCCTTGCGCAATAGGCGCAGCGGCGTGGTGCATCGGCCGGGATCCGGCCATTGCGGGCTTTGTTGAATTTTCTTCCGCCGCACCCCGAGCGAATCCAAATTCTAGTGCAACCGCTAATTCAAGCCTGCGTCATGATGACCTTGCTTCCCGCGGAGCTTGTGTGTCGGTGTGTCAGGGTCTGACTTCGGCGACGTGTTACGCCAAGGGATTGGTATGTGCAAGCCCTCAGGTGGAGTTAACATCGGCGAATTACCGTCAAAGCGACGCTGCCGCGTACAACCTGGATAGTCGCGGAGCCATACCGCGTCGCCGGCCTTCTCTTCTTGATCCTTCCGTACCACCACCAGCGTATCAGAGAGTGTCTATGTCTCCACAGCGAGAGCCCCCTAGTTACGTAGCTGGTCAGTACCGTCGGCCGATCTCTACCGATCCTCCCGTTTACCGTGCTCCCGTTGCGCAATCCGCCATCTCAGAGAATTTCTTACCGTTGGCTACAGCCATAACCGCTTTAGCAGAGAAAATACAATGCCTCAAGGGCGCCCCACCTCCGTTTCATGGCGAGTTTTCGGGTGCCGAACACGAGACCCCCCATACGTATATCGACGAATTAACTGGACACTTTGACGAGTACAGTGTTACTAGCGACGTTGGCAAATTGCGTGTGGTAATGGGTAGTTTAAAGGGTCCAGCGCGCGACTGGTTTAGTCCTTCGAGGGCTTACCGTGAGTCGTTCGATGATTTTGTCATACGTTTTTTGAGACAGTTTGACTCGAGAGAGGTTATGAACGGGGTCCGAGCTTCCCTTTATAGTCAAAAACAGCAAACTAATGAACCAGTAGATATATTTTTGCGCCGTAAGTTAGCATTGTATAAACGAGCTTTTAGAAATGGGCAGGATATCCTAATGATAGACATAGTTTTACCACTCATCCGACCGACTCTGCGATCTCACCTGCGTCATTACAATTGTGTGACCATCGATGAGTTCATACAGAAGGCCACCGAAATTGAAAAGGACCTATTCGAAGATGGTAACAATGCCAACCAGTCCAGCAGTGGCCCTAGGGCGAATGATGGACGGAGGCACGACGCGCTAGACCGGAGAAACAATAGAGGCGCAGGCACCAACGATAACCAAAACCACTGTTCGAGAGACGAAGATCGAGCATCCGGGAACCGAAACGGTAATCAGCAAAACGGAAACCATGGAAACAAATGGAGAAACGATACTCGTTACTTCACACGAAATGGCACAAATCACGACGCCCCGAGACGAAACAATAATTACAATCCAAATTGGAATAGAAATGGCAGGGCGACTTCTGAAAATTACGCTCCAGATAACACCCGCTATAACCAAGTACGAGATGAGCAGAACCACTCAAGTAACGAGGATGGTAATGCAAGAGGAAATTATTCACCTCCTGGACACACAGTTAGCAATCTGAGAGACAACAGAGACACGGAAGGTGAGATAAGAAAATTTGACTGCCGCAACGCAGGTCATGTGAGGCAGTCAAGTGGAGCTAAGCCAAAGAAGCCCCAGACCGGCGGAGGAAATAAGCCACAGGACGTGCGACATGTGACAATCGCGCCTCCTACTCCGCTTGAGTTGGAGGAGATTGAACCCCCGAGCTCCCAACGGCAGGACGTAGCTGGATCACTGCTACATTGGGAGCCACGGAGGAATGAATATGACTCAAATTTTGGGAGCCGAACGACTCGCTAATGTCGAGAGAGCGAGCGAGTCGTTCGGTGCGAGAAACCGCTTCTCAACAAGAACAAACCAAAGCCACATATAAATTCACAAATAGACCACAGGACGAAGCTGGTCACTATGCGAAAGAGCACCAAGACTTAACGGTGTTCTGTGCAAATGAAAAAGCCCCTCCTAGACCACGTATAAGAGTTATATGGGAAGGAGTAACCGTGGACGCCCTTCTAGATTCGGGTTCCGACGTAACATTAGTCTCTAAAGATTTGATCGGAAACCTCAGATTGGGAAACGAACGTAAAGAGCTAAGGATGGCGGTCGATGGAGATCGCAGCTATACACTAGGAACGGCCACTCTAAACTTGACAATTGGCAAGTACGTTTATCCTACAGCAACTCATGTAGTGGACGGATTGGGCGTGTCGCTGTTGCTCGGAAGAGACTTTCTGGAGGGGGAAGCCGTCGTGTTGGACTTCGGACGTGCCTGCTCCTATCTTGGAAGGAACAGACGACAGACAGTTTACTGGACGGCGGTGAGACATCGCCAAATTAAGGGAAACATAGTGTTACCTCCCCTACCTGATGCGGCCACTCCTGATTTCGAGGATTTGTTGACGGAGTACGCAGACCTGTTTGAAGAGGGCCTCAACCAACCTACTACGCGCACGACAGAGCACAGAATAGTGCTACGAAGCAGCAAACAAGTAAATAGGCGCTGCTATCCACTATCACCTGAGAAGAGAAAAGTATTATACGAACAGGTCGACGAGATGTTACAAGCCGGCGTGATTCGTCCATCTAACTCCCCTTACTCATCCTCCCCAGTATTGGTAATGAGACCCGGAAAGAAGCCGCGCTTCTGCGTTGATTTCCGCCCTTTAAATGAACTTACCGAGGACGAAGCCGCCAACTTGCCACGCATTACGGATGCAATAAAAATGATGGGAGATGCCAAGCTGTTTACGGTGCTGGACCTGAAATCGGGTTACTGGCAGATACCCCTCGAAGAAGCCTCGAAGCCAATGACAGCCTTCTCCATGCCTGACGGCGCAACGTACGAATTCGAGGTCATGCCGTTCGGACTCAAGAATGCCCCCAGCACGTTTCAAAAGCTGATGGCGGGCGAAGTTCTGGTGGGACTCATCGGGGAATTCGTTCAGGTTTACCTGGACGATATTATTATATTTAGTAAATCTCCGGAACAACATGTGAGACACTTGCGATTGGTCTTTGAAAGGCTGAGGCTACACCAATTGAGGGTTTCGTCTGAGAAGTGTCAGTTAGCAAGAACGGATTTGGACTACCTGGGCTTTCGAATTAATGGGTCAACTATCGAGCCCCAAACAAAGCACTTGGATCAAATAAGGACGCATCCCGTTCCACGAACTAAGAAGCAGCTGCAGAGTTTCCTCGGAATTTGTGGATGGTTGCGCGAACACGTGGCAGACTACTCTAGCCTGACAGCACCACTGACTGACCTGTTAAGGACATCCCGCCAACCATTTAAATGGACTCAGCAAGCCCAAGCAGCATTCGAACTGACGAAGCTTCAGTTGGCTAAATCTAAGCCGCTAGCCCGTCCTAATTTTGACTTACCGTTTGTTCTGCAGACGGACGCTAGCGCAGTGGGAATGTCGGCGGTGTTATATCAAGAAACGGACACCGGGAAACATGTTATCAGCTATGCAAGCGCCAAATTTAAGGAGACAGAGACTCGATATCACGTAAACGAGCAGGAATGCTTGGCATTAGTATGGGCAGTGGGATTATATCGCGGTTTCCTAGAGGACAAGCCTTTTCTAGTCAGGACTGACAGTCGCTCGCTGACCTGGCTCAGTAAGTTTAAAGATACACGTGCCAAACTTACCCGATGGGCCTTACTGCTGCAGGAATTTGCGTTTCGACTGGAGCACGTACCTGGATCACGTAACGAGCTTCCTGACTTCTTGTCCAGGGCACCAGAAGAAGCCGAATACCAGGCCGAACCCGATAATGAGCGACTGTTACCGCCGCTGACGGCTAATGCGTCGGACACCGCACTTATCGGACAGATTACCGCAGACCGGTTATTCACAAACATAGCCGAAGCTCAACGTCGCGTGCGACACATCCGACGAGCCATCCGGACCTTGGAAATCTATCCATTGACGGAGGAAACGGCCCGAACCCCTGCAATGATTAGATTGCATAATGAGTTTGCAACTTATGAAGGACTGCTCTGGAAACGGGCGCCAGGAGGAGATAGACTCGTGGTGCCCCAATTTATGGTCTCACGACTGATCCATTTCTACCACGACCGGGATGAGGCAGCCCATCCCGGAACAGCTGAGACTCTAAGACAGTTAGGGCGACATTATTTTTGGAGTCGCATGCACGTTAAGGTCGCTGAGTATATAAGAAACTGTGTAGTGTGCGCAGCATATAAAACGCAACAACGCCAGCAGCCTGCCCCACAACACGCCAGATCGCCCAAGTGCCCTTTTGAGATGCTATCTATGGATGTGATGGGACCATATCCACGATCCAAGGCGGGAAATGTATTGGTCCTGATCATCGAAGACGTATTTTCCAAGTGGGTGGAAGCTTTTCCAATTGCCGAGCAAACAGGAAAAATCGTACTAGCCATCTTCAAAAACGAAATAGTTTCCCGCTACGGCTTACCACGGAGCCTAATCACAGACCAAGGTACCCCATTTTCGTCAAATGTGTTCCGACGATACTGTGAAGAAAATCGCATAGAGTTACGGTTTTCTGCAACTGGCCACCAAAGGGCCAATCCGGTAGAGCGTCGGGTTCAGGAACTGAAGAAGGTGATTCGGATATTATTGGCAGGAACCCGACGACAGGACTGGGAGGACGTACTCGCACCAGCCCTACAGGTCTTGCGAAGCAGAGGTAACCGTGCCACTGGCGAAACCCCTGCTTCATTAGTGCTTGGATATGAACTTCCAACCCCTGGAGAGTGGCACACCGGCTGGATGCTGGAAGAGCGTAAGAGGGGAGTGGAGTCCAGACGTAGAAGACTAGTACGTGCTAGACGCCGTCAAGAACAATTCCAGCAAACTTACCACAATCCTCAAACCCCGCCGAGAGTGTTTAATCCAGGAGACAGAGTGAATATACGTCACCAAACTCCAGCTGCCTTCGGACCTCGATGGCAGGGCCCAGGCGAAGTAATTTCTCGAGAAGGACAACTCACCTACTCAGTGCTGATAAATGGAAGAAATAGACTCCTCCATGTGGATGATCTTAGACCGGCACCGGCCGGTAATGAAACGCCCGACTTTGATGAGCCGGGATATCGCAGCTCCAGCTCAGAGGAGACAGACCCTGATGAAAGACCCGAGCGGGAGAATCGTCGCATATATGATGTTCCCTCTGAGAGTGATTCTCCTGACGAGGACCAACCTTTAATTGTGGAAGTGCAAGCCGAAGTCCATCAGGAGTCCGAACGGCCATTTGCGGACGTGCCTGCTGGGACTGAAGCGGCTGCCAAACCTGACGATATCGGACAGATAATCATCTCCAACACACGCACGGATGAGTCCCGTGGAGTCGGTCTAATTAGATTTAATCAGGCCGTCCGTCCTCCGCGGGAGGAATTGTCTAAGAGAGGTCCGTCGACGGGGCCAGCCGAAATTGGCAAAGCAACAGTAAAATCGCGTTGCGCCCTGCCCTCGGTACATTATAATTTTGTGTTTAACAATTTTGGAACAGTAGTTTTAGATAACGCGCCCTGCGCGGCGCTTTCAAATGCTTTCTCCTCAATTTCGCCATTTTACCTAGCTTAAAATCGCAATAAAGTTGTGGAGGGAAGCGCCACGTTCGAATTGGAACTGCCGTTGAGTACTTTGTGTTAGCAATTAATTAGTATAATTAGTTTAGGCTGAAACACCAAAAGATGTCACAAAAAAAAAAAAAAAAAAAAAAAAAAAAAAAAAAAAAAAAAAAAAAAAAAAAAAGTGACCAAAGGATTTTTTTTTATTAGCTTTAGGTTTTCTTGCTTTATAATTGTTACCCGTCATTTGAAGTTGGTGTAATTAATGAGTAATATACACAAATGCCAGGCACGGGCGGTATATCGCGTTTCGTTCGCCATTCGCAACATTCCTTCAATGCACAGTTTACTCGCCCTTACCTGGTATTTTTTTAATGTAGCATAAGTAATGGAGACTAAGTGAACTCGGTTATGTTGTGGTCGAATTCCCCTCGCTCGAGTCATATTATGTGTCCGCTGGTGGGCTATTCCGAAGCCTCACCAGAGCTTATTGTATTATTATCGGTATTATAAATTACGAAATCAGGACGCGTTGTTTTTCGATATCGCGTATTTTTTTTTATTTACCTTGGAAATCAGCTCGTGGTCATCAAAATTACTCTTCGGTCATTTTAACCGACCTCTCGTCTACAGGGGGGGGTGTCGTGAAGGCGAAGATTCACGATGTTTTGGCGACCGCGATTTTCGCCGCGATGGTCGTAGGCGCGGCGCACGCGTTGGCCTATCGATTTTGCTTGCCAGCTGCGCGTCATCTTCGGGAAGTAGCCCAAACGCGGTATTGATTATTTCAGAACGGGGCGTCCTCTGTGAGTGAGAGTGGAGAGGTATGCCGTGGGTCTGATGGCTTTCTTCGGTGCAGCACATGGACCTACGGCAACTCGTCGCTAGGTGGCCCTAGTAGCATCGAAAGTCGATGGTATTTCGTTGTTAGGGGCATTTTTAACCCTCCAAATGATTCTCCACAGGGGCGCCAAGTTTGATATGGATTTTGTTTAAATTCTTCTACCTCCTGGACAGGTGTTTTTGCCAATTTTCGCAGGATTTCCTGGGCACGTTTTTTTATTGGTTCGTGGTGTTCAGCGATTGGCCGAGAGGCCTTATCAGTGGCAATTTTGGGATCTTAGGTGTTAAGGAAAAGAATTTTAAAGGAGAACGAAAGAAAACGTGTGTGAGGTGGTAGCTGTGTGTAGAATGGGAATTTTGAAGTCCGTAGCAGGATAGTGGGTGTAGTGATCAGGCTTTAGGGATAGCGGAGAAATTGCGATTCTTGATTAGTATAAATATTGGTAATCGTAAAAGGTCTTTCCGTTATTATTTGGGAGAGCGAGCCGTTTGAGGAAAAGAAGAAGACCAAGATTTGAGTTCCTTTGCCTCCAGCTTCGGCTGCTGATGGCCATTTCAATTTTAGTTGGTTCTGCAATTTTTTCCTCAAAAGCCCTGCCGCCACCATTTATGGACCTTTAGTTATTGAGTGGAGTGAAGGTAAGATCGAAGCCTTTTAATAGAGTGCCGTTTATAGCCGCCGTTCAACTACCCCCCAGCGGTCCCCGCAGCTTTCACCAGCCGTTTTTGTTTTTTTTTTTCTTTTATCCTTGTTTGTATGTACCCTTGAGTAATTTTTTTTTCGGGATTAGTAATCTAGATAGGAGTTGTTGCTGGGGCCCTTGAGAATTAATTGAATATACCTTGCGGAAATCTTACTGTATTCTAGTTATATTTATTGTAGATTATTGTTACTGCGAACGGTCACGTTCAGGCCAATTTGTGGCCCAAGGTCGAAGGGTATTTAGTTTTTTTTTTATTTTGGATTTGGCTTAGGTCAAGATTAAATTTTAACTGACGCAAGGGGGAGAGAGTTTTTGGGTTATTTCAGGTTAGCGTTCGCCTGTGTACCACTGTCGGTGTGGTCGGTTTTTTTTTTTGTGCAAAATAGATCGTTTTATTGTTAAATTTTTTTAAATTGATTAGCCGCTATTGCTGCCATCGTGTTGTGCCTCCGCTGGTTCGGTAATGCGTAGATCTCATTACATTTAACTTCACTTCGTCTCGTTCCGTGGTGCTTCCAATTGAGTATTGAGTGCTGCCGTCCTCCGTTTTACCATTTTATAGTCGCAAATAGCCTTTGCGTTTGCTTGTTACGCGGAACACAGGAACTGATTAAATTTATTAACTTTCTGATATATTTCGCTGCCAAATGACGTCGGATTGTTGTTTCTGATGCGTTTAATATCGGGTTTATTTTCAGTTTTGATATATATATATATATATATATTTTTTTTCTCAGGTAATACATACTTTTACTTATTAATTTATCTTTAAGCCCTTCAGGCACGACTGCAACGGTGCTGCGATTCATGAGAAATTGCTCGCCAACCCCCAGGCTAACTGCCGTACAGCATTCGTGTTCACACTCCATACTTGGTCGCCTGCTTATACATTACAGGTTGGTCAACGTGGATTGAACAGACAAGCGCCCATACAACCCTTTATGCCATCATGTTGTATTGATACTGTACTTAATAGTTAATACATCTAATTTCAATTAATTTTTCTTCTTTAGTTACGTTGAACTGTTTTGATTTGGTCAGTTTCTGTGTGAATTAATATTGCGCGCTTGAGCGGGCAGTAATCCGTATTAAGGAGTAGTAGGAAGTCTTACATTTTTTTTCTTTTGCGGCACTGAATTTGGTTGTTCCTCTGAACGGACGAACTTCATCGTTGTCCGTAATCGATTAAACGGTCTGGCATCCCGATCAACTTTATTTATTTACTAGCGTTGCTTCCGAACCGGTGGTGGCAGATTGGTGGTAATAGTCTGAGTGGGCGTGTTGGAGTGGACACGGTCCGCGGGTTTGTAGCGAGGATTCCGTTGTTCGCTGTAGTGGCCACCGGGCTACAGCCGCCTGTCTAATTGTTCCTTGTACTTGTTGACCGCGACAACGAGATGAGCGTCCCGCGGCGTAATCCGCCACGTCAGACAACACGCGAAAATCCCACGAATCCTACAGCGGACACACCGACGCACGGCGACCGTGGGCACAGCCGGTGGAATACCGCCGGGGCGGCCGCTTTGCGCCCGATCGGTCCGCCAGATTGTCCGGAAGTTTGTTCCGACGATTCGCGACCGATGGGCGGAAGCGACGCGCCGCCGCGACATAAGTTGTAAAATTAGAGAAGAATATAAAGTCGTTTGCTTCGTTTAAGTATGATTTTAAGGGCAAACTAGTTTTTTAGATCATCCTCAGAACCACATTCATAAGTCAAAAAAGAAAAAGGAATAAAGAGTGTTTAAGCTCATGGTCGCCATAAACTTGTATAAATCAAAGAAAAAAAAATGGTAAAGAAGAATCTTCAAACTAATAGTCGTCTTGTCTTATTCATGGGTTGTTTTCTTTTGCTTGTTATTCTTTTTGGTTTATTTTTTCGAGCCGACCATGAGTTTCAAGACGATCCTTATTGCTCCTTGCTCTTGAATTCATGATTTGGCAAACTTGGCGCTAAGCATAAAACTGAAGGCAACCAATCGAGTAATAGTATATTATACAACAACCATTTAACGAGAGTCATTATTCTCGAGATTAACGTTTGAGCCTACGAGCGAAGCGAGTGGCACAAGTTGCCCGAGAGAAAAACGCTTATTAAATGCGAGTAGAATACTATCCTTTATCCACCACCAAGATTCCGGGTTTTCCCCAAATATGGTGAGTTATAGGTGCCACAAAGATAATTCACGATTTTAAAATCAAGGGACTAGTTTCGCTAATCGACGGCGCGACGTTTGATGCGTCAGATAGATAACCGTCTAGTCGCCCGTGCATGTTTATTTCAATGTTATGAAGGTTGACGGCAAATTACTTCATTTTGTGGCCTATTTGAAGTATTTTTATTGAAAAGTACATTTTTTTTTGTGAAAAAGAGACACCGTAACCTACATTTGTCTCAGTACATCTTAACAGAAGGATAATTATTTGAATGAAAGTGGTAACTACCGATTTCACGTAAGGGTTTTTTTGTGTCACGTACGGTTTACTTTTTGAGTTGGGAGTTGCCTGTGACGTGTTTTGTTTCCATGACAACTTATTATTCAATGTTCGTTAATTAATGAACGTTATTCACAAGTGAATAAAGATTAGTACTAGTCTTGTAGTAGAATGTACAGGAATAATGTGATTATTATAGTTTGATCGTGCATAATAGTATATTATCCAACAAGCATATAGTGCAGGCATGGTGACATTTGAGGCCACGAGCGGAGCGAGTGGCGCAATTCATTGTGGCGTAGTACTAACTTTTTTTATTTTCAGGAGTAGCCCCATGAACTTTGTACTACATTCTAGGTGACTTATTGCAACTAACACGACGTTCTAGTATATATACAAGTTTAGAAATCTCAAGAGATATTCTCAAGATATAAAGACCCACAAAGTTTGGAGTGGTTTTGAGCCAACTTTTTCTTTCTAAAATAATTGATTTATCCAATTTTCAGAGCCTGAAATCGTTCTCGAGAGATTTACTGGCTTTGTTATTTTGAAAAGTAGTCCCATGTATTTATACATGCTTTTAACAAACTTTCTCCAACTAAAACGAAGTTTCGGTCCAAGTCTGGAAATCTCAAACCGTTTTCGAATTATTTACTGGCTTTTTCATTTTTTAAATTATTTCCATGATGTTTGGGTGCATTTTTGCTAGCTTTTTCCAACTAAAACGACGTCATAGTCCAACTTTATGAATCTGAAACTGTTTCGAAGTTTAGGAATTTTAAACCATTCTCGAGGTATTTCAATTTGGTTTTTATATATAATATAAAACTTTTGAAATTTGTACTAGTTTTCACCAAATTTTGTCCATCTAAGACGATTGTTTGTTCCAATTTTCAGAGCCTTTATGCCTCATTCACAACGTTCATAAACATAATGTGTACATATGCATACGGTATGCATACAGTAACCTTAAAGGGATCTTAAGTCCTTTTATGTTCACAATGGTGGTTGGTCAAATACGTATGCGTATGCTTGGTTAAACAAACACTTTTGACAGTTTCAATGTTTCATTGTCAAAAAGTCACTAGATTTTACATATCAATAACATAAAGTTCAATTTTAACTTTATGTAAGTGTTACGGTTATTCGTAATCCGTAACAAAAGGAAGACATAATTGTAATATAGGTCGTACATTATAACTATACGTGCGCAGGCAGCCATGATATTTTTCCATTAGATTGGCACTTCTGAATTGTTAGCTCTTGTTTGCCCCCTGCTTCTTTAACCGTCCATAACCACCAAAAAACAAGCCGAGTCCATAACCATAACGAGGTGCGAAATCAAAATCTTCCAATAAAATTGATTTTCGACAACATTCAACCCATCGTCTTCAAAGAATCTGTTTCCCTATGAAATTAGCTTAATATCAGTGTCAAAGGGGCCACCAGCAACCCCTTTTTAAAAATTTGACGTTGTCTAATTTTTTGCTCTTTTCAAGTCTGAGTGTTTCTATATAAATCCTACTAATTTGAAGATCTACCGTAAAGTATTCATTTCTGTTTGGTTACCCGGAAGGAAGAGCTAACTGGGAAGACCTGGAAGGAAGACCTAATAAGCCCGATCACTTCAAAATTATGTACCATCAAGTGTATTGTTCAAATTGTACTGATCAAATCGTTAATGTGTGGCATGAGAAGTAAATACTGTCCAACTGGCAAGAAAATCAGCTTCTAATAATCTAAGTAAACTAGAAAACTGATTCCTCTGACCCAAACTAGGCAAGAGGTCACCAGTAAACACCAGACAACCAGGTACCAGACGCAGCGTCAGCAAGAAAATCAGTCAACCTTCTAATGTGGAGCACAGAACAATATTTGTCAGCAATTTATTGTTTTAATTCATTTAATATTGTTTATGACGTTTGTAATTTTTGTATATCAATAGTTGCTAATTGTTAAATAAAAGTCAGTATTAATCCATCAGTGGTTCTTACTCAACCTTCCAACCTAAACCCTATACAATAATAAACTACCAAATGTCCTGAGCATTCTTCCTAAATTCCATTACAGGAATTTACATTGGTACGTAAACGCGATAATAATATGAGAAACCAGAACGAGTAAATGTTAGGAAATTACAACCAGAATACACTGTTTTACATTAATTTAAATCGTCCTGGCAACCATGGAACCAAAAGTTATAACCTCTTAAGTCATACATATAACCTAAAGTATATGACAATGCCTGTCATAATATACAGGAGGCAAAATGTCAAATATACATGACCTACTGCGCAAGTAAAGTTATAGTGTACGAACTACGGG
This sequence comes from Taphrorychus bicolor, assembly GCA_951812265.1. Classification (NCBI taxonomy): domain Eukaryota; kingdom Metazoa; phylum Arthropoda; class Insecta; order Coleoptera; family Curculionidae; genus Taphrorychus; species Taphrorychus bicolor. The sequence continues at coordinate 44,574,276 of OX638297.1, read as the reverse complement.
GTGTTCATTATAAAATTTCATCTAGTTGGCTGTGAAATGTCAAAAGAAAGGGATGGAAAAACAAAAGTCCATTTATTTTGATTATGTCATCCTTTTCTGTCAAAATTTCATAGCCTGCTAGATGAAATTTTATAGTGAACACCCCGTATATTATTGTGAACAAAATACATTCTTTATTAAAATTGAACTTTTACGTTTACGTTTATGCTTATGTGTTTTTACGTTTATGTTCATTGTGAAAGAAGCATTAAACACTTTTCGAGATATTTCTCTGTTATTTTGAAAAGTAGCTCATGATGTTTCTACTCGCTTTTAGTGTTTTTTCAAATAAAATTATTTGTTTTGGTCAAATTTTAAGATTTTGTGTCAGTGTTTGAATATTTACTGACTTTGTCTTGTTGAAAAATAGTCGCGTGGTAAACCGTTGTTCTCTCCAAATTTATGAATCTTAAACTGATCTCGAGATTACCTGAACTAAAATAAAAAACGTTCACTTCAAATAAGATGTCAAGACGGACAGTTGACAACATATATCACTCTCTGTGTGCATAGAGATAGGCCTGGAGGAATCAAATAAATGCTGCTATTTTCCTAAAATTGTTCTCTGACGTGAGAAGGACAATTTTTTATTCGCCATCCAATCAAGAAACTACTGAAATAAAAATTTAAAAAAATTTGTTAGGGTAAAAAAGCCGTATTTTTAATTCAGGTCTACTATTTCAGTATGTTTTTAAGGAAAATCTAGTTATTTACGATATTTTCAGAAACAAATTCGTAAGTCAGGGAAAAAGAGAGAAAGCGTCTTCAACCTCATGGTCGTCTCCATGAGGGTGATTTTTGTTTTTTTCCTTTGAGTTTGAGAAAAATATTACGTTAAAGTTACGTTTAAAAAGAATGTTGTGTGATTGCCGCGAAAATGAACAAATGCGCGGTGCTAACTACCGTTGAAAATTGCATATTGCAAACACCGTGCGCAAAGTACACATCGCGCACGCTCCCATAGAGAAGCGTGTGCAAAGTCTACTTTGCACCCACTTATGATTGCTTTGCACAGGCCTCGCATATATTTTATAATACGAATGATTATTTATGAAGCAAAATCGCAGTCGTAAAAAAAGTATAGTGTGCAGCACTTGTGACCGCCTACGGCTCGTGTCCAAACCGTCACACTCGTGTGAAAAGTGCAATTTCCGACACTAGTTGCACAATATAACGGTATTAAGTGGCATACTATTATCTACAATATTTATTTTAGAAAATTGTGATTATTTCGACCCAACAACTATCACAAAATCAAACGGTCGACGGTAACTCAAAAGCCTTAACACTCCTCAACTCTCACAACAAAAACTGAAGATACTTCTTTCTATTTTAGTGACGATGACTCTTTGGTGACTGAAGTTTCCTCCGTGGACAGCTACAAGATGGCCCCAGATGAGCGACAGTTGGCAAAGCTGATGAAAAATCCCAGATTTCAGGAGGCTGTTTGTGTTGTTGAACGGTTGTTAGCTAACAATTGTTTCAACGAAGAACAAAAACGCTTTAGGGGTCTTTCAGATCCTGACGATTTCAGAGAAGATATTCAATATAAGTACAGGTTGAAATTGTTGTGGACATTTGCGAACAATTCAACCAAAGGTGGTTTAAAATTAAATTGTTGCATAAAAAACTCTAAGAGACAGTTGTTTTTAGGTCGCTGTGTAACTGCCTTTGAGTGGAACCCGTGCAATCAAGATCTAGTAGGTGTAGGTTATGGCAAGTTTTATTTTGCGGAAAACGCCACCGGCATGGTGTGTATTTGGAATATTAAAAACCCAGTGCAACCAGAAAGAGTATATAATTTTACTAATCCTGTTACCACGTTGAGCTTTTCAACCAAAGTAAATAATATGATATCTTTTATATACTAGTAAGCTAACAAAAAGCACTATATAGGACCCAAACCTTTTGGCTGTAGGTTTCTATAACGGTCACGTGATTGTGATAAACATATCATGTCGAGACATCTATATGGTTGGAGAAAATGTCCCAGGATTTGAGGTCGTCTGGAGCGTAGTCTGGAGAGCGAATTTAGATCCGTCTAATGACACCCAACAAATTTGTGCTACTTTCGATGATGGTCGAGTGGTCTTTTACACTATCGAAAACACTAAGTATATGCAAGTAGGAATTACTTTAGTCACTCCTAAGAACTAAAATGACGGTAGATAAAATTGATTTTAAGGGCCAACAAATGATGAGAGTGGCAAAAGCGGACGGCAAACTTAAGGGCTATAATTCCATGAGGAAATGTTCTAACCTCAACATTCCAGTGTCCCGGTATGCAGGGGCCAGATTTCTACGTTTTCATCCAGAGGATGTAAACATTTATTTGGTGGGTACTAATGAGGGCGTGGTTCACAAATGTTCCACAAATTATCTCAATCAACATGTGGATCTATTCCTCGCTCACGATGGACCCATCAACGAGTTGAAGTACTCAGCTTTCAGCAAGAAAATCTATGCCACCTGCGGTGATGACTGGCATTTACGCATATGGGCCGAAGGTCTTTATTATTGTTATACCACGGGTTTATTAGAAAACGTCATTTGGAACGCTATGATTTTTTGACATAATCAAAGTAAATGGACTTGTTCTTTCATTATTTTCTTTTGACATTTCACAGCCAATTAGATGACGTTTTCAAATGAACAACTCTTATGTTTATTTGTATCTATATGCCAACATGCTTCTCTTAGGAATTTCTGAACCTTTACACGAACTTTGCGTCACGATGAGCTCAGTGCAAGGAATGGATTGGAGTCCAACGCATTCAACAATATTAGCCACAATATACGGAAAAACTATCCTATTGTGGGATTTCCAAAGAAAAGTGTGGAAACCCCAGTCGGAAACCCAGTCGCCCACTGGATCTCGTAACACGGTGGTCAAGTTTATAGAGAGTGGTCGCTGCTTGGTTGTGGGTGATATTGATGGAAATGTGCACGTGTTTGCTCTAGAAGATATGCCGTTTCCAGCATTTTTCCAAGAGAATTTGCTTTTCCACGCTTTGGAGAAAAGTTTGTCGACCAATTTGACTTTGATGGAAAAAGTGAAGAAACTACGACGAAGTACTCTGGGAAACCTTGATATTAACCAATAGTTATGATTTTTTTTTAATTGAAACAAATGCAGATATAATTTTTTTGTAAGTTGAATCATTAAATGATTTTTCCAAGAAGTCTTGCAACTGCTGGTAGCATATTTAAAGGCAGCAGATCAGGTACCAGATTTAAAGTTCCTGTAGAAAAAAAGAGATCTTGATCTGAGAACGTTTTCGGGTGGCTGCTCTAGACCGCTCTGAGAGTATTACTGTCTTCAAATTTTTAGTGAGAAAACAATGGATGGGAATAATGTCAGAGCCCCTAGAGCTGCCACCCGAAAACGTTATCAGATCAGATCCGAAAGTCTGTCATCAGAAAGTGTCGGACGTGGCCGGTCGCGAATCGAACCATTTTACTTAAATACCTTCTATTGTCTCATGTTTCTCACTCAAAGAACGGAGAAATGGTTAGCAAGTTTGTAATATTGGCTGCTTGCCGGTTGTAAATGTCGTTTCAATTTATATCCCCATGACAGTGTTTTAACATAACTTCACACCCACACCTGCTCACATTACGTTAGTCAAGTCCACTTCCATTGTATAGTTCGTTTCAGGTAAGCAAAATTTAGTATTATATTTATCCTAAAAATTGATATTATAAATGTTTTTAAGTTCTACCACCACCTATAATTTTCTATTTTGTTTTGTCTGGCTGAAAAAAAACTATCTAGCTGAAAACTATCTAGCTGAAAAAAACGTATTATTGGTGTTGGTTCTATAAAAAAAATGTCAAAATATTTTATGGAATATCTAGCTCAGCAAATTTATTAACTCATTATGCCACGACAGAATAAGTAACAAAAGGCAAAACTTCCAGACTCTTCTTTCTATAAACGAAAATAAAAATGAAAGAAAATAAATAGAAAGTAATCCAGAGACAATCTGATCGAAAAACTACGGACTGAGTTGCAAAAAAAGTTAAAGGGAGAAAAGTATAAGATGAAATTGAGAAAAATAAGTAGTTAAGACAACACAATATAGGAAAGTAAGTAGAAGGAAAAAGAGTGTAATAATATAAATATAAATACTAAGGAAAAACCAGCACAACAGCATCATATAAAGTAAGCTGAAACAAAGAAAAAAAATAAACTACGTCAAGTAGAAAACAGTAAAAATCATCGCAGGTAAATAAAACAAAAAAAAATCGCAGATATAGAAAAAATTTAGAAAAATAAAGCTAAAGCAGTTTTGTCGTTCTTGTACTCCCTCAAACACTTTTTTCTCCTTTTCACTGACTCATTTATCTCACTATTGATGTATTTTGCATTTTTTTTAGAAAATTTAACTATTTATCTATTGTGATTTTCTTGGAATTTCGAGCCATTTTCTTCTATTCTAATCTCGTTCCTCTCTTTTTCACTCACTCGTTTTGTCCCTTCTATTAATTCCCAAAGAAAATTTTCGAAAAAATGAGTAATAACGACTTTCCTCAAGTGTACCAGAGCGGACTTCCAGTTAGAAAGTGGGACACAAATCTTTCGTATCACAGGTAAGTGCATGTATCATGTTTTCACCGATTACCCGACTTGGCGGCCATTGTTTCATTTCCCTCGCGATGCGCGCCCGCTCTGGTCCATATGCATGTTGGAAGTAAACAAACCTGACAATTTATGATTGACTCACTGAGTCTATCTTGTTTGAAGGTGGATGGTCTGACGTTTGTTGTCTAATTAAAACTCTTGATCATATGGTGAATGCGAAACCGCTAAGCACTTGGCCACTGGTCAAGGTTCTGGTCCACCTATCTCATACCTGCAATTTAATTCCTCCACCCGTACCACCTGCTGCACCTCTCACTTATCTTTCTTCTTTTCTCATAACTGTTAATCTCATAAAAGCCATACTATAGCCATTGTTCTTTTTTTGTCAACCAGTAATCCCATTTCTAATCCCACTACTGGTTATCTTCTGACAGGTAATTCCATTTTTATTGCAATAACTGGTACAAGGTGCACCCTTGATTCATGTCGATTTAAGTACTTCATATTCCGCAAAAGAGTCACTTGTGGGCGGTGGGCCCCAAAATAATAATGTTGGCGAAGGCTAAGTTTGGTTCAGGTTAGGATAATTCACAGAAAATTCATTTTCAGAAAATTAATTTTCTCTGAAAAGCTCAATTTGCTTTTTTTTTTATTTAGCTGTTGTATCAATAGAAATTGAGGCATGTGAAGAAGTTAATTTTCAAGAACAATCAGGTTAGCGAATCTGGCATCTCTTGAGCCTGCTCTTCTTCCTTTAGTTTGGGTTGACGCGACCACGGTAGGTGTCTTTTTTTGGTGACCACCTATACTTTATTCTTTCTTTTCTTCAATTTCTTTTTTTTTCAACTACGGCCGCTTCCTGTGATGCCGGTCTACCGGCTTGAGCAGTATTTTTTCTAGGTCTAAAGCTTGTTCCGGTTTTATTACTCTAGCAACCGGTTTGCGCAGGTGATTAACTTTGGAAAAAAAAATTCTTGCATATCCGCTTCTTCTGGTTTCTCTGGCAGTTGCGCGGACTTTAGTGTAATTTCTTCTTGGTTAATAACCATTTTCTTAATCTAGCGTTTCTTCATTTTCTCATCGCTCATCTTCAAGATAATTGTATTTTCAACTACAGTAACGGTTTCGACAATAACAGACACAATAATCTCGGCCTGTTTATCTTCTGCCTCAAAAATTAAAATTTCTGTGGCTTCTTCTTTATTTTCTTTCCTCTTTTTCAAATTTCATTACATTTCACTTACATTCTTCTATCACTGTAGTAAGCCCCACTTCTTTACGATATTTGTCCACAACCTTGGCTGGAAGTTTTTCTGAAGTCTTCCGGTTTTAGGCTTCTCACCCTCTTTTTTTCAGTATTGTGATTTTTGTGTTTCTTGTTGGTCTCCGTTTTGTTTGTTAATCTTGCGTTTCTTTATCACAGTTTCCTTAGGAATCTTATGTTCGATGGTGATATTTCCACGCGATGTTCTTCAACAGTTCAACTTCTATTTTCGGACGTTTTCAGAATTCTAAAAGTGACATTTTTCCTTTACAGTTATTGTAATCTAAGGTTCTCCATTCTCTCGTTTCGTAGTTCCAATTTTAGTTTTCTTTTATTTGTGGCCATCTTTTCTGGTTATCTTGAGAGCCTTGGTAATTTTCTTTTCAGGATCCCCCTTTTTAATCAACACAGTCTCTTGAAATTGCTCAGACAATTTTTCCACCTTTTACACAGGACTGACTTTAGGTGGTGCTTCTGTTTTTTGTATAGTTACCGTGGTACTTTTTTCTTTGTAGAGGTAATTTATGTACATTTTCCAACCTTTTGTTTTGTAATAAACAGCTTCTTGAAGAGCTTTTTCTTGGCTTCTGCCAGTGCGAAAATAGCAAATTTAATCTAAGGTTTTCTTTATTGTATTGCAGTAAACGCATTTTTTATGGACAAAAACTGAATTAAAAAATGGACACCACCTTTCTTCCATTTGTTTTTCCATGAGACCCCATTAGCAATTTATTAACGAATGGGAAAACGTAAATTTTCGTTTTTTTAGTTTTCAAAAATTGCACAAATTTAATAGCAAATATGCAAGTAGTAAAGGCAATTTCAACTCATAATGACTGTTCAAGTTTTGTCTTGTACATTTGCTTCTTAAAAAATAAAGAATAACAGATTTTCATAAATAAACAACTTCCATCACATCCTCAAAATCAAATGTTTACTGTGCTTCTTCTTCTCACACATTTGTAGCATTCGGCGTGTTCAAGACGTTTTTATGATGTAGCGGTGACTTGTGCAGTTTTTTTTATAAGAAGCCTATATCATCTGCATGATAGACATCTAAAGGATTTTTTTTTGCGGTTTGAGAAATGATTTTTTTAAATTAGCGTAACTTTATGGAAGTTGAAATATTAACTATGTCAAAGCTGTCCAATAATCAAAGTGTTCCAAGTTCCATGTTTAGTGCCATAAATTGTTAAAAACTCGAGCAGGCCTTGGCATCAATATATTTGCAATATCTGCCAACATGTTATATTGTTAATTACAGAGCTAATTAATACAATAATTATTTTATACGACAATTAGTGAGACTTTAATAGGGATATACAACTCTGATCCCAGCCTAATTAATCATTATTAATGTTTTTACTACCAAGGCATTATTGCATATATCGATAACATTTTGATATCGTTCTCATCTCATTTTTTTTGCCAGATGAACTCAAACACTAAGTCCACAAAAACTATGCCTTTACGACAGCTAGCCTGCACTATTTTGCTATTCCTAAGTGTCGGGGCAGAGAGCCCTTATTTTCTAGATCACACTAGACTTAGGCTCTTGGATCCCCCAACAAATATTTCGATTGATGAAAGAATTATTGCTAACCAATATTTTCAGCAACGAGTAGACAACTTTAATCCTACAGATCACAGAGTCTGGAATCAGGTAAGTGTCTTTTTAGGTATTTAATTGGATATTTAAACTCCTATGTTATATATTAGATACCACGATTACATTGCAAGAAAGTATACATAGGCCAAACTGGTAAATACAAGAAATAAGAAACATCAGATTGATCAGGAAAATATTTCTGAACCATGCTATATCGAGGAAAATATGATGATTCTTTTTAGTTTAATAATTAATAATAAAATAAAAACAAATTTTATAGCAGACTAGTTTAGGTTGGCTTTACCTAAAATTTCTCTACAGGTATATAGCATATATGTACATACTTATCTTTTTCCCTTAAGCTGCAGAGAAAAAACATAAACAGGAAACTAATAAAATACGTAAATTACATCATTAACAAACATCATAATATCATTTAATAAAAATATTTGGCTGATAAGTGACGTAATTTACAATAAACACACTCTTCTCATAAAATTATTAAATAACAATACTGTGGCTTAGTGGAAATGACACGTATAAACCATTCACTTATCATTCTCTTGGAAATTTTATTTTGATATTTCTATCGTATCTTCTCAACATGTGAAGAAGGAGATAAGTATAAAAAAAAAGATTCAAGGGTAACGAGATGACAAAAATAAGTGAATGAGGTATAGGACACGAATAAGGACACGAATTGTGGTATTAAAGTGAGGTATTTGGCATTTTTTTTTGTTTATACTCATGTCTATCGAATGGCCATGCCCGATACCAAATTTTTTCACTTCAATAGTAATTTTAGAAAAATTACAAAAAGTTGTAAAACATTTTAAACTTTTCAACAATGTCTGTGGTAAATGTATTAATTTTATCATTCTATAATTTGTAATAAAACCACATGATCAAATATTATGTGGTTTTATTCTTATTTTTATAAATATCTTGAAAACGGTTCGAAATTCTTCCAAGTTGCCAGTTTATTTTCAATACTAAAGAGGGAGAATAAATCTTAGAAAATAAACTATAAGTGGCGTACGATAACCTGAACTAACCTGAAAAAAATCTGTTCCCAAAAAATACATTTCTGTACATTTTGAAAACCAGTTAGTAGGATATGGAGTCACCCATATTATAAATATGAGATTTTTAGTTTAACAACCTCAATCTTGGTAATGAGATGGCAAAAATAAGTGAATGCAGTTGTACCTTAAAATATGTTTTGTCGGTCGCCTATACCATTTGATTTCTTTCGGTGGAAACATAAAAAAATCTCCACTAAGAAAGCTCGACCTTATTTGCTTTTAAACATTGCTTTCAGAGATATCACATTAACGAAGACTTTTATAATGAAAGCGTAAAAAATCACGTGTTTCTTCTCCTGGGAGGAGAATGGGAAGCTACCACCGGCTGGATAAGCTCCGGGGGCTGGAGGGATTCAGCAAGGGAGTACGGTGCTCTAATGTTTTATCTAGAGCATAGATACTACGGTGAAAGCCACCCATTTGAGTATAAAATATAACTAATAAAAAGACAAACATAAAATTGTTCTAATTATATAGGGATTTAAGCACTGAAAATCTTCAATATCTTAACGCCCATCAGGCATTAGAAGATGCGGCCAAATTCATTGAGGGAATGAACCAGAGGTATAACATATCTACCAATGATGCCAAATGGATAGTTTTTGGTGGGTCTTATGCTGGAACCCTGGCCTCGTGGTTAAGGCATAAGTATCCGCATCTAGTGGCTGGTGCAGTTGATTCTAGCGGTCCATTGGAAGCTGTTCTTGATTTCCATCGTATGTCAAACATATTTTAAATCAAGAATTTAAGTAAAAAAAAATATATATATATATTCTAGAATATTATCAAGTTGTTAAAGAGAGCTTGGCAACGCACAGTGAGAGTTGCATCAATAATGTCAATACAGCTTTTGTCGAACTTGAGGGTCTAATTGATGGGGGTCTTAACGCAGAAGTCATCGAACGGCTGGATTCTATGTTTCAAGTACTTATATTTTTTATGACTAGAAAAAAAAATTGATACAAAAACGCATAATTTTAGCTTTGTCAATCTATTGCACTAAGTGAAGGAAACGAAAAAGACATATCAACGCTCTTCAATTCACTAGCTGGCAACAACTTCGCTTACATCGTCCAATATGATGGTCTGCTTACCGTATCGATTAACACGGTTTGCAACGTTATGAATAATGAAACAGTTGGTAAGAGAATTGGGCAACAATTTTCTATTTATTTAGTACTGTCTTCGATGTGTTTATTAGAAAACGTCATCTAGCAGGCTATGAATTTTTGAGAGAAAACGGTGATATATTCAAAGTAAATGGAATGACTTTGGTCCTTCATTCTTTTTCTTTGACATTTCACGACCAACTAGTTGATTTTTCAAATGAATATTCCCTACTGTTAAATTTAAGGTACTCCACTGGAAGGATTGGCAGAGGTGAACAGGTTGGTTTTACAATACTTTGGTTATAGCTGCCTGTCGTATGACTATGAATACATGGTTACGTATTACCAATCTACAGCAATTTCTGCTAGCGCAATGGGTAAGCATATTTTGCTGGAACTTAAAAGGGAAGAACTTCAAGAAAGATTCTTTTAGGTCGCCAATGGTTATACCAAACCTGCACAGAATATGGATTTTATCAAACGTCTTCTCAAGTTGAACCCATCTTTGGCTCAAAGTTTGCCATAGATTATTACACTGACTTATGCGCAGATCTATATGGCAGTGAATTCAATGAAACTCTTATATCTGCTGGTAAGAGATATCGCCTTTAGCGAGCCCGGACTAAACGTTCCTTTGAAGGTATTGAGGATACAAATGTGAGGTATGGTGGTGTCACAGCTCCTGTTAGCAACGTGGTGCACTTTCATGGACGAATCGACCCATGGCATGCTCTTGGAAAACTAGAAACCACCGAAGATGTTGGTGACACAGTTCTCATAGTGGATGGTACTAGCTTTATTTATAATGGGCCCCAATTTTATTTTTGTGCTGCATTTTAGGTGTGTCTCATTGCGCTAGCATGTATTCGATATATGACTCTGATTCTGAGGATTTGGCCGCAGCAAAGAGGGAAATTCACAGATTGACCGGAGTGTGGCTTGGAGTTGTATCAGATAATAGTGCAGGAGGGCATGAAGTTATTGCCAGTGTTTACATGTTGTGTATAGGCCTATCCTTCTACCTTTTCATGTAAAACTAAGTTTTGTTATCAAACGTTATCAAAAAATATTTTTTTTGGTTTACATCTTAGACTATTTCTATTTGCGCCTTGTTTCTTGTGAAAATGAAGAGTCGTGTTCAGTTGTTAATAAGATCAACGATAGAATGATATTAAAGAATGAAATCTCTATCGGTAGATAAATTTAAATTTTAAAGAAGTTCTACTGGGTAAAAGTTTGACAGAACCTTGTCACTGCGGTAGATTCACTATTTTATGTCTTAAAAGTTACTTGATTTGGATTACCCACCAAATCCTGCAGTAATCTAGCTCTTGATGAGGATGGAATTGCTTGAAATTGGAAGGTACGATAAATGTTTTGCATTTTCGGAATTCAACTTTGTTCTTTTCGGGTTTACGTCCACAGATTGAGGCATCGTTCAGTAATATGATAAAGTTCGATCACTCGGCGGTTGACGCCGAACCTTCTGCCCCTGTCCTCTCTATACCCTAGCTCTCTTCTTTGGCCAGCAGTGTAGTATACAGTCAAAGAATAGGAATAATATTATATTCTAATAAGAACAGACAGTGAGACAGAGAAACTGACTTCTAGAGGGAGATGGATTGGGGCTTTTGATTAAAGGGATTTTGGGCCAATTAAGTGTCACGTGTGCAGTGATGCCAGACGTCAGATTTTTTAGCTAGGGTTTCTAAGACCATCTCAGTCTTCTCTTTACTAAAATTTTTTAGGCTTATAATTTCTAAAACAGTTTAAAGGCCTATGAAATTTGCGTCTGACTTGAAAAATAAATAACTAGCTTTACTTGCATACTCATTTATGGCTAAGCATGTAATTCATTAAATGAGACGGTAATATTCAAAAAGATTTATGTTGAATATCTCTGTGATCTAACAACATCGCTTCAATTCGTCCATTCCGATAGCGGCGTCTAGGGCCTCAGCTGGAAAGAGTGAAAGTGAAAGTGAGAATTGCTGGCCAATGGAATTCGTCAACAGAATTTTTTGGCCAATCAAGGTTGTCAAAATTCTCACTTTCACTTTCACTCTTTCCTATAGAATAAACGTCCTGGTCAGCCATCATTGTTGTTTTGGTTATGGCTTGTGGCGTCGTGAGTGTCGATTGTTTTAACTTTCCTTATTTTTGTTGGTGCTTTATACAGTTTTCGCCACCATACAGCCCATCAGTATGCGGCACAGATTTAGAACATTTGGCAATGGCGAGGGGTCACCAGTTTAAAGGGCTGGCGCGTTCAAGGTCATAGAAATCCTTTCTGAAACATCAAAGGAATTTCGCCGGCTGTCCGGTCTTATTAGAGTATATATTATCCCTAGTCTTTGATACAGTGTCGACGCCATAAGTAGGACATCGCCCTGCGATTGTACAAAAAACCAGCATCACTCACGTTTAGCTTTGGAATTCAGACCCACGTACTCCGTCCGAAAACGCCACAGCAAAAAATTGTCGGTATTTTGCAGATATGAAAGGAGTGCTCGAACTGTTTTAATTCCTAAACTGTGATTGAGGTATTCCTGGTTCAGACTCAATTTCATTTAGGCTTTGGCAACTTATTCTCCGAACTATGAGGTTCCTCATTTAGGTCTTCTTCCTTTCAGGTTTTACTGGCTTAAAAAAGTTTAAGGGTTGAAATAATGGCATCTTTGATGGCTGTTGGCTTTTCCCAAGTAGCACGGTTACGTTCTCAAGACGTTTTTTTGAAGTCCTACTACTGACGTAACTGACCAATTTAGGAACTAAGGCTGAAGCCCTGGAGACGTCCCAGCGGAGGCAATATGTCAGAGCACAAAGACGTCTCGAGGCAGACGTCCTTAGGCCCTCCCCACAGACGCCAACGGGACCTCCTAAGAACGATTTGCGAGAATTCTAAGGTCAATGTTGAGATTGTTCGCTAACTATGCGGTAATCTAAAATAAAAAATACATAGATATGTTTTAATTATGTTTATTGCCATGTTGGTTGTTAATATTAACACAAATGTTAATTTTAAATAGATAAACTACTTATAGCACCTACAAAGACCTACATTTGTTGGAGAAAGACAAAACATTCTGCTATGTGGCAGTGATTGAATTCATAAACAATTAATACTACATTATACATTATGTGTTAAATTGGGGACATATAAAATTGAGTTGCCCAACCCTGAGTGTAGGAAGAAAATACCACTGAGTACTCGGGGGTGGAGTGTTTAACTAAAATGTATAGAACTGGACATCGAGTAAGTAACAATAAGACACATACAACACACTCGCACATACAGAGATACACCCGGGTACCACATATTAAACTGTATCATACCGGGTGTCCAGCACAACCCTGGACATAGGAGATTAACATGGAAAATTGGTTTTTATTTTTTTGCGGCTGTATGACTGAATTGATTGAAAATCTTTTAAGAGTAAAGTTGTAGAGCGTATGATCAGCTATCATCCTGTAATTTTTTTCAATAGCCCAGGTTTGGCCGTTTTTTTTTAAAAATGCCTCGAAATGTGCAAAAATTTGAATTTGGCGCGTCACCCCCGCCATGCATGTGCAGTGATGCCAACATATTTTCACTGGATAAACACGTTTACTACTACATGATAGTCCCTGAAAATAAATAAGAAAGGAAAATCGGCTATGACTCTGACATAAGAAATTATTATGTTGGCGACACTGCATATGCATGACGGGGGTGACGCGCCAAATTCAAATTCTTCCACTTTTCGAGGCGTTTTTCCAAAAAGCAGCCAAAACTGAGGCATTGAAAAAAATTACAGGATGATAGCTGACAATAAGCTCTACAACTTTACTCTTAAAAGTTTTTCAATCAAATCAACCGTACAGGCGCAATAAAATAAAAACCGATTTCCCAGGTTAATCTCCTATGTCCAGGGTTCTGCTGGACACCCAATATATCTTCAGGATAATAATTTTTTCATTTATTGAATTTCCATCCAGGCACAAGACATATCCAGGCTTTTTTTAAAAAAAAAAAAACGTGGATGTGCATCATTCAACAAAATAGCTCACATCACTGTGTCAGTCACCTGTGATCATCATTTCATCCAGATTTGACTGGTTGTGACGTAAGCGGTCATTGTTAACAATGTTGACTTGTCGACAATATTTACATGGCTATTTGTTAATATGTTAACAATTGTGTTGTTGACTGGTATTGATCCCTGGACAAAGACCTGAACTACCCAGAGAAATAAAAAAAATAAGTCACAGAAGTAAAAGAGAGCACAGAAAATATGTCACCAAGAATTAAAAGATAATTTCGCAGTTGGATAGCAAACGTGGAAAATCGAATTATGGAAAAATTGGAGGATCTTGTTAAGAAGGAAGTTCTGAAGCAAAAAATAATATTTACTGAAACAAGACAGCAAAGATGAGTACAATTCTGTAGAGAGTTTTAGTTTATAGTTTAATAGCACCACAAGATCCAAATCAGCGTCGATAGTGGTGCAGATTTGATCTTTGTAAGGCCAAGAAAACCGCTTGATTATACCATGACAATCAACCCTGTTACATAAAGGTTTCTCTGTCACACAGACTCAAAGGCAAACTTGCTTTGGCAAGGATTCTCATCAGCAAACATGGTCCTCCTACGATCAGAAACGAAATATTTTGCGATAAGAATTAACCAATAAAAATGTAATAATCAATATCTGCTGCTGGTGGCTAAAAACGTGAAAATTTCTGCCACAGCATACCAAATTATCATTATCACATACCAGAAAATTATCATGTGTGGTCTCAATCTATCCTGGATTCGACGATTGAAATCATGGTAGCATATATTTTGACCAACACAAAGAAGACTGCGGAAAGGAACTATGAATAGCTGAGGAGAGGAACATGATGCCCAGAGAAGAAATATTTTTGTCATGTGTGAGCGCGTGAAAAAACGACTCCGAAATATCTGACTTAGTCAATTTATTAACATACATTAAAAACGATTAAGCTCAGGACATAGTCTTGTGAGACACCGCAAATGATGCTTCCAGCATAAAAAGACTCGTCGCTGGGAACAATTTCAACCCGTACCAGGCATATAACTACGGAACAAATCCAGAATCGTTTCTCCGAAACTATATGCAGCCAACTTTTGCAGCCAATACACGTAACTCGCAATCAAAAGCCTTGGATAGGTCCCAGAACAATGCCGCAGAAGCCATTCGCTTATTTAAGACGTTCCAAGCCTCAGACGGAAGATACCACTAGTACCTAAAGTTCTTTCATGAAGCTCCTCAACATAGAGAGGGAGAAAGAGAGAGAGAGAGAGAGAGAGAGAGAGAGAGAGAGAGAGAGAGAGAGAGAGATCAAGTTAAGATACCAGATAAAAGGCTGAACTCAGCGTTTTTAACATGATCAAATTACCAGGCAGACCTATAGCGGGAAGGTTGATCTGGAAGTAATCTGGTTCTATCGTCTGTAGATCCAAAAACTTAAAAAAGCAGGCAGCTCCATACCGTACAAGAAAATTCTGGGTGGATCTAATGATTGGCTAAGATCCTGGGCTGCGCCTCAGCGAGATATTCGATGGCATTAGTTGTCCGGATAAGGTGACGTGGTGCTCGTATTAGAGAGAAATCTAACCTGAAGAAAACTTAATCCGAATCAAAAACATAAGAGCCTTTCTCAAACGGTTTTGACCAAATAGCCAGCAAGGAATGCAGGTCTAAAGTGAGGTCTCCATTCTAGAGAAGTCAGGCCTTCATAATAAGTGGAACAACCTTAGCCCTTTTTAAAGCTTAGTGGAAATGATGTAGTTAGAAATGATGAGTTAATAGCAACAGAGAGAGCAGCCACAGTAGCATTAATTAAGTCCTCAAAGGTTCTACCCGCATTCTTGACCTATGACAATTTTTTTAAATATTTTTTAAAGCAAGGCATCACCTGTGATAGTTTTCAAGTACTTGGAAAGTGTAAAATTCACTCCGCAGCTTGTTTAATAAGTCAATTTTATTAACCCAAGTAGCGCGAGACGTCCTAGAGACGGCCCATTTTGGTCATTTTACGTCGGCGAGGTCTTTTGACCGTAGCGGACGACGTACGACCTCCCCAGCAAGACGTCTATATGACATCTCTAGGGGGCCTAAAAAAACAAAATAACTAGAAAACTATAATAATAGGTGCTCCTTAAAAAAAAGACTATTTGAATTATAAAATTTATTTAGTTTTAAAACGAAAAATTTATGGATATTTGGAAGTAACATATTAAGTTGACATAATTGCCATCATTAAAAAAAAAATCTTATCTATTGTTTGTCCCGCAAATTCTTCATTGATTTTTTCTTACTATATTATATATTATCACTATCTATTTAAAAATACGACCGTCACCGTGGAAAAATACGACCGTCACCGTGGAAGAACTTTTTCTACGTGAATCATCTTTCTACTACTTTTTGGGTCGCGGCAGTCGCCCGCCAAATGATTCATATGAAAGCGAACGAAAGTCTGCGGAAGCGCCCGAAGAACCAATCGGGATTGGGAAAGATCAAAGAAAGTAGCCACGTTAATGGCGGCGGAGGCGGACTAGAAGACAGACAGCACCGACGGTACCTACTTCGATTAACGAAGATAATAGCGTGATTCGTTGTAGGAAGCCATTTTTATTTTATTCAATTAATATGAGCTTAATGTTAATAAAGTCATAATCAAAAATAAAGTGTCTAATCCATTGAATTAAAAGATACTTTTAATTAAATGATCTAATCTGTGGTCATAATAAAGTTTTTAGTGAAAGCTCCGAAGGAGAAGTAATTAACCCAAAGGTTTGTACCTGCTACTACCTAATATTCTACATTATCTAATGCCTGGGCTGGCCTAAGGGCAAAGTAAATTTTATAAGTACCAATGTTCGTACCAATACTTTTCGTCGCCTTCTTGTTCGTCTCTCCTCAGATTTCTTAAAAGATTCTTTAGCTTTCTCTACGATACCCTTCTCTGGGAAAGTTCTTTTGCCACATCTTCCTGATTAATTGGCTTATCTCCTTCCCCGTCATTGTATAATTGTGGAACAACGTTGTAAGTTTTTCCAACACCTGCAGTTTTTGAATCTTTTTTTTTCCTTTTCCTCACTAATCTTTGTTTTATCTTTTTTACTAAATTTAATCAGGATAGACTTACCCTTATTACCAATAGATGCTGCAATTTCTTCAAACGGCTCCTCGGATTTGTCAAGAAATTCTTCAGTTTTGTCTGCGATACTTTGACGTCTGTGGGAAAGTTCTTTTACCACATTTTCCTGATTAATTGGTTCATCGCCTTCCTCGTCTTTATGTAATTCTGGAACAATGTGGGAAAGTTTTCCAGCATCTTTTTTCAGTTTTAAGCTTGCTTACACAGGGTCACTTTTCTGATGCACAATCAGCCGCTTCTTTGGCTCTTCAGTTTTCTTTGCTTCATCTCCTTCAATAAGCCCATCCACAACAGAGCCTTGTGTTCAATAGATGTTGCAACTTCTTCACATGCTTCTTCGGACTTTCCAATTAGTTCTTAGGCTCTTTTATGATGCGGTGGCTCCTTTGAGCTGACTCCTCTACATCTTCACGTTTAATTTATTTGTTATCTCTCTCCTCTTCGGGCAATGCTGGAACATCTACAATATGCTGGTCTTATTTTCTACTGCAGACTGAAGCTACTTTTGCTCCAAAAAATTTTCTACGCCAAAATCATTCAGTAGAAAAAAAGTCTTATTAACAATCGATGCTAGAACTTCCTCAAACGCTTCCTCAGATTTTTCAAAAAGTTCTACAGCTTTCTCCATAATGCTCTGATGTCTCTCTGATGCTCTGATCTTCGGATTTTATTGATGTCCCGTGTTTCTTTTCTGTGTCAACAAATTTTGAAGTTGCTTCTCTAAAGATGAGTTCCTTTTCACTTACAAACTCATCAACCTTTTTAGAATCCTCAGTTTTATGTAGGAATTCTTTACCAGATCCCTCTAAAATAGATTGAGCCGTATGATAGACGACGTATGCTGTATGACAATAGACGCTACAACTTCTTCCTACTTCTCATATGGTTTTACAACTTTTTCTATACAGGGTGATTTACGTTACACGACACGGAAGATTATGGCTAAACTTTTAAATTTTAAAAAAGTTTTGTATATGGAATGGGTGAGAATCTATTGGAAGTACGTTTTAAAATTATTGTCATTGTATAAAGGTGGTCCCAAAAGTATAAAATTGATTAAAGTTGTATTTTTTTAAATGAGACACCTAGTATATTAATGTATTTTCGGTACCTACGGACAAAAGTAAAGGTAGTTTTATTAAGATTTATGGCATCTAAACCGTACCATTCTTCAGATATTCGTGATTTTGTGAAAATGCAGCATCAAATTAAAAAATTGTTTAAAATCTCAGCACTTGGTTTCTTTTGAACCACCAAGATTGGCTGGTGGGCTAATAGTACATTGGATTTTTTGCGGTGTGTATTAAATATTAACTACTGTGCACCGAATGTCAATAAATGAACACCAAATTATTGCAAACTTCAAACAGTAATAACTCGTTTAATTTAAATTAGACACCCTGTATTTTATAGTATCATTAGATGCAGAATTTAGTTTCCTATCAAAACTATTAAACATTCCTATAGCTTGGTCTTTGCGTTTGAGTGTTTGAGCTGACATAAACGAATTAAGTAATCTACTTTACCTGTTACAATACCTGATCTTGAGAAAGCAAAATTTATTATCATTAGTACTGGGTGTTCACTAGAAAACTTCATTTAGGAGGCTATAAAATTTTGACAGAAAAGGATGGCATAATGAAAGTAAATGGACTTTTGTTTCTCCATACTTTTCCTTTGACATTTCACAACCAACTAGACGAAGTTTTCTAATGAACACCCCGTATTTGTCAGATATTAATTTATAAGTTACAAAATTATGATCATGAAGATTATTTAGCAGTCATCTGAATGTTAAAGTGTCTTTATTTAGCATAAAATATCAAACAAAACAATAAAACATTATATTGCAAGAGTTCTTATAAAATTTAGCATCTCTATTACAAAAAAATTAAGTGCAATAATAGTGGCAATTTGAAATACAATAAATAACAAGTCAACATAAGTGTAAAACAAACAGAAACAAACAGTTATAAAATTTGTTCAAAATGACGACCGTCTGATTCTAAACACAAACGTGTTCTGTTTTTAAATCCTTCACTCACATTGCGTAACATATAGGGAGTTCGTTATGTCAGGGGACCTTGGTGGCCAATGTTGTGCTCCATTCCTTCCAATCCATCCATTTTGGAAACGAACATTTAAGAACTCCCGGACTTCACGATGATAATGAGCAGGTGTCCCATCCATTTGTAGCCACATGGTTGTTCTTATATCTAGAGAAACTTCTTCCAGTAAAATTGGAAGCTGATTTCTCAAAAAATTTAGAAACGACATCCTGTTTAAATGTTTCTCAAAAAATAAGGTCCAATCACATACTGTCCCATTATGCCCCCCCCCCCCATACATTTACTGACCACCTATGTTGGTTGAACTATTAATAACTCTAAATTCATGGGGGTTAAAATCAGAATAATAATTAAAATTGTGTCGGTTAAAAGAACCATCGTTATGATAAGTACACTCATCACTAAATAGAACTGATTCAAAAAAATCTTCTTGTTCCCCAACTTTTTTTAACACCCACATACAAAAGTCCACTCGTTGGCCAAAATCGTTATCGGAGACTTCTTGATGTAGTTGTATCTTATAATCGTGATATTTATGTTTTTGAAGAATCCTTGATACGTTTGATTGGCTAATATTTAAGTTTTGTGCAATTTCTCGTTGTCCGACATGGAGATTTTCAAATACAGAGCCAATAACGGCTAATTCAGTTTCTTGGTTTTCTGTAACTGGTCTCGTTTTGGCAGTCGTTTCATACTGAACACTACCACTTTGCCTAAATTAAGCCAACAGTCTTTCAAAAACGACTCTATTCGATCGAGTTCGGTTAGGAAACCTTTCAGTATAAACCCTTGATGCTAAGAAACAATTTTGCAAGCATTCTCCTACAATGAAGATCATATCGACTCGTTCTTCTGTTGTGTAAACCAGCATTTTGATTAAATAAAAAACTCCCTGTTAACCACCAATTATAACGGTAAAAAAATATTTAACTTTAAATTAATACGTGACAACTAGAAATGACAATAAATTTTGCATTGTCAAAATCAAGTAACACCTGAACAGGTAAATTAGATTACTAGATTCGTTTATGTCAGCGCAAATTCAGAAAAAATCAATTTTTCAAGAAAATGCAACGACCAAGCTATAGGAACGTTTAATAGTTTTTGATAGGAAACTAAATTCTGCATCTAATGATACTATAAAATACAGGGTGTCTAATTGAAATTAAACGAGTTATTACTGTTTTAAGTTTGCAATAATTTAGTGTTCATTTTTTTACATTTGGTACACAGTAGTTAATATTTAATACATACTGCAAAAAATTCAATGTACTAGTAGCCTACCAGCCAATTTCGGTGGTTGAAAAGAAACCAAGTACTGAGATTTTAAACAGGTTAATATATAGTTTAAACAGGTAAATTTGATGCTGCATTTCCACAAAATCACGAATATCTGAAGAACGGTACGGTTTAGATGCCATAAACCTTAATAAAACTACCTCTACTTTTTTCCGTAGATACCGAAAAATACATTAATATACTAGGTGTTTCATTTAAAAAAATAATACTCTAATCAATTTTATACTTTTGGGACCACCTGTATACAATGACAATAATTTTAAAATGTACTTCCGATAGACCCTCATCCATTCCATATACAAAACTTTTTTAAAATCTAAAAGTTTAGCCATAATCATCCGTGTCGAATAACGTGAATCATGCTCTCAATAATGCCTATCTTCAGATTGTTGACATTTTTGACAATTATTGACAAATTGTGCCTTTCCTTCTAACTTGCCTTGGCTCTTGTATAAAAGTAAACAGTCATAACCAATTTAACACCATTGTTCTGATATTTCTACTGGAATCTCACTTATGTGACTATTATTATTGGGAAACTTGACATTTGATTTTTCATCAAAAACACTATTTATTTAATTAAAGCTTTAGAACTAATAAAAGCAGTACATGCATGAGGAGCACTATATACAACATATATCTACTATGAATTACTACAAAATTGGACCCATTTTCTTGTGACGTAACTCCAAGCCACAGACCTACAAGTCGATCGGTTTCCCTTTTAGCATTGTTAAGTTCTTCTACTTCAGTAGAATAGGTGGTGTACATGCTGGCACAATGGGAAACACCTAAAAAAGCAATATACCTTTTTCAACTCTGTTCTGAACTTTTCACACCTACACCCCAGACAGTCGATGATTGCACCCAAACTTACCATCTACTACAAGAACAGTATCCTCAACATCGTCACTAGCTTCTAATTTTCCTAGCACATGCCAGGGATCGAGCGTCCCATGGAAATGTACGACATTGCCAATAGGGGCTTTGCTGCCACCATATCGAACATTAGTGTCTTTTATACCTGTAACACCCCTTACAGATACTAAAAACCTAATTATTAACACTAAAATATACCTGCAGATATAAGAGACTCTTGGAACAGATTTCCAAACACATCAGTGCAAATATCTACGAAATAGGTGGCATTAAATCGGGAGCTAAAAATTGGATCTGCTTGTGTTGAAGTCTGGAAAAAACCGTATTCGGTGCAGGTTTGGTACAACCATTGACGGCCTAAAAATGTATTAGCTACGATGTAACTAGTTTAGTCATGCTATCATCTTACTCATTGAATTGGACCCAAACAGAGTGTTTTGATGAAAAGAAACCAGTTCCTCATATTTGTAGGAAGTGCAATTTTTGCCACTATCTAGCAAGTTTAAGCTATTAACCTTCCCTAATTTTTCCAAAGAGGTACTAGCTGAAACAGAAATATTCTTTAGATGTTTTTCATATAAGATATTAATTTTTTCACCGTCAGTTTCATTTGTCAGAATGTCACAAATAGTATCTATGGTAATTTCGTATCTTCCATTATACTGAACAACGTGGGCGAAGTTGTCGTTCGCAATGACTTCAAATAGAGTGGCTAAGTCTTTCTCATTTCCGTCGCTGAGTTCTAGAGAGTCACACAGCTGAAATATTAACGAAATCACTTTTCGCGCAGAGATTAAAGATTGTCAAAAAGAAAAAGAGAAGACAAAAGTTATATTTGTTTATTTTAGATTACTGTAGAAATTACTGAAATATATAAACAATGATTGCTAAACATAAGCCATGAAAGCTGACAGCAATGGTAGTGGATCCTCTTGATTGTTTGGATTCAGAGCTCCCTCCTTCAAGCCACAATCCAACCAGTCTATCAATTTCCTGTTTAGCGCTGACAAGCTCTTCTGAGTCATAATCCGATACAACATACATACTATCACAGTGAGACGCATCTACATATATATTAAAACATTAGATAAAATGCCATAGTGTAACACTAAAGAAAGTAATTACCATCAACTATTATAACGGAATCTCCTGCATCTTCTGTGGTTTCTAGTTTTCCTAGGGCATGCCAAGGATCAATTTTGCCATGAAAATGAACCACATTGCTAATAGGGGCAGTGACACCACCATACCTAACGTTAGTTGAGTGAATTCCTGCCAAAAAGGAACATTATATGTTTATGTGTAGTTACATGAATACCTAAGGCTACCTTGCAACGTCAGGGTCTCATTAAACTGACTTCCAAACACATCAATGCATAGATCTGTGAAGAAATTAATATTAAATCGAGAACTGAAAACTGGATCCTCTTGGGTGGAAGTTTGGAAGAAACCATATTCAGTGCATGTTTGGTACAACCACTGCCTGCCTAAAAGAACGATAATTATTAAAAAAATGTAAATGTCTTTTAAGTCTAAATCTATTACCCATTGAGCTACTTGACAATGTAGTGTTTTGGTGATAAACTACAAAATCTTCGTATTTATAGGAGAAACAACTGTCCCCAAAATATTCCAGTAACACTCTGTTTACTTCAGCTAGCCTGTAAAGTGGTGTACCTAAGATAAAAATTGTTAACAAAGAAGCTTCAGAGAGGGCACTAAATACCCACCAATTGTCTCGTTTGTCATAATGCCGCAGACGTTATCAATGGAAGCTATAGAATTTCTTGAATTGTATTGAACTGGGTATGCGAAATCGTTGTCGACCATTAGTTCAAAGAGAGACGATAAATCTTGCTCATTGCCCTCACTTAGTTCGATTGAGTCACATAGCTGAAAGTGGTTTACTACTGCACACAAGAAATTGAAATAAGGGAAAATTTCAGCAACAAGCTTTATCTCAGCTAAGAAAGTTTTTCTAAATACTAAAATGAAGACATTTATTTCTGGTGATACCAGAAGTCTAAGTCAACTTTCTGGTTTTTAATTGAAAACAACTTTTTGGTTCCAAATATTCTCCCGTCAGTATAAATCAAGCAATGGAAGCTGAAAAAAACTGAATTTCAAACATTAGAAAAACTGAAAAATAAAAACTCAAAAAAAGTGATTAAAAAAATGCGATAACGATCATCAAATTGAAATAATATATTGTTTAACGAGTGACAAAAATAGCATTTTCTCTCGCAAGAGAACAGTTTACCAACCGAGGCGAAGCCGAGTTTGGTAATGTACTCGACCAAAAACACGAAAAAAAATTATTTTTCTTTCAAACTGAGCAAAGTATGGGAGTACTAGGTCCATTTTCTCAACTTTCAAGTTTGACCTCCTGAATCTTTAGAACGAGAGGGTTCATTGGAGCAAATCCACCTGTCTGTTGTTCTTCATGGTGTTTTCTTTCACCTCTCACTAACCCGTAAGTCCCGTAAGAGCAATATTTTCGGAGATAGATCCCTTTGGTAGTCGATTTTTAAGCATGTTTAGAATCGACATTTCCTCAATTAAAAAAAAAAAAACACTTTTAGAGATCATTTCGTTCGAATTAAGTTTGTTACGTTTTTTGGGGATGACAACCATCCTATTCCGATCAAAAACAGAAAACAAGTTTTAAAGTTTATTTTTTCAAAACGAGTAATACATGTTTCTTCTCAATTTTCAACTTTCACCACCTGTAACTTTAGATCGATAGTGAGTCCAACTATTTTTTTGCTGTCCTCGATGTCCTCTTTTACCTCCCATAAAGTTTCTTAGGCGCAATATTCTTTTGGGAGAGGGACGCCACCTGTGGTCGCTTTTTAGGTGCCTTTAGAATCGAATTTTTCGTCATTTTAAAAAAACTGACTTTTGTTTGGCTTATTTTGTTCGAATTAAGTTTGTTAAGGTTTTGTGGATTGCAGTCGTCCCATTCCGGTCAAAAACAAGGAAAACAAAATTCTGAAGTTTTTTCAAATTAACCAAAGGTATTACAAAGGTCTTTCTTTTCAATTTTCAACTTTAACCGCCAGTAACTTTTGAACGAGTAGACCGATTGGAGCGAGTATAATTCTGAATTTGCTGAAAACAGGGGATCCGGTTATTTATTGAAAGGAAAAAGAAATAAACGGCAAGCAAAGGGAAGAAATTGTTACATGCTAATAATCTTCTCACGATCAATTCAAATTTCAAAAAGCAAATTAAAAAACCAAAGCATAAATGAACTTTACATTGTACATTTCCAAAAAAAGTTGTTACAGAAATATGAGGAAACGGTTTTTATAGTGAAAAAAAAAGTGGACTAAAATATTTATCCCATAACTGAACGAAACGTAACCACAAAGAGATTAAATTGTTTCACTAAAAAATAGTTTTTTCGATACTTACTTGAAATATACTGTTCAATTCCTCATATATTTCCTCATCTTCCAAACATCCACCCACCAATTGATCAAGTTCATCGAAAGCTTCCTTAATATTGCTGACGCAACTTTCGCTGTGAGTAGCGAAGCCTTCCCTTACCACTTGCAGATATTCTGCGAAGAAATGTGTGAGGGCATTGAGCTAAACTCAGAATCGGCTTAACTCACGGTGAAAGTCGAGAACTGCTTCCAATGGGCCACTGGAATCAACGGCGCCTGCGACAAGATGAGGGTACTTGTGTCTTATCCAGGAGGCTAAAGTTCCAGCATAAGAGCCTCCAAATACTATCCATTTGGCTTCTGTGGCGGACAGGTTGTACTTCTCATTCATACCCTGGATAAAATTTGCCGCGTCTTCTAAAGCTTGGTGTGCGTTGAGGAACTGTAGATTCTCTGTACTTAAATCTCTACAAAAAAAAAAGCAGTTCAAGAAGATTGAAAGAGATATATTGTGAAGGCCAAACTCACTCAAATGGCTGACTGGATCCGTAATACCTATGCTCTAAATAGAATAGAAGAGCTCCATATTTTTTGGCACTTTCCACCCATCCTCCACTGGTGAGCCAACCAGTGGTGGCCTCCCATTCGCCTCCCAACATAAGAAATACGTGGTTTTTGGAGCTCTCATTATAGTAGTCCTCATTAATGTGATATCTCTGCAACGGTAAGAATTGAAAATCATCGAAAGAACACGTGCTTAAAAGATATTGATCAATTTCAGTCAGGGAGTGCTTATTTTTATAGAATTGTTTGTTTGAATAAGAATTATTGAAATTTTATGATTTGCCGGGCCGTAAATTTTTTAAATTTATTAGCTTATTGTAAACTAGTAATATTACAGCAGATGTTTCCACTAGGTCATGCGAGATGATTGTGAAGTGATTCAAAAACCAATTTTCTGCCGACATTGTCACTTCATAGAGACAAATGGCCGAGATTTCGTACTTATATTGTCTGGGGGCGACGTTTAGCAGAGTACCAAACTCATTTCTCTATCAGGCAGAGGAACTATAGACCTGCTTCGCTCTTATTAGAGCTCATCAGTATGGCATACCTCAAACCTGACAGAAAAATAAGTTTGAAAGGATAAATAGATCCAATTGCCTTTCAAACTCATTTTTCTGTCAGGTTCGAGGTATACCATACTGATGAGCTCTAATAAGAGCGAAATGGGTGTATGGTTCCTCTGCCTGATAGAGAAATGAGTTTGATACTCTGCTA
This sequence comes from Taphrorychus bicolor, assembly GCA_951812265.1. NCBI lineage: Eukaryota > Metazoa > Arthropoda > Insecta > Coleoptera > Curculionidae > Taphrorychus > Taphrorychus bicolor. Next base: position 44,548,495 of record OX638297.1, on the reverse strand, counting down.
AACGTCGCTCCCAGGTCGAAATAGGTAGCCATAGGCACGAAATCTCGGCCGCTTGTCTGTGGGAAGTGATAATGTCGACAGAAAACTGGTTTTTGGATCACTTCACAATTATTGATAATGTTTCATTTGGGAGGTAACCAATGATATTTCATTAACATGACGATATAAGAACTTGAGAAAAAAAAAGTAATTTTTTAAAGGAGAGGCTTCAACAAGGTAAAAGGGACTAAGAAAATTGACAAACTAAAAGGGCTGAATACAATAACTAAGCTCAATAGCCATAAAAGGACAACAGCTCATTACAATTTGACAGTGAGAATAAAAACCCAAACAAACAATTGAGTTTTTTTTTTGGAAAGCAAGCAGAGAATTGCAAGGATTGCAAATACTGAATTCTGCGGACTTGTTGAAATATAAAATTAAGATTCGATTTAACTGTAAAACTCCAAACTGCCTTTGCCTAAAAACATCACAGACCAGGACTGGCCATATAATTTTTAATGTTGCTAGTTACTAGTTAGTAAAGCAAAGAAATCTTGGTGCAAGGAAAGGTGGTAAATAAAAAAATTTACGTGACTAGGGCTAATCACAAAATAATATCAGAGTGTTGTTTGGGTTGTTTTTCGAAAAATCTTAAATTAGTATTACCCATTCAATTATTTTTGTCATCTAGTTACCTTTGAAACCCTCATTTTTTTGATACCCATCTCCTTTTAACACATGTTGAGAAGATACCATAAAAATGTCAAATCTGCAACGCCTACTTGACGACCATAATAAGTGAATGGCTTATATCTAGCTGTGTAATATAGATACTTTAGTCGATATGCTGAACATTCTTACTTGTGGCCAGAAGATACTGTCAGGATAAAAATTGGCTTAACGTGGAGGCGTTTCCAAAAATATGAGCTTCACTTGTCCATAGCGAAAGAAGATCATAAAGGTCAATCACCTTTTTCGTTTAAATTGGAGCCTAACTTTCAGACTTTCTTTTTCTCCACTGTAAAGGTTCTTCACGTAACATATTGTTGCAGTAAGGAACACCAGACTAAGATGTACATCGAGGAGAATATAACTCCCAAAAGTTTTGTCCAAGGAATGTACCATTATCTTTACAGAATCAAGTCTCTGATAAACTTAAAAGATCGGCCGAAAAAGAATGAAAAGATTGAAAATCGGAGACGCGATATCATCCAGGTCTTCCTGTACAGATGTTCAGGAATATCTGATATGAAATCTTGTGATTAGTCTCACCAACAAGCAAGACAAAATGACAGTTATACGTACATCTACTCTGGCTGGGTTGCCTCAGAACATTGGTCTTCCCTTACTAAGTTGTGGAGACTAGTGGCCTCTTCTTGCATCAAAATTCCGGAGGAAATACCGAGATAGAATTTAATAGAATATTGAGATTTTCATCCACGCCAGTATTCATATTGTTGTTTCGATGCATAAGTCTTTCATGCTGCAGAAATTATGGGAGTTTCCGTATTTTCGACATTTGGTATTCTTTTGTGGATTGCGGAGCTACCGCTTATACTTGGTGGTCTCCTCATTGACTGAGGTAAATGATGAGCCACATTTAAACTTAGGGTTTGTTAGTAACGCATCGTAGGGAGATCAAAGCAGGAGAACTGGGGGGTACGTTAAATGATACTAGATTACTTTTTTGGCGTATCGGTGGACATAAAATGAGGAGACATCGTTTTTTTGACTCTGTGCAAGTGGACTTTTAGGAGATATTAGAGGTTCGGAGGTGGACGGCTGGTGTGGTCGCTGACACCAAATATTTGGTGTTATTACATGTGCCGTACTGCCCTGGTGCTTATGCTGCTGTTCACTCACTTGTCTATCTAAATTCCTTTGCCGAATCACAAAAGTTGTCTGCAATATTGTGACCAACTGAAACATGGATTATCTGGTGGTGTCTTATCCGAGTCTAATGAAGGAATGCCAGAGGCATATCTAGAGATGTATGCTGATTCACGAGCCGAGGGATTGTTGGAGGCAGTACATAAAGAATATATGAACCAGCTTGGACGTCATAATTTGTAACGTTTATTGTGCATGAAGGGGGCCTGTTGGTGTTGGCCATTTGACGTCCAAGCTGGTAGTAAATTATTTCGGGCGCCACCCCCTATGGGTTTTACGTGGTAGAGGGTCCACAGGAATGCCTATCGGGGAGCTTTTAAACAGTGGGAAAAGTTGTCCAGGCGTTCTGTCTTTAGTTGGGATTTAAGAGAAAGATACGCAGTAGAGTATCAATACGGTAAAACTCTATTGTCAAGGTGCAATGTCAACAAGGTTACAAAAGTTTATCAGTTTAGGGCTTTTTGGATTATAGCGAGAGGCACTCTAACGGTCGGTGATTTAAAGGAAAATATACGGTTCTGAATACGGCTTTCGTTGGATGGGAACGGGTACGGGAATTTAACTAAATCGGTAAGTTGATTAGATACATATACATTTCATCGCCACAAGAAATGAAATATGTGAGGGGCCCAACTAACGCTAAGCCGTGTGTGTATGCGTATGAACGGGGCCCAACAATCGCTCTGGCCTGTTTGTGTGATATGGTGTGTGTGTGTGTGTGTGTGTAAATGGGCTTACAAGGATCGGGGATTCGGTCTGTTTCTATACGGTTCTACTTCTAGGATTGGCGATGTTTACTGTCCAACGGCTGGCGATCGAATCTTCCAAATTTTGCTCCTCAGCTCTTTTATATGGAAACAACAATGAAAACAAAATATCCAAGGACTGTTTCTACCTAAAGATTGCCAGTCGTTTACCAGAATTTCAAGGAAAAACAACATTTCAAACAAATTGAAAAGCTGGCAAACATGCCATAACTTAACCAACATCTGTTAACCCTTCGGTTAACCTTAACAAATTAAACTTGACTTTTGTAACTGCGTTTCCATTTCGCAAGAAATTGGAGTAACTTCGTTACAAACTCCGAGAAGAAATTCTCCGTGAAACAGGGTACCTTCCGCACACCCCGATACCAAGCTTGGTCCGTTATGTTTTGGTTTTTCTTTGGTATGGAAGGAAACGTAGAATCTTTGTAGCCGAAGTGAGCTAATAAATAATGGAAAATTTGTTTCGACAGATAGTGTCAGAGAGCACGTCCATAGCACGTCAGATAGGCTATGGCTTGCATATTGTAACAAAGTATATTATCGTTAACGGAAGGATTCAAATACTGGTAACGTTCAACTCATCTTAATACAACACTTCCTTCTATGAACGTTCTGCTTTGTGGCCGGAAAATGCTGACCAGTGTAATAAAAAATGGTATGGCAAAGAAAAGTGTTCCTTCTAGGACTAAACGGGAGGTAAAATCTAAGCAGTGGCTTACGAATGGTTTTTCTAAAACACATAAATCGCCACATATGTTGGCACTGACGAAATAATTTAGATACATATCTGTCAATACCTACAACCAATAAACAGAAAGTACTGCAGTGTAAAAAATTTGAAAATTTAGTATTCTGTTTTTGGGAGCGTTGAAATAGGGGCCACTTTAAACTCTAGTGCCAATTTTTGGAATGATTCAGATGTGCTTAGTTTTCCCACTGAATTATCTGTTAAATATCAGATTGATAAGAATTAATAAGATGTCGAAAAACGAAACAAAACTTAGCTATAATGAATTTTGCAGATTTATTATAGCTAATTATAAATAACAATAAAAAGTGATCGGCAGATTCCAGTTCTAACTTCTGATCAATAAGGAAATATTTTTGGTCCTGATTAAACCTATTTTAAAATTAGAAAGCAACTTCTCAGTTTCTTGTAACTGTGATTCCTGTAACTGACTGAGACATACACACAAATCCATTAAGCAATTTTTCCTAATTGCCATAATTCATTTGGGTCTCTCAGTACTGCCCAAGTTTTTCCGATGGCATGAGATGATGAAGTGTAGATGACCTTAACTGCACTCAGTAACATGGTAGAGTATTGTATTTGGCAAAAAGCTTTTTGTGAAAGGAACCTTTGTTTGGAACATAAAGGTAATCAAAACCAAAATCAACATGACTTTAAGAGACCCTTTGTAATCCAAAACTTGCCTCCCTAACAGTATTTTAATATAGATTTTTACTCTTGAAGAAAAGAAAAGTAATGATGGGTTCATCTAAGGGAATTTTGTAGATCGTAGTTTCTGAGAAGAGGTTAAGTTTTCTTGTTGAGTAGTGTAGTGGCATTGTAAGACAGACTTATGACAAAAATAGATAAAATCATTGTTAAAATATAGATATTTAAACTTGAGTTGCAAATTTTATATTTATATGGATGTATGTAATAATTCATTACCTGGATAGATATCTTATCATTTTATCATTACGTCTAATGAAAATCATGCTCATTTGTTCTTAATAATCTTGTGTCGGCAGTTTAATCCTCATTTAATCTCAGTTTTGTAATTACCCTCGACATTATTTACTTTAAACAAAAATGTGATCAAAACCAATTTGAACAAAAGATACTAATTCTGTAAAATATTTTACAGATCTATAAAATGACTAGCTGGAAGTTTCTACGATTATTATGATTTACTACTATAAAGACATGGCGTTGTTATTAAGAATTCATCTTAAGTAGTTATAACTACTTTTAGTTCTTATGTCTTTTACCCTAAAATGAAAAACATCTTTTAAGTAATATGTATTTTGAAATGCATATGATTCAATATATTTTTGATTGCAAAGCATTCTAAGTTTTGTTTTTGTAAAAACGCCGAAACACAAGCAAACTAATTTATGGTACAAGTGGCAATACTGGTTTTAAATTAATATGAACAAAAGGCAATTTTATAGAGGAAACTTTCCAATTTGCTTGCCCACTTCTATAGCTTTTGTGAGTCAGTTTTTTTTCTTACCTGATTCCATACCCTTGTATCTATTGGATTAAAGTTATCAATCTTCTGTTCGAAGTACTGATCTTCGATAATCTTTATGCCGACGTTTCCATCCGTAGGAGGATCTAAAAGTCGAAGTCTTCTGCTGAAGTCAAAGCTGTGTGAGTTTGCAATATCAGCAACACTGCACACTATCATCAGCAATGGAATATAAAACCAAGCCATTTCTCTTTCTGGAGTCTTGCCTGTCAACTGACAACAATTAATTTCTAAGCCGCATTTAAAGTAAATCAATTTTTCTGACAAAGCTATAAAACTAGATAAAATTTATCTCAGAAGTGTAATTTGAAGACACAAATATAATAATTTACTGGTGTTATTTTGTAATGAGGTGAGAAGTGAGAGGTACGGATTATAGTACTAATTCACATCTACGATTAGAGTTGCATAAATGTGATAAGAAGCTGAATAAACTGATTTACTATTGGAGAGTGACTTAGCCAACTCTTTAACTTTTCTTTTTAAACACCCCCTACTATATACCATAATTAGTTTGCTTGGGCCCTGTATACCTCAGAATATGGCAAAAAGTTAATGGATGGAATCATAATACGAAACTAATTAGACTTAAAGAGACATATTTTTATCATACAGAGGAGGTCAACTAGTGTAGTACACCACTGTTTCATTTTCAATGAAAAAACACTGCCACTCTTGTATTTGTTCATAAAATAAGTGATAGAAGTTGCTTATAAAATGAAAAATCCACTATAATATTCTATTTAAAAAAAAATATGTAAGATTGGGATATGTCTTTTATTCGGACACTCTGTTAAAAAGCGTCTTTTGAGTTTACATTGATGCGGTTAGCATATCACTTTTGAATATAGTATACAACAGAATTTCACTCTTACAGGTGCCAGCAGATAAACCAAAATTCCCTCTTTACACTACTTTTTATAGTAGGTGGATTAGCGGGATGGGGACTACTTTTTATGTGTCATCCTTACTAATCAAGGTAGAGAGTTAGTGACACATTGAACATCCCTAATATGGCATAAAACCACCTTGAAAATTGAAGGCGAGTTGAAGGTCAAAATTACCTACAAGAGGGGCTATGGAGGCACCAAATACCACCAATTTTGCAAGATTTTGGGCATTTAATGAAGGATAAGTGCATGTTACGTGAACTGAAAGGATTTAATTCCGTAAAAGTGACGCCGTAAAACTGTTCAGCGCCCGTGTAAATACGATTTTGGACTGAACCTGGCATCTTTCTGCAAATATTTGTGTTTGTTTAAGCAATTGGGATTAAAAACTGTTGTTATTGTCTACTGTTTTCTCAAGGCAACCCTATAAAAAATGATGTATTGAGATGGATTGAAAATTAATTAGTTTGTATCCAAGCGTATCCTATTCCCGACGTTATTTTTCAAGCGTATTAAAATCTGTATACGTATTAATCTAAGAAAATGCTTTAGTCCAACTGAATGCGTTTGTATATCGGATTCCTATCCCAATTGTCGATTTTGAATCCCATTTAATGCTTGTCTAAAGATAAGCTAATCTGAATAAATTTTTATACCAGCCATCAGTTTAAAGTTCTAATGCAATTTTATACATTTTGATTCCTACAATTTTCATTATATTTTTATAAAGATATTGGTATTTTTTCCTATCCGTTTTTTGTGATGTCTTATTTTCTTTATCCCTTTTGTATCCATATTAAGTAATCGCAATAATATCTTTTGTATCCCATTTAATCCGTTTTTGAATATAATACATATTCTTTATATGTCTTAATCCAAAAAAAATTTTTAGTCTAACTGAATCCGTTCGTATATCGGAACAGGTACCAGGCTGCTTCCCCTTTGTATCCGAATTGTCCATCTTGAATCCTATTTAATGTTTGTCGAAAGATAAGCTAATCTTAAGACATTTTTATACCAGCCAATCAGTTTATGTATTAGAAGCTAAAAGTTACTTTTTGCTCTTAATAGAGAAATAACTATTTCCATACATTTGATGTGTCGTAAGTTTTTATGGGTTACTTTTATTGCAGGTTGAACGCACAGACACCTGCTCTATGATAACATAACATAAATAAACATGATTTAACTAATGTTTAATAAACATTAGAAAAAATAATGTCAAGCTTTTTTTACTCTGGTCAAAATGATAAAACAAAGAAATGGAAATTGGTAGGTATTTAACGATTGACCAATCCATATTCCAGACATGTGCCAAGTGCCTAAATATATATATATTTGAATTTCTATAAACTTTCTATGTTCATTGTGAAACTTTATCTAGCAGGCTATGAAATTTTGACAGAAAAAGATGACATAATTAAAGTAAATGGACTTTTGTTATCCATCCTTTTCTTTTGATATTTCACAGCCAACTAGATGAAATTTTATAATGAACATGGGTTATATACCAGTTATGTACCTAAAATCATATTGAATGATGAAAAGCCCATTTTTGTAAAGGAACAGGGATAATAATTTTACACACTTTTACCCAATAAATGAGATTTGCAACTAATCGCTTTCAAAATGTGTTATTGAATCATCGGTTTTGGAACATACGATGATTTTTCTATTTACTTCTATCCATAAATTGTTTACTTAATATACGTATACACTTTTCTTCACTACTAGCTTTAATAAACACCGTTATTAGGCCTGGCTGAATGACTAAAGTAGCAAAACTAGTAGTGGAAAAAAGTGTATATACAGGGTGTTACGTAAGACAGGTTAGACACCCTGTATCTTGAAAACCAGACTCACTAGGGCAAAAGTTTATATGAAATTTTCTGTTTGAATTTAGATTAGGAATGCGCTCTGAAATTTACGGCATCCCATTAAATAACATCCTCTAAATAAAAGACATACAATTTATTGATAGAAATGGATAGAAAAAATATAGGCGTTTCTTTCTAAAACTGACGATTCAATAAAACATTTTAAAAGTGATTAGTTTGCAAATCTCATCTATTGTAAAGAAGGGTGTAAAAGTATGATTCCTGTTCCTTTACAAAAGTGAGCTTTCCAAACACCTATATACATGACGTACTAAGGATTTTAAAACTCATACATACTGTTGCGAACTCAGGCTTCAATAATTCCAGTGTAACAATTTAACACGGAAACACTATTTATTTATTTCACTAATACACACAGGTACAATTCGACTAGTAAATAACTCACGACTTAACACTTTATAGCTTTCTATTATCGTTTCGTACTTTAGCTTACTTATAGCTCGCTTAAAATATACCGCGCGCGCTATGCGCCTTTTATACACAATCCTAAAATTACAGAAAAACCTAGAACGTTCTTGATAAGAATTCTTGAATAATCTCACATAAAAAAAAGGCTGTAAACAACTGCCTTCTAGATAAACAGAGCAATAAATCACTCGTGTCAGCCATGACGCAGCGCGGATAGGTCGCGAAGCTCCACCAACCACACGCGTTGCCCCGCCTCCGATGCGGCGTCGCTGCGAATCGCAACAATACTATTTATGAATACAAATGTATAAAGAATTTTGTTTCTTTTTAAAACCGACGATAAAAAAAAACGTATAAATATGTATTCAAAGCGATCACTGCCAAATCCCAATTATTGGATAAAAGTGTATCAAAATTATTATACCCGTTTCTTTACAAAACGGTGGTTTCAAAAAGCGTATACCTAACGTATTGAGGATCTTAAAACTTATACAAACAATTTATATATAAGTGGATAGAGTATTGTGTAGGATAAAACTGGATAAAAATGATTATTTTTATCCATTTCTTTATGAAAAAAGGGGTTTAAAAAAATTTATACCTAACGTATTAGGGATCTTAAAACTTACACGGACAATTTGTGGATATAAGTGGATAGAGAATTCTATAGGATAGAACTGGATATAATAATTATTTCTATCTATTTCTTTACGAAAGGGGGGTTTCAAAAAAGGTATACCCAACGTATTGAGGATCTTAAAACTTATACATACAATTTTTGGATATAAATGTATAGAGAATTATAAAGGATAAAATTGGATTCAATAATAATTTCTATGAATTTCTTTACGAAAAGGGGGTTTCAAAAAACGTATACAAAAAGGATAATTTTTTTTTGTCCTTTTCTATCCGTGAGTTTTTATAGGGAATATTTTTGGACTTTTGTATCTCTGGCTGCAGTGATTGAGTGCATTTGTGAGTTTTGTGTTGCTTGCCAAAGTTTAAGTTTGAGCAAAAAGGACTTGAGACTAAGTAAATTAATTATTTGACTCGTACTGATAATTTCGCCGGGTTACCTGTCATTCAGTTATCAAGGAATCTACAAATACGTACAATTTACGGTCACAACGTCGTGTCGTTGAAAATTCTAAATAACGAAGCAAAAGTCAATAATATGTCCGTATAACATTGACTGATGAACAGTTTAATCATTATTGAAAAGACTTTCAACAAATAATCAGCCACAGGTTGCTATAACCATTCCAATTTTGAATGGAAATTTCGTGAATTGTGCTTCTCGTTTTGGTGGCGCGAAAAGTTCGGATGTTAGTGCTTTTATAGACTCCGTGCAAATTTATAAAGACTGTGCTCAGGTATCGGATGATAATGCTTTTACAGGACTTCCGATGCTATTAGACGGGTTCGCGGCTACACGGTTTCAAGGTGTTAAAGCTACCTTAAATACATGGAAGGAGGCTGTTGATTTGTTGCAAATTACTTTCGGTCCTAAAAAGCCTCCGTATCGTGTGTATCGCGAGTTGTTTGCTACCGAACAAGATATTAAAACCCCCTACTGATGTTTTCGTTTGTAAAGTTCGGTCTATTCTTGCACAACTTCCACCACAAACACTCTCTGAAGAAGTGCAGATGAACATGGTTTATGGACTACTTAATCGACGAATTCGTGAGAAACTCCCGCGTGATAAAGTGAATAGCTTTAATGAACTATTAACACAAGCAAGACTTATTGAAGAGACTTTTGAACATAATATATCAAAAGTTTTCGACAACAAATTTCAAAATTCTGAAAGTTCTACTGATAAACGTGCGCGTTGACAATACTGTCATAATTTGGGTCACTTAAAAGACAGTTGTCGTAAATTACAAAGCAAACTCCAAGCAAGTAACACTTCTCCACGTGATAATGGACAGAATAGACAGTGTTTTAAATTTATCGCAAGTTCGTTCTGAGAGCACTGTAAAGTGTTATGGGTGTGGGAAACCGGGATACATTCGGACAAATTGCCCTACATGCTGCAACATAGGAGCTGCTTCTATGGAATTCTTTTCTATTGACACACTATTGAGTCCACGAAATAGACCAATTCTTCGAGTGGTTATTTCTAACCATAATGGTCAAGGCCTTATTGATACTGCCGCAAAACAAAGTATAGCCAGTACTGGACTTTATAAGTTATTGCTTGAAGACGGTTATACATTTAACAGAGAAACTGTACGAGTCAAGCTTGCAGATGGACAGTGCCAATCGAGAGAAGTGTATACCGCCATAATTGATGTCAACCTTGAACATAAGACTTTGTTGAACAAGTATTTTGTTTGGAATTGATTTTATACAGGATGCTGGCATAGTTCTGGACCCAATTGCAAATAAATGGAAATTTGATGATAACCAAAGTCATGAATATGACTTACTGTATGAGGAGCCTGTAGTGCCACCTTTATTAAAAGAAAATGGTGAGACTACAGCATTTTGTAGTAGTGATATTCTTAGGCCTGACGAAGATACTATGCTGACGGACAGTGAAAGGAAAAAGCTGTCATCCCTTTTAGAACAGAAGGAGATTACCTTTAAAGCGGGGGGGAGACCCAAAACCTTATATCACCCACTAGATCAACACTAAGGACAAATTGCCAATAGCTTCATCGCCGTACCGCATGGACCCTCAAAGAAAGGAACTCCTCAAGGAACAGCTTGTGGAACAGGGCATAGTAGAGGAATGAGAAAGCTCTTGGGCCGCACCGGTTGTCTTGGTGCCGAAGAAAACAGGAGGCGTCCGGTTGTGCGTTGATTACCAAAAGTTGAATTCTATCACCACAACAGAGTCATATCCACTTCCTCGCATGGACGACCTTTTACATGCTGCCAAGAAAACATTATTTATGACTGCTACGAGTGTTTGGCGTCCCAAACAATCTATTCAAAAACGTGTCCATTGTCCACGTCATGGGCAGAGGTTCTCACGATGACAAAAAAACACCAATAAATTAACATAAAACAATAACGAAAACTCAGTACGGAGCAGGCGAGCGACGAGCAACAGGACGACCACAAAACCACAGCAATGATTGCTATCGCTCTTGTTTTATGTTAATTTATTGGTGTTTTTTGTCATCGTGAGAACCTCTGCCCATGACGTGGACAATGGACACGTTTTTGAATAGATTGTACATGACTTCGGCATATCAAGAGCCTTGATAAAGACCACAATATATTGTCGAAACGTTGGCAATTGATAAAAGCTGAATTGTCGTTATTTGTCCCCATCCCGCTAATCCATCTACTATTATATATGACTACCATCGACTTGAGATCTGGTTATCATCAGGTCGAGGTCAATGAAGCTGACCGAGATAAAACTGCTTTTGTGACGCCCTTCGGAACTTTCCGGTTCACACGCATGCCGTTCGGTTTGAAAAACGCGCCGGCGACGTTTCAACGTTTAATTGACCGATTCCGGAATGGACTTAAAAAGATAATGGAACAGTAGTCGTGTTAGCATACCTTGACGATATTATAGTGCTATCTAGCTCGTTCGACGAACATTTAGTGGACTTAAAATTAGTATTTGATAGACTTGATCAATTCAAACTTCGTGCTAATCGCGAAAAGTGTATGTTTGGTTGTCCTCGAATTAAATAGCTCGGACATTTAATCACTCCAAGTGGTTTATCTGTAGATCCAGAGAAGACAGCTGCAATATCGCAAAGGCCAACACCTAAAATTGTACCTGAAGTCCAATATTTTCTTCAGACCGCCAGTTGGTATCGCAGGTTCATTGAGAACTTCGCTGAGATTTCTAGACCATTGAGCAATCTGACAAAGAAGAGTGCAGCTTGGAAATGGACGGATAGTGAACAGCAAGCTTTTGAAAAATTAAAACAAAGCTTAAGTACTGCCCCAATACGACGCCAAAGTGACGACAGCCAGCCTTTTATCATCAGAACGGATGCGAGCAGCCATGGCAGCACTTGGAGCTGTTTTGTTACAAGGGGAACACGAGGATGAGCACCCAATTGAATATGCCAGTCGACTTTTAAGTGACACGGAAAGGAATTACTCGACAAGCGAAAGGGAAGCCCTAGCGCACAAAACATTCCCATATAGAACGGAAAGTGAAATGTAACACCTTGGCGATATCTTTCAGCGCCATCTGTTAATAGGAAGGCATAGTTTTGGGAATCCTGGCGCATTCACCACTTTTTATTCCGCTTTTTCGAAGGCACCATTATACAGGGTGTTTCAGAAACAGATGCATGTGATGCAACATGTTATTCTACATTTCATTCTAAGCAAAAATGTTCCTTTATACACTTATATCGGCAGAGGGTTTATGTAGGATATTCTCTAATTATATCCCAAGTTTATAGGAACATTTTTGCGTAAAAAATATAAAGAATAAGATATTGAAGCACATATCTTTTCTTCCTGAACAACCTGCTGGTCTATCTAATAGATTATGGTATTGTATTTATAGAGAGGCGTTTTTTATGTGAATAATCTTAAGATAAGTGACACAGATATTCTTTTATCTGCTGTGAGTTCGAGTCTCTACCAGATTAAGCAAATAAATAGTATAACCTGAATCCACTTAACTTAAATTGCGATACAAATAAGTAGTGTTTTAAATAAAGGCGCTATTAGTATTTTAGTATGTGGTATTTAAACTTTATTTTCTAAAACATACTTGACAATAACAAAATTATGTGGTATTCTATTTTTTTACAAATACTACGAAGTGTCTAACATATTATAAACTTATGTGGTCGAAACTTAAGGGTAGTAACTAAATATTATATGTAGATTAAAAAAAAACTATTGGAAATTAAGCGTACAACTGCAGAATAAATAATGAAAAAGCACACTATTCATCCCTGTATATACTTAAAAAATCAAAAATATTTCCATATAGTTATAAGCTTCCTGTCACGTACAAAGCAAAAATAAATATTCTTTTTAACTGGTTTTAACTGGTAGAAATCATTTCCCAGTTTCCATTTTCGGTTACAAGCTTATTTCAAGTTATAATTTTTAAACGAGAAGCATAAAGACATAGTATAGTACTATTAGTAAAACCCCCAAAAATCAGTCAGAAAGAAGGGAAAATATTTTTATTTTTTGTTATTTTTCGTTCATTTATGATTCATATCATAATGGCACCAAGGTTTCTTAACACCTAAAGTTAATAGGTTATAAGATTATAATTTTATGTGTTTTTAGAGTCCTTCTGTTAAACAGTGTTTGATTTTGAAATCATTAGTCCTGCACGGTTTAAATTCTATGAAATAAAAAAATATATATAAAAGTGCTGTGGCATTAACTAAAATTAACTAAGATATAGATCATTCTTACAATTTAGGTATCTAAACATATACAGGTAAGTATCTATACAGTATATATTGCAAGTCGTTATTTAACACATGATTACCTTTTAGAAAGGTCGTATTTCAATACTATCTTTCTAAACTTGTGTTTTAAGACACAAGTTTAGTGTATACAAGACAGCATTTCAAAACAAAGAAAAGATATAAATTCAAATGTGGGGTTTTTCACAAATATGGTTACACTTAGTAGGTAGTATTTGATTAAACGGACAGAAAATCATCTACTCTGTCGCCTCTTAAAATTATCGTAACAACTGGCAAGACTTACGTAACATGTTACTATAATTATTAGTACACTAGTAAATTATAATTATTAAATTTCTCATGTTTGAATATTGTGCAATAATGCAAACCTTCATTTATGGAGTATTATACCTGTTAATGTTTGACTATCTGGAATAAATCTTCTTTGATGGATTGCATTGCCAGAGCAAGAAGGCGAGTTAAGTTGACTATGTGCTTAGGGTTCTTCAGATGCATTTCCATGATTTTCTAGGATCCCTGTCTTTTATCATGCATAAATCCATTTCTTTCAAATGGATCATCACTGTTCTTCAGAGTATTAATTTCCTTGATAATCTCTGCAAATGTTGTTGATGTAAATATGTATTTTTTTTTTGCAGAAATAACATGTGAACATTAGGAAACAATTCTTTCTACCATACATATCATGTTCAACATGGTAATCTGGCTCATATATACCGCTTCTTTTTTTGAATGCCCTATTAATAAGAGAATATTAGATAGTAAATAAACTAGAATGATGATGGGCTCAATATGCAAACTTTCGCAAAAATCATCTTATTTTCAATTTTTTTATGAGATACTTTATGACCAAATACATTCAAAACGAGAAAATCCCATAAGGTATATTTTAAAAAGGTATAAATTTGACAAATCTTACCTTGGGGTATACATAAAACAGGAAAAGCGCCTGGAGTAAGATTTCTACCATCCTCAAGTAATCACATATTTGCAATAGTTAACTCTTTTGAACTAAATGATACACTCAATAAGTAGCAAGTCGAAATCAATGAAATTAAACGAAATCTGTGCCAAAATTTGAGTACTGCCAAATTGAGAAAGACGTGAATTTTAAGTGTCCCGTCATTGTCACCTTCAACTTAACCAAGTTTTTTTGGTACTTTTTGAAGAAAACTGTAAGCTTTGAAAATGGAGTACTAGTGGCGCTCTCACACAATAGGAAGGCAAACTTAAAACAGTTAACCGAGCCTTCCATTTGATCTTTCCTTTCTATATGGGGATGTTTTGTGGCCCTAGCGGTGGTTTGGGCTTTGAATAAATTCAGAGGATATGTTGAATGCTCTCCAATTACTGTGCAAACAGATCATCAACCTCTACGATGGTTGCTCAATATTAAATCCCCAACAGGCAAACTTGCTCGGTGGGCCTTACAGATTCAAAGTTTTGACATCAAAGTCGAATACTTACCTGGACGAAGAAATATTATTGCCGACATGTTGTCCCGACCACCATGTTTACCCCATGAAACAGAGGCAGCATGTGATATATGCATGACCAGCATAGAATTACCAAGGTGCAACCGTTATGAAATCCGGAAGCAGCAGCTGCAAGATCCAGTTATCAGTAAAATTATGAAGTGTTTTGAAGACTCTAAGGATACTGACCAGGAGCTTCAAAAATGGCAGTTGGTCATTCCGAAACAAGAAAAAGAGAGAGGATACTTCAGGAATACCATTATGCTCCATCCGCAGGACACTATGGAATTGAAAGAACGTACCGCCGCATCGCCAAACGTTATTATTTTCCAGGAAGGAGACGCTACGTAACGGACTACCTCAAATCTTGTCCAGAGTGTCAAAGATATAAAACGACCAATCAAAAGCCATCAGGACTTTTACAGACACCGGCTTATGCTAGGCGATTCAAAGTACTAAATGTAGATTTATTCGAACCACTGCCACCGGGACCAAACGGCGAAAGATGGGTTTTCATAGTTGAGGATTCCGCTACAAAGTGGGTGGAGCTGTTTGCGCTCCAGCAAGCCACTGCAGAGGAGTGTGCTCGTTATTTGGTCAATGAAATATTTATGAGATTTGGACTGCCACGCAAAATAATCAGTGATAATGGTGTGTAATTCATTTTAAGGCCAGATTGGCCATACTAGTAAAAGAAGATCATGGTTCCTGGCCTGATAAGTTACCAATCATAAGGTTTGCTATGAACTCAGTTTGGACGGAAGCGACTGGATGTACAGCAGCCTACTTGAACTTTGAAAGAGAACTTCGAACACTGGATGATGTATGCCACGACTTGAAAACTGTGCTGGATTCATTCCGCAAATCACCCCATATCTAAATCGGATGGAAAGAATCTGGAATGAGGCTCGTAGCACGCCTGACCAGAAACAAGATCAGCGCAACAAGTATGCAGATGACCGCAGACAGGAAGTACCCAAGTCTAATATTGGAGACAAAGTATGGGTCACTTTACATGCCTTAAGTAATGCAGCTAAACGCGTTACAAACAAGTTTTACCCTAAACGAGATGGACCCTATGAAATAATCAAAATTCAATCTCCAACCAGTTATCAAGTGGCGAACTGCGACGACCATACACCATTGGGAACCTACCACGTTTCCTCATTGAAACTTGCAACAATCGCATACCATGAGCAGCCCGTGGTACCCCTCAAGAAAAGAGGTAGACCACCAAAGAAGAGGATTACAGCTGGTCCCTCCTCGAGACGAGTTCAGGACCAGGGGGGGGGGGGGGGGGGAGAGTGTAACGAATATTTAAATTGGTATAAATGGAACGTCTAGCAATGCAGCCGATAAGTGTATTACCAGGAAACCACAGCGGCCGGCAGTTGCCAAGGTCAACGTGACAATAAAGGGAGCCGCCGCCTGCTATTTTTACAGAGGGAGTGTTCTTTTATTTAGATTGGTAGTAATATAACTTGTATGTTAGTAGGCAGTAGATTTTCAGCTCGCTAAGGAAGCGCATCCCCTGTTGTTGTTGTAAAATAAATATTTTTTACGTGCCGCTTTTCTTGTCAATTTCTGACGATCTCAACGCCCATCTACACACCCTCTTATAAAGTGAGTTTTCAGGTTTAAATTATTCCTCATTCCATTAATGTTTTAAATGAAGAATAGATAAGATCTAGAAAATGTTATTTTCTATTCAAAAATATAACCGTAATTTTTTGACAAACTATGGCTTTGTTTCCATCTTTCCAAATTACCTACATGTTCTTTCTGGTAAACTCAGCCCCTCTGAGATAAATAGACAATCAAATTGGATGGATTTTTCTTCAACAAGTGACCAACGAAGCATGATGGTCATTTCTTAGTTCAGGACACTGTTACCTTACATACTTGAAGGACAAAGAATTTAGAATTTTCGTTTTAATACATTTGTGGAAAACAGTTAGGTATCTTGGGGGACTTCTCAGGAACAACTAGTACTTGTGTAGAACGTTATTTTAATGAATAAAATAATTAATAATAAAATCAACAGCCCTTATCTTGTTATTCCTTTTTCTAACGTCGAAAACCTGACTTTTTACTCATTGACATTTGACAGAGAAACTACTACTCGTCGTAACATTTATGTCCTATAATATCAAAGAACGAAATCAATGTTGTACAATATGATGATTGTACTTCAAGTCAATGAGTGAAAGATTTTCCTTAATTCTACTTATCACAATTGTCTGGAAAATATTCCCCTAGTGGTGATCACCAAGCGTAACAATAAAAAAAACAGGTTAACTTAAATACTACTACTTAGCTTGACACGACGCTATTACAGATGGTCACAAAGGCTAGACGCCTTAGGTCCAAAACAACGCAAAAGGTAGTGGCTATTGGCCCTCCAAAAATTATGGTGGTAGCTGTCTGCCTCTTACACACAATAGTGGTGGTTTTCGAACAATAAGGTGGTGATTTGCACCCCTCGGTAACAATAAGGTGGTGATTAACCTTCAGAAACAATAATGGTGCCTGGTAGCCCCTTGGAAACACAAAAGTGGATGTTGGCCTCCTTGGAAAGACTAAAGGTGGCGGTAGGCCCCCTTGGAACACTAATTGGTGGCGGTAGGCCCCCTTGGAAACATTAATTGGTGGCGGTAGGCCCCCTTGGAACACCCTCGTCCACGAGGGTTTCCAAAAACAGAACAAAATAAACACGTGGTGTGGCTGCTTTCAGCCCTCACATTAACCTTGCTGACACGTGGTACATTGGCTTGTGTGGCCCTGGATCGTAGTATAGGTTGACAAATGCTTTGCTTGTAGGCCCAAACTCTCTTGCTGCACAATCCCGAAATTCGGTTCAACTTCCCTCATCCAAAAAATGTCCCAAAAACTGGTCGAGTGACCACAAAACTAACACCAACTAAGGGAAGTTGAAATACTACTACAAATCGACTAAATCCCACATAGTGGTTTACACTTTTACGTCGAAATGAGTAGCAGCGAAGAGATGAGTGTTGTCTTCCACGTGTCTTGATCCAGAAAGAAAGATCTTCGCCAATTTTCCCATTTTTAATAGATAAAAGGTGGAGGAGGGGAAAAGATATTGGTCGAGAGCGCCAGCGCGCAACGAACAATTGACGAATGACAACTCTCATTGTTATCGAAAGGCGTTTTAGGACGACACCCAAAATACTTGCTCTCGCTACCCTTTTTACTCCTCAGAAAATAAGCAAAATGTACCACTTAAAGTTTGTCCCATATGTTTTCCATTTCATCTAGTGATATTATCATAAAATAACGTTTGACTTACGAACAGCTAACAAAGGGCTATTAGGTGCAAGCAAAGAATTTGCAAAGTCCTCTCAAACATGGCGGACTTCCGGCCAAGAAACCGAAGCACTTAGGTGGACAGGCAGTCACCTCCATATCTACACAATTCACCCAACAAATCCGTCAATATATCAGTCAATCAATGCGACATTTGAAATAAGTCAGTTGTTTATTTATTTTCCAAGTTTTGGGGTTATAATTTCCCAAACTTAATAAAATCTGTGGCCTCCCTTATTGAAACAAAGGCAAGGAAAATGGGCGCAACTCACTGCCAGCATAGTCCTGAGACCCCTGACAAGACAAAACGTGAACCCTATCCATCTTCCACAGGTTAGCAAAAAAAGGTAAAAAAACAACCTCAAATCTTTACACTCGAGTAGAACAACAAACGTTTCAGCCCCAAATAGACGACAAATATCCGCATTTGCATGACTAATTCTAGCGACAGTTTTCAACCGTTACACCATCCAAAATTCTTGCTGACCTCTATGCATGGTGATAGCTGAGAGTGTCCTATATATTGTATACAAATTTCGTAAACATCGGGCCGAAAATCGTGTAGTTACAGCCCTGGAAAACTTTGAAAGTGAGATTTTTTGCTGACCCGTTAGAAATTCTTGCTGACCAGTATGCACGGAGATAGCTGAGACTGAACTACACATCATGTACGAATTTCATAAAAATCGGGTAGAATATCACTTAGTTACGGCCCTGGAAAACATAACATGTCAGATTTTTTTGGTGGCCCGTTAGAAATTCTTGCTGGCCGGTATGCAGGGTGATAGCTGAGACTGCACTATACACTTTGTAAAAGTCGGGCCGAAAATCACTTAGTTACGACTATGTACATTTTTCAAAGGCAATTCGCATATTATTTTGTACCAAGTGTTGACTGAAATGTCAAGAGAGTTGAAAAAATGTCACATTTTTAAATCCGCCTGTATAGCAAAAAACCAAGAGGGCTACAGAAAATTTGCTTTTGCCATCGTTGGTTTCTCTATATAAAAACTAGTATGTACCATAATGCGCAAATAGCAAACCTTCTATTTTTACTCATACTGTAGATAGGCTATGCAGACCACCAATTTTGAACACCCTGTACAATAACAGACCTAACAAATAAAAATAAAAAAATTGACAAATTAATAAAAACTTGGTTGCTCAACAAATATAAATGAAAATAAAAAAATCAATAAAAATAAATCTAAATTATGACACAAATTTTTAACATAATTTTGTTATGGCTGACAACTTGATGAGATTGATAAGTCTGTTTTATAGTTTATCTCTTTTGCCTGTTGGAGAACATCATATTGGAAAAAACATATCGGAGAACGATTTTAGCCGATAAACTGGCGTCGAATAAAAAAGTATCGATAAATAATCGCATAATGAACGCAAGAACTTTTCTAATTATTGATATCTTGTGCTCTGTTCCGTAGTTCCGTTCGATTCCGTTAAGTAGTTTGGAGCCGGGTTAAGGTTAAGGAAGGTTTTTCACGCAGTTTTTCATTTATTTGGATTCGAACACAGTGTTTTTTCTTTATTTTTACAGTAATCTACTTTATTACACAATAATATTTGGATATTTAAAGTTCTTTCATGTTTTGCCATTGATATTTACCCTACATATTATTAGATTTTCAGATTTTAAACAAAATTCTATAATTATCTGCATACTGGTCAGCAAGAAATTGTAACGGATCAGCAAAACACTTTTAAAGTTTTACAGGGCCGTAACTAAGTGATTTTTTGTCCGACTTTTACGAAACTTGTATATAATATATAGTACTGTCTCAGCTATCACCCTGCATACCGGTCAGCAAGAATTTGTAACCGGTCAGGAAAAAAATTCTCAATTCTAAGGATTTTCAGGGCCGTAACTAAGCGATTTTCAGCCCGATTTTTACAAAATTCGTTTATAATATGTTGGACGGTCTCAACTATCTCCCAGCATAGAGGTCAGCAAGAATTTTTAACGGGCCAGCAAAAAAACATCACTTTTAATGTTTTCCAGGGCCGTAACTATGTGACTTTCTGCCCGATTTTTACGAAATTCATATAGAATATATTAGACAGTCTCAGCTATCTCCCCGCGTTCTGGTCAGCAAGAAATTGCAACTGGTCAGCAAAAAAAATCTCACTTTTAATGGGGCCGTACTTAAGCGATTTTTGGCTCGGTTTTTACAAAATTTGTACCTAGTATGTAGGATGTTCTCGACTATCTCCCTGCATACTGGTCAGCAGAATTTGTAACGGGTCAGCAAAAAATCTCACTTTTTATGTTTTCTAGGGCCGTAACTAAGTGATTTTCAGCCCGATGTTTACTAAATTCGTATATAATATGTGGGACACTCTCAGCTATCACACTGCATAGCGGTCAGCAAGAATTTCTAACTGGTCAGCAAATAAATCTCACTTTCAAAGATTTCCAGGGCCGTAACTAGGTGATTTTTGGCCCGATGTTTATGAAATTCGTACGTAATGTGTAACTCAGTCTCAGCTGTCTCCCTGTATACCGGTCAGCATGAATTTTTAATGGGTCAGCAACAAAATCTCACTTTTAAAGTTTTCCAGGGCCGTAACTAAGTGATTTTCAGCCCGATATTTACTAAATTCGTATATAATATGTGGGACACTCTCAGCTATCACCCTGCATAGCGGTCAGCAAGAATTTCTAACGAATTTCTAACGGCTCAGCAAAGAAATCTCACTTTCAAAGCTTTCCAGGGCCTAACCTATGTGATTTCCAGCCCGATGTTTATGAAATTCGTACGTAATGTGGAATTCAGTCTCAGCTATCTCCCTGTATACCGGCCGGCAAGAATTTTTAATGGGTCAGCAACAAAACCTCACTTTTAAAGTTTCCCAGAGCCGTAACTAAGTGATTTTCAGCCTGATGTTTACTAAATTCGTATATAATATGTGGGACACTCTCAGCTATCACACTGCATAGCGGTCAGCAAGAATTTCTAACGGGTCAGCAAAGAAATCTCACTTTCAAAGATTTCCAGGGCCGTAACTAGGTGACTTTCGGCCCGATGTTTATGAAATTGGTATATAATATGTAATTCAGTATCAGCTATCTCTCTGCATACCGGTCAGCAAGAATTTCTAACGGATCAGCAAAAAAGTCTAATTTTTAAAGATTTCCAGGGCGGTAATTAAGTTATTTTCTGCCCGATGTTTACTAAATTTTTTATATATGTGGGACACTCTCAGCTATCACCCTGCATAGCGGTCAGCAAGAATTTCTAACAGGTCAGCAAAGAAATCTCACTTTCAAAGATTTCCAGGGCCGTAACTAAGTGATTTTCGGCCCGATGTTTATGAAATTCGTACGTAATGTGTAATTCGGTCTCAGCTATCTCCCTGTATACCGGTCAGCAAGAATTTTTAATGGGTCAGCAACAAAATTTCACTTTTAAAGTTTTCCAGGGCCGTAACTAAGTGATTTTCAGCCCGATGTTTACTAAATTCGTATATAATATGTGGGACACTCTCAGCTATCACCCTGCATAGCGGTCAGCAAGAATTTCTAACGAATTTCTAACGGCTCAGCAAAGAAATCTCACTTTCAAAGCTTTCCAGGGCCATAACTAGGTGACTTCCAGCCCGATGTTTATGAAATTCGTATGTAATGTGGAATTCAGTCTCAGCTATCTCCCTGTATACCGGCCGGCAAGAATTTTTAATGGGTCAGCAACAAAACCTCACTTTTAAAGTTTCCCAGGGCCGTAACTAAGTGATTTTCAGCCTGATGTTTACTAAATTCGCATATAATATGTGGGACACTCTCAGCTATCACTCTGCATAGCGGTCAGCAAACAATTTCTAACGGGTCAGCAAAGAAATCTCAATTTCAAAGATTTCCAGGGCCGTAACTAGGTGATTTTCGGCCCGATGTTTATGAAATTGGTATATAATGTGTAATTCAGTATCAGCTATCTCCCTGTATACCGGTCAGCAAGAATTTCTAACGGGTCAGGTGTGGTTCTAGAATGAATTAATATCCATTTTTATACATAATGTGTAATTCAGTTTCAGCTATCTGCCTGTGCACCGGTCAGCAAGAATTTCTAACGGGTCAGCAAAAAAAATCTCACTTTTAAAGTTTTCCAGGGCCGTAACTAAGTGATTTTCAGCCTGATGTTTACTAAATTCGTTAAAATATGTGGGACACTCTCAGCTATAACCGTGCATAGCGGTCAGCAAGAATTTCTAACGGGTCAGCAAAGAAATCTCACTTTCAAAGATTTCCAGGGCCGTAACTAGGTGATTTTTGGCCCGATGTTTATGACATTCGTACATAATATGTAATTCAGTTTCAGCTATCTCCCTGTATACCGGTCAGCAAGAATTTCTAACGGGTCAGCAAAGAAATCTCACTTTCAAAGTTTTCTAGGGCCGTAACTAAGTGATTTCCGGCCCGATGTTTACTAAATTCGTATATAATATGTAGGACATTCTCAGCTATCACTCCGCATAGCGGTCAGCAAACAATTTTTGACGGGTCAGCAAAATTTTCCGTAATAAATGGATTTCTTATGGGTCAGCAAATTAGGGATACCCAACATTTCTTGAAAGTTTTCTACAAGTTTCTTTTGGAATAATTCCACTGTCACTGAGCGCCAAAAGCAAACATAAAATTGCAGGCCGTTACTTCATTTCTGATGAGGACTAATTTTTAAATACATTTTGCTTGACACCTGCTACCCTGAACTAACCTGTAACTTCCATTTTCCACTACGTACGTGATTTTTGCCAATAAATTTAATTGTGCCTGTTATATCAGTCTTTCCGTGCTTTCAATACACAACGGTAAAATATTCAGTGGACCCACCACTATTTTAAAAGCACTATTCCTTTATCCACCTTCTGGATATAGGTCTGTGGTTGTGGACCTCAGTCTGTTAAATTATCAAAAATTGTTTATTCTTGTTATTTAATTTTTACTTTAGCGTTTAGCTTTAGCTACTTCAAAAAAAAAGATTTAAAGTAAAGTCAAGCCTTGATTGCTTATTATCCCTGTATTAGTTCACAACAATTTTTAGTCGCCAAAATATTCAGAAGAATATTGACTGGCTAATTCGAGATATGGTAGTATCCTGGTTACATACACAAACTACTTTAAATTTAAGATTACTGTAGACCCTGAAAAATGAGGTAACTTTATTCGTGATTGCTTGATATACGCGATGATTCAAAATTCAATACAAATATTTTAAGTAGGATTTTTCGGTTCGAAGTAATGCTTTTTCTTCCTATAAACATGTGTCCTAAAATGCCCCCCCTCTGACCTACCATCATAGTAAAGTGCGCAAGAAAAAATGGTTTTGTCAAATTGTGACTACAGGATTTTAACAACAAACTAAAGAAATTCTTAGTGTAAAATTTGATACAGATTTGAAAAATAAAATGAAAAAAAAAGAAAAAACACAATAGTAGGGCAAACATTTTTTTATGACTTCAACAATACTTACTTCTTGTTTGTTGATATCATTTTTTTTTGCAAACGGTTAGTTGTATCAAAAATCACAGAAAACTTTAATTTCGCTATGGCCCACTAAATTACGTTGTTTGAAATTAGAAATTCTCGGTGGCAACTGTCGGCTGAGAAAAGTCGTTTTCATCCATCCCCCTAAAATTGGGTTCACGTGATTTGAAAGCGGCTTTCAAAAATTCAAAAATTCAAAATGTTTGTTTCACAACTGCAATCAAAAATTGATATAATCTGTTTTTTTTTTGCTGTTTTTACAATGGGCACAGTTGGAAGAGGTTGCATTTTAGTACCCATGTTTATGGAAATATAAATTTTTTTATTATGACAGCAAAAATACACACTGAAAATATTTGTATAGAATTTTGAATCACCCTGCAGAGCTTTCTAATTTAGGTACGTACCATTGACCTGTGTATTACTAAACACATAACGTCCATTAAAGAGAACTTGTACAATTTGAGATTTACAAAATAGTAAAAACCAAATATGCTTGAATTTAAATGGATAAAGCACAATTTTCATGGATAATTTTGTTTCTACTATCTTAGCTCTAATTAATTTATGTTAAAAGAATAACGCTTCTAAAATCAACAGTCAACGAGATCATCGATCACCGAGATAAAGCAGCCTGTTCAATCAAAATAAAAATTTGTATAACCTAAGTTCTGGCTGTCAAAATAAAAACGGCTTTTTCCTTTCTAAAGAGAAAAATGGTTTACTATTTTCAACTAAGTTTAAAAAGAGCAAACCGTTTTGCTCTAACTTTATTAGTTTACGTTTTATAGCTTTTTAAGTTACAAAATCCAATTTGTGGGCTGCATTTTCTTATCGTTAACTTAGGAGAAGTTGGACGTTTGCAAAAAATACATAGAATTGCAAATCTAGGCTTTCCATTAAAAAAAGTTTTTTTTTTATTATATAAATAACACAATATATTAATAGAAGTATAAATGGTTTTCCACTAGAGAAAGTTTTTTTTAATAGAAAATCTTTAAGATGATGTTCATTTGTTTTGTGTGTTTTTAACATTTGTGTGATGGTAATAAAACTATACAAATAAACAAGTTTTGTTACTTCGATCGAAGTTCTATATTCAGTAATAAAAAACTGATGAACAATGATGGGCACTCAATATTGAACACCCTGTATATGGAAGTAGAAATATTGTAAGTATTTGCAATATTGCAAGAATTGAAGGTTCATTTTCTCAATAAGTTGTTAAGGTAGAAATTATTGATAAGGATAATTTAATTTACTTCTTTTTTTATTACTTGTTGTACAGAAAGGGTTGGGCATTTTGATAATTTATTTTTCAAAACTCAAAAAAAAAAAAATTACCTTCATTTTTTTATTTTTTGGTTTTGATGCGAGACATAGTTAAAATAGTGATCCCAATTGGTGGGTTTCTAATACCAGGCAAGCTTAACAATTGTTGGATAATAAAGATATCCATCCTATATATTAGAGTTTCAGCTATCGATAATAGCAGGATCAGAGCACTTTTAGAATCATATGAGGTACACCAAGAGAGAGGATAAGGTACCTTCTATAGGTGTGCCAACTAGTATCTATTTGTCATCAAATTTACTACCCAAATATTATTATCATGTTGTGTTCCACTTATAATCCACCCCACTCTAGTTTGGTGAGATGGTCTAAGTCCGCCTTGCAGCTCAGATCTAATCACCGAACTCACCCAACACATTGTCTATCAAATTCTAAAATAGTGACATTTTTCAGCAATTTAGAATTGTGACTTAGCGAATATTTTAAATCGTATAGAAATGGAAGATACTGGACATTATCTTATTGGAGTCCTGCTTCTTGGACTGGCGTCCTTTTTCTGCTTCTTCGGCATTACTGTATCTTCTATTTTCCATGTAAGTACCACAAAAATTAGAGTCCTCATGTTCTAATAATTTCTTATAGGACATAGAAATCTCTCAACTAAATGGCACGCAACTTACCGTTGCAATGACAATGGGAGGAATTACCGACTTAGTAGACAGTTTTGTATTTTTTATTATCCCTTCCATAATCACCTTCCTGGGGTCGAAAATGAGCATAATAATAGGAGGTATTGTAAGTTTGTAAGTAACCATTTCTCATGTTACTTCATATATTATTATGCCAATATTCAAGGATAGTGATTCTCAAGCATGTCTTAAATTTTTCTTTTAAATACCACGGGCTGGTATTTAGAATTATTGATAATCTTACGCTACTTTTAATTTGGCCTGCACAAGGAAACTACTTGGTTCTCTATTCGTCTGCTAAGAGTGTAGCAGGAAACGCAGGTATTTTTTGGACCTTTTATGCCACAAAGTAAGCACCATTAGGATCTATTTGGTATACCTAAAAAGTGATTTTATAAAACTTGCAGTATACTTTTTTCTAATATGGCAGTATATTTTGTAACTCAAGGAAGCTCCAAAATTGTGGGAAATCTTTCAAGCCAAGAAGTCTTGTACTGGATATTATTTATCTTAACAATAATTGGGATCGTTGTAATGATATTTCTTCCCAAACCTATTACAAAACGCGATATAACACCAGTTGCACCAATTGTTCCCAGCAGGTTCCGCAAAGCCTTGCAAGCTTTTAAAGACCTAATTCATATACTCGAAACGCCCGATATGTTAGTTTTTGGGCTTTGTT
Source organism: Taphrorychus bicolor (assembly GCA_951812265.1). Classification (NCBI taxonomy): domain Eukaryota; kingdom Metazoa; phylum Arthropoda; class Insecta; order Coleoptera; family Curculionidae; genus Taphrorychus; species Taphrorychus bicolor. The sequence goes on along the minus strand of OX638297.1, from coordinate 44,522,045 downwards.
GTTTCTATGTTGGTCAGTATATTATTATAGTTCGGTTCCACTTTACACTATATTGAATAATTTTGAGGTATGGAAAATGTGTTTTGCAATTGGGTGTATGGAGTGTGCCTAAGGAACACATATTTTTTAAACAAACCTGAAAACCTTCCACTGTTGTCGGGGATTTTCGTCGGTTTCGGAGCTATCTTAGGTAAGAAAAATTAGTTAAAAACATAACAAAAGACTGATTCGTACTCGTATTTTTTTCAGCTTCTCTTCTAATCGGAATGATTAGAGCCAGTGTCGAAATATGGGGTTGGAACCCCATAATAGTTCTTGGATGTTTCCTACATCTAGTCAGCTTTCTCTTTGTTCTTTTGAATATTCCACACAGCTCGACCTTGGGGCCTACCAATGAGCGTGCCTTGATGTCCAGCAATGTGGCCTTAGCGCTGCTCTGCTCTATTTTGCTTGGATTTGGTGACGCATGCTTCAATACGCAGATTATTTCTCTTCTAGGGGAATTCTATGTGAAGACTAGCGTATCTGCATTTGCTGTGTTTAAGTTTTTTGAGGTACGTGTCAGGGTCCCTTAAAACCAATTTAAAAAACTATTGCCTCATCTCTCTGCTATTGTCCTGTTTCAACGTTCTTCAACACTTATTTCAGAGAGAATTATTACTATGCCATCACTATATATAATATTTGGATTCATACAGTTTGTTAGACGTAAATCTCAGTCCTTGAAGACGCTAGACCTCCATTACGATTACATAACCAGATTTGACAGTGACTACCAATTTGAAATTCATAGGCCAGAACTCTACAAAAGCAAATCCTCATTACATTGTGGTTGTACTAGTTCCTTTAGACTAAGACAGAGTAACATTAAACACATTTTCTCAAAACTAAAAAAATTATTTGCTAGATGATGCTTTTTTCTCTCAATGATGGAATTTTTTCTTCAAGCGAAAAATTAATTTTTATTTACTATGGTAGTTACTAGCAAAAAAAATGTAAATAAATTTGTTACGATATCTGGTTAAATAAATGGGTCCTGTTATAAACACGACCCACTTTAATATTCTTCTTTTTCATTTAAGAAAAAAAGGTTCTATTTTAGCGAAAGATTTGTCTATTTTGAGTCGGTGTCCCAGAAAAGTTTCTAAGATCAAACATATTTTTTTTAAATGGGACACCCTATCATGGCTTGGATAGAGCACATCAAATTTAAAAAATATATGGTTTGATAGGTTTATCTTTAACAGTTCGCAAAAAAAGGTAAAAAAAAATAACTTGACCGAGATTCCTCATAACGCAGCTGTAGTTTATAGTGTAATAAGTTATTGTTTAAATAAATCCCCCTAAATTTCGCCATGCGGTGTCTGCAACAAATGGGGGCCACAACAAATGCGGCCCCCATAATGGTTTTAACGTCACTTCGAGTTTGACAATTAAAAACAAAACGAGTATTGACGACTGCGTTATCTAATTGATTATTATGTAAAAATTGTAAATTAAGTCATGGACAAAGTATCCTATCTAACTTGCATATAATAGGCATCATTACCTCAGGTGAATTGCGCCACTCACTGCACTCGTGGACTCACATTATATGCTTGTTGGATAATATACTATTATTTTTTAAATTGTTGCGTATTTTATTATATTTGGGATATTACAGCTGCCTCTGTAGTAAACAAAATTCTTTAAAGGTTCTAACTAACAAAAATTAAAGTTAAACCTATCAAACCATTTATTGTTGAAATCGCCTCGATCTGCTCTATGCAACCCTTGATATACATATAGGGCGTTTTCTGGGACACTCTGTATATTCCATACAGGTTGCGTTCAAATCTTTCGCTAAAACGCTTCAACTTTTATATAAAACTTTCTTTTATAAACTGAAAACTAAGAAAACGTACGCGTTTATCACCGGACACCCTGTAGTTACAAGGATAAATGGTAAATTTTCTATTTTTGTGCATTTCTTATTTTTGTGTAGTTCAAGGCAAATTAATTAGTTTAAAAGGTTTTTGTTGTCCAAAGATGGTACGAAAGAATTTATATTTGATTACAATTTTCAGAGTATTGGAATGGCAGTATCATTGTTTTACATATTCACTTTTGGAATGCATACCCAAATAATAATTCTGGCCAGTTTTGCCATTTTGGGTACTATTGCCTATGTTTGGGTCGATTCTCACCTAACTAGGGAAGCAGAGGAACAGGAATAGAGCGGAAGTGGAACATGGTAGCAATAAACCATTGAACTGAACCTATCAAAACAGTGTAAACTCATAATTCTAAGCTTTTAGTAACGAATTTGCAACTAAAATTAATTATTTTAAAATATAAGCTTTTATATATTTTAAATGTACTTATGTGTTTTATTTTTACATGTGGGACGCTTCGTTATCTAGTTTTATACTCTTTACCATGTAAGCTACGTTCTAGAATGAATTAAGGCCATTTTTATCCATATAAGTCCAGTCTAAATCCTCTCTCAGGTTTCAACTTCGCATTTGACGTAAATTGTCCTGTTTATCTGTCAAAAACTGTTTAACTACAGTTTGATCATAGAGGATTTATCAAGGTAGAGGTCTTTATTTACATTTTTCAATATTGGCGAGATAAACAGACCCTCTATACAGTGCTGCCAGGATTACTTTGCTAGTAAATTGGCACATTCTTTTTTTGAATGATATCTTGCAAATCTTTACACCACGAGAGTACTATATAATATCTATTGCTGTCCAAATAATTTTTGAATAATTATTAATAGAACACTTATGATGATAAAAGAAAAAAATACGTTTAAGATGGCTAACTGGTCACAATCGGCAACATTGCAGAATCCTGTGACACGTGGTTTATGTCAGTTTATGACAATTATTTCATGGATTTTTTTTCTGGTTTCCTGAAAGTTTTAAGAGTTTTCCGCCGACTTTTTCGCTTTTAGCAATCGTTTCTATGTTTTAATTTGTTTGTTAGCCATGGTGAGACGAGGTTTTGTGTGTAAAACTGGGGATTATAAAAATAAATCTAGGAAATTATGTTTTCACCGGTAAACTCATTTGTGTTTTGTGGTTATGTTCTAACTCAGCTTTTGGCCGTTAGCCATTAGCGTCGTTTGTAGTTTTATTCTATTTTTAATCTTTAATCTAAAAAAACTCAATAAATAAGCATAGTAGGTATGTATCAAAAGCATTTAAATATAAAAATATTTGAATGTTTTGGTCCGCACAAAAATCATATACTTGTTTCCTTAAAAAATAATACTCCTATGTGTGCTTATGTCATATGGAGATGTTTCCTTGGAGATTCAAATTGCGCCATATTGTTTTTAGCAATATTGGCCATTTTCTGCTTCTCCTCTATCCGAACAACCCGCAAGCCTACAAGTATGCGGTTTGTATATCATGCCAAGTAAGCAAATGCCAATTTATGATTAACTCGCCGCGTCTATTTATTTACTCCATTGTCAATGAGTTTGATTGAAGGTTGTAAAAGTGGGCCTTGACCGTAAGTGTTTTAACCTTTTTTAAAAATTAAATAGTTTTTTTTTACTCTTCCTCTAAAAAGCCTCTTCACTATTTTTTACAAGCTGTGAACATTTTCTAACCCCTCTAGTGATGTGGGACTGGTTGAGCAAGTAAAGAAGTCATGGATGCCTCTTAACTATTCAGAAGTGATGACAACAATTTACACAATTAATTACACTTAAAATCAAATTTTACTTTTCCTTACGTATGTAGACATTTCTTCCAGTCTTGGCCTATCTGAATAGCCTATTTGGGTTTAACCCAGATATGCCTACTGGCCTTCTATAAGGACACCATGCAAAAATGCCTTTTGCGCGTATTTTTATACATAGAGACCCACATCGCTAGATGTCGCTATCTATATCGCAAAGAATGTGTTATTGTTAGCCATATTGTGTGCCGTGGCTGCAGATAAACAGCAGTGTTTACGCGTTGTGGTGATAAAATAATAAGCGATGGATAGGCCGGTTGGATGGAACTTCTTCAGTCGTTGGAAGAAGATGATGTTGATGACCATACAGAAGTTTCTGTGGCAATTATGCCTTCGCTTAATTACTCTGAACCAGTTACTGATGAAGATTCTGGCGATGAAACGAATGTAAATGTAAACAATCTTCCTGGGTCACAGCTTCGCGCAGAGGCCGAGTATTTCAATTTACCTGACAAGGCTAGGAAGAAAAATAATATGCAGGAAAATATTGGATCCGATGATTCGGATAGTGAGTTTGACCTACCACTTTCGGAGCTGCGAACTCGACTTACAAGGGCATCAATCCCCACTATCAAGAAGAAATTCAAGTGGGATTCTAAGGATTTGCAGTTGCCCTCTGACGATTTATTGCCACCTACTCAAAATGTTCAAAACTCAAATTTACCATGGGAATTATTTTCCTTTTTTTGGAATGACGAAGTAATTGATATGTTTGTCATGTATTCCAATATGTATGCTTTGAGCAAAAACAAAGCTGGGAACATCACAAAGGAGGAAATTAATTTTTTTTTGCTATATTTTTGTTAAGTCGTTACATGTCTGTACCTCGTCATCGAATGTTTTGGAAAAATTCCACTGATAGCCATAATGAACTTGTGTCTAACTCCATCTCCAGAGATCGCTTTGAGTACATTTTCAGTAACTTACATTGCTGTGATAATGCCAACCTGGATCCTTCTGATATATTCACCAAAGTTGCCTTTTTGATAAGATGAACAAAACATTTCAAGAATTTGCTCCTGTGCGTGAAAATCATAGTGTCGACGAATCCATGGTGCCGTATTTTGGACACCATGGATGCAAACAATTTAAAAAGGGAAAGCCGATTAGGTACGGGTATAAATTGTGAACAGGAAATACCAGCAAAGGTTATGTTATATGGTTGGATCATGGAGCCAAAAGCGAAATTGATTCAAAATATAAACATTTTGGATTAGGACCGTCAGTAATTCTTCAGTACGCAGATGTGATATCTTCCTTGCAGCAAAAGCAATTGCGTTACCATATATTTTGTGATAATTTCTTTACAAATATTTCACTTTGTTATGAGATGAAGAGAAGAAATTTAAGGATTAGCGGTACTGTAAGAGATAATCGAGTTTCAAATTGTCCCCTCATCAACTCAAAAGACATGAAAAAACAGAAACGTGGACATTTTGACTACAAATCAAATGAAGACGGAATCGTAGTAGTCAAATATAACGACAATAATGTTGTGTCACTAGCATCGAATGCAACATCTATTTACCCCACTCACTCAGTAAGTCGTTATTCTGTTAGGGAGAAAAAGAGAATTAAAGTGGATCAACCTCAAAACATTTATGTTTATAATCAAAACATGGGCGGTGTGGATCGAGCCGATCAAAACATAAGTTTGTATCGCGTAGCTCTTCGTGGGAAAAAGTGGTATATGCCACTAATATTTCATATGTTGGACCTGGAGCAGAACATAACGCGTGGCAATTACATAAATTGCAAAACGGCAACCTGGACCATTTGACATTCCGAAGAAAAATTGTGACATCCATTTTGGAGGGTAATCAAAGAAAGTTCTCCAAACGATCAAGACCGTCACCACTAGAAAACATGGGCTCGCGATACGATCGTATTGATCACTTGATAATTGCACAGGAAAAACAAACAAGGTGCAGGTTGTGTCATAAGAAAGTTTCGACCAAATGTGAAAAATGCAACGTAGCACTCCATGTTTCTTGTTTCAAACCTTATGTTGTTAAAGACCAATAATAGGGCATTTTTTTAGTTGTAGTTTTCGTTAAAATGTTCTAATATTATACCTATCCATTTTTCTGTAATTATTCTATGGAGATAATAATAAAACTAACAAATATAGACGATTCCAGAACAGCTGTTTTTGATTAGGTCCGCCATACTTTATTGTGGGTCAAACAAAACATGTAGCCAAACATACGAAACTTTCCGTGTTTATACGGAAATGATCCACAAGGATCATGACAATTTACTAATTCAAATGTTGTTGGTACTTTTGGGGTGAGAAATCTTTTATTAAAGGAATATTTTTCTGTAGTTATTTACATTTTTTCACATTATTTTTCCTCTTACCGATTTTAAAAAAACATAAATAAATTTAAGTTTAAAAAAATAGTGAGAATGGCAACCCCGCCGCCGGCTTATTAATTTGGATGTGTAAATGTTTGAATAACATCGATTTTGTTGGTTTGAACATTGAAACTTATTGAAAAAGTCGTTTATTTCTAATTTTTGTGCCGAAAATGTTTAGAAGTGAATATTACTTCAAGCTTACTGGTGATGTCAAGTATCCTTATGACCAGAAAGTGGAAATTATAAACAATATTGATCCTTACTCCCTTTCGCCACAAGATTTGAGTTTCCCAATTTGTGATTTGCCAAATGTGACCTTACTGGATCTTGCAGACTATTTTATTTTAAAGCACAGTTATTATACGTAGGTACTAAGCAGCAGTTGAAAGCATATAAAAGTCTACAAGATTTTAAACTGTGTGAATCTGGTGCAGTTCTTTCGATCCATGCAAAACAAGTCACCAAGGATGCTTATGTAATTTTAAGTAAGGTAAGATCAATTTAAACAAGCTACTGCTTTAGCCAAAGTTATAGCTTATGCGGTTTTTTTATAGTTTTTCCTACAGTCTTAACTTCAAGACTAGCATATTCATCAAATGGTGTGAATAGCTATATGTTTCTGAATTCTCATATATCAATTTAGGGCCTGCTGTTTTTTTGTCACAAAATGAACCAAATTGAGTTTAACCATACAGGCAGAAATTCAACCAATTGTCAGCTGTGTTTTCTCCTTATATTTTATACATACTTAGGGCAGGACAACTTGACTTTATAAAACTGGGCAATAGCATAACCACATAACTTTTCAATTCCATCAGAAATCTCATTAAAGTAAAGTTCCTATTAAAGGTGCTTATCAAGACTATGTTAGGTTTAGAATCACTGGGTGTACACATTTTGCAGATTTAGTTGTAGGTATTCAGAAGAATTTATGGTGACATAAATTAAATTTTTTAATAGATTTCCTCAAAATTCACCCCAGAGGGTCATTTACCCCAGAGGTATAATTACTGGTGAGTTTTATTGTGGGCACATAGAATATTTAGTGAAATTTAATTGAATTTAGTAATATTTAGTGAAATTCAAGGAAATTTTACTTGACACTTAGTGGAATGAATTTGAACATAATTTATGAATTGATTTACCTCTCGTTTTAGGTGCTGTGTGAACATGTGGTAAGACAAGATATCAATTTTCTTACACAATAAGCCTCATTTGCAAGGTTGTGGTTTAACGGAGTCAAGTGGGCTGTGAATCAAGGAATCTCTCATCAAGTAAAAAATGTACATATGTTGGTCAAGTGCAGACATTTTGTTGCAAAGGAGGCAGAAAATGTCATAAAATTAACATGACTGCCATAAAAGTACATAGGTAACTCCAGATATAAGAAAGTGCATGAATGCAAAATGCAAATTATTTTCACTTGTATTTTAATGTGAGAGATCTCTTTCTTTAAGTTGTTGAAAGAAAATAGTGGGGTGACAACTCGAGTGAAATTCATTTTATCTAAATGCTTTTATTACTCCAACTTTTTGGGTCAAAAATTCATACCCAACTTGAGAACTTCTTCCTGAACTTTTCTGTTAAACTCCTACTGTTACATGTAAGTCATTCACTTGTTATTGACATCAAGTAAGCATTGGAAATTAGACTTTGACATTTTTATTGTATTTTCTCAACATGTGCTGAAAGGAGATATTTAGGTTTTTTAAAAAATGAGGATTTCAAAGATAATGAGATGACAAAAATAAGGGAATGACTTGTATTTACCTATTATACTATACCTGTTTATTGTATTTAATATTATTAGTGTAAATTTGCAGTATTGTTAGGGTTGTATTAATTGTTACTTAATATCACTTTTATTGACATGCTCAGAACTGCATATAAAAACATGTTGTGTATCATATAATTTTACAGTGAAAATAATATACTTAATGTTAATATACCTACCTGCCTAATATCCAAAAACAATTTGTGTACTTTTTACAACTTTGACACCCTGTCCTAACTTCAGAGAGAATCGGATCGGAAGCTCCAAAATGGCATTATAAAACCCCACTTAGTAGTGTTTATAATTTAACCAGCACCAAGCCACACTTAGCTAGCTACAACCTTTGACAACAACAATTGAAGCTCCTCCTTGAAACATTATAAAATGTTTATTTTTGTAATGCTTTTATTCCAGCCAATGTACCAAATTCTTGATTGTAAGACATGAAATATCAAATAAGACATGAAAGTCTTGTAAAAGGATTCTACGTGGTTGGTCTAATGACAGATTTAGAGAAGTATTTAAATGGTAAGTTTAACAGGACTTTTATAAAAGGACAGTATGTACTAAAATAGTGCTATGGAAACATCTTGGACTTCCATTGTCTATATTGAGTTTTTTTACACGACATTTCGAGCAGTGGAATCTCTGCTCGTTTTCAAGTGAAACTGAAACAAGCAGAGATTCCAGCCTCAGTTGAAAATGAGCAGAGATTCCACTGCTCAAAACGTCATGTAAAAATACTCAATAAAGACAATGGAAGTCCAAGATGTTTGGCTTAATAGTACATCATTGTACCACCTTTAAACAAAAATAGTGGTATGTTTAAAAGCAGATAGTATGTTTAAAATATTTTAATATGTTTAAAATATTTTAATATGTTTAAAAGTCCACAGAACTTTTTTATGATGAAAAAAATATAAACATGTCTTGTACGTAGTTGGACTAAAGATGAATTTAGAAGATAAGTATTTAAATGGCAAGTTCAGTAGGACTTTTATAAAAGGATAATATGTAACGAAATAGTAGTATGTTTAAAAGTAAATAAAATGTTTAAACTATTTTAGTATAAATATCTATAATATATATATGATAGTATGTTTAAAAGTGGCTAGATATTCTTACAATGAAAAACTATAAACAAACAATACTGTATGGATCAGAACCAATTACATACCTACAACTTTTTGGAGGGCCTGTAGAAAGGCATGATTTTGGTTAACTAATTATTTCTAAAATGCTCATTGTTAATATCAGATTTTGTGTGTTTAAGTTTAAACTAAAATTAAACTACCTCATTATCAATGTATGTAATTGTCTTGCTGACACAACTTTTGACTGGAGGCTCTTAAAATTATTGTATAAAACTTCCTTTGCCTAAAAGAAACAACATAGGAAGTCACTTATTACCTAAACTCTATTTACAAATCATACCTGTGTTTGGATCACACTTAGCTTTTTTAAAATTCCTTTCAAGAACCGAAATTCTAGCTGAACAACCAGCCTGGGTTTGCCTTTCAGGGCAATGCAGGTGTTCCTACAATTTTAAACATAAATAAGTAGGTATGCTCCAGTATACCTGCACATATACCTATCTAAATACTTTTTAAGAATAATTACTGTTGAACTTACCAGTTATGAAATATCAGGTAATACGTCTCGTGCTAACTTCAATGTTCACTAACCAGGCAGATCAGGAAATCGAAAGAATGAAACGGTATTTCAATTATCTCATTCAGTACGCATTTGAACATAAACGACATTACAAGAATAAGACATTTCCAATAAGGGCATAATTCAAAGCAACACTTCAGATGATGATTAGGCCGCTTAGAGACTTTAGGGGATACTTGTTGTTAAAAATATCTTAAATCAAAACTGAAACATGATGATAAAGATCGATTTTCAAGTTTCGTTTGACAGTGACATTGTGGGGCAAACATATGTCAAATGACGTAATCTTGGAATCGTCTATGCACCTATATTGACGTTTATATTCCTACTGTCTTTTTAAAAGGACACCATTTTTCTCATCAACTGTGATAGCCATATTTTTTTTTTATATTTTTTTGGTCACAGTTGCTTCCAATAATGCTGATTTTTCATAAAAAAATCGACATTTAAAAAGAAAAAAAAATCAGGCATATCTGGGTTAAATCTAAGATTATCTTTAAAGCGTTAAAAATTGCTTCAACTTACTTGCAGCCTTCATAAAGTTACACCCATTATCACTATACAAGGTGGTCCATTGAAAACAGGTCCAGTTTTAAACACCCGAACCTTTTTGTTAAAAAGAAAAATCAGAATCATCAATTTGGTTGTCAAGCAGGGCGTATATTTATACCCTTATCTCTAAGCCAAGGCAATTCAAACCTAAAATTTTATTTTAGCAGGCCAAGAGACTCATTTGTAGTTAGTTTATCCTCCAAATTTCAAGCAAAATGGTTTAATAGGTTCAAAATGGCGGCCCATTTCTTAAAAAGGTTTATTTATACTGAGCTAAAGTTATCTAAATTAGAGATTTTTTAGGGTTTTATACCTAGGGTTTTTGACTTTTGCCGCTTTTTATGTAAGTGCCTGTTTCTAGTTATCTAGGTGTGATGTTTTTATTAAAGGAGAAAAACGTTTTTCAGTCTTGTCCCCACTTTTCCCCACTGTAACAAATTTATTACTTAGAAATCGATTCAACGAAAGAAGGTTATTCTAAGAATTTCCAGCTCCTATAGTTTCTTATGTAATTCCAAGGAAAGTTTCTTCTTGGAAAACATTTGTTAAGGAAAGTCCACAAACCACGAGGTTGGCTGGCTTTTCGAAAATTGGAAATCCACTAATATTGACACCTAAACTGCTAACGGAAAAGATCGATACAGCAGATTTTTTCGTCATTTTTGAGGGTCTGTTTCTCAGAAATGCGTTAACCGAAATTCATAACTCAAAAAGATTTTGAAAGCACGTTTCTTCTAGAATCAGGCCGGAGTATTGACGCTAAATATAAGTTGTTTTTTAAAGGATATGCAGGGTAAGGAAAAAAGAACTGCAAAATGGTTACATTTCAACACACTGCATTTGGTAACTAGAGTAATTTCAGAACATTTTAAAGTCATGAATGACATTGGATGGGCTGGGTTGACATCTCGGAATATGGGCGGTTTTCGATTTTCTCGCCTATAAAAAAAATTAGAGGGTTTTTCTTTTCATAAAGTGTGCGCTTTCTTCTAAGTTACACTGTATGGCGAGAATGCCGCTGCCGATTCTAATAAGATAAATTATCTCGAAAAGACAATTGGTTGTAACATCAGCGAAATAGCCCTAAGGGAATGGAACATTTCTGTTCCATTTTGTAAAAGAGTGGCAAAAACTGTAATTCGATACTGATCTAAAATGTGTTAACTACGACATCATGGCGGATGCCTTAACGTTAAGAGTCTTATTGTAATGATATTTAAGGGTGGTCGATATCTCGGGACGGTTTTGGCGGTTTTTCATTTTTCCATCTACGAAAAGTTACAGGGCGTTTACGTCTAAGTTCGCACTCTCTTGTATGTTACAATTTATTGCAGGAATACCCAGAAAAATTAAATAAATTGACTTTGAAATTTCATTGATTTTAAATTTATTGACGTACACTGATGGTTGCTAAAACATTTCTGTTCCATATTGTACAGGTACGGCTTGCAATCACATGGGAATGTTTTCAATACAGGATCAGTCATAACAGATGATTGAAAATAAAACCTCAAATTCCCTGGTCGATTCTAAGCGGGTCTGCCATAAAAACGTGTTGTCTACAATTTGTTGTTTACAATTTTTGAGTGATAAAGTTTTATTAAAAAATGGAAATTCGTGAAATTCTCCAAAACTACCGGAGACTAATGAAATTGAACTGTCTCGTACTATTATAGAATGCGAATATTTTGCAACAAAACTAAATTTTTCTCTCCAGCAGTGGCGCGCGTTAAAGCATATCAATGCATATTTTTTAGAAAATAGAGTGGATTTTCGCTAAACAAAAGAGGGACATTCAGATGATTCTTCTTCCAAAATTTTAGGGTTCTGATAAATTTCTTCCTATGATATGTTTCAGTATAAAAGCAGTGAACTAAAAGATCCCTGTTGTCCTCCATTGCGAAAGTTTTTGATCCGCTTAGTTTATTAGGTCCTCTTTTGATTCCTGCGAAACTGTTAATGCAGCGATTGTGGTAACTCCATCTTGATTGTGACAAACCTATTCCAACTGACTTTTCTAAATAGTGAATCAGCTTACGTAATGAAATATCAAAAATTTATACAGTTCAAATTCCTCGTCATGTAATGGTTAGAAAATGAACTACTATTCAAATTCATGCACTTTCAGATGCAAGCGTGAAGCCTTACGCGTGTTCAATTTATCTTTGAAATCTTAACTTATTATTTGTTGAATAACTCTTTCAATAACGGAAATTTGGTGTTTTGTCGAGAGTCGATTCAGGATCAGGTACAAAATCGGTTAAAAATGACTCAGAGCGTCTAAAATTGCACATTTTTTGACGCCTTCTCTTGAATCGCGGAAAGCGCAGGTTAGGATTAGGGCGAAAATAGAAAATAATAAAGAATCGTTAAAAAATTACACAAAGCGTCTAAAAAATGTAATTTTGGAACATCCAAAAATGCAAATTTGGAATTTTTGGAGAAACTGAGGATGGAATTAAGATTATAGTCGAGTAACCTGATCATTACATTATTTAAAAATGCAGATTTTCATATTTTTGCAAAAATTTAATTTTAAGGCAAAATAAAGCAAATCTGATTAAAATCTTCGAATTAGTGGTTTTTGGTAAAATTACTGTGTTATGTGTTTGGCTATATAATAACTTGGACCAACATAAGTACTGGAAAATTCAAAATTGAAATTAGGGCTAACGTCGGTTAAGAATGACACACGTTGTCTATAAATGCAACTGCTGACAACAAATCAGGCAAAACCCAGTAAACACACTTGATCTCGTCATGGGACGTCTCATTTTGGTCCCTCACATCTCAGATGGGATATTAAATTATGGGACGTCCAACAGATGTTCATCGGATATCAGATATGGGACCAATATTAATATATCCTATAGAGGACGTCCCTGATACACAGGGTGAGTCATAATGGGAGGACGAAAATGAAATCCCATATTCTTTGGTCGATTTTAAGGGGGGCTTGTCATACATTTGTGTTACCTATCGAGCTTCCTTAAAAAGTTACGGGGTGTTGAAATTAGAATTTCAAAATGCATATATCTTGATTATTCCAAAAGGGTAAGAGACATTTTAATGGAATTTGGTATGTTTCGACATCTGGGGAAGGCGCATAATTTGCAATAAAAAACTTATTTTTATTTTCGCCAGTGGCGCGGGTACCAGCACCTCGACCCATATTACTTGAAGGAAAATTGGTACGCCAATGATTTTCGAAAAATAAAATCTAATTATTCACTTCTCGATTAATTTCGGAATAAAAATGTCGTCTTTAGGTTTTTCAGTACGACGAACCGTTTCTGAGTAAATAAATAAAAACCATTGTAATGTAGCCTAGTCTCGCCCAACGCATTTAAGATTGATGAAAAACCTAAAATATTAAAATTTCATTTCTTATGGCTTGAATATTAAAACCTATTGATATGCAACATAATTCAACCCATAAACTGCGCGACTATTTCCATACTGCTTAAAATGGCTATATCGCAATGCTTCTTAGTTATTTACTCAATTACAGTTCTACGAGAAAAAAGTTAAGTGAGCTTTTTGCTTCAGAATTGTAGTGGCGGATAAGATAAGACAAACTAAGATAAGATTTTAATTCACGAGAATTCAAAAACTTGAAGAGGGCATTTTTATTTAGATATGGATGGGGAATTGAAAAATTAGATTTTCTTTTTCTGAAGCAAGGGGCGTACATCACATCAAACTTTAATGCTGTTCTCAGACTACTTAAAATGGCGGCCCAGCAATGATTTTTATTAATTTACTCATATACCCTGCGTCGTACTAAAAAATCTGAAGAGGGGTTATTTCTTCAGAGATGGTTGAGGATTGAAAAATTAAATTTTGTTTTTCGAAAAACCAGTGGCGTACCCTTTTCTCTTCAAATAATATGTGTCAACGTGCTGGTACGCACGCCACTGGAGGAAATGAAAATAAGTTTTTTATTGCAAAGTGTGCGCCTTTCATAATAGTCCAAACATACCAAACTTCATTAAAATATCTCTTAACCTTTCGAAAAAATCAAGATATATGCATTTTAAAATTCTAACTTCATCACCCTGTAACTTTTTAACGAAGCTCGATAGGTAACACACATGTATGACAATCCCCCCTTAAAATCGACCAAACAATATGAGATTTCATTTTCGTCCTCCCATTATGACTCACCCTGTATAATAATTTTGACAAGTTAGGTAACACACATGTATGACAATCCCCCCTTAAAATCGACCAAAGAATATGAGATTTCATTTTCGTCCTCCCATTATGACTCACCCTGTATAATAATTTTGACAAGTTCAGGACCAAAATGGGAATGTCTCGAGGACGTCCTTAGGATATCACAAAATTGACAAAATAGGCCAATTTTTTATCACCAATCTTTGTAGGGTGGATGCTGTTTTCATTTTCTTTAGGATGTTTTTGGACTTAATTCGGACGATGACATTTAACGAATTCTCCATTTATAACTTATTATATATATAATAAATTTCAATATATAAATTAAATATATTGAAATCTTTCTTTTTCAAATTTCTCTCTCTCTTCCCCGTTTAGAGTTGTGTGGAGCTTGTTTAACGTCCCAGTTATTAGTAAGATATTTAGATGCTATGGACTTATATAACCCTGACATTTCTTGTTGGACCGATTCTACAATCGTGCTATCTTGGATAGCAGGAGATCCTAAGTTGTGGAAGATTTTCGCGTGTCGGAAATTCGACAATTGACAAATGTGAATAATTGGCATTATATTCCTTGTGCTCAGAACCCAGCTAATATTATATCACGTTGATCAAATATAAATAACTTACTTAAATCTCAATGTGGTGGCATGGTCCAATTTTCCTTACTGATAATAATGCCTATTGGCCCAGAAACTCTCAAATATCAGATTTTCTCGAGTTTAAAAAAAATTAAGATTCAAACGTTTAAAATATTTTATTCAGAACATAATTTTAATTTATTTATTCGGTAGGTATTCTAATTATAATAGCCTGATTAGGGTAACAGGTTATTGTCTTAGATTCACAAATAATTTAAGACTTACTTGATCAAACCAACAATTTGGATTATTGACTAATTCAGAGTTAACAAACAGCAAACAATTATTGATTAGAATGGCTAAGAAAATTGGGTTCCCTCATTTTCTCATGAGTTATTATATCTTAAGCAAGGTAAGCTAATGGCATCAAAACAACCCTTAAAACATTTGTTCCCGGTTTTAGATTCAGAGGGCATACGGGCGGGGGATGACAACAGTAATTTATCTTATGAACAAAAAACACCAAATAATTCTGCCTCGTAAACATGCCTGTACTAATCTGTTGGTTAGGTATGAGTATTGTCGTTATTAAATTGTTCAATTTTAAGTGGTAAAACGGTCGTGGAATGTTGTATTTGTAACTGCGTTAAATGCTTTAAAGTTAGGCCTAAAGATTTGTCTGCAAAAATGGGTCAGTTACCACGTTCTCGAGTTACACCCTCACAACCTTTTTTGAACTCAGCTGTTGATTTTTCCTACCCTTTTGAATTAAAAGACGGTAAGGCTTGATTGTACAAGTCACCCTCAAAGTCGGGTTCAGTTAAACTCTACTGGTACTTGAACTCGCCCATAAGGAAAGCATTGCTGTGAGCAAGTGTCACAAATGAAATTAATTTTGACAGCAATGAGATTCTTATGGGCGGGTTCAAGTACCAGTCGAGTTTAGCTGAACCCGACTTTGAGGTTGACTTGTACATTTGTGTTTTTGTATGTCTTTCTACGAAAGCTGTTCATTTGAAACTTGTATCCGATTTAATTAGCGATGTGTTTATAAATGTGTTAAAGCGGTTTGTATCAAGAGGTGACTCGTGTTCTGATATTTATTGTGACAATGCTACCAATTTTGTTGGTGCTCATAATCCAATTCGAGCCATTCAAAATTTACTTGAAGTTGATTCCGTTCAAGGTTGTTTAATTGCTTCCCAAATAAAATGGCACTTTATGCCTCCACGATCACAATTCTTTGACTTTTGAAGGATTTAACTCCATTTTAACCCAAGTGGAAGTAGTGTTAAATACGCGTCCCATCGTGCCATTGTCGCCCAGTCCAGATGATTTGCAAGTGTTGACGCCTGCCGATTTTCTGATTGGACGCCCGTTAACCTCGGTTTCGAAACATGACTTGCTTCAATCCAAAATTGACTATGGGAAGCGCTACCGACACGTGCAGCAAATGTTCCACCATTTCTGGAAAAGATGGATTAAGGAGTATCTTCAAACGTTGCAGCAACCTACAAAGTGGCAGTTTGAGCAATATTCGCAGCTTGCAGTTGGGTCCCTGGTGTTATTAAAGGAGAATAACATACCACCTCTCTGTTGGCCACTCCGTCGCTTATTGCAGCTCCATCCAGGATCTGATGGGACAGTACGGGTTGTCTCCATCAAAACCAAGAATGGAATAGCGAAACGTGCAATTAACAAACTTTGCTTGCTGCCTATTAACGATGGAGTAGATTAATTAACCTTTTTTACATAGTGTTTATTTCTACTTGTTTTGAAGGCGCAGTCTTTCAAGGGCGGCGAAATGTGTAATCAATATATGATCTGGACGGTGAATAATTACTTACGTTGAATCAGTTGGGGTTGAGGAAATAGGTGTTGTTTAGAAATATTTACCTGATTTTGTAACTACTGTCACAGTCAATATATTCCGCTTCTCAAGTTCAAGTATCGTTTTTGTAATAAATACTATAGGAGTAGCGGCACCCAAACACAAGTGGAGGACGAGCCCCTACAAGCTTGTCGCAGCTTTGCCTATCCAAGAATCTCTAAAAAAACGGTTCATCAACATCGTCTACTATTGTCAAAACCGCAAGTCATCATAATAGTTTTTCACCGTTTGTCAAAGATAGGCGATTTTTTGTCGAAAGACGTCAAAATCTCATTGTTTCCGTACATGTATGGAAATATCATCAAGTCTTACATCCTCTTAAAAATGTGACTATACAGGGTGTCCCAACTCTATTTAGACACTAAATATCTCCGCCCCTGTACATTTCAGAGAAAAAAGTTTCAGATAATAAGTCCGTGGTTTGGAAAGGTGCTTTCAATGACAATTTACTAATATATACAGGGTGAAGCAAAAAACGTACTTTTTGACCTAAACTTAATTTTTTTCAATAGAACACTCTGTATTTTATTGGAGATTTGGATGCCTCGTTGAATAGTCAATCAACAATGTATAACACTTTTTTTTCAAATTTCAATACTTTTCGAGAAAATCACAAAAACATAATAATACTAAGTACAGTTGTTAAAAACTAAACTTATAAGAGATGCTCAAACTGGCGTCCATTTTCGGTATGGCAAAATTCATACCTTCTAAGAAGTTCCCCGGTACATGCATTTCTAATAGTTTGTAGGGATATTTCCAGACCAGTCAGGTGGCCCGCAAGGTCACCTGACTTGTCTTTGATTAGCTATCCACTTATTTCCAAAAGAATTATTTAAAAACATTGACACATTTAGGCTGTTGTGCAGCGGCGCACCATCTGGTGGTCACCACATATTTAAACGTTCGTTTATGGTTACATCTTATAGCAGTACAGGCAACACTTTAGTCAGAAACATGAAATATCTCTCGCCATTCGCGTGATTAACTGAAAGTTTTTGACAGAAAACTTCCAGAATGACGTTGCTATGGTTGTTGATAAAGCAGGCGAGATTATAAAATTTACCCGTAATATTGAACATGCAATGATGTTTTTGTGATTTTCTCGAAAAGTTATGAAATTAGAAAAAAAGTTTTATACACTGTTGATTGAATATTTAACGAGGCATCCAAATCTCCAATAAAATACAGGGTGTTCCATTGAAAAAAATTAAGTTTACGTCAAAAAGTACGTTTTTGCTTCACCCTGCACATATTAGTAAATTGATATTGAAAACACCTTTCCAAACCTTAAACTTTTTATATGAAACCTTTTTCTCTAAAATGTACAAGGCCGAAGATATTTAGTGTCTAAATAGAGTTGGGACACCCTGTATACTAATTTGGGGTAGCTGAGAACCAACCTTTAATCAGTTTTGACCTAGAGCCTCCAAAAATTTATATATTTATATCTTATAATAGTCGCAAAATTGCCGATTGTAGACTTTCCCTTAGAATCCAGGAGCTTTTCATAGCTTTATCCATTGGAGAATCTGTAGGGAAAGCATTCATCAAAATCGCCACTGATTTTAAAGGCCCACGTTAATAGACAATTTTTGAATGTTTGCCAAACATAGGTAAATTTTTGTCGAAAATGGTCAAACTCTCATATCTTTGATAGTTTATATAGGTATGGAGAGAGAGTCCTAGATTATCTTGAAAATGTGGCTTTGTACTAACTCGAGGTAGCTGAGAACGAACCCACGATCAGTTTTGACCTAGGGCTTCAAAATATACGATTTTTTCCAATTTTTTTCTAGTTGCCAAATAGCCGACCCTATTTGTTGGTTCATAAGAAAAGAGCTATGATCTTAAAGGAATACAGCAGGAATGGAGCTACAATTATTTCCTTATTGTAACTGCAAGGGCTTAGGAGTTACAGTGATTTGAATATGAGCTAGAAATGGAATTCATATAAGATCCCTAACGTTTTTAGTTGGAGACTTTATAGTATTCTGCATTCTCGAATTCGAGAATACAGCCAGCCGGCTAATAATAGAGTTCACAAATTTTGACACCTATTTGACGGTAGCTGTCTTAAATAAAAACCTACAGAATTAAACAACAAGAAATAGAGCTAAAATCGTAAAAAAGAAATAAAAGACAAAATATCATTGTCTTGCAGTCATTATTCATAAACACGTCTTCAGCTGTATCTTTGTTTTGGGAATTGATCAACGTAACCGAAATTATGAACCAACTTTGATTTTTTAGGATATTCAGAAAACATGTATTTGGCCATACCGACAGGCATGGAGCTTAGTTAAGGAACTAGGATGAGGATGTCTATATTATAGTAACAGTTGTCATTCTACAAAAAAAAACAATAATTAAATAGTTTTGTATTAAATAGTCAACTTTTTTGTTCGGAAAGTGAAGTTTGCCGCTCGACGCGAAGCGGAGAGCGGCAATCTCTCTGGAGCAAAAAAGGTACTTTTTGCTCGTAATGTATATAACTTTTTTTCTGCAAACGATCAATTTCAAATAATGTGAATCACAACTGAGCATAACTGATGACGCAATCTGAAAATTTAAATTAAAGTGACAATGACGTTTTAAATATTTGGTTGAGTGGTGGTAGTTGCTATTGACAGCAAGCGAAAAAATCTTTTTCTACGAACGTTCTTAATACATCACTTTCCCGCACGCATTTTGTTTTTGAAAGCTTCACTTTACCGCACGGCGTGCGTGAAAGTAAACTTGGCGTGCGGGAAAATAAATATTTAAAGAATGACTGTTTTATAATATAATTTAACTTTATAGTCTGTTTATCTAGATAGGTGCACCTGCCTTACATCCGTGCCAAAAATTTTTATCTGTTTTAAGAAAATATTATGCTTGCCTTTATTGATTTTTGATACAAAATATACCCATAATATACGTACTTTTTATTCCAATGTCACCATGAAACATTACGTCACACCAACAATCACACCAAGTTTTTGTCATAACAACCAATTGATTGTTGATTAATTCAGCTGTCATACTGTTGACAAAGACAAAGTTGTTTATGTATTGTATGTTAATTCCTTGTCTTTGTTACAATAAATTGGCTCGTAGAAAAAATATTGTTCCTAACTCGTGCGGAAAATGTCTTTCCCGCACTCGTCTGCTGCCCGAACTCCGCTTTGCGTCGTTCCCGCACGAATTTTGTTTTTGAAAGCTTCACTTTCCCGCACGGCGTGCGTGAAATTAAACTTGGCGTGCGGGAAAGTAAATATTTGAAGAATGACTGTTTTATAATATAATTTAGACTTTATAGTCTGTTTATCTAAATAGGTGCACCTGCCTTACATCCGTGCCAAACATTTTTATCTGTTTTAAGGAACTATTATGCTTGCCTTTATTTATTTTTGATACAAAATATACCCATAATATACGTACTTTTTATTCCAATGTCACCATGAAACATTACGTCACACCAACAATCACACCAAGTTTTTGTCATAACAACCAATTGATTGTTGATTAATTCAGTTGTCATACTGTTGACAAAGATAAAGTTGTTTATGTATTGTATGTTTATTCCTTGTCTTTGTTACAATAAATTGGCTCGTAGAAAAAATATTGTTCCTAACTTGTGCGGAAAGTGTCTTTCCCGCACTCGTCTGCTGCCCGCTTCGCGTCGTTCGGGCATCAGCAGACAGCGTGCGGGAAAGTATCACTTTCCGCACTAGTTAGGAAAATAACTATTTTTGCTTGATGTCCTAGGCAACGCGCGGAAAAGTAAACTCACATTCTGATCCTCAAAAAAGGTTAGGTTTTCGTTTGTCTAATGAAAGCGTAAAATGCGTCATTATCTGACTTGTGTAGAAAAAGTAGTTTTTTTTTCTTAAAATTTTTCAAGAAAAAAAATTTTTCTAGGAATTTTATCAGCAAGAAATGGAACATTGTGTATAAAACACTGTTTCTATGCATCTTGGAATTATATAATGGAAAAATGCGATAAGTAGTTTCACGTTTCTCTTCAAGGAGGTGTCACAAATATGGAGGATATCTTATATCAGTTAAAACTACTTGAGTTGAAAAACTTGACAAACAAAGTAATTGAAAAAAAACTGTACGTTTTGTTAGTGTGTTTATTTATTGAGCTTACTTCGAAGAAGATGACTGCTATAGGAACCATCGCTGTCTCAATTTTTGCCTCTTTATTTTGTGTATCTGTAAGTGTCACATTTAGTAATAAATAGTATATTATTTCTATATACCAGGAATCATAAAATATCTAAAAACCTTTTCAGTATGCACAGCTGCTGGTCAACTTACCCAACGGACCAATCCAAGGCCACGCATTGAACACCTTCACCAACCGAACTTACCATGCCTTCCAAGGTATACCTTTCGCGTCACCTCCTATTGGAAATCTTCGATTTCAGGTAGGTATCTATAGGTAAATAATATTCTTGATTATAACCACATTAATGTAATAGGCACCAGTGCCTCCAGAGAACTGGACAGAGGTAATAAACGCGACCCAAGATAGCCATATGTGCTACCAGATGCAATACGATGGTCCTGAAGAAAGTGAAGACTGTCTTTATATCAATGTTTTCACACCTGTTTTAGACCGGGTAAGGAAATATTATCAGACAGAGAAAAATGAATAAGAATGTTATTTAAAAGGAAATAAATTATACCAAACTTCCTGTAATCTTCTGGATTTACGGCGGTGGACTCAGAAATGGAGCAGCTAGGTTTCAAGATTATCGACCCGACTATTGGATGGACGAAGACATCATATTGGTGACCCACAACTATCGAGTAGGAATGTTTGGATTTTTAGCCACGGGTGATGAAGTTATTCCCGGTATTACAAATCATTATTTAATTAACAACAACTAAAAAGAAAATTTTAGGCAACGCTGGACTAAAGGACCAAACTTTAGCTCTAAAATGGACTTACGACAACATTCACTTATTTGGAGGAGACAACGAGAAAATTACAGTACACGGTCAAAGTGCTGGGGCAGTGTCTTCAAGCTACCATCTATTGATCAAACAATCTGCTGGTATTCAAAAATCTCATTTAAGGACTATATGATTTTACAAATAATTTTAGGTCTATTCAGGTCGGTAATAGCCGAAAGCGGCACCCCTCTCAACATGTACTCCTTCATAGAAAATCCCAAAGAATACGCCTTGCAACTGGCACAAGCTATTAACTCAAATATTTCTTCGAACGCGTCTAGTATAGAGCTTAAAGAGTTTTTACTTAGTCTGGAAGGAAAAACAATCGATAGCTTCTCCAGGGCAACTAAAATTGTATACCTTCTTAATAATTAAATCTTAATTTGTCTTAACGCATTAAATTTTATTTAGGCACAGCCTGCAGCAGTAATCGAGCCGGAAAGCCCTTCCGCGGTGGTGACCAGTGAAATGTATGAAATGTTTGAATCAGGGGATTTCTATCAGGTTCCAGTGTTGATGGGGATCTGCTCAGAGGAAGCTTTGTTTATAGCATCATGTAAGTGGTTAGTTCAGGTTAGGGCATGATTTCAGGGATTAAACATATAGTGAATATTTTTAATACTCCTACCAATAGGTCAGTGGAATACAGACTGTGGTAAAATATGTAGCTAATAATGTTTTGATGTAGAAGCTATGGTAAAAATCTTCTTTCCAGCTGCAAGTTACGTGACAAAACTAGGAGGTACCTATGATGCAGATCCCTCTCTAGTAGTACCCGACATATTTCCTCATGACGAAAAATTTGCAAAGTCAGAAATCGGAGAGGCTATCAAAGCAGTGTATCTAAACAACAGTGAACTTTGGAAGGATCATCCTGGAAGAGTTGTTAGGGTACAAATTTACTTTCTTCCTAATGTAGAGTTAGTAACTGTGACTATTGACTCTTTTTGTAGCATTTTAGCGATCAGAGATTCACCAGAGCAATAATCAAACAGGGAAAACTACTCTCCAAGTATGTACCGGTATATTTTTACGAGTTTTCTTACGACGGGGCTGTGGGCGGGTGGGACGTTGTTGTGCCAGGTTGAATGATATTGCTAGTTGCAAGAAAACCTAATCAAAAAAATGGGCTTTTAGACGCAGAAATGATTCAGCATGCGGAAGAACTCTTTTATGTGTTCCTGAACAGGAGCTTGAGTGAAGTAAGTCCTGCTGATGCTCTCACTCACAACAGGCTTGTTCGATTGTGGTCCAACTTTATTAAATACGGGTAAGTTTACTAAAGTACTTCTAATTTCTCTTGAGTGTTACGTCATTACTCTTTCATATTACTTTATCTCACGTTAAATGTATGAGACAAAAGTTTTGCGTCACCGACATGTGTCGGATAAGAATATTCAAACTTGACATTGACATTGTCACTCGCAATATCAAATCTGCTCTTAAATCGAAAAATTCCGCGCAAAACATTCTCCGAGGGTGAACAAGTGTTAATATTGAAGTTAGTTTAATATTTCCAACAAGAAAAAGAGGCGGAAAGAGCTTGATACCTTTAAATGCAGTACATAACGTAAGTAGGTACCTATTATCGTTAAAATCAAATACTAGTTACGGAGTATCTTCTTTGGGAGTGCAAAACGGCAATGGAGAGGTAAAAAACAGGTGTAATATGCATATGCGTAAATATTCCGATAGGCGATTCATAGATTTTGCTATAAGTTACCGTTTTGCTCCCATTTAGTCCTATAAAGGGGACGCGGCGATTCTTGTTAAATCGAATCAAGAAACGCAAAATGCTTAACTGATAATTAGTTTTCTAGAGGGTAGCAGATGCATTAGGTGTGTCCTTAGCACCAATTCAGAGACTCGTAACTAATGGAGTGAGTAAAGATTATGCTGATTATGTTGTGATATAGCTGAAATATGAGTTTTTAGTAAAGGTATATAAACGCTATTAATTAATATTAATCTATTTCTTAAGTATTACTCAAAGGGGCATTTAGGACAAGTTGGCAAGATGGCACGATAAACACTGTCATAGAAAAGTCTCCCTCAGAAGGAACACGATACACAGTTTTGCATGCTGGTTGAGAGAGGATGGGTTTATCCAGAATGCCAGCATAGTATTCAAAGCGGGAAGTAAATCAGGCGATTGCCATGACTCGATGAACTCTGCGAATTTCGAAAATGGAGGAGCCCTCACTGAGGAACCGAATTTGGAGGAACCTTCACTGATAATTATGGACAATGCTTTTTACCACTACATGCAAGTAGAAAAGTTAGCTAATCAAAGCTGGTCCAAACCTTGCCTAATAGAATGGTTGCAGCAGCATCACATTACATTTTCTCCTTTTGCTATGAAAGCTGAGCTTTTAGGTATAGCAAAAAAGAACATTCTGGAGAACAGATATCGGTTGGTATTTTACCTTATAATAATTGTAGGATGTCCAAAATCGCTCTTTTATAGTGACAATAAGTAAACTTAGTTTTGGTGTTTTTTTTTTATTTCAGAATAGACGAACTAGCACTTCAAAATGGCCATCGTGTGTTAAAATTACCTCATTACCATTGTCGTTTTAACCCCATCGGAATGGTAGGGTCCTAGTGTCAGCGATATTGTGATTCGAAAATCAATGTTATTCATCTAATCACAAACGAGAGCGTTTTAAATTTATGGAACGAGGCGTTGGAAAAAGCACGTTTCTTTTTGCAGGTCACTCCCGAGTTATGGAAAAACTATGTTCGACATACTAATAAACATTAGCGATACTTGGGAAAAAGAAAAGTGTATTCGTCGAACATTCCGTCACTTATCATCAATTTAAATGACTCAGATCATGAAGACAGTGAATCCGAGGAAGAATTTGATAATTAATAATACTTATTTCTACAACGATTTTTCGCAATGTTGTTTACTTTTAGTTATTTTTTCTCCGTTAGATAGTTTGTGTTTTGTTTAAAAAAATTGGGAGTTTTTTAAAAGATTACATCAACGTATCTTACTTTTTGCCCCAAACCTGTTTTATTTATCTCGCCATACGCACAGCAATTGTGCTGCTTTTTCGTTATCTACAGTGCTTCAAAACAATTACTGCGCCACTAGAAACCTATTTTGGTTTGAACTTAATCAATCACTATATTTTTGTATTTTTGAGACCAACTTGTTTACTAGTTTTTTTTTAATTTGAACTGTGTACTTGCTTCTTTAAGGTCTCTATGCTGCATCAAAAATTTAGTACCCACCTTTTAATACAGATTGCTGTAAAGCAATATTTATTGTAGATGTGTTATATATCACATTAAATAAAAATGTTAATAGTCGGAATTCCTTTGAAGCTATCTGTTTAGGTTGCTTGTGATGTTTAACAAAAGTAAAGTGAAACGTAGTACTCCCGGTTTGGTTAGTTTCATACCTACTAAGTCCTGACGTGATCAGAAAACCAAATAAATAAATTATTCTTAATTTAATAATTACTTACATAAGGCTGGTAATTTATTTAGTTGAGTTCAAATAATATACCATACCTTATTAAAAATAAAAAGTATACTGGTTAACTTATCCATTAACGCCGATTAAGAAAATATGTGCACTTACCTATAAAAAAGTGTCAATTTCACTTTAATCATATGTATCAAATTAACACATACCCTAAAATTGTGGTAAACGATGACGTAACACTCAAGAGAAATTAGAAGTACTATAACAGTTGATATAAAAAATTAAACGTTTTGTATTGGTATAGAAATCCTACTCCAGAACCTGAAGAATTAACGGGAAACATCACATGGCCTCAAGTGGCTCCTACTGACTACAAATACTTAAACATCAATAACTCACTAAGTATTGAGGCGGACCCAAAAAAAGAGTTCTTTTCCAAGTGGGAGAATATTTTTGATACTTACGGACGTCGACCTTTTTCCACTTACTAATGTTATAGATAATAATATAGACCTAATTTAAAGTCTCGCTTCAATCCCATGCTGAAGTGAACAAAAATAAATTAATTTCCTTTTAAAGCCGCCGTGATATAATCGAAACTGCCACATGCACAGACCAAGGCGTCAATTTAATTTATAATGGATTATATCCGTTTCGATAAAAGTTTCTTGCAAAATTTTCGTTCTTATGTTAGTAATAAGATTTCAAAGGGCAGCGGATTTCCACCTTCTTTAAATATTACCCTGAAATTAACGGGTGGTTTTTATGAGGAACGAGGACTTTGCAAAGTTTTAATTGCTTTCATTCATCGCCCGACTGATGTCTTTTGCACTACTCGTGCAGAAGAAGTTACCATTACCGTTAAATTTTGCAAGAATATATTCCGGGAAGAATAATATTTGGGGTTAATCGTAGGAGGAAAAAATCAATATATCAACAAAAAAGGTAGTATTGGTCTTA
This sequence comes from Taphrorychus bicolor, assembly GCA_951812265.1. Taxonomy (NCBI): domain Eukaryota; kingdom Metazoa; phylum Arthropoda; class Insecta; order Coleoptera; family Curculionidae; genus Taphrorychus; species Taphrorychus bicolor. Next base: position 44,495,950 of record OX638297.1, on the reverse strand, counting down.
GTATGCATCAGTGCAGTTAGCTCTGAAATGTCCTTGTTACCGTTTCACATCACACATAAAGTCTTCTTCCCTTGGGAAGCTTCGCTTTCATATTGGATAACTTAAAGCCAAGAACTAAATTCAATGAGGAAAAAGCCCGGGAAGAAAACGGCCTCAGGAGATGTTCGATCAGGAAACAACGCAAATTCTCTTTCAAGAAAGACAGAAAACTATGAAATAGTTTATCAGATAACTGATTTTCGAAAAATCCTTAAACGTGAGTCATATCCTATGTGGTTGAGCTTTCCACTTAATCCAAGCCCAAGTATCGCCTTACGGATATCATCTAATCCGTCTTTGGATTTTCCTTTTGGATGAGCTTCCTCTGTGTATGAAAAACTAAGGTGAAGTGAGTATGAAAGTCGTAGGTGATGAAGTCGTAGGAGATGAATGTAAAAAAGTCGTTTCACCAAGTCTTCGACACCGTATATACTGTCCAAGATAAAAATGCAACTGCGTGGATATGTCGGAAATGGTAAGAGATACGAATTAATAATAATAATAGTAATCATTATATCGCGCCATCGGCCAGGTGTTTCCACTAGGGCATGCGAGGTGAAGTGGATCAAAACCAGTTTTCTGCCGAAATTGTCACTTCCCACAGGCAGATGGCCGAGGTTCGTACTTATACTCTCTGGGGGCGACGTTTAGCAAAGAGTATCAAACTAATTTTTCTATCAGGCAGAGAAATCATATATGGTTTTGGTTCACATCACGACTTATCTCGCATGCCCTAGTGGAAGCACCTACCGTCGTCCGATGGCGCCACCTACATATAGGTCGTACATTATAACTTTACTTGTGCAAGTGGCCATGATATTTTTCCATTAGATTGGCACTTCTGAATTGTTAGCTGTTGTTTGCCAACCTGCTTCTTTAAGCCGAGTACATAACCATGTCCATAACGAGGTGCGAAATAAAAATCTTCCAATAAAATTGATTCTGAGGAATCTGTTTACCTTTGAAATTAGCTTAATGTCAGTGTCTAATGGGCCACCATGGTGAAGAACCTTTAAATGAAGCTATTGAAGCCAGAATTGCGAGTTCTTGCTTACGAAAATCTGGCCGCAGTCCTTGTGGGCGGCGTGACCGTCGGCACACCTATTGCGTGGCACGTGGTTTCCTTATCGATGCTTGATGATGTCAAGGCGACAGCCAAGAAAATTTGAATGATATAATAATGATTTTATAGTTTTTAAGCCTTTAGTAGAATTTATAGCTGCCAAAAAGCGTATAAGTTAAATCCTAAATAGGGAAGCCAGGCTGTGCAGTTCGCGGCTGTAAACCGCCAAGTTGTTCGTGGAGGTTCAGATTTCTAAATCCCGACACAAGTTCTTACCTCTTTGCTTTATGGAAGGCAGCAATTGCAAACTTCTTACTAATTCGCTTCTGCAATGATAAGGAAATATACTCAAGGTATCATTCACATGTGTAGCATAAGTCTGCAGTATATTATAATTATGTTAGATAGAGGTTCGGAGGTTGGCTAAGTGCCGATGTTTTGTATAATTTACATAGAATCTACAATGGCCCTATATACTCTCTATGTTTTTTTAGATATTATTTATGTGAAAAATATTTTAATGAAAGTGATATGCTTTATCTGATTGAACGTCGGGTAATTTTGAAAAAAGGAATTGTGCCCACAAAATTTCTGCCTGAAAAGGATAAGTTGCAGGTGAATATGTATAAATATGTAGATATAGTAAGTAGATATAATACTATACTATATCTACATATGTGAATAAATATTTGTTTACACATCAAGTTTTAATATTTACCTACCATTTTAGACAATTGTAATGAAGAATGAACCGCTTTAATCAACGCGGATAAAACTCCGGCAAAAAGCAATTTATAACAAAAGGGCCAACTGAAGAGAAAAGTGAAGGATCTCAATTTGCTTTCAAAGGTATATTGAAAATGCTGACTAGCTAATTAATACATTTTCATAAACCTAAATGTGTTAACAATTATATTGTTTGAATCAAAGAGTCTTAGTGGAAACATAAATTGTGGGCTAAGAAAAGTGTTATCCATCACCCTCCGTTATTCTTGAAAAAAAAAATAAAATTGACGGTGTAAAAAAAAACAGATACCTTCAAATTCTCAGATAGGTCCAGAACTAGTCACAAAATGTAATAATTGATTTTTCTTTCAGGCTATAATAGTTCGGAGGGGATGCATTTTAGGTCACACGTTCATAAGAAGAAAAAGTCTTATTTTGACCCCAAAAATACGCCGCTAAAATATTTGTATCAAACTTTTTATGACTCATCAATAATAGAACAGTAATATTAACCAATTATTTTCGTGGCTTAAAAATACCTATTCGTGCAAATACAAGACCGACTAAAACTAAAGCAAAATAAAACTCTGGAGCGTCATCAGACCCACTATAAAAAGGGCTTTGTTTTGGTGAGTTAGTTTTGGATTTGTAGGAGCTATAGATGATTTCCACTTAATGCTATCTACGCAGGCCTTCTTGTGGAATACATACATTTTTGTTACGATTACAGAGGGAATATGCAAGAGAAAGCATCCTTTAATGCAGAAAAGTCAAAAGCAAAGTAAGTCGTTTTGATAAAAACTTCTCAATTCAGGTTTCATTGGTTTATTTGCTATATTTCTTTAAAATATTTATTGCTATTTTTACTGAGATAGGTATATGAAAATGTACGGGGTTTTCATCAAAAAACTTCATCTAGTTGGCTGTGTAATGTCAAAAGAAAAAGATGGAGAACCAAAGTCAAATTAAAGCCAAAGCCAAAGTTAATTATGTCATCCTTTTCTGTCAAAATTTCATAGCCTGATAGATGAAGTTTTGTATGAACACCCCGTACATCGTACATACAGAGTGATTCACGGTGTATTCAACTCTTCTTTGTTTTTCCATAAAGCCTTGAAGATATTCAGGCAAACAGTTCTGTATATGGTAGTGGTGTTTATTGGGTGAAATGACAACAAAAACAACCTCTAAGATTGCAAATTTGCTGACGTTTCGATCTATATTTGAGTCCTTATCAAGGCTATTCACTGATAAGAGGCTTAGTCAACTTCTCAAGATTCGTATCCAAAACACAATATGAAGGCACAAACATTTGCTTTGAGAACCGGCATCAATACTCAGTATTTATGTAGCTTCTTATCAGTGAATAGCCTTGATAAAGACTTAAATAGAGATCGAAGCGTCGGCGAATTTGCAATCTTAGAGGTTGTTTTTGTTGTCCTTTCACCCAATAAACACCACTACCATCTAATTCAGCGGGACACGAACTTGTAAGCAAGTCCTCTATTTTTTAATCTATTATTCCTAGAGCTTTAATTTTGTTCTCACAAGCAGTAATAATAAATTGTCATTGAAGATGACCTCGTTTAGATAATACTAATTATTACAGGATTTTTATTCCTATTAATGATTATAAATACAAATTTAGAATGTCAGTGGTAAACTCTTTAGTTACTACATAAAAAAAATAATAAAATGTAGTTATATTCTTACAGGTTTTCGTCCAATTATTGGAGCTAAATCCAGAAAACCTAACATTGACAACAAAAAATACTAAGAATAAACGAGTAATTTATGAATTTAGTTGTTTTATTGATCCACAGGAAAGAAAGTGGATTGAATGTTAAAATACCTACATACTTAAACAGAATCGTAAGAAGTACATAAATTGTATGGTTTCAGTTGCATAAAATATTGTACCTACATATTACGATTGAATGGTGATTTCATAGAAATCTTTAAAGTTCGTCTATGATGTTTTGAAACTATCTTAACTTTTTTCTGCTAATAAAGTCAAGGTTTAATACATTAAAAATCAATTATTTAATTAAGCGCCGTTTCTGCCAACGAAACTAAGAGTACAACTTTTTGTTTCTGCTGCTTGGTTCACTTAAGTCACTTATTCCTGCTTGTTGTTATCAGAATTGGTTTGCGAAATGGACAAAAGCAAAAGGTTGCACACAGTATCTTCGGTGAAAACGGGATTTTAGCAATAAGCGTAACAATAATTTTTAACTGCCCCCTGTATATTCGGCAAAAAAACTTCTTGCAAAGAGGGCGCGACTAAACTTAATTTTCATGACACTGATGTTTTCATCTATTTAACTTGTTTGTCTATGTGGGCCACCAGCAATCACATTTTAAAAATTGGACGTTTTCTAATTTTTTGCTCTTTTCAAGTACGCGTATTTCTATATAAATCCTGCTAATTTGAAGATTTAGCGTAAAGTATTCACTTATGTTTTGTTACCCGGAAGGAAGATCTAACTGGGTAGACCTGGAAGATGGAAGGAAGACCTAAACCCAATCACTTCAGAATTATGTACCATCAAGTTTATTATTCATACTGAGAAAATTCTTAATGTATGACATGGGAAGTAAATAGTATCCAACTGGCAAGAAAATCTGCTTCCAATAATCTAGGTACGACAAAATTGATTCCTCTGACTCAAATTGGTAGCTAGGCAAGAGGTAGATGCAATTATCGAGAAAATTATGAATTTTACAGTTTCAGCTATTAACTAGAGTAGCATGGATTTGGAGACTGAAACGAAAGAGGAAAACACGGTAAAATTATTCACTAGAACTTCATTTTTTTATTCACTATTAATAGAACCAGAACTCAACCTAATGCAGCTACAATTTCTACATATTAACGTATTGAAACCCCTAGACTTAGAGCAGTCGACGGAAATAAGGCGATAATAATATGAGAAACCGGAAGGAGTAAATGTTAGGAAATTACAACAAGAATATACTGTGTCTACCTTTTGGTAGAATGATAATAAAAATTATAGTTATTATTTATTAATAAAAATCAATTTTCTTTAAAATGCAGATTTTGTAAAATGAAATTAAAAATGATTAATCAGGTGGTTTCCATTAATTTTAATCGTCCTGGGAACCATGGAACCAAAAATTATAACCTCAAAGTCATAACTCCTAAATGTTTGAGGCGGAAAGTTCATTTTTTACTACTTACTTTTGGGTGAAGCCTCATCCACTTTTTTGCCCGATTCGTTCGTTGTTGGAGAAAGAATTTCGCACTACTCACAGTGAAATTACTGCGAATAACAATTTACCCTAGAAAGGGCTGGGACGAATCGACCTAGATGACGTTTCGGCAACTTCTCTGCTTCCTTCTTCAGAACTATCTAAAAAATAAAGCTTTAGAAACTATAAATTAAAAAAAATTATACCTATTAATGTATTTGTCTCTGAGTATTTGTGTGTGATATTCTGATGAAAATCGTTTTTTGCTTTTGACATGAAAATGTCATTTGATAAGAATTGTCATTCTTACGAAAGGTGCGTTTAAAATGTTTGGTTAATGTATTGTTTAGTACGTAATATAATCTGTTCTATCTACGTGAAAATAGGTATAATGTGAATGTTATTATTAATTTATATGTAAGTTACCATTTTGAACTTCTTGTTCTAACAAAGGTAACCATGTGTTATCTATGTTTGATGAACAAGAAGCCACACATGATATTTGTTAAGTAAAATATATGCACTTTCTTTGATTTCACGCTTCTTTGATAATGGTTCTTTGGATACGATACTAGAATCGTTCCATTTTACTCTATGACCATTTTCAAAGGCGTGTTGGCATATATTTAACTTTTCAAAATCTCTGTTTTTTATATAATTTTGATGTTCTTTTATTCTCTTTTTTAGAGGTCTAGAAGTTCCGGCTATATAAAATTTCTCGCATTCGCAAGGAATTTTATATATGTATAACGTTTTTTATGCATTCGTTTTCATTGTGTGATTTAGTTTTTGTTAGTTGTGCACGTAATGTATTTTGTGTTCTAAAAACTGTTCTAATGTTGTATTTGTTACATAATCGTTTAATTTCGTCTGATAACCCTTTGATATATGGTATAAAAAGGTTTGTAATATGTCTATTTTGATTTTTCCTTATATTTGGCTGTTCGAATTGATTAAAGCATTTATTAATGAAATAATTTGGATAATTGTTTTTAAGTAAAACATTTTTTATATGTTTCTTTTCAATTTCCAAATTATGATCATTACAAATGATTTTTGCGCAATCAAATAGACTCTTTACAACTCCTTTTTTTACCATAATAGGGTGATTTGAGTTGTAGTTTAAGTATCGATCTGTATGTGTTGGTTTGCGATAAACAAAAGTTTCAAATCTGTCTAAATCTTTTTTCATTAGTATGTCTAAAAATGGAAGTGTTTGATTTTGTTCTTTTTCAATTGTGAATTTTATAGTGGGTTCTTGTGAATTTATGTAATTGAGAAAATGTGTGTGTTTAAATGATTATTACCCAACTGATATATTGAAAAAATATAATCAATATATCTCCACCAAATTAAAGGTTTAAAATTATAATTATAAACATTATTTGATTCAAAATTTTTCATAAATAAATTACTAAGTACAGGAGACAATGGTGAACCCATTGCCATACCTGTATTTTGTTGTTAATAATCATTTTTGTATTGAAAATAGGTTGTATTAACGCATAATGTTAGTAATTCCATAATTGTATTTATGTTTAGTTTAGTGCGTTCTCTAAGCTTGATGTCATTTTCAAGTTTATTTTTTACAAGAATTAAAATTTTATCGACAGGTACATTAGTAAACAAACTAGACAAACTTACAATAAATACAGTAAACAAACATCAAAACTTACTAGTGTGTGATTTGGGTTTATATCTATATCTTTTAGTTTTTCTAAAAAATGACTAGAGTTTTTAATGTATGATTCTGTGTTTCCTACTAAAGGATTTAATATCTCTAATAAAAATCTTGATAGTGGATGTGTTGTTGAGTTAATGCTACTGACAATGGGTCTAAGAGGAATGTGGTTTTTATATATTTTTGGAACACTGTAAAAGTGAGGTGTTTTACTGTTGTGTGGTATTAATTTGAATCTTTCTCTATCAGTGAAACTATTTTTGTATTTTTTTAAAGTGGTGTAAATTTGTCTTTCTATTTGTTCAGTTGGATCTTTGTTAAGTTTTTGTGTAATTACCATCGTTTAAAAGGCTCTCAATTTTTTGTTCATAAGTAATACAGATCATTATAACTGTAGCGTTACCTTTATCTGCTGGAAGAATTTTAATATTATTATCTTTTTTTAAAGAATTGAGTGGCTTTCGCTCGATGGGATTTCGGTTTTGTTTAATGTCAAAAGGTTTTTCTAAAATTAATTTTGACTTAATTCTAAACTCTTGTTGGTGTTCTTGTAGTAAGTTTTAAACTGTTTCTTCAATTGCTGAAATGAAATCAAGCTTAGGAACATATTTTGGTGTTAGAAAAGTTTAAACCTTTAGAAAGTACAAGAGTTTCAGCATTAGTGAGGTTTTTGTTTGATAGGTTTATCATCCAAAACCATTCCTAGAAACCAAGTGTTGTTAAGACTGATCGCCAAAGGAATATCTAATCCGTTTCTATTTGTATGAAAAATGACTATGTTGGTTTTGTTGTTCAAACCAATTCAAAACAAGCTTGTTCTCAGTGAACCAGAGGTTACTTTTTTTGCAATTCCTTTTGCGTTTTTAAATGCCAATGAAAATAATATGGTTGTTCTTCTTATTAGAAAAGTTGTATCGTCTGCATAATTGGTGGTATGAAGTTGAATGTCCGTAGAAGTTCAGGCATATCATTAATATAAATCAAAAATACCAGTGGGCCTAATAGGATGTGGGATTCCCATTGAAATTTCTATGCTTCCTGAGAAAATCCTTTTTATACCTTTTTCGATAACCACTTGCTGCCATCTATTACTTAAGTAAGACCTTATCAAATTATTTGCAATTATTCTTATGCCACACTTATTCAGTATAAGCAAGATACCATGGTCTGGGGTATCATACGCTTTAAATAAATCTAAAAATATTCATATGGGTATTTCCTTGCTTTCGGTAAAGCAAAGAATCGCTTCAATTAGAAGAAAGATAGCTGTGTTGACTTTCCTTTCATAAAACCATGTTGAAACTCATTTAAAACTTTATGATTAGCGAGGAACTCTGTTAGCCTATTATTGATTACTTTTTCGAAGATTTTTGAAAAATTAACTAAAGGCTAATAGAACCTCATATAAGGGGTTTACAAAAATGAATTATGTACTTGTTTCCATTTTTTAGATATTTTAAACAATACCAAAAAACAAAAACACTTTCTTACTGCACCATTTTAGGCTCTACAAGATGGCGTATTTAATTTGAAATCCAACGTTTCGATACCAAAACACCATTATCAACTTTACTTTTTCATATTATATATCAAAACTATATTAGACATTTTAATAAGTTCACTCTTTTCAAAACGCAAATCAACAATGTGATTTTTTTTTAAATAAACTGTAACATTTAGTTTCCCCCTCAAAATTCTTATTGTTATTATCCCCGCATTATTTTAATGAATAATCCGAATAAATCATGTGTTAAATCAGCCAAATCAGTATTTATTGACAGATTAGAACTGGTTATTTCAATGTTATTCGTCACCTACTAATAAAACATCGATATTTTATTAAAAATTGTTTTTCTATGAGCGTGCTTATTATGTCTCTTTCCCGCACGCATTTTATTTTAAAAAGCGTGCTAACGTAAAATTTAGGGTGCTGGAAAGTAAATATTTAAAGAATGACTGATCTATAATATAATTTAGACTTTATAGTCTGTCTATCTAGATAGGTGCATGTGCCTTACAGCCGTGCCAAACATTTTTATCGGTTTTAAGAAACTATTATGCTTGCCTTTATTGATTTTTGATACAAAATATACCTATAATATACGTACTTTTTATTCCAATGTCACCAGTTCATGTGTGAAACATTACGTCACGCGAACAATCACACCAAGTTCTTGTCATAACAACCAATTGATTGTTGATTAATTCAACAATCAATCAACAGTCATACTGTTGACAAAGATAAAGTGGTTTATGTATTGTGTGTTTATTTCTTGTATATGTTACAATGAATTGGCTCGTAGAAAAAATATTGTTCTTAACACGTGCGGAATGTGTCTTTCCCGCACTCGTCAGCTGCCCGAACTCCGCTTCGCGTCGTTCGGGCTTCGGCAGACAGCGTGCGGGAAAGTATCACTTTCCGCACTAGTTAGGAAATTACCTATTTTCTACGAGCGTGCTTATTATGTTACTTTCCCGCACGGCGTGCGGGAAAGTAAATATGAAAAGAATGACTGATTTGTAATATAATTTCGACTTTATAGTCTGTCTATCTAGATAGGTGCATCTGCCTTACAGCCGTTCCAAACATTTTCATCTGTTTTAAGGAACTATTATGCTTGGTTTTATTGATTTTTGATACAAAATATAGCAAAAAAGCTACAAAATACGTACTTTTTATTCCAATGTCACCAGTTCATGACTGAAATATTACGTCACGCCAACAATCACACCAAGTTTTTGTCATAACAATCAATTGATTGTTGATTAATTCAGCTGTCATACTGTTGACAAAGATAAAGTTGTTTATGTTTATTCCTTGTATATGTGGTTAACGTAAACGTTCTATCATAAAGCTGATTATCTGTTTCTTTACTTGGGCTCGTAGAAACGTAGAAAAAATATTGTTCCTATCTCGTGCGGAAAGTGTCTTTCCCGCACTCGTCAGCCGCAATCGGCAGACACCGTGCGGGAAAGTATCACTTAGTTAGGAAAATAACTATTTTTGATACAATAATACCCGCAAAGTATAAAAAGCAATATTTATACAGTATGTACTTTTTTGGCTCCATATAGAATACGGGGTGTTCATTATAAAACTTCATCTAGCAGGCTATGAAATTTTGACAGTAAAAGATAACATAAGCAAAATAAATGGACTTTTGTTTCTCCATCCTTTTCTTTTCACATTTCACAGGCAACTAGATGAAGTTTTATAATGAACACCTCCTAGCAACATTGTTGATGGTCGGTGAGTTCTCAGAAGGAGTTGGAATAAAAATTAACAAACTCCTTCTTGTCGAGTTTAAAAAGTTGCAAGGTGAAAGCGTTTTTGTATCTTATGGTATTGTTTGAAATAAAGTAAAAAATAAATTAAGAATAACATCTATACTATCTATATAGTCTAGAATCTATAGTTTTTTTTCGATTGAAAGAAGCAACTAATTTTTGTCTTTCAAATGGAATTACCAGAAATAAATTGACATGTGTAGACTGGAATAAAAAACTTTATGCCTATCTGTGTTGTGCATTCATGTTTATTTTGTCAATTGGGCGAGGGGGAGCTTTTTATGATTGAACTTTGAAGACAGAAGCAACAACTTTTTGGAAGTTTTGAAAAGATTTTGATTTTTTTAACTTTGATTCCAACTTTTGAAAAAAGAATTATAAATCATCACTTTCGATCTAAATAGCAGCAAAAATTACTTTTTCAAAGCCTCTATTAGTTGTTGATCTAACAAGTGCGGAAAGTGGTTCTCTACCGCACATAATTGCAGTTGAACGTAGGTGTAACGCGCAAAAAAAATAAATTATCAAAGTTATCGACATTTGTAATATATATAGTGTATCTATAGCATGTTGAATTTTCATCATACGAAATCATGTGCGTTAACTTTCTATCGTTCTGTAAGTTCAATTAATATTAGCGTGTGGTAAAAATCATTTTCTACGACTGCCTCGAAAATGAACAAATGCGTGCTACTAACTATCGTTGAAATCGCGTATTGCAAAAAGCGTGTGAAAAGTCCACATTGCACACGCTTCTAATAGTACACCCAAAAACAGCCAGTGATACAACGTCGCAAGTGTGTGAAGAGTGATTTTCGTACGTATTGCACACTATACTTTTTCTACAACTGATAAGAGAAATACCTCATTTTGAATCATAGAAACGACCAATTACGTCTACATGGTGTTCCATCTGGAATTGTCTTATGCCTTGCGTACTGTAAATTTTAAAAAAAATCTTGATGTATCATAGTATATCTTTAGAAAGAAAAAATCCGTTTAGGTACACGTTCTTTACTCTCACATCTCTAGTTCGCTATATAACTTTGTTATTTAAAATAAGCCACCATGTATATTTTGGTATTTGCATATCGTACGAGAGCATGTGTATTAACTTTGAGGTCTGGTGTTAAAGTTAATTAAACATTAGCGTGTGCTAAAATCTTCACACGCACACGAGTAATACAAATTTTTACATTCACTAGTGCGAGAAAGTGCTCTTTCAACTCGTAAATGCGCATTGTAACGGGAGTATTTCACATGCAAATAGAAAAAAATCTTTACAAAATACTTCATTTTAATTCCTAAGAAATACAACCATCTTCAAAAAATTTCATTTATCAAAGCTTTACACATATCTCCAGAACGTTATATAACTTATTTCTTTTACAACAACTGCCATGTAGGTTTTTGCATTTTTGAATTCGAGCCTTGATTATAACAACATTTCATATAGCATATTCTCACCTAAATTTTTCCAAGAGTTTCAGATTTGAATTTTTATACACTTTGAAACATTTTTAAGAGATCTTGACTGCAATCTGCGCTTACGCAAAGATTTCAAATGTTAGAAAATACAGCATTTTTAGACGCTTCAGGTATGGCCCTACATCTAACCAGAATTTTGTGTAAAACTTTTTACTTGATGTTTTAAAATGCTTTGAGTAATTATTAACTGATTTTGGATATATTTCTCATTTGAAATTATTCAAATACTCCAAATTTGTATTTTTTCAAGATTTGAATAATTTTTCAGCGATTTTGCCCTTTATTCTATTCCTATTTTCTTGAGAAGAAAAAATTTTACTTGAGGCGTAAAATAGTCATATTAAACATGAATTTTGGTCATACAAAAAAAAAACATTTAAATATATACGTTTCACTTACAGTTTATTTATACAATTTTGTGCCATGTAATGTTATGTATTAAATGTTATTAATGAAGGGTCATAGTTTCCTAATTATGATATAATTTGAACACATTTCCTCGGTAGTTATAAGTCACTACCCATCAGTGTAGAAATATATAAAAGCGTCAGGAGAGTTACAATTGTGCAAACGTTATGCATTCGAAATAAGGAATACTTCTGCTACTCTGCTACATTAAGCGTAAAATGAGTGTCGACATTAACAAACTATAGATTAGAATGCATAACATTCTCCTCACTTGAAATTATCAAGTACGGTCCATGACTAGTGACTTTAAATACCATATCAAAGCTCAGTTGAATAGTAAACAAATTTATAAAATATTAAGTCGGTGTTGTCCGTTCGGGTTTACAGTACATAACGAGTGCATTTAATAGTTACCTACCATCTAACATGGGATTACTTTTACATGGCGGTATTGGGCTAGTTGTCCTAACAGCAGGATTTATGCTGTACAATTTGTTAACTCCACCAGAGCTCCCGACGTTTCCAGAAACGTGGTGGGGTCAAGGTGACCCATCGAAAGAAGACACTGCTATTAGGTCGTTTAAGATTGACGTCTCGAAAGAGGTAATTTTATGAGGCGAGCCATTGCTTAAGTCCACATTTTGGTTTTCCAGATTATTGACGATCTAAAACAACGATTAGATAATGCCTTACCCTTGCAACCTCCGTTAGAAGGCGTGCAGCAAAACTATGGAATGAATTCTAAATTACTACAAAACATTGTAGACTATTGGAAAAATAGCTACAACTGGTATAATCTTCCGCCCAAAACATTTAAATAGTTTATTGAAACTGCACTCTTTTAGGACCGAGAGGCAAATATACTTAAATAAATTCCCTCAATACACAGTTTCCGTCCAAGGTTTAAAAATCCACTATATTCATGTGAAACCTAGGCTAGGCAAAGACTCTAAAGCAACAGTGCTGCCGTTGCTACTGCTTCACGGATGGCCTGGATCAGTAAGAGAGTTCTACGATATTATTCCGCTATTAACTGAACTTCAAAAAGGTTACTCTAATACTTCCAGCTCTTAAACCAAAATTTAATTCTCGTTTTTCAGATAGGAATATAGTTTTCGAGGTGGTGGCTCCAAGTTTGCCAGGCTATGGTTTTTCAGAAGCGACGAACAAACCTGGATTGTCAGCAGTACGCATGGCGCAAATTATGAAAAATTTGATGAATAAATTAGGGTTCAAGAAGTTCTACGTTCAGGTGAGACAAATATCTTAGAAACCAAAAACTTCTCCATCAAACTAAAAGGTTGTAATAGGGAGGAGATTGGGGGTCAGCTATCCTCATGTATATGTCCATATTGTATCCAGAAGTCCTAATAGGAGCCCACTCTAATATGTGCATGTGTTTCACGATATCATGTCAGATAAAGCTGTTTCTTCTAGGTAATGTTTGAAAGCGTTAGTAAACAGTAGTAGAAAAATAATAATTTTAGGAACAACTTTTCCATCCTTGTTGGGGAGTAAGGAAGAAATTCCTTTCTTCACTCCTGTAGGCAAAAAGGTGTTGGAAGCTCCAATGTTAGAAATGGGATATATGCATATTCAAGCTACAAAACCCGATACAGTTGGTAAGAGACACGGTTCAGAGGATATGGTTGATAGGTGGAGGGTACTCCTAAAAACTGACCAATAAGGTGTGCTAACTGATGTTTCGATACAAAAGCCTCATTTCGGTCGCGTTTTGAAGACTATTACCTTAAGATTTGAAAATTATTATTTTAAGTCAACACTTTCTACAAATAGGTACTGCCTTACGGGATAGCCCAGTAGGGCTTGCCGCTTATATTCTCGAAAAGTTCACGACTTGGACAAATCCTGACTGGAAGAACCTTGAGGACGGAGGTTTAACTAAGAGGTATACCCTAGATAGCCTTTTGGACAACGTCATGATCTACTGGGTGACCAGGTCAATTACCACTTCACAGAGGCTTTATTCGGAGACTTTTACCAAAGCAGTATTTGGATCAGGAATAGATCAGTTAGTATCTAGAATGAGTAATTGGGATGTATCAAAAACCTAGAATTTTCTAGGCATCCATCTGAAGTGCCAACGGGGTGCGCCGTGTTTAAAAACGATATTTTGACGCAACCGAAGTCGCTTCTTAAGATTCAGTTTCCAAAACTATTACAGGCAACGTACTACACGGACGGAGGCCATTTTGCTGCAATGGAATTGCCAGATATTCTGGCAAACGATTTTTACAATTTTGTGGAAAAAAATGAAGTGTCATAAAATAAATTTTGGTTTTTTGTTATATACTTTTGTTAATAAAAATGTTGATAATGGAAAGATAAGAACATTTTTTTTATACTGTAATTTGATAGGGGGCGTCCATTTAAAACTGTCATCTTGTTGGCTGTGAAATGTCAAGAGAAAAGGATGAAGGAACAACAGTCCATTTACGTTGATTGTCATCCTTTTCTGTGAAAAAATCAGACCTTTTAGATGACGTATCCTAGTGAACACCCCGTAGATTATGTGCTCTTAATATAATGCAGACAATAGTAGATTATGTCACTAGGAGTAAAAGTGGGTCTTTTCGTGCTGAGCCCAGAGATTGACGGCCGAAGCGAAGCTGAGGCTTGCAACTGGGCGAAGCACAAAAAGACCTTTTACTCCGAGTAACATATACTATTTTTTTTTCAAGCATGCAAGAAATGAGAATTCTATTTCAGAGTGATTCAGTTTTGCATTTTTCTCTCATCCTCTTTAAGCGGGTCTAGGTACTTACCCAATTATAGTGGTGTATATTATTTGTAAAATAATTAGAATGTGTTAGAACGGAGGTTTTCAATGTTCAATGGTTTTAATGGTATTAAATCATAACCAATGGTTTAGATGGTTTAGGTAAATTATGGTAAACTAAAAATTTGTAGCATTATTGGCAATACTAAATTAATAAAAATCACATAGACAGATAAATATGATGACGCAGATGACATTTAACAGACGAACTCTGCGTAACATATGCGATTTCGACTTAAAGCCGAGTTCGGTATTTCCTTCCGAACGCTCCGGACACAGACCACCTCCTAAAATAGCATATAATATAATAATAAAAATATAATAAAAAGAAGCTAGAGTGAGATAGACTGATATCCCGAGCGCTCGGGTTGTAATTACCGAACTCAACTTAAGAACGGTTTCGGGTGGTGCTCTCGAGCGCTCTGACAGTATTCCCATCCTTTGTTTTTTCAATAAGAATGTAAAGATGGCAATACACTCAGATCGGTCTATCTGGTGTCATCTAGTGTTCAAGAATGAAAATAGTTTATATATGCGCCACCATGACAGTAGCGGTGACTTTTGACTTTACTTTTACTGCCTAGGACTTCTTTTGCTACTTTTTTGATATTAGAAATCCCACTTTAGGTGTGCGCATGGAGAAAACAAATGATGTACTTTTAGTCCGCTTGAAAAAAAAGAATATTATATCGTACAATAATGGTAGATATGATGGCCATATCGCTCGAAGACGTAGCTTCGAGCACAGGGCGGTGTTTTTTGACGATTAATGATTTTTTAAGTTTTTTTATAGGGTTTTGGTCCCAATAAAACTTTTCGAATGACTTAAAATTCATTTTTTATTAAAACATATTTGGTTCGATTTTGCCCCAAATTTTGAATATTTTTATTTTGTGCAAATTCAATTCCATTGAGAAAATTTTATTGAGCACAAAACTGTGTTTTTTAATGATTAACAACTTCTGATTTTTTATATTTTTTATATGGTTTTGGTCCGAAGAGAAACTTTTCCAATGAGTGAAAAATCATGTTTAATTGAGAACATTTTGGTCCGATTTATTAGTTTTAGCTGATTTTGGCCCAAATTTTTAATATTTTAACACTTTTCTTCACTCTGTGCTTTGTTCGTATCGTTCTTTTACCCTTCATACTTTTCTATTATTATCCTTTGGCATGTTTTATTAAATGTTTTCTTCTTTTTTTTCACTTAAAATTAAACATTAGCAATGAGTAAATAATTGTAAGTAAATTTAATTCTATTGTGTTTTCTAACGATTAATGTTTTCTGATTTTTGAACCATTTTATCAAAACCATTTTATACGGTTTGTCCAGAATTGAAACTTTTCCAAACGAGTCAAAAAACACTTTTGATTGATAAATATTTGGTTCGATATTCTAACATTTAGATAATTTTGCCCCAATATTTAAATATTTTTAATTTGTGATTCTATATACCTCCTTTGAACACTTTTTTTCTATAATTTTTTGATTTTTCGCCTTTGTTTTAACTCGGTGCTTTTGTAGTTTTTTTTCATACTATTCCTTTACCACGTTTCATTTCTCTTTTTAATTTTTTTATCGATTTTGGCTTTTTCTTGTGTTTCAATTGTTTTAAGGTTTTTCCATCTAAAGTTAAGCCGAGTTAGCAACAAGTAAATAATTATAATGTAAATTCAATTCTATCTTCCATTGAGCACAAAACTGTGCTTTTTTTTTAACGATTAATGATTTCTGAGTTGTTAAGTTTTTTTATACGGTTTGGGTCCCAAATAAAACTTTTCCAATGAGTCAAAAATCATTTTTCGGTGCGAAATATTTGGTTCGATTTTCTAAGTTTAAGATGGTTTTGGTCAAAAATTCGTTGAATATTTTGGTTTTGTACCTCAACCTACCTCTTTTCAACCTATTTTTTTCGATATTTTTATGATTTTTCAACCTGGATTGTGTAAGTTTTTAGACGGTTTTTTTATTTAGAAATTTTGGTTTGACTTTTTAAGTTAGATGATTTTGGTCCAAAGTTTGAATATTTTAATTTTATGCTTCTACCTATATCTTTTCAACTATTTTTCTTTTCTATAATTTATTGATTTTTTTCACTTCATTTCATTGAATGTTTTTTTGTGTTTTAAATGTTTTAAGTTCTTTTTTTCATTTAAAGCTAAACCTTGACAACGATTAAATAATTGTAAGATAAATTCAATTCCATTGAGTACAAGACCGACTTTTTAAGTTTTAAATGATTTTGGTCCAAAATTTGAACATTATAATTTTGAGCCTCTATCTATCTCTTTTGGACTCATCTTTTATCTAGAATTTTTTGAGTTTTTTTTACTTTTCTCAACTGTGCTTTGTTTTTCTGGTCTTTACTCCTTATATTTTTCTATTCTTGTCTTTTGCTATGGTTCATTGAATGTTTACTTAATTATCTCGTGTTTTTAATTGTTTCACGTTTTCTTTCACTAAATATTAAACCTTGAAAATGAGAAAATTCTTTATTCTTATTCTTTGTCATGTTTTAGGTATATACATTGCATTAAAATTTTATCTATAGAGTTTTGTGATATTTAATATTATGTAACAAATATTATTAGTAAGAGGTCATGGTTTCCTTATTATCATATAATTAAAACACATTCCAATGTGTAGTGTAGAAATATATCAAGATTGTATAAAACATTAAGTGGGTATTCTCAGTTCGGCTTAACGATAGTAAAAATTATAGCGAGTGCGTATATTAGGTACCGTAAAACGGGGTTACTTCGACAGAGGGGGTAACTTCGACTAGTATAATATAATAATTTTTTTTTCAGGTTTCTTGGTGTTTTTCAGGTTATCCAATGTTCTGTTATTGTTTTTGTCCTATTTAATATATTCTTTTATTATAATTGCTCTGTTTTATTTGTCTATTTATTATATTTTTTATGTTTTTTTTTTAAAAAATTTTTACGTTTTTTAGTTTTTCTCTTTGTTTCAGATCCGGTAAATTCTATTGAAGATGCCGCGCACTTACGTTAAAAAGGTGGGAGGTAGACCTTACCTCAGCCAGTGAAAGGGGAACATGGATAAGGCTATTGATGCCGTGAAAAAGGGCATGTCCAAACTACAAGCTAGCCAGAAGTTCAAGGAAACTCATCCTTCAGCACCGGGTCGTCCATGCGTGTTGACTCGCGAAGAAGAACAGCTATTGGCGTTCACAGTTTTGGCCTGAAATAGAAGTTCCACATCAAGCTGAAAATCGATGATTAATGAGAAACTTATGGTCCAACTAGGGACCTCTTTTCAGAAAATTGACTACTTGCTACTTTTGGACATACGTTTTTTTATAACAATATATAGAGAATAACATTAATACATATCATGCGTTTATTAAAGAAAAAAACGCAAGTAGGTCAGGCCATGTAATTAGAACAGTAGGTCTGAGATAACTAAAAAAAATTAAAAGTCGAAAATTTCAAAAAATATTCTGATGGTCATTTTTTTTTTAATTATCTCAGAGAAAAGTTTTAATTCCATGGCTTGCTACGAGTTTTTTTTTATATACACCCTTTATTTATAGGATCTCAATGGAGGTTAGTCAAATAGACCCAGAACTACCCCATTCACATAAAACTAGGATTTTTCTCAACATGGAGTAGCCTCTTAAGATTTATTCCATTTATTATTAAATTCTAGGTTTAGGCTACTAATTGCAAATTTTTCTTCCCCGAAGAAAGTCTCCTTTTTTAAATAGTTTTCATATTCTTTTCTTTCTTTCTCCTCTTTTTCCTTTACGCTTCTCTTCTTCATTTTATTTCTCTTCTTTCCCATTTCTATTCGAATCCTCATCGAAAGCAAAGAAACTAGCGGCTGCGGCCAGATTCTCACTGCATGTTAGTGTAAGAAGAATGCGATAAATTTAAAGCAAAGGTAACAATCTCGCAACTTGTAATGACAAACTCTGAGAAAATATCATAATGCAACAGAAAAGTCAATGCCTAAGGCCAGACGACATCAAGAGACACAGATGTTCCACCATGTCATTCCTACATGGTGGAGGAAAGATGCACACAATTATGAACTACTGATAAAAAATTATCGCAAGGACAGTTTTCAGACCATACATGCTACATCTTTCTTTAGATAATCTTTCTTCAGAAAGATTTATCATAGACAAGATTTGTGGAAAGAAGGGAGCTACTTTTCTGATACTCAGATGGGGAGAATGTGGAAAAAACCAAACTTTGCCAATAGTAATTGCAATATACAGGGTTTGACCGTTTTCGAGTTTAACTTTAAAGTTACGCAATTAGAAGTTTTTAAAAATGACGCTTTCAAACTTTGAGACTTTCTTTTATTACCGGGAATATCCGCAAAATATCTAGATTTTGAATAATAGGGTTTTTTTGCTAGTTTTAACTTAAACACATAATTAAAAATAACTGACTGTTCTTCGTAGCACCTTTTTGCTTTCTTCAACGTGGTTATTTTCAGATTTAATATTCGATGTTTCGTTACTGTTAGAACCATCATCAACTTTATTCATTTAAATAGCGTCATGCCTGTATTATATCTGATTCTGGATCTGCTTGCAATCCTGCATTCGGTGATATGCGACAATTAATAATTCTAATAGCGGTTTAAGTGTAGCGTCCTCAAGATTTTTTTTATTTTCAGGAGAAAGCTGGCAGGAGAAGGACCCAAAATAAAACTTCTACGCTTCCGCAGAAATTGCCGACGTTTCGACGTTTATTTTACGTCTTTTTCAAGGCTAAAAAAAATTAAAATCACAATAACGAAGACGCCATAAAACTACGCAAACACATACCACTTAACAGATTAAAAATTGAAAATTCAATTAAATAGGAATGAACTCCCTTACCTATTGCACTTAAATTGAAGAAGTTTATCGTCAGGTAGTAACGATGTTTATTGTCCATCGGGGATGGAGAGTGACGTACATTGAAAACAAAAACAAAAACGGACAAAGTGTGGACAAACATAAGGGAACCGTGCTTAGCAGTGTGTAGGTACCTAACAATCATCGCCAATTTAAGTGGAATAGGTAAGGGAGTTCATTCCTATTTAATTGAATTTTTAATTTTTAATCTGTTAAGTGATATGTGTTTGCGTATTTTTATGGCGTCTTCGTTATTGTGTTTTTAATTTTTTTAGCCTTGAAAAAGACGTAAAATAAACGTCGAAACGTCGGCAATTTCTGCGGAAGCGTAGAAGTTTTATTTTGGGTCCTTCTCCCGCTACCTTTCTCCTGGAAATAAAAAAATTCTAATAGTTTTTAGGTTAGATTGTGCTGATTTTGTGATGTGATTTTTAAAATTTGTTGATGAAGTTGGGTTGCTATGTTTTTGGCGCTTTTTTGAGATTCAAAATCCACTATAAAAATTCAGGACCTTAATTAAAAAATATAGTTAAAAATTGTTGTGAATTTTAAATTTAAAATTACCACGTTGAAGCGAGCAAAATGTGGCTATGAAGAAGTGTCAGTTATTTTTAATTCTCTTAAAATAAGACTATTAAACCATTTGTTTAAACATCGATTTTTTGTGAATATTTCCGAAAACAGTTAGAATTTTCACCTTTTGAAATAGTTATTTACCAAACAAGTGCGGAAAGTGATACATTTCCGCAGGAGGCCTCTCGTGGCCCGAACGACGCGAAACGAAGTTCGGGCAGGCAGTTGAGGGCGAAAAAGACAATTAACGCATGTGTTAGGCACAAAATTTTTCCTTCGAGTATCCGTTTACGTTACATAGAATTAAAATTTACAGAAAAAATTAAGTTTAATTTTAGTAGGTTGATCTGACGTGCATTTTTAATCAGGAAACTAAATATAAACTTATCATTTTTGACCTGAGTAGATTTTTTTATTTACTTTAATTAGTGCGGAAAATTAAATTTACCCCACTCGGAGCGGAAAACTACTCCCTCCCACATGCAAATGAGTGCGGTAAAGTTTACTTTACCGGACTCTAGTACACACAAAAAATAAAACGTTTGATTTAATGATTAAAGGCTCTATCTGAATTAATCTAAGCTTTGTATATACGCAAATATATAATTATTTCAAATGAACATTTGGAATACTCATTTAAAGATTATAAGATTTTTGCAGTAATAAAAATATTTTTAGAATTAAGTATTTATATCTCTCTTCAAACGTTTCTATTAAAACATATGATACATACAATGCCATCGATACAAGGTTATGCATTTTTGTTTTGAGAATATTAGTAGCTTTGAAACAAAATAGAAACGGGTTTCTTTTGAGACAATGATGATCTTATTCTAAATATACTTGTTATTAACTCATTTACAAACTTTCTAAAATAGTGTTTAAGCAAATTTCGAATTGAAATTTTATTTATTGGAATTGAATGCATTTTGAAAAAATGAAATCTCAAATGAAATAAGCCTCATGATGGTGAAGAGACATATTATTAGTATTCAAATAAATTATGTACTAAGATTGAGTAAACAATGCTTCCTGTAACTATTGCAAGTTACTTAGCTCAAGAAAATTTTTAAGTTTTTTTTTATAGGCGACCAAATAATACAATAATACTAACATGCTTTTTATAACAAAACTTTATTGTAATATCTCGATTATAACACCTTTTTGAGCAAATTCCAAATAAGTACAATATGTGTGCTTTGTGTTCTTTCTAATATGATGGAAGTGCAGATAGCGGGTGTAGGATAATTAAATAGCTTCTTCACAGTTGCGAATGCGCCAACGTTTCGATCTTTATTTAGATCTTCTTCAGGGCTTAATTCGGTGGGCTTCAGGCGCATTCGCAACTGTGAAGTAGCTATTTAATTGTCCTACACCCGCTATCGGCAGTTCCATTCCAAATAAGGTTTTATACGAATTTAAGTAAAAACAAGAACTTACAAATTTAGAAGTATGGTTTAGAACAAACTTATTATCTAATCAGCAGAAACCAGAAGTTTGTCACCAATCTTATGCAGGATTGTTGGAATATTTGACTTTTTGAAAGAAAGCAGGGTAAATAAAGTCGTTATCATTGGTATCTACTAATATATTGCCACGTTCGTATTGCCGTTTACGCTGTACCATGGTATTTTAAAAAAACAATCAATATCAAGATTCTTCGCTAAAAATGCACCCTCATTATTTTCTGCGGAATAACTATTAAGTATTTCATAGTTAATTTCATCTGACCTTCAAGTGACAATGGACGATGGCATATGGTATTTAATCCTTGAAACGGATTTGCTAGCATATCTAACATATTAAGGATAATTTGTAAATAATTTTTAGAAAGTTCTGGATTTTTTAGTGATTCTTTTATTATATCTACCAGACCTGACGAAAAAAGATCTATCACTGAATCAACTATAGACTGAATGGCTAAGTTCAAATTGTTATATAAACGTGATATAAAAGTTTCCAGATATCTTTTTAGTAAAGTATAAAAATTTTTGATAAGAATACTGCTGTCAAGTGATTCTTGATCATCACTATTTGAATGATGCGTGTTATTAGAATCTGCTAAAATTAAATTATTACTTAAACATTTTTCAGGTGACTGAACGATTATAGAGTTTGAATCTTTGACAGTTAAAAGACATTTTTTACTTTTGACATTATGTTTGGTTATTATATGTTTTCTAAAACTATCTTTCCTGTGACAAAGTCTTTAAAGTAATAGTAAATCTTTAAAAGGGCATGGGTAATGATTATGTTCCATATTGTGTGTATATTCGACGTGCAATAGGTATTTCTCTATTGTTATACAAGATTTACCACAAACTTTGCATTTCATTTTGTTTTGTTTGGTTTGCTGAGTTTGGTCCTACAAATTTTCCTACGAATTATGGAGTTAATATTAAATTTTCCAACAAAACTTATAAGACACATTATTCAAAGAGTGAAAAAATATGTAACAAACTTGGATACACTTTGTCAAATTCTGTTCTTATCTTATAAACGGATACCTGAATAAGCTGCCATATATGATGACTTTTAGGGGGATAGCAAATATTCATTACTTGATAAGTTTTAAACAGCACATCAAACGCTTCCGCCACAGATGGAAATTGATCCTCCAAAGTATAAATGACGAGGTAAACTGTCCGAATAGAGTGTACTGAGTCTCTGTCGAGTAGTAAATAGGGCTGTACTGTTTGGTTTTTTTTTTCTTGGCTGCTATTATTTTATTCTTGATTGCTGAGAGGATATCTGCCGGTTTCTAAAAAAAATAAGTAGATACGTACTTAATGTATATTAGATTCAAATCAGCGCTAAACTAAAATTATTAAATTTATTTAATTTTTCTTAAGTTCTTATCTCGGTGAAATTCAGTTTTAGTATTTTCTTGAGAACGATAAATTGTAGAAGGCGCTCCTGT
Organism: Taphrorychus bicolor; assembly: GCA_951812265.1. Lineage (NCBI taxonomy): Eukaryota > Metazoa > Arthropoda > Insecta > Coleoptera > Curculionidae > Taphrorychus > Taphrorychus bicolor. The sequence continues at coordinate 44,472,874 of OX638297.1, read as the reverse complement.
AGGAATTTCCTTGTGTTAGATCTGCCCTAACCATATCAGTTGGCAGCGCTGGCTAAATAAGGGAATTCCCCTGAAACTACCTCGATTCAGCTTGTTTTTTTTTACGTAGGCCATTATTTTCTAAGCTTTTAAGTTTTTTTTTTATAATGCAATATAGCTATTTACTAAAATTATTGAGTGATATAAAATTACTAAAAGTCCTACTAAATAACTGACTAAGGAACCCCAAAGTAAGACTGCCTAAGGTCTCAAAGCGTTTCCAAAGTTCAATGGGTTGTATCATGATAGCAATACACATCAAGAATTAAAATGAACTATTGAATCACAATTTTTATGATGTATATTTAGAATTTAGAGGGTGTCTCATAGCGAAATGCAACTTAAAGAAAAACTTAATGGATTGTATTATTCGAGGTATTTTCTCGATATTTGCCATTGCAGCTATTTTTAATGAGTATTACTATAATCTATTTAGATGAAGCAATAATAGTATATTATTGAACGAGGTTTTTATGATAGGCATGTGGGAATAATGGCTATAAAAAGCGAGTATAATACTATACTTTGTCCGCGACCACTATCTAATGATAATTACAAATTATAAAATCTATAGGTAGTGTAAATAAAATTATTGAAATGTCAAAGTGACACTCGCGTTTGAATGCACTGCGTAAAAAATGCACTGGTGGCACCGGTTTTGCCGTCAAACGCGAGTGTCACTTTGACATTTCAATAATTTTATTTACACTACCTATAGATTTTATAATTTATTTTAGATTTTATAATTAGACTATGGCCGTGGACAATAGCATATTATTAAACGAGGTTTTTATGGTAGCCATTATTCCCTTAGGGGGACGTTTGCGTCACGAGCCGTAGGCGAGGGGCGCAAAGCTCCCGTGGGAATAATCATATACCTATTATTTAAACATACGGCGAACGTCAATCCCTCACAGTAAATCGAAAATGAAGCTCCTCAATTGGCTATGGAAATCTCGCAGTTGCTCGACGAGATTTTACTGCGCACCACGCGCTAGTTGAAAGATGAGTGACGTTTTGAATCTGACGTCTACAAATTTTTAGGTTATGCCAAATGTGACATGTTTATTGGCGGGAACGAAAGTGGATACCGAAAGAAACTTCTGGTAGTTGTGGCCCTTGGCCCTTGACCTTGAAGCGTCACAAACCAGGCACACAATATGCCTAGCACCCTTGGAGGCCATCTCATTGATGCTTTCCTAGAGTTTAGCATAAAAGAAACACCTGAACTAGGTCTTGGTATGGGTAAAATAATATGGAACTCCTATAGGAGCTCATTAGTGGAGGGCCTGGATACAGGCAAAACCCCTGAATATCTGTTCAATTGCAAAACAAACCTACATACCTAGGTATACTAAACAAATCTCAGTCAGAAGTAGGAACAATCCTGAATCTGCAGCAGTAAACACAGCATATAAGGTGCCGCACCGGAATACCCAGCCAATCAAAGGTGAATTAGATTAAACCAAACGGTATTTATGCAGACCGATTAATAATTTGACTAAAATAAACTAAACAAACACTAAACTCAAAGTTTAACTTTAGCAAAGAACGAACAAGATCAAGATGAAAATTTGAAAGCGTCCCCAAAAAGTAGGGTTAAATGCAAGGTTGATGTAATTTGTATTACCGTTTGTGAGTGTTAAGAAATTCAATTTATTGTGAATTTTATCGATTTTATAATATCATATGTTCTGTTATAATATAAGATATAAGCAATATGTATCCTGCATAAACTTAAAAATGCTAAAATGGTAATTATTGGTGATTTTAGTAAGATTTTACTAATTTATCTAATCGGGTGACGTCAGATGCGTCGACAAGTTGGCAACGTAGAGCTTTCAAATAATTTTTAAATCTCGTGCATGCGTAGTTCATTTCCGTCGAGTAACTAGGCATGTCGATCGTCAGCTGTTTTTGGCTTCTTTTTCAGGACTTACGTAATTCTTATAAAACTTCAAATTATTTGGGAATAATGGCCATAAAAACCGAGTATAATACTATACTTTGTCCACGGCCATTGTCTAATGATAATTACAAATTATAAAATCTATAGGTAGTGTAAATAAAATTATTGAAATGTCAAAGTGACACTCGCGTTTGACGGCAAAACCGGTGCCAGCAGTGCATTTTTTATGCTGCGGCGTTTGATATTGCGTTGTTGCCTACTCCTACTGGTTGCCAAGGCAACATATAGATTTTAAATGGCGAGCGTGAATAATACATGGGAAATCGGTTTTTATTTTTTTGCGCCTGTACGGTTGATTTGATTGAAAAACTTTTAAGAGTAAAGTTGTAGAGCTTATGGTCAGCTATCATCCTGTAATTTTTTCAATACCACAGTTTTGGCTATTTTTTGGAAAAACGCCTCGAAAAGTGCAAAAATTTGAATTTGGCGCGTCACCCCCACCATGCATGTGCAGTGTCGCCAACATAATAATTTCTTATGTCAGAGTCAGAGCCGATTTTTCTTTCTTATTTATTTTGAGGGACTATCATGTAGTAATTAACGTGATTATGCAGTGAAAATTAGCCGAAAACCTGACGATAATGTTCTTAAATCATACGGTAAGTAAAAGTTACATTTATTATTATCATAATTAGTAAAAGGAAAATCATTCCAATTTGTGTATGGCTGGTTGTCTAATTCATTTTAGATTAGCAACAGACAACGGATCGACGATATGTCTCTTGTCTTTGTCATTGGTAAAGCTAAAAGCTAGGTTCATGTTAAGAATTATAAGTTAAGGACGGCGAGTTGGGTGGATACAGTTGTTGGGCAAACCAAGAACCAAGCTTGAAATGTGATTGTACTCTACAAATGAGTTATCGTGGAATTGGCGAAAAGAAAATACGGATTAGCAGCTCTTAAATGAACCATTTATTTACATACTACAAAGACAGTGAATAACCACCCATGTGTTTAACATCAAACACAGAGGTAAACAAGAACAATAAATAAATAAAATACAGGACTAGATGTGGCACATCAGAGAAATTGTTCAAAATGATCATCTTCTGCAGAGGTACAATGTGCAAGCCTCTGTTCAAAATTGCGACATGTGTTGTCCAACATCACCACCGTGACTTGACTACAAATTTCTTGAATGGCAAGTTTCAACTCTTGAACATTTGCATATTGTTTATTTCTCTGGTAGAGACGATCTTGAATGAATCCCCAAACAAAAAAATTAAAGGGATTTGTGGCCATTGTGGGGATTGGTTGGAAGTTGTTTGTGGCCAGTTTGGCAAGATTTGTTGTCACTGAAAAGAGTTTTTTTCACAGGCACTATAGTCTCTCGATACATAGATAAAACATGAAAGAAACTGGTCTTAGCAGATCAAACATCCATCGCTATCTGCTTACTGGTCTTGCTTATTTGCTATAAACATTTGTTCTCCCAATGAATGTTAATTTGGATTAATGAGTCCCTCAAATCAACAAAATGAATGAGTTTGGACTCTCTAAAATCCACATACAATGCAGGACAACCGAGACCGACGTCGAGAAGTTGTCAATGTGTGGATTGGCATTTTGGGGCGCACTGTATTTGGTTTTCCAATGAGATTGTGTCTGTCATAGAAGAGTCCAGCACTTAGCAAGGGTTTTTTACATGCAGGATGGGGCCTCGCGTCACACAACACTGCAAAATAGACACTTTTGAAGTAAAACATTTGGAGATAAATGAATTCACCTCAATAACAACAACAACGAACACCCTTAATTGGTGACAAGAGACAGATTGTCATGTCATCGTGGTTGTCGTATTGCTAAACTAAAATGAATTAGACAACCAGCCATACACAAATTGGAATGATTTTCCTTTTACTAATTATGATAATTATAAACGTAACATTTACTTACCTATAATTTAAGAACATATTCGTCAGGTTTCAAGATAAGAAATTATTATGTTGGCGACACTGCACATGCATGGTGGGTGTGACGCGCCAAATTCAAATTTTTGCACTTTTCGAGGCGTTTTTCCAAAAAATAGCCAAAACTGTGGTATTGAAAAAATTACAGGATGATAGCTGACCATAAGCTCTACAACTTTACTCTTAAAAGTTTTTCAATCAATTCAACCGTACAGGCGCAAAAAAATAAAAACCGATTTCCCATGTTAATCTCCTATGTCCAGGGTTCTGCTGGACACCTGGTATATCCCTCTGACGCTATATGAGCCCTATTTAACTTTTGTCAACAAGCTGAATATCAGTATATTATGAAGTGGTCGTGGACAAAGTATAGTATTATACTCCTAGTATTATGGCCATTATTACCACGGGAGACATGCGCCCCTCGCCTGCGGCTCGTGACGCAAACGTCCCCCTAAGGGAATAATGGCTATCATAAAAAGCTTGTTTAATAATATACTATCGTATTTTGTATAAGTACTTACCTTTCAATGCATTTAAGATTTCGTCGCTGATGCCCCAAGAACGTAGTAAATTATCCATCATTTTCGAAATTAATTGGGAACTAATTTAAAGAGCGTTTAGTTGAAGAACCTTACAGGGAAATACTTAGATATATAATGCGAAACACCCCGGGACTTTGGACGAAAAACATTCGCGCGTGGGGGAAATCATTTCAGGTGATTCTTAATTTGAGCAAGTGTTATCTTAACTTAGTATATTTCGCAGAATATTTCTTTACTCTATAATACATAGCTTTTTAATTGTAGAAAATATATATTATCAACTGAATCCTATAGTTTTCTTAAATATAAAAAAAGTTTCAATTAATACATGAACAGAGTTAGCGATAGTCTCAAAATTGGTATTTCTGAACATTTGAAACAAGAACTACATATTCTCAAGATGAAACTGTCGACATATCATTTGTAGAATTTTAAGTTTGAGTCAAAACGAGCTTGGTATTAATTGGATTTCACATTTAACTTCAACTAAAAATCGTATTTCGTCGATAAAAATAAAAACATTTTTTGGAGACAGAAAATATTCGTAAAAAAATAAATATATGCAAGAAAAACAAATGAAACATTTTCCCTCGGTGTAAGTTTTCATATTTTTCATTTTAGACACCGTTACTAAATATATATGTTTTTCTTCAATTAAGTATTTCATTTTTTGTGTGATATCTTTGCCATAATTAAATTTTCTTCGTATCTCTTCAAATATCGGAGATCTCCATGGGTAATCTCAGAAAACGGTTACACTTTAATAGAAGCGTCCAACAGCAACAGACTTTTGGTTAATGGACTTCTTAAAATCAAATAATTGCACCGTTTGAAGACGAGAAGTATACAGTGGGTCTCGAAATTGATGATAACCATTGGGATATCAGTTATTATTTTAGTTAGATTTTTTTTAATACTAGAATGACTGAAAATTATCGATTTTTATTTAGCCATTATTTTGCAAACTGATCATTTTACTTGAAGGACTTATATAACATTGCACTGTGACCGAATGCTTATCGCAAGCCAAGACTTCACGTCTCAATTACTAAGAGCGTGAGTCAACATTTTTGATGACTGTTGCATAACTCAATCTTTATGTTTTGTATACTTTTGATAAACAACATGCAAGTCCGGACCACCAACAACCAATATTATAGGTTTGATAATAATTCTAAGTGTTTATCTAGTTTTGCTTTTGCTAAATACTACGTTGTCGGGAGATCGGCAAGGTTTTTTTGGTTCTCGTTTTGTTTCATTCAGACTAACAAACTGCGTTAACCTGTCGAAATAAGTGAGACTATCAACTAAGTAACCTACTAAGTCGTAATTATGGGCCTGCTGTTGCAAGGTTTTGTCGGTTTATTGTTTTTGAGTGCTGGGTATGTATTGTTTAATACGTTTAGTGTTCAAGAGATTCCTCGGTATCCTGACACATGGTGGGGCAAGAGCGACCCTTCGAACGAGGACGCCACCATACGACCGTTTAAGATCGATGTGTCTAATGAGGTAAGTTAAAGTATTCTAAAAAATTTATATCGAATGATTGTTTCCCCTCGACAAGTAGGGGAATAATAATAGAAATCGTGACCTTGTTCGCCACATGCTACGCAGGACAGGACCGGAACAGATTTTTGTTTAGAGACCTAAAAATTATTGTGCCTATCCTTACAATTATTTTTGTTGCAGATTCTCAGTGATTTAAGAAATCGATTGGAAAACGCCATACCACTGCAGCCGGCCTTAGAAGGCGTTCAACAAAACTATGGAATAAACTCAAAACTACTACAATCCATTATCGACTATTGGAAGAATAACTATAACTGGTAAACAACTTCTTTGCAGAACAAACTTTCCTTGTAAAACGTTTCGTTGCAGGACTGAAAGGCAACAATTTTTAAATCAATATCCCCAATTTACGGTAAGCGTCCAAGGATTAAAAATCCATTACATCCACGTTAAGCCCACAATAGACAAACAGGCCAATGTCAAAGTTCTACCTTTGCTTTTAATGCACGGCTGGCCCGGTTCCGTAAGGGAGTTTTACGAGATTATCCCACTGCTAACAGAGCCCCAAAAAGGTTCCTTCTAACGTGTCATGTATGGGTATTTCGTTGACTTGTTGATTTCAGGTAGAAATTTTGTTTTTGAAGTAATTGCCCCAAGCCTACCAGGGTATGGATTTTCGGAGGCTACCGACAAGCCCGGACTCTCTGCTCCACGCGTGGCTCAAATTATGAAGAACCTGATGTATAGGATAGGCTTCAAGAAGTTTTATGCACAGGTATGAAAACGAAGAGCAAATTTGTAAAGATACGCGGTGGGAATCTATCATAGGGCTATACAGGGTGACACAACAGTCCAGCGTTTCCACAATTTTTATTTTAAAAATTTGAAATTTGGAGGTGATAAATAAGTCGTAAATGTGCTTCAGATCCCGTTTCAAGCACTTAGGCACGAAATCCGGTTTAACCGGAAGTACAGCCATATTTCATTTTTTATATGGAACAGCCTACATATTTGTTCACTTTCGGATCTTCCGTCGAATTCTAAATTATTAACATGTAACTGCTAACACTTTGACTAATTTCTCTTAAAGAAGTGGATTTACATTGACCTTTACAATTGCTCATTTGTTTTCATGGATGATTCGATTGTCAACTATTTAGATGTATCGTGTAGATTTATTTAAAAAAGGCGTGACCTGAATAAAATAGGAGGTTACATTTTCAAAATATCAAGTCACCATTTTTTCCATGACAAGTTGTAAAGGCTTTTTTTAATGTCTTTTGTTAGAGAGCCTAAAGAAATGGTAGTCTATGAAATCAGGGTTGATCGATGCTCATTTGTTTCCATAAAATCCACATTTATTAATGATGACGTCGAAAGTTCGTGCGCGATTTTCTCGAAAACGAAAAGAGATAAGCATACATTATGTTTCATGTTAATAACTTAGGATTCGACGAGAAATCCGAAAATGAACAAATATACAGTTTGTTCCATTAAAAAAAATTAAATATGGCGGTACTTCCGGTTAAACCGAAAGTCGTGCCTAAGTGCCTGAAATGGGATCTGAAGCACTTATTTTATTTTACGACTTATTTTTCACCTCAAAATTTCAAATTTAAAAAATAAAAATGTGGAAACGCTGTGCTGTTACATACATCTTGTGTCATCCGGTATACAGGCTAACCATTTTTCAAATTTAATCATGATTATCTCGGTTATTTGAAGATATACAACAAAAGTTAAATCAGGGCAAACTTGTGCAATTAGAAGTCTAAAAAAATTACCACTTCAAATTTCGAAAATGCCGACTAGTTTCGGAAATATTCGCAAAAAATCGAAATTGTAAGAAAATATTTTTGACTTTTTTTCTAGTGTTAATTTAAAAAGATAATTAAAAATAATTGATACTTCTTCATAGACACTTTTTGCTCTATTTAACGTGGTATTTTCAGATGTGAAATCCGAATTTTCATGTTCATGGAACTATAATTTTTTAAATACGGTCCTAGATTTTTTGTGTCGGGTTTTTATATCTGAATCTTTTAAAATTTTGATTTTTTGCACATCTCTCCAAAACGGGTCAGAATTTTCTAAATTTCGAAACATCATTTTTATAGACTTCTACACACAAAAAAGAATTATCTACAAACGAAGCAACTTGCTTTTAATTGAAATATTTTCTGTTTTCCATACAACGAAAATAATACTTTTCCTCATAAAGAAATAAGTTTGTTCAGAATTAGTTACTTTTTATGAAACATTAGTGCATTAGTTCAACACACCTTGTTTTATATAAATATGAACTAATTTTCTTGAAAAATATATTCTATTATAAGAAACAAATTTATTATTTTTTTAGATAACTTTATTTCCACGCAAGAAAATGTCAAATAGTTAATTTATTTAAGGAAGAAACAGTATAATTATTTTTAAACCAATAATATCTTGAATTCACAAGATCATTCTCTTAGTTGGAACAGACCTAAAATATGATGTGTTATATCAAAAAAAAACTTTTTTTGAATGAAACCTAACATTTCCTCCGTTCTAGAAAAGGTTTTTACTGCACATTTGTAATAATAATTTTTCTATTATTATTCTTTGTCACGTTTTCTGCATTTTTTTGTGTCTTTTTTTCCCATATGTTTGTTTCCATTGACCAAATTCGACTTTTTATTGGGTTTCATTCATGGTTCTCCTATTCTATATATATTTCTATTGCAATTATTGTCTCTCCTGTTTGCTATTTGCTTCTCATCTATGTCACCAACAAAAAACCGAAACAAAATTTACTGCTGTTTGGAATTGTTTGCGTTCTCTTCTACGATAAACATTTCTGTCGTCTCTTTCTTATCGTAATTTTTTCTTTGTCCAAGTTTTTCTGTCTTGCTGTTTTCTTCATTGTTTACAAATGTTTTGTTCTTTTAGTCTTTTTTTTTCGTTGATCTCAATTGGATTTTTAGATTGAAAAGAATATATCGGTTTTCATTTTTTTGAAAGAGTTTTGATACAAAATTTATTTTTTTTTAAGAACTGACCTATGTATTGTAATATATTATGTAATATGAACAATTTGTTACAAAACTAGTAATGTTTTAAATTTGTTTCTTTACCTGCAAATTTTGGATAATTTTTTTGGTTTTTTCTACTTTTCTTCTCTCAATTTTTAATTTGAACTTATTACTAATTTTGTTGAAATAATGCTAATTTAAATTTTGCTAAACACTCCAAATTTATATTCTTACACACTTTAAATAATTTTTCATATAATTTGGCCTTAATTCTAGAGTGTCTTTTTCAAAAAACATTATAATTGTTATTTCTAGGTAAAATAAGTTTATTCAAACAATTTTAGTTCTAATTCTAATTTGAATTTCTCCAAAGACTTCAAATTTGCGTTTTTGATGCTTTAAGTAATTTTGAATTGATATTTTACACATTTGAATTGATATTCACACTTTGCGTAATCTTTTACGTATTTTGGCCTTAATCCTAGCCTGATTTTTGAAAAAATGTCAAAGTTGCAATTTTTTTTGATAAAATGAGCCACTTAAACAATTTTAGCCCTAATTCTATTGTAAATTTTTTGAAAGACAACAAATTTGCATTCTTAGACGCTCTGTGTAATTTCTTATCCAGTTCTGATCTTAATCCTAACGTGAATTTGGCTAGAAACTTTTAATCGGAGTTTTTTGACAATTTGATTAATTTTTAACTGATTTTAGTCATAATCTTAAATTGAATTTTTCTTAAATCTCCAAATTTGTATATTTATAATCTTTAAGTAATTTTTCACTTATTTTGGCCCTATTTCTAGCCTCATTATTTGGATAAAATAAGTTTTTAAACAAATTTCAGAAATTCTAATTCTAATCTAAATTTCTCCAAGACTTCAAATTAGCATTCTTGACGCTTTTAGTAATCTCTAAGTGATTTTGGCCATAATCTTAAATTGATATTTTTCGATTTTTTTTTAAAGAATAAAAATAGTTTTTTGACCTAAGAAATATGTTACTTTCAAGTTTAATATTCTTTTAGTGGCATTTAATTGCTGCCATTATCCAATATACAATGTATCAAGTTGGTGCTACGTTGAAATCTTTTTTTTTTGAGAAGTACATTACACTTTTGTGTTGGTTGGAAAAAATTATGTAAAAACAAATAGAAACTTTGTGTTTCTATTTTGAAAAATTGGTAAATATGTCGAAACCGATTTAAAAATAAAAAAAATAATAACTTTTTTACTTACGAAAAAATTTGCTTAAAACGGAGACTAACTTCATAGATTTATTTTGGAAAATAAAGACTTTAATAGATATCTTGGAAACGATTTGAGGCTCCAAATTTATTATACGATCATGTTAGTTTGTTTGTATATTTTGCAAAGTAGCAAAATTATTCAATATCTAGAGAACGGTTTGAGTTTACTAAGATTTCGATAACTGACTGAAAATTTAACTAAAAATGAATACGAACTTAATAGGTTTATTATGAAAAATTAAAATGTTAGTTAATATCATGGCTCTAGTATTTAATAGAATGGCTTGAAGCTCCAAAACTATGCATTTTTTTTTTTATTTATTTTGGAAAGTTAGAAAATTATTAAATATTGTGAGAACGGATTGAGACTTCAAAAAAATACACTAAACTACCATGTTTGTCGGAAAAAATGAGCTTTATAGAAACAGAAACTTTGTGATCGATTTTGGAAAATAAAAAGCATGTGTAAATATCTCAATAACTGTTTGAGGTTTCGAAATTTGGACTGAAATTTTGTTTTAAAAATTTGGCTGAAAATGAATATAAGCTCTATAGGTTCATTTTGGAAAATTATTAAATATCTTGGGAACGTTTTGAGACTCCAAAAAAAAAATGTATTAGACTACCACGTTTTTTGAAAAAAAATGAGTTACACAGAAGCAGAAATTTCGTAATCGATTTTGGAAAATGAAAAATTGTGTAAATATCTCGATGATAGTTCGAGGTTTCAAAACTTGTACTGAACCTTTGAAATAATTGGAAATAACTATAAATGACTTAATTAGAATGTAATGGTTGCCGTTCGGGACTAAGACATTCTTAACAAAATTATTTTTAGTTAAAAAAAAAACAGTTTTATATAATTGGTTATTCACGTCAAGAAAGCGAATAGATTAGTGTTTTTTCCAAAATAATTTTTATTCGAGATTTTTGTTCATTTACATTGTAAGGGACAATATAAGACCACACAAATTTAATCATTTAAAAAAAAAACCTATTTGTCTTACCCGTAAGTAACATATAAAATAATCATTTTACACAAATTTGATAAAACATATTTTATTCGTAAGAGAAAACAATACGAAGTTTATGAGAATCTTCGAGAAAGACAAAATTTGTTGCCTCTTTTTATTTGAACAAAATGAAATTTGAAAAGAGCACTTATCCGCGGAACAAAATTGAAAAAAAAGATAATTGCATGCTTGATCTGATAAGACATTTTTTAAGCAATAACAGTATTTTTAAAAGAACGAACTTTGTTGTATCCAAAAAATATTTCTATGGGTGTAATTGCGCAACTTTGCCCTAATTTAATCTTCTTTGTATCTCTTCAAATGATCGAGATTGTTTATGGTTAAACTCGAAAAACGGTCACTCTTTATATCGGAAATACAAGAAGGAGAAATCAGATAAGAAAATAATCTGAGAAAATTTTGTAATAGATCTCCTAAAAACATTGTTAAGCCATCAACATAGCTTCAGACCAAAAAAAAAAAAAGAAATAAGCCAAATAAATATAGGACATATGGCAGATAAACTTTGCTTTTAATCATGATTGATGCAGGTCTTAAAATGACTGCGCAGTATAGAAATGGCCAACGTTTCGATTTTTTCTCTATCTTTATTAGGGCTGAAAAAAATTACAAATTAAGTAAGACAAATGAACAAATTAGTTACAAAAAGTGAGTTAAAATTGTACATAACTTTTTTCAGAAAGTTCAAGTTAAAATGTTACTCATCTGTTAATACACGCATAGCTTTGTGGGTGAGATACGTTTTTACTTAACATTTTGACTATCTTTACTTACTTATCCTATCCTTTTTTAGCCTCAAAGTTCGGACTACTTAAAAAAAGGTATTACCATACAAAGTGCATGAAAAATATGAGTGTTGTGCATTTATCATACAGTTTGAAAAATATGGGTTTTATTTTATAAAAGCTAGTTTATCTATGGCGAACTAAGCAAGTCCAATTTAGTTGAAAGGCACGGTTTGATGGGATAAAATGTTTTTAAGTCTGATCAAGTACGTACTTCAAAAGGTTTTGCAAATAACCAGTTTTTTTTTTGGATAATTTTTAATATTGGTAATTCGAGTTAATTAAAACCAATTATGGAAAAGGCTAAGGAATTTAGCTAAGAAGTATGTTTTAATAGATAACTTTTGGCCCTGAAGAAGAGGTAAATTAAACGTTGAAACGTTGGTCGTTTTTTGATCTACAAGGGTTTATCCTAAACTTACTAAGCACCACTAATTTAATATCTATGTTATAAACAGGGAGGCGATTGGGGTGCCATAATTCTCTCGCACATGTCAGTTCTGTATCCCGAGAGTTTACTAGGAGCACATTCGAACATGTGCACATGTGGCATGACAATGTGTCATCTGAAGCTGTGGCTTTTAGGTAGAATTACGACATGAACACTTAGACAACATTAACGATTATGATTAAACATTTCAGGAACAACGTTTCCTTCTTTGATTGCCGAAAAAGAGGAAATTCCTTACTTTACTCCTGTAGGGCAGAAAATGTCCCAGTTACTGCTCTTGGAGACCGGCTATCTCCATATCCAGGCTACTAAACCGGACACCGTGGGTAAATTGACCCTAAGTTGGTACTCCTCTAAGCACTACTTATATCACATTTTCAATAGGGGTAGGATTGCGGGATAGTCCTGTCGGACTTGCTGCGTACATTTTGGAAAAATTCACATCCTGGACGAACCTCGAGTGGAAAAATTTGGAAGACGGGGGCTTAACCAGACGATTCACTTTAGACCAACTTCTAGACAATGTGATGATTTATTGGGTAACCAGGTCAATTACCACATCTCAAAGGCTTTACGCAGAGACAATCAATAAAGAAGTTTTTGGTTCAGGCCTTGAAAAGTACGAAATAAGTTTTCACATGTGGCATTAAAAGTGCATGTCGATACTGGTTTTAGCATTCCATCGTCGGTTCCCACTGGGTGTGCAACATTCAGGAACGAACTTGCGACACAGCCAAAATCGCTCCTTAAGATGAAGTACCCCAAGTTAGTGCAGGCTAATTACTATGGGGATGGTGGACATTTTGCTGCCTTTGAGTTGCCAGATATTCTGGCAAAGGACGTCTACAGTTTTGTGGAGAAAGTTGAAAAAGCCTACTTGTAATTTTGTTAATAAATTGTAAAAGTTATTATGATATTTTATTTAACGATTAGGCTTTCGATATTATGGAGCAACGTGCATCATGTTAAAGTAGATTTTCTACGACTCTCTAAAAATATGACAAAAGACAACTTCTGTCATATCTTGCCCTAAACGAAAACGTAACTTTCGCCTCTAGTGAGAAAAAATCGCATAGCGTTAACTCTTGTCTCTAGTGGCGAAGGTAAGTTATCCTAATTTCGCTTGTATGTCCCCAATTATATACGATTCAACTGATCTAATCTCGTAAAACATCATGGAAAATGGTAATATCACACAAAAACATGCATATTTGGCCTTACCTCCTTTGCCTCCTCAGAGAAGCAATATGAGTGTTGAAAAGTTAATCAAATTGAACTCAGTGACATTTTGTTTTTGACAGTGACGATTCTCAATTTTCGAGCGAAATACTCTATACAGATTGTTCTTAAAGTTAGTGAGGTTGGTGAGGTTTTAAAATATGTTATAGTCGAAGAAAAAGTATAGTATTTTACACCTCAAAAAAGCATTTTCTCTCGCAACAGAACAATTTAACAAACGAGGCGAAGCCGAGTATTTTTTTCACTCGTTAAACAATATACTATTCTATATGGCAATAAAAAAGACGTCTATTTAACGCTGACAAATCGTCTAGATGTCTCATTCCCCGTACACCCTCTCTAAATTTTTCAACGCGGCGTATTGCTCCGTATCGAGTCTCTAAAGCCTAACTAGGTATAGATTTATTTCACTTTGGAAAACATTTCGAACATGCAAACTGGAAATGCCGTTTGAAGCAATACGTTTAACTGGCAATTTCCACGGGGTGCATCTGGAAAAATGCTTCTATCACGGCCGGATACAATCGTTTGAAAATTTATAGCATCCGGAATTTTGCTTGCCGTGTAGCTGATACAAAGCGGAAGAATTCCGTTTGTACAATTGTTCGTATCACCCGACGGGGAAATCTCAGTTCTTTTTTTATGTATTTGGAATGCTCTATGTAAATTTGAGCATTAATTTGTATAACAGTTATGAGTTACGTAAAATGTATGATCGAAAATTGTGGCATTAACCTCAATCGGTCCACTCTCTCTAAAGTTATAGGCCATCAAAGTTGGAAGCTGAAAAAAAAAGAAATATCCCACTTTTAATCATTTTTCAAATTTTTTTATTGCGCTTTTGATCGAAATAAGACGATTTCAACCCCCTATGATCGTATAGTCGCATCGGTTCTTAACTGGCGGGTCCAAAGTCCACTAACCATATGAATCAAATCAGAGAACACAGTGGCCAACAAAATGTTTCCTGACGTAAACAATTCGAGGTTAGCTTGTCATAGTCATAAGTCGTTATATCAAATGACATTAAGCTTTTTCGGTATATTATTCGGATTAAGTACTCGTAGAATTCGCAGAGTACCATATTAATTCTGGAACTTTCTTTTACTTCAGACTTAAAAATATATCAGATATTAGAAGAATTTGGTCAGTTCCTGTGAGTTACGGTTTGAAAAGAATCATATCATATCGACGACAAAAAATGTTTTTTTGCATCTATATACTTCCTTTTTGTATTTGTACTTTTTTACAGAATTTGAAAAGAAGACACGAATGAAGTTTTCAATATAATAACTGATGTACCAATTTGTATTATATTATGTTGCATTTTTTATCTATGTATATTTTTGTAGATTGTAGCAATTAGCAATCTGTGCATTAGAAACAAAACCAACTTTGAAGAAAAATTGGAAGAAATAGGTAAAACAATTAAAACAATATATAGGATTCAAAAATGGGTTCTAAACGTTCCTAGGCAAAAAATGAATATTTTCCAGAAAACATTAGTACCTAATTTATTCATTAACCATAGATGTTTTAAAGAACAACAAATCTTAAACTCGGCTAAATTTATTAAATTTTAGATTGGGAATAATAAAAGATAAAGATGCTCTATAATTATCAGATACAAGAATAGATGTTGCCCAACACAATTGCTTTATAGCTATTAACTAAACATACAATTTTGTGTGAATTTCTTCCTGACGGTTCGCCCATAACTACCTCGGACATTATCTCCACCTTGACTGATTTTAGCTCTAAACGCTTTATGGTATTTTTACTGCCACCGCCATGCTAAAGTGGAAGGACTGGGAAAGGGTTAGAGCATATAGTTTTGGCGCACACAACGTATATGTCGCAGAACTCCCTGTATGAATTAGGGCCGTAATTTCCTCTTTCCTGTCGAAGTTGTTCTTGTGCTCGAAGATCACAGTGACTTTCCTCTTTAGTCTCAGATAGTAACGCTGCGTTTGATGCAAGATATCCACTTCGTTAAAAAGGATGTCGTGGCCTTCAGAGAGAGCGTGCTCTACTACTGCTGACTTTTGTTTTTGTCCCAGCCTTCAACTTCTTTTATGTTCCGTAGTTCTCGTGTTAATACTACGTTTTGGGGTGTCAGTGTGTTTATACCTAGCCAGAGCTGCACGAAACTTTGTAAACTCCTGAGGCTAATAGAGGATCCCTCTGATGCTTGGCCGATTTGTCTCAGGCTCTGTTCTATTGTGGGAGTCGATTTAAAAACACTTTTCACTTTATTTTTTTAGCCTGCCAATCCTGTGGACTTTATGGATGTATGGTAGACTAGACCAAACACCTTTTTCTTCATCACCTCTATTATTAAGTATTCCAATGCATCTTTCCAAATCTTTGCTATACATGCTCTGATTTAAAATCATCAACTATATGCTTGTAGTAATACCCTTTTGCTCCAGTCCATATCAATTCTATTGCGGTAAACTGGGAAAACCATCATGTCCATGTTCGCACAATTTTTGGTTTGCGGCGTAGATTTTTGTTTTTTTTTTGGAGCTCTGGTCACTGACAAAAGTTCCGATCAGTCATTTTTTACATTCAATTTCACTGCTTTCGGTAAATCAAAAGTTTTTGTTCTCTTCTTTTAATGTTCTTCGGTAATATTTTGTACTTGGTTTCTATGCAATTCCTCTCTGCATACTCCTTAAGATGATTCCCAGTGTCTTCGATACAGTTTTCTGGATACTGATTATCAAATTTCCACGTTTTCGTTAATTCCTGAAATAGTATAATAAATTTAACGTTATTTGCTTGGATTAAAATCGCAAAAACTTGAAAATTGCTTAGAATTATTAATTTTGCCTAATTAGACTGTCAGAGTGACATTTATAAATCAAAATGACGGGAAAAATTACACATTTTGGTGACCATTTTAAGCCAGAGACAAATATAAGTGTATCCTATTTTTTCTTGTCTAAAGTTGTATATATCTGTCTTTTTTATCATACGGCTTGTTTTTGGTCGGTACAAATAAATGCCATGAAAAGAAACAAAAATTTTTAAGTTTGTCGTTGATGAATCGTCGGACCCGCCAGTTAAGAACCCATTCGACTATAATAAACTTACTAAGAGTGAATGTATGGGAGTACTAAGTGAGTTTTTTTAAATGTCTCAAAGACACGTACTACCGCTAAAACCGCTTAAAAATGGCCTATCGAAGGGTCAAAAGTGCGCAATTATTTCGTTCAGCAAAATTCTTTTTTAAAAATTGTCAGAAATAATAGTTTCAGTTCACACAGGTTTCAAGATGTTTTCTGAGCCAAGGATGTCAAAATCTTGCGAGAGAGAACTTTCTGATTTTGCCAAAATTAGAAAAATTGCATTGGATCAGTAGCCTTATTGTTCAGTAGATTTTTCCCTGAAGAAATGTCAGAGACAGTTTCAAACAGATTTCAAAATGCGTTTTGCGAGAGGAAGGATCTCACATTTATAAACGAAGAAGATTTCTGAGCTTGAAGTAAACGTTGTTCTATCCTGAGGTCGGATAAAAATTGAAAAGTTGCGTCGGGTCTCTGCCTTTTTGTTCAAAAACCATGTTCTTTAACAATTATCAGAAACCGTAGTTCAAATAGATTGCAATATGCTTTCGAAGCTCGAAAAAAGATTTTTTATAGCATCAGTGCTGTGCATTTACAAACACTTGATGTGTGAACTCCCGTCCTTCCCGACGTTGACTGATTCAACCGTGGTGAGCTCCAAGGTATTTATTCCCCCGCCGTCGCGCTGCAGTGGAGGGACTGGGGTGGGAGTAGCGATGGCGCAGGGTTTCGTCGCACTTGCAGTATGTCGTAGAAACTCGTTTCTGGTCTGCGTTTAGAAACGTAATTTCCTTCTTCCTGTTGAAATTGTTGTCGTGTTTAAAGATCTGAACTTAGAACTCTCGTTGGTCTTGGGTAGAAACGTTGCGATTGATATAAGATATCCAACTCGTTGAAAAGGATGTCGTGACCTTCGGAGAGGGTGTGCTCTGCTACTGCTTACTTTTGTGTTTGTCCCAACCTGGAACTCTTCTTGTGTTCCGTAATCTTCGTGTCGATATTGCGTTTTGGGGTGCCGATGTATACCGAGCCACAGCTGTATGGAACTCGGTAAACTCCGGGTACCGATAGGGGCTCTCTGCGGTCTTTGATGGGTTTGAAAACAGTTATTAACATTGTGTTTTTTCAATAGCCTGCCGATCTTGTCCGTTACTTTGTGGATGTATGGTAGACTAGTCCATCCGCGATTCAGCGCTCCTCTTCATCCTCTCCCGTCCTTCCAGCCGGCTCACAAATTCTTTTAGCTCTCAAAGACAGAGTCTTTATGACCACCTTTTCTGCCTGGGATGATGATTTGATCCGTTATTAACGTATCGGTCAGTGTGTGTTGGTTTTCTATAAACGGTGTGAGCAAGTGTCCCATTCGGCCTTCTTGATACCAAAACATCCAAAAAGGATAGGCGTCCTTCCTTTTCTATCGCCATACTGAATTGAATTTTTGGATTGATATTTGGCATGATAAGAGAGGCGTAAGAGGAAGTTTTCAAGTTCGCCGTGGCCGTGGCTCCAAATAACAAAGGTGTCGTCCACGTATTAGAACCAGCACTTTTATTTGCCATGGCCAACGCCTTGGTCTCGAAAATTTTCATAAAATAGTTGGCTATTACTGGACTAGGGGGGCTGCCCATAGCTACACCATCACTATGTTCGTAGAAATTTTCCTTCAATTGAAAATATGTAGTAATTAGAG
This sequence comes from Taphrorychus bicolor, assembly GCA_951812265.1. NCBI lineage: Eukaryota > Metazoa > Arthropoda > Insecta > Coleoptera > Curculionidae > Taphrorychus > Taphrorychus bicolor. The sequence continues at coordinate 44,454,372 of OX638297.1, read as the reverse complement.
AGTGTTGGAACAACTCAACAATATCTTGTGGAAAGGCCGAATGGAAACGCTCACACCGTTTATAGAAAACCAACCACACTAATTAAAAAAATTAAAAAAAAAACTTATAGGAACGTGAGTATTGTTAACATATGAGAGAACAAGATCTAATGAGCAATAAATGGGAACAATAAGAGAATAAGAATTTAAATGAAACACGTCGAAAAGAACTGAATGTTAAAAAATCTGGAATAGTCAGGAAATTATACAAAAAATTATCTCCAAAAGGGACGGATAAGCCAAAATCAATTAAAAACTTTTAAAAAAAATTGTTAAAAAATGGTCCTTTTTGGACCATTTATCTACAATGAACATCGATTTGTTTCGTTTCGACTGACCAATATCTTAATAACGGATCAAATCTTCATCCCAGACAGAAAAAGAGAGTCATAAAGACTCTGTCTTTGAGAGCCAAGACAATTTGTGAGCCGGCTGAGTTGGAACGAGAAATGAAGCATGTGGAAAGAGCCTTTGGTTGGAATGGATACAGCGAGCACGAGTTCGATAGGGCCGTCCGTCAAAGGAATGTATAGCGAAAGGAAGGAACAACGGGAGAGGACGAAGAGGAGCGCCAATGGACTAGCCTACCATACATCCATAAAATAACGAACAAGATCGGCAGGCTACTGGAAACTGTATTTAAACCCATTCGCACAATACAACAGAGCTTGAGATAGGCCAAAGACCCCAGAGATCACCTGGAGGCACTCGGAGTTTACCGAGTTCAATGTAGCTGTGGCTCGGTAAACATTGGCACCACAAAAAGCAGTGTCAACACGAAGATTACGGAACACAAGAGGAGTTGCAGGCTGGAACTAACACAAAAGTCAGCAGTAGCAGACCTCTCAAGGAGGTGGATATCTTATATCAATCGCAACGTTTCTATCGGATACTAACGAGAGAGGCCATTGAGATCTTTAAACACGACAACAGGTTAAACAGGAAGGCGGAAATTACGTTTCTAAATGCAGACTGGAAGCGAGTTCTGCGATGTACTGCAAGTGGGCCGAAACCCCACGCCACCACTACCCCCACCCCAATCTTACAACTACAGCGCGACGGTGGGGGACTTAATACCACGGAGCTTACCACAGTTGAATCAGTCAACGTCGGGTAGCACTGGAGATCACTTCGCCCATTGCCTCATGGCCTTTGATAATGTCTGCCGTAGCTGTAGACGGTAGGAAAAAATTCCATTGGGCCACAGCTTCAAAGCTCGGAAATCTCTTTAGATTGTTTTTTGACCGGCCGTTAAAGCCCTCACAGTGGATTTTCTTTCTTATATAGGTGGACCAAAATATGCAAAATTGCGTTTGGTTTTAATGGTTTTATTGCTCAGTTTTATAGTCTCAGATTTCTAGCTCAGTTAGTTTCTTTAATACAAACTTTTTCAAAAATAGTAATTCAGAATATGCTTTCTGAACCCGAAAAAATCCAAAAGGCTCAAACGAAAAAATAAAAAACAAACGTTTTTCGTCCCCTTCGAAGTCGACCAAATTTAAAAAGTTGAGTCCGGCTTCCGTTTTCTGGTTTAGAAATTTTTTTTTATAAATAAATTGTCGGAAAAAGTGAAAAAACAAAAATGCATGAAGAGTGCATTTTTCTTAGAAACGGAATACAAGCAGATTTTAAGATACTTGTAAAAATGTTTTTCTTCCCCATCAAAGTAGGCTAAATTTGAAAAATTGAGTCGTGTCTCCGCCTTCGTGTTTAGAAAGTTCCTGTTACAAAAATTGTTTTGTTGAATTGTGCTTTTTGAACCCGGATGATTCTCAAAATCTTGAAAAAATAAGCTTTTTGCGATTGAAGTTAACGTTTTAGGGACGAAAAACAAGGTCGGGCAAAATTTGAAAAATGTTGTTGGGTCTCAGTCCTCTTGCCCAAAAGGAAAAACAAACCGTTATTTAAACGAACTTTATGCTTTTTGAAAAGAATGTGATGCGAAGAACAAAACATTGTTCGATTTACTCAAATTGGTCCACTCGTTATAACGTTGCTGTTGGAAACTGAAAAAAAAATAGGAATATTCCCCCGGTCATTTAAAAAAAAATTGAAATGTTTTTTATGATGTCGTTGATGGAGATTTGACACTTTCAATCCTCTATGAATCTAAAAAACTTACTACGAGAGAAATTAAACCCAAAAAACGGCCCATCAAGAAACCTAACTCCGAAACTGTTGAAACCATGGCTTTTCTGTTGATAGAAGGTGAAAGAGGACATCGAAAAAAAAAGGATTTGTCAGATTTACTCCAATCGGTCCATTCGTTCTAAAGCTATAGGCTACCAAATTTGGAAAATGGGAAAAAAATAATACGTAAAAAATAAATACGTTAAAAAAAAATCTGCAGAATTGCATTTTTTCTTCAAAGTTGTCATCAAATCACTTATGTGGGGAAAAAACCACCAAATTTGGTCAATTTTTACAAGAGTTGACCACCTTGCATTAAGACTTCCAAGATCCAATTTTGTTATGCATCCCAATACAAAATTTTCAAGTCGGCAAAGCTTTACGAAAACGTTTTTGAGGACCGGAAGATTAGCTCATAATCGATATAAAGGTACTAAAATTTTCACCCTCCGTACACTTCTTTCGGGTTTTTAGTCTATGCCGATGCACAGGTAGTGTAGTGGGTGCAAGACAATAAAATCACTACCTCTCAAATTGAGATACACTGCTTTTTTTTTAGATATACTGACAACGCTTCAACGCTATTGGTGTCTTCATCAAGGATACAAAACAACATTACTATCGACTAGCACACAGGAAATAGCACTATATTATTTTACTTCATACTGTATCATTTAGAACACTTTTACGTACTTGATTTTAATCCTGTAAATAGTTTTTCAGGATTGGATATCGTAATAGTATATTACATACCGGGGTAGGAAGTCGTTCATTAATGTCGTTACTGTCGAGAGATTTGGTAGTTTATCGAGACGCGCAGCGTCGAGATGAACCATAAAATCTCGAGAAGGTAAGGAAACTTCCTACCGAGGTGTGTATACTATTTTATTTACAACCTACATACTATAAATTTATATTTTTCGTATAAGATGTTTATAATATTTATAACTATCTTTTTTTAAAATTACCAGTTAATTATCTTATCTAGTTCGATGCTAGGAACACCTTTTTAATTCCATAAAGACATTCAATTTTAGGGGCCAAGAAATAAGCATGGAAAATGAGGGTTGAAAGAGAGCTAGGTAATAAGCCATTACCGCCCTTGGGTGGTAATGAATACCTATTACCTACGCCTATTTTAGAGGTAGGTAATAGGTAATTTCCCACCCCCCTATGTCGTTTGTAATGATATCATTATATGGTTGTAAGTAATAGTTATTTACGTTATAAGTCCAGTAAATATAGTTTTACAGTAGGAGTAAGATGTTTCCGGACGAGGCGCTTGCCGAGTCTGGAATTTCGGAACGACTACTGTAACACGTTACCGGACGTATGATGTACAACATTTTACTTCATACTTATTAACAACAGGAAAAAAATCATTTTATGCGCGGCGAATATATTTTTGACAAATCCGCCAATTTGACACATAGTTTCATTACGGTATCCTGTACCGGTAGGTTTAGGTAGATTGCCATGGATACAATGGATTGATTGAAGATGTGCCTGTACTCAATACTGTACCTGTAAAAAGTTATTTACTGGATTAAAATCAAGTACGTAAAAGTGTTCTAAATGATACAGTATGAAGTATAGAAATTTTTTCTCCAAACGTCATTAAATTGCTACTTTACTTGACACAACAGACGAAGGTAAAACACTTCATTTCCTTACTGTCATCCTGGCGGCAGGTAAAATTTTTTTCTGCCGCTCGTCGTCGGCAGGTAAAATCTTTTACTGCCGCTCGTCGCCGGCAGGTAAAGTCTTTTACTGCCGCTCAAGAACGATGATATACAGGGTGAGTCATAATTGGAGGACGAAAAAGAAATCTCATATTCTTTGGTCGATTTTAAGGGGGGTTTGTCATACATTTGTGTTACCTATCGAGCTTCCTTAAAAAGTTACGGGCTGTTGAAATTAGAATTTCAAAATGCATATATCTTGATTATTTCAAAAGGGTAAGAGATATTTTAATGGAATTTGGTAAGTTTCGACATCTGGGGAAGGCGCATAATTTGCAATAAAAAAAATATTTTTATGTTCGCCAATGGCGCGGGTACCAGCACCTCGACTCATATTACTTGACGGAAAATTGGTACGCCACTGGTTTTCGAAAAATAAAACCTAATTATTCACTTCTCCATTCATCTCGGAATAAAAATGTCCTCTTTAGGTTTTTCAGTACGACGAACCGTTTCTGAGTAAATAAATAAAAACCATTGTTATGTAGCCTAGTCTCGCCCAACGCATTTAAGATTGATGAAAAATCTAAAATATCAAAATTCCATTTCTTATGGCTTGAATATTAAAACCTATTGATATGCAACATAATTCAACCCATAAACTGCGCGACTATTGCCATACTGCTTAAAATGGCTATATCGCAATGCTTCTTAGTTATTTACCCAATTACAGTTCTACGAAAAAAAAATTAAGTGAGCGTTTTGCTTCAGAATTGTAGTGGCGGATAAGATAAGACAAACTAAGATAAGATTTTAATTCACGAGAATTCAGAAACTTGAAGAGGGCATTTTTACTTAGAGATGGATGGGGAATTGAAAAATTAGAGTTTATTTTTCTGAAGCAAGGGGCGTACATCACATAAGACTTTAATGCTGTTCTCAGACTACTTAAAATGGCGGTACAGCAATGATTTTTATTAATTTACTCATATACCCTGCGTCGTACTAAAAAATCTGAAGAGGGATTATTTCTTCAGAGATGGTTGAGGATTGAAAAATTAAATTTCGTTTTTCGAAAAACTAGGGGCGTACCGTTTTCTCTTCAAATAATATTTGTCAACGTGCTGGTACGCACGCCACTGGAGGAAATAAAAATAATTTTTTTATTGCAAAGTGTGCGCCTTTCATAGTAGTCCAAACATACCAAACTTCATTAAAATATCTCTTAACCTATCGGAATAATCAAGATATGAATTTTAAAATTCTAACTTCATCACCCTGTAACTTTTTAACGAAGCTCGATAGGTAACACACATGTATGACAAGCCCCCCTTAAAATCGACCAAAAATATGAGGTTTCATTTTCGTCCTCCCATTATGACTCACCCTGTATATTAAACATGAATTTAAGCTATTCAAAAATATTAATGATTTTTCGTAAATCTGACCGTCAGGATAAAAGTCAGTTGCTTTAACAAGCGCTTTACTGTCCCTCACACATATAATTATTATTGATATTTAATCGAATATTATTGTTTACATAAAGACCTTCTTGTTTTATTGAAAACACGTAGAATATACGTAGAAACATAGTTTATCTAATTACAAATATTTAAATATACACAGACACAGTTGATGATATTTTTGAAAGCGCGTAATTTGACCACGTCAATCAGTGATGTACAGGGTATCCCATTTTCGGCACTTTTGCGGGGTATCTCCCTGATTTTTAAAGATAGAGGGTTGCGGTTTTCTCGACAGTGTGCTACTTTTTTGTGAAACTAAAGATGGCGCCAGCAGAATTTTTATAGCCCTTTTGGTTTTTGAGATACAGGGTGGAATTGAAAAGTATCGCTTTTGAGGCACCCCCCGCATCACAGTTATCTTTAAACTTATCCAAGAAGTTAAAACGCAATCTTAAATAATTTTTTCCGTAGAATCCAATGGCGTAGTCAGTTCTTTCCTAGCAACTTCAGTTTTTGAGTTACGAAGCAAATATATGTTTTTTTAAATGGAACACTCTGTATATTATTTTTCTAGTTTATTAGTCATAATGTGGGCTTTCCAAAAATATATAATTGTATGCAAATATTTTCAAAACGAAGCTCAGAATTTAAGATTTTCTTAAATTTTTATTTTTGTCCAATTCGTAAGTAGTAGGCTATGGCTAAAATATTATTAGGAACAAAATCGATGTAAGTAATAATTATTCTAATTTATAACATCTTCAAATTTAATACAAAAAATCTTTTTTAAATCTCAGTATCTCAGTTATTAGTTATTTATTACAGCATTCAACATAATTAAGTAAACAGTTTTTAAAGGTGGTTTTCAAAATGACGGCCATTTTCCTGTATGCAAAATTGGCACATTTTCGTTATTCTTCTAATCGCGTTAAAAAGAATCATAGGCCTTCTTTGCAAATTTTGGAAAGTTAAATTGATTGCCGCAAGAAGCTCCGCTCGAGACTGATACTGTGTTTTATAGACTTCATTTTGCATAAAACCCCATAAAAAAAAAATCCAAAATTGAAAGATCGGGAGATCGAGGGGGCCACCTTACAGGTCCGTAGGTACCAATCCACCTTTGAGGAAAGTTATCGTCTAAAAATTCCCTTAAAAGGGCAGAGTTGTGGCTTGGGGCACCATCTTGTTGAAAAAAAACGGCATTATAAAGGGCCAAGGGAACATTTTCCATCAGTTCTGGAATAACTTCCTCAAGAATTTCTCGGTAACGATGCGCTGTCAGACCTCCTTCAATAATTCTGTAGACTATGCGTCTTCCAAAAATGAAACACGAGACTCCAACCCCAAAACGTCCTTGTTGTGCCCTCTCAAAAGTTAAATGGTGATTTTCTGTGGACCAATGTCTAGTATTAAGGCGATTAAAAATTGCCGCACTTGAAAAATAACATTCATCGGACCAAATAACGAGTCTGCCAAAAGATTCATCAGTATGGATTTGTTGTAAATACCATTGGCAAAACAACATTCTGCGCTCAGCATCGCCAGGGTGTAAACGTTGAACTATGTGGAATTTATAGGGGTGATACCTATATTTTTTCAAAATTCTCTGAGCATCAGACTTGGATACACCAGTTGCTTCCTCTATATGCTTGCAAGAAGATGAAGGCTTTGCTTCTACATAACCCAATACGTTTATCTCTTTTCTCTCTCTATCTTGTTTGGAGTATGAATTAGGCCTGGGCTGGACAAATGATCCGTGCTCTACTAGATTTGATTTAATTCGGGCAAATATGTCTGGGAAAGGTTGCCTTCTCTCTGGATATCTAATAACAGCAAAAACGACCCCTAAGATGGTATCCTACCCATAGCGTGCAAAATACTTTACCTTTGGAAATATACTTCCGAAGCTTCTTGGGGATTTTCATTAGATTGTATAAAACAAACCAACATATCATACTTCTCATAATTTTCGTAAACCGCCATTATTGTAACAAAATTAATTTAATTAGCAGCTAAATAGTAAAATAGAAACACCAAAACAACAAGCATATTACTAATAAAAACAAAGAGTGACAAAACCACAAAGTTTTTGACATATTGCCTTTTGTTTCAAATAAGCTAGCCATCTAGCCATAGCCTACTACCAACGAATTGGACAAAAATGAAAATTTAAGAAAATCTTAAATTCTGAGCTTCGTTTTGAAAACAATTGCATACAATTATATATTTTTGGAAATCCCACATTATGACTAATAAAATAAAAAGATAATATACGGGGTGTTCCATTTAAAAAAACATATATTTGCTTCGTAACTCAAAAACTGAAGTTGCTAGGAAAGAACTAACAACGCCACTGGATTCCACGGAAAAAATTGTTTAAGAATGCGTTTTAACTTCTTCGATAAGTTTAAACATAACTGTAATACGGGGGGTGCCTCAAAAGCGATACTTTTCAATTCCACCCTGTATCTCAAAAACCAAAAGGGCTATAAAAATTCTGCTGGCGCCATCTTTAGTTACACAAAAAAGTAGCACACTGTCGTGAAAACCGCAACCCTCTATCTTTAAAAATAAGGGAGATACCCCTCAAAAGTGCCGAAAATGGGATACCCTGTACTTTCTTCATAGAATGACATTAAATAAAATGTCACATCGAATATAACCTATAGTTAATTTATTGAAACCAAAAATAGTATATTTGAGCATCTAAAGTCATGAACAACTTCAAATGACTACCCTCGTTACTCGGAAGTGACTGCTCATTGGCTGCATTGGCTCCGTATGCCTGCTTGATCTAAACCGACAATACACAGACGCTGGTTTTATTTCACTTTCTATGTTTTGAGTTGAATCTTTTTTAGAATTATTACCAGAAAAGTCCAATAAGGTAACAAATATTTGTATGAAAATAAGTACTGTAGTAGCAAATTAAAATCGAAAGGCAATGTGTGGTACCTATGGGTATTACCATACGTTTTCGATGATTGAAGGAGGATTTGACATTGGTGGCTGTCACTTTACATGCCGGCGACGGGCGGCAGGTAAATTCTTGTCCTGCCGCTTCCAGTTGAAAGTAAAAGTGCGTAACAACGGAAATGCCTGATTTATTGACCAGAAAAAAAACTGATTGGCAGGGTATTTATTCCAACCAAATTTTCACCAAAATTGGCACAAATGATGCTCCTCATCCGGAGCATACACCGTTAAAGTATCAGATTCGGATGTCCATTCTAAAGGAATCGTCTAGAAAAATTTGATAAAAACCGATTGACTGGGTATTTACTTTGATCAGATTTACACCAAACTTGCCCCAAATAATGCTCCTGACTCGGAGCATACACTGTTAATATTTCAGATTCGGATGTACATTATAAAAGACACTACTCTCTAGAAAAATTTGATAAAAACTGATTGACTGGGTATTTATTTTGATCAGATTTACACCAAACTCGGTAAAAATGTCGTTACTGGAGTAAAACGGTAAAAATGACCCGGAGCATACACTGTTAAAATGTCAGATTTGGATGTCCATTCAAGGGACACTACCTTCTAGAAGACTTTTGTAAAAAACCGATTGACTGAGTATTTATTGTGATCAGATTTTAACCAAACTTGGTACAAATGATGCTCCTAATCCGGAGCATACACTTTTAAAATTTCAGATTCGGATGTCCATTCTAGAGCACACTACCCTCTAGAAAAATTGACTGGGTAAACCGATTGGGTGGGTATTTATTCTAACCACATGTGCCAAGCTGTTGCGACTGTAGCTTAAAAGGGAAGGACTGAATCAAAAAAAACTAGTGCAATTTATTTTCTGCTAAAATTTACTACGATTATTTATGTTTTACGTTAGCGCATTTTGTTCACACACTCTCGCCAAAGCATTCGACGTCTGAGTCAGGTAAAATGTCTTTGATAAGAGTCGCGAAGTCATCTAGAGGACAAAATTCTTCACATCCAGGTACCACCACGATTTGCGGATCAACACTGTGATAGTCCTGATAAAATATCTGAAAACGTTGTCAGGCATACATTTATATTCTAAATTAGATATTTTTGAGTAATACCTTGATGCCATGGACACCATCTATATTATGAACCTCAAATAGCAAGTATGACCCCGTCGGAGGGCATTCAGTCAGTTGGTATTGCATCGAGGCTAAAGGTAGAGCAATGCTGGTCTCGTGAGATGAATATAAATATATCTTCTTTTCATCTAGCTGAGAATCATCGCTGACCTTGTTCTGACTGTCAACTAAGATCTTTTTTAAAAGGTATCCTAAAAAAGATAGTAGTAAAACTTGTTTTTATATTGAAAAAAAAATTCTCTCGCCTCCAAGAATCTTTTTAAGCTCAACATTGCTCGTTTCTATGTAATAGAAGTCCACATAGTAAGAGCTCAAGGGCTCTGGATATACTGCTTGAGCCCATTCTTCTAATTCGTACCCAAGTTCTTCCTAAACATCAGCTGATAACTCAAGTTTAATAAAATGTTACGTTTTTACTTGTATACGTAGGGTCATCCAAATATCTAAAGCATCTAAGTAGTCGATTGTTTTACCAGTCCCATTGCTAAGGGCTAGCATGAGATCATCATAACTCTTTAGTTTTTCCATATTTGCTTCATCCCCATAAATGAGTGGTATCACAGTGGCGCAGGCATAAGAAGACAGCAGCTATTTTTATTTAATTTTAAAGGAGCACAAATAGGTAAACAATTTCTTACCAAATCTTGATTTACTGGAAGGTAGTTGTAAGGAATTGGCTGCCACAAGAGCTGCTTATTCCACTCGATGTCATCAGCAGGTGGAAAGAGGCCTGTCAGAACTAATTCCAAAGACATTTTGGTTCTGTTGTAGTTTGTAGACCAGGCATCGTATATGCTCATGTTCCACTCGGATCCCAAGAAAGAATCATATCTTTGACGTAGCGCAACTCCTAGTTCGTATTCCTTATTTTTGCCAGCCTATTTACAGAATAATAAAAGTTTATAAATATGGTGCTATTAGGAATGTCATAGACTTGCGTTCGTGAGTTGTCCAAAGCCGTAAGGTCTATAAAAACTCGCATCTTTGTAGGGATTGCTGTCCCAGAATGTACTTGGCGTGCGGAGGCCATCACGAAATACCTAATAAAGGAAAAAAAATGCTACTGTTTAAAACAAAATTTTATATTTCCTAACTATAGAAAACAGCTGAGTGTACTTCAATGTCTTTAACGCAAAGAAAACTGAGATCATTTAATTGATGGTCTGGTTTACTTCTTCAGTGCATTCTGAATGACAGTGCGAGTGTATTTCAGTTAGACTTGCTTGATTTGTAATAAAAGTTTGTGTTGCTTATTCTTATATTCTTATAACAAGTACAACCCAATAAACATACTTATTACTGTGACGCCAAGTAGCCCTATAAAACGTTCGAGTTTTTTTTGCCCAGAGCTGGGACCCACTACTCAAAAGGCTTGAGATACTGATCCTCTATCGATTCTTGTGTTGCATTAATTAAAGACTAAATACGTTGCGTTCATTAGAAAATGTCATCTCGAAGGCCATAAATTTTTGACAGAAAAGAATGACATATCAAAATATATGGACTTTTGTTCTTGCATTCTTTTCTTTTGACGTTTTACAGCCAACTAGATGATGTTTTTAAATGATATACGAAGTAATTGAGGTATTCCTTACCACGTGTACCAGCTCCAATGTTGAGTTGTCTTCCTTGATGGCTTTAGCACCAGCCCCTACCACCAACAGCACGGCAAGACCAAAAATGTTGAACATTTCTGAAAAAAAAATTAGTTTCGGTTATTCAAGACTGATAGTAGATCTTGGAGAGATTTGTATATTTATATCCTTCATTAATCAAGTTTACGTAGCTTATCTAAACACGAAGTATCTAAGCAAATATTTAAAGAATTAAAGAAGTTTGAATAATTCATTTCATAGTATATTATTTGAGCTAAATTGAGAGAATGGTCGAGTTTTTGTTTGCGTAGCACTTCTAAGTGAAGTACGCGAGTTGTAAAGCACTTGATCGTGCGACATAATGTGGTGCAATATTGTAACCACTGTTATATAACACCATCAGGGCTAAGCAAGAAAGAGATGTGTTAGTTTAATACTAATAAAAGTAATACATTTTGTGAGTTAGCTATAAATTGCAAACGCAGAAACAAAGACGAAATCAAAGAAAAAAGAAATTAAGAGTCGAATATTAAAATGTTTTGTATTAATAAAAATATAACAATATCAATAACTTTTAAAAAATCACTTTTCTCGCCAATTTCATTAGAATTAACTTTGTTACCTTCTCGGGGGATTGCAACTTGATGTTCGCTTTTAACTCCCACCAATTCCTCAAGTATCTAAAAGGCACAAAAAAATTCTAACATAACGAAAAAATTTTCGACGCTTCACCGTCTATTTTATGTCGTTTTCAAGGTTATGGTCTGGGTTTTTGGTTTTGGTCTACTGCAAACGTAGACAAACAGACAGGAATCGTGAAAGAACTGCATAATAGTGTGTGGTACCCAAGCTTTTATTAAATAAGTTCACTTGAATAAGTTGAGAAAGATGTAAAAAAGGCATCGGCAATTTCTGCGGAACCGTATAAGATTCGTTTTGTACAATTCTCTCGCTATTTTTTCCATAGTTATTAACATCTTGGGGTCGCAACACCTGAGCCACTATTATTCTTGTTAGTCAACATCTCTTCACCTTAATATATAGTCATAAAAGGGAAAATATTCAAAAATTGCGAGAATCTTAAGAATGAACAAGCGATGATCGGTTGTTATGTAGTTTGTGATGCAAATCGAAATCGTACTCTAGAACCCCATTTTCATGTTTGTTTTGTCCTCTTTTGCTTGAGCCTGCCAAAATCGTTATCGGAGAGTTCTTCATGTAGTTGTATCTTTTAATCTAGATATTTATGTTTTTGAAGAATCCTTGATACGCTTGCTTGGCTAATATTTAAGTTTTGTGCAATTTCTCGTTGTCATCATCATCAATATCGACTCGTTCATCTGTAGTGTAAACCAGCATTTTGATTAAATAAAAAACTCCCTGTTAACCACCAAGTATAACAGTAAAATAGCTATTTATGTAACCAGTTACGAAAACTCTGATTTCGTTCCGCAATTTGAATGAGATACACCAAAAAGGCTTTTCGTCACGTGTTTCATACAAGATTTTTTCTAATTTTGACTACAAATACCTACTTAGAGAGAGAGTTTATTATTAAACTTCAATATTTACTTTTAAACCACTTTGTATCTACTTAATACCGTAAAACCATAGCAACGGTTTACCACAACCGAAACTTGCAACTGGTGGTGAAACGAACTTTTCATCACCAGTTACGAAAGATTTTACTTTTCGTAACTAGTTACGAAAAGTAGGACGTTACGTCACTGTCATCAGTATTGAAAAGTGCCACTGTGCCACGAACACGAAATCAGTTATTAAATTAGAAGTAAAAGAACTGAGAAGGAAATAATTGAGATTGCGAGTAGATACTAAGGTAGGCAAGTAAAATACTCTCTACTAAATCTCTTCTTCCTCCGATCCATCTTCCGCAGTATCAAATTCGGAATCGGAATCATCGGAATGGTCCCCTGGCGAAATTATAAGCTGAGCAACATTCGAGCAGTCAATAGATTTCATTGCCTCCCATCCTTCTTTGATGACTTTGTTCACATGCTCAACATATTTTTTCCAATTGTCCCCTGTGATTTGTCCTATAGCATTGCTCCACGTAACCAGCACTTCCTCTACAGTCCCTCTTGAATGTTCAATTTGTTGATCATAAATCCTTTTACATTGTGACCATACCATTTCTATAGCGTTATACTGACAATGGTAAGGTGGCACACGTAGTATTTTATGTCCAAAAGGTTTCACATACTCGTCCAATTCAAATTTCTTTTCAGGTAACGGTTTAGCGGCAACAATAGTCCAAATCTCGACTTTCATAGCTTGTTCCGGAAAATCGAAATTTTTGGACTTGAGCCAGTCAATTAACTTATATTTTGGCCAAGATTTGTTTGGAATTTCCTCATAAAGGCCGGAATGGTAAGAAGCGTTATCCATAATAATTAAAGATCTTGGAGGTAAGTTTGGAACTAACTGGGCTTTAAACCATTTTTCGAAATTGACTCTGTTCATAGAATCATGGTAATCACCCTTCTTGGAACCACTTTTAAAAATCAAACTGGCGCCTTTAATAAAGCCATGTTCATTGCCGGCATTCACCACTATATAACGACTTCCTAAATATATTTTATTTAGATATTAATAAATACAGTGAAAGAAATATTAACCACAAACCATCACAAGACTTTTTGGAGCATGTTGCTAATGTACCATCCTGCCAACTTTTCCGGAAGCTTCCCTTGCTAAAAATCCAAGTTTCATCTACAAACACTGGGATAAATTTGTCAGAAGCCGAAGATTCTTGATTTTTAATGTTTTCTCGCAGAAAATGCATTCTTTTAAATTGAATATCGGGCAATTCCATTAGGTATTTTCGGTTGTTAGATTTTTCCATTTAAACCCTATACTATGACACCACTGAGTAAGGGCCGAAATAGAACAAGTGAAGAATCCACTTAGTTCTTCAAGGAGTTGTCTTCGAAGGTTTGTAATGGTTACATATTCATTTCTTGCAAACATACGGTAAATAATGTCTTGTATTTTGTTCTTCATAAAATCGGTTATTTTGGTTTTATTTACTTTTTGCTTCATAGACTTGTTAGCCAAATAATCCTTGTCCATCTCGACACCACGTTTTTTAATTAGTTTCAACGTAGTTTTCCCAATTTTCAAGGCGTTTGAGGCTCTTTGTAACACGTTCCCACAATCGATTGGAACACCTTGAATGACTACCTTGAATTGAACACCTACTTGAATCTTCTCCATCTCAAAGAAGGCCAAAACATTTAGAACTAATAGCTGTGCTTGCTGATTGTATCGTTTTGGAGCCATATTGACAGTGTGGTTTTCAATGTTTTTGAGTGAAAACTTTTGACAAATATGTTTGACGTATTTTATCTCTTCACAATAATCAATCAGGTAAAAGGTACAGAAATTTATTTGAGACCTGCCTTTAATTACTTTATTTTTTCTTTCATCCATTTTACATATAATAAACAAAGCAAGGAAAAAAAGATGAAGGGTCCAAGTTGTAAAATTAAGACTTTACTATAAAATACAGGGTATCTAATTTAAATTAAACGAGTTATTACTCTTTGAAGTTTGCAATAATTTAATGTTCACATTTTTACATTTGGTACACAGTAGTTAAGATTTAATGCATTCCGCAAAAAATTCAATGTACTAGTAGCCCACCAGCCAATTTTGGTGGTTGAAAAATAACCTAGTGTTGAGATTATAAACATTAAATTTGATGCTGCATTTTCACAAAATCACGAATATCTGAAGAACGGTACGGTTTAGATGCCAGAAACCTTAAAAAAAATACCTCTACTTTTGTCCGTAGATACCGAAAATACATTAATGTACTAGGTGTTTCATTTTAAAAAATAAAACTTTAATCAATTTTATACTTTTGGGACCAACTGTATACAATGACAATAATTTTAAGATGTACTTCCAATAGACCCTCATCCATTCCATATACAAAACTTTTTTAAAATCTAAAAGTTTAGCCATAACCTTCCGTGTCGAATAACGTGAGTCACCCTGTATATTACATTAATCAGGTTTACGTAACTTATCTAAGCATAAAGCGTTCTGAGCAAATACTTAGAAAAAAAAACAACTGTAATGAGGGAAATTTTCAATTATGTTATATAAGTTGTATAATACTGTTTGCACTAAATATAGAGAAAACTTGAGTTTTTGTTGTTTTAATACTTGGATTACGCAAAATATAAAACAATTTTGACGCGACAGGTAATGTGGCGCAATATTGCAAACCAGGATAACCCTTCCAGTTTTTATTTATATTTGTCCCCTTGTATTGAGTTTTTGAAAGTTGTAAAAATTTGATTTTAAAACGGCCTAACATGCGAAGTCAATTTCTGAATTTTTTTAAAAAAATGGCGAACAAGTCGATTTTAAAAGAGCCTAAAAAACGACCAACCATGGAATTTATCACCTAAAATAGTCGCGTCGTACTGAAGCCAACAAGTAAAGCAAAAAACAGTTCGGCCAAATTGTTCTAAAGTTACAGGAGGCTTTCAAATTGGGAAATTTAGAAAAAAGACGAAATACTACCTCGTTTCAATAAAATGTTGGATATTTTTTTATGCGGTTATTAATTGGAATAACACAGTTTCAATTCCCTTTAAACATTTTAATAACGACCAAATTAATAACGATTCAAATTAGTCCTATGAGTGAGTTTTTTAAAATTGGTAAAAAGTCGATTTTAAATGTACTTAAAATTCGATAACTGAAGTGTTCTATATCCAAAATTATTGCATATATTGGATTTTGGTTTGTGCAATGAATGAAGACATCGAACAGAGCAAAAAGTAGTTTGATCCGATTGCTCAACTCGTTCTAAGGTTATAGAGCGACAGCTGAAGTCTTTTATACCGGAAAGTATTGCACATATTTATTGTTGATAAAAAAGGCGTACAGATTTCAATTTGATTAATTTGAAAAAAAAATAATTGCAAACTTCTCTACATTTATTTATATTTTACGAAATGAGACGATTTCAATCTCCTATAAATCTAATAAAGTAGTGAAAGAGAACATCAAGAATAGCAAAAAAGTTTTTAGACATACATACCTTTAACTTAAAAATAAAAATAAATTATCTTGAATTTCAGGATTTTTTGTAGATAGGAAATTCTATCACAAGAGTCCGAAAAATATTACTCTTTTAGAAATACTATGTTATAATTTTGTAGAAGTAAAAAAATTAAAATAATATTTGTCATAATTGATTTAGTTTTTGTAGCTTTTTGAAAAGGCAGAAAAATATAACATGTCTTTAAAATTATTCTATTTAGCTTGCAAGTGGTAATAAAATAATTTAAAATATATGTACATATATCTTTTTTCATATTTATAGAAAATATTCAAAATGTAAACATGTTCCTCATTCGTTAACTGTTAATTTATTTAATAATATATGATATACATACGACCATATACTGACGGAATACTACCCCGTCCCCCCAGATTTAATCTAATTAAAAAAAATATTAAAAATTTTTCCATGCGGTTATTCATCGCAATGAGAGGTTTTAATCCACGATCTTTTAGGCTCGCAGCTAGTTTTTCTACTTGCGTTTCATTTCAGTATTTACAATTCATCACACGAAGTGCAAAAAGTCCTAGTTTTACAAGGTCCGTTTACAAAGTAACTAATCCAGAGGCCCCAGATCTACTGTCTGATCGTTTTAATACTGTTACGGTACGCAGCGACGCCGCGCTGGGAGGCGGAGCAACTTTGGAGGACGGACCTTCGCGACCTATCTGCGCTGCGTCATGGGTGACACGAGTGATTTATTGCTCTGTTTATCTAGAATGCAGTTATTTACGACTTTTTTTAATTTGAGAATATTCAAGAATTCTTATCAAGAACGTTCTATGTTTTTCTGTATTATATGTGCTTTGTGTCCTTTCTAATGTAATGGAACTGTAGATAGCGGGTGTGGAACAAATAAGAAGCTACTTCACAGTTGCGAATACAGCAACGTTTCGATCTTTATTTAGATCTTCTTCAAGGCTAAAAAATATGCTCGATGAAAAACTCTACAACACGCTTAATGCATAAACAAATCAATAAAGACACAACTATAAACACCGATGACGTTGCAACAGTTAAAAGTAGATTTAGTAATTAACAAATACATATAAACCATATACAGTAAAACCAGAAACCGTGCATCTGTGTGTGTATTGTCAAAGTGTAAGATGCGGTGTAAGATTAGTGGATTTGCTACGCTAATTCAGTTTGAGAAGTATGGCATCCAAGCAATATGTATGTCTTCTATCAGACATAACTAAAAATAAAACAATGAAGCCACAAACGACCACATGACTTAAGAACAAACGATACTCCAGCCGCCATGAACAAAATAAACGATGGAATGATATTTTTTTTTTTTTTTTTAGGTAGTAAAGTTAAAAAAGTCTATCATTCCTAACTACTAAAGATCGAAACGTTGGCGTGTTCGCAACTGTGGAGTAGCTTCTTATTTGTCCTACATGCGCTATCTACAGCTCTTTTTTCTATATTTTTAGAATTTTGTATAAAAGGCGGATAGCGCCGCGGTTTAGTAGTAGTCGTATTTTAATCGAGCTATATGTAATCTACAGTACCTGACGATAATAGAGGGCTATAAAGTATTAAGTAGTGAGTTATTTTGTAGTCGAATTGTACCTGTGTGTATTTGTGGGATAAATAAATAGTGGTTTCGGTTAAATCGTTACACTGAAATTATTGAACCCTTGGAGTTCACAAAAATACCCATAGTGCTGTTTGAAATAGTCAGGAAAAGTGCTTGTGATGCGAAAACTGATCAAGAAACTGCAGTGGCTGAAGGCAAATTTTCCCAAAACAACGTCCGATTACGAAGAAGAAAGTTAAGGAAAGACCTGTTATCCAAATCCTTGAAATCAAGAGTTGGGTTTTTGTTTAGATAGATATTTCAGTAATTTTGTTACTGCCAAAACTATACTCAATCCCCTGCATCTAGCATTTTAGACAATAGTGTGTTTTCGAACTCATCAACACACTGAGTGCATATATTTGCTGAAGTTTCTTCGCAAGCTTTCATAAGCAAGAAAAACACGTATAAGGCATGAGTTTCGAGAGTGCAAATTCTCGAAAACTCAATTTTTCAAATAAAAATTTACATTACTAAGAGTAATCTTTCGAATCTTAAATATTTCGGTGGCTGTGCATCAGTTATTTCCCTCACAAGCCTCGTTCAAAAGTAGTACTTTTCGGCACGTTATTGAATAAAACTAGAATATTCATGTAACCCTTAAGAGTGAGAGATGGCGAAGGGGCTGGAGGGTTGCGAAACAAGATTACTTTTCTACTAAAGTTAATAAAAAATGTCAGATATGTTTTACGGACAAGTCATAATCAATAAAGGAACATTGCGTCTTCTAATATTATGTGGTAAAGCCAAAAATAATCCGAAAAAATTAAATTCTCTTAAAACCACATATATTATGTATCAATATGATTCGCACATTGCTTCCGCATATATCATCTCTAGGGTGTGCAAACCCTTCTGGATAGCTGAGCCGCCCCGTTTTAATTAGACCGCGTTTATGAGTTGGACTATTTCGCATATGCCGTAGAAGCTTTTAATTAAACGACAAGATACCTATTACGTGCAGATTTTCCATACTGTACACATGTGGCACACAATTTTCGCTTCCAAAAATGTGCTATTACGAACTTTCTTCGGGTTGAAATCAAATATGTAATTGTTATTTATAACTGCATGTTTACAAAGCTCTATTGCTATTAATTTACATTTTATGTCGTTTAATAGTTATTTTCCCAACAAGTGCGCAAAGTGATAATTACAAGCGCGCGAAAGATACTTTGTGTAAGAATTGGGAGCAACTTTTTTTCTAGAATTGTTCAAAAAGGCTCTAGAGCAATGCAAGTATATTTCCCAGGCTATAAAACTTTAACAAGGAATGCGGTTTAAAAATGAGTCCACCTGCCAGTAATATGAGACATCTGAGAGTAACTATGATGATAATAAAGTTTGGAGATGATTTTTCTACCTTACTCGCGTGATATTAATTTTGTTAATCCTACCTTCCTAATGGAGATGGTTGAAAGTGAAGACGAGTTAAGCAGCCCACCACTGAATATAGCAGATGTTGCAGAGACTATTTCAAACCATTTTCCTGATACGTCAAAAAAGGGATATGAAATCGCATATCGCCAGTTCAAAGAATGGTGTCTGAAAATAGGGCTACGAAAATGTCGGAGAATGTTCTATTGGCATATTTAGCCGAAAAGTCAAAGAAAGGAAAAGCCAACAAATGTGGCCTTTGTATTCGATGTTAAAATCCACCCTCAATGTTAGAAAAAATGTGGATATCCGAAAATTTACCAAAGTAGTTCTCTATTTGAAGAAATTGTCAGTTAGTTATCATGCTAAGAAGTCTAAAGTTTTCACAAGGGAGCAAATTAATCACTTTATGCAGCACTGGCAGATGATGAACTTCCATTAAAGAAGGTAAGACATAGAGAAGAGACATATAGAAGTAAGAGGTATATTACATCCGATCATATATCGTATTTTTTTTTGTGGTTTTAATTGTGGGTATATCGGGTGCCTGTAGCCGTGAAGAATTGATCGAGTTAACAATTGATGATATAGAAGATAAGGGGTCTATTTTAATCGTAAAGATGCCTGATATCAAAACCATTATACAACGTGTTTTTACAAATTCAAACTTAGATTATATTGCACTTTATCGAAAATATGCACCAAAATATGCAGTACCAAAATAAGAAGTTCTTAAATCAAGTGATTGGGATTAATACAATTGGGGTTACACCATAATTAATCGCTCAGTACCTTAAACAAACATCTCCCGAAGCTTGCACAAGCCCTTGCTATAGAAGAACATCAGCTACACTTCTAGCTAAGGCAGGGTTTACCCAACTTCTTTATTCTTAATTCCTTATTTCTAATTTTTATTTGCTAATTCTTAAGGAGTTAAAACCAAGTTATTTAATGGCACTGTTTATACAAGTTCCTAATTCTTAATTCTTAGTTTTGTTCCTAATGTTTAACCTTAAAAGTTCAGATATTTTAACTTTTAGCAATTAAGCATTAAGAATTAAGAAAAATGTTTCATTATTTTAAATCCCAATTAATAATTGATTGTGTTAGTATCATAAAATATATTTTTACAAAAGAAAATCATGAATATACAAGAACCAGAGGAATGTTAACTGTCAATAGTGTCGGTTGCAAATCCTTAATTTTTAAAGAATTAGGAAATTGTGTAAACCACATTTTAAAATAAGAATTAAAAATACGTATTAGAAATTAACAATTAAGAGTAAAGAATTGACAATTAAGAATAAAGAAGTTGGATAAACCCTGCCTAAGGCTGGGTCTATCCTGGAAACGGATCTTAATTGCTATTGTCTATTCTTAATTCTTAATTCTTAACGTGGTTTATACAATTTCCTAATTCTTAAAAATTAAGCATATGGCAACTGACACTGCTAACACTACATTGAGAGTTGACATTCCCCTTTAGCTGGAGAAAATAGGCGGGAAGTGGAAAAGTTTATAATTTAACATTTTGTTAGTAAAGTCTCCAAAGTTGTAACTTTTGGGAGATTTTAAAATGAAGATAACCAGTAGTAAGTGTTGCTTTTTTAGCACAATATATGTAAAGTGGCAATAATAACTATTATTGCAAAAAAAAGAATTAGACGATTTGGTGTTCGCCCTATGAACCGAAACAGAAAGGTAGATGTTTTTTTTGCATAATTAATTAAAGATATGCTACACTCTGAATGGGATGAGGAGCAATTTTTTAAGTACACAAAAATGACTAGGGCCCAGTTTGAATATTTGCATTCCTTACTACATTCACAGTTAAAACGAGACCCAAAAAAATTGCATATTTCATCAGAACAGCGACTTATTATGACACTGCAGTAAGTATAACTTTTATTAAAAAAAAAACTTTTCAACAATCGCATCTACCTGTTTGTAGTTTTCTCTCAGAAGGATGTTCAATGCAAGAAATCGCCTGGGGGTATCGGGTTGGTAAAGCCACAGCACGTAATATAATTGTGGAAACCTGTGGAGTTATTTGGAACACTCTATCTCCATCTCAATTACCAGAACCTACTCAAGAATTATTTGAAAATATCAGCAAAGGATTTCTAAATCGATGGAACATTCCCAACTGTGTAGGTGCAATCGATGGGAAGCACATAGTGATGCAGGCTCCATTAAATGCAGGAAGTGAATTCTTTAATTATAAAAAGTCACATAGCATTGTTTTAATGGCGTCATGTGGTGCCTATTATAGATTTAGTATGGTTGATATTGGGGCTGCAGGTTCTAACCATGACTCCACTGTTTGTTTTCAAAAAGAGTGGAATGGGTATGGCACTTCTGCAAGGAACTCTTGGCATTCCACCCCCAAAATGTCTGCCAGGCACTAACATCTTAATGCCTCACTTTGTAGTGGCAGATGCGGCATTTCCGTTGCATTCTAATATTATTAAGCCTTACCCTGGATCTAATTTAGGAGAAAAGAGAAATATTTGCAATTACAGAATCAGTCGAGCTCGGAGGACAATTGAAAGTACGTTTGGCATTCTAACACAAAAGTGGATAATCTTAAAAAAACCAATTGTGGCAAAAGTGGAAACATGCGAGTTAATCTCTCTGGCCACAGTTGCTCTACATAATTTCTTACAAAATAGTGAAATTGACCTTCCCCGACGTGATAGAAAGTACTGTCCCACAGGGTGCGTAGATTATGTGGATGAATTGGGAGAACTAAAACCAGGAAGTTGGACTGAAAAAGGCAGTAGCTTAAAACCTGTTTCTAGGCTAGGGTCTAATAATCATTCAAAACATGCAAAAAATGAACGTGACATTTTGGCTGAGTACTTTATTTCAGCAATGGGAGCTGTTCCTTGGCAAGAACGTTATGTTTACCGTGGATCAATGCCAGAGTAAATACCGTTGATGTGAGACTGTTTCACTAATAAGAACAATAAAAACACAACAAGGGATTCTTGTAATATCTATGAAAACTTTTATTCAAACAAAAACTTGGTCGTAAAATAATCATATAATTAGTTTTAAGAAGTAGTAAAATAATCAAATAAGCTACAAAATTAACCTTTTTTATTTATTACAGCATAAGTGGGTGGAAACTTTTTTCAAGACTAGGATTATTTAAACTAGATACACCAGCTGCAAATCAGAATAAAGAGGTTTGTATAAATAAAAAAATATATAAACACAACAAAAACATTTTTCTTTTTAAATTATAAAACAAAAGAAGCGATAAATCACTTACCCTCATTAGCACCCAAATTATTTAAGCCAGGCTTAAATAACTTCGGTGCGAATGAGGGTTAATAACTTATTTTGCAGAACTAGCCCATGGTTTTGTCAATTTCCTCAGCAATTTACCTAAAATCAAGTAATTCTTGTAGTTACCTTCCTAGTAGCAATATGGAAATCCATGTAATCAGTAATATGCTACCCATGAACCACTCTAAAACCAATGCAATGATAAAATTATAAATACTCACATTTTTGTTTGCAGCACTCTATCTAGGAATCCTAATTTTTCAAAAAGTACCTATCCTTGCTTTGCTGCTGCCGAGCCTCATGGTATATTTTTTGCTTGCCTCCTTTCTCTCACATATTTCTTTTTAAGATATTCCCAGTTTTCCTGGCTGGAAAAAAAAACCTATGAACAAAGTAGCTATTAAAAATAAATAATGATCTTGAAAAGTTTACTATTTACTATTAAAGTTATTGTTCATTACATTAAAGAAGCCTTTTAAATATAGACAAGTTTTAAACTGTGCCATATCATAAGAGTATGCATTAACACATCATTTTTAATATAGGTACTTACCATCTGTCTCCATTATGGACGCAATGGACTGCCATGAATTATTGCATGCCAAGGCATCCTTATATTTTTTGTTTTTTTTTTGTCCCAGAGATGGGGAAAGATTTGTATCAAATCAATTAATGAATCTTGCTGTTGAATATCCATATTTGTACAAAAATCTATTATGATTGCCACGTATTTTATTTTTAACCCGAGGGGAACCAAATAGTAAAAAAAACACAAAATTTTAGGTTATATAATACCCGCATGAAAAATTCGCGTCAAACGTCAAAATGTCAGTCGACTGGACGTGCGCCATTAATGCAACATTTTTCTTAATTCTTAATGCTTAATTGCTAAAAGTTAAAAATTGAGAACTTTCAAGGTTAAGCACTAAGAACGAAAATTAAGAATTAAGAATTAGGAACTTGTATAAACAGTGTCATTAATTAACATGGTCTTAACTCCTTAAGAATTAGCAAATAAGAATTAGAAATAAGGAATTAAGAATAAAGAAGTTGGGTAAACCCAGCCTAATGCCGGGGAGACATATGTATGTTGAAATGACCTGTTGTGTGGAAAATTCTACCCTCAAAACAAATGACATTCTAACCAAAATAACTGAAACAGTGTCGTCTAGCTCAGGGATAAATATTACTTCCTCTAGGGGTGTATTTTCATATTGCAAATAATACAAAGTAGTTTTCACTTAATACGAGTTCGTACGAGGGGTAAACCGATGAGTGAAGTTAGTGTGCAAGGTATTTAAATTCCATTAAAGTACACAAGAGTGTTTTGAAACATACATTAAGTCTATGTGTTTCTATAGGAAAGGTCAGTTAAAATCGAGTATAAGCCATGCTAAAACTGTATGCAGTACGAAGGATAATTAATTTTGCCACTACTAGTAGATATTTAAGCTCCATACAGGGTATTCCACCAGTACCTACCGCGGTCGATAGTTCGAAAATTATAAAAAGTAATGCTTTTTACAAACGATTTTTTAAAATTGTGCAAAAACAGCTAACGATAAGTATAGGAACAATTTCATAAAAAATTGTCTCTTAATTTTAACCCTTTTGATACTACAGCAGAAAAAAAGTGGTATTCTATTTGAAAATCACGAGTTTTTGTCTTTTTTTTAAGTCAATTTTTGAAACATTTTTCTGAGGATGTGGTGTATTATTTTTTTAATCGTGCCGGGTTATCCGGTACCCTATGTCTTCTACAAGGAATTTAAAAAAATGTATTCGCTTGACTGACAGTCATGATTTTGATATTTTTTTTTTATTTAAACAGAGCTCAAAACCTGCATTTTTTCAATAAAAATTAACATAGGATTGAAAAATAAAATTAAAAAATGTTGGGTAACATTTTAAATAGTGAAGTTGGTATCAACTCGGGTACCTACAGTGGTACCTCGAAAGGAAAAATATTTTAGATGTGAAGGCTCCAACACAAATACTAAACCCTGAAATTTTCAAAAAAATTACTTTTTGTTGTGTGTTCCTGGTGGAGAGAATAGATACCGTGTATAGACACGATGACGTTGTGAATCAACGTGGAATAAAACTAAAACCGAGACCAAACGCTTTGATTGGCTGGGTTATCCTTTCTTTCTGTTGTAAGCCGCTTGAAATCATTGAGCCTATTTTTAGATTTCCCTGATAAGCTGACAGCCTTGGCTTTTGAAACATCTAGAAATCCAGTGGCGATGTTTTGTCTTTTTTCGATTATCGCGTATGAGTTTTCGTGAGTGACTTTATAAAAAATATCGCCGCCACTGGCGGTTTTTTATATACAAGCCATAGGTTTTATAGTTTTATTTTATGCTGTTCCAAGTTCCACGTAACTTACAGACAGTGTTGCCGGTGCTACTGCTGGAAATGAAATGCTCAATATCAATATTGTCAATTAAGTAGTTATATTTTTAAAGACTAATTTAACCCCTAAAGGTCCTCAATTGAAGTGTAATAAAAATTCATTTATTTCTTGTGATTCTTCAGAGATCTGTTTTTATTAAATTTTCTGTTCTTTCTATTTTCGTCTATCATTCCTAAAACTTCAAATTATTAAAAGAGATGCTACTCTCGGACACTTTTCTTTAAGGAGTCGCTACATATTTCAATGTTAAAAGTCGCCATTTTTGCGCCAAGTTGCTACAATTAGCAACACTGCTTCGGATAGACTAGATTGTAAGGCTTTAGGCGTCCTTGTCGAGTTCCACCCAACGGCCGCACAGGCGCAATTTGACAACCAATAAAAATTAAACTGTCCACCTGCTAATCCGTATCACAGTGTGGCCTTAATTTTTATAGTCGTCTTTTGTATTATATTTATTGCACCTACGGAACTTCCGATGGTAGCAGGCGTTCTCAAATTACAGGCATTGAAAATTTTTTTTTGCTGTTTTTGGTCGGAATAACTCGTTTGGACTTCCACAGAAACGTAACAAACTCAATTGGAATGAAACTAAAAAAATTGGTCAAAAAACGCGATTCCAAAAGTGCCTCAAATCGATCTCCGAAGGGATCGATCTCCGAAATTATTGCATCTACGGAAGTTCCGATAATGGGAGGTGAAAGAGGACATCAAGGCGAGGACAAAACAATTGTATTCACTCCAATCGGTCCAAGCGTTATCGAGTTAAAGGCGATCAAAGTTGAGAAATGTCCAAAAAGTCGTAATACCCCCATTTTGAACATTAAAAAAAAAAAAAATCGGAAAGTTGTTTTTGCTCTTTTTGATTCGAATGGCACGCTTGTGAATTTCCTAAGATTGTAACAAACTCAATTACTCTCGTTAGTCATATTACTAACTCTAGTTTCTTTCTTAAAAATGGCCCAAAAACGCGATTATAATAGTGCCTAAAAATCCACCTCCGAAGGGGTCTATACGGAATTTTCTATGGTAGGAGGTAAAAGAGGACATCAAGATTGAAGAGGACAAAGCAGTTGGGTCCACTCCAATCGGTCCAGGTGTTCTCAAGTTACAGGCGGTCAAAGTTGAGAATTAAAAAAAAAACCCATTTGGAGATTTTGAAACAAAAAATCGGAAATTTGTTTTTTGCTCTTTTTGATCGGAACGGCTCGGTTGCAATCCCCTAAGAACGTAAGAACCAAATATAATAAACCAAATGGAATAATTGTGGCGTTACAAATAAGGTAATGGAAATTTCATAATTTCGTTCCCCACGTTAAAAATAGTATATTGTTTAACGAGTGACAAAAATAGAGAGAACATTACCAAACTCGGCTTCGCCTCGGTTGGTAAACTGTTCTCTTGCGAGAGAAAATGCTTTTTTTGACGAGTAAAACACTATACTTTTTCTTCGACCATAACATTAAGTCTTCATTAACTTTAAAAACAAACTCTATAGAATATTTCTTTCAAAAATTAAGGCGCGTCATTGTGCATGACACCTCCACTGTCAATGAGTTCAGTTTGGTCAAATTTCAACACTTTGATTCACTTTTCTGAGGCCCGGGCAGGCAAAATATACATGTTTTTGTATGATATCACCATTTTCCATGGTGTTTTATAAGATTAGACCAGTTAAATCGCATTTAATTGGCGATATATAGGCGAAATTAGAACAACTTATTTTCGTTACTAGAGACGAAAGTTAACGTTATGGGATTTTCTCTCACTAGAGACGAAAGTTACGTTTTCGGCTAGGGCAAGGTACGACAAAAGTTGTTTAATTTTACATGATCGTAGAAAAAAACTTTTTTTTACTTCAAAAATAGATAATGTGTTATTATTTTCTTCAGTTTTAGCCTCATCTCGGTGAGGCGGTCTTAACCCAACAACAAGCTTGTTGACACAAGTTTGGTTGACTTTATAATAGTTTCCTCATTAATTTTAATCAGATTTAAAAAATCAGAGAATTGTACACTACAAGAAAATTCCATTTGCAAATACGGAAGAATGTCTTTCATTAGCTGAAAAAGGGCCCCATACATTTTGACCAATGATATTTCTAAACTCAGTTAAAACCTCTGTTAAAGTGTAAAAATATTAAAACATAATATATATAAAAAAATTTTCTCCTGGAAGTCCTTTGAAGTCCTGTGAAATCCTTTGAAGTCCAATGAAGTCTTTTTGAAGTCCAGTGAAGTCCTTTGAAGTCCATTAAATTTTACTTGGACTTTATGAAGCACATGTTTTAATTTGAAGTGTGCAAATTTCAGTCAGCGTTTTACCCCTCGAGTTCGTAAGTTTGTTAATTTTACTAATAAATATTTTTTTTAGACTTTGTTGAACAAGGTTTAATTAGGCCTTTCTAACATTTTAGTCCTTTCAGGAGGTCTCATAGCTCTCGTTTATCAATTTTATAAACTACTAAGCTTCGCAGTTCTTTTCTGCTACCCCTGTATCAACAGAGTGCGCGTAAAACTTTTATCCACGACCATACTATAATAATCACATTATGTTTGTACATCTTTAAGTTTAATAATGTTCATTATTCACAAGTGAATAAAGAGTAAGTCATGGAAACGAAACATGTCGTAGGCAACTGGAAACTCAAAAAGTTAATCACCCTAAACAAGAAATCGGTAGTTACCACCGGTTCATTCAAATAATTATACTTCTATTGGGATGCATTGAGACAAATGTAGGTTACAGTGTTACTTTTTCTAATGTATACAGGATGATTCACGTTATTCGACAAGGAAGATTATGGCTAAACTTTTAGATTTTAAAAAAGTTTCGTATATCGAATGGATGAGAGTCTATTGGAAGTACATTTTAAAATTATTGTCATTGTATACAGGTGGTCCCAAAAGTATAAAATTGATTAAAGTTTTATTTTTGTAGCTGACTCTGAAATTATTACTTTTATTAGTATTAAACTAACGCATCTCTTTCTTGCTTAGCCCTGACGGTATTATATAACAGTGGTTACAATATTGCACCACATTATGTCGCACGATCAAGTGCTTTACAACTCGCGTACTTCACTTAGAAGTGCTACGCAAACAAAAACTCTACCATTCTCTCAATTTAGCTCAAATAATATACTATGAAATGAATTATTCAAACTTCTTGAAAACATTCTTTAAATATTTGCTTAGATACGTCGTGTTTAGATAAACTACGCAAACTTGATTAATGTAGAATATAAATATACAAATCCCTCTAAGATCTAGTATCAGTCTTGAATAACTGAAACTAAAATTTCTTCAGAAATGTTCAACATTTTTGGTCTTGCCGTGCTGTTGGTGGTAGGGGCTGGTGCTAAGGTCATCAAGGAAGACAACTCAACACTGGAGCTGGTACATGTGGTAAGGAATACCTCAATTACTTCGTATATCATTTAAAAACGTCATCTAGTTGGCTCTAAAACGTCAAAAGAAAAGAATAGAGAAGACAAAAGTCCATATATTTTGATATGTCATTCTTTTCTGTCAAAAATTCATGGCCTTCGAGATGACATTTTCTAATGAACGCAACGTATATAGTTTTTAATTAATGCAACACAAGAATCGATGGAGGATCAGTATCTCAAGCCTTTCGAGTAGTGGATTCCAACTCTGGGCAAAAAAAACTCGAACGTTTTATAGGGCTACTTGGCGTCACAGTAATAAGTATGTTTATTGGATTGTACTTGTTATAAGAATAAGTAACACAAACTTTTATTACACATCAAGCAAGTCTAACTGAAGAACACTCGCACTGTCATTCAGAATGCACTGAAGAAGTAAACCAGACCAGCAATTGAATGATCTCAGTTTTCTTTGCGTTAAAGACATTGAAGTACACTCAAATTTTTTCTATAATTAGGAAATATTAAATTTTGTTTTAAACAGTAGCACTTTTTTCCTTTATTAGGTATTTCGTGATGGCAGCCGCACGCCCAGTAAATTCTGGGACAGCAATCCCTACAAAGATGCAAGTTTTTATAGACCTTACGGCTTTGGACAACTCACCAACGCAAGTCTACGACATTCCTAATAGCACCATATTTATAAACTTTTACTATTCTGTAAATAGGCTGGCAAAAATAAGGAATACCAACTAGGAGTTGCGCTACGTCAAAGATATGATTCTTTCTTGGGATCCGAGTGGAACATGAGCATGTACGATGCCTGGTCTACAAACTACAACCGGACCAAAATGTCTTTGGAATTAGTTCTGGCAGGCCTCTTTCCACCTGCTGATGACATCGAGTGGAATAAGCAGCTCTTGTGGCAGCCAATTCCTTACAACTACCTTCCAGTAAATCAAGATTTGGTAAGAAATTGTTTACCTATTTGTGCTCCTTTAAAATTAAATAAAAATAGCTGCTGTCTTCTTATGCCTGCGCCACTGTGATACCACTCATTTATGGGGATGAAGCAAATATGGAAAAACTAAAGAGTTATGATGATCTCATGCTAGCCCTTAGCAATGGGACTGGTAAAACAATCGACTACTTAGATGCTTTAGATATTTGGATGACCCTACGTATACAAGTAAAAACGTAACATTTTATTAAACTTGAGTTATCAGCTGATGTTTAGGAAGAACTTGGGTTCGAATTAGAAGAATGGACTCAAGCAGTATATCCAGAGCCCTTGAGCTCTTACTATCTGGACTTCTATTACATAGAAACGAGCACTGTTGAGCTTAAAAAGATTCTTGGAGGCGAGAGAAATCTTTTTTTCAATATAAAAACAAGTTTTACTACTATCTTTTTTAGGATATCTTTTAAAAAAGATTTTAGTTGACAGCCAGAACAAGGTCAGCGATGATTCTCAGCTAGATGAAAAGAAGATATATTTATATTCATCTCACGAGACCAGCATTGCTCTAACTTTAACCTCGTTGCAATACCAACTGACTGAATGCCCTCCGACGGGGTCAAACTTGCTATTCGAGGTGCATAATATAGATGGTGTCCATGGCATCAAGGTATTACTCAAAAATATCTAATTTAGAATATAAATGTATGCCTGGCAACGTTTTCAGATATTTTATCAGGACTATCCGAGTGTTGATCCGCAGATCGTGGTGGTACCTGGATGTGAAGAATTTTGTCCTCTAGATGACTTCGCGAGGCTTATCAAAGACATTTTACCTGACTCAGACGTCGAATGCTTTGGCGAGAGTGTGTGAACAAAATGCGCTAACGTAAAACATAAATAATCGTAGTAAATGTTAGCAGAAAATAAATTGCACTAGTTTTTTTGATTCAATCCTTCCCTTTTAAGCTACAGTCGCAACAGCTTGGCACATCTGGTTAGAATAAATACCCAGTCAATCGATTTGCCTAGTCAATTTTTCTAGAGGGTAGTGTGCTTTAGAATGGACATCCGAATCTGAAATTTTAAAAGTGTATGGTCCGGATTAGGAGCATCAGTTGTACCAAGTTTGGTTAAAAACTGCAATTTTGTTAAAATCACAATAAATACTCAGTCAATCGGTTTTTTATAAAAGTCTTCTAGAAGGTAGTGTCCCTTGAATCGACATCCAAACCTGAAATTTTAACAGTGTATGCTCCGGGTCATTTTTACCGTATTACTCCAGTAACGTCATTTTTACCGAGTTTGGTGTAAATCTGATCAAAATATATACCCAGTTTTTATCAAATTTTTCTAGAGAGTAGTGTCTTTTATAATGGACATCCGAGTCTGAGATATTAACAGTGTATGCTCCGAGTCAGGAGCATCATTTGGGGCAAGTTTGGTGTAAATCTGATCAAAATAAATACCCAGTCAATCGGTTTTTATCAAATTTTTCTAGAGGATAGTGTCCTTTAGAATGGACATCCGAATCTGATACTTTAACGGTGTATGCTCCGGATGAGGAGCATCATTTGTGCCAATTTTGGTGAAACTTGGTTAGAATAAATACACTGCCAATCAGTTTTTTTTCTGGTCAATAAATCAGACATTTCCGTTGTTACGCACTTTCACTTTCAACTGGCCCAAAATGCATATGTGAATTCACTCAGCAGTTTCTTCTTTCTCTAGCATGTGCTTGTAATGTATTATTTAATTTACGCTACTGCTTTTTTTCAAGCAGAAAATTGTTTTCCCTCAATAGCTCCAAACTGATTAAATGCCGAATCACAACGGCTATAAAACACGAAAAATTGAAAAATATACGCAATGGTGTATGTATAACCTTGTCAATGTGGCAGCATTATTTTGACCAGATTTAAGACAATGAATATATTCATATGGCACGGGTTTATCAAGAGACGAAAATATCGGCCCACTGGCCCTAAAGGCATTGGTGTTCTTTGAATAATCTGGATACTTAGAAAATCAAACAACTTATTACAAACAAATATGTTTTTTCCTATTTCGGTGGGAAATTCAAATATACATCAGGTATTTTACATTAGGAAAGGTTCTTCTTACATTACAATTTACACTTTTACACAACCTACAAGTTTATTATCTATATATCGTTAATATAACATCTAATAAGCTATTTTATTTATTTACATTATGAACAAGAAATGAATTCTTATTGCGAATAGGCGTCTTATTCTAACTGTACAATATGAGACAAAAAAGTTATCTTTTTTTACCTAATTGAAGGCGTCGTGAAAATTGCTGTTTGATGTAGAAAAATCCAACTAAATCTATGCTTAGTTGTTCTTTGGTTAATTATGAGACATATTATCTACAAGCGACAAGCATATGTTTAGTTCTTTGATAACCAATCATAGTTTATCTGCATTTTTAAAAAATATATACTAAACATTCTTAAATATATATACGTACATGGAATTATGGTAACAAAATATGTAGTAGATTTGGAAATTTTAAATATCATAAAAAAATAATTTACTTTTATTAAATTTCATCCATTTTTGAAATACATTTATCGCTGGTATAATGGCAAAAGTAATATATATAATTAAGATGTAATAAAAAAATAAATTATAAGATAAAGTTTACTGAAATGCATAATTACGTCTCACATTATTATCCTACTTCATAAGTGAGATATCTTCACTGAATATATCTAATTTTCAACACATCTTTGAATAAACCACTCCAAAGGAGTGAGGTGTAGCAAACCATTTAATCTCCTATTTAGGACTACTTTATATCTGAAGTTAAACCATACATATAGTTCGGGTTTTCCATAGTATGTTTTCTTGGGGAAATGTAAAAGTAATTTGCAGTATTCATTCATCAAAGAGCATTACACAATATTTTTTTTTAAATGATTACTAAATCTAAGTTACTATATGATAATTATTAATGCTCCACTTAGTATCGCTAAACATTTCTCAAAATTCATCTTAACTCTTCGTAGTCGACTCGTGGCACTAGAAGCAGAAAATGTGAATCCAGGGTCGGAGTCGCTCAGTTTTCCCACTCGTCTGTCGTCAGCTGTTTCACTTGGTGCCACTTTATCTGAAAAAAAATAGTTACGCAGTTAATCAAATTTATAATCTAAAATGTATTCGTCATATTAGCCCTGATATTGGGCTTATAACATTTATTTGTAATAGTTATTTACGTTATAAGTCCGGTAAATATAGTTTTACAGCGGAGTAAGAAGTTTCCGGACGAGGCGCTAGCCGAGTCTGAAATTTCGAAACGACTACTGTAACACGTTACCGGACGTATGATGTACAACATTTTACTTCATATTTATTAAAAACAGGAAAAAAATAATTTTATGAGCCGCGAATATATTTTTGACAAATCCGCCAGTTTGACAAATAGTTTCATTACGGTATCCTGTACCGATACCAGTACAGGTTACCATGGATACAATGGATTTATAGAAGATGTGCCGGTACTGAATACTGTAACATTTCTTTACGATATCCAATCCTGTAAAAAGCTATTTACCGGATTAAATTCAAGTACGTAAAATGTATAACGTAAAAATCAATACGTGTTCTAAATGATACATTATGGAGTAAATAAATATATTTGCTGCACAGTAGAGCTAAAGCCCAGTTTCTAAAAGTAGAATATGTAAAAATGGGCATTAGTAATGCAAGTAAATTTTTATGTCACACACAAAATATTTTCTTCGGGTTTAATCTAAATAGTTAACTGAACAAAAACACCTTTTCTAAAAAAACAAAGCATATTTTTTAACTAACGACAAGGAAAAGGCAAATGGCAACTAAAGCCTTCTGCAGCTCTCCAACTTTCTGTCAATGTCATTTTGAACTCGATTTCTCGCCTAAATTTAGTAAAATTAGTTTCAAAGCTAAATTAAAGTTTTCTGTTACTATTTCAGGTTATTTTTAAATCATATTGCGCTTTGCGTCCTATCAATAATTAGAAAGGTGTTGGATCGCAGGTGTAGGACAAATAGCCACTTCACTTTGTCGAAATCGCCAACGTTTCGACCTTTATTTTTAGGTCTTTCTCAGGGCTACAATAACAACATACGTATGACAAACCAATAGGCACAATGAACTTTAAATATGTTCATTGTGCATATCCATATTTAAAGTTCATTGTGCCTATTGGTTTGTCATACGTATGTTGTTATTGTAGCCCTGAGGAAGACCTAAAAATAAAGGTCAAAACGTTGGCGATTTCGATAAAGTGAAGTGGATATTTGTCCTATACCTGCGATCCAACACATTTCTAGTTATTTTTGAATCTCGACCATGAGCATTTTATGACTCTTGTGAGCCGCTAGTTAATCAACGGGTTATTCTTAAACTGGTGCCGATTAGGTCGCCTGCCCTTGTGATATGTAAGTCTTTTTTTGGTTAACTCAACAGGATCAATGTAGTGAAGGGGTGTCGCGTTCTCTGACACCTTGAATCAACTCGGATTTTTCGGTCTTCCTGGATTCGCCTTGAACTCGAGGTAGAAGGGAATTGAAAGTTTGTTGCCCAACAATTTGGGTTTGTGTCTGAACTCCAGAAGGTAACTTCTTTGGAGGCAGTGAGCGAGATAGTTCTTCCACACGCTGGTTCAAAGAATTTACAATTTCCCATATCTCGCTATTACGAGAAGACCTGGAGCTTTGAGACATGTTAAATAGAAAAAAAAACGATAGGGTAGTATCAGAGAACCGGGAGTGTTTTATTCCTAAGATAAATCAAAAGGAAATAAAATACTCACCAAATGTTAGGGATGCCACTGAGTTTGTAATCGACTGCACTTGCACTTCCGCTGGAGTTACAATTAATAGAATTAGTAGAAAAAATATATGTATGTATATATTTTTTTTTCTTAATCATTCAGTCAAAATTCAAACATAAATATTTACCTGTTGGATGGTTGGTTGTACTTTGATCTGGAATACAAATTACTATTGAAGGGAAGAAAATATCTAGACCGCATAGAAATTAAATTTAATAACACAATCGAATAGAAAATGATGAAAACACAACTTATGAAAGAATAGATTATGCTTGGAAATTTTGGGTACCCAGATGAAAAAAAGAATTTTATGAAATATTAAACTACTACTAACAATAGTTAACACTATAGAATCAAATTTAATTTGTTAATTCCACGGTTATATATTTGTAATTAAATAAATCTTCCTGAATTCTCAGTCCTTCAGAGGTAGCACAAAAAACAGATAACCTGAACTATCGTCTTATTATCTAATACAATAATAGAAATCCAATGATCGATTCAATGTCCAGATCAAAGATAAAATGGTTATACCATATTAAAGTTCAACAATTTTTTTCTCCCCTTGGAGGGAGGGGGGGTAATTAAGTGAATGGCAAACAATAAAAAATAATTCAAGAATGACTCACCAAGTTTCTGGTTTCGTGCACTTTATGCTTGAATGTTCACGCTTTATTCTTAAGCTCAGGTTCCGTAGGACTTCAGCTTTCACTATCAAAATTTCTTAACATTTAATTACCTCCTTTAGAAACACAAGTTCCTTGCGTAAGCGAGTCTTCAAACCTGCAGGCTACTATTTAAGCTTCCGAGCTCACTCAGTGACCTCACTAGAAGGGTAAGTGGGACTTGGAAGGAGATTGGGTAGGGCTCTGGACTAGAGTTCTCACAAGAGACGAACCAAACAGGAATACGGCTAATTAGGGGCGTTATTCGATAATCGTTATGTAAGATGACGGAGACTTTTCTACCACATTTTTTTTGACAAATCTCTCCCGTCATTTTTTTTCAACAAACTCGCCACCAGTCCCTATTTTTTTTTTTTTCAACAACCTTGCCACCAGTACAGGTTTATTTGTAACATACCAGCAACACAACAGGGGCCACAGTTTCTCCACAGTATAAGGAATAATACATTATATCAGTATCTTCAGTTCGTGTCGGCACTTTTGATATTTCCATAACTAAAGCGTGCGGCGCG
Organism: Taphrorychus bicolor; assembly: GCA_951812265.1. NCBI lineage: Eukaryota > Metazoa > Arthropoda > Insecta > Coleoptera > Curculionidae > Taphrorychus > Taphrorychus bicolor. Next base: position 44,419,213 of record OX638297.1, on the reverse strand, counting down.
CACCTGCACTCAATGCAGGCAATTTTCTCGAGTAGTTACGAGGGGACAAACACATGTAATGCACTTTCAAAACATTGCCAAAACCGGCCAAAAGAGGTTTGGTGGTGTTTGGAGTTTCAATTTTTCTACCGACTGACGTTACTGATATAATGTATTATTCCTTATACTGTGGTTCCTCTACTGTTGCTTTAAAACAAATGGAGACGGAGTTCTAGTAGCACTAATGGTGTAAATGGAGCGATTCGTTGAAAATAGCTTTTTAGAACTTTGACAGTGCGAAAATTGACAATCATCTATCATCCAGAAACCACAAAAACAACGGATTGTTAAAACGATGGAGTAAACATACAAATGCTGATATTTCCCTAAAATTGGTCCTTTTTTTACATATAGGTATTACCCTAAAATTAAGACTGAATCTCTCACAATAAATCGATAATATAATTCCCCAGTTGGCTATGAAAATCTCCCAGGTCGAAATAATTTTGTTGCACATGTTTACGGTTTTTTACAGTAAGTACGCAGTTTATCGTCAGCGGTCTTTGGTTACACAGGACATACGTTCTTTGTTATTGAACTCCAATAGTTTCTATCTGGTTTCTTTGGCCACCATCTTTGTGTAACCCATCAGTGTCACCGTCAGAGCATATCAATTGACGAGTCGCGATTTCGAATCATTTCACTTAAAACATCAAGTAACGTCAGTTCCAACCTACTTTCCCGCCATTTTTGTGTGGCCTACTGCTAACAAGGCGGAAGGCAAAACTGTAAATTTCCTTAGATACCTTAGCAACAAGGTGTGAAGCTTAGATTATATTTTAAGATAAGTTACCAATTATTTTGAGTTTTGTGCATAATAATATGAACTCTTCAATTTCTGAACACTAAAGCCTCAGACATGACGCCCAAGGTCTGACGTCTTACTGACGTAATTTTTAGAAGACAGGTGTGGGTCTAAAAGTGCGCAGTAGTAAATATCAAAGCAGACAGCCCAAGAATACTGCCGTCAGTAATAAATATCGTTAATGCATGTTACTGCGTGTTTAGCCTTATCGCAGAAAACTAGAAAAAGAAAAGAGTTTTCTACGCAAAGGCTAAAAATTTCAATCTCTACCAATGGGTACGTTCCGCCGACGGCAGCAGCTTAGACGTTTAGTAAGCGGACGCGTTCAGCCGACACGCTTTCCAGCCGCGTGATGTCAGCGGATGGGTGATTTACTAAGCGCAATAATTTAACGCTAACCATCTCAGCGTTTGCTTTTGTTTGCTTCGAGAATTTGAGGTTCTGGTTGGTTTTCCGGTTTTGTTTCTTCCTGTGCATTTGGAAGGAGTATTTTGAAATAAATTTCCCTTAAATAATAAAATAATTTAATAGTATAACTTCATTTGTTGCACTTGGGAAGTTCAGTCCGTAGTCCCACATCAAAATGGACAGTGAGACCTGGCAAGGCCTGTTACTTTGACGAACGAAGGTAAATAGTATACATATTAAACTAAGTAAGTGCTTTTGAAGTCGAAATATAGCTTGATTTTTGAGAAGTATATGTGCATCCAAATGGTTTTTATCTCAAACATCTTGATAAACGAATAAGTATATTATGACTTAAATCTTTAACATTTTATGCATTAGAATGAGTACAATTTAAAATTGAAGTGTTAGTACTTTCAGTTGGCAAAGCAGTGGGTTCATAAGACAATCATCTGCTGTCTCGTTTTAAAACTCAGCGGTTTTGCGCTGACATTCAACTGCTGCCGTCGACGGAACTTACCCAATGTTTTTCCTGACCAGTGCTGAAAGAAAACTAATAACGTTGGGCCATGCTGACGATCGCCACTGGTAAATGTCATGATTCGATATCTCTGTTGCTCCCGTAAGAACGAACATTATCTGACATAATATTATAGCGTTGATAGACGGGACCGAGATGGTTGCCACGATTACTTTAAGTAAAGAATAGCATAGAATATACCGGTAGGATCAATCAATAATTTGCAGATTAAAAAGAGATTCAACGAAAAACAATGCTAATAAATTATTCAGTAAAGGCATTTCTTGCAAGTTTTATGTAATTAAATGCTTTATATTGTAGCTCAATGAATTTGCTCACTATTAGGTGTTTCTAATTATGATACAGTGTAATGTTCAATTGAACGAAAGATCTGTGGAGAGAATCTTTTCATTTTAGTTTCCGATCAACAATTACCAAACCAAAATCAAAAACATCAACCAAAAATTCCAACTCACCCAAAAACCAAAACAAAAAAAAACAAACAAACATCTTTTGCTTTTCAAACGCAAATTCAGAGGAGATTTAAATTTTTTTGGTCTCAATTGTAGAATGTAGAAAAACTCCACTCTACGTAGGTGGGAACTAACTGTTCAAGAACTGAGAGTTTAGCAATGGATTCCACGTTGAAAACGTAAATAACAATTATTGTTAAACTTCCCATGTACGTAAATAGAAACAAACTGCGCAAAAATTTAACGTATATTTTGAGGTGCTTTTAGTCCCTTTTGAACCCAATTTTAGAAGAACTCCACTGTATGTAGATGGAAATAAACTATGCAAAAACTGAGAGTTTAATAGCGGTCTCCTTAATGAATAATTACTTTTTTAACTCTATTAGGTTAACTTTAATTTAATGAGAAAACTTGAATTGTGAATTATTGTATTGTAAAACTCCACTTTATACAAGAAATTAGTATTGAATTAACTGCCTGTTTACTCCAGACCTGGTTGAAAATTATGAATATTATCGGAAAAATCTGCAATTTTGTTTTCCAAATTGTACATCGCAAACTAGGGGGCTTAATCCCTTTTAGGGCCCAAAATTTTTTATTGGAAAGGAATTTTGCAAAAACTGAACATTCAGTCCATCAAAATGTATGTTTTAATGTGAAGTCACGAGATAAACAATTGATCGTAGATTGTGATTTTGGTGAGTCTCCATTTAGTAAAATAAAAATAGGTGCAGTGCAAATTGAAAAATGTCTTGTATTTGTTTACTAAGTCAGAAAAAATGGCGTTTGCTCATCTTTGTATTGGCATGTACATTTGTTTTAAAGAATTTTTAATTATATTGTAGGTAGGCAATAATTTAGTTTTGTTTTTGTACAAGCAATGTCTTTTTTAAGTATTATGTGAAATTTTTTGGTGACATTTACGTTCATATGACCGCAGAGTTAAGACCGTAAACATCGAAATTTGGTCTTTATATATGTCCATGAAGCTATTTAAACATGGATTTGACTGAAAGTGTTTACTGAAAAATGAATGCTTAATAGCGCCGACTCCGAATTGCACATTTTTGTAAATTTTAAGCCCAAATTTTGTGGAGTTTTTAGTTTTTTTTTGGTCTGAATTTTAGAAAAACTCCATTGTGCGCAGAGTGAAACTGAGAGTTTAGCAGCGGGTTCTACATTAAAAACTATCGTAAACTTTGTCAGAAAACTTTTAAACCAATTTCTGAAGTACTTTTGGTCACTATTTGATTGAATTTTATTAAAATTCCGCTGTACTCAAGTGGAAACAATGAGCAAAAACTGATAGTTTAGAAGCAGATCAGAGTTGTAAGGTCTGGCAAATTTCAAAATTTCAAACTCATATTTCAAGAGGTTTTTAGTCCCTTTTTGGTCTTAATTTTACCAAAACTCCACTGTACGCAGGTGGGAATAAACTGCAAGAAGTGAAAATTTAGCAGCAGTTTCCGAGTTGTAAACTTTTTTAAATTTCAAATTCGATCCATATGTTGTATATGTCCGTAGAGTTAAGTCAAAAAGTTTCCAAAGTTGGTGTTTTTATACAGGGTGATTCATTGGTAAGTGTACATACTTTAACAGCATATGTAGGACCTTTAGCCGATCTCATATCACACCCATCTTTAGTGGGTCAATAATCCTCAATTACAGAGATACAGGGTGTTTTACAGATTTTGCCTATTTATCTATTTAGCCATATTTTAGAAACCACGAGGTGTAAAAATGCAAGTTTGTTGCATATAATTAGCAATGAGTTAAGCAATGAGGTACACCGATTTCTAAATTAAACTGATTTACAATACAGGGTCGTACTGAAAAAATGAACTTAACATTTCAATGCCAAAAACAACACCCTGTATAAAGATTTTCAAGCTTTTTTTGAGTCTTAGACACAGGCTACAAAAATTTGTAAAATAAACTCGATATCAAGTTCCCGGATTATTTTTGTATATTTTTTTTTATTTAAAAACCTAGTTTTAATGCTACAATAATACAAATTAATGTAATTTTTAACAAGAACAACCAAGTTATTTATAACATTTATGACCTTTGTATTGTTTCTGAGTAATAACCCAAGTAGCATTCTAAGCCAAAATTTGGCGATTGTTCTGTAATCCTTGCTAAATTCGGCGATCATTTGGTTAAAAAAGCTGCCAAATAAGCCAATCGATTACGAAATTATTACGGCACCTTGGCGAAAATGTGGAACTTTTATTTCGTCATTACTCGGCTTTTCTGACCAATATTTAAGCCAGTATTTTGGCCACATTTCAGCAAAAAATGCTAGATTTTATAGAGTTAATAGTTAAAATTTAAGTGATAAAAAATAGCTTATATGACTAAAAATGTTCCTACATTTTGATATCTAGCAAACGAAATGGAGACTAAAAATGCCGACATGACATGACTGATTGTTTTGTGTGGATATGTTCTCAATAGTTTGATTGCAAATTTTACAGCAAATTGTCGCAAATAATGGCCTAAAATCTTAGTGCCAAGGCAAATTTGTGATGTCAAGGCTTATTTATACTAATAATAAAAATAATTACTACTAACTTTCTCTACTATACGCGTTTTGACGACTTAATGTATCAAAATGCTTTTATGTTAACGCTAAAAATATGATATAATGCAATAGTTGCATGGATATAATTTATTATTTTACAAATGGCTGCTAGATTAGAATATTTAACAGTTTATAAGTAATGGCCGCCCGGTTATTGCAGATATTCTTCGAGGCTAACAACGATCGTCAAGAGGCTAGGAGGGACCGTTCCGTCATAAAAACCAATTCGTGGCCAAAAAAAATAGCTATGTCGGCCGTGCCATTTATTTTACGCCACCTGACGACTCTCAAGGAAGTAAAATGTAGAGTCACATGCTGCCATGTCTTTGAATGTTTTTGTTGTTACCAAAATTTTGCATTATAAAGTAAATAATCAGATACGTAAAATAATTATTTTAATTTTTGCTTTTTGAGTTTTAAACATCCAGGTTTATTTATTATCAATTCCGTAATAGATCATAGACACTTATATGAAATACATGGCATAATAAGGATATAAAAAGAAATCTCTCACTAAGAAATTGACGTGACAATATTGTCCAAAAAAACATTTGGATTTAGCGATTTGTCAAATTTTAGTGGAATAGGTATTTATAGGTATATACTTCCTCCTACCCATGTTGATGGAAGTTACAGAAGTTACAGAAGAATGACGACGGTTTCTGGAGTTGCTGGAGTTTCCTGGAGATTCCTGGAGAATTCGATTTTGTTTAAGGTCAATAAGTTTTTAAATAACCTTTGGCGTTTGGGTAAAGTTAAAGTTGGTACTTTATGGCTATCTTATATCAATATTCCGTGGCAGCATAAATTTTGTAGTCATTTGGGCTAACGTAAGTTTTAGCTATATTTATGGTTAAAAAAGCTACAAACTTACTGCAATGAAGTAGACATTTTATCCAGTAAATATAAGGTAATTTTAACCAGGCAAAAAAAAGCTTGTTTACCAAAATGTTTGCCAAATTATTGCCATCACGAAAAATGCTACTTTATGAACAAATCTTGGCAATAGATAAGATTTTATGGCAAATTTTTTTGACCAAAATTTATCTTACATAAATGGCCAAATAATAACCAACTCCTAGTTTTTTTTACCACTTTATGACTAACTTTTGGCTTTTAATAATAATCATAATTCTTTAGCAATATCTCATCCCAGTCATCAAGTTACCCTTAGTTACCCTAAAATATTAATTTTTTATACTCATCTCCTTTCAGCACATATTGGGAAGATAAAATGAAACTGTCAAAATCAGATTTCCAACGCCTTACTAGATACCAATAATAAATGAATTAGATATACCTAGGTTACTATTGAAATTACGGGCGAATTCCAGAACTTACTGGAGTATCCACATCCACCCATTCGATCAATCATCTGCCTAATCGATTAAACTGCTAGATGACCATCACATGCCCTGCTTAACCGGTAGGCGAACCGGTGAATTCTGGAATTTGCCCTATTTCAAGCAAACATTGGCCGTTTCTACATTAATTTGTCATTTTAATCAAAGGGCGCAGCATTTAAATAGAATTTGAAACGCCTCAATATTTCTATAATAAAAAATATGGAAATATGTTGTACGTTTATGGGTTTTGCGATGGCAATGGTCGAGAGGCTGGTAGAGAATATGCAAGAAGGTTCCGAATTATGAGACTTTTGCAAAAGTGTTTGCTCACCTCAAAGAACATGGCAGTTTTCCAACAGCTACTCTAAACGAACGCCAAGAAAAAAATCACCTCGACCTTGAGGATTGAGACTGATCCAGGAATTACCTCTCGAAAAATTGCTAATAGACTGTACATTTCACAATCAACCGTTTGGCGGAGATTAAAAAAACATCGACTTTACCCATTTCACATACAAGAAGTACAAAGGCTCGAACCTGAAGGCTATATCCCTCGCATGCATTTCGGTCAATGGATTCTTAGGCATCGAAGAATTCTTAGTTCGATAATGTTTACCGACGAAGCGCAGTTCACCAGGGATGGAGTTTTTAACTCCAGCAACACAAATTTTTAGGCAGAAGACAATTTTATGTTGCAAGGCAGTCCAACTCTCAACATAAGTTTTCTGTCTATGTTTGGTGTGGAATTTTTCAGGGACACTTAATTGGGCCGTACATTTTACCCAACAGACTAACAGGTGCAATTTATCTGGATTTTTCTTCGTCCTGTTGGGGAACGAAAATGTGAAGATAATGTTTCTTCAATTCGATGACGCTCCACCGCATTTCAGAATAATTGTGAGGAATTTTTTAAATTAAAACTTTCCGAACCGGTACCTAGAAGTCCCGACTTTAACGTTGTAGACTACTACTTTTGGAAAGACCTGATAGTTAAGGTATATGCCGGAGAAATTATCAACCAGGCGCAACTATGACAACGCATGTGAAGAACTTCGAAATAATCCCGTTAAAATCAGAAATGCAGTAATAAATTGTTAAGATAAATAAATTTGTAAAATTTATTGAAAAGAGCTAGAAAATGTATTAATAGAAACGGCAGAATGTATTAATAGAAATACTATGTACATTTTTATTAGTTAGTGCAATGTGTTATGGTTATTATATTATTGTTAGTTAAAATTTACCTATTTTTCTTTCAAAAACTGTCTTCGTATTTTATTATCGAAGTATCGGAACAATTTAATTTAAAATTTTTAATTGTAAGTCAGAAGTGTTACATTAATTGGGAGACTCTTAACTGAAATTGCAATGAATTTAATTTGTATTAATGCCACATAGAAATATATATTATAGAAATAGAAAAAAAATATAGAAAAATAATCCGGGCAATTCAAAATCGCACTTTATTTAAATAGTTTTTGTACGCTCTTAAAAAAGAAAAAAAAGTTAAAAATATTTATACCGGGTGTTGTTTTCCACATTGGAATGTTAAGCCCATTTTTACAGTACATCCCTGTATTTTTATCTAGTTTAATATAGTATTGGATTACTTGGAATTATACAACCAAATTTCAAGTTTTTCTACCCGGTGGTTCCTAAAATATGGCCCAATACATAAATAGGCAGAATCTGTAAAGCACGTCTGTATCTCTGTAATTAAGCATTATTGACCCACTAGAGATTGGTGATATGAGAGCGGCTAAAAGTCCTACATATTCTGTCAAAGGATGTATATTTACCAATAAATCACCCTGTATAGCAATGCCACATTTTAAATATGACTTCTTTTGGATTTGGTTTTCTGGACCTAGTGCTGTCGCCTAGAGGACCTCCTAAAGATGAGATATGTTAACCTGAGACAGAGTTAAAGTAGCTAACGTAAGCGAATGGTTTTCGTGATTCGTATAATCAAAAAATAAATATTGATTGGCCAATAAATAAGTCAAAACTCAGTCGTGACAGTCTTAGTATTCAAAATCGAGTTTGCAACAATACTATCTAGATCTTAATTTAACCAAAAGCAACCTCTTAAGTATATAAATATAGCTTTATGGACGATAAAAAACCATTAAATTTCATACTTGATGATTCACACCTGATGATCTCCTTAATCTCAAAGAGATTTAAATTAAAGACACTAATGGAAAGAACACTGATTTTAATTGGACCGTTGCGGCATAAAACTTTTTTCAATTTGGCTTCCTGTGCTTCTAAAACGACTTCCCAATTTGTTGGACAAAAACTTAAAGACTTGGGAATTAATTAAGCCTGTTTTCTCACCAATTTGAGTCTGTTATATTGCGCATACATTTGCATTCTTAAGCCATATTATAACTTCCGCGCAGTTTTCCAAATTACATTTTCCTTCCTTTCCGATTTTATTTATGGTAATATACATTGTAAGTTGCATGTCGAAATCGCCTTAATTACGTTATTTATAGATTAACAGCTTATACTGCAGTATGTACTCCTTGCATTTTGTCTTCGTTTATTATGCAAAATAGGATAACAAATTTCGTCATAATGTAATAAATGCAGATGAAAGAGGAATATCTCATTTCTATATTAAAGCAACTATTTAATTTCTCATAGAAAGGATTTACCTTTTTCCTTAACGATTTCCTGAGTTTTTATCTCATTGACGCTGAGGTCTATGCTGTCTTTTTGCTGCCTAATCCTCGGTTTTGGAGCACCTAGAAAGCAATTTCTGATACAAGGAATAATAATAAAACTACTAAAATAATACAAGGGCAATTTCCCTTTTCTCTTATTTATTGCTAAAAATAGTTGAAACAATTTTGAAGAAATTCGTACAGGTTTCATGCATCTACATTCGAAATGAAAATTAAATGTCAAATTGATATAGTGCTGCAAGAATTTATTACTCCATCTCCATAAAGGTAATTGGCAGAAACACGTTAAGGGAAATATGTATACTTACTAGTGCTTCTTGTGATTGATGGGATTTTGGTTATTCTCACTGTGGTTGGTTTGGTGGTAGACGGACTGGGTAGGGCTGGAATGAAAGAATTCTATGAGTGCCATTACTTCTGCACTTAAACAAAGCAATCAGGTTTTTACCATAATCTCAATTTCTAAATTCATATTGTAGTACAAAACAATCTGTTAACCAATGAATGCCTTTCATCTCTCTTCAAACCCTTCAAACTCATATTTAATATTAACATAATATATTTTCTCATGTTCTTATGTTTGCTTAGCAAATATTGCAATACTTAGCAGATCAAACAACAAGGAATTCTCATTTTTTTGATGTATTCCTCGAATAAAGAACTTTTCTAATAAAATACGTTACGTTCTGAGAAAATAAACACATTTCCAGCGCTATCGCAAGGAAAATTCGACCTTTTGAATGTTTCCGTCTACGAGCCTCTGAAAGCATCAACACCATCGACGCACCTTTTTTAAAAAAATAAATAAAGAAATCGATATTTCATTATTTGACGTGACATTGTTTAATAAAAATACGAAAGTGCAGGATAAAGCTTTGTTGAAAGTTTATTGTATCCCCGGGGCAAAAATCTTTTTCCCATGGGAAACAAGACAGTTTGAGCAGGTTTATAATAAAAATATATTTTAGCCCGAAGTGTTTTTAAATTTATGGCGCAACATCCACTTTATACTTCATTCCGTTTCAGTTTTTATGAAATGGGTTCCCCGAATAAGGAAGCAAGATGGAATTACATAAGTTCACGCAGTCATTTTGTAGTTTAATAAGCCCCGCTCTATGCACTCTGATAAACTTTTCCCTACAAAGAGCAGGAAAATTCATTTTATCAAATTTGTCGTGTAATTGTTTTTAATTAAGGCATAGAGTTGCTTTGTATATATATTTTGTTTTTTTTTATGTTTCGTCATTTTGCAACATAATTACGAATTAATTGAATGAAATTCGCATCCCAAACCCAACGGATGTTATATTTAATAGTTTATTTGTATTTGTTTTAAAAGAAAATAGTTCTAATAAATTAACTCAATAATATTATTCGTCAGTTATACATTGGATAGACTACACGGATATTACCAGTTTAATTTAAAAATATATTGTAGAATCTTTCAATACTACGGTTTTTATAACATTTCTAGCTTATTTAAATAAGAAAAAAAAATAGTTTGCCAAAATTTCCACGTCTCAGGCATTTAGGAACTAGCCCGATATTGTTTAGTCAAAACGGGAAAAGAGCGGAAAATAACGATTAACTGTCATCATGATAAACATGACAAACTTATACAGGAAATACTGCAATAACTGACTTTATCTTAGACCTGATTGAAAATTTTGGATATGATCACCAACTTCTGTATTTTTTTTTCAATTTTATTAACTAGGAGGGTGTAGTCCCTGTTAAGGTTTTAAATTTTTGTTGAAAAAAATTGTGCGAAAACTGAAGATCGCCCTCAGTCTGCATTAGTTTTGAGTAGATAATCAAAGCGGATTCCATGACAATTTCAAGGTCACAGAAACATCCATGAGCCTCTTAGATAACGCCAGACGAGGTTGCTAGACGTTGACCTTATAAATCGCGCTCATGACCTTGAAAATCAGTTGACCTTGAAACTCAGTTGACCTTGGACTGTGTCCACACACGGACATTCCACCTTGACGCGTCCGTACCCCTGCTAAAATTTCCGAAGCTCATGCAAAACGCCTTGACGTTTTTCACATCGTTTAGGCTTGAGATCGCGCGGGAAACGTGTCGCAGCAAGCCGAGCTACCTTGAAAAACATGGTTTCCAGTCGACGAACGTGGCCTCGAAAATCGTCGGTCCACGCTAGTCATTGACCTTGAACGCCGGTGTAACCTTGAGAGGCTCAACCAAACAAAAACCAAAGGAACTAATTTTTAATCAGGATATTAATAATTCTTTACTTGATTTTTCGCCTATGTGCCTTAAATGAAGACGAATGCAGAATAAGTAATTAGGTGAATGAATTTATTGACGATAAAACTGAAGAGGAAATAACGATGAATGTAGACAAAATGAACGGTTTGGTACTAAGTTTACAAAACAAGCTGTAAATTTTAATATCACACAGCGAGCCTTAAAACAGCTAATAGAAATTATAAATATAAGTGTTTGGTTTGCCAAGAATTTTGCCTGTGGATCCCAGGACAGTTCTAGAAACTCCTAAAGCAATTTTGATAAAAGAAATTGGCCAGAGACAGTAACTTTATTTGTCATTTCCACAGAGTGACGTAATTATTGTCGTAATTTCATTTGAATCAAAATTTTGAAAGAATGAGGTTAGGAATGACAAATGACAATAGGTTTCGTGCACATGACATCATTTTGAGAGAATTTTAGTAAATATAACCTCACTTTAATAATTAATTATATAATGTATGCAATAAAATTGGTCTTTCTGCATTAATTTTAAATCCTACTAAAGCCTTTTTGGGGGGCCCAAACTTTAAATTTAGTTATGTTGGTGCAGAAACACACAAATACAATATATTTTTTGTTTTCAACCAATGTAGTCACGTGCCGCACGAAACCCATTTAAGAGTGGCTACTGAGCTACAATCTCGTAAAAATAACGTTTTCGATGGCACCGCCGCCAACTATTTCGATTTTTCGATTCGATGGATCGACGTGTTATACAGTTTTGTCTTTTTCTCTAATATCCCAATTTTCAGTGGATAATAATTAATTAATCATTGCTATGTAAACTTTCGAAGGAAAAAAAATAGAATAAGTCAAATCCTCAAATCTATTCGTCGTACGAGACATTAGACAGAGCCTATCATATACCAATGTCCCAAGGACCATGTTATATAACAGTTTTATAGTAGACACTATTTTACCAAAGGTGATGTATTGGACTCAAATAGTTTATGAAGGTGTCACGTTTAGTCCGCCATGTTTACGTATTAATAATGTTAAACTCCGGAAAAGATTTGATTTTGGTCATTTAACAAATATAATCTGGCTTTCATATTGTGCAAGAGGGTTGTTTAATGATTATCAGTTAAAAGGAACAACTTTCATGCAAAAAATTTGTCTTTTACCTGATTGGGTATGCGTTTTGACTTTCACTGATTAGGCCCGGCTCAAATAAAACTCATGTAAATAATCCTAAACTTATATATATTTAAGGCCCGTGAGTTGTACTGAAGTATCTCGCATATATTCACAGTAAAACTAAAACTCGTTAAATATTGTTCGTGCTTTTATCGGATAATATAATATCCGATAAAAACAGCACCCCATTCAGGCACAGAATTTAGGAAGACTCGAGAATGAGGAACAGTGAAATGATAAGACAAGGCAAAGCTGTGGTAACCAATTACTGTGACAAAAATAAAAATGAGACGGTCGCTATTTAAAAGTTAAATGTGTAAAAGAGAAAGCATATTTTTCTACCCGCCTACTGTCATTTGTCAAACGTAGGTAAATACAGACAACTAAACCATTACTTTACGAACACCTTTATAGGCAATGTTATAAGGGTCACGGAAGAGTTGTGAACACTATAGGCCACAGTTAATTTCCAGTTATGTAACGGTGGCCAACAAAGTTATATAACAGTATTTAAGACTGCTCGTAACAATAGTTATATATCCTTAAGTCCTTTAGCGTTACTAAATCAGTTTTACCACAACCTCTATAGATTGCCCCATTTAAGCTCTTTAAGCGGTTATAAAGGTATGCAAGAGGTATTGCAAACTTTTTTATAAAGCTTTTAGTTATATACCCAAGTGATATAATATTTGCGGTTACTCATATATATAACGAAAAATGTTTATTGGGTTGGCATAGTGTGGCAAGTGGCCTTTTCAGATATTTATAATACGAAAGACCTAGGTTTGGATTTACAAAAAACAATTTCTGAACCCCGTAATTTTCCTAAAATATTATGTCAAAACCAAAACCTTATTGAGACTTCTCCGGATTTAGGCTTGCTCACAAACATGTCCACATTCCTGCAGTCACAGACTACTCTTGTTAATACAATGTAGACATTTACTTTTAAACTACAGGTCTACCCTTCAACTCACGCTCTTAAATTAACCTTTTCCTATGCGAGCCCTGCCAAATTTATGAAACTCTGTAAAGCATATTTTAATGAAAAATGAATCTACAATCCTACTGAACGGACGGAGCCGGCTGCTCAATGCTTAAGGGGGACACCGCTAAAATGTGGTTAGACCCTCAAAAACATTTCTCCTTTAGTTTTTCAGAATTTAGCTGTAGATTACTACGTAAATTTGATGCCATGTAATTCCTTGTGGAGCCCCAAGCTAGTTTGTATGGAAAATCTCAGGGTCATAATGAGCCTGCTGATGATTTTATCCTCAGAAAGAGATCTTTTGCCGAACGTTTGCAAATAAAAGTTTATGATAGTGCTTTTATCCAGTTGATGGTTACTGCTGGAGGGATGCTGTAAATTCCGAGTTCTCCGATGGGAACTCAAAATTGTCTCCACCAATTTGAGTTACAAAAGCATCTATTACCAAAACCAAAATCAGCAGTATTATGTTGGCTCAATGTGAGTGAGGTTTTTTATTTCTGAACGTACAAGCAATTTTTCCCTATTTCAATTTATATATTATTCATATTATTCTATATTCAATTTTTAAAAAAATCAGACGTTGATGTTTAGGTAAAGGGAAAACGTCAAAAAAGCCTCCAAATATATGTCGTTAATTACTTCAATTTAGACATCGCTTTTAAACATTAAATAACATTGAAAAAAAGGTATACAGTCCTAGAAAAGTAATTGGTTGATATGGTTGTCGGATTGGGACAAGGCAGCAAATTACAAAACTATCTCTCTGCCAAAGCAGAGAGGCACAGGCACAGAGATAGTTGTGTAATTTGCTGCTTTCTCCTAATCCGTCAATGATATCCACCAATTACATAACATTTTTATACCAAGAAAACATTTATTAAAAACACTAGAAAATTAAAAGTTTATAACAAATTCTCAAAATGTCCCCCTTCGCGTTCTAAACAATATGCAAGTCGATCTTGAAAGGCACGAACTGTGTTTCTTAAGAAATTTTGATTAAATTCGTTGCAGGCTGTTTGGATACGTTATTTTAAAACGTCCACATTCTCAATTTCAACATTGTTAAAAATTTTCGACTTTAAATAGCCCCATAAAAAGAAGTCGTTTAGGGAGAGGTCAGGGGACATTGGTGTCTATGAAATAGGCCCAAACATTTAGTATCCACCTGTGAAGATATTCTTGATTGAGGAAGTTTCTAACATTGTTCGTGGAATGAGCAGGAGCGCCATCTATTTGAAACCACGGATTTTCAATATTCAAATTTTCAATTTCTGGCATAAATTGGTCACGGAGCAGGTTTAAAAATTTAACCGAATTTAAATTCCCTTCAATAAAGGATGGTCTTATAAATGTATCTACAATTATGCCTATCCACACGTTGACTCTTGCATTATATTGGGAGTGAGTTAAATTTTGTAAATGCTGATTTGTTTGAGACCAGTATCTAAAAACAGTAGGTAATTAGGATATTATAAAACAGAATTCAGGCGATTGCTAGAAAAGTTCTTTACCTATAATTTTGGGAATTCACACAACCATTTAATGAAATTTAATGAAAAAAAGATGCTTCATCTGTAAACAAAATTTTTCGCAAAATGTTGCCATTCCTATGGAGTAAATTTAGGAATCTTTCACAGAAATCTGTTCGTCTCTCTTTGTCGTCGTCATAGAGCACTTGATGATTAGAGTATTTGTAGATTTGAACTTGTATTCTTTTAGGGTCCTTCGCACAGAAAATTTTGAAATCTGGAAATAATCAGCCACTTGTTTTAAGGTGAATCCAGGATTTTCTTCCACAAAACATAAAATTTCCAATTTTAGTTCCTCTGTAAGAACATGCGGTTGTTTCCACCTCTTCCTATGACAGTTAACTACACATCCTTCTGAATTAAACATCTTGACAATATTATGTATCGTTCCAATAGAAGGAATGGGCCTGTCTGGATGACTCGTTGCATATAAATCACGCACTCTCCTAAAGCTATTTTCATTTTTGTAAAGATAAGCAATTATATTTTTTCCTGTTTAGAATACATTATCTAAAGTCTATGAAAAATATTCAGCAAAAAGTTTCCTAAAAGCAGCGTTATAAAAAATAAAGTTTGAAGTTTTCGAGCTGTTAAAGTTACCTGTACAGATATCATTGAGATGGTTTTTTTTTAAATTGAACGTAGGGGAAATAGGAAATATGTTCAAAGTTAAAAAAAAACTCACTGTATAATAATTGTGTGTTTCACTATCATTACAAAAATTAAATACCTATTTCAATAAAACTTTCATTATTTGTTTGTATTTAATACATTTTTTTTACTTTTTTGTTTTTTAGTTTGATCTTGTGTACGTTTTCGAATGTGTTTATAAATGCAATCGCTTTTTTTTTCGTGACATAACCTTAACATATACCATTCTAGGAAAACATTTTGTTTGGAATATACGTTTCGCACTGAACTGAACTTCGAAAACTGAACTAGCCTAACCAACAGAGCCCACAATTATATGCAGCAATCAACATGCTTCGTAATGGCCCTAAAGAGCTGCTGCGACAAAAAGCAGCCCTAATGGGCAGCCTTAAAAGACAACTACAACTGGAGTGATCATACCAAAGGAAAAGCATAACTGAACTGACACGAACTAACCAAAGACAAAGTAAAACTGGACTAATCAAATCAAAAGAAAGCATAACTAAACTAATTTAACGAAAGGCACCACATAGCTGAACTAACATGAACTAACCAAAGGCAAAGTAAAACTGAGCTAACTGCGGCAAGGCAAAGATGATGGGCCGCCGTAAAGGACAAGTAAATCTGAACTAACCGAACTAAAGGCAAAGTAAAACTGAACCAATCAATCACACTTATGTGCAAAAACCAACAAGCTTCGTAGCGGCAAGGTGCAGGTGCGGCCTGAAAAGACAAGTACCACGGGACTGGCCAAACAAAGAAAAACATAATTAAACTAACCTAACCAAAAAAAAACAGAACTGAACTAATCTGACCTAACCAAGGGCAAAGTAAAACTAAAGTAACCTAACCAACAGGTCCAAAAGCGCCCCCCCATTACGGGTTGCCGTAAAGGACAGGTTTAACTAAATCAAAGGAAAAATAGAACTGAACTAATTTGACCTAACCAAGGGCAAAGTAAAACTGAACTAACCTAACTAACAGGTCCAAAGGCGCCCCACACAACGACAGGTTTAACTGAACTAACTAAACCAAAGGAACTAACCTGAACCAACTTAACCAAAAGCAAAATAAAACTGAACTAGAGTTTTACTTTGCCTTTGGGCCGCGCTAAACTAAAACAGTTTAACAGAACCAAAGGAACTAACCTGAACCAACTTAACCAAAAGCAAAGTAGAACTAGAGTTTTACTTTCCCTTTGGGCCGCGTTCGCCTGAACTTAGGGGCAATTGCGGGATCCGATACATACTTAACTACCTGCTTCCGAAAAAGCCTAGATTCTGGATATTGCGAGAGGAACTGCCAACCTAGCTGGTCTAATAGGTCACAGCGACAGTTAACAGGAAGTGAATAAATTGAACTTAATTATGAAGGCGCCGTGGGGCATTAAAATTTAAATATACCGTTAAATTTTTTTTATGCAATTTTTTATTATTTTTTTAGTACAAATATGGATGTTCCGCAATATTTTTTGCTTTAAATTACTTAATTAGATGCCCCCTTTATTGTAAATTTCAAAAAACCTCTATACTCTGTAATGCTTAATACCGACCAGCACCTATGATTTGTTACATCTTTTTGGAGAATTTTTCTTTTTGCATTGCGAGCGTCACGATCTCTTTGGAATTCGGGGTCCTTTGAAAGGTTCAAATAATATGTTGTACATATTGGCATAACCGAGGTAATTCCTTTGTTGCAGCTTGTGTGCAGTTTGATTAAACAGGGTTTTTATTACTACCACTTTGTAGTCCATATACATACTCTCAGTTCTTCTTTTGATTTGCTCCTATCTAGTACGTATTTTTTCTCCTTGCAGAATGCTTCAAACTGCATCTACACAAATTTCTTGGTTTTTGAAGTGTTTTTGAGATCATTTCTTCTATTGCTTTTTGTTTTGCTGAAATGCGATCACTTTGAAGTCATTTTAAAAACTTAGAGGCGTCAATTTGTGACGTCTCTAAGTTTTTGTCGTCGTTTGAGGTGTCACGATATTATTGAGTGCCTGACGTATCCTAGTTTTGCTATTAATGGATTTTTGAATAGTGGCAGAAGTGTTTGCGGATAGAGCCCTATTGATATATCCATTATAATACTGCCCTTATTGTCCAGAAATATGCGTTTGTGAGGATTTTATTGGTCCTTACCTGATTGAGTGATATAATTGGTCCAAAACATGAAATTAGCATTTAGTTGGTTAAAAGGTGGTCGAGGGATATAATCGAATTTATACAATAGTATCCCATGGTTTACGGAATCAAAGGCTTTAGAGAGGTCGCAAAAAGCCGCACCCGCCGACTCTCCATCATTAAGTATCACATACAGGGATTCTAGAAATGAAAACATTGCATCACTTGTGCCGACGTATGGACGAAATCCGAGCTGTGCATCACTTAGAATATTGTTTGCTGACAGGAATGTTATGAAACGAACCTTCACTAGCTTTTTCAGTATCTTGAACAGGGTCGGCAGTAACACAATTGGACTAAAATTTGATGGATCATCTCGATCCCCCTTTTTGTAGATGGGCGTCACTGTCGCCCTCTTCGAGCAATCCGGAAATGCACCCATAACAAAGGAAGCATTTATAGCTTCAGCCAACACATTTAGGGCATTTTGAGGGAGAGCCGCAAACAACCATGCCGCCATTTCATCGTAACCACTCGTTTAATTTTTTATTTCAGCCACCATTTTCAACGCAGAGAAATAGTTATTAAAATTCTCAGAGGATAAGCCCGTTTCAAAAAGGTTCTGAGCATTCCTTGCCCCTTAACTCATTAGATGATAATCCGCCAAGTCTCTCTCTGCCTTTTTGTTGAGTCATCAAGTCTCTCCTGATTGTATCGTTGCTTTGCAGCCTGGATAGCTTTCCAGTAAGTTGATATATATCCCTTAAAATTAGGTATTAAAGCTTACATTAGTGAAAAGAATTTTTCTTTACATAATTTAGGCACCGCATATTCATGTTCCGTTTCGGGAATGCTTTGTTGAACAATCGCAAGACCTCTCTGAAGAGGGTCGACTGACTTTAATACGATCTGCCAATCAGATTCATTGCAAATCTCCACAAACCCCTCCAGTTATATGTTAAATACAGTACACTGCCTCATGGTCCGACAAACTAGCACTAATCACACTGCGCAAGACCTCTTCTCGGTCAAAATTTGAACACATATATAATCCAAAGGTGTAGATGAATGCGACTAAGGCGGGCTGCAGTGTCAACAACAAAGTTCAGTTTAAATGAAGTGAAAAATTGCATACCAGGATTTAATGATTTGTGTTGTATTGACGGATTTGTTCCCAATCCCCCAATTCGACACAAATAAATATTCAGTTTAAACTTTACTTTGAAGTTTAGACTCCAGATTGCATTGCTTATTCTTCCAAAATATTTCGTATAGCTTCAAACTGAAGTTTAAACTGAACTTATAAAAGTCCCCTTAGTCCTGTACTTAAAGCCTTTGGTAGTGGAAATATTTATCTAAGTCTAGCCCTAGATCCTTTAGTATTTCATCTATTAAGTATTTTAGATTTTATTAGGAAACTAACCCAATTAATTTTTTGACTCTATTTGCACTTTATTGCTCCATGGCTTGAAAACTTCAAGGTTTTGTCCCTTTATCCGTCATTTATTTCATATTCCTCACTTTCGAACTTAAAAATGTTTAAAGCGTTTCTGCAAAAGCCTTTGTCCTCGATAAGTATGTTTTTAGACTTTATGAAATAATCGTTTACACTAATTTATTATGACGAAGGAAAAAATGTTGCAAAAATCAAGAGCTCCATGTCAGAAAACTTCGAAAATCATAAATTATTATGACACTTTTAATCTTTTGTTTTTAGTCACTCAAGATATTGATCAAAAACGAAGCATTCTTAAATTTTATTCAAAACCCAAGATTACGTATTTTTTTGTCTATTTTGCATCGAAATTTACGAGGATTTAGATCCTTCTCCTACTTCTAGAAGAACTCTTCTTCTACTAAGTTTCTAGAGTTCAGGAAATTTTTTTTAGCAAAGTTTTTTTTTTTTGAAAGCTTGCATCCCGATTAGAAAAAAATTATACTTTTAAGCTAATCCTCTTTTTGTCCATTAGTAAAGAACTAATCCTCATTTGCATTAGTAAAGAACTAATGCAAATTGAGGAAAAAAAATATACAAGTACTCAAGAGTACGTACGCTACACAACAGTTTCAATCCTTTATATGAGATTCAAAATAAAGTTTGCTGAAGTGAAATCGATGTACAATTTATCCGTTTTTTTTTTTAGTTTTTCGGCGATATGACAAAATATAAAAAATATACTTACGATAAAGTTTAATGGTACCATCGGTCTCTCCTAAAGAATTCTTCGCCACACACTTATAGGCTCCGTAATCTGTAACGTTGACGTCTCTTATGGTGAGCCTCATAAGCAGCTTGTACACGTTGTCAATTAGTACTGGTTCATACTTTGTACCTATATATGAGAAATAATTCTCACTTATTAAAATGTACTTTTGAGCTAAGTTGAATAAAAATAAGTAATGCAGTAAAATTGTCAATTTAAAGAAATGGATCTAACAAATATTTTTTATTGAGCTGTCAATTGGCTGATTTCAAACCAAAAGTTTGACAATTGTTTGTATCTATGGTCCCTTTGTGCTTACTGTTTTCTTTTGGGAGATTTTTAAAATTGTAATTCTTTTACCTCTCTTTTTTTTCGAAAAAGCTTTTAGAAATCAATTCCTTCTTGTTTCTTCAGAAGTGGTTCACTTTCCTTGTAGTGTTAAGTTTTTTTTGTTTGCTACTTTTAGAGCTTTACGAGACCGCGAGAGAAGTCTCGGTTTCGGTATCGAGACCAAGACTTTAATATCGACTTCGAGACCGAGATCGAGACTGTCTTGGTCTCGATCTCGGTCTCGATCTGCGAAACCAAGACCGAGACCGATACTGCCAATCGAGACTCTCGGTCTCGAACAACATCACTCGTTTGCAAGATTTTATTATATAATCAGCAGACGAGGAGGCCCCTATAATAGTGCATTGCATATAGTTATTCTTAGGACGAAAATACACTTTAATAGAAGTACTCTAGAACATACTTACTTTTCTATTTTCCTCATTTTATAGAAAAACGAGATTTCGATTGTTTTCGATAAAGTATGTGTTTTCATCACGAACGAAATCGACTTATAGTGAGTAAGAAAGACGATTAAGACATGTGTAAACTGTCACTTTTCGCCCTTTCTATTTATAAATAACTATCAACTATCATAAATTAGTTCTTGGAACTCCTGTGACAAGCCAGTTAATATGATAACGAAGTTTTTGTGTTTTCAAAAGTATTGTATTATTTCTATACAGAGTAATTTTTAAGTTGGTGACTACTGTGACTTACTTCATTCTACCACAAAATAAAGCTAAAAAATAGGAATTTTTCCATTGGTAGTATGTGCAGTTTTTCGAAATGCATATTCTGATTCATAATATAAAACCTGATTTGAAATATTTCCATATTTTCAATGAAATTTGAGAGATGTGTCAATAGCTAAGCATACAGGACGCAATTTTTTATAAAAAATATGTTCAGTAGAATCATTGGTGGACCTACGAGCATGTCTAATGCAGTTTTACATTAAACTAACCTGAACTAACCTGATTCTACAATGGAAATTGGAACTCTCAATAATTTTGATTTGATTTGAAGAAATTTTGATTTTAAGTAAACATTAATACACAAAAACGAAAAGAGAATTGAATATGCAATTCAAACAATGAGATTTTTCGAGATACTACCTTTTTCTCCGAGACCGAGACCGAGATTCGAGTTGCTACTATGAGACCAAGACCGAGATTACGCGAGTCTCGATCTCGGTCTCGTGAAGCTCTAGCTGCTTTATTTATGTATTAACATTTTCTTCTTATATTGCAATTCAACATTTTTTTCAATTTTTTTTTCAATTCACCTGTCAATTTCTCTTATATTCTTCTTGATCAATCTTGTGAAATCTTCGTCAGTGTGTGGTGCAATTTTCTCAGCACACATTCGTTCTTTTTACAGACTTGTCGAGTTTTTATTTTAAAATATATTGCTGGGGTATGTTTTGATAGACATAGTTATTAAACTTTAAATCAAATATAGTTTCAAATACAAATACCGAAAACCGCATTCAAGTTAGTTTTAGAGAAAACATTGGGTCTTCCTAGGAGAGAAACCGACCATTTTCACCACTTGGCAAATAATAATTATCAATCCCGAAGATATATCCGGTTTAAACTTGTGCAATGAATCACGTTTTCGCCGTTTCGCACCTGCAGCTGTTAGGATAAATAATATGAAGTTTACTTAAGCGAATGAGAGTTACGGGAGAAAACGGTATGATAACCGAACTGCAATCGCTAACAGCTCTTCCGAAAGCCTTTACTCAAATATTCCGCAAATTAATGCTCGTGCGTTTCGATTTCGCTCTATTGTTGGAAGCAGGTAAATACGAGTTTTAGTTAGGCTTGTTGTCGGCGTGGTGCTAACAAGTTTTAAGTTCTGTTTAGTCAGTTAAAGGCAATTACTAAACGCATCCTACTTACCGGAAGAAATAATTTGGCCGTCTTTATTTGTCCAGTAGTTGATCGATTTGGGGTAGGCTTCCGAGTTGCAATAGAGAGTGATGCTCTGACCCTGGACAGCTCCCACAAGTTGGTTTGGAATTTCGATCATTGGAGGAACTTGAAACAAATATAGGCTTATGAATAAGAATCTGGGAACTGACTCAAGACTAACCCTTAAAGCTTATTATATTAATAGAGCGATTGAGAACACGAGTTTTGTAATAAGGAATATGCAATCTAGTAACTAGAAAATAGAGGTTTTATTTCGCCACATCCTACTAGTTGGTTCGGAATTTCGATCATTGTTGGAACTTGAAACAAAAAGACGCTTATGAAAAAGAATGTGGAAATTGACTTCTAAAGCTCTCAAAAATTAAACTTCTTTGCGGCACAATAAATGAAGAAAGCGAATGAGGCCACGAGTTTTATCATAAGAACTAAGAAAACTGAAATTAGGAAAGATAGTCTTTATTTCCTCCCCTCCTAAATCTATTAAAAATAATAAGTATTTTTACAGCTAAATAAATTAACAGAGCGACTGAGGATAAGAGTTTTATACTAAAGGATAAGTAATCTGAAAGTAAGAAAAATAGTTTTTGTTGGTTGAATAGTTGATTGATTTAGGGTAGGCTTTTGAGTTGCATTAAAGATTGACGTTCTGACCCTGGACAACTCCGACTAGTTGGTTCGAAATACCGTTCATTAGAGGAACTTGAAACAAATATAAGCTCATTAAAAAGAATCCGGAAACTGACTCTTAAACTTTCAAAAACAAAAATTATATTTTCAGCTTAATAAATTAACAAGCTGCATAAGGTCACGAGTTTTGTAATAAAAAATGAGTAAACTAAAACTAGGAAATATAGTGTAAATATTTTTTCTAGTTGTGGATCGATTTAGGTGACTGAGGATAAGAGTTTTATATTAAAGTTAAGAGTTTTATATCAAACGATAAGCAATCTGAAAGTAAGAAAAATAGTCTTTGTTGGTTGAATAGTTGATTGATTTAGGGTAGGCTTTTGAGTTGCATTAAAGATTGACGTTCTGACCCTGGACAACTCCGACTAGTTGGTTCGAAATACCGTTCATTAGAGGAACTTGAAACAAATATAAGGTCATTAAAAAGAGTCCGGAAACTGACTCTTAAACTCTCAAAAACAACAATTATATTCTCAGCTTAATAAATTAAAAAGCTAAATAAGACCACGAGCTTTGTAATAAGAAATGAGTAAACTAAAACTAGGAAATATAGTGTAAATATTTTTTCTACTTGTGGATCGATTTAGGATAGGCCTTCGAGTTGCAATAGAGAGTGATGCTCTGATCTCCAACAACTCTAACTAGTTGGTTTGGAATTTCGATCATTGGTGGAACTTGAAACAAATATCGGCTTATGAAAACTAATGTGGAAACTGACTATTAAAGCTATCAAAAATAAACGATTATATTTAAGGAATAATAAATTAGCAAAGCGATTGGGGGCCACAACTTTTGTAATAGAAATTTCGATCATTGTTTTGATCGTTGAAACAAATACACGCTTATGAAAAACAAAAATGTGGAAACTGATTCCTGGAGCTCTCAAAAATACCAATTTCTTTAACTGACTCCTAAATTACCCAAAACAATTATTTTTACGGTACATAATGAACTGACAGACCGATTGAGGCTCCGAGTTTTATAATAAAAAATAAGAAAAATTAATAATAGGAAAAATAGTTTTTTTGTCCGATACTTAATCAATTTGGGGTAGAGTTTTGCTTTGACTCTAAACAGCTCAGACTAGTGGGTTCGTCATTTCGATAAACGAAGGAATTTGAAACAACAACGGAGTGTTCATTATAAAATTTCATCTAGCAGGCTATGAAATATTGACAGGAAAGGATGACATAATCAAAATAAATGGACTTTTGTTTCTCCATCCTTTTTTTTGACATTTCACAGCCAACTAGATGAAGTTTTATAATGAACACCCCGTATAAGCTTCGGAAAAAGAATATGGACACTTAACACATTCAAAAACAACAATTAGTTTTTCGGCCTAATAAACTAACACAACGATTGTGGCCACGAGATTTCTAATAAGGAAAAAAATGAAAAGTACGAAAGATGGTCTGCATTTGTACAATATTTAGTCGATTCTGAGTAGGCCTCCGAGAGCGATTCTTTGACCCTATACAGCTCTGACTAGTTGGTTCGGAATTTTGGTTATTGGTGCACCAACAAGGCACTCAAAAATAACTATTATCTTTACGGACTATTAAAATGATAAAGCGATTGAGGCCACGAGTTTTTGTAATAACTAAGCAACAAACCGAAAATCACCTAGTTGAAAAGTAGGAAAGATTGGTCTTTATTTGTCCAGTTGTTGATCGATTTAGAGTACGTCTCCGAGGTGATGCTTTGACCTATACAGTTCCGACCAGCTGCTTTGGAATTTCGATCATTGAAACAAATATACGCTTAAAAAAATGGAGACTGACCCTTAAAAATCATAATAAATTAACACAGTGATTGAGGCCACGAGTTTTCTGTTAATAAAGAAGCAAACTGAAAACAAAAAAATGGTAGTTTTGTGTGTAAATTCCTTTAAATATTACTCCAATTTACAAATTTTCTGTCTACGAAGCTTGCGAACCATTTAATAAAACCTAAATCTGTAAGCATTCTGAACCTATAAGCCTTGAGAGAGCCAGATGGAATTAGAAAAATCCATAATATCAGAGATCAGTATTACTCATTCACTTAATTTTGCCATCTCATTAAGGGCGACTTTTACAAGTTCAAGTAAAACTTCAGATTGGAGATAAAACACCAGACTTGATGTACATTGCATTGTTTACCTGACAAATAAACGATGCAATGTAGGTTATATCTGAAGTTTTATCTTCAATCTGAAGTTTTACTTGAACTTGTAAAAGTCACCCTTAATATCAAATCTTCATTTTATTAGGTTTATTAGCTAACTTCTTTCAGCACAAGTTGAGAAGGCACGTCAAATTATGTCAAAGTTACATTTTCACCTTGATGTCAATAATCAGTGGCTTAAAATTAGCCTTGAAACTTTATTATGTGGGTGGCTTTAACTATATATCATTGAGTATGCAATTTCTCAGAACAAAGCATTAAAACATTAGCAGTCATTAAAGTTTGAATAAAAGGAAAACTAAACTCTCCCGAAAACGTTTTAGCTAAATTAAAATTCTTAAAAACTTCGATGCAATTAAAACAAAAGCCTCTCCCTTTTGACTCTTAAATAAGCATTCCTACTTTTATTTCAACTTAAATACGGAAATCAAACAAAGTTCAAGCTACACAGGGCTCCATTCGAAACCTTTCATTTTCTTCTGCGTAGTAAATATTTCACAATATGCAGGAGTTTCGGAATTATATGCTTCATGTGGATTAAAAAGTTTTATTGCCGTTATAAATTACGGTTCAAAATCTGAAAACTTTTCGCGAGGTTTTATTTTGTTTTTGCCGGTAGCAATTTCAGTTTTGGAGCGATTAAGGGCTTCAGTAATTAGGCAAAGCCGGATAAGGTAATTTGCATTATGAGATTTGCGTTTTTTGGTTTCAATTATTAATAAATATTTTAGTAGTTACTTACAGTGCACAATCAGCATTATGCGTTTGCTGACCGAAGGAGGAACTCCATTGGTTGCTATACATAAGTAGGGGCCCATGTGGAGTCGATTTACTTTGGTGATGTTCAGGATAGATCCCTCAAAAGTATGACCTGCACAAACATATTTTACATTTGAAGCTTTAGCATCCATTAAATCTAACATAAACGATGTAATGACAATAAAAATTTAAACATAAACTCAATCAAATATACGTTAATAATAAACCATTTCACATGCAGAAGGATTTCATCTAGGTAAACAATTAACGTCTATAAGCAACAAAAAAAAGACCCCTGCTGTAGGTTAAATAAAAACTCCAACAGGAGAAATATATAAAAAAAACTCGTTAATCAAAGTTGAATTATTCAAGCCTCCTAGTAAGGATAATTTCTAAAAAGATCGTTGAAAACAAAAACGAAAGCATTTGTTAAGTCGAGGAAGTATGCTTTAGCATTCTTTTTTGCTCAAAGCAGTCCTCTTGCGAAGAATCATCATTTCCCAATAGTTCCTAAATATGGAAACTTTTCACATTTTATCGTATATTTTGAACCTACTGGAAGAAATTAACTTAAAGATAGATATATCGTCATACTGATGGAAGGACTAGAAATCACGGCTTTTCTTCTTTTAGGTGATTACAAAAAAGTTAAAGAGTGCAACCAGTTTTTTGTGATTAGATACCATCATATAATCGATGCATACGGACTATAAAATCTAAAATCAAAGCCAGTACTTTGGCAAAAGATATGGGAGAAAAGCACATTTAACCGATCGCTAAAGAAGAAGAAAGAAAACCTTTAGACGAAAATGAGAATATTCACGCCAAGAAAAGTATCTAAAGAGAGAAGAATAAGCAAAGGAAAAAAAAACAGAATTGTTTTGATCTAGAACCCTCCTTTCCAACAACAAAAATGTCCAAGTATCTTTATTTTGTTCTTCTATCACTCTTCACATACTAGTTTGGTATCGTAAAGGTTTACGATTTAACCTAAAAACACAACAAAACAGGTAAATTTTCACGCTGAAGTCAAGAAATATAGGTCGTTTTTTTACCGATTTTATTCATAATTTATCGGAATTTTTTTCAAAGGCTGTGGATTTGCATTATTAGAAGCTTTGTATGATTTTGAATTTTGGTCTTAATCTTAGCCTGCGATTTTTCAAAAAAACCAATTGGAATTTTTGGGTGTTTTGAGCTAGTTTAACCGATTGTGGCTGCGTAATTATTGTTAACTGATTTTGTTCAAAAAGTTTTAATTTGCATCTTTAGACACTATGAATAATTATTAACTGATTTAGGCAGTAATCCTAGACTGCCTTTGTTAAAAAGTTCCAATTTGCGTCTGAGATGTTTTAAGTAATTTTTAAGTGATTATGGCCCTAATTTTGACCTGATTTCAAGAACTTTTATTTTAATTTTTAGATGATTTGAGAGGTTATCAACCAATTCGGGCACTTATCCAAGCTTGCGGTTTCTCAAAAATTCCACATTGCATCTTTTAAGTTTTTCTTCAAAGGTTTTGGTACTAATATAACCCAATTCTGAAATCAAAATCTGTTTTTTAAAAGCTTTGAGACATTTTTAACCACTTTTGCCTCCCTCTGTTTTCGAAAAAAACGAGTTTGCATTTTTAGATACTCTAAGTTATGTTTAAATTATTCTAGCCCTAATTTTGACATGATTTTGTTTATGAACTTGAGTTTTTAGTCGATTTGGACACCAATCCTTGCTTGCTGTTTTCGAATAATTTCAATTTGCAATTTTAGATTTTTTAAGTTTCTAATTCTCTAATTTTTTAAGTCAGGTTTTAAGTCACTCTTAAACGATTTTGGCACTAATTATAACCTTTTGCTGTTCAAAAACTTTTGATTTCGATTTTTAGAAGGACTTTTAGAAAGATTTTTTGACGATTTTTAACCGATTCTGGTTCCCCTACGTTTTTCCGAATATCTTAGTTTGCATTTTTAGATCCTTTAAGTTATTTTTAAACGATTTTGGCTCTAATTTTGACTTGCATTTGTTCAATAACTTTTAATTTAAGTTTTTAGACGATTTAGGGACCGATATTCAGGTTAGTTCAGGTTGGTATTCACAGTTCAGTATTTCAGGCAGTAACCTTAGCTTACGATTTTTCAAAATTTCCAATTTGCATTTTTGGATGCCTTAAGTCAGTCTTAAACGAATTTTGTCTAAACGATGTTCAAAATTTTTTGATTGCATTTTTGGATGTTTTTCAGAGGCTTTGAGACATTTTTTTTGATGCTTCAAGTTATTTTTAAACGATTATGGCCCTGATTCTAACTTGGTATTTTTGAAATATTCTAATTTACATTTTCAGACGTTTTGAGTCCAATATCCAGAAGAATTTTCAATTTGCTTTTTTTGATAATTTGTAAAGCCTCTAAAAATTTTTTTAGATGCTTTAGAAATCCATTATTTTCTTTAACTTTTAGATTGTGCGTGTAAATGCTTTTAGTCGTTTTTAACCAATTTTAGACTTAACCTGAATTTCTTCAGACATTTTGACCTTAATACTACATTAAATATATAAAATTTACGTTTTAAGAAGACTAGTCAAAGTTCACTTCTTTTGGTCGAAAAACTATTATTGCCACAACAAACTAATTAAAAGATTTGAGTTTTGCCTTATTTTGTTGTGCTTGTTTGTGTTGTTTTAAAACTTGATTTCTCAAGAAAACCATCAAAGTGTGCATTTTTAAACAATGTGGGTAATTTTTCATCAATTTTAGCTCTACTACCAAAATAAATTTCCAAATTTGCAATTTTAGACCCTCTGAATTTGTCTTCAACATTTTTTTGTCCTAATCCTAATCTGAAATTTGTATTTTAAATACCTTGAACATTTTCAACACCGCTTTTGGTTCTAATTCCGAGTTGAATTGCTCCAAAAACTCCAAATTTGCATTTTATAATAGAGACAAATTGTCATTTTTAGCCGATTTTGTTATGTTATTGAAATATGTGTGGTTTCCGTAAGCCTTGCGTCTTTTGACACATTTTACGAGCTCTTTCTAGATGTTCCTTTTCGAGTTTATATACTATCAGCACGATCTGTATACTTTGGCGAACTGAGTGAAAAAGCTATGAGGAAGAACATAATAGAGATCGAAACTTTGGCAATTTCGAGAAAATGAACTGGCTGCTTGTCCTGTACCTATTATCAAACGACCTATTTTTTATTTTTTCTGTAACATTCTGACATCACGTAACATAGAAAAATCACTGAAAAAAAAAACGTTTTATTCAATTTTAAAGGCAGGCATCAACATTAATGCACAAAATATCAAACTCTCGTCTATAAAATTGTTTGTACAGATTGCGATGAATGTTATATTGGCCAAACTAAGCAATATCTTAATTCTAGAATAGCCCCACACTGCAAAGCGTCAAATAGGGGCCGCACCGAAAAGACCGCGTTAGCGCATCACCATTTTTCCCTGAACCATCAATTTGATCTAAATAAGGTGAAAGTGGTGGACATGGAAGATAATTTTTCCAGAAGTAATATCAGCGACTGCTGGGTCGACTTGGCTACCTTTTCATCTTGCATAGTTCGTTGATGTGTGCAGGACGTTGGACTTAATAAAAAAATTAAATAAAAATATAGACATTCTTCTTATACAAACAAAAGGTCCCACCGTATGTATTTCATCAACTATCGGTAGTGTTATTCGATGCCCACATCAAGGCAGACACGTTTATAATTCCATAAAATAAGGGAGAAAAAAAGCAAAAAAATAAATCCAAATCTCCATAACATGTACCCGTGCATGAAGTACTATTTAGACAAAACTCCAATCTCAGTTAAAAAAAAAAATTAGTACCATCAATTTTAAAGTGATCGTCTAGTGTGTTGTATATTGTTTATATTATGCAGTGTCTAAATTATTTATCTGTTTATTTTTTTTAAGAAAGGAAAGAAACACATTTTAATTTCTTTTATACATTGTATAGGTCTCTTCTTGTTCTGTTACCTAAATGAAAAATGTGATAATATCTTGTATTGCTGTGTGATTTAAAGTATACATGCTTTAGACCAACAGAAAACTTTTTAACTTACATTTAAAATTTGAAGATTTGATCTTTGTAGGCAGGGAATTAAACATTTTTATTCCAGGTACATATGGCTGTACAGAGATCATCCTTAAAACGAGTGTTCATCCATGCCCTTTGCCAAGTGATCTCTGTTCTCAAAAACATGAACACACAACGAGTAGACAGTTAGAGATGGCAGTCAGTATTTTATATCTTTTAAAATAATCCTCGAAACTGCCAAATGTTTCGTTAAAAATAATTTTGCGCTAATGATGGATTAATAGAATTTTTGTACAAAGTACATGCAAGCCTTTTTTCCATCTACAGGACACTGTCCACACCGCAGCATTACTTATATTTAAATTATTACTGAACATCTCGTATAACATTCTTAACAACCTATAATCTTTTACAACCACTCTATTGCCTCCTCAATTCAATTATTCGATTCTTCGCAAAAAACGTGTCTCTTTATGAGAGAATCAAACCACTGAAGTTCGGCTCTAACGTCCCTAATCCAAGACAATTACTGATTTCTCTAACTCCATTCGCATTTATAAATATCCTCAAATTCCCCATTAAAATTCGTTTAACCCGGAGAGCGTCTTTCAATTTAAGTTTCCAGAAATGCCTGAACGGAGGCAGATAATGAAATACGTCAAAAGAATAAAGGAATTTGGTGCTAATTTATAACGAATGTGCTCTCGCGATTCACTTCGACCGAACACAAATCAATGGAATGGGATTTTTCGGGATTCAAAATACCTTTGGGGAATATTCATTATTCTACATAACTTATTGTCCCAAGGGAGGTGGTTAAAGTCGGTAGCCAAGTTCCTCTTGCACCTGGCGTTTGATGTTTTTTTTTTCGCTTAAAGCCCCCCAAACGCCAAATTAGGACGTTGTTTTTTTTTCTTGTATAAGCCATAAGCTGTATCGCGATTTGATTCGGAAAATAGAGCCGAAACGTGGAGCAGTGGGAGAATCTTAATCCGCTTCGTAAAACAGTATTTCCTTTGAGAATTCTCTGTCCCAAAAAGCTTTTTAGCCTTGGATCCTTTTAAATTTTTAAAGAAGGGAAAGCTTTATCCTTCAATATCCAAGTAATGAAACACGGAGTAATGAAACGAACTCAACAGTATTGTGTTAAATTTACAATGGTCCGTTTTTCGGTTGGCAAGGTTAAAATTTTCCATTCAATTTGCTTGCTTTTATTTCGCCATACGAACTTGTCTTTTATAATAAGCAGCATCCCGCAGAACTACTTTGGAGAGACCGTCTAATGTGTTACCTTGTTTTGTGTTCCCGGCCAAGAACCAGTTCGTTGTCGATTCAAATTTGTAAACTGGAGGAAATACTTATCTCTAGTTCCGCTCGAGTAAATTTAGCTTGTTGCTAAATTGCTTCAGTCTTCGTTCGCCATTTATTCTATTCAACTAGTGGAATGAGATAAAAATCTAGGGCAAATTAGCAATTAATTTTGTTCCAGATTATTCCTTAGCTCGACAGGAATTTCATTCATTCTGATTCCGACGATAATAGATTATCAGTTAAATCGACTTAGTAAATAACAGCTGAGACCGTTTTTGTAGAAAAAT
This sequence comes from Taphrorychus bicolor, assembly GCA_951812265.1. Lineage (NCBI taxonomy): Eukaryota > Metazoa > Arthropoda > Insecta > Coleoptera > Curculionidae > Taphrorychus > Taphrorychus bicolor. The sequence continues at coordinate 44,387,894 of OX638297.1, read as the reverse complement.
AAATCAACTATATTTTGAATTAATTATTCTCAATTTTATGAATTAATTATTCTTGCAGGTATAAGCATTTTGAGCATGAAAGTGAATAGGAATCAATGTTGTCAAAATGTGTTAAACATAATAGAATTACTTAGATTTTCATAGCTCCTAATATCTAGGATATTTCAAGTTTACGGGGTAGTTTTTATATTGAACAAAGGTCTCCTTTTATCACCCGAGAGTTTGGTTCTTATAAAATTATTTTGTTCAGTGATTGTTTTCCAAAATCTGTTTAAGATTACATCCATGTTACTAACTTGAGTATTGATATAATTACCGGTTTCGACAATAGGCCACAAACATAGGCCTCAAACTTACATACCAAACTCTAAGATCTATGACACCAGGTTCAATAACCGGGCAATGGTTTTTCCTTGTAAGGGCTGCAGATCCATCACAGATGTCGCCTCCATAAGGACAATCAAATCCTAGCTCTTAGCTGAGCATTGAGCTTGAGAACATTCCGCGGAGCAGATCTCAAGTTCAACAAAATGAACAACTGAGGAAACGTAAGAACTGCAGACGCATCACAGATGCCCATAAGGACAATCAAATCCTAACTCTTAGCTGAGAATTGAGCTTGAGAACATTCTGCTGCTCTCAAGTTGACGAAACTGCTGTAAAAGTTCAGAAGAAAAGGTTGTAGTGTGGGAGAATCCGGAGACAGAACGAGGTAACTCCATGCCTCGTTCTGCTGATAAGTGAAACACATACTATGTGAGGTTTACAAACATACTGTAGTACTATTAAATCGGAGTTTGTGTTGTAATTACAACATACAAAATGTATATGTTAATTTCGTAACGCACCCCACCTCTTAAATTTCTGAACGTTGTATACAGTCCACTTGTATTAATAATTTGGGGCAGTAGTAAGCCCAACATTTGGTCCTAGGGAGCCGAATAAGAGAAACAATAGTGTTTTTCTGCCAGTATTCCCAGTTTTTCCTTATAGTGGCGAAACGTTTGCGTTACGTTACTTTTCATTGAAATAAACCAGAGGGTAAACAGCAATCAGTAGTTTCAAGGCCAGAGCTTGCGACGATCAGCTGATGTTGGAGTTTTTTCGTATTTGTTGGGGTTTAGTAAAATACGCACAATAACTTAATAATAATAGGAGGCTCATGGTCAGAGGGTAAGAGTTTTAATAAAAGATTGGCTGTGCAAGTAGTTACCTTGTTTAGGTAGTGTACGGAAAATTAATTAGTGTTGTTAATTAATAAATATAAATAAGGTATATGGAAATATTGAGGCATTGAGTTATAACACATGTGTATGTAAAAATGAGTTCTAAAGAGGATATTATTAAGCGATTATGTAGCGATCGCACACAATTGGTTGCACAGTTGAATCGTTTTAATCAATTCATACAATCTTGTGATGAATTTACAAATAAAATCATAATTAATGAGCGATTTCTTCGATGTGAATCCTTATGGGATAATTTCAATAAAATCCAGTTAGAACTAGAATTCTTAGATGAATCTCATAAAGGAGAAAACGAAGTAATAGGAAATAATTTTGAAGATAAGTATTTTGAGACTATTTGTCAATTTAAAGAAATATTAAATGTTTCGAACATATCAGTAACAAGTCCGTTAGCGAGAGATTCAGGTCCGTGTTTTGGGGGCTCAAATTTGGTAAAATTGCCACCTTTGGATTTACCATTCTTTGAGGGAAGTTACGATAAATGGACTAATTTTTTTGATAGTTTTATGGTTTTGATACATTTAAATACTAGTTTGACAAACGTGCAAAAATTTTATTATCTGCAATCGTGTCTCAATGGTGAGGCGGCTCAGGTTATTTCGTCCATCCAAGTTACGGATTTAAATTATGAGAATGCGTTTAGGCTTTTGCGTGAACGTTACGAGAATAAGCGACTAATTATACAGAGTCATTTGCGTTTTTTGTTTGACATGCCTCCAGTATCCAAAAATAATCATACAGAATTAAGAAAATTCATGGATTCTATTCAAAAAAACATTAAGGCTTTGAAAAGTTTAGGTGAACCGGTGGACCATTGGGACACCCTTTTAGTTTATATGTTCAATGGAAAACTGGATATTAATACCAGAAAAGAATGGGAGTCCTATAATATAAAAAATAATTCCGATAAATTCATTGATTTTATATCATTTTTAAAAGAAAAATGTCAGGTACTTGAGGTGTTGAAGGTAGTAAGAATGCAAGTGATTTTCAGGGTTTTAAATCTGCGGCTAATAATTCCCCGCATTTTAAATCAAGTAAGCCAAAACTTACATCTCGATCGTACTTTGGCAGCAATCAATGTTTAATTTGCGATGGTGCTGATCACTGGATAAGTGAGTGTTAATATAAATTTAGTAGTTAAATAAATTCTTGGGTTTATCTATTAATGAGAGAATTAATAAAATACAAAAATTACACCTTTGTTTAAATTGTTTTTTGCCCAATCATTTAAGTACTAAATGCACTAAGAAATGGTGTTCAAAGTGTAACAAGCCGCATAATGTATTACTCCATTTCACTTTTAAAACTTCTGAAGTTGATTCTTCTAATGTAAAGAAACAAGATGTATAGACGGATCTGGATAAAAGACACGCAAAGAGACTTACAGAGAATTGTTTGGCGCAGCAGTCCTGATGACAGTTTGAAGCACTACAGACTAAATACTGTTACCTATGGCACTACATCGGCGTCATATTTGGCCATACGCTGTCTTCATGAGGGTACCAATGAAGCTATAGTTCTAGTCTCTAGAAGCTAGTTCTAGGAGAAAAAAGGATTTTTTTGTGGACGATCTATTAACGGGTGCGTCGTCAGTGTCAAAATCCAGCTAAAAGAAGAAATAACAAAAATATGGGAAAGAAAGGGTTTTATTTTAAGGAAATGAGGAGTTTTAGAAGACCAGCTAGACGATAAAAATATCAAGTGTTATATTATCGAAGAAGCGGTGTCAAAGACTCTAGGAGTGGCCTGAAGCAGTAAAGAGGATTCCTTACAGTATGTAGTTAGTGTTGATAAAAAATCAACGGCCACAAAAAGAGGTATTTTAGTAGTCATCTCCAAATTATTCGATCCGTTGGGTCTTGTTGGACCTATGATGGTGAGAGCTAAGATTATTATGCAGCAATTGTGGAGTGAGAGTTTGGATTGGCATGAAATGATTCCTCCGGAATTGGAGGAATTGTGGAACAAGTTTTGTGATGAGTTGTCTGAACTTAACAATTTTAGTATTGTTAGGCATGCATTTTGTGATAGGCCGGTATATGTGGAATTACATGGTTTTTCTGACACCTCAGAACGTGCTTACGGTGCATGTATATATGTGAGATCTACTACTGAAAGCGGTTCGGTATCTACTCATATATTGTGTGCTAAATCCCGAATTGCTCCAATAAAAACTTTGACATTACCTCGACTTGAATTATGTGGGGCCCTACTATTAAGCCGACTCATGATGAAAACAATTGAAAGTTTGGTGTTTCATATGATCGTGTATGTTTTTGGACTGATTCCAAGGTAGTGTTATCATGGTTGTGCGAGGAGCCAGCAACTTGGAGTGTTTTTGTTTCTCATCGCATCTCCGAGATACAACAAGGGACAAACATTTCTGAATGGCGACATGTGTGTAGCGATCAGAATCCTGCTGACTTGATTTTGCAAGGATGTAATCCTAACAAATTAATCTCATCCGAATTATGGTGGTATGGACCTTCATGGTTAAAGAAACCTTCTCGTGAGTGGCCAAGTAATGTTTCTGTTGAAACGGACGATATCCTTGAAAGGCGATCTAAGAAACAAGTCTATATCGCTTTCGCTGAAATTGATATTGTTACGATTCGCAGCAACGCCGCATGGGAGGCGGGGCAACGCATGGGAGCGTGTTGGTTGGTGGAGCTTCGCGACCTATCCGCGCTGCGTCATGGCTGACACGAGTGATTTATTGCTCGGCTGGTTTAATCTGGAAGGCAGTTGTTTGCAACCGTTTGTTTTATGTGAGATTATTCAAGAATTCTTATAAAGAACTTTCTAGGTTTTTCTGTAATTTTAGGATTGTATATAAAAAGCGCATAGAGCGCGCAGAGAAGTAGTCTTATTTTAAGCGAGCTATAAGTAAGCTAAAGTTACGAAGCGATAATAGAAGGCTATAAAGTGTTAAGTAGTGAGTTATTTAGTATACGAATTGTACCTGTGTATATTTGTGGAATAAATAAATAGTGTTTTCGTGTTAAATCGTTACACTGGAATTATCGAACCCCGAGTTCGCAACAATTGGTGTCAGAAGTGAGATTCCAGTGGAAATTTGAGGACTAATATTACTGAACTGTAAGTGAGTGCTTCATTGCCGGACATTACGTGTTTATGCCAGTGACCAGAAGCCAGCAACAAGCGATGGAGGATCAACTTGCCGCCCTGCTGTCCCTTATGCAACAACAGAGGGAAGAACAGGAAAAACGTTATAACGAACAGAAAGAAGAGCAGGAAAAACTTTATAAGGAACAAAAAGAGGAACAAGAAAGGCGTGATCAACTACAAGAGCGACGTCATCTAGAAGAAAAGGAAGAACAGAAACGGTTTAAAGAAGAATTAATGAACCATCTCGCAGCTAGGGAGCAACAATTGGAAGAAAGAATAATGCAATCCGTTAACGAATCCATTAACGGCGCCAACAAGGGACTCGAAGCTGTCAACCAGAGGGTTCTCGAGCTAGAAAAGAAATTCCGGGAACAACTTGAGGACGACAACGTGTCTACAGAGAGTTTTAGCACAGCCATCGCTAAAATGAAGCCTCCCAATTATGACGGTACTACTGCATGGGAAATTTATAAAACTCAGTTTGAGGCAGCTGCAAAAGCTAATGGTTGGTCCGAGCCCCAGAAAGCTACATCATTAGTGGTAGCACTTCGTGGAAAAGCGGCTGAGTTACTCCAATCTCTGTCGGCAGCGGATCAAAGTAATTATGCGGCTTTAGTACACACTCTGCAACTACGATTTGGAAATGAGCACAAAGAAACCGTGTTCCAGGCCCAGCTGAGGATGAGACAGCAAAACTCAGGTGAATCCTTACAAGAATTTGAGGCGGACATAGACAGACTCATTCACCTGGCATATCCATCGGCCCCTGAATCTTTTCAAATGCAATTTGCCGCCGAAAGCTTCATTGAGGGAGTTCGCGATAGTGACATGAGATACTACCTACGTCTTGTAAGGCCCAAGGATATCAGTGAGGCACTAGTTCGGGCCCTGGAATTCGAGGCGTCACGAGTGTCATCTAATTCATCGCCACGCGTACGAATGGCAACTTGCGGTGAAGAGGAGAATACGTCTATGGCTGAATCCATGGCCAGTTTACATAAAGCGATGAAAGATATGGCAGTCAGTATGCAAGCCCTGTTAGAAAGAACTCCTCGATCAACAGACAATCGGGGCATAAAATGTTTTAACTGCGGCAGACTGGGTCACATCAAGAGTAACTGCCGTAATAGGGCAAGAAGTCCCTCGCCGTCGTTTAGAAGACCAAGCGGCGACCAAGGCCGCCCTAGGTCCCAGGAAAACTAATTCCGGTCAATGCAAGGGGGCAATTGACCGGGGCCGCTAAGACCCCCAGGATCTTTAAAGTCAATAATTTGGGTGGCAAAAGTCTCACAGTGGCCGGACGCATTAAGGGACAGAAGATCCAGATTACCATCGATACAGGAGCAGATGTGACCATTGTAAGGCCAGATAAACTTTTCGGATATACCATACAACCATTGCCCAACCCTATTATGTTAAAATCAGTCACTGGAGAATCTTGCCCTATAGACGAAGAAGCCGATGTCACCATCATTATTGGAGAAAGACTTGAAGTTCGGCATAAAGTGTTGGTTGCCAGGATCAAAAACCAGTCTATTTTGGGAATGGATCTCATCAGGAAACATGGATTCTCCTATGATCATAAACAGAATATTCTCACGTTTGGAGATGAGGAGTTTGCATTAACCACTGGAAATGTGGAAACTAGTATCCGTCTACTGGTGGTGGAAGATGTAAAAATTCCTCCAAATTCAGAACAAATTATCACAGTGACTTCTGAAAATGATCCTGGGTGGTCCATAGGACTTATAGAACCTAACCTGGATTTGACGACTGAAATCATGGTAGCCCGAACTTTGACCGACACGAAGAAGACTATGCCAGTACGAGTTGCCAATATTGGAGAAAGGACCATCAAGCTCAAAGAAGGAACAGTTCTTGCCAATTATGAGCCTGTACAATGGGTATGCAATTGTGTCGAAGCAGAGACATCCAAAATTAAATCTTCTAATCAAGCTTCCCCAGAAGTTATTGATGCTTTTAAGCGACAGTGGAGTCACCTGTCAAAGGAACAACTTCAGTCTGCTATAAAATTTGCTATGCGAAGAAGAAGTTAACAGTTTGCTGAATGGAATGTTAAAGGAGGGCGTCATAGAAGAATCATCTAGTCCATGGTCGTCGCCTGTGGTTCTTGTTAAGAAGAAAGATGGTTCAACGCGGTTCTGTGTTGACTACAGGAAACTTAATGACGTGACCAAGAAGGACAGCTACCCATTGCCACGTATAGACGACACCTTAGCAACTTTATAGGGATCAAAGTGGTTTTCCACTCTAGATTTAAAAAGTGGGTACTGGCAAGTAAAGATTGCTCCCGAAGACAAAGAAAAGACTGCATTTTCTACTGGTTCTGGACTATACCAATTCACTGTTATGCCTTTTGGATTGTGCAATGCTCCATCAACTTTCGAGCGACTAATGGAACTTGTCTTGAGGGGGCTGACTTGGAAAACTTGCCTGGTATACTTAGATGACATAATTGTCATGGGACGTGATTTCGACGAGCATTTGAAGAATTTAAGAGAAATCTTCAACAAGTTACGGAATGCTCACCTGAAGCTAAACTACAAGAAATGCAGCCTATTCCAAAAGCAAGTCGATTACTTGGGGCATACCATCTCAGAACAAGGCATTAAAACTAGCCAAAGTAAAATATCTGCCATTAAAGATTGGCCAGTTCCCCGAGACAAACACGAAGTAAGGAGCTTTTTGGGACTATGTACTTACTACAGGAGATTTGTAGAGGGATTCGCCGACATCGCAAAACCGCTGCACAAATTAACAGAAAAGAAAACACCGTTCTTGTGGAACCACGATTGCAGTCAGGCGTTTGCAAGGCTTAAAGCTGCCCTCTGTTCTAGTCCAATCTTGGCTTACCCTCTAAAGGACGGACTGTTTATTCTGGACACGGATGCAAGTAACTGTGGTCTAGGTGCAGTACTCTCTCAAAGACAAAACGGGCAAGAGAAGGTCATTGAGTACTACAGTAAGACTTTAAGTAAGCCAGAAAGAAACTATTGCGTCACTAGAAAGGAGCTGTTGGCCATCGTTAAAGCAGTCGAACATTACCATCGCTACTTATATGGAAAAAGGTTCCTGATTAGAACTGACCATGGAGCCTTGAAATGGTTATTACAGATGAAAAACTCTGAAGGTCAAATAGCCAGATGGATAGAGCGCCTGCAGCAGTACGATTTCCAAATTGAACATCGACCAGGAAGGTCTCACGGAAATGCCGATGCATTGTCTAGACGGCCATGTAAAGAAGATTGTCGGCATTGTCAAAGAACTGAGCAGCGTGACGGACTTCCTTCTGTACGGAGGACGTCGGTGGAAATAAACGATGGCTGGACCACACAGACCCTTCGAGAAGAACAAATGAATGATCCAGATATTGGACCCATCCTCTCTGCAAAGACTGACGACAAGAGACCAGAATGGCAAGAAATTGCTGGTAAAAGTCCAAACCTGAAGGCGCTATGGGCCCAGTGGCACTCTCTTAAAATAGAAAATGGACTACTGAAGAGAGCGTGGGAGAGTCCGGATGGCAAGTCCGTAGTCAGTCAGTTGGTTGTTCCTGATAGCAGAAAATCAGATGTACTACAGGAAATGCACAACGGAACAAGTGGAGGTCATTTTGGGGTCAATAAAACCTTGGCCAAAATTAAAGAGCGGTTCTACTGGGTGAATTATCATGAAGACGTCGAATCTTGGTGCCGCAAGTGCGAAGTTTGTTGTGCCACAAAAGGACCTCGAACAAGATCACGCGGCCGAATGGTGCAGTACACTATAGGTGCTCCATTCGAGAGGGTAGCAATTGATGTCGCGGGACCGTTTCCTCAGACTGAGTCGGGCAATAAATACATCTTGGTCGCCATGGATTACTTCACTAAATGGCCTGAAGCATACGCCCTGCCTAATCAAGAAGCAATGACTGTGGCAACGGTGCTAGTAAATGAAATGTTCTCCAGATTTGGAGTCCCTCTCGAACTTCATTCTGATCAGGGCCGAAATTTTGAATCGGCTGTTTTCCAGAAGGTCATGGAACTTCTCGGAATTCGCAAGACCAGGACAACTCCTTTGCATCCACAGTCGGATGGGATGGTAGAGAGATTTAATCGGACCATGGAACATTACCTGTCTAAAATGGTGGCAGATCATCAGCGTGATTGGGACCATCATCTACCTCTCATGTTGATGGCATATCGAGGCTCTACGCATGAAGCCACTGGTTATACTCCGGCGAAAGTGATGTTCGGAAGGGAAATGAGGCTTCCTGCGGATTTGATGTATGGAACACCAGAAAAAGACTCGCTCAACTCTGAGAACTTTGTGGAGGAGCTCAAGGAGAGGCTGGACAATGTTCATGAACAAGTCAGGAATAAACTGCGGATATCCAGTGATCGAGCCAAAGCAAGATATGACTTACTAGCTAACTCCCGCGGCTTCCAGGATGGTGATTTGGTGTGGCTATACAATCCGCGGAAAAAGGTGGGGAAGTCGCCCAAACTTAGCCAAAATTGGGAAGGATCTTATACAATTATAAAGAAGATTAATGATGTGGTGTATAGGATCCAGCGGACCCCTAGGTCAAAGATGAAGGTCGTTCATCTGGATCGATTAGCACGATACCATGGAACTCTATCTGTTCGGGACGAACAGCCTTAGGAGGAGGGCAATGTTACGATTCGCAGCAACGCCGCATGGGAGGCGGGGCAACGCATGGGAGCGTGTTGGTTGGTGGAGCTTCGCGACCTATCCGCCCTGCGTGATGGCTGACACGAGTGATTTATTGCTCGGCTGGTTTAATCTGGAAGGCAGTTGTTTGCAACCGTTTTTTTTTATGTGAGATTATTCAAGAATTCTTATAAAGAACTTTTCTGAAGAAGGTTTTTCTGTAGTTTTAGGATTGTATATAAAAAGCGCATAGAGCGCGCAGAGAAGTAGTCTTATTTTAAGCGAGCTATAAGTAAGCTAAAGTTACGAAGCGATAATAGAAGGCTATAAAGTGTTAAGTAGTGAGTTATTTAGTATACGAATTTTACCTGTGTATATTTGTGGAATAAATAAATAGTGTTTTCGTGTTAAATCGTTACACTGGAATTATCGAACCCCGAGTTCGCAACAATATTTTTAGCAAATTTTCGACTCTGATTAAATTGCAGAGAGTTATGTCGTATGTGCTACGATTCATAGGGAATACAACACTAAATAAAAATAATAAAACTTTTGGGTGTTTAACAGTAGAGGAACTAAACAATGCTCTGATTTGTCTAGTAAAATTAACTCAAAATGACATATTTCAGGAAGAGATTGAAGCATTAAAATCTAATAGTAAAATTTCGTCAAAAAGTAAGTTAGTGGCTTTAAATCCCTTTTTGGATGCTAGTGGTGTTTTAAGGGTCGGAGGTCGTTTAGGTAAGTGCAACATTGACTATAATAAAAAACATCCCATGATTCTGGATGAAAAACATACTTTGAGTCGTTGAATAATTATTCATGAACATAGACGTAATATGCACATGGGATCCCAAGGTTTACTCTCGATCATAAGGAATAGATTTTGGATACTGGGCGGTATCAGTGTCGTCAAGCGTGAGTTACGTTCTTGTATTGTTTGTTTCAGAATCAAGCCTAAACCATTGGAAGCTTTGATGGGTGAATTGCCTGAGGCTCTTCTCACTCCTCAGGAACCTTCTTTTAACACTGGTATCGACTACGCCGGACCGTTTAGTATAAAATCATCTAAATTGCAAAAGTGTAAAATTTTGAATGCTTATCTTTGTCTTTTTGTATGCTTTGCCACAAAGGCGGTCCATCTAGAAATTGTATCGGATCTGACTGCCGATGCATTTCTTAATGCCTTAAAGAGATTTATCGCTCGTAGGGGTAAATGCCAAAATATCTATTCCGACTGTGGTTCCAATTTTGTAGGAGCTAACCATGAGTTAAAGGAATTGTATAAGTTAGTTAATAGTAATGAAAACAATATTACAAGTGATTTTTTGGCTAATGAGGGTATACAATGGAGTTTTATTCCTGCGCGAAGTCCTCATTTTGGAGGGTTATGGGAATCACATATTAAGATAGCTAAAAATTATATGAAAAAAATATTAGGAAATTCTTGTCTTACATATGAAGAATTATCTACAGTATTTGCGCAAATCGAAGCCTGTATAAACTCTCGGCCATTGAGTCCTCTTTCTAATGACCCTAAAGACTTATTACCTTTAACCCCAGGATATTTTTTGGTGGGAGAACCTTTAGTTTCATTGCCTGAACCCAATATTGTGGACATTAAGTGCACCCGTTTGAATAGATACCAGCACCTCACTCAGTTAGTGCCCAACGCCTCACTCAGTAAGCCAAAAGTATCTAAGTCTTCTAAACCGTAGGTCAAAATGGCGTGTAATGAACTCATAATCTGTAAAGATAGGCGATTTGGTGGTGTTGCATGATGACAACTCTCCACCTCTAAAGTGGTCAATGGGACGAGTGGAAAATGTGTTTCCTGGTACTGACGGTGTTGTGAGAGTTGTGTCAGTGAATACTGGTAAAGGGATTTTTAAATGAGCAATAACAAAAATTTCAGTTTTGCCAATAGATTGAACTTTTTTGATGTTGATTTATTTGATGTACGTAGTTGCTTGATACCATAATAGTTTTTTTAATCATACTACATATTTTTTTTTGGGTTTTGTATTAATTATCTAGTTACTTTAGTACTTTAGTTTTGTAATAGTGTTGAAAAGAAGTCCTTTCAAAGGAGGCGGTATGTTGTAATTAGTGATTACAAAATGTATATGTTAATTTCGTAACGCACCCCAACTCTTGAATTTCTGAACGTTGCTCCATCTAGCGCTATAATCTCATCGAATGTTATCGAACACCAGAACGTCAGTGCTCGCTAGGTTGCCGGAGCGAGTGCGTCGGACGGGGAATTTTTCAATAATGTTTACGATGTTCTCCGCCCCTTTTATGTTTTTATTAAATTAAAATAAATCAATAAAATATACAGTCCACTTGTATTAATAATTTGAGGCAGTAGTAAGCCCAACAGTTTGGATCTATTCAAACTTAAATATCGCTGGTGTCGATGAACTAACTGCCTTCGTAGCTATTATTGTGGCCTGTATATTCAAATAAAATGTGTCTTGGTTCGTAGTACTAATATAATTTCCAACTTTATTTATATTATTAAAAGAACATTAACACACACTAATTAATTATTAATATTTGACGACACGGGATTTATTTCCATCGCCGTGCGTTCTACTTATTATTATTGTGCTACTACTACCAACTAAACCGTACTAAAAAAACTGGGGTTAAAGATAGAGGGAGGACAGGTCGTTCGTGTCGGACAAAACAGCGTTGCCATGTCGCTCTACACCCTCAAGCACAGAGCGGTATTTGAAATGATTTTACAGTTAACACAACACATACAAATATCAAAAAACCGTAGAAAAAGTCCATTGTTTGGTCATTATGGATAGGGGTGAAGACATCTCCAAAGTTGAATTTTTTTCATAGGATGCTAGCTTTCAAAGAATTAATAATAAAGACTAGAGCTTCACGAGACTACAAGATAAGTCTCGGTCTCGTTCGAGACCGAGAATTTACTATCTACTTCGAGACCGAGACTGAGGCTGTCTAAGTCTCGATCTCGGTTTCGGTCTACGAAACCGAGACCGAGACCGATACTGTCAATCGAGAGTCTCGGTCTCGAAAAATATCATTTGTTTGCAAGATATTAGGTATCATATAATCAGCAGGCGAGGGATCCTTATAATAGTGCGTTGCGTATAGTTATTCTTAGTACGAAAAGACACTTTACTTTAAGAACGTACTAAAGAAGTACTCTAGTACATACTTACCTGAGCTTTCTATTTTCCTCATTTTATAGAAAAACGAGATTATATTTGCTTACAAAGTAGTTTCATTACGAATGAAATCGACTCAAAGAACCAAGTAAGAACCAAAGACGAAAACAAGTGTAAAGTGTTACTTTCCGCCCTTTATATTTATAAATAACTATCAACTATCATAAATAAGTTCTATGGATTCCTGAGTGTGATTAGCCTGCCAGTTAACAATATGATGATGAAAATTTTGTGTTTGCAAGAGTATTGTATTATTTATATACAGGGTAATTTTTAAGTTGGTTTGAATTACTTCATTCTACCGTCAAATAAAGCTAAAAAATAGAAATTTTTTCATTGGCAGTATGTGCACTTTTTCGACATGCGTATTCGAATTCATAATATAAAATCTGATTTGAAATATTTCCATATTTTCAATGAAATTTTGTAGATGTACTGTACTACCACGGGCAGGTCTAATGCAATTTTACATTAAACTAACCTGAACTAACCTGATTCTACATTAGAAATTGAAACCCTCAATAATTTCAAATTTTGATTTTAAGTAAACATTTATATATAAAAAAGGACATTTCTCTGAAAACTGTGCGTTATAACTCAATAATTCATAAAACATAATAAGATTTTTGAGATACTACCTTTTTTTCGAGTCCGAGACTCATTTATAAATTTGAGACCGACACAGAGAGTATGTAAGTCTCGGCCTCGTGCAGCTCTATAAGAAATAGTCCGATACAAAAATCAGGAAATAATATAAAAACTTGTAAAATAATAAAATAGAAAAATAAAAAAATAAATAATATACGAAGAATACTAACCAGAATATTTAGAAGCAGTAACAAGCACAGAAAAGAATAAAACTACAAAATAAAAAAAAAACAGAACATAAACTGGTATATATGGAAAAACTGTTAAATAAAGCAGTCTAGAAATCTCACAATTAGTATGAGATAAATTAGAAGAATATCTGGTAAATATTGTCAAGTAAGACAAGTAGCAAACCGATTTACACTGAAGAGAAAACAGAAAGGGAAATTAAGAAAAAATATTAAATTTAGGAAAAGGAGAAAAAATAGGTCAAAGGGAGTATGGAAAGGAGTAGAGAATATAAAAATAAAGAAGAAATTATGGATATTACAAATGCTGAATAGGTGCTTGAAAAACCGAAAGAGAGCCAATTAAATTTAAGAACATAAAAAAACGGTAATTGAGAGAAAAAGCAAGTGAGCTAAAATTTAAAAATTTAAAGAATAGCAGAAATTTATTCAAACAAAAAACAGTATAGTACGCTCAAAAACAAAGTAAGAAGTAATAGAAAAAATAATATATGATCTAAAATAGAAAGGAGAAAAAATTTTGCGAATGGAAGAATAGACGTAAACCAACTAAATAGAAGAAATTTATTAAAAAAAAAACAAAAACGAAGAAGGGAACTTTATTGGTAGACAATTATAAAGAGACAAGATGATCAAAGATACAGGAATTAAAAAGGGGAGCAATTGAGCCACAATTATAAAAAAACGGAAAATATTACAGAATGTAATTCGGAAAAGAAAATGAGTTGAAATAATAAAAAAAATTCAAACGGAAAGTGGCTGAAAAATGATTAAAAAAATTTCTTCAAATTATAGAAATCGCAAAATGACTATTAAAAAAAATAGTAAATGAAGCAAATGTCTTATAAATATGGAAAATATCACGGATTAGAAAGAATACAAATTAATCATACAAAGAACAAAGCAGATCAAAAACAGTGCGAGAATTAAAAGAAGTGGAGCTTGATGAATAAATATAAAACAACAGATATGTGAACGGTGAAAAGATGTGTGAAAAACCAAAAAAGGAAAAATAATAAGAACTTGGAAAAGAACAATATAGAGAAAAGGTAAATGCGTTAAAAATGCAGAAGAAGGCTAAAGAGGAGTGTGAAGCAAAAAAGGATTTAAAACTAAATAAAAACGAAAAATGAGACAAAATTAAAAAAGTTGCAATTCGTCAAAATGTTCTTAATAAATGGTCCAATATTAAATCTTAAAGATCAGACCCCTTCGGTGGACGATTTTTAGGCACTTATAACATCGAGTTTTTGTCCAATTTTTGGAAAAATTACTTTAAGGGTTAATTTCATTAAAATTGAGTTTGTTACGTTCCTAGTGAATTGCAGACGTGCCATTCCCATCAAAAACAGCAAAAACAAATCTAAAATTTATTTGAACTTGACCAAAGAGGGGGAGGGAGGCTAGAATGAATTTTTTCTCAATTTTCAAGTTTGAAGGCCTGTAACATTAAATGTCATGTCATCTTTTAAAATAGAGTTTTTGGCCAATTTTTAAAACTTTTACTTTCAGGGTTAATATAATTAGGATTGAATTTGTTACGTTCTTAGTGAATTGCAGACGTGCCACTCCTATCAACAACACCAAAAAAATATTTCTGATTTTTTTTTTAACTTGACCAAAAGGGAGGACCTATGACGACTTTTTTCTCCATTTTCAAGCTTGACCGCCTGTAACTTTAGAACGAGTGCACCAATGGGAGTGAATCCACCTGTTTTTTGCTCCTCTTGATGTCCTCTTTTACCTCCCGCCAATACAAGTCCCGTAGATGCAACATTTTCGGAGAGACGACCCTTCGGTGGGTGGATTTTTAGGCACTTTTAAAATCCAGCTTTTGGCTAATTTAAAAAAAAAACTACTTTAAGGGTAAAGTTTATTCGAATTTTGTTTTTTACATTCTTGGAGAATTGCAGACATGCCATTCCGATAAAAAATACCAAAAAAATTTCCTTTTTTTTTTTAAATTGACCAAATGAGGGGGGAGCTGTTACGACTTTTTTCTCAATTTTCAACTTGGACTCCCTGTAACTTTAGGACGAGTGGCCGTTTGGAGGGTATCCACCTGTTTTTTTTTGCTCTTCTTGATGTCTCCCTTCCTTCAACAGAAGTCCTGTAGCTGCAATATTTTCGGAGTTAGGCCCCTTCGGTGGCCGATCTTTAGGCACTTTTAAATCGAGTTTATGGCAAATTTAAAAAAAAAAACTACTTCAAGCGTTAATTTAATTCGAATTGAGTTTGTTACATTCTTAGGGAATTACAGACGTGGCTTCCGATCAAAAACAGCAAAGAAAAATTTCCTAAATTTTCTTGAACTTTTTTTCTAAATTTTCAAGTTTGACCGCCTGTAACTTTAAAACGAGTGCACCGATTAGAGTGAATCCAACTGTTTTTTGCTCTTCTTAATGTCCTCTTTTACCTCCCACCAACAGAAATCAACTGTGCGTTATAACGCAATAATTCACAGGAAAATTGGATATGCAATTCAAACAAAATAAGATTTTTTGAGATACTACGTTTTTTTCGAGAACGAGACCAAGACTCGAGTTGCTACTACGAGACCAAGACCGAGATTACGTGAGTCTCGGTCTCGGTCTCGATGCACAAGACCGAGATCGAGATCGAGTCTCAATTATAAATTCGAGACCGAGACCGAGAGGATGTAAGTCTCTCCTACAATTCCATTTGTAACATATTAAAAGCAGTTCTCGATGATACCTTGGTGAGTTTTGAATTTTATAACATGACTAAGAACAGACTGTACCCCATGAACCCTGCATACCGCTGAAGGGTCTTCCTAAAGTCCACAAAGAAGGAATACCCATCAGACCTGTGGTGTTGTTCGTTAATTCGCCGGTCTATCGACTTTCGTCCTGGATTAACTCAATCGTGAGGGACATCACTTATTTTCGGAACCCAGACTGGATTAGAAACTCCCTTGAATTGACGTTTATGTCCCACCGAACACAAAACTGATTTCAGTCGATGTAAAGAACTCATTTCCTAGTGTCCCCCTCAGGAGAAAGCGTGGACTTGGTTTGAGGGTTGTTGATTGACAGGGGTGTGGAGCGGCTTCTAGCTAACGATTTGCTAAAGTTGGTGACTGATTGTTTTGGATCAAATTTTTTTAAGTTTAATGACAACTTTTACAGACAGACTACTGGATTGGCAATGGGTTCTTGCCTTTCGCCGCTACTTAGTGAAATTTTATATGATGAACTTGGAGAATAACTTATTCAAGGGCGGAATTGTCTTTTACAAAAGATACGTGGACGATATTTTGCTAATTTGGGACGGGAACGATGAACAGTTCGCTTCCTTTTTGGAGTTTGTAAACTCGCTACATGTGGATTTGAATTTTACCTCAAAAGTTGAAGTCGACAGACAGCTGCCTTTCCTTGAATTATTGTTGACTAATGTAGTCTTTCTCTACAGAAAACACACGACCACGGATAACGTAATTCAATTCGCGTCGAACTCTCTCGACAATCACAAATGGGCAGCTTTTAATTCCATTTTGTACAGATTATTATTTACCCTTATCGAGGAAAGCTTTCAATAGAGGAGTTAATACCATTAAACACATAGCAAAAGTCAACGGCTTCCCAGTTAAGACCCTCAACAGTTATTTTCAATTTCTTAATAAACCTAAATTAACACTTAATATGTTACATGATAAATCTAGCAAAGAAGAACGTTTTAGAACGTTATCCTACTTAGGTCATATCTCTGTGGGTCTGACTAGATTTGTTACACATTTTGAAGTCTGTCTTGCATTCAAAACAGTTAATACTCTGAAGAAACATATCGTTAAAAACAAGGACCCCACTGACAAACTTATGAAGTCAGGAGTGTATGCTCTGCATTGTGGCAATTGCCCGGCAGTTTATGTTTATATTGGCAAGACTGGCAGAAGATTCATGACTAGAGCTAACGAGCACGTTAAACTTTATTACAGGTATAGAGATTCCGACATCTCCAACACAGTTAGACCTTTGCAAATCACTTGTTGGATTATCGCCATAAAGCCTCAGTTCCGGGTAATCTCAAAATCCTTCATGAATGTGATAAATCAAGCAAGCGTAACCTTTTAGAAAAAATGAAAATAACCAAAGCAAAAAGCGCCCAATACTGGAGAGCATCAATGATGTGTTCAATTTCGAACCGACTTTGATTTTTAATATTATAAAATGATTTGCGTATCAACGTCCTTGCCCCCACCGGCGTGCTCGTACTTTGCTCGACAACCGACCTTCAGGTATTTGCACCTGTTTAGTCCTCGACTATATGTAAAAAAGTGAAAGTATTTTATTCTTTTTAACAATTTTAACGTGTGTTTTGGTTGTGGTGAGCTTATTTCTGGATATTGCAATTGTTTTATATATTATATTTTAGGCTTGATGATGGCTTTTTAGGCGAAACATGTAGTCCAAGAACTTGAAAACAAATTTGAGACTTTTGAGTTGGAATTCGCTATTTTCAAACTTGACATACCAAAAAGTCAACAATTATTTAGAACGGGATGTAATATCTACTTTCCAAGATTAATGATATGATCTTTAATTTTTAGAGCGATGAGTTTACTAAACGTGTTCCAAGCATAAAACCTATGATCCAATACAAAATACCAATAATACCTTATCACACTATACACAAGGCCTATCAGAAAAAAAAAACGGACAGACGGAAAAGAACAGAGAGAAAAATGATTGAAACGTTTTTTCAGTGTGTTGTAATGTAAGATCGAAAGAGGTTATATTAGAAATGAAATACTAGCGTTTCTCGAAATTCCTGACGTTTTGACCTGTTCTGTGGCCTTCCTCGGAGCTTTTACAGTCAGTGAATAAAGTCAACCAAGAATACCGATCGTCTGATAGTACTTAAATTCGAAAAGATACATCTAGAAAAAGCTCGTAAAACTTAGAAAAATACACATGGCCCAGCTAAAACAAAACGTATTTCAATAACACTACAAAATTCGTTAAAAATTACCTACAGCTTTTAAAAATGCAATTTTGGAGTTTTTGGAGGAACTCAAGTTGAAATTAGGGTAATTAATAGGATTAAAAATGATCTAAAGCATTTAAAAGTACAAATTTGGAGTGTTTGGAAAAATGTAGAGTACGTCGTGACTAAAATTATTTAAAAATTTCTAAAAACATGTAAATTGCCAGTTATAAGTTTAGGGAAAAATTCAGGTTAGGAATACAGTCGAACTCGGTTAAAATAAACTTGAAGCGCATAACAGAGAGGTTGAAATTTTTTCTAAAATGCAGATTAGAATTAGGGTCAAAACTGGTTAAAATAACTGAAATTTTACAAAAATGTTAATTTTTTTTTTGATGTCAGGTAAGAGTTTGTGCTAAAATCACTTAAAACTAAGTAATCGAAGCGTCTAAAACTGCAAATATGGAATTTATGGAAAAATTATGGCTAGAAGTAGGGCAAAACTCTGTCAATTTTTTTCGGAATATTCTGGTAAGAATTAATGTCAAAATGGCTTAAAAATGACTCAAAGCTTTTAAGAATTCAAATATGGTTATTGGAAAATATCTCGTTAGGATTAAGGCCAAACTAGTGACTAAAATCTTAAAAAAAAGTGCAAATATAATTTTTTTTGATAAATTCAGGTAAGAGTTAGTGCCAAAACTTCATAAAAACGACTCGAAGAGCGCTTAAAAATGCAAATATTGAGTTTGAGGAAAAAATCTAGTTAGCATTTGGACAAAAATCATTTAAAATTCACACAGAGGCGTTCGACACAGTGTCGAAAAATGCAAAATTTGGACATGTATGTTAGCCAAAATCGGTTAGAAGTTACCCCCTGTATCTGAAAACGAAAATTTTGGAAAATTCTAGAAAGTCAAGTCTAGATTAGGGCCAAAAAGCATAAGGAAACTTAAAATTGGAAAATTTCCTTGCAAACTTTGTAAAAAAATTAAGGGTAAGATAAGGACCAAATCGCTTAAAAATTACTCAATATCTATAAATGCAAAATGGATGCCTTTGGAGAAATTTAGTTTGAGAGGCGAGGGCTAAAATCGGTGAAAAACGACTTACATTTTCTTAAAATGTCCACTTACATATTTTTCTGGAGAAAGTCAATTTTAAGACCAAACAAGGCAACACTCATAATTTTTAACTTGTTTATATTGGATGCGATAACTTTTTGAACAAAATAAGTGAAATTTTATTAAGCACCTCTAAGAAAATTGCGACAAGCAAATTTGGTGTGTAATTTTCGTTAAAAATTACCTACAGCTTAAAAAATGCAATTTTGGAGTTCCTGGAGGAACTCAAGTTGAAATTAGGGTAATAAGTAGGATTAAAAATGATCTAAATCATTTAAAAGTGCAAATTTGGAGTGTTTGGAAAAATGTAGATTACGTCATCACAAAAATTATTTAAAAATTTCTAAAAGCATGAAAATTGCCAGTTATAAGTTTAGGGAAAAATTCTGGTTAGGAATACAGTCGAACTCGGTTAAAATAAACTTGAAGCGCATAACAGAGAGGTTGAAATTTTTTCTAAAATGCAGATTAGAATTAGGGTCAAAACTGGTTAAAATAACTGAAATTTTTCAAAAATGTTATTTTTTTTTGAGGTCAGGTAAGAATTAGTGCTAAAATCACTTAAAACTAAGTACTCGAAGCGTCTAAAAATACAACTATGGTATTTATGGGAAAATTATAGTTAGAAGTAGGGCCAAACTGTGTCAATTTTTTTCGGAATAATCTGATAAGAATTAATGTCAGAATCGCTTAAAAATTATTCAAAGCTTTTAAGAATGCAAATATGGTTATTGGAAGATATCTCGATAGGATTAAGGCCAAACTAGTGACTCAAATCTTAAAAAAATGCAAATATATTTTTTTTTGATAAATTCAGGTAGAGTTAGTGCCAAAATCTCATAAAAACGACTCGAAGAGCGCTTAAAAATGCAAATATTGAGTTTGAGGAAAAAATCTAGTTAGACAAAAATGATTTAAAATTTACGCAGAGACGTTCGACACAAAGTGTCGAAAAATGCAAAATGTGGACACATATATTAGCCAAAATCGGTTAGAAGTTACCCCCTGTATCTGAAAATGTAATTTTTTGAGTTTTCGCGAAAATTAAGTTAAAATTATAAAGACAAAATAAATATTTTTGCAATCACTCAGGTTAGGATTAGGACCAATATCGGTTAAAAATTGGTTAAAGTGCTTAGTAATGCTCATTTTGAAAACTTCATGCCAGCATAATAGAAAAAATTGATTAAGAAGTACCCACAGCATCAAAAAATGGATATCTGGAGTTTTACGATAAAGTCCAATTAAGATTAGGGTTATAAGTCCTTCAAAATGCCTAAAGGTAATTAAAAAGGCAAACTAAAAGTTTTTGCATAAATTCAGGTTAGGACTACTACCAATATCGGTTAAAAAATGCTCAGAGCGCTTAATATATTTTTAAGCGCTCTGAGGAAAAATGTTCCTTAGCATAATGGCAAAAATCGGTTAAGAATTTCTAGAAAAATGGAGTTTTTTCTAGAAAGTCAAGTCTAGATTAGGGCCAAAAATCATAAGGAAACTTAAAATTGGAAAATTTCCTTGCAAATCGCTTAAAAATTACTCAATATCTATAAATGCAAAATGGATGCCTTTGGCGAAATTTAGTTTGAGAGGAGGGCTAAAATCGGTGAAAAACGAGTTACATTTTCTTAAAATGCCCACTTTCATATTTTTTTGAAGAAAGTCAATTTTAAGACAAAACAAGGCAACACTCATAATTTTTAACTTGTTTATATTGGACGCAATAACTTTTTGAACAAAATAAGTGAAATTTTATTAAGCACCTCTAAGAAAATTGCGCCAAGCAAATTTGGTGTGTAATTTTTGTTAAAAATTACCTACAGCTTTAAAAAATGCAATTCTGGAGTTCCTGGAGGAACTCAAGTTGAAATTAGGGTAATAAGTAGGATTAAAAATGATCTATAGCATTTAAAAGTGCAAATTTGGAGTGTTTGGAAAAATGTAGATTACGTCATCACTAAAATTTTTTTAAAATTTCTAAAAGCATGTAAATTGCCAGTTATGAGTTTAGGGAAAAATTCAGGTTTGGAATACAGTCGAACTCGGTTAAAATAAACTTGAAGCGCATAACAGAGAGGTTGAAACTTTTTCTAAAATGCAGATTAGGGTCAAAACTGGTTAAAATAACTGAAATTTTTCAAAAATGTTATTTTTTTTTTGAGGTCAGGTAAGAATTAGTGCTAAAAATCCCTTAAAACTAATTACTCGATGCGTCTAAAAATGCAAATATGGAATTTATGGAAAAATTATAGTTAGAAGTAGGGCCAAACTCCGTCAATTTTTTTCGAAATATTCTGGTAAGAATTAATGTCAAAATCGCTTCAAAAAGACTCAAAGCTTTTAAGAATGCAAATATGGTTATTGGAAAATATCTCGTTAGGATTAAGGCCAAACTAGTGACTCAAATCTTAAAAAAATGCAAATATAATTTTGTTTGATAAATTCAGGAAGAGTTAGTGCCAAAATCTCATAAAAACGACTCGGAGAGCGCTCAAAAATGCAAATATTGAGTTTGAGGAAAAAATCTAGTTAGCATTTGGACAAAAATCATTTAAAATTCACACAGAGACGTTCGACACAGTGTCAAAAAATGCAAAATTTGGACATGTATGTTAGCCAAAATCGGCTAGAAGTTACCCCCTGTATCTGAAAACAAAAATTTTGAAAAATTCTAGAAAGTCAAGTCTAGATTAGGGCCAAAAATCATAAGGAAACTTAAAATTGGAAAATTTTCTTTCAAACTTTGTAAAAAAATTAAGGGTAAGATAAGGACCAAGATCGCTTAAAAATTTCTCAATATCTATAAATGCAAAATGGATGCCTTTGGAGAAATTTAGTTTGAGAGGAGGGCTAAAATCGGTGAAAAACGACTTACGTTTTCTTAAAATGCCCACTTTCATATTTTTCTGAAGAAAGTCAATTTTAAGACAAAACAAGGCAACATTCATAATTTTTAACTTGTTTATATTGGACGCAATAACTTTTTGAACAAAATAAGTGAAATTTTATTAAGCACCTCTAAGAAAATTGTGCCAAGCAAATTTGATGTGTTTCAAGAATGTCAAGTTAGAATTAAGGCCCAAAATTAGTGAAAAATGACTCGAAGCATGTAAATATAGAAATTTAGGGTGTTTGAAGAAGTTTAGGTTAGGTTTACCGCAAAAATTAGTTAAAAGTGACTGAAAGCAAGTAGAAAACAAAAATAAAACCTTTTTTTTTTAGACTCTTTAAAGAGTCCTTAAAGCATCTAAGAATACAAATTGGAATGTTTAAATAAAATCTGACTCAAAGCGCCTAAAAATTAAAACTTCTTGAAAAAAGTTACGTTAGAATTATAATTGAAATCTTTTAAAAATGATTAAACAACTCCCGGCAACTAGATTTCAGTAACTATTGGACACCTGCAATGACTTTGGGTAAATGTTTTTTTTATTTTGCTAACATCTTTGGTTAGGTCAACAAAGAGTATTACAGCCTTCTTTTTTCTCTATCAATTTTTAGGCAGTTTGTTGATCAGCTTCATCCAAATTTGGTGCTCATTCGATTATATATATATCATTTTTTTGTTAAACTTTGTTGTTAAAATCAGACACGATAAATTGTAGCGAATACATAAACGGACACTTGGTACATACAACCCAGCTAATATATCCATGCAAACCTAATTTGCATATCGTATTTCCATTCATGTAAAGTTCCGTTTATTTAATGTATTATATATAAAATATTAAAACAAGATGTACTAAATGTTTATAGTCACGTGAATCTAATTATTTTGGACCCCTAAACTTGCCAAAATTTAACAAGAACACGTATACAAACTTCATAGCCATTTTAATAAACTAGTCCCAAAACCCAGCATAGGGGATAATATAACAATTCCATGGGAGATGGGAAACTTTGAATCTCATCAGGGCTTCCCAATTAAATCCGTGCAGTAATATTGGAAGACAAACTTTTAATTAGTTAATGTATGCTTGCGTCGAGCTAACAATGTAAGAATAAAACCTGTAAAGTTTGCCTTTAGTAAACTTGTAAACTTGATAGTAGCAGAGCGCACTTGCTGGACGTTTTTTAGGAACAAAAGTTAGTAATTAACACTGTCTGGAGGCACTTACTCTCTTGACCATTGGGCAGTGCTAGTAGTTCTCCTCCTTCTCTTCTCCAGGATATCACAGGAGTGGGAGAGCCTGTGGCTGCACATTGCAGGGACACGTTCAGACCTTCCCTGACGACCATGTCCGCACTTGTAGGATAATCCAGGATGTCGGGGGGGACTGCAACAAAAAAAAAGAATAGATATTTTCTGAAAAGACCTACCACAACAACAGAATTCAAGTTTAATCATAACTTTAATAATGTCGCTAAAATATTTTAAGCATAATGCTGTTGGGAGAGAGAAATTAAACTTGCGTTGTAAGATTTCAACTTTCCTCCTGAAAATTTAATCTGTGACGTAGACCATTAAGACTTTATTAGCTCAGGAGGAGTTTTCTTTATTAATAATTTATGTTGTGGTTTTATTTAGTATTGGAACGTTGAGAATTTTTGCGTAAATATTTCTCTTTAAAGTAAAAAGTAAGCACTATTTTTATTTATTTTCAATAACAGTGATTTATGAACAACGCGTACTTCCAGGTTTTATGGCACAATTTATGCTGCATCCAATATTTTATATTTGGTGTCACGCTAATTTGCTAATAATTTATTAACCCATAACACAACCTTTTAATAAAATATATAAAGCGTTCCATAAAGTTTTTCCAAAGGCTATTATTTGAATGACCCCTATATATTTTTTGAACTGTGTCAATGTTAATGGTTATGTTATAAAAACCGTAAAGGGGAGATTCCGCCAAAAACGATACATACTAGTTATCCATAAACTGATTTGTCAAAAATGTGATTGTGTGATAAATTAAAAGCAGGTGAAGGTAAATGCCAATAACAGCTTCCTCACAGTTGTTACGATAGTTTAATGTAGTTTTACTTTAATATCTGCCATCAGTTTGACTTTGAGTAAATCAAATTAATTTCCTCGACGTTGCTTCCATTATATTAAAAAAAAGTTTTTATCAAAAATTTTCTCAAAATCACTCAGTAGCTAGCACATTCAAGAAGAACGGTTTTAATTTCTCTGCTGAACTACCCCTTGGAAAGAAGCCTAGTGTTCTGAGGCAGAGCGTTGTACCCACCATATCTGAAGTGCAGATAAACACTGTTCCTGGACAAATTTTGACGACGGTATGAATGCATTCTATGTGCACCTTGTTTCATAGCATGAGTATGTTCCTCCCTTTTTGTAGATTTTTACATTGAAGAAATGTTAACGTTTTGTAAAAGAGGTCGTATACAGTGAAAAGCGAACAGCAAAGGTACTTTTAATAGAAAGATTTTATGGTTCCAGGAATAAGAGCCATTTACCTAAGACTTTTTAGTGGTTCAGTGTTAACAAACTTTCTCTTAGTATATATTATGTTGCACAGGCTGAACAAAACTCGATATCCCAGCTCTAGTATAAGAAAATTTGTTGTCTTAAGAATTACTTTCTGCCAAGCATTTGACCTGAAAAACAACTTATCAGCTCTAGTACATTAATTTATTATTTTCGCTTACAACCATTATTTTTGGTAAGTTCTGGCAACAACATTTTTTGTAATGGCAGCATTTTGTAACCTTTAAATTATGTCAATATAACCAATAGAACTGACATAGTTCAAATATTATACGGGGGGCAATCTGTCAAATTTCCAAGGCCTACTTTTCCGAAAAATATAATGAAAAGCTTTATATAGTTGCGACGTATAAACGTGGGGAAACAAAAAAAGTTTTTTTAACAAAATGTAAGTCAGTATCAAAGTCCACAAATATCCACTTCACCTAATTTACTGTACTTTTTACCTACTTTATTTCAATAGTACTATAAGGTGCCACTTTACTTTACTAGTAAAATAAAATTTTACTTTATTTTACTATGATATTAAAGTGCTACTTTATAGCGGTAAAACTGTTCTATATAGAGCTCTTTATTGATTGTACATAAAATATTAAATTCGTTCCGTTCGTTTGTAATAAAACATTCTTCAAATTTCTAGAAATTGTAAGGTAACAAAAGAAAAATAAAAGAAATTACCTTTAAACTTAAAAAAAAATCGACCATTAGCGATAGATTTCTATCATGAGCGTAGCCTTGACAGTTGGGGTTGATGTGCCAAAATGAAACTGGTGAGAAATGATAAATCATTGAAAAATAAGTAAAGTTTGCTAAATAAAGAGGTGTTCTAAAACCAAGCGTTATTAAGATACAGAATGTCAATTTTTTTTTAATTTTATAGTTTTAAATTACGCCAAAAACTTATCTTTTATTAAATAATTACGTAGAAATACAAAAAAAGACTGGACATTTTGGAATAAAAATAGGTATGTTTATGTTTCCGCTTTCCTACAAGTTAAGTTAGACAGTTCAGGTTAGGTTTAATTGAATAAAAAAAATGTACTTATTCAAGCTTTCAATATTGGAAAAACCGCTCTCATTGCGACATTTATTCACACGCCACATGTAACTGTTGATTTTTTTGAAACTGACTCATTTTAGAGAAAATCAACAGAAGACTTTTTTTGTCAAAATTGATGATCGATTAATATTCTGGACTTTATTTATAAGAAAAACCTAATTACCAAAAGTTATAAACCAAAACATGAGCTTGTATCTGAATTTTTCGCGCCATTTACAAACTACTTAAATTTAATCAAATCTGTTGGAAATGTCTAAAATGGAAATAAAAACAAATATGAAAAATCTGTAAATTTATCAGCGTGTTAGCCTTATCTTGAATCAGCCTTATCTTGAATGAACCACCTTGAAATTTTAAATGGGCTATAATAGAGGGTGTCTAAGACTCAAAGCGCAAATATTTCATCCTTAGATTGTCGCTAACGCTCTAGAGCTATCTGAATATGGGGATATCACACAAATAAATAATTAAAAAAAAAACTTAAATAATTAATTTATTTCAGACAAAAACGTAATGTAGCGTTTAAAACGTTTCAGACAAAAAAGTCATGTAGAAGGGTTAGGGCTACATTTAAGAAATAGTGATCTTACTACAGGTTGATCCAGAAAATTATATAGGTACTCCATATTTTCAAAGAAGAGACCTGGTTATAAATCTATAGAGTGGCGCAAAGTCTGCGGTTTCATAATAGTTATTTAGGTATCAAGGGCATTAAGTAGATGTTTATTCCGTGAAAGAAACGAGATTAGTAAAGCCGCGGGCTCTAGTCCGAGAGTATCTAAAGGGCCCCACAGACTTCGGTTTTTTTACAAGGTTTTGAACGAACAGTTAAAACCGTGCCGTTTTGGAATGGTACGGCAAAACACCCACCCACTTCTTATTTTTTTTTTGTTATTTTTTACCGTTTAACCGTGCGGATGCAGTAATGGATTCAAAAAATTTAATCTTAGCAGTGACGGCGGTAGTTGTGATAAAGAAAAGAAAAACAAAAAAGCAACGGAATTTGTTACCGACCTTGAAACAATTCAGTAAGTTTACATTAAGTAAATTAAAACGACCTGGATGCGCTTGTCCTTCTTATAAAAACTGTACGTGCATATACCCACACACTACGGGGCGGAACGAACGGGCTTATCTGAATGGGTAAATATTTGTTCGCGACAGATTTGGAACGTACGAAAATAACTGGAACAAACGTACCCACACACTGTCGGTTTGGAACGAACAGGCTGGAACGTTCGTTCACAACCGTGAAAAATAACCGAATAACCTATAAGGGCCCCACAGACTTCGGTTTTTTTACACGGTTTTGAACGAACGTTCCAACATGTTCATTCCAAACCGACAGTGTGTGGGTGCGCACGTCCCAGTTATTTTCATACGTTCCAAATCTGTCGCGGATAGATATTTACCCGTAAGGTTCAGCCTGTTCGTTCCGCCCCGTAGTGTGTGGGTACATGCACGTACAGTTTTTTAAGAAGCACGAGCGCACACAGGTTGTTTTAACGTTTTTAATGTAAACTTACTGAATTGTTTCAATGTCGGTAACTAATTCTGTTCCTTTTTTATTTTTTTTCTTTATCAGAACTACCGCTACCTAGCGAACTAGTGCTAAGATTAAATTTTGGAATCTATTACTACAATCCCACGGTTAATCGGTAAAGAATAACTGAGAAAAAAATACGAAGTGTGTGAGTGTTTTGCCATGCCATTCCAGAACCGCACGGATTTAGTTAGTGTGATGTTAACCATAAAGTGCTAGCCATGAAATTTCCGAACATGCCCGAAGCTATAGTACGGTCTCCTATGTTTCAGAATTTTATCGTGATAGGGGCTAGGCGTTTGTAATGTCGTACGGATGATGACAATTGGAATGTTAACGGATTTGCCTCTAAATTATTCACCGACTACAACAATAAATATTCAAATGCTGTATATACGACACCTACTTGAATTTTAATACACCTACTCAATCAAGATAAATTTGACTTAAGAAGATGTACACAAAAATAAAGTTTCATCCAAGGGTGTGTATAACTATAACCAAGTTAAAGTTAAACTTTAAACTGGTCACCACAAATGACCATAAGGTGATCAGGGGATCCCAAAAAGTGTAATTTTTACTGAAAACATAATTTTCACTGAAATGAACGAAAATAAAGTGTCCTGACGCCTTCTGGTTAAAGGTTTTGCGAAAACTTCTAAAGGGGATGATTGAGGATATGCTTAGGAATAGCCCTGTTATGATGAAAGGGATTGCCACACCCATAAGATAAACCAGACAATTGGAATATTTACTCAAACACACGTAATTTTTACTGAAATGCCAAAAATAAAGTGTCCCAGCGCCATCCTGCTTAATTGTTTCGCAGAAAAATTTGAAAGGGAATGATAGGGGATATGATTAGGAATAGCCCTGTTATGGAGAAAGTGATTGTCACCCCATAAGGTGAACCAGAAAACTGAAATATTTACTCGAAACACGTAATTTTTACTGAAATGGCCGAAAATAAAGTGTCCCGGCGCCATCCTGCTTAATTGTTTCGCAAAAAATTTGAAAGGGGATGATAGGGGATATGATTGGGAATAGCCCCGATATGGTTAAAGTGATTGCCACCCCATAAGGTGAACCAGAGAACTGGAATATTTACTCGAAACACGTAATTTTTACTGAAATGGCCGAAAATAAAGTGTCCCGGCGCCATTCTGGTTAATTGTTTCGCGAAAGTTTTTGATCGCAATGATAGAGAATCTGCTTGGGAATAGCTCTGTTAAGGTGAAAGTGATTGCCACGCCATTAAGTGAACCAGAAAATTGGAATATTTACTCGAAACACGTCATTTTTACTGAAATGGCCGAAGATAAAGTGTCCCACCGCCATCCTGCTTAGTTGTTTCCCAAAAAGTTTGAAAGGGGGTGATAGGGGATATGATTAGGAATAGCCCTGTTATGGTCTTTGATTGCAACCCTATAATGTGAACAGAAAACTGGAGTATTTACTCGAAACACGTAATTTATACTGAAATGGCCGAAAATAAAGTGTCCCGGCGCCATTCTGGTTAACTGTTTCGCGAAAATGTTTAATTAATTTAAAATTGGCCTTATGAATTATCTTTACTTTAGCATTATTGAAAATTGCTAAAATATTGCTTCAGACATTATAAATTAAAGCTTAGTCGTAAGCTTGTCGCCATTCATATCAATTATAGTTAATTGCGAATTAAAAGGTAACCTAAATTCAGAAAATCATTCCTATCTCGGCTAAAACAAAAAATTTCAAAACAAGACAAAATAATCTAGAGATATGATGCCCCTTAATATATTGACTGACAAAAAATAAGAAAAATATTTTTTCTAATTTTGACATATAAAGTGGCACTTTTCAATACTGATGACAGTGACGTAACGTCCTACTTTTCGTAACTAGTTACGAAAAGTAAAATCTTTCGTAACTAGTGATGAAAAGTTGGTGTCACCACCAGTTGCAGGTTTCGGCTGTGGCACACCGTTG